>OY728120.1:1212247397-1213628679 GCA_963277665.1 Viscum album | reverse complement strand
AATTTCTAATCTATAACAACATAAAATTATTTAACTTATAAATTATGAGGAATATTATCAAATAACATGTCCATTAATTATGAATAGAATCAAAAAATATAAACTAATAATAGATATCAACAATATTAAAGATCTCAAAGCTCCATAATAATTCTATATTCCCTATAGCATATCATATAGACAATAAAATAGTGTTAGAAAATTAGTCCTCCCAATATAAAATTGGATAAACCAAATAATTAAGAAATACAAAAAATGGAATAATTTTGAACGGATATCATGAAAAAATACTACAATGGAGGGTATCTATTAACCAAAATCAATGAAAACTAACACATAATAAACATAATAGAAAATGTATACCAGGTCGAAATAAAAATCCGACTCAAAACCAAGTAATCAACCTCAATTAAAAAATATACATCCCACGGATATCTTTCCCTAATTCATAAGAAAACCCACCCAATGGTCACGAACAATCATAAAAAATATATTCAAATCATAAATAAAGGAATAATTACATTAAAAAATTACCACTGTTGATAGAATAGAATCAAAATTTTAGTCTATAGAACACGCTAAACTTAATCCACCACAAAAGAGACTATTCCGCATTCGTCATTAAATATCCAACAAAATTACTAATACCTCAAATATGAAAATAAAATTTAGGTAGAAAAATGATAGATTATAGAAATTTGAATTTTACTACCAACACTCATGTATTAATCTAATCATCCTAACCATAACATTTGAACATTATTTTTTTAAAAATAATCGATCATGGAAAATTCAAAAACATACCACAATAAAATTATTAGAAATGGATAACACCTCCCCCCCAATGTTGATTATAATGGGTATCAACAATAGATTGGGAATACTATTATTATTACACACCTAATCATCACATAAGTTCATTATGAAATTATTAATTAAATAAAAAACATTAAATTGATATGCTCATGTTTCTAGAAACACATCATTACATCACCTTATAATTCACATGGAAACATTAATTTCATAATATAGAAACATAAGAAAGAAATTTTAAAAACATTATTTCAACCTACAATAATGTTGAATAGAGCCCAAAATGTTTTTTCAATGGAGATACATCATTGAAAATAGGGAAAAATAGATTCCACCTTATAAAATAAATAAAATATATTTTACCAAATGGTAAAAATTTAATACATATAAATCATCCATATGAAATTCCCAAACTGATATCCCTTTAATCCCACAGGAGTAGAAAAAAATCATAACGATTACAAAACCTATCTTAAAACAAAATCCACCCAAACAAGTTAATGTTTGACTTTTTTGTAAATAATTTCATCATAATATACAAACCATTTTATGAAAAGTTTACACTTTTGATTCATTTCAACACAATTCATAAATTTCAATTTTAATCAGTAAAAATTCATGAATGCACAATCCAATATAGTAAATCATATCTAAATAAAAAACTAAAATAGATATAAATTTCCAAAACACATTATATATTTCATGATGTAATCATAAAATTAAAAACAAAATCATGAAAATAATAACATTTTTTTAAAATATATTAATGTACATATTTCAAATATTTTTTTAGTGAACTCTCATTTTTTCACCCAAGAATGGTTTTAACTAAAAACACATATACATGGTCAAACCACACAAAAACATCTTCCAATCCATAACCATCAACACAAAATAAATATTCCTTGAATCTCCCATTATTATTTAATATCATTTAATAAATTTATCAATATAAAATCTTAAATGGGATGCAACAACATGATTGAATTTCCTATATTATTTGAGAAACCCAACACCAATTATTGCAATATCAAGAAAGTGTTTCCAAAATCATGTTTTTTTCTTATTGTATGGTTTGTTAGGAAATGTCAAACATCCACACCACATTAATTCATTTCACATTTTCATCACAAATATTCCTTTAAAATACCATAATTTAACTATTTCAATGTCAATGATGATGAAAACCTATCATATCAAGCTTTAAACCAATGAATAATAAAAACAGAAAAAAAGTACTAATTTAACAAAACATCTAAAGTGTCATCAAAATATGTTGTGATCTTGATAAAAATCATGAACAATATTCTGAGCCCCAACTAAAATATTATATCTATGATACCAAACTTCTGTAATTATAATGGATAATTTCATGAACCTTAGATTTTTGAAATCCAATCATTGATACCATTTTTTATTAATGGAACTTCACTACCACAAAACCAATACGCTAATTCACCCACAAAAATGCTTGAACATTGTTCCATATCACCTCAATATAGAAATAATCACCAAATATAGCATCATTTCCCATTATAAAAGATTTCACCCCTGTATATGCATATAAAAAAGAGAGGAAAATATATTAACATTTAATCAAACATATCTTGTCATTAGAGATCCACAAGTATCAAATATACAGATATAAAATATTGAACATACCAAATAGATAATAATGAAATAAACACATACAAAAAACATTTTACAATATCACTAAATAAAATTATAGTGGAATCTAATACCACAATAAAAAAATATACAGTATCCCCAATATTCCTAAAACCCTATAAAAACATAAACTAAACTTGAACCACTCCAACATAACCTCAATATGAGCAAAACTCACTACCTATATACCACCACAAAAAAAATCATATATCTAATTAATAACCAACAAACTAGATCATAAAAATAAACCTAGAACAAAAAATATGTTTCTTATAGACAAAGAGACATATACACTAGTGTGCATGTACGGTTTAAACTAACATGTCCAATAGTATTCCAGTATATATTATATTTAGTTAACAACCTAATAAATTCAATAAATGTTCTATTGAATATAATTTAAAATATAAATAAATTTTTATTATATAATAATATTGAAACCATGTATCATGTAGTAATCACAATTTATATAACATCTACCATTCATAAAAAAATAAGGATGGTTCCACCTACTTAAATAGTTATTAATAAAATTTATTAATTAAAATACTTATATTATTGAAAACAATGATTTTTTTAATTCTTCTTTCTCAAAATATTAATTTAAAATCCTACTACCATAATGAAAATCTCTTTTTTCTTTGAATAGTTAATTGAAATCAAATTCTAAAATTATATATATGAAATTACCTTAAAATTTGATTACATAAAAATATTAACACTATTTAAAAAAATAGTATATTATCAAATAAAATCTCTAAAATATCACACTCATGCACAAGGGAACCAACATATTCATAAATCTGGACAAAATTATTCAATAATAAATTAATTAGTTAACATAATAAAACAAAATATAGGGGACAAGAACAAAAAAGGTAATGGAATCCCATATAGTAATATTCACTTTGAATTTTGGATCAAGGAAAACTCTATTGTTTATAACATAAATGCTATAAGAAATGGATCATTGGATTGTAAGAATCTTTGAAAACTAAAAAATTCATGGATCTCAGATTATTCCTCTTTCTCACAATCATTCTGTTTATTTGACTATGTAAATATGGTCCACAGATCCAATTTTAATAAATAAAATATAAACTATAGGTTTAGTCATCCTAACATACTATTAATATATCTCATAAAAAAATAATGTGAAATAATTGTGGTGATATGAAAATAGAGAAATTTATTTTCACATAAATGATGAATAATGAATTTCTAATAACCCTTATCCCACCTCCTTCTTCCCCAAAAATACCACCTTTAATATCCTTGAATAAAAATAAAAAATAAATATTATCCACTAGATAACATCAAATATCATGAATAATATAAAAATAAGTCTCAAAAACATGGATTTCCACACCATCAAATAAATTCATTTATTATTTTTTAAATAGTCATTCTAAAAATTATTTAAATTGAAAGGAATTTGTAATGTATTTGAACTTTATTTTTAAATAAAATTGTAATAAAATGTTTGGAATATAAAATATGAAATCCATTTTCATAAAAAAACTCACAATAAATATTCTTTTGAAATAATTAAAATTATGAATAATTAAAAACACATTATTACAAGATAAACATTTCAAACATGATACAATATCCATTAAAAAACATAAAACACCTTAATTGAAAACTATTTTGTCCAATTAAACAATTATAAATTACAAACTAGCTTCAAAGACTGAATTTTTAATCAAAAATTATTATTATAAACCCACTAAACCATTTTAAAAAAAATTATTACATAAATTTTTAATTCGGTGAATAATAAATAAGAAATAAAAAAGGATTTTTTATTTATAGAGTAAAAAATATAGAAATATACATCAAATAAAAAATAGTTTCGTTAAATTACTATATTTTGTGACGAAAATATTTTAAAATAAACCACACTTTCCATGGATTATAATAAAAATTAAATTTATAGAATCAATTAAAATGATAATAGGGGAAACAAGTCCCAACTTGTTTCCTCTGATTATTAATGACTAACAAAGAGAAAATATTTCCTCCTAGATACATATTCAATAAAACCTCTAGGATTATATGTGTATAGAATGCTAAAAATAACCCTCACCATGATTAGGGTTCACAATATAATAATGAGTATTTGGAAATTATAAAGTGAGATTAAATGTGGAAAATATAGTTAAAATACACAAGAAAAAATCATGAATGTCAAGGAAGTGAGGATTGAACCATAGAGGAAGAAATAATTGAAGTAAGAACTCTATGGGATCTCTCTAGGTAAGAAGAAGTAATTGAGGGTGAGGAAAGGGTATAACCCCCACATATATTCAAAAAATTTAAATGGTACAATTTTAGAAAATGAAAAAATTGGTTGGTTTCCATCCAACACAGTGTGCCTCCCGGATCAAGGCACCGACCATGGTGTTGCCAACCTAGAATGTCTGGTCAGGATCTCCTCCAAACAACCCTAATGGTGTGGCACATGTCCAATGTTATGGTGTTACATTTATTGGAAGGAAAAATATTTCATATTCCAATGAAACCATAGTGTTAAATTTATCTTCCATGACATAATTAGTTCTTCTAGGTAGATCCCATAGAGTATCCTCACAATATGGTGGGGTATATGTTCCTTCAAGATATCAACCCATTTGTAAAATAACTCTGTCTATGGTTTGAACACCATAGACCACTGGATATTCAATAATCACATTTTCCATAAACTGTACATGATTTCTTAAATCCCAAAACAAAGAGGAGAACACCCAAAAATATAAAAATATAAAAATTTATAATTTTTAAATACAAAGCTGATAAGGTAGTGTTACAAAACACATTATTAGTTTCTTATAACCTCTCAATTATCATAACAATTGTTACTGAATCCCAAAATTATTCAAATAATGTCACACAACAATTTTTTTATATATTTCCCATTAATAAAATTTTATTTAATTGATAACATTCATTACATGAAACAACATGTTTTATAAAACCACAATATACTATTGAATTTATTTAAATAATTTTCAGAGTTTTATATTATAAAAATGATTAAAGGATATGAATTTGATTATATACATTATGAAAATTTATTTTTGAAAGATTCTGAATATATATTTATTGAATATAATGTGGTTTCGAATGAAAATAAATGCACTATGACGTAAAAAATAGATTTTTATTGGGGAAAAAATGTTTTTACACACAAAACATGAATTTTTTAAATAAAATTATATGAATAAATATTTATTAATTATTTTAATAAATTTTATAGATTATCTGTTTAATAAAATATTTCAACATTTATCATATTGTTTTTAAAATGAATGTGTGGAAATTAAACTACGTTTTATGTCTAACTGGGAATTTTCCTAAAAACTAATTTTTTTCATTTCTATTTCATGTTTTGAAATTATTTACTTATTCATTAGGAAATTTAATCTTCTAAAATGGATCCCATATTTTGAAAAATAAAAATTAATATTATCTGATTACTATATCTTATTTTTTTCATTATGAATAGTAAATTTTAAAAATATGTCTGTTACCACTATATGGGTTAGAGAGGGTTTAAAATAATAAAACTAAGATAATAAGGGTTAAAAAAATAAAACATGTTAAATATTGTGTTTATTTAAAATTTTATATTAAATATAAATTAATTTTAATATATGGTTTATTAAATATCCATATTACTTTAATTAAACATTAATATATTATAATATTTTGAATAAGTCCATGTGTCTCCTCTACCACACTTATAAAAAGACACAACATCACCTATCTTATCCCCACATTAGTATCATCTTATATCACCCAATACCAAGACAAGTAATTATCTAAATCTCTTTCCCACATCTCATAGGTCTTTTTTGATTATAATATCATTTAAACATTTTTTATTGTTTAAGATAAAATAGATCTCTCAGTAAGGAGGTATAACTCTAAACCTAGTACATTCAATTTTAGTTTTTCAGCAACTATCTAAAAAAGATTTATATCCATACTAAAATTATTACTCTACTTTAAAATCTATACATCTATTTTATTATTATAATGACCCATTGATTTTCCACCCACATTCAATCAAATTGAAAATGAATATATTTTTTCTCCACACATGTGGTAAACTACCTCCACCTTTCAACATGATTAAATTTCCATTACCATATAACATGGATTGTTAATCTGATAGATTTAACGTTTATATATTACTTATATAACATTATTAGTCCTCTATAGTTATAATATAAAATTAAAATTATTACCACCTAATCTATTGTTAAATAATAACATCACCCATGAATATGTGTGGACTACCACCTTCACAAAGTTCTATCATTCATTTACAATTTCATATTTAAATAGATGAATGTAAGGTTATATTTTATTTTTTATATATGATATTTATTATATATGAATTATTTTGGAAATATGAATTATTATTGAAATTTTTTTGATTCACTGGTTGAAAACTGTGAACTTCACTTATGTGTATGTACAACCTTCTATCTCCGTGAACTGAGGTAAATAGTTTTTCAAATCTACATTAATAAATTGATATAATATTTTATATAATCATTAATTAGGATACATATTGGTATTTTTTATTATATATATTAAACATCTTGACTGTGGTGAAAGGACTAGAACCACCAATCTAAATCATACCATGAAAATTTATGATTATTTCTAGTTGATTTATTCCTATATTTTAATAATTTAATTAATGGATAGTTTTTTTTCATATATATTACATGACATTATTTTTCCTTCATGATGGCCATTATTTTAATTTAATATTATATTACATATTTCCATTGTTTTTATATAATAAATTATTTTTCACCATATTCTATAACATTAAAAAAATGATGTCAAAAGAAAGTTCATTTTTCTAAGATTTTAAAATAAATTTTTTATACTATTTTAATGTTTATTTAGTATATTTCTGTATCCTTTATAGATTTTTTTTGACTAATGATTTTATATCATGATTATTTCACCTTTATTTATCTAGATGGATTATAATAATTTGTAATTTCAAGAAACATGATTCATTCCCATAGGTTACTTATTTTATTATTAATCAATTATAAAACTCATTTCATTCTAATGGGATATTCTCTAATGAAATGATTAACTATTTATAAAAAAAATTCCCATGAATAGGTTTTGATATAATAATTTTATAACTTATTTACTATATTTTGGAAAAGTACTTGTGTTCTTCATTATGTGATTGGTTCACCTAAAAATATATATCACGATAATGAATTCTATAAATATTAATAACTCATTTGATAATTATGTAATATGTGAAACTAATTTCTTATTTAACCCATTATTTGTAGACTTGGTTTCTTGTAGTTATTTTTATCCATGGATCCATTTTCATGTCTATAAGTTCAAGTATGTACCTGATTTCATGTCAATAATAGAATGAAAAAAATGTAATTGTTTACACAATGTCACAAAATTTAAAGATGATTTTTTTCACATTCACATGGATTTGATATGATTTAATCGATATTGATTTATTTCTGATGATTCCTCACACATATGGAATTTTATATTGTCATGAAAAAGCATTATTCTAAGACTCATGATTAATTATAGTTAATAGATTAATCTGAACATTATTATATTATAATTATTTTCTCATGCCCTTCTTCTCATGTATAATCACTGATTTATATCTACATTGATTGCCCCTAATATACATTAGTGATCACCCAGTTTCATGTTTTATTTAATTGGGTTCTAATGGATGATTTTAACATTGATATTTTACAAATTGTACTAATTAAGAGAACCATGAAAGCGATTTAGATGACTCTATGTGAGATAAGTTGTTTATGTATATAGTCTCCAGTGAAGTTAAACATTTATTATTTGAGGGTGTGTTTAATATTGTTAGGTACTAAATATTCATCATAAATGAAATAATATTTTGGTATCTTATACTCGATTAAACATAATCTGTATTAGTGAAGGGTTTAGTTATAGTGTGAGAATAGGATTAGAAAGAAAATTTGTATCCTTGGGATAAATCTTCATATATGACAACATCCAAAAGTTAATGAAATTTAGATATTGTACGTTTTCCTAGAAAATATATTTCACTCTAGATACTGGATATTGGATACTACTATGACACAGATGAACCTTAAGGAAACAAATCTGAAATGGACTGAGTGGATATTAACTCGGTCATCACTCAATCATTTTAAGAGGTCCTAATAATACACACATGGATATAAAATATTGAGTGATTTTTTTATTCATATTCTCTTATATTCCATTTATAATATTTTAATTGATTATGACCATGAATAGCTTTGAATGACCAGAATGTATTATAGTTTGAAAGAAACTGATTCATAATTTATAAAATTTCATGAATTATTTCCATGTGTTTATTATAGTTGAATAATATAATTTTAAAATGATGCATATTTTAGGATATTGATTTTATTCAATGGATAGATCACGATGGATTCATGTGAAAAATTAATGTGATGGATAATGAAAATAATGCCCTCATAGCAAACCAAATTTCTTCTAAGATGGAACAAAATATCTTGTTATAATTCTCACTCCACCCTCTAATGAATTGATTTGAAACATAGATCATATTGAGGTTTTGAATTCACTATATATGGGCTAACATATCCTTAATTGTCTTATGCCTCAAAATTATCCTTCCTTCTATGAATCATTTAATTCTCTATATTTTTGATAAATTGATCAATGAAATGGGAATAAAATTTCCAACTCTTTATTAAATAAAAAATGATAAAGTAATCATAGAAATAAATCTTTATGACGGTCTATTTTATCAATGGTGTAATATTATAAATAAAATGAGGCAATAAAAATAAAATAAATCTTTAGAATGAGAGGATTTTAAGTGCTTATTTTCTTACAAATTTATTCTATAAACTCTTTATAATAAAATATTTAGGGATATTTTAATGATGATGAATATAGTAGATATATCCAAAAATACCATTTATAACAATTTTCAATGACTTTTGTGGTATGTAATTGCAGTTATCATGAAACATGAATGAAATATGGATCAATTATTTAGAGGTGTGTATCCATTTCATCAAAAGGAATTTTATATAAGTGAAATTATAAAATATTAAAGTATTGTTCGATGTGTACATAATAATAAAATGGAATCTATAAACTCCCATTTTAATGCATCTGGTTATAGGAGAAGGAATATGGAGTTTCAAAGGTGCTCTGGTGGTAATCAACAAAGAGGGAAGATAATAATTCATCCTTCTGTATGTTAAAAATATTGGAAGGATCACATAGGTAATTACATGAATGTAATAGAAAGTGTATCATGTTTGGGAAACACATACATTGAGGTAATGTTTATTGAAATTATTTGAAGAGGTTTGTTAATGAAATTATTGGAGGGAAAGCTCAAGCACCCAGAATTTAACTCTTTAGAAATAAGGGTTTTTCACATTATGAGAATCAATTCCCTAATTCAAGGAATTATGATGATAATAATCGTAAAAACCCATAAATTTTATAGGAAAAATGATTTATTATGAAATCATAACTCCTGATGTGATTTATGAAATTGATGGGTTTAGAGTTATACATAACATCATAACTACAATTAAAAATATTAATTTGATTTTTGTTCTATACAATATTATATATCAGAATAATTTTCTCTGTGTTTCACATAATTTTCTCAATTACACACATGGATTTTATAGTAAAAATATTTAATGTTTTGAAGCTCTCAAATCAAATGTATAACACATCTATGATTGAATATTTTTAGGACGTTCATCCGACAATTTTTTACAATTAAATAATTTAATGTCATTTGGGGAATGGATTAACTGTCTCAGTATAGATACCATAATAATTAATGAAGAATTATTGTTATATTTGAAATTACAAATCAACCTATGATCATCTATTGATGCGAGGATTAACTAAAAACCCAATGTAAATTACATCCATCATATGGTTATTATTACATGTTAATGAAATCAATTTCCCTCAATTGGTTTTGGATAAACTCAAAATTGATACTTTTTCTACTATCAAATAATATCATGAAATATTTCTATTAGACATTCAAAGAACCCCTAAAAATGAAGTTATTCTTTCAATATAATTAAAACTTGGTGCTACACCTATTTTAAAGAATCCATATATAATACCCACAACTGAGTTTTAGGAAATAATTAGAAAGTATATATGAATCAAGATAAGTGATTCATTCATCTTACTTTCTCAAATTTGGGTGCCTCGATTCATTTTATCAATGAAATAGGGTTCAATGCCTATTTTCATTAATAATGAAGATCCTATCAATTTACCTAAAAATAAAAGGTACCATCTACCTGGAATCATTGATTAGTTTGTTAAATTAGAGGGATAAAAATATTTTCCCAAATTTATCTTCAACCATAATATCATCAGTTGAGATCCTTGATTGAGGATAAACCCATGATTGCTTTATGTACAATGTTTGGTTAATATGAAATTATAAAAATATAATTTTAGAAAAACATTATACTAAAATAATAAGGAATTTAATATATAGACTCTATATAGGATATATTCATCTATTTGTGGAAGTATTTATAGTTAAAATCTTATATATTTTGGGTAATATATTTTTATGTGAGGGTATATCCGTGAATCCATCGAAAAAAAAATTTATTGAACAATTCCCTAAAAAAACCACGATGACCAATGTTTATAGTTTTCATGGATAGAAGTTATACTACATATTATTTTTGATAAATGTATCAGGTCTATAAAATATTCAATTAATGTTTATTGGTACAGGAGAGAATTTATTTTTGAAATATTAATGGGGAAATGAATAGAGATGTTTTTAGTTTTCTTGTTCATTAATTATGCTACAATGGAGATGTTTTTTTGTCAATATTGGTGTATAAAATTGGAGATGAGTTAAATCCTCATTAATAAATTTGTGTTTATAAATTTTTCCTCGCAGTTGTTCTAAATAAATATTACAAATTATTAGATTCATGATTTTATGTTTGAAATAAAATTTTTTAAATTGTAAATATGATGGAATTATCCCTATAGAGAAATGTGTGATGTATATATATATATGTATATTGAATCTAAAATCTTCTTTTATAGATTCAAAATTAAATATTTTAATATGACCACAAGAATATGATTGGATTTTATTAATGAATATATATTTTCAATACCTTATAACTTTAGGAAGGATAATAAGGTGGATGATTCTTCGAGATAGAATGATCATGATATTCTATCTCTGAAGTATCTTGAATGAAAGAATTTTTTTATATATTTATAGAAAATAAATCTCATAGTCACGAGGATAGATGAAATATCATATCTCTCCCATAATAATTTTCATCCATCCATCAATTTGTTGAATAACGAGGTTTATATGAAATATGATGAACTATAGAATATAGTGAGGAATTATTTTCCTCTAATCCATAATCTAGATGGATTGATAATGTTTATGAACTATTTATATTCCTGTTCAAAGATAGACAGGTCTGTGATATTGTATGAAGATAATTTTTCATCCTTATCTATTTATACCATAATTTTATTGATATATATAGATAAAAAAGAATATGTTTGGTTGGATAACATGAAAATAGATATTGTATTGTTTGTATCCAGAAACCATGTGTGTCAAAATGCTATGTATTAGAGACTTATGTTGAAGGAGATGTTAAAAACAACACCCATACAAGAATGGAAAAGGGAAAACATCACAAAGAATTTCATTATTGGGATCCTCAAAACATCAATAAGAAAAAATTGAAAATAATAGTCTACCACCTTATAAAATCTTAATATTACATAACTATTAGTGAATATTTTTCGGTTCATATACATAATTAGATATTTATTATTTGATTTGTAATATTGTATCATGTAGAACTCTAAATTATTTCTCATTGGGATCTAATGCATGTTTCTATGATTAAGATAAATCTTCAGTAAGTTATTGATTGAAATTTATTTATTTTACTAACTATCATCCATTGATATTTGATATATCTCTTATGAAAATTAAAACAGTAAAAGACATGATGAGGTATTTTTCTATCGATTTCAAAAGGATGTTTAGATAAAACCATCCATTATGGGAATTTTTTAGAAAAAATATATTTCACTCAAGAAATTATATGGAACCCGATATATCCCCTTATTTTTTTTAGTAAATAAAATGTGGTATGAATAATTTGGAGAAATAATTGTACTGGTATAAAACCTCTTGGGGTGAAAATTTGAGATGATAAAACCATTAATTTACTCTTTATTTATAATAATTTGTTTTAGAAAAATGTATTGTCACGACCCGTCCCCCGGGGCATGTACCGTGACTACCCCAAACCCGACTTTCGTAGGGCCTATGCTTGGTGACTAGCACCAAAGGTGTAATTTCCTAAAACTAGGAAGGCATTTCCTTTATAACCTGTAAATGCGCACAACCGTGTATGAGTTGGAAGCAAATCAGTATGTAAAACTGTATACAAAAGAGTGCTGAAAGTAGAGGGGCCAGAATACAATCCCAACAAGAAAATACAAGTATAACTGATTAAGGGTAAAACAGCGGTTGGGTTGTCCTCTAGGATTCCTACTTGATGGTAGGTACATATATCCTCCAACTCCACATCCTTCTGCCTCCTCTAGGTACCGCCATGCCTTGTGGTCCACCTCTGGGTACCATCCGGTCCCGGAACACTTGGCTTTGGTTAGTGATGTCTGTCATCTGCAACCAACACAACAAGGTGAGGGAATAACCCGTGAAGGGGTGAGTATAATGATACTCAGTAGGGACCCCGAGACCCTCATGGTCTCAAAAACCCAACAATGATAAACCACCATTTATTAAATCAATAGATAGCCCCACTTAGGTATATGCCCATACATATACCAATGTTATCAAGTAATCCATCTCAATCATGAGGTAAAAACAAAAGTTACTGACTCAGCTGAACCAGGATTTTTATTATCGAAACCATGGATGCTGGAAAACATCTGCTCAGTCGAGTATAGTGGGCCTGCCATGACACCAAGGCACTTCCCACTAACCTTGGACTGCTGAGGTACTTCTCTTGTCGAGTGTTGTGGGTCTGCTGCGTCACCAAGGTGCTCCCCACTGTGGGTCCGCCGCGTCACCAAGGCTCTCCCCATTGTCACATGCTGACGTACTTCTCCTAATGTGTATCGTGGGTCTATCGTGACACCAAGGCTCTCCCAACTAGAGGTCTTCCCTAACACCATGGCGCTCCCCATTGGGCTAGTGGAGTCACTCCGAGTCAAAACGGTCAGTAGTCGTCAGGTCTTCGCCAGCTACTAGGTCTCTGCCCTTTGCTCGCTCGTCACCGGAAGGATTCACACCACGAGCTACTGGTCGATTCTCTAACTATCACAAATTACTATGAAAAATCATCTCAACGATCTACAATGTCATATGGGTCTCAACGTAACAAATGACAAGTCAATCGAACGCCCAGTCTGTGAGTTATTAGCCTTTTAGTATGGTGGGCCCGGTTGGATTCATGTAGGTTCCAACCCGATCGTATATCAAATATACCCCAAACTTTAGTGGGGTATACTCAAAGGGACCATATCACTTCATGGTTACCATCTCCGCTGACAGTTCTTCAAAAGGTCGTTTGGTGCCAAAGATATGTCAAAGAAAGTAAAGGGTCGGTAGTGGACCCAGGTCCGGTCTGACTCGGTCGGACTGACCCTGTCCGACTCGGTCTGGGATGACCCAGTCTGGGTCGACCTAGTCAGACCTGTTGGGTCTGGCCCGACCTATTGGGTGGGCCAGCCTGTTAGCTTCGGCCCGGCCCACTAGGCCCTAGCCTGTGGGCCACGTGGGCCGTTCGGCCCAGGATCGGGGCCGATTCGGCACAGAGCGCCGCGAGCCTGCGACCCACCGCAGCTCGGCCCGGAGGGCGCGGGTGGGCTGGTTTAGCTAAGGATCCATGAGGGGGTCTCCGAGCGGCACGGGGTGTGCAGGGCGCGTGGGCCAGAGCGGTTAGGCTAGGCGCACGAGATATGGCTGGGCAGGCCACCGGGGTGTGGCTTGGCCGGCAGGCGGCCATGCAACACAGCAGTCGAGTCGGCGAGTGGCCGAGCAGGGAGCCCGGTGGGCCGACGGGTGGCCTGGCAGGGTGCCAAGTGGGCCGGGGTAGCCGGGCAGGGTGCCGGGCGGGCCAGCAGGCGGCCGGGCATGGCATGGCCAGGCCGGGAAGCGGCCATGTAGGGTGTTAGGCCTGTAGGTGGGCGGGTTGGGAGCGAGGTGGCCCAGTGGGAAGCCGGGTAGGGCGCGAGTCGGGCCGACGGGCAGCCGGGCAGGGCATGAGGCGGGCCGGAAGGTGGCCGGACGGGCTGCGGGAGGCCGGGTGGATGCACTGCCAACACGGGCTGGTGGGTTCAGCCAGGGCGCACAGGTGGCATGGGCGGCGGGGAGGTCGGGCCGGTGCGATGCGGGGCGCTATGGGGGCGGTGTGGATCACAGAGGCTATGGGTAGCACGAACTTTTTCTTTGTCACCTTCGTCGCCTCGTTGCTTTTTAGACATGCCAAAGGTTATCAAAAACAAGAATGATGGAGGGGTTGGGCCATGTTGGTTTGGCCCGCACCCTCCACGTTTAGGGTTGTATCATTTGGCTCATCACGAGGTAAGAAAGATGAACAAAAACACACCCTCAACGATTCCTTTCCAACTGAAGAAGAAAATTCAAGGAAATCATCAACATGTAATAAAACTCATACCTTTGATCATTGTTAGACGATGAAGTTGCGGAAAGTAGACAAAGATGATCTTCATTCGTCGCATCTACCGCACACATCCAATCCCATGTTGAATCTGCTATGGAAGATGCTCCACATCAGTAGGTTTCCTAGGAAGAAGTTTGAAGGGGATCATTTCCAGTGTTCTTCTGTCGAATAACGCATTCTTCATTCTTCGTTCTTCGTTGGAGAATTCTAATCCTATGAAGCTCTCCTCTCCGCAATATTACACCCAAATGCCAAAGTGAATAGATTGCCCCTCCAAATAATAGTTTTTCTATTATTTTAGATTTCTGGGATTAAAATTAAAAATGATGAATTAATTAACTTGGATCCCACTTAATTAATTCATCAGTGTTGGCACAAATTAATTACATGTGGATGATTGGCACAATTTAATTATGGGAGTTGGCTCCATTAAGGTGGAGGGGTGGTGGAACCATTATGTGGGGAGCTCAAGAGGTTTCACCCCACTTAATGGGGAGTTGAAGAGGTTTAAACCTCGGGTGTTCCCCCACTACATTAAACATGTTGGGGAGGTTTAGAACTGAGGTGGGCCCCACCTCCCTAACCTCTCAGGAGAGGTTATGGTGTGGTGGTCCCACCTCCAAATTCTAAACTCAAAAAAGAGGTTATAGATCAAGTGGGACCCACCTCCAAACTCCCACATGGAGGCTCAAATAAAAAAAATGTGAAGATCAATTAATTTTATTATTCTCCATAAAAGCCAAAAAATTAACATATCTTCTCGACTCACTACCATTAAAGTTATTGTCTTATTAATTGAATACTGGCGCAGGGAGTTCAATGGAGTCCTCAGATTTCAATTCTGATCACCGGTTCAAAAGTTATAAAAACCCACTTGTACACATACTGACTGTACCCAAAGAAATTGTTAGAAATTGATTCTGGGCACACTGGGCCTCGGAATAACGCACTATATGTTTTTGCAGACATGTAAAATTCCCATGTATTTTAAAACAATCTTCCACAGAAATTATGACTCTTTACATTCTCCCCAACTCAGGTCTTTACATCCCTGTAAGATACTACTCGAACTAAAGGAATAAGTGCGGGTATTGAGCACCCATCTAAGCATCCCGCTCCCACGTGCTCTCTTGGCGGTTCTCGTGATTCCATCGAACGCGCACAAGAGGTATCGACCGTCCATGTAGGACTCACTCCTGTCGATCCTCAATCTCCACTAGAACCTCCATAAAAGTCGCCCCATCATCTACGTCCATCTCTCCATGATTGATGATGTGAGAAGGGTCGTGCACGAATTTCCTCAGTTGGGATACGTGGAAGAAGTCGTGTACCCGATGCCACTGAGGTGGAAGAGCTAAGCGGTATGTCACCTCACCAACTCTAAAGAGGACCTGAAAAAGTCCAATAAATCTCGAAGATAACTTGCCGCCACAACCAAATCTCTGTAGTCCTTATCGAGGTGAGACCTGTAGAAAGATGTGGTCACCATCCTCGAATTCCAGAGGTCTCCATCTTCTATCAGCATATGAATTCAGTTGACTCTAAGAAGTTTCCATCTGCTCCTAGATGATCTGCACCTTCTCTATGGTAGCCCATATCATCTCTATTCCCACCAGTGCTGACTCCCCTGGGTCTATCCAGTACAAGGGTGATGTGCAAGGTCGCCCGTATAATTCCTCAAATGGCGCAATCCCTATGGTGTAGTGGTTGTTGTTGTTGTATGAAAACTCCACCAATGTTAAATGGTCCTCCCACCAATGACAGAATTCGAGGACACAAGCACGCAACATGCCCTCAAGGGTCTGAATGGTCCGCTCAGTCTGACCATCCGTTTGAGGATGGAAGGTAGTTCCCAGATGAAGGTGTGTCCTAAAGGCCTCCTGCAACCCCTTTCATATCCAGGAAGTAAACAGTGTTTCATGATCAGAGACAATTGAATAAGGTACTCCATGTAGCCGTACAATCTCATGTACGTAGTGGCATCCCAAGATTTCTACTGAACCTTTCTCTCTGATCGGTTGGATGTGGGCGGACTTGGTGAATTGGTCAACGATCACCCAAATTGAGTCATGAACCCAAGATTTATGTGGAATTATTGTCCCGAAGTCCATGTATATCCCATCCCACATCCACTCTGGGACCTCTAAAGGCTGAACCAAGATAGCTTGTACCTAGTGCTCCACCTTCACTTGCTGATAAGTGAGGCGTCGAGAGACAATCTCTGCTACTACCTTCTTCATACTTGGACATCAGTGATGTCATCAGAGATCCTAGTACATATTCACCACTCCTAGATGTACCGCTAATGGGGATGTGTGGAACTACCTCAACACATCCTCCTAAAGTGACAGTAGCACCAAATTATGTCCTCTGCAGAGGATGACCTACTCCCCACCGTCATAAAATCCATCAGGTGCCTGCACTATGAATATCTGAGCACGTTGTGTCTCGCATTCAGCGTCTCCCAGCTGTGCCTCCCTGACTCACTAAAGAAGTGTGGGAGTGACTGTTAGAGACTGTAGAATGGATGACCCGTCTCTATCCACAAATTATATCTGTAAGGTAGCAAGCTGCACTGTCGCCTCATCAAGCAGTTTTATACCAGATCTCCTGTTGAGTGCATTTTCTACAATGTTCTCCTTTCCAGGAGTATAGAATATCTTGAAGTCATAGTCCTGGAGGAAATCAAGCCATCACCACTATCTCAGGTTTAGGTACTTATGAGAGAAGAGATACCTGAGACTCTATTGATTAGAGTACATGATAAAATGTTCACACATCAGATAGTGTCGCCACATCTTCTGGGCGAAGACCACAATTTTTAACTCCAGGTCATTGGTAGCATAGTTCTGTTCATGTTTCTTTGCTGTCGAGAACCATTTGGGATCACTTCTCGCTCTTGCATCAGGACTCACCCGAGTCTAGTCCATGATGTGCCGTAGTAGACTACATACCCTATGCCTTCCTATAGAAGCCTCAAGATTGTGGCACCAGTCTGCCTTTACGTCATCTTGTGAAAGATGTCCTAGAATCTCTCCGACCAACTGAGGGGTTTCCCTTTCTTCCTCAAGACTAATAGTGGAGTTAGAACTCAATAGAATTCTACAACAAACCTATTGTAGTAACTAGCCAATCCCAGGAATCTTTGTACCTCCGTCACACTCCTCGGTGGATCCCAAGCAAGTACCGCCACAATCTTCACTGGATCTGCTGCAACTCCAGCATCTGAGATGACGTGTCCAAAGAAGTGACCTTCTCATTTCCAAAACTGGCACTTCGATATCATACCATAAAGCCAGTGCTCTTGGAGTGTGTCTAGTAGTACCTGCAAATGTTAGTCATGCTCTTCCTCAGTGGTCGAGTAGATCAGAATGTTGTCGATGAATACTATGACAAAGCGATTGAGTTAAGGCTGGAAAATCTTGTTCATGAGTCCCATGAACACATATTGAGTGTTATTTATGCCGAAATTCATAACCAAGAACATTTAGTGGTCGTACCGACATCTGAAAGCCGTCTTTTGCACATCCTTGTCTCGAACTCTGAGCTGGTGATAGGATGATCTGAGCTTTATCTTCAAGAACCACTATGCTCCCTTCAGGTGATCAAAGAGTTCCTCAATCCTCAGGAGTGGGTACTTGTTCTTCACAGTCACCTGGTTTAGGTGACGGTAGTCAAAAAAAATCCTACAGATTCCATCCACCTTCTTGGTGAATAGAATCAAGGCAGCCTACGGAGAAACATTGGGCCGGATGAATCCCTTTCCCCTGCAAGTCCTCTCGGTGTACCCCCAACTCGCGAAGCCCCGTGGGAGCCATCCGATACACTGGGGTAGAAATCAGTGTCATCGTGGGGTACAACTCAATTTAGAAGAGCACCTCTATGTGAGGAGGGAGTCCAGGAACATCGTCAGGGAAAAAATCTGCATACTGGTCCCCCACTATAGGATAGCTCGGACTCTCCACATCAACTGCTCTGAGGGTAAGGCTGGTCAACTAAAGAGTGATCGGTAGCATCCCCCTATAATTATGTTCATCCTGTGCGGAAAGGCTCCCTTATCACTGATTAAGGTAAACATGGTCCCATCCATTTGGACACACCACACTTTGTGCCTAATACAATCGATTTGAGCATAGACTATAGATAACAAGTCCATTCCCAATATGACATCGTAAGGCCTCAAAACCGCTACTAGGAGATTCCAACCGAAGCTCTAACCTCCTAGAGTAAGCTCACACTACCAGCATTAGTGCGTAATCATCGAGTATGCTCCTGTATGACTCTATAGCCGTAAGGATTGAGCCAGCAGCTCCGTCGGAATCACCGAGCTCCAAATGAGGGCAGCGGCAATGAATGAGTGACTCGCACCTATGTCTATAAGAACTGTAGCTTTGGCGATGTAGACACTGATCGTACCTCAAATCATATCCAGAGTGCTATAAAGATAGGTCTCAGCTACCTGGTGTAGATTTCTCCTCTGTCCACATACTCCCAGCTATCAGGGGTGGTCCTCCTTGTGGTGGTTATAGTAACACCTCAAAAGATCGTCCACCGCCAGGTGCACGACCAACTCCGCTGCCACATCCGCCTGCTCCCTATAGACTGCCTCAATCAAATCTATGTCTCTACCTGGGAGGTCCTTCAACCGTCTACTAATCATCCAAATAGTGGGTCAAGTAGTCACGAGCCATGTGACCCTGCCCGCTGCATGAGGATCACTACCCTCTCTTGGCATATATGTCTATGCTCTAGGTGCGCCTCACAACTAATCATGAGTCATGCAGTCATCCAACTATATGTCTTTACCTCTTGGACCACTGTGAAATCTTTATACTTCCAGCTAAAGAAGACATCATTACATGTTGACTACTGGTGGATTTCACTGCTGGAGACTGCTGAGCTAGGAAACTCTCCGCTATGAGGGCTCTCTCTAAAACCCATGCCTGCGTCGGGATGAAGAGTGAGATCACTGAATCTCGGATCTCTCACCTAATTTCCTGATCTAATGTTTAGGCCCTGAAGAATGGGTCTCGTACCATATTTGTGGAGTAACACGAGAGGTCGGGGAACCTCACTGAGTACATTGCTATAGTCATGATGCCCTACTGTAAATGAAGTTGCTCCTGTATCCGCACTGCACGTAGGGTGTATGGGGAAAACTCTACTCGAAACAGGCTCTTGATGTATTCCTAGAGTAGCGTCTCCTCGTCATGCTCCTGAAGCATCAGGCTCCACAATCTACCCACTGCTTCCTATAGAAGGCTGGCAGTAAGAATCACCATGAGGTCAACAAGTGTCCCTACCCGTTGGAAAACTCTCACCACAACCTCCTTCCAATACCCAGCCACCTCTGGGTCCGTATCTCCCATAATCATGGGTGGCCTCTGTTGCTGGAACTCGTGAAACATGCTCAAGTGGTGTGCATCGTCTATTGCTGGGGATGGTGGCATCGGTGGCCCAACGAGGAGTGGTACCGATGCTGCCTCCACTTGTAAAGGGCTCTACACTAAGGCCTCATCGCTCGGTGGGATATCTGCACATAAAATTCTAGGGGATCTAGCCGATCATCAACTGGGAGGCATCCTGAATGAAACAGATGCGACACGATCAAATATTATACCTGGTGAGATGACCTGGTTGAGCTGACTTAAGGAAAAATTTTGAAAACACACATGCAATCAGTGTTTTCGTGCACTATGTCAGAAATCAGTAGTCAGGGTCCTGGTGTATGGATACTTCGGCCACCACACCATCAATGGAGTAACTGAACTAAAAACCACACTGAGTACCCTTATCATCATTGCTTCACAGAAAATAATCAGAGTCTTATGTTCATTGGTAGAACCGACTCCTCAGATACTAATTTGTCACGACCCGTCCCCTAGGGCCCGTGTCGTGACTACCCCAAACCTTCCTTCTATAGGGAAGGGGCTGGCGACTATCACCAAAAGTGTAATTCCCTAAAACTAGGAAGGAATTTCCTTTATAACCTATAAACGCACACTATATATTACGATATAGAATAAAAAAACTAAGTAAAACTATATACAAAAGAGTGTTGAAAGTAGAGGGGCCGGAATACAAGCCCAATAGGAAAGTACAAGTTCAACTGAAGAAGGGGAAAATAGCTACTGGATCATCCTCCCGGATTCCTACCTGAAGGGTAGATATAGATATCCTCTACAGAACTCTACATCTGTTCGTATCCACCATGTATCGCCACGCAGTGTGGTCCACCTCTGGGTACTGTCCAGTCCTGGAACAGTCAGCCTCGGTCAGCGCTGTCTGTCGTCTACAACCAACACAACAAGGGGAGAACATATCCCATGCAAGGGTGAGTATAATGATACTTAGTAGGGACCTTGAGACCCTCATGGTCTCACAAAACCAACAAGGATAAACCACAAAGTATGAAATCAACAGATAACCCCACTTAGGTATATACCCATACATATACCAAAGTTATCAAGTAATCCATATCAATCAAGAGGTAAAAACAAAAGTTACTGACTCATCATAACTTTTATTTTCAATATCGAAACCACGGCTGCAAGAGAACTCTTTCTCAATCGAGTAGAGAGGGATTCTCGCGACACCAAGGCGCTTCCCACTAACCTTTGACTCCTGAGGTAATCCTCCTGTCGAGTACCATGGGTCTGTAGTATCACCAAGGTTCTCCCCACTGTGGGTTTTCTGCGTCACCATGGCGCTCCCCCTTGTAGCCTGCTGAGATACATCTTCTGTTGAGTACCATGGGTCTTCCACGACCCCAAGTACCTCTCCAATGTGGGTCATCCACAACACCATGGCGCTCATTGCTATGCTAGTAGAGTCACTCCGAGTCAAATGGTCAGTTGTCGTCAAGTCTTAGCCAGCTACTAGGTCTCCTCACTCTGCTCACTCGTCACCAGAAAGATCCGCTCTACGAGCTACGGGTCGATAATACAACATTCATGAAGTACCAAGAAGAAGTATCTCAAAGGTCTGCCTCGTCACAAGGGTCTCAACGCAACATAAGATGCCTCAATTGGACGCCTAGTCTGTGATTTATTGGCCTTTTAGTCTCGGGGGCCCGGTTGGATTCGTGTAAGATCCAAACTAACCGTATCTCAACTATACCTCAAACTCTAGTGGGGTATACTCAAATGGATTGTCTCTCTTCAAGATTACTAACACCAGTTATGGTTTTTCAAACGGTCATCCGGTGCCTAAGATATGGCCAAAGAAAGTGAAGGGTCGGTGGTGGACCCGTGTCCGGTCTGACCCTTTTAGACCGACCCGGTCCGACCCGATCTGGGCCTACACAGTATGGGCCAACCTCATCAGACTGGTTGAGTCTGGCCCTTCCCATTGGGCGGGCTAGCCTGTTAGGTTCGGCCCGGCCTGCTGGGCCCAGCCCAGCAGGCCCCGTGGGCGGATCGATCCTGGTGTGGGGCCAATTCAGCTCGGAGCACCGCGAGGGTGCGGCCCAGCATGGCTCGGTATAGAGGGAAAGGCCAAGCCGGTTCGGCTAGAGTTCCACGTGGAGGCCATAGGATGAACAAGGCACGAGGGGCACGTGGTACGTGCGGGTCAGTGTAGTTCGGCCAGGCGCACAGGAGCTGGACGGGCTGGCCAGTGGGCAGGCCGTTGGGGCGCGACCATGGGGTAGGAAGCCGAGAAGGGTGCCAGGAGAGCCGGCGTGCGGTCGGTAATGGTGGAAGGTGGGCCAGCCGGTGGCCGAGAAGGGTGCGGTGAGGCTGGGAGGCAGCCGGGGAGGGCACTAGGCGGGCTGGCAGGAGGCTAGGAAGGGCACCAGGCCGGCCGGCCAGCGGCCGGGGAGGGCGAGAGGCCGGCCAACGATTGGCCGGGTGGTGGCCCGGCCAGTGCGAGTTGGCAGTTTGGGTCGTGGCACAAGATAGGTGCGGGTAGCCAGGCCAGCGCGGTGTGGGATGTCGCGGGGATAAAATGGATCACGGCGGCCGCGGGTAGTGGGGCCTTTGTCTTCGCCGCCTTCGTCACCTCGTTGCTTTGTCACCCTGCCGAAGTTTATCAAAAACAAGAACGACTGAGGGGTCGAGCCATATTGGTTTGGCCCGCACCCTCAACATTTAGAGTGGTATCATTTGGATCATCAAGAGGTAATAAAGATGAAAAAAACTCACGCACAATGATTCCTTTCCAACCAAAGACGAAAATTCAAGGAAAGCATCAACGTGTAATAAACCACCTATCTTTGATCTTTGTTCGATGATGAAGTCACATAAAGTAGATGAAGAATATTGTCGTTTGTCGCGCCTTCTGCACACTTTCAATCCCACATTGCGTTGGATGTAGAAGATGCTCCACATCGTTAGGTGTCTAGGGAAGAAGATTGAAGAGGATCGTTGCCGTCTTTCTTCATTGGAAGAACGTGTTCTTCATTATTTGTTCTTTGTTGGAGAATTCTAATCCTCCCAAGCTCTCCTCTCACCAATATTCCACCCAAATTCCAAAGTGAATAGATAGCCCCATCAAAATAATAGTTTGTCAATTACTTTAGATTGTAGGGTTTAAAATTCAAAATGATGAATTAATTAACTTGTCTACCCTTTTATTAATTCATGAGTGTTTGCCCAAATTAATTAAATTATGAGGATTGGCACAATTTAATTATTGGAGTTGGCTCCATTAAGGTATAGGGTTGGTGGAACCATTAAGTGGAGAGCTCATGAGGTTTCTCCACACATAAGGGGGAGTTGAGGCGGTTTTAACCTCGTGTGGTCCCCACCACATTAAACAAGTATAGGAGTTTAAGACCTCGGGTGGGCCCAACCTCCATAACCTCTCATTAGAGGTTATGGTGTTGTGGTCCCACCTCCATCTTCTAACATCCACAAGGAGGTTATAGATCCAGTGAGACCCACCTCTAAACTCCCACATGGAGGCTCAAATAAAAATAAAGTGAAGCTCACTTTATTCTATTATTCTCCACGAAACTTCAAAAACTAACTTATCTTCTCGACTCACTTTCGTCGAAGTGATCATCTTCTTAAGCGAATACAGGTGCTACGAGTTCAATGGTGTCCTGAGATTTTCAATTCAGAGAACTGGTTCAAAATTTATAAAAACCCGCTCATACGTTTACTGAACGTAGCTGAAAAAAACATAAGAAATTTATTAGAGGCACATCGGGCCTCAAAATCACGCGATGTCAGTTTTCGCGGACTAATTAAATTCTCGTGTATTTTAAAAAAATATTCCACGGAAATTCCATGTCATTACATGTATCATTCCATTAAAAATATTAAATACCCCTTACATAAAATGAATCATATATTAAAAGTTTTATAAAAATAAATCATAATAATTCTCATATTTTATAGCTATTATCCCTTATCCATTTGCAATATCATGTGTGTGTAGTCTTGATCATTTTGATATAGTTTCACTTTAGTGGTGTTGATCCTCATTATTCACCAAAAGTAAATCATTTATATATAATACAAGGTAATATAACCAATGCATTAGAATTACATATAATATTATAATTTAATTATATGGGACATTGGGTTATGATTTTTACAGATGAAATTAGATAATATAATGTTTTAGTGATTTTAACGAACATGGAGTAGGATACATATCAGTGAGATTATTATTAATATTAACATTAAGGAATGAAAATTAAATAGTTATATACATATTAATATAAAAATTTATCATAATTATTTCGTCATAGTCATTCATGAAATAATTTTATAGAATTTCTAAAATAGGTGGTTTGACTAACCCAATCTTGGATATACAATAATTAAATTATGATTTTGATTATAAAAGTAAATTCATTATAATAATTTCACATTTATAGGATAATAATGACATTATTGAAATTATTTTATGTTTTTTAACATTATATTAAAATATTTTATTTAATAAAATGAAAATGGAAGAATATGTTGATTCGTTACATCATAGAGATGGTAGTAAGCAGTACACATATATAAAATATTATTTTTTTGATGAATGAGATGAAATAAAAAAGTATTAAACATCATACATTGATAATTATTTTTTAATTATATATGTAAAATTTATTCATCAGTATCATTATTCTAATCATAGAAGACATGCAGTTGTAAATAATGGATTTCATTTGTTTGTAGAAGTGGTAGTCTACGAAACACAAAAATTACAGTTTTTTCTTAACATGAAAAGTGAATACTGGATAAAATTTATTACCACATAATAATAATTTTAATTATAAAAATAGAATATAATTATATTGGAATTAAAAAATAAGTATTTTTAAAATATAACTCAAATGAAAAAATATATGGAAATTATTAACAAACATTTATTCCATTGGTTTTCCCTTATAAGGCACCTTAGAAATGTTGTATATAAGGAAATATTGTATAACCCTCAAAAAATAAAATAATATGAATATATGAGATGTAAAAATGGAATTTTTTCCTGTTGAAATAAATTTTGGGAGTTTTCATGAAGATCTTTTGAGTGGTACCATAATAAATGGAATGATTGAAATTTTTAAAATTATAAACACATTACATGAAGGGTGAAAATATTAATGTAGTCGTGTTTCAAAAAAAAATTGATGAAGAGATAGTATATATATGTTTTGGTCAATACTCACCCTAAAAAATAAATTTTAAACATTTATTAAAAATGTTAAACCTTTTACTCATTAGGTTACAACCTTTAACCACTTTTTTCCAATATAAAAACAAGTTTTCTAACAAGATAACCAATCAGTTACAACCTTAAATTAAATTTAACATATTAAACTATTTACTCATGGAAATTATAAATAAAAAACAAATTATTTTATTTTATTTTTCAAATGGTGATGGAAATAAATTTTTGAATTACATGTCTCTAATGTAATAAATTAATATTTCAAATACATAATGTATTCTCATAAATCAAAAATATCATTTTTAAAAATAAATTCAATTAATATGTTAATGATATTACGAATTCTCTTATAAAATACATATATTTTAATCATATGAGTTTGGAAAATTATCAAAATTCTAAATATAACATAATAATAATGTAATTTTCATGTTATTTTTGTATGAGTTTTTTCACTATTCTTCCAAAAAAATATTTGATTGGAAAAATACCAAAATATTATCTTTAGTTAACATTTTTTTATAATTTGATATAAGAATTTAATTATTTTTTCAAATTTATATTCATTAGATAAAAAAATTTTATTTTAAAAAATCATTATATATTGAAGAATGTATTTTTTAATTAAAAATCATACATTAGGTATATTAACTATTCTTATAAAGTTATTGATAATAAATTATATATAAGGGAAAATAATAAATATGATAAATATCAATTTTATAAAATAAATACTATGAATAAAAATATCTAATTTATTTTA
This sequence comes from Viscum album, assembly GCA_963277665.1. Taxonomy (NCBI): domain Eukaryota; kingdom Viridiplantae; phylum Streptophyta; class Magnoliopsida; order Santalales; family Viscaceae; genus Viscum; species Viscum album. Next base: position 1,213,602,021 of record OY728120.1, on the reverse strand, counting down.
TCTTACTAGTAGCTTAATCAATAATAAAATGGGCATTTATTTAATAATGTAGTCACAACTGTTTATACCTATTTATTTAATGAATACCTTTCATTTGTTAATATCTATTTTTAAAATTTTTGATTGGTCAACTGGTTTATGATGTTGTGAGTTTATCATGAAATTAAATGAAAAAATTATTTTACAAAATATATATTCTGGAAATTCACATTGTTATATTTTCCACTTAAATAAATTTTGTTCTCCAAAGTTTAATTATCACTTAATAATAAATATATATAAATGTGTCTAAATTTAATCATTAATCATGATATAATTCATATAGATATATAATTATTTAAAGAGTATATAATTTTTATTTTCCATAGAATATTTTTATACATAATATTTAGATTTCTCCTGAAATTTTAGATCCAACAACTTTTCATTATTCCGTATTAAATCCCACATTATATAATTTTATTTTAAATGATGTTAAAAAAATCCTTTTATAAACATTCGTAGTTTAATATTAAATTTGATCTCTTTACCCAAAATGTATTTTCTTCTAAGTGGAGTTAACTAAAACATTTTCAAAATAAAAAATAAATTTTACTATGTAACAGTAATAAGAGTTTCATAATGAATATTTCCACAATAATTGAATTGGGTTAAAATGAATAAATAATTAAAAGTTTTATTAAATTAAAAAATCATTTAGATGATGATTTAAAATTCATTGAAAATATTATATGCTTTTAAAGATGGATATAAATATTCTAATACCAAATAATTTGATATGGAGGATGATTTTATAATTAAAAATAGGGACCTAGTATTAAAATACATAGATATTACATCTTTTTGCTAAATATTCATCACCTTTAAAAACAGGCGCCTAAGGATCAAAATATGATAGTTATGTAGGAATCATTGATATATAAACAATAGTCTATAATTGATATGCATCCTCTCTGACTATGTTCTTCATAACCAACACCCTCTTTAAAAATATCAAACATAATAAATCTATTAAAAACATATTTAAAGTAAATATACTAAATGGTGATAAAAAATTCTCATTAAAGGTAAAATAGGGAAATATATAATAATAACATGAATAGAAGAGTATTGAAACATGATAATAACATTTAAAAGCCATACCCTACATATATATGATAATACACAAGAGTCATGGGATAATTAATAAATGCTAATAAAACATGAATAATAAATACATCTAATATCATAACACATGAGACCAAAAGATTGGCATAATACACATATTTCAAGTATAATAATAATCATGGAAAATAATTTCAATATATGTCAATTATCAATTCTAATGATATCATATAAAAATGTGTTCACTCCCCAAACCATCATACTATTCAAGGTTCGCACTCCAGACCATAAGGTTGGTCAAAGTCCCTTACTAAACTGATTTCACACCCCATTCCAGACATTTCGATATCCAGAGATATATATCAATACCCAATGCATTATAGGGGGTATATATATCATCCATATGGTAATGAGGAACATAATAATGTTTTCAACAATATCATAATAATTAATCATCTTATAACCCATAAAATTAAATTTATAATAAAAACATTTCAGCATATCATAAACTGTGGAAAATAAACATGTTTCATAATCATTTTGCCATTTTATCATAACATTACCCATGAAATTAATTATATTTCATAATAATTATATAATTTTAAAACCCTTGTAAGAGAAATGGGGTTTTCAAATATGTTATAATAAAAAATAATTCAGAGAAATAACATAAATGTCATAAATGTATCATATATGCAATATGTAATGGGTAACATCAAGGCATGCCATCGTCGATGGGGAATTATTTTGAATGATAATTTAAAACATTTCATGAGGAAAATAATATTTCATGTTTATAAAAAATTAACAATCATAAAACATTATGATAATATTTTCAATGAAAATATACATGAAAAAATAAGTAGGATTATTCACTCAAATTATTTGTTATGATGTTATAAAATTATTCTCTTGTGGTACATGAAAAAAGGATTTTTCATGTCACACATTCGGTAAAATCAAAACATTTATTTTAGAAAAAATTAATGAATGGGGAAAATTATATTTTATATTTAATTTTGATAATTTAAAAATAAAATTTAAAAATACATTTAGAAGACATGGTTTTTGGATGGAAAACAACTTTTGTACTGAACATATAAATAAAGATGATTTTTCATAAATACATTATTTATAAATTTTGGTTACAAAAAATAAAAAATGAAAAGAAAAAAATTATTCTAATGAAATGAAAAGAAGATATCAATTTTAATGAGTTTCTTTATAAATGGATCATAAGAAATTTTCTTAAATAGATAATCATAAACAATCCTAATAAAAGATAAGACTGTAACATAAAATCATTACCATGTAGGTAACTATAAATCGTAATCCACTTAAAGGAATAAAAAAGAGTGAAACTAAAAATATTGGGAGGATAAATATATTCATGATAATAGATGTATTTGTGTTTGTATATACATCTCGTTGTAGATTATAGGTTCATAACATAACATTCCTCTCAAAGAAGGTAAATTAGGATAAAAATCTCTTGCCTTATTCCTTGACTTACACTGCATATGTTCAAAAATACAGTATAATTTATATAAATTAATTAGAAATATATTATAGAACCATATTAATATATATCATAACATATGTTATTTTATTATACTATTTTATTACTTTTTAATATTTCTATCTTATAGTCACATTCCTGTTAATAACTTTTTTGTATTTCGTTTATTAACAAAATATTTATTATTGGTCTTACATACTGGATCATGATTTCATTATATATATAATTTCTTAAATGAAATAAATATATAATATATTCAGTATATATATATATATTGATTAATTTATAATGTTTAGTGATAGAAAATGAAATACACTTTTCAAAGAGATGGTAGGTCGTGCGTACTCATGAATGATATTTCCATTTTCTTTTCAAATTGAATAAAATAATGAATAATGATATATTATAAATATAATATATTTATATATATATATCAATTATTTTAATTAAACATTTTTAAAATATATTCAATTAAAATAAATAGTGAATAACATCACTTCACGATTCAACAGTTCTCCGTACACACGAGTGATATTATCAAATTACGAAAAATTAGAGAGTGTTATTGAATTTTTGATATAATAATTCCAAAATCCCAATAAAATCATTAATATTATATATATACATATATAAAATCCTTCTTTCAATCCTTATGTAGTGGTAATAAAAAATCAAATGACAACGTTTTGTGAGGCGGTAGTCCACCGTACCCACAAACAATGTTTTATAAACCCATTTCATGGAACTTGAGATAATTTTAGGTCAAGAAAAAAACCAAAAAAGTAATAGTATATGGATTATATTGAATTTATTATATCATCAGATTATAATAATATTTTATGGAGGTGTAAAACAAAGAGAACAATAATTCGTGTTAACGAATGTTACTTCTTCTTTTGGTATCCACATTGGGTTTCCACCAAAGGCCTCCTCAGTTGGGTTTTTGACCAAAATAAGGATTATAGGGTCATAATAGTGAAATTTGGAAGTTATTTTTGTAGTTATTTGCCAATGTAAAATGTTTTTATGGCATGAAGAGTAGAGTAGATGGGGTGGGATTTTATAAGTGTGGGGATTGGCATACATTTATTTTTTTGGAATAAGATGTACACACAATTTTAATTTGAATAAAGTTTTCAAAGATGATAAAATTGGATTATCAAACATTAAAAGGTCCAAATATTATAGTAAATATATTTTATACATGTGTTTTGGACATTTTGACCCTTATATATTCTGTTTGACCCCTTAGAAACCATTTTTTACTTAAACAAAAGTCAATAGTTTCTTCTTCCTTTTTACTATTAAAATAAATAAAATATTGACTGAAAATTTTTATAATATTTAAATATTTTTGAATCCAAATATGGAACCCATTTTGTCTATATTCCATTCCCAGAAGAGGGAAATTTTAATTTAAATTAATCTCATAGAAAATATGAGAAAACAGTTTTTTAAATGGAAAAAATCAAAAGAATGAGTTATTTTAAATTAAAATATAATATTAAATTGGTTCAAATAACATAAATTAGATTAATGGATATTTAAAATAACTAATAACACTTTGAAATCAATATAAAATATACAATAAAATTATGAATAAATCAATCAATAATCAAGTTTTCAATTAAAATTTAGTATATTTCACTATTCATAAAAAATGAGAGTTTTCACAAAAGTCAAAAAAATCATCATAATATTATTTAGAAATATTAATTTAAAAATTAAAAATAATTAATCAAAATAAAAGTTTTAAAGTGTAAAAAAATAATTTTATCTTTGTTAGAAAAGTCATTACATCAATTTTTTAGAAAAAAGTATTTTTGAATCATATAATGACTTGGAGGATTCATAGTATCTCGCATGACCATTAAAAAGTTAAATAGTGATGAAAACTATGAAGCTAATACATTCATGGATTTTGGTTCCCATGTCTCTCACTAGTCTCTCACAACCATTGGATGTATCACCCAAGATCAAAATCATCATCCATGTGTCTCTAGCATAGGATTGAGCTTCCCTTCATGAATAGAACCTTATAATTCCTTTCTCAACCAAACTTTTCTATCCAGAAATTTACATCAGACTGAATTTATCTTCCTTTAATAAAACCACATAATCTAAAGCTCCCATTTTTATGGCCGATATGGAATCCTCCTACATGATCCCTCTATCGATGCAGAATGTGATTAGAAAAGCCTAAATTTTATGACATTTCTCCAACAGCTATGGTTAGTGGTCCCGAGTATATTGTTGTCCATATCCTGTATATATATACTAAGAGGATCAATGGTTCCATATTTAATGAATATATCGCTCTGAACATGGTGTTTTTCCTTGAAATAAGAACAAATACATGGATGGGAGCCCTAGTGGTGGCTAATGCTGTTGTGAATGCCACAGTTGATCATTAAATAAAATAGAAAATATCTATAATCAAAACATTAGGCATAGTTATCTTAATTTATGGATATGTGTCATGGAAATAACTAACAATAAATACTCCACCTTTGTGACTCTCGATGATGAGGTCATTTGGTTGTCACAGTTTGAAGCATGCATCTTCCCTTCTTTGTCTATTGAATTTATTTAGAAAGATGTGTTCTAGTGGACTCTCTTATTCACCATTGATGGATCTATCTTCATTTTATAAACCCTGTAGGTATTGGGATGAGATATTCCCATTGGATAAGTTTGGATGCTATTGTAAATTTCTAAAATATATATAGTCCTTGTGTTTGTCTCTTGGTGGAATCTTGTTATTAGTATTTTTCTAAATTGTGACTGTTTAAAAAATAATATATTGACATTACAAATATTTATTTATTTTTTATCAATAATATATCCTTATAAAAAAAATATTATAAAAAATATTATTTATTATTTATTCATATTAATATATATATTTTTAACAGTCAAGATATAATGGTTTTGTTTAAGTAAAAATATTAACAATATATCATGGTTTTGAAAAAACATGTTGTCATGTGTAATGAAATATGAACAATTATTGAGTATTGCGAAAGTATAACATTTTGTTTCATGTAGTGCATGTTATCAATGAAATTTAATTTATTTGAAAAAATAATAATCTATAAAAATATGGGGTGTTACATTATACCAAATATACAATGAATTTTTCCCTGGAAATTCTTCACTCTAATACAATCAAATGATGATAGTTCTACATAATCATTTCCACAAGTTCCCACATTTATTTTTCAAACTAGTTGTTTCTCCACAAAAACGTTAGAAGGTCAGTGGCCTTGTTTCATATAATAATCAATTAATGTAATATAATATGTATTGGTTTTTTATACATGAATGATCATGATGTAGTGGTATGATATATATTTCAGTTCATGTAAAGTTTCAGGTATGTAATTCCTCTTGAGATATGTGTTGAAAACATCATGGACTTGAGAGAGGTTTATTAAAAGACTGCTCAATATGCTACCATCCTGATATGATCAAGAATTTTGAAGGGACATATATTGGAAGTTCATAGTTTCCCATTCTTCCAATATCTCATAACCTTATTAAATAGGAAAATTCAATAAAACACTATATCACAATCGTTAAATTATGGATCATGGAATAGATTGTTGACTTAAATTTTCTTCTAACATTGAGATTATATGATGTATTTTGGAGTTGATCAAACATTCTCTTTCAATTCTTCATTTGACTTAGGTCCTCATTTCTTTTATTCTCTAAATTAATTCCACCACATTAGGGATTTACATCTCTTCCATATAAGGATTCATAAGGATCTATATAAATAATTGTGTGAATGATATTGTTGTAAGATAACTCTACTAGAGGAGGGTGTTGATCCCAAACACCATTGCAATCCAATGAAAATTATCTAAAAATATACTTCAGTGTTTTAAATTTTCATTTAGACTTACCATATATTTGAATATGATACAATGTAATGAAACTAAATTATGTATCAAGAGCATATTGAAGTATTGAACCGAAAAATGAGGTATAAATATGATCATAATCATACAAAATTGTATATGGTACTTAGTGAACCCTTTCCAAATACATAATATATATACATTCATGAATATATAAAGAGAATCATTCTTTGATGGCTATGATTTGTGATGACTTGGTAAGGAAGTTGACTACAACCCATTCATATTTTTTACCTTTTTTTTGTTTTTTGGGAGTTTGATGAAAAAATCCATGTTGATGTTTTCCCATTTCAATACTAGAACCGGTAAGGGGTTTAATATCCCCTAATACATTTTTATTTCAACCATAACATTTTCACTTACAAACAATCGAGAAAAAAACTCTAAGATATCATTCTTCCGGACATCTTGCCAAAAGTATTCTCCATGATATATGACGTCACACAATTTTTACTTGAATAGGGAATGAAGAAATGTGAGCATCCAAAAAAATTCCATCATTATTTCTGGTATGTATTAAACTCATACAAGATTCTCAAACTATACTATTCCATCCGGAACAAGGTTATCCTAAGTTAAATTTCTATTCTTCTTTTATATCTCCATATCATCCTTCGATTCTTGTTTATTATATACATAGATAGATGGATGAACATTAAATTGATAAGAAAAATATTTCCGCCTCCTTTAGGATTTCAATATCTATATATTCCAAATTAATAAATATTGTTTTAGTTGCAATCATCATTATTGATAAGCTAGGCTTATCATTTTAAATTAAATCCTCGAACATCTCATTCGCTTTCCTAAGGTGGTAATGTATCGTTTAGTCATAATCATAACCATACCCAACCATATTCATTATCTCATATTCAACTCCTTATATGTGAATATATGCATTAATTTTCGGTGATCGATATATACATTTCAATTTTCTCACTAATGATATTCCCTAAATATCATTAATTAAAAAATTAGCTCAAATAACTCCAAAACCTAAATTGGGTGATTTTCCCCATGAATCATCAATTATAGTGAGGAATATGATATAACAAAGTAGTTATTCATAAGAACACATGACAATCCCAACATGGATACATCAATATAGATTGTATACCCATATAGAATATATGGTAAAGTAAGAACATGTGTAACTACTAATAATCTATTTAGTTCATTGAATTTATTATCACAATCCTTTTTCTATATTAACATGGATCCCTTGTGAGTATAAATGGTTAGAGGACTAGATATTCATGAGTTATTATCCCCAATGAATTTAGAATGTATAACTAATACATGAAAACTATAGGTTTTAGTCACTATGTTTGTCTATCTAACATTCAATAGCCTTCATCAAATACAGATATTATGATACACCCACATGGAGATTATAAGACCTCTAAATGAAACCCTTTTCCTAAAAAAATTAAAATTTTAAAATATTACACAGATTTTCCCCATCCATAAGATCTTTATTAATATTAACTTGTTTTATTCTTATTATTCATTTTTGGTTGAATATTTAATGATATAATCTATAAATACAACAAAAAACATATCATGCTAATCTCTAAAAATATTATTAATTATATCAATTAAGATATAGGGTGTATTAGTAAGAACTAAATGCATAACTTTATATTCATAATGGAAATACCTTGTATAGAATTATATATTTTATATATCCTTTTTACTAACATTTAATTTATGAGATCTATAACCATATTTAGTCTTGTAAATGTATTTATCCCTATTTGTTTGATAATATAATTCCCCAATACAGGGTGGTGGATTATTTTTATGATTATTGATATTGCGCAGATCTTGATAGTCAATTTGTATTCATGTTGATTCATATATCATTTTAAAAAAGATGATGTACACCCAAATTTTTCATACGTTGTCGAATAAATATTTTATCAAGGATTCCCTAGAGGTGCTTCATTGTTTACAAAAAATCAATTTGGTCCATTTTGTAGAGAATTTAAAAATATTATGCATCTAGGTTGGAGTTCATTCGATAAATGACCTGCATGTTTTGGCAGATAAAAAGGAAATTATTCTAAAAAAGACAGCATAAAATTCCTTCACAATATGTCTATCATTGAAGTAATGTTTCTCCCCAACCATTTTACATAATCACCTCTTATGATTTGCAATTAAATCCAAAAAATGGATGTAATACCCTTTCGATTTTTTTACTTAACATGAAATTTATAGATTAATAATGGTTTATTTGGAATATTAATTTTTAGTCATTTCCCTAATAATTTATGTGGAATTTATTTAGATAAATATAATCCATGACTAATATAACATCAAATTAAATAATATGTAGTGAGATAATATTTGTATGAAGCGCCATCAAACAAAAATCTATTCAAAAACATTAAAATAATTCAGATGGGATCATCATATAGTAGGGGTTTTAACTACAAATTAAATATTTAATCATTTGTGGGGTATCATGATAGTCTTATAAAATTATTCTTATATGAATTAATTGGTTGATATTTATTTAATGAATACATTAGTATATTTGGTCATTGGTTATTATATTTCCCATACAATATGCATTGGAAACATTGGATTTTGGGCGGTTCATTATGTGAAATATTATATCAATTCGCATATTTAGATAACATCATTACTCAATTTTTCCACCAATTTATTGATTACATTCCCTTCCACATTTTATAAATTTTGTATTCCCCTTAAGATAGTATACTCTATTCTTATTCTCATACATTTAGAATGAATAATTCTTATTTTAATCTCCATATGGTTTTTAGATTTTCATTTAGACTTTATATTCCTTTTCATTTCAAAACCATGAAATTGATTTGTAACTCTAACATTCATTTCTACCATGATAGCACATCGAACAACCTATTCATAGATACTAAAGTATAGAATGGATACTATATGGACTCAGCATTAAACATTAGATAATCTTGAATTAAATGAATAATTCACATTGGGGATCTTTTCAGGATTAGAGTTTTAGATAATTAGGCCATAACTATTACATAACAACTTGAATATTACAAGTAGACACTATTACTCATTATCCATTTTTTTCATAAAATAAAAACTCTTAAAAATACACATGTTTAGTTCGAGGTTTTAGACAACATCACTTTTCCTTGATTCCATTCATGAACCTATTCATCTTTATTTCCTGTGGAAAACATTTCAAAAACATGGGATGAGCATAAAAAGATCAGTAAAGGTTATAAAATAAGGAAGGAAAACATTATCCCAACAATAAATACAAATCCATGAAACCATACTTTTCAATCATAACATACCTTATGAAATCATAAAATTTATAAACAACACTCACGAATAATAAATCATAAAGGTTACTTATTGCATCCATATAAAACTTACATTGTAGCTGTCACAACTACATAGGTAGTTACACTTGGAATACCCATCACGGTATATTCCCTAAATCTCATAGGAGAAACATCGTGTTTACCTCTGTCACGTTACCCAATGCATTGGAGAGATATCTCAGGCTCACCAGCCCTAGGCTTATCACGGAACCACCCGTATACGTAAAAAATTCCCAATAAGCATAACATACCCATAACATATAACACATTTATAAAGTGAAGATAACATTTTAACATTACAATATATCAAATCATGATATTTAAATAAACAATGTTTAATCAAATCATTTTCAAAACCTTTTAAAAATAGATTTTTGAATCAAAGTGTCACATACCACTTTGATGCTTTAAAATGAATTATCATTTGAAAACATTAATGTCCATATAAATAAATCCTAATAACCATTTTGAAAACATGGACATTAATGATAAATATTTAGAAGAATAAATTTTTAAAACATTTAAAATATATTTTAGTTAACGTGTTTTTAACAAAAAGAGAGACACTTGAATAAAAGTAATTAAGGAAAAACATTTAATCCAAACTTTATAATATCTTGATAATAAAAGGATTCATGATATAATATTTAAATGGACAATATATACACCATATAAGAGTGAATTGGTGAATAACAACAATGAAGACTCAGTGGAAATGTAAATTGGGATGAAATATCTTATAAAGATGGTATCCTTAAATTAAGGATAAATCAATCACATAATTTTGTGTGATAAATATAAATACACCCAATATAAGTGTCTATTATGTGTAAAACAATCAGAGGTCATTCACACATATTCATTGGATGACATGTTCAAGAAGTTCAAGTTGAACCTAAAGAATTGAAATTGGGTAAAGAGGTTCTCTTGTAAAAATTCGACAGCCTAATAGCGTCACTTTAAAATTCCGAAAATGAGTTGATGAGATGAAAACGGGAATCTAATCACTTGGATATAAATTTTACATCAATAAGGATATAGTAGAACATATCCCAACTTTATAATATGTAAATTAAAAGACATAACAAAAAGAAGTCTTTTATACAGAGGAGGTGAATAGTTCCCATACCGATTTGGTAACATACAAAACATAAGCCACATGAAAGAAGGATCATAATATGAAGATGTAAATACTAATAAATGAATGTATATTATATAAAGAGTCCAATCATGGGCAGTAAATACACCACACAAATGGAAATAGTGTCAAATATAGCATGAATCTCACGGGAATAAAATTTAGACGAAACCCTTTACCACCTTGTAATCAACTGAGTCGTATGACCAAAAGTTAATAACCACTAAATTAATCACATAATACCATAAAAATAATTATAATCATGTTAATATATATTGTATTTCAGTACATAATACACCACATGCAATGAATGATTGGAGAATAATCGAAATCTCATGAAATTAAAAGTGATATAAGAAAATCCCTTACCTCGTGTCCGACTTCACTCGATCATTCATTAATCTCATGAATAATAAAATAATGTTAATTTATACTTGAATAAGAACCTTTTTAAATTTTATTATTCCCTTTATATCACTTATTACCATGTTATAAACATTATGTAATCATTTAAGTTAATAATGTTCGTTTTGTCGATATTTGGTACTTGAGTCAAAAATGGACTTCTTATAATTACATGTTGTTCAAGTGGAAAAAGGTTCATTATATACAGAATTACACTCATTATTTAGATGTAATATATATCTTATATATCCAATATATACATGTATTTATAATAGTACATAACATTTGGAGGTATGAAATGAAATGCACCGTTCATGGAGACGTTAAGCCGTACGTACGCATGAACGCTACTTCCATTTCGATTTTTTATTTTAATGGAATTAAAAACACAATGATACATAGGAATGTTATAATTCTAGTATAATATCATAAATAATATCATTAACTATATCCTTTATACATACCACATAAGGAATTAACGAGTCACATCACTTTGAGGGGCGGTAGTCCGTGCTTCCTCAAATGAGATTATCGTATTTACCTACTATGGAAACCATAAAGGCGTTCTATAAATAGAATATACAGAAGCATAAAGAAAAAATAAACATATCATATATCATATATTAATACAATTACATCATAATGGCCACCATGAGAGGCGGTTGGAGATATTTGAACAATCATCGTTTCATGAGGCGTCAGTTTTCCATCCACAGAAACATTATGTTCATTATCCATTAGATGGAGGTGTGTGTAAGTGTAGTTAGAATAATTATTATAAAAACATCTTATTATATTGAGGATACCAGTGTTGTTAAAAAATAATGAAATAAAAAGAGTTTAGGGGTTGTATAAGTAAAATAAAAGAAAAAAATTTAAGAGAAACTGTTGCCTTTATTTGGGTAACTCCCTTTGGTTTGAACCAAAGGATTTCTTAAAGTGCCTTATGCATACGTAAAGGCTTCTAGGAGGAGAAGATTTATGTATTTAGATTAATTTAGAAGAGGTTTTATGATCCAAATGGATTGAGAGGTATGAGGAATTGGATATAAATGGTCTTCTTTTATAATGGAGAGGAGGGGCTCTTTTGGAAAGTGTGAAAACATTATTTTATTATATAAGGATATTCAGTTTATAATCGTCCAAAAATCATTAAGGTCTAATATAAGATGACTCATATTCGAAATAAAATCATCCAATCAGAATTGGACATGTTTTGAATAATATTTTAATCATTATAATTTTATTTATTTAAATTATTTATTAATGAGGTAAATACTGCATCCTTATTGTGTCATAAATAATTTAATTTATTATATGACCAAAAATTATAAAACAAAATTCATGTAGGATATATTTTTATCTTTCCATAGAATATTTATAGTTGAAACTAGGACTTATATAACACCATATAAAAATTATTTACTAAACTATTTTTTAATGTCAATTTTGCCTTCATATTAAATTAATTAATCTAAATTGTCATTATCCCTCCCATGTGACTCAATGGGGTCCCAAAATCGTTCCAAAGATTCCCATGGTCATAAATGAATCAACCAATAAGGTTGGGAATGTGTTAAGATAATTTTGAATTATTATAATATTCTTTTTACCTTGAATTACCCTATTTACCTTTAACCACGGTAAATAAAAGTCAAAAGTTACTATTTAAAAAATATTATTTTCATCATATTGAACCAAATTTTACTTCTTGATAACAACCATGTATGTTGGAATTTCAAAATTCAATTTATAGATGTGGTAAAATTTCATTTAAATGAAAATGTTAGTTTTTAACTACAACTAAGTGGTTTCACTATTCATCAAAAATTGAAGTGTTTCAGAAAAATACCAAAAATTCAGCCTAATATATATTTGATATTCAAAATTCAAAAATGATGTTTATTTTTTCCAAATTCAAAACATATATGTCGAATTAGTTAATTTTAAAATTAATTCCCGTTATCAAAACAAATACCGTGTTTTTAATAAATAATAACTATCAAAAGATTGACATTTGTTTATGTCCAATTTCAAAGTGAAATTAATTCAAAGGACCAAAATTGGATTAAATTTTGAAAATTTATATTAATTTCACATTAAACCCAATTAAAAATAAATCTAACCATATAAATAAATATGATTAAAAGGCACTTTGGAATTCAAATACAATATTTTTCACTTTTCATTAAAAAGTGACCTTTATCAAAAAAAATTCCAAAAATTTACACAAAGTAAATTTTGATGTCCCCATTATAAAGAAGGCTTTTATTTGGACATATATAATGTATTAATGTGACCAAAACTATATTTAAATAGGTTTCTCTATTAAAAGGTGATAAATCGACCTTTTAATGTAAATTATGCTTAAAATTAGATTCATTCACATTTTAAACCTCTACCTTTTATTGGATAAATGTAAATACATTTAAAAAACATGTATAATAATATTGTACTAAATTTCGTTCCTTACTTCCAATACAACAGCTAGGTGTTAAATAACGTTTAAAATAATAATTTATTATTTGTATGCAACGTAAGATTTCAAAGAAATATTTTTTTGTGTATCGGGTACGCTATCGAACATAGAAACCCTTTTAAAGTAAAATTAAAATTTAATTCACAAATAATAATAAATATGAAAATATCATATTCTTCATTTATTTGGTATTTTACATCCTTCCCCCCTATTTGGAATTGCGTCCTCGCAATTTTAAAATTGGTCTTGGAAACTTCATTAAAAGTCTTACATCGAAAAAGAGTCAGTAAAACTATCACTTTTAAAAAAAGAAAGAAAAGTACAATGGTCACCCAAGTTAACCAATACTAAGATTCCATGAAAACATGTGTATGGAGGAGAAAACAAAGGGTCATGTTCTGATGGAGAGTGATAGGAAACATGATTATGAGAAATTTAACCACAAGAAAATCACAAACTTATGATTTGTGTAAAGGATATTTCATTACCCAGTAGGAAACATAAACCAACAACATTTGTTTTACTTTCCTTTTAATAATTTTGAGGAATTCATATTCTACATAGAATAAAAATAGAAGGAAATATTCTTACCTTCAAGTATTGTTTCATCTTTTAATACGTTTCAACCAAAACTAATAATTTCTGTAAACGATGAGCATTCAAAAAGAATTTGTCACATCAAAAACACAAGAATCATCTTCTAGAGAATCACATAATCTAAAAAAGGAGAACAATCTATTTCCCTTGTATTTAGACATCAACTAAAACCAAAATTGTTAGTACAAGATCATATAATCACCAAAAGGATAATCCTTTATAAAAAGAAATACTACTCTTAATCCTTAAAATTCAACAAACAGAACCCAAGGTTCAAGAAGGACCATTAAATAAAAATTTATCAGTAAAATTATTCAATGTATTCCAAACTATGATTGAAATCCAAATCTCTGAAGGATTTAATCATGTAGTCTTCCAAGGTAAATCTTATCATTTATCTCCAAAAAACATCAGTTACTCATAATGTGTCATACTGAAAAGTAATAAACCTAATCACATATCTTCCATGATAGGTTAATCATTTCCATAGATAAACCAAAATAAAATTATTCCTAATTCATAAGATCATCTAACTAAAAATAATTATTTATACTAACCAGGGACTTCACATAGTGTAGTGGTAGGCAATAAATACCAGTCACACTTTGGTTGTGGGTTCGATTCCCATAGCTTTGTCTGACGTGACAGGTTGTCACACAGTTTTCATGTTGTCCCTTTTCAAAAACATCATAATTTTATAACATCCCAAAAAGAGATAAATTCATCAAAAATAACCATAACTTATTCTAACCACAAAGGTTTTCTAATAAATTTCATTTTGCATCCAAAAATGTATTAACTGGTAATTCCCTCAATTTCAAGGATCATATATACCCAAATGGTTCTTTATAACTATATACACAAAAGAGAAGATAATTATTCCTTGAATGAAATTATCATATATAAAACATCAGCATTACACAAACGATAAAAATTCTTCTAATGTAATCCCATCATCAAAAGAGCCTTAATACTTTTAAGCATTTCACCATCCTAAATTCTACCATAAGTCTTGAATCCCTTATATGTTGAATTCTTACTCATTAAACATTATTATTGATCCATTAAAAATATCTTTCCAACTTATTCTGAAATACATATTTCCTACAAAGAAAATCATGAATCATATCCTAAGATTTCCATAATAGGAAAACATATGTTAAGAAATAATCCATACCTTTAATTGGTCATTGTTAGTTTCTTCATCCTCAATCGGAATGACATTAGGTATTGGCAAACGAATATTTTTACCATCCTGGTGATCCCATTCCAAAAAAATCTTTATAGGACATGTGTTTCAAAAATTACCATGCTCACCAAATTTAAATCATTCAATTGGCCCCTCACAATGGAATTCATTCCCTTTCCTAGAGTCAACTATATGCTTCCTTTTTCCATGGAAGGTTCTTTCTTTATGACCTTCATTTCTACATCTATAGCATCTTTCTGTTCCTTTGTATCATTTTCCTAGGTGTTTAATTCCACATCTTTGACACATAGGTTTTTGAACACACTTACCTTTATGATTATTACTTGAACTTCCATAGAGATTTTTTTCTCGCATATATGATTTCTTATAAAGATCACTATGGTTTAGGTGGCCAATCATGACTCCAGATAGTTGGTTGACAATAACCACAAGTGTTCTCATTGTAGCTCCCATTTAATTCAGTTTCTCATTTAGAAATCCATCACAGTTTTCGTCACATCCACTATTACTTTGGTGCCTACTAGATCCAGCCATTTACTAAAACAAAAAAGGTCAGTGTGATTATATCAGAAAAATCATCATATAATATATTATGAGGAGGGTAAACACTAAGATATACTTTTTCAGGTTATCTTATACTCACTCAATTTATCTATTAAAAACCATGACACTTTCTGAAATACTAACCATTATGGTAATGTCACTTATGCTTAAATAATTACATAACCTCTAAAGTTATCTTAACCGACCTCTGATACCAAATATAAGGACTTGGCCTAAAACATTACATAATCTTTAATTAAATGAATAATTCACATTGGCGATCTTTTCAGGTTTAGAGTCTTATAGAATTAGGCCAAAAATATTACATAACAATATGAATATTACAATTAGACACTATTACTTAGAATCAATTTTTTTCATAAAATGAAATCTCATTAAAAGACACATGTCTATTCCATGTTTTTACAGCATGACTTTTCCTTGATCCCATCCTTGAACATATTCATCTTTATGTCCTGTGGAAAACATTTCAAAAACTTGGGATGAGCATAAAAAGATCAGTAAGGGATATTAAATAAGGAAGGAAAACAATATCCCAACAAATAAATACAAATTCATGAAACCATACTTTTCAATCATAACATACCTTATGAAATCATAAAATTTATGAATAACACACACAAATCATAAATCATAAAGTTTACTTATGGAATCCATATCAAACATACATTGTAGCTGTCACAACAACATAGGGAGTTACACTTGGAATACCATTCACGGTAAATTCCCTAAATCTCTTAGTAGAAACATCACATTTAACTCTGTCACATTACCCGATGCATTGGAGTACTATCTCAGGCTCACCTACACTAAGTTTGTCACGGAACCACCCGTTTACATAAACAATTCCCAATAACCATAACATACTCATAACATATAACACATGTATAAAGGAAAGATAACATTTCTACATTCCAATATATCAAATCAAGATATTGAAATAAACAATGTTTAATCAAATCATTTTGAAAACCTCTTGAAAAGTGATTTTTGAATCAAAGTGTCCCATACTACATTGAAGATTATAAATGAATTATCATTTGAAAAAATTAATGTTCATATAAATAAATACTAAGTCCCATTTTAAAATCATGGATATTAATGAGAAATATTTAGAAGAATAAATAATTAAAATATTTAAAACAATATTTTAGTTAACGCGTTTTTAACAAAAAGAGTGACACTTGAATACAAGTAATTGAGGAATAACATTTAATCATAACTTTATAATATCATGAGAATAAAGGGATACATGATATAATATTTCAAAGGACAGTATATACACCATATAATAGTGAATCGGTGTATAACAACAATGAAGTCTCAGTGGAAATGTAAATTGGGATGAAATCTCTAATAAAGATGGTATCCTTAAATTAAGGATAAATCAATCACATAATAATGTGTGAAAAATATAAATACACCCAATATAATTGGCAATTAATTGAAAAACAATCAGATGTAATTCACACATATTCATAGGGTGACAGGTTCAATAAGTACAAGTTGAACACCATGAATTGAAATTGGGTTAAGAGGTTCCCTTATAAAAATTCGACAGCCTAATGGCGTCACAGTAAAATTCAGAAAATGAGTTGATGAGATAAAAAAGGGAATATCATCACTTGTATTTAAATTATACATTAATAAGGATATATGGGAACATATCCCAACATAATAATATGTAAATTAAAAGATATAACAAAAAGAAGTGTTTTATAAAGAGGAGGTCAATAGTTCCCTTACCGATTTGGAAACATAAAAAACATACGCCAAATGAAAGAAGGATCATACAATGAAAATTTAAATACTCATAAATGAAATTATATTACATAAAGAGTACAATAATGGTTAGTACATTCAACAAACAAAAGGAAATAGTGGAAAATATAGCATGAATCTCGCGAGATTAAAAGTGAGACGAAACGCTTTACCACATTGTAATCAACTAAGCCGTATGAAAAAAAAGTTAACAACCACCAAATGAATCACAGAATACCATTAATATAATGAGAATCATGATAATATATATAAAATGGCAGTACACAATACACCACATGCAATAAATAAGTGGAGAACAATGGAAATCTCATGAAATTAAAACAGAGATAAGAAAATCCCTTACCTCATGTCCGACTTAACTCGATCATTCATTAATCTCCTGAATAATAAACTAAAGGTAATTTATAATTGATTAAGAACCTTTTTCAAGTTTATTATTTCTTTTATATCACTTATTACCATGTTATAAACATTATGTAATCATTTAAGTTAATAATGTTCGTTTTGTCGATATTTGGTACTTGAGTCAAAAATGGACTTCTTATAATTACTTGTTGTTCATGTAGTCAAAGGATCATTATATATAGAATGAAAATAATTAATTATATATCACATATATCATATATATCCAGCATATACATGTATTTATAATAGTACATAACATTTGTCGGTAAGAAATGAAATGCACGGTTCATGGAGACGGTAAGCCGTACGTACACATGAACTCTAATTCCATTTCTATTTCTTAATTTAATGGAATTAAAAACATAATTATACATAGGTATATTATAATTCCAGTATTATATCATATATAACATCATTAACTCTATCCATTATACATCCCACATAAGGCATTAACGAGTCACATCACTTTGATGGGGCGGTAGTCCTCGCTTCCTCAAATGAGATTCTCGTATTTACCCAATATGGAAACCATAAACGCATTCTATAAATTGAAAATATAGAAGAATAAAGAAAAAATAAACATAATATATATCATATATAAATACAGTGCCATTATAATGGCCACCATGAGAGGCGGTTGGATATATTTTAACAATCATCGTTTCGTGAGGCGTTAGTTTGCCATCCATAGAAACATTATGTTCTTTATCCATTAGATGGAAGTGTGTGTAAGTGTAGTTCGAATAATTATTATAAGAAAATTCTAGTATATTGATTATACTAGATTTGTTACAGAGGAAATGAATAAAAAGAGTTTAGGGTTTAGAGAATTTAAATAAAAGAAAACAATTTAAGATAAATGGTTACCTTTAATTTGGGTAACTCCCTTTGGTTTGAACCAAAGGACATTTTGAAGTGCCTTCTGCTTAAGGTAAGTCTTCTAGGTGGAGGAGAGGGATGTAGATAGATTAATTGGGAAGAGTTTGGATGAGCCAAATGGCTTGAGAGGTGTGAGGAATTGGATAGAAATGGTCTACTTTTATAAGGGAGAGAAGGCACTCTTTAGGAAACTGTGAAAACATTATTTTATCATATAATGATATTCGGTTTCTAATGGACCAAAAATCATTAAGGTAGAAGATAAGATGACAAATATTTGAAGTAAAATCATCCAATCAAAATTGGACATGTTTTGAATAATATTTTAATCATTATAATCACATTTATTTAAATCATTTATTAATGAGGTAAATACTGCCTCATTATTGTGTCATAAATAATTTGATTTATTCGATGTCTAAAAATTATAAAAAAACTATCATGTAGGAAATATTTTTATCTTTCCAAAGAATATTTAAAGTAGAAAATAAGACTTATATAACAACATATAAAAATTAATTACTAAACTATTTTTGTTAATGTCAATTTTGTCTTCACATTAAATTATTTAATCTAAATTGACATTATCACTCCCAAGTGGCTCAATGTGGTCCCAAAATCGACCCAAAGATGTCCATGGTCGTAAAAGACTCAACCAAAAATGTATGGACAAGTGTTAAGATAATTTTATATTTTTATAATATTCTTTTTACCTTGAGTTACCTTATTTAACTTGAAATGCGGTAAATAAAAGTCAAAAGTTACTATTCACAAAAAATTATTTTCATATTATTGAACCACCTATTAATTATTGTTAACAACCATGTATGTTATATTTTCGAAATTCAATTCACAGATGTGGTAAAATTTCATTTAAATAAAAAATCCGGGTTTTTAACTACCACTAATGGGTTTCACTATTCATCAAAAATTGGTGTTTTTCAGAAAAATACATAAAATTCATCCTAATATATATTTGATATTCAAAATTCAAAAAAGTATGCCTATTTTTGAAAATTAGAATCATTGAATTGGTATAAATTAATTTTAAAATTAATTCCCGTTATCAAAACAAATAGCGTGTTTTTAAGAAAACTATAACTATCAAAAGATTGAAACTTGTTTATGTCAAATTTCAAAGTGAAATTAATTCCAATGGCCAAAATTGGATTAAATGGTAAAAATATATTTTTATTTCACTTTAAAACCAATTACAAAAATAATCTTACCATATAAAAAATTAGATTAAAAGGCACTTTTGAATTATAATACAATATTTTTCACTATTCATTAAAAATGAACTTTATCGGAAACAAATTCCAAAAAATTACAAAAAGTAAATTTTGATGTCTACATTCTAAAAAAGGATTTTATTTGGTCATATAGAATGTATTAAAGTGACCAAAACTATATTTAAATAGGGTTCACCATTAAAAGGTGATAAATCGACCTTTTAATGTAAATTATGCTTAAAATTAGATTCATTCACATTTTGACCCTCTAAATTTTATTGGATAAATTTAAATACATTTTAAAAAAATTATAATCATATTTTAGTTAATTTCATTCATTTCCGCCAATACAATAGCTAGGATTTATCTACCGTTTAATATAATAATATATTATTAGTGTGCAACTTAAGATTTCCAAGAAACCCGTTGTTTCTTATCGGGTACGCAATCGAACATAGAAACCCTTTAAAAGTAAAATTAATATTTAATTCACAAATATTATTAAATAAGAAAATGTCATATTATTAATTTATTCAGAATTTTACAGATACAAAACATTTCATATATGGATTTATGCCACAAAATGATCGATCAACGATAATTTTTGGTTGTATAATAATAATTGAAGTGTACCTTGGATATCATAAACAACATTACACATAGGTACCAATAGATTCTATAATCATTTTATTTAGCTCAAGGGAGTCCTTATACATATTCATATGATGAATAATAGGAAATTATTTATTAACAAATAAGCTCTTCTACTCAGCCCATTATATAGAGTAAATTTCATTATATTTCCTTGAATTATGGATAAGAAGACATCATTGATCCTCCACATCATCCAAATGGTAGACAACTAAATTTCTTTTTCAAGTTTCAAAACAAAAGACAATGGAAAATATATTTTCACTGGTATTCATCCATTTTTACAAACATATGGATTATATTTCCCACAAAAATAATGTTGAGGTTTTTTCAGTATATAATAATAAAAAACAATGTTCCCTCTATTATTAGTTTATATGTCTACTCTGATTTATAAGTTGAAAAAGTTGTGTGACCACATAAATGATATTTTTAATTTCGATTATCATTACATTTTTTGGTTCATGATGAAAATAATTTCACTGTTAATTGAAATCATCATTAACTAGGTTAATTTGATTTTGATCCATTGAATAAATAAGAAGGAATGTTTTGAGAAACAATAATCATAGTGGGGAACCACCGAATAATGAAAAATAAAAATTAGGTTTTTTAAATCAAGACATCCTATTATTTAATCTATGACACATTATGATTTTCCTCTGTTATTCATAGTCATCATCTATTTAAATACATCACAATGGGTTGTAATGAGTTTTTTGATTTCAAAATCATATAACCCAAAGTGTAAAACTAGGTGTGCGACACAGATGGTTTTTTTGCATTAGGCAACGAATGAGTTTGATCATTGTGAGTTTCATTATGTTATCAACCACATGTAATTTTATTCGAGAGCCACATCCACTTTTATTATCCATATTGGGTTGTAATTTTTAGAAACATGTAACTCTATCATTTACTAGAAATCTAGGTTATTTTCCAATAATTTTACACATCCTTAAACCTATTCTATGGCATGTCCTTATGGATATCACTAAGGAATTTTCATCCTTGTATCCAACTATTGACTAAAACTATTCTCTCAAAAACAATAGATATCCTAGAATATCATATATAGAGATTAAATTAAATTACACAAACACATATTTGAGGAATTTAATATAATAGTACCTTAGGAAACATATAAACATAAAAACTAATATATAAGGGAGATACCCCATCTCCCTATAAGTTATTATGATATATTACCCTTCTTAGACATATCATATATAATAAAGTTATCCATAACCTGGGTAAAGGAATCATAATAAAGGGTGATCATAAATGTTTTGTAAGGGTAAAGAAGGTAGCTAAAAGGGCATAACAATACAATAATCATTTGGTAACATGAGTATAACATTTGTAAACCTTGACCTTTGTGTAAAATATCATAAACACAAGTCATGGAATAATTATTGTTTGATTATAATACATAATTCGTAAGGAAATCAATGAACAAAAGATTTGAAATCATAACATTGGTATAAGACATAGATTTTTGGAATACACATAAGCATAGAAAAGCAGTTCTATATTAGTCAAGGCTCCCTAACCAGGCTATCATATTGGAATCAGTTTACTCCCAATCCCTTCTTATTAGTCAATGATCAATCCAAAGACCATCATAGGGGACAAAGTCCCTTATTAAACCAATTTTTCACCCTATTCCATTTCACTATATCTGATGAGATATAAATCCTTACCCATTACATTCGAGGATGATATATGTCCCACATGACTCATAATGAAAACCATACTTATTTGTTCCAAAAGATTATAAACATTCATCATCTCATAATCTATGAAATGAAATGACTATCATAAAAACATCATCATATCATAAAATATGGAAACTATGAATCTTTCAAAACCATTTAATCATTTATCATATCGTAAACATTATGAAAGTATAAGGTTACATAATATTTTACACGTTGTATAAACCATGGAGAGGAAATGGGTTCCAAAACCATCATTACATTAATACATAAACCATTCAAATAATGAATAATTGTGTTATCCTTGTACCATATCCCCAATAAGGAATGTATAACATCACTTGATGTCATATTATTTAGAAAATTATATTGATTGATAATTTAAAACATATCTTAAGTAAAATATTTGTTCAACATTGGATAATATTTTCTAAAACATATATCATTTTGAAAAAAAATTATTTGAAAATAAAAATGATAACATATAACTTAATCTGTGAATAATTTTTTTTATGATATCATATTTTCTTTTCAGGCTGTATAATTTAAAAAAATGATTAATTTCACATTATATATATAATCCTAACATGCATTTTTGGAAAATTACATGAATATTCATTTGTAAATGTTTCATAATAATTAAAACAAGTGTAAAATTTTACTTAATAAATTATATAGAATATAAATAAAAAATTATAATCATTATTATAAAATATTGTTTTGGAAGGAGAATGATATTATGAAAATAGAGTAAAATAAAGATGATTTCTCTAAAAAATTATTTAAAACTATTGAGTGCATAAAGATAAAATAATTAAAGGAAATATTTATCCTCATCAAATTAAAAGTGTACATAAAAAATTATGAGTTTAATGAGATATGGATCATAAGATTTTATCCTAGGTAAGAAATCATGAAAATTCTCAATTAAAAATGATATTATAATATAAAATCATTACCACAATTTTAAATTTAATTCATAAGACCCGTGAATGAATAAAATTTAATTGAACATAAAATATCATGAGAATCATTCAATTCATGATATTAATTTTCAAAGGGTCTGTAGATACACATCATGAAAGAATATAGGTTTAATATATAACGTACATCCCTGAGGAAGAAAAATTGAGAAATAAATCACTTACCTTATGTGTTGACCTCCATCGTAGAGATTAGTAATTGTTTTATAATAAATATAGGTTTATTATAAATAATGTATAGAATTATATTAATATATAAAAATCTATATAGGATTTTCTTATGTCCATTTATTACATTTTTATTAACAATTACATTTTAATTCCATGTTCTGAGATGTAATTACTTTATTTTTCTTGTATGTTTTGAATTATTATTTTTTATGTTGTTTTCTGGAACATGATTTCATAATATTAATTATTTTAACAATGATATAAATATAAAATATATTAATTATATATTTATTTATATTAATTCATAAACATTATTCATAGAAAATGAAATATATCATTAATAGAGATGGTAGGTCACACATACACATTGAAGTTATTTCTATGTTCATATCAGATTAATTTAAATAAGGGTAGCTAATATATTATCAACATAGAATCATTTTTTTGATATATATATATATATATATTAATCATATCCTTAATACATTGAATGTATAGGATAACAGAATGAAATCTCTTCGTGAGGTTTTTGTCTTCCATACACATTTGTGACATTATCAGATTCCAAAAAAATAGAGTTTCAAGGTATATTGAAAAATATAATAATATATTTTTAATAATATAATAGATAAAATATATTAATATTAATCCATCATTATTTCCATCCATTATAGGTGGTTTTTGAAAAATTAGTGACATTGATTTGTGAGGTAGTAGTCCACCTAACACCTGAGAGATGATTTAGTAACCAATTTGATTGAAGTGGATATGGATATATGAAATTACCTTATCATAACAACATCTAAGAATATATAATATACTTATTTTATTATTTTATAATTTTAGAATAATAATTTAATGTGGTTTAGGATGAAATGAAACACAAATGATTTTGGATGAATGTTACCTCTTCTTTGAGAGTCCTCATTAGGTTTGCACCAAATTACTTCTTAGGAAATATTTCTATCCAAACGATGGATTCAGAAATGATATAAGGGATGTATTAAAGTTCATTGGAATAGATTTTCTCATAAAAAATAGTTTAATAGTGTAAATCTAAGTGGAGAGTGTGTCCCCTTTTATAAGTGAGGTGAGTGGAATACTTGTAATTTTTGAAAAAAAAAGTGTAACCAAAATTGTTTACATGGAAAGGGGGACCTAAATGGTTAAATTCTAACATTCTATAAAATAAAGTAACAATATGTGTATAAAATATATTCCCAAAAATTTTATAATTCATTTTATCCCTTATCATATTAGTTTAAGTCTCCAGAAAACCCATTTTTTCCTTAATAGAGGTAAATGAGTTTTAAAGGAGAGATAATGATCCCTGAGTCGCATGGTCAATTTCCAGGTTCCATTGCTGCAAAGTAAACAAGGAATGCCTAAGACCAAGTAGTGTAGATGATTACTTCTAAATTTTTCCTAATCTTTTTATTAATTTTAAAATCCCAAAATACCCAAGACACATAAGAACACAAGTCATTATTATTCATGCACCTTTCCTAGGGTCTCTACCCCATAATCAGTGTTTCCTCGCTTGGTTGTTCGATAGGTCCAGAGTCCTTTCATCATATCACACGGGGACCTAAAATCTCATGTCCTAGACGGTGTTCCCAGGACTATTTCATGCACTATGATTGCCTAACAATATTTCCCTACAATCCCATACAGTCATCACTATACCTAACCCTAGACTCCATCCTCTCTCTCATCCATCACCTTTGATACCATTCTTTCACGACCCACCTTTACTACGATTAAAGAAGGGACTGCAAACTACCAGAAAATTCCTTCCACTTTTTAAATTAGAGATAATGACCCATGAGTCACACATTTAATAGGACATGGTGTGGTGACTGGCACCATGTTTATAGAATCACATGTAATTTGGAAGGCATTACCCTTTTCATTTAGTAGGATTGGGAGATATGATGGTAAAAACAAAAAAAAACTCAAAAACTGAAGGTATAAGTAATGTAAAACCAAAAAATCAATTCATATATGAATGTTCTAGTTAAAGTGATATAGAGTATAAAAATCATCAAATGCAAGTACCAAACAAAAATAAATGCAGAAAAGTCAATGGTCCCAGCCTCTGAGCTAATGGGGACTGGAATGGTCCTTGCTATCCTCCTAGAAACCTGAAAGCAATTTTATATACGTAGGCTGAGTATATTGGTATAATTAGTTGGGAAAACCAAAATATCTCATCCATAATTGTGGAGGAATTATTAGGCCACGTGTGAAAAGCAGAAAACCAAATCACCTAAGAAAGAAAATTGACCTCCCAATCCTCACCAAGGCACACTCCCCAATTCATAGATGTCATGTAATGTAATAGTAATAAGACATAGATGTTTTGGTACCTTGTGCTACTTTTCCCAAAGGTTATTGAAGACATTCTATGTGTTAAACCTCCCCCGCCATTCTCACCGCCATCCCACTGATTCTCAAAAAACAACCTTTTGTGCTACCACAATGACAGATATTCCAGCAAACACCTAGGCCACCACAACCACACGTAACCACACCCGCATACTCTTGGGCCCGAATAACTATCTCCATGCCCAATGAAACCTAGGCTACACCAACTATTACTATGCCTGAAGAAACATGGACCTCATCCCAAAGAAATTTCGAATACATTATGCCCGCACACATCTGGGCCAACCAAAACAACATACCATGCCCGGAGAATATTTGGTTATAATGGACCTCATGCTATCATAGTCTGCCCCAATATACTTGGGCTACTCGGGAAAGGGAGCAAAAAAGGAGCTAATAGCCAGCCACTCATAAGAGTGTTGGGAAACCCCCCCTGAGATGCAGGTGTTCAGCATGAACTTATCAACTTTGGTGGTGTGCGAATAAGAAACATAAGAACTAAATTATACATATAAGAAAACAATAACTAATCCCAACCTAGGGGTTCCAAAATCATCCCATACACAAACACACTCAATTCTATTCAGTCATAAAAATCACAATAGCCACTACTAAGGAACAACAAATTCCCTGAAAATAATTCCCCATTGAACCCATTATTATTATCATATTAATGTGATTATATTTAAATAATTATTCACTACTGAGAAAATAATAGACATAGCTAGAATACCAGGAAGCGAAAATAGTCAAGTTTCAATTTAATCATTCCCACCTTGTTTAATTGTAATATCACAACAAAAAAATGGATATGTGATATCCCTCGAAGTAGTTGAACCAAACCAAGCCCCAACATATGGCCCCACACAACCTCAGATCCACAAAAAAAACAACTGTTAAAATGGGGATCACATCCCCATCCACGTCTCCCCACATGCAATAGGATGATAACCATAATTATTACCATGATAAAGAAAGGGCATTTTCAGATTCAAACACACCATTCATTATGTTCCTTCTTTTCATTTGGTTAATCGTGGTGATCACATAAGAATTTTTGTTCACTAGACATCCATTTAATCAACTAGTTTATGTTATTAAAAAATTTCTTTGTTAAATCCATTCAATAATCACAGATGATAGGGGTTCATTAGTGCACAAAGAAGGACCCCTAATGACCACCATTCTTAGTTGACAACAAACCATACAATTCACAACATAAAAGCTAAGATAAAAGAGTACAACAATCATCAAACACACCCCTCATTCTTTAAATCCCATTTATTATAATTTTCAAGGGTTGGTTTCATACATCCCCAAAGGAAACATTATAATACCCACCCCACAAGTTAAACAGTAAGGAGAGACAAATGAAGTCCCCTACCTGTATGATCAATGATCGATGTTTTTCTCCACGTGCCAATAACTGGGGCTGCACGACTAGCAGGGGCGGAACTCCGATAAATCCAAGAGTGAGTTGGAAAGGATCCTACATAGGTGAACCACTAGACTTAAGAAGAGGGGCTCTAAACATACCATGGAATGTAAAAGACATCAACCAATATGATGAAATAATCCCTCTATGATAAAAGAAGAGATCCTAGAGTTATGGGATATGAAATCTTGATTGGAATTAATGGTGGATTTTGGATTCACCACATGGTTGGACAGTTACAAATGATGACATTAATAATAATTTAATAATTATCATCATAGAGGTCGCCTTAAGGTCTTTGAGTTAAAGTGCTTTTTTAAATAGAATAAAATGTGTAACATGGACGAAACAGGAATGTACTGGAAAAATAGGCGATACCAAGGAAATATCCACATAACCTCAATGGTATCCCAACTCTTTAAAGTATTTTAGATATCATTTAATCTCTTTAAATAGCATTGAAAGGGGTAGTAAAACACTTTTACATCCAAAAAACATTACTGGAGTGGAACTGGAAAAAGTTGGAAAGTGGAAAAATAGTGGCACACCATTTGGTGAGACATCGTACCGGTGCCACTGTCACATTGATACCTTCATGGTGCCACATGTTTGGTGGAACATTGTATGGGGTGCAACCATATTGGTGCGAGACTGTGATGGTGCAACCACTTCGGTTCCACTGTTACGGTGCAATGGTCCCACCATTACCATGCTAGATTGTTTGGTGCCACCGTCACAATGCAACTGCCACGGTGGCTCTATGACTTGTTCAACAATCATGCTGCCACCATGCCCAGTGCCACCATTTTGGTGGAACCGAGTTTTTGGAAAACTCTTTAATAAGTGACACCCAAAACACCAGAAATTTGGAAATATAATAGACCAGGAGGGTCCAGAACAATACAATGAGTCGCAATAAAACAACATAAGTGAGCATCAAAAAATGTGGAAGAAGAACATAATGGAAAAAAATTATCATTGAAGATTAATAGATATAAAATGATTCATTAATAATTATTATAAACCAAGAATCCTATGAATATATGATAATAATGTAGAACATCTTTCCTATATGGAAAATAGATTTGTATAGGGACAAATACATTAATGTCCCAAAATATAATTTCCCATTATTTTGATAAACTAAAACATAATCACGAATACAGATCCCATGAGATATAGATATGTATCCTTTTCAATGTAGTGACATATAGGACCCCACCAATAAATTATCAATACTTCCATGTGCCACTTTAAAATCAATAACTTATCACATCATAATGGAACCCTAGATATAAAATGTAATTAATTGAATGTTTATATGAAAAACATTCTCATTTTAAAATGAAAACAAGTAAATTGAAATGGGATTCATAAAAAATTATTTGTAAATCATGAATCATTTATATCATAATGATCCTATGTGAGAAATTAATTATCTGACAACATTTTGAAATTTTATAATATAATAGCATGAATTAAATATAATAACTCTTTAAACATGATCTGAAAAAATAATCATATAGATATCAAAACAAAGGATAAAACATGAAGAATAAATCTATCTGTTATACAAATATTTTATATTTGAGAATAAGAAAAATAACACATCAGAAATTCAGTATTCTTGATTTTTTTAACTCATCGATATAGATTCCATTACTACTTTTCAATCTTCAAATAGTCAAAATAAATTAAATAAATAATGTCAATGAAAAACCTTACATGGAAATAGATTTGAATTAAAAAATCTCCATACAGATAAAAGATATAAAATCATATTAGAAGGATTACTAATTATTTTTTTGAACATAGGGGATTGATGTTCAATAAAATCTTGTATAACTCAAATGAATTTATTTGACATATTAATTCCCTTATAAAATGAAAAAAATTCATTTAATAACACTTTGAAGGATATGATTTCAATAAAGATATAAAATACCATAAATAATTATTTTATAGATGTAAAAAATATATAAATGGGTTAGTTGATGAACCATTCCATGTAAATAAGTGTTTATAATAAGAAATATGGCTCACATAGTGAAATTTTGAAAAAATAAGTAGATAACATTGATCATAGTTTCAATGGAAGTTATTTATCAGATTTTATGATAAATATTGATATGTAAATAAACTATAACAGAACATTATTAAAATATATAAATTCAAATAAATTTAATTTTTAATTATTAACTACATTTGTGTTAGTTATTTCTTAATCATTTGTATTATCCTGTGTGAGTAGTGAAGATCTCTTTGAACAAATTGTATTATAGTGATTTTTTTGACATTCATCCCATAAATTTTATCATTACTATATTATCCACGGTAATATAACTAATTATTTTTGTAATTATATAAAATTTTATAATTTCAATATATGGTTTTTTATTTTATGATACTAAAAAATTAATTTTATTAACAAAATATTTCAATGTTATTTAATGAACCCAATTTTGAATCTTAATTAATGAGTTTAATATCTATATTACAATTATAAAACCAAAATTATAACATTTTTTAATTATTTTAATCTTATATTACTAGTAATAATTCCCTTATTGTTGTTTGTTATACTATTTTATAGAATTTTCCCAGTTGGAGGTTTGCCTGACTTAAACAAGAGCATAACATTTTTAATGGATGATTGTGGTTTTGAATGTGGATTCATTTAGAATATAATTATTATTATAGTGGAATAATTAAATTATTTATACACCTTTAAAGTGGTGAATCTTAATTTATGTTAGGTTAATTTATATGATATAAACTATGTGTAAAAATTTATTCATTTCTTCACGGATGTTTTAGTCCATATAACAGAATATTAACATTTTAATGGAAAAAATAATGGCCGAGAAAAATATAATATTATAATTCTTATCATTTTAAGAATAAATTTATTGTACATGTAACATTTATTCCACATTTTCATCCTTATAATCAATGAGTATAGATAGTGGTGAAAAATTGGAAGTCATTGATTCATGGTGATTTTAGTGTACACAGTACATGAAACACAATTTCATTTTAGGATTGATCATACATGAATCCAGATCAAACACACATAAAAATTGATGAATACTACAACTACCAATAGTGAAATGGGATTTATCTATCACATGGATTATCTGAATATTAAAAAATTCGATAGTGAAATGAAAATGAGAGTTAGCCATTGACAAGAAGTATATAAAGTGAATAGACTGAAACAACTCAATAATCGATAAAGGAAAAAAGACACATATTATATAAAGAAAGTGGAATTATCTGCACCCCACATCATGGTTGGTCCCCATGATTTACCATTCTCTAGAGCATGTCAAAAAATATTCAAAAACCAAATATTAACCCGAATTTTGTATTTAGTAGATGAAACTTGATGACATTATCCTCCAAATAATTAGTTATAGAAATTCAAGTAATCGTGATCTACTTTATAAGATTCACTATTTCTGAAGATAATGAAGCATACACCTCTACTTTTGATGTTAGAGTCCCCACAAAATGATGATTATGGTCTGAATTTATCCCTTAAAGGTCAATGTTGATGAATCGTCCTTGATTTGAACTAATATAACATAATCTATCATATTGGGAAACACAATGGAAATTTAAAGACAAATAAAAAATTATTTCATGAAACTATTCATTAAATATTGTTGACACACTCTGTTAAACAATGGTTTCACACCTCTTGTGATCATTGAGCATGATGTTTTTGAATCATTGCTTATGCTATTTAAATAATTCATCATGCTGGTTGTGAAGATTGAACCCAATCTAAGAAAACTCACTCAATAAGACAGTCCAAATGGATTATGATAATTTTTTTCATAGAACCATCTACACAACATTTTTTCATGAACTTTTACACAAGGAATTTGATTTCTAAGATTAAAAAAATCACAGGGCTTTTTGAAACAACCCTGGTACATATATAATAATTTTTTTCATATTTATTAGTGTTATTTAATTAAACTATTATATTCATTATAAATATATTAAGAATTAAGAAATTGAAAAAATAAATACTCATTTCTTATAAGGATAAATTTAAATTACCAATTATAAATTTATATAATTTTAATTTTATGGAATGATTTTCCTTTTTAATTGACCTTTGTCATGTTTTTCATAGAATGATTTTTTATAATTTAATAAATCTGTTTATTTTTTAATGAATAAAGAAAATGTTTATTTTTATAGAAATATGTATTCTCCTTTACCATATTTAAATTGTCAAATTATTTTTATGGTTTTTTACAATTTTCAATTTTCAAAATTTATTTTAAAATAATACAATTATATTATTTAAAATAAATTTTATAATTTATTTTAGTAAAAAAAATTATATTTAAAAAGTTAAATTTTCATTAAAAAACTGTTTTGTTTTTCCTATTTAATTATAAAATTTATTCTAATAATTTATTATTTTGAATTATTAAAAATATATTCCATATTTGGAATCATGTGGTCGAAATATAATAAATATGTCCCTTCTATTTCTATCAACATGAATCGAAAACATAGTAATTTTATTACCATGATAAATGGTATATCTCATAAATAATGATAAATATGGAAATATATGAACCATAACATGACCCAAAAACAATCCTAAATAATTCTTCATGGGTATATTTCAACCATAATAAAAAAATGGGAATAATTATTGACATTTTTTGGCCATGTGGATGATATTATAAACATTATAATATTTAATTTAATTAAAAGTCAATCATGACACACTATTGTTTTCAATAAGTGTTATATTTATAATATTATGTTATTTAGAAGACATTTTTGAGTTGATGAATTATATAAAAATCTATAAGATTTAACAATATAATGGTAATTAATTTTTAATCTTTAGCAATGAAATAATTACAAAATGACGATGCTGTAATTATTCAATTACTGAAAACACTAAATAAATGATATTAAGAATAGAAAAATAAATATAATATTAAATAAATAATGTGATTAATGAATTATACAGAATCCATGTAATTTTTTTGAAAAAATAAAATATTTTTTTCAAATCTATATATCTTCTTCATATTATAAATGATAATGTAATGAATAGTTCTAAAAATTTACAATATGGGAAGTGTATATAAATTATAATTATTAAATGAAATAAATCAAAAAAAATCAAAACAGTCCAAATGAATATTATAATAATGAAAATATATACTGTTTAATATTAATTAATCATTTAAAATGTTATATTAATTATATTGATCCACATAAATTAGAAATTTATGTCGTCCTAGTACAAGTTAATGTCGTTAAATAGGAGTTAAAACTAAATGATAAGGGTAAAATATAGTCAAAACATGTATAATTTTGGTTGCATGTTTTTTATTCTATCCATAATAATATTATATTCTAAATAAATTACTTTGGATTAATTTCAATATTAAAAATAATTTATATTAATTTTATATTTTGAAAAATTCCATGAGTCCCCCCTCTTATAAAAGCGAACCAAATATTAACAATGCTACAAACTATAAAAACCATTTGGTTAAATTTTTTTAGCAAAATACATTCCTAGACCCCCCTCATTATAGTGGTATTTTTTAGGCATAACACCATCCTTAGTGGTCTTATGTTATTATGCTAAGGAGAAAATCCAAATAAGTGTTATCATTTTTAATAGTGTTTTCTATTTATTCTTCATCCTCATTAAAATATTCCATAACTATTATAATATAATAAAAAACAATATTCCCTATACTAAGCTGTTGTTTTGTTATTGTGAAAACATATTCCCATCTCATATTACATTAAATGGGAAATGAAACCCATATTCGTGTGTGTGGAATACTAAGCCTCGTGAATCTAGGCAATTTTTTCCATCATCTTCTCTCAATACAGGTTATAATGATCAAATTAATTAGAATATATGATATTCATGGAATATATTTCATATAGAAAATATAATATATCATTTTAATTCATTCCATTTCATGAATAAAAATATAATAATGTAATTAATGTGCACATGTGGACAACCACCTCCAAGAAGCGATGTGATTACTTTTTCATCCCCACATCACAAAGATGATATATATAAATATATTTAAAGAGTTTATAGGATATATAAGATATTATGATAATTATAGAAATATAATTTTATAATACCCTTCATTCCATAATGCTTATTGTAAAATGGAAATGTTACTCATGTGTTTTCATGACCTATTGTCTCTATGATGGAAACACATGACATTTTTCATAACAATATTTAATGGCTCTCTTTAATTTTTTTATTGAGGTATAAATTTTTAATTACTTAATTATTATATTTCTATTGAGGATGGAATAGAGAACTCTTTTACTATATTAAACATACTTAAGTCATTTTTGAATAACATATTGAATACTATCAAACAATACAATATGAACATAAATGATAATATAAATCTATATAACATGGAAAATAGTGATATAAAGTAAATAATGAAATTCAAAATGGAATATCACAATGTATAAATGTAACATAAGTTAACTATCTTAAAGATATAAGAAATATGTGATGAATCAAACATCAGTTAAAGGAATTTATATTAAAAAATCATCATTTAAAATTTTCTATAAAATAGAATTTTTCACCCCTATCTATAATATTTTTTTTTAAAATGATTTAAATAAGGTATTTACAATTATCTTATGATTTTTAAGATCCATTTTTTTCATTTAAATTTTTTATAAAATTGTATGAAATCAGTACAATTTTGTTTTTCATATGTGGTACTTAATGGATTTTCTAAAAAATTACGAATGAAATGTTTTTTAACTTATATCCCATGATATGATATTCTCTCCATCAGGACCCCTTAATAGTTTTATATTTCCATTATAAGTTACCATGGGTTTTTAGGGAATCGTTTTTCTTTTCTAGATATTATGTTTTAATTTTTTTAAGTGACTTAAAAATAAATGTGTTTTTAGATATATGATAGTGTTTAATATTTGGGATTGAATGAGTTTTTAAAAAGTTTTTTGGTGAAAAGTTAACTCACAAAATTAGTTATTCATTTTAGCGATTTGGAGAATTATTAGTGAGATGGGTGATCCCAATATAGATAATATGATGGGTTGTGCCCCATTATATTCTATAATTGATCTTTATATTTCATACAAATTATCTTAAACATGATACCTTGGGGTGGGCATGTTATAGCTTTTGGTGCACCTAGATAGAACTTGAATTCATTGGGTATTGTACCTTGAACTTTGAGGTATGATAGAGGGAGTTTCTGAAGCACATCTCTTATGGATTTATCCAGTCTCTAGTTATTCATGAAATGGGTTTAAATAATTCTTTGTGACATAAATATGTGTTTTCAAATCATGTGAGAATTATTTATCTAACTAGCTCAAAGAAAATTAAGAGAATGTTTGAAATTTTTGGGGTCTTCATATTATTTATTATAAAAGGAGCTTTTTACTTTTATACCCCACAGTGATATTTTTCTACCCATTGCATGTTTTTAAATGTTTTTCATAATCTTATTGTCGATTATGGAAAATTACGAGGTCAATAAGGAAATTGTGATGATTTTTTAGGAAATGGAATAATTTTTATTTAAAAGTGGTTTTAAAAAAAATTAATATTTCATAAATGTTTGAAATTGTAATGTATGTGATTATTATGCATTATTTGTTGATAATGATGTAATAATATAACCAAAAAATTATTTGAAAATGTATTTACATTAATTCTAGTTAATATTCATTAGAATATGTTATGTTTAACATTTAGTACTTAAATTTGGTATCATAAAAAGGTTTAGATTGAATTAGGTATTAAGATAATGTTAATAAAATAATAAAACGATATATTACTTCAAGTTAATGTTTAAATGATATATCAATTGAATATTACCATGTTTCATTGTCTAAACTATGTATGTTCAGTGTGGATTTCCTAAGAGGAAAGTGGGAAGCAGTTATGGGAAGTCATCGAGAGGAAAATATCCTTCCAACTATGAAACCTTAAATGGTGGAATTTGGAAATATACAATTTGTTGAAGAGATGGATCAGTTAAAAAATTATATAAAGAGTGGTAGTGTCATTGATAAGGAGGGACATGATCGATCCTGGTGGAATTATCCAGAACATAATAATTTCCCTAGAGAACACCCCCACCATTCCATGGATTATCTGACCCTATAGAAGATAATTGATGTATTAATTACCTATATAAGATATTTTAATTCAAGTTAATTTTATAATGACTAAAGTTTACCCATTCCATTTTTATAATTTTCATGGTGAACCCAGAAAATATTACCATTTGGTTAAGAATTTTAGAGAAAAATATGATATTGATTATATTTAAAGACATATCATTTAAGAATAATTTCTAATAAATATTACCCAAATGTTTCTCATAATAGGATGGAAAAATAATACCTTTAAATTGGTGTAAAATAATCAAGAATTTTAATATTCATATGAAAAAACATAACATGATTATCTAGGTATCTAACTGATTTCCTTTCATGAGAATGCTAGTATAATTAATTGATTTTACACCGGGTTGAAACTAGGTTTGCAAAGAGCATCATAAGAATGAGAATTTATATATTATGAATATTTTTTCATTGTGATGAGAAAATTTTGATGGAATTTTTTGACATGAATATTATTTTAGATGACAACAATATAAAAATTTCATGGGGGAAGGGAACATAGGTGAAACAGATTATGAATTATAGAGGTAATCCCATAAAATTTTCCATGTGTGGAAAAATAAATTTCACAGAATTTTTGATAGGATTAGGAAACTACTTCCAATGTGGTCCATATGGTAATGGGACTTGTGACAATAAATTAAAGAATTGTGAATAAACTAGAATGGGGTAATTTTTATCCATCCAACAATGTGGTTTTCTAGTTCCAATGAGGTGGTTCATTATAATAACTCGTGTTTTATGTTAGTTTCAAATGATTGAAATAGACATGCTCTGAAATAGAATGGTGTAGAAAAAACAATGTCTACTACTATAGTTAAAATTAGA
This sequence comes from Viscum album, assembly GCA_963277665.1. Taxonomy (NCBI): domain Eukaryota; kingdom Viridiplantae; phylum Streptophyta; class Magnoliopsida; order Santalales; family Viscaceae; genus Viscum; species Viscum album. Next base: position 1,213,565,046 of record OY728120.1, on the reverse strand, counting down.
ACAATGAATGAAACTGTGATATGTATGATTCTTATTTTTAAAAACAATTTTAATTCACTATTTGAATTTACATATTAACATTCATTCATTTCTAAATATTTTTATAATAAAAATTGAGTACCACAAAATTAAAATAATATTTTTTTGGTGAAAAATCTATGTTGATGTGTTGATGAATCCATGATTTAAAATAATATTCATTTTATAACAAGTTGAATTTGATTTCATGAAAATCATGTTGAACAACCCATAATATTGTTTGATATTATTTTGTGTATGTATTGGTTTTAGTTTATAATACAGAGATAAATTAGAGGTCCACGATTTTTTTTCTTTAATTATTTGATAACATTAATAACATAATATGAATATAAAATCTTATTATAGTTAGTAATGAATGTTATATTGATAATATAATTTAAATGAAATTAAATGATTCAATTAATCTTCTTCTACTAATGACTAAAAATGTACATGTTTTGACAAATGATTTTTCTTGTGTAATTCCTAATCGATGGATTGTGTTTTATTTTAAATTAGTTTCAGATGGTAAGACCATTTCAAAACCCCCTTATCAAATGGATCAGGTAAAAAATATGGAACTAAAAAAATCCAAAGTGTATGAATTATTAGATAACTTTCCATTCATCAATTTACTTCACATTGGGGTGGTCTAATTTTAATTGTTAAGCGGAAATATAGTTCCATGATCCATTTTAAGGACTATAAACCATTGAATAATTTCAATGTTATGAATATGTATAATTTTAAAATATTGATGATTTATTTTATTTGCATCTTGGTTAAAATTATTTTTTTGATTGATCTATAGTCATGGTAGAATTCATTGAAGGTGAAATAGGAAGATATTCCTAAGACTATATTTTTTACTACATATTGGAACTATGAGTTTGTATAATTTCCATTATTTTTTATAAGGAACCAGTTATATTTTTTGATCTAATTAATTTTAAATTCCATGGATATTTTGATATGTTTATTATTGGGATTATTACTGATGTACCAATTTATTATAAATGTTTTTAGGATCATGAAATTCACGTAACTATATTTTTCTAAACATTGATGCAATGTAACAATATGAAAAAAAATTAGTTGGTGTAAATTTGGGTTCCATGATTTTAATTCATTAGATTAAATTATATTAATATTTTATAACAGTTTAAAATTCAAGGAATAAATCTTTTGAAGAATGACCAATTCCAATAACTTCAATTGAGATTCATTGTATTCATCGATTATCAAGTTACAACTACAGGTATTTTGAAATCTTTTCTCTATTATCCCTTCCATGAACAAAGTCTACTCATCAGTGAGTTAAATTTATATAGACTAAATATTGTGACAGTTTTATCAGGAACTAAAAATAATAATGGTTAATAGAAAATTTTCCCTTTCCTCTAGAAATGGTGAAATTTTTTTCTACAGTAATGATTATTTGAAGGGTATTAGTTATGTTCTGATGAAGAATTATTAATCTTTTTCGCATGTTTCTCATCGATTAAAAAAACCTAAAAAAATTATCCAACCTATTTATTGAAATTAGATTCTATGGTTTTCTCATTTAAAATTTTTAGGCATCAATTATATAGATAAATGTGTGTAATATTTATTAATAATAAATGTTACAAGTTTATACCCACTCATGAATTTTCTAACATGACATCGAGAATATTGATGGAACTAATTAAATATTATGAATACTTAATCCATTAACAACTGAGAAATGAAAAAAAACTAGTTTATACATTGAGTAAGAAAAATAATGGTACATTGAACATAATATATTTAGGACTTGAGCCTTTGGGTATTAATTTGATAAATATTTGCATATAAGGTTTGGATGTAGGAACATAATTTGTTTTTTAGGTGTAAATACAATAATCCTTTTCACAATGAAGTAATAAATTTCATAAATATGAATATGATATTTAGTAAAAGGTTTAATTGGTAAAGAACGGTAAGTGTACTAAATTTAACGACAACAAAAAGGTGCATTGAAATAGGGATAGTTAATATGAATTTAATTTACTACCTATTTGAGGAAGTAATTTTAAAATGGAAGTCATAGTTCCCCATTTTACATTCATCTAGTATGAGTTGAGATTTATTGATACCGTCAAGAGTTTTACATGAGGGATGGAACTAAATGGAATACTACTAAATTTACTATGAAATGTTTTACTTGTTAATACATTAAATTATAATAGAAATTAAAAATTGGGATTATTTAGTTATTTCTAGTTCAAGAGTGTAAATGTGAAAATATACACTTGAATTTCATTGCAATACTACTACGTACATTATAGGTAATAGTTAAATTTTCTAAATTATTTATTTATTGGAAAATAACAACTCATTTACTTCCCCTAGTGACACATGAATTTAGATAAGATTTAGTAATATATCATATTGATATAGAGGGGATACATGGTGTTCCTATCTCCATTGTACTTAATAGTGATCCTCGATTCACATTGATTTTATAAAAGTACTTCTAAATTGGTTGGATACATAATTATATTTTAGTACAACATTCATCCTTATTTGATGGATGGTCTGATTAAATTAATCAACAAATAGATTACATGATTTATCTTTCTTATATGTATTACCAGGTAATTTGTAAACAATATTTTTCAATGGATTATTTTTCATATAATAACTATTTTCATTCGAGTATACATGTGGATCAATTCGAGGAACTATATTGAAAGTGATATTGGACTCGAGTTTAATGGGATGATGTTGGATAATGGAAGTTGATGGGAATATAATTGGTATACGAAATAGTCAATAAGTAGAAGGTTATTAATGAAAAAATGTGTAAATCTCATAGTATTGAGATATTTTTTACCAAAAACATTATAAAATTACTTTTTTTAAGGTAAGGAAATATGTTTTTATTGTTATATATTTTTGGAAAAGTGTTATGTGTTTTTTTTAAAATGGAAATTTATGTCCATGGTTCATTGGAAATTATGAAATTGTAGTGAATGTTGGATTACTTTCATACATTTTCGAATTCTACAAATTTTATCTATGGCACATAATATTGTTCAATTTTCAATGTTATGAATGTATGTTCTTGATTCATCTCATGTTTTCACGCCTAATGTATTTCGGTTTTAAGATGACCATTCATATGGGTAAAATCATGTCCTTATTCTTTAATGAAGTGTGTATATATATCAAAACAAGTAAGTTCACTAATTTATGTTTTTTTGGAGAAAACACATGGTTTATTAAATACATTTTAACACCTTTTTTTAAAATATTTTTATTGGAATCCTCATGTTATTTTCATTTTACTCAAAAAATAAAATGGAATATAGTTTTTATGATGTATGATATGAATGGAATGTATTTCCATAATGAACTAATAGTTTTTTAGTATTATGTTATATTTTAAAATGTTACTTTCAAAAGAAATTACTTTCAAAAAAATTGTAAATTTTTTTAAAAATACATTCAAAACTAAACGGTTATTTTTCTGAAGAATTATTTGAATAACATTTTATTATATTTATTTTAATATTTTAAATTGACCCTTTATTGAACATATGATCCAATAGGGATATATTGTATTAATACCATTATTATTGTACCTCTTGAGGTTTTATGATCATTTTTACTAGGGAAGGTATTGATATACTCTTCTTTAATTTTTCTAATCATTAACTTTTTATTGTTTTATTCTAATTCTTGTTATCAATTTACATTAAAAATCGCCAAAAAATATATATTATTTATCTTGGATATACAAAATATATAATCCTTATATAATTTCTGCACATTTTATTTTACATTGAGGGCTACATGATAGAAATAGGAAATTATTATTAATGTGTTTTCCTTAGTCGATGCATAAATGTATTAATAAGGAATATTTTTCAAGAATTAAATCAATAATTTGATATATGAGATTCTTTTTCTTATAAAGATATAGGTGGGAACTCGTTATATATATCCATTAAATTGAATGATATTCTGATGAGATGAAATATTTTTCTAGACTTACTTAAATTAGTTTCTATTATATACATACAAATAAATTTTAAATTATCGTGTAAATGGTCTTGATGGTATATGTATCATGATGCCTGAGATCATGTTGTCCAGTAGATATAAATTAATTCATTAATTTTTCATTTATTATAATCCCAGATAATTTAAAAATTATATCATCTCTAGATTCATCTTTTTCTCATTTTATCGATTAACTGGCATGTTTGTTTAGTTGTTTACTCTTCCGAATTGATTATTCCTTATCTATGTAGGATGTTATGGTATTCAAATGGAATTCCTGTTAATTTATTTACCTATCATTTTTAATTATTTCTTATATAAAAATTATAATAATTTTATTTATATAAATTCCCATTGGTTAAAATCTTTACCTTTCCATATTGATTACTCCAGGTGGATTGTTATTCATTTTCTCATGATAAGTGTCATTTAGTGTAACTCTAACTAATAATTTGAGTTCAAAATTACTTTGTTTCTTTACCCTAGTATCATGTATGTGTATTATAAAAGATATTAATATATATTATAGTTAAAATATTAATATTCTAAAAAATTTAAGTAGTAATTTGTTTATTCAAATCTAATATGGGAATCATTTACTTATATAATTTTCCAAGACTATTAATCTATAAGATCATTATGGATGTGAATCCTTGTAACTTATGCCAATGTAATGATAAAGACTCTGACTCTGTGTTACTGGGGTTATGGTCAACGCATTCCACACCATAATTTACCATAATGATATTAAAATATAGAGATAATGTATATTTGAATTGAAAAAAACACTATAAAAAAACATAAAACTTTTTTCACTCCATATAAACAATAAATACTTCACATGATATCACCACTAATGATATAAAAAATAAAAATGGATCAATCCTAATAATCTAAAATATCAATCATACGTAAAATAAAAAATATATATGAAAATAATCATTCCCCAAAAAATATATTAGTGGATTGTGAGATAGAAAACTAGTAGGATACCTTAATGATTCAATCAATTTAATTTCAAAATAAGATCCTTTAGTGATATTTTTTAATTTATTTATTGAAAACCTATTTTTATTTTTTGATATATAATTAATATAGATACCCACACTTATCATACATTATAAATACCTCCCTATAGTTGAATATATAATACATTTCAAAAGAATATTACGAACAATCGTACTAGTCTAGTGGCTTTAGAAACAATGAAACTTAAAATATAGAACATAATATAACCAAATTTTCTCCCAATAGGTTATCCATGACTACAAACCATCCTATACATATTGATCATAAAACATTTCTCTTAAACTGATTTAAGGAATCATAGAAATGGGGTGATATAATATTCTTAGTAAGGGTAAACACGAGATATATGTAAGAATATGAAAGATCATTAGGGTATAATGATGTGATCATAACATTAAAATATCATACACTGCATATACAAGTTCATAAACAAGAATCATGAAATAAATATTGTCAGTTCATAGGACATGATTCATATGTGGATCAAGAGAAGAATCCATGAAAGCATAATGTAAGTATAATACATGTTATTTGAGGCATAAACTTAAGTATAAGAAATATGATATCAATATTACCTACCCAGACATTCATAACCGGATATGTTGGGATCATTCATGGACCTACATCATGATTTGGAATGAAACCCATTTAACCACTTATTTTCGATATTGGGATACAACCCATGCACCTACTTACCATCATGATTGGGATATAACCCATGTACATAGTTATTTTCATGCTTTGGATACAATCCATGTACCTTCTTGTTTTTTGGATTGGTCTATAATTGTATACCATTTGAGAATAAGTACCATTTATCATTACACTTTGAAATTGAGGGAGACATAAGTCTCAACCATATTACAATGAAATCTAACACACATGATCCATATGCTAATAAACCATCATACGTTAACCCATGAAATTAAATGGGTGTCATAAAGAAGTAATCATAACACAACCTGTTGAAATATGGACAAGATTCATAATTATATCATCAAAGAATAAACCATGAAAATAAAGTGGTATTATAATAATATAACTTGGGAATAAGAAACTGGTGTTAAAAACATATAACTTATGGATAGGAAATGGGTTTCATAAACATAATGACATCAAAACATAAATCCTTTGGAGAAATATTATGAATGAATTCATCAGATAATTTCCACATAAAGGATTGAGAAACACAAAAATATGATATCATAGATGGAAAATAATTTAGAAATATATTTTGAAGACATTTCATGAAGAAACTTTTATTTTTTATGAATAATTTTTCTTAAAACATAAATCCTTTTGAAAAACATTTAATTTGAATATATTATTTGAAATGTATGAATAAGGCATTAAATTATTTGGAAAACAATATCTATGAAAACACATTAAAAAAATATAAATAAAGATTGTAGTTTTTTAAAATCCTAGTTCAATGAAAATATTGTGAAAAATTATAATCAAAAATAGAAAATGTTTTGAAAACCATTTCCTTGAAAATTCATTGGAATGAAATAATGAAATCTTGAAAACTTTTTAAATTAATTTCATTTATTTTTTTTCTAAAACATATAAAGGAATCATCGAAAACAATAAAAAAGTTAAAAAAAATTTCCCTAGAAAATTATCTTAGAAGATAATTATTAAAAATATTTTTTTAATTATTTTTTAAAACATGGTTTTTTAAATCCAAGGAATTTTTCCCAAAAAAATGAAAATTGAGACTAAGATACTTTACAGATTTGGTACCTTTTGAAAAAAACCCATGAAATAGATATCAAAATATAGATACGTAAAAACCCATAAATTTATATTTAATTATTATAGAATATAATCATGGGTAGTATATACACCACAAAAGTCAATTGAGGGGTCTATAAGGCATAAATCACAAAGAAGTAAAGGTGTGGCTAGAATTCCCCTTACCATAAATATTGGCATTTCTGTTCAAATTCAAAACTACTATGAAATAATTATAAGTTTAATATACATATAAAAGACCATATTATTATATATAATAACATATATTATTATCTTTTGACATTATATTACTTGTATTTTAATAATTCCAAGTTAAAGTAATATTTTGGGTAATAACTGATTTGTTTATCATACCGGTTCTAATTTTTATTATTGATGATCTTACATAGATTATGATTTAATTATATCCATAATTTAAAAAATTATGTATGTATCATATATAATCATTATGTTAATATTTATAGTAATATCTTATGTATATAAATATAAATAAAAATACACCTTTGATGGATATGGTTGTTTGTACGTATGCATGAACGCTGCATCAGTTATATTATCAGATTGAAAGAAAAAAATAAATGAAATAAAAGTATATATATAATATAATTTCAGTTGAATAATTATTAATATATATCCAATATTCTTACTAAACCCATCCTTAATAAACACCATGTAATGTGTGAGTATATCACATCACTTTCAGGGGGCGGAAGTCCACACTTCTACAAAAGAAGAGATTTTAGATACAAAAAATGTAAATCGTGATGGAATGTTTTATATAATAATTAAAGATGAATAAATAAATCATATTTATATCATATATATCATAAATGTTTTTTATAATAATAACGAACCACATCACATGGTAAAGGAAAAAATGAACAAGAGTTTTTTATGATGTCGTAGTTTGTCGTACACAACTACAGTTAGTTCATTTCCTATTAGATGTAAGTATTTGTTAGTTTAGTTTGTACCCTTATAATAATATCATATTAGTATATTAATTTCAGATAAATTATTATATAATAATTTAATAATTATAAATGAGGTGTTGTAAATTAAATATAACACAGAAGAGCTTGAGGAAGGATGCTACCTATTCTAGGGGTAACCCCTCTTGTTCTAAAACAAATGGATTCAATGGATGTATTTCATCCATAAAAAAGTATTATAGGATTAAGGGAGGTATTTAGGGATATTATTTTTGTATATTTGGGTCATGAAAAATTCCTTCAGAGTTGTGAATTAGGGGGAGGAGTGTTTTCCTTTTTATTGTAGAGAAAGAGTAGCATTCTCATAATTTATAGAAAGGAAATTCCATCAATTTATTTCCATTGAAAATTTATCAAATAATTGATAAAAATCTTGAAAATGTAGTATATGGTATAAATATGTACATCTAATTGATTTTGGAGAAGTTAGTAGGCCATTTTGGGCCTTATGTTTAAGATTTATTCTTTTCTTACTCCAATTTTTCAATTAATCGATGTGATTAATTTCAATCACATTCAGTAATATTTGTAATAAAAAACTAAGTTAACTAATTAGACTATATAAAAAAAATTTAATCCAAATATGGAAACAATTATTAAAAATTATTTTCTTATATGTGGAATAAATTATTTTAAATTTAATCCTGTAGATAAGTCAAAATTACATGATTTTTTGAAAAAATGTTTAAACAATTTGATTGTTTTTATATCCAATTTCTATATGAAATTGATTCCAATGACCTAAATTGGTTAAATTAATTAAAAAATAAATCTCATTTCACTTTAAAATCAAATTAAAATATAATTTATCTATATAAAGAAATAAGATGAATGTAAATTTTGAGGTAAAATTTTGTTATTTTTAACATTTTGTCCTTAAAATTATGTTTTTTATAAAAAATCTTAAAATTCAGCCAAATAATACTCATGAAATTTTGATTTCAAAAAATAATTTTATTTATTCTAATTAAATTTAATAAATTGTTTAATATTAATGTAATTAATGTTCACATAACGACATCAAATACTGTTCGGTTTGGGAAAATAATATTTTCAAACATAGAAATAAATTTCAAATATTACATTTTTAATAATAAATAATAATATAAAACCATTATAAATGAAAATTATAGAGTATTTATCAATATTAATATTAGAATTTGTAATGGTGAGTTTATAAATAGATTATTTAAATAATTATAACCATAAAATTATGTTTCATAGAAAAATGGTGTTTCATGTAACACATGCCATGTAGATGTTGAGTGTAGTGGAAGATTATATTATGGTTGGGTATAATTAATTTTTTAACTTTTGTAGTGTCAAACTCAAATAATTAATAAAATTTAATTTAATTTTAAAAAACGTTTCACAAACCCTCATGGTGTTACATTCTACCCACCAATAAAATGAATTTTACCAATGAAATTTGTCATTATAATATAAAAATGATGATATTTGTGCATAATAATTTCATAAAGTTCCCAAGTATCTTCATAAAAAAACTGAATTATATAGAAAAAATTGACATGGTGAGTGGAATGGTTTCATAGAACATTCTATGTACAGTAATGAATTTAGACTTATTGTTCCTCATAAGAAATTTCCTCCTCCAATAGTAATAACTCTGAGTTTAGTACATGTGAATGGTCCGGTATTTACTTCCTAGGGGGAGATGCCTGGAAAAAATTGTAGAATTGAGAGAGATTTTTAGGAATTTAAAAGTGATTTGATGTGATCTTGATATGATCAAGAGTTTAAAGGGGGAAATATTCCTATGGCATAGTTTCCCTTTCCTCCTATATCAGATGAACTTACTCTAGGGAGACATTCATAAAAAAACATTCTCACCAAATTCCAATTCAAGATCATGATGATGGTTATCTGCATAACTTTTCTATTTAATTATTTCTCCATTGATATGATGGTGAATGTTACTAACCATATAAACCATTTCATTTTCTATCCATGGCCCCAAAATATATAATTATCCAAAATTATTACAAAATGATAGAGATCTACATTTCATCCCATATATATTTTCATAAAGATCCATCTGAATTCATGAGTGATTGCTATTGTATTAAGAAAATTAAACTAGATTATGTTTTTGATCCCAAATGCCTTTGAAATCCAATAAACAATATCTCAAAATATCTTCTAGGGATTGAATTGTTTTTTCACACTGACCATATATCTAAGGATGATATTCTTTACTGAAACACAATTCTCTATCATTTTCTAACTGAATACATCGACATAACAATGAGGTAAACCCTGTATCTCGATCATATATAATAGAATATGGTACTCTATGAAAACATTGCACTTCACTAATGTATATTCTGAAAATATGATCTAGATGTAAGTATTCTATGGTAGTGATGATTTGTGATCACATAGTAAGGGGATTGACTACCACCCACATACCATTACACCCTTTAAAGGATCTAGGGAATCTATAAAAAAATCCATATATATGTTCTACCATTTCCATTCTATTTTGGATAATTGGTGAAAAAACCCATAATCATTTTTCATCCTCCATTAATTTTCCACCATACCATGCACCAAGATACTGACTCAACGATATCCCCCTTCATATCACCCCACTAGAAGATTTCATTCAAGTCTCTATACATATTCACACTTCCTTGATAAATAATGAATGAATAAGAATTAGATTCCTCTGAAATCTCTTTCTAAAAATAATGTATGGGTGGAACACATACAAGTATAATGAACATTATCATTCCATCCTAATCATGGTTAAACATTAGAACATCTCTAAAATTATTTTTAATCTCTACATCTGTATTCGGCATCTCTTAGATCTTCACTTGGATATAGGGTTGTAAATTCATTTGATGTAGATAATTTTTCCCCTTCCTTAATTATATATAAATACAACCTTAAAAAATCCATAAATATTTGGTGTTCTTCGATCTTCATCATGAATAAGTTGGAATTATATGTTCGACTCAAAGCATAGACCTCCTTGTTTAATTTCCCAATGTGGTAATGTATTCTGCATTCATAGTATTTTTCAACTATAACAGTATTCTATAGAGCATGTTAAAATAATATGTTATGAATATATATATAAATATTTTATGATCAGTATATATATCACACATTTCTCCATAAATATAATGACACCATATACATAATGAAAACAATTTCCTAATTACTCCAAATCATGAGTTGTGTAACCTTTCCTCTGAATCATCAACTCTCATGAGGTAGAGGATATTACCATGATATTCTATTTCATAATGCATCCCAATACCTTCTTCTATGAATCAATATATATTAAAAACCCATGTCCACTATAGGGTAATTTAAGGACAGGTTTTCCGACAATCCTTCTATTTAGTTTAGTGAAATTTTCCGCACATTCCTTCGTCAATTTGAACATAGAAACCATCAGATTTAACTATGATAGTGGATGAGACACTCATGTAAAATACCACAAAAAATAAGTAGAACATCTAGATCAACCATGAAAAATATGGATCTCAGTAACCATTGTTGAGATAGACTAAAATTGAATTGCCTCTGTCATTAATAGATCTACTTATATACCATATATTGAGTATATGTATCCCAAAAATGGAACATTTTGCATCCAGAATTACCAAACTGTAAATTTTTCAGAAAACATATCCTTCTTCAAGGTAATTATCACAATTATTTAGTGTCCTTCACGAAAATCCATTCTCCTTACATTGATTATAATATCATCTATAAAGATTATTTAAAATATATAGACATAATCTCTAATGATTCTATTCATAAAATCTATTATAATGCCAGGGGAATTATATAGACCAAAATGATTAAATATATATTCATTGTGTAAATACCATTTATGTAATGTTATCATGGATGTATCCTCTATATTAATGGTCAATTTATGATATACAAAACAATGGTAAATCTGGGAAAATTATTGACCTCTAAATATTCGATTAATGAAATAATTAAATGATGAGAAGAATGAAAATTGATGTGGGATTTATGTAATGAATTCCAATCCATTAGTAAGATTACATCAAATTAAACAATTATAAGAATGACATAAATTTATAGAAGTCCATTAAAAAAATGATAACCAGAAAGGAATCATAGACTAGAGATAAAATCCTCATTCCATTAAGAGTTTGTACTACTATTTCCACATCTAAAAATTAGGTGGAATCATAACTCGATTAGAAAAAAAGTTATATATTAAAAATTTGGCAGATCCAAAATAAAATAAAAAATAAGTAGTTTAAGGGTGGATCTTAATTTTACCTTTCTACGCATCATTATCAGCCTCTTCATTTGAAAGAGAGATCAAATGAAATTTCCCATATACCTTTGTTTCATAGGTTCTTGATGCTGATTATCATCACCTAACCATGTGTTTGGGTACTAGTCATAAGAATTCCCATCCAACATACAAATCAAGCACTGAGGTGTGGGAGGTTCATTATAGGTAGCTTTTCATCTATTTTCATCTTTTTCCATCTTCATCCATTTCGTGCTATAATCATTTTTCTAACGGCCTTTCCATGGATACATAAAACAATTATTAGGTCGTATAAGACACCTTTCTCAATGATTCATTAATTAATTAGAACATATATTAAGACTAATGTTATTCTATTTTTTATTTTTTTCTCTTTGAACTTCATCGTCATTTTCTTGTCGAAACTGTGATATTGATATATAACGACAACCACTATCTGAAAATTTACCTCACAATGCACAATATCTCCATAGTAACTAATGTCTCTTGTGGCCAACACCAATATAGGGCTTTGATCTAAGACACTAGAGAACCTATAAAATTTAGATTTGGGTTAGATGATAATTCTAGAATAATCCTGATAATAATTTTTAAATAATCATCTTATGTACTAATAGATTCATTATCCCATTTATCCAACACAAGAAAAACATTTTCCATATTCATATGAAGAATACAAGGAATGTAATTTTTGATGAATAATTACATTAACTCATCCCAATTCATGGAATTTATACCATCTTAGTTCCTTATACTATTTATTAAATTCCACCATATGTCTGGTGGACCTTCTAACAGACAAACAGTTAGAATGGATTTATCATGATCCGAACACTAGATAATAGAGAATAACTCTTTGTGGGTACATATCTAATTTTCAGAAGAAAAAAATTGACTAGAAGAACTACTAAAATAATGGGGATGTCACATCGTGATGGGAACAATTGAATGTTGTTCCCTCATTTTCTCATTTGGAAGATCATCATGATTCATATCTTGGGAAATTTGGTTGAGCATAGAAAACATATTTTTTCACTCCATATCCCATAGAATTCATATTCCTATTAGTAAAATAATTTAATTTTCCATTGCATTCACAATTAAATAGGTTCCATTGGGTTCCATCCATCGAAAAGAACCAAAAAACAAAAAGTAAGAAACAAGTTTCATAGTGGGGAACCACCTAATCATTAAAAACAACTTACACGATTTCTAAGTTATGACACCTCCCTTAATCTATGACCCCCTTTGTTTTTCATATGTTTTTAAAAGATAATTTATTTTTAATTCCTTCATGATGTCTTTTAAATATATTTTTAATTCCGAAATCATATCCCCCTAGTCTTTCAAACTATGTGGGTAAAAAGGCTCATTATGAGGTAACATGTTATGCTTGAGTCAGGCCTTAGGCACCCTATTAGTGTTATAACCCCTATATACATATGTAACTAATCCACATCCATATTTAGTATCCATACATGGATTTTTTTATTAGGAAACCAATCACTTTATCCATTACCAAAATTCAATTACATTTTCAGATTCTTTTCATTATACTTATATTTATCCATTGACCACTCCATAGGTCTCTCATTATGGTTTCCACATCATATTTTATACATGTTAACTAATAATTTTCTATGATACCAACTATAAGGACCATATATTATTATACATTAACATTACACCAAATTTTTAGATTACAAAATACATTCCACAAATAAAAACACAAATAATGTACCAATCTAATTCATTATAGAATCATGAAAATCTTAACACTTGTAAATAAGTGACTTACATTATCACCCACTAGGTTCAATATGAGTCACATGCTTCTTTTTAATATCATAAATAATACATATCTTCATAACCTTGGAAAGGAAACATAAATTGGTGTGATCATAGATGATCAATAAGGGTATACGAGTAATATATGTAAGAATAAACATGAGTATACAGGTATGAGAATGTGATCATATCATTAAAAGATCAAACCCATCATATCATATATCATAAAAAATGAATCATCACGTTAATATGGGTAGTTCATAAGACAATAATCAGAAGTTGATCAAGAGCATAAGCCATGAAAACATATAATTAGAGTAATACATAGAATTTTCTCCATCAGCATTGAAGATATTTGTTCAAGGATAACTTGTAAGACCTTTATAACATATTAGGATTGGGATTATCACCCTTGTATCTACATTGGTATCAGGATAAAACCCATTTACCCTCATATTTATGGGTTTTTACTAACACCCACATACCCTCTTACTTTTTATCTTGGGCTATAACCCCTGTGACTGATAATTTTCAGGCTTGCACTATAACCCATTTAACTTATTATTTTTGGGAATTAGCTACAACTCGTGTAACCTCTAATATCATATACCATTTATAATTACACATTAAATTATAGGGATATATAGCTCCCTCCCATATAATAATGAAATCATATATAAATTTTCCACAAGATCATAACAAGTCATATAATAACCCATGAAATTAATTGGATTTCCTAAACTGCTAATATTTTCTTAACATATAGAAAAAATGTAAATGTTCAATAATAATTTTATCAAATAATAACCCTTGAAAAGGGGAGGATTAAATAATCACATAATACTGAAATAATAAATTAGTTTCATAAACATATAACCCATGAAATAGAAACATATTTTATAAATATCATTCTAAAAAAACATAAACCATTCATAAAATGGCTATGAATGGAACCCCTGGATAATTACCCATGAAAGGAATGAGTAACACCAATAGATATCATATTAGATGGAAATTAATTTTTTAATATCTTTTAAATATATTTTCTAGAAAATATGGTTTCTTATTTGAGGAATAATTTTTAAAATATAAAAACTATTGAAATCCATCTTCATTGAAATTTAACTTAAAATTTTTAAAAGAATGGTTTAAAATGTTTTCGACCCCAATTATTTGAAAGAAATTATATAATTATATATAATGATTGATTTTTTTTAAAAGACATTAAAAACATATAATGAAACCATGATATCATTTTTAGATTATTTTTTTGAAAATAATTCGAAAATATATAAAGGATGCTTGAAAAAAATTTCAAAGTCTTTTCATTGAAAATAGTTTGAAAAATTAAAATGGTATCATTGTAAACCATATAAATGTAATATGATTTTCCTTGAAATTTAGTTTAAAATTTCAACTTTAAAAACACTTTTTAAAACATTTTTGAAAACATCAGTTTTGAAAATCATTGTATGTGTCTCAGAGAATGCATGTTAATAGACAACTGCTTTACTGATTTCATAACATTTGAAACATAAACCCCCAAAATGATAGACCATATAATGGATATTTAAACACTCATAGATTTGATGATAATAATCATAAAATATATTCATGGGAATTATATACACCATAAAAAATAAAGGAGTGGTGAATGGGGCATGAATCTCATAGAAGTAAACGTGATACTAGAAATCCCCTAACCTTATGTCTCGAATGTTGGGGTACATGTTCAATAATAATTTATAATAAAAATAAATTTAACTTAAATCTACTAAATGCCCATATTATTATATTTAATACCATATATTATTAACTTATGACATAATATTACCCATTTATTAACAATTCCTTGTTAATGTAATGTTTCCTATAATATCTACATTGTCAAACGTACGTGTTTTGACTTATTATTTTTTATCCTCTAAATATGACAATAATTTAATTATTTATAAAATGTAAAACATGATTTATATATAATATATATTCAGTATTCAAATAATTATAGTAATATATTAAATATTTAAATATTAAATGAAACACATCTTTTAGGGAGACAATATGTTGTACGTATACATGAACACTATTTTTTATTGTTTTGAAAGAAATTATGTAAATGAAATATATGTATATAAATAATATATTTATAATTTTATATCATTTATATAATATATTTTTTGAAACAATTTTCCACAATACATTCCATGTAATGTGTGAATGAATCACATCACTATGTGAAGTGGTAGTCCACAAAACCCCAAATGAAATTATCATAGTTACATGAAATGGAAATTATGAAGGAATGTTTTATATAATAATATAAGAATAATAAATATACCAAAAATAATATATATATATATATATCTTATAAAGACATATTTTCCATCATAATTTTCAACCATGAGATTTTGAAATGGACTCACAAACAACATCATTTCATGTGGTTGTTGTTTTGGTTACATAAGAATGGTATGTTCATTGATCATTAGATGTAAGTGTGTTTTTCTGTATGTATAAACCTTATAATTAAAAAATTTATATATATTTATGGTATTTATGTTATTTTATAATTAGGGAATAATAATAATTGTGGTGGAGGAGAATGAAAATAATACAAAAGTGCATGAGGAAGGATGTTACCACTTCTTGGGGTAACTCCCCTCCGTTTACACAAAAATGATTCCTCTTATGGATTTCTAATCAAAGGGTGGATCTTATTATTAGGGGATGGATTTTGGGTGATTAGTTTTTTATATTTTAAGAGATAGAATATCCAAGACTAGCATGAATAAGGGGTGGGGGAAACTACCTTTTTATAGTGGTGAAGAAGTGAAATTTCTATAATTTTTTTGAAAGGGAATTACACCCATATTTTTTCTGTGAAAAGTGGATCCAATAATCGAAAAATACAATTAAAATAAGTACAGGGTATAAATATGAGTATCTAATGGATTTTAGTAATGTCAATATGTGGATTGGGGGCTTATATTTGAGTTTTAGTCCATTTCGAAGAAAATATTTCTCTTAATCATTATAATTAATTTCATTCACATTAAAGAATATTTTTGGCCAAAAAAATCATCAAAATATTAGAAATTATATATTATTTTAATTCAAAATTTGGAATCCATTTTTCCAAATTTCAAATAACGTATATGCCTAAAAATATTTTAAATTTTATCATGTAGAGGGGTCTTGATAGTGTACATTTTAGAAAATATTGTTTCAAAAGATGGGTTGTTTAGATATCCAATTGCAATGTAAAATTGGTTCTAATGACCTAAATTGGATTTTTTCATTAAATGTAATCTCATTACACTTTAAATGTAAATTAAAATATAACATGACAATATAAATAAATTAAATGAAAATAAATATTTGAATTAAAATTTATCATTCTTCATTATTCGTAAATTTTTTTTGAAAATTCTATAAAATTCATGGAAAGCTAATTTTGAAATTTGATTTCAAAAATGATTTATTAAAATTATATTTTAAAAACATTCTATATTTATTTTAATTATTATTCTTATATGTACATAAAAAAATTCATTTAAGAAAATAGTATTTTCAAATATATAAATACATTACCAATATTACATGTTTATTATCAATAATTATATAAAAAAATTATAAATAATATTTTAAAAGTAGTTATTA
Source organism: Viscum album (assembly GCA_963277665.1). NCBI lineage: Eukaryota > Viridiplantae > Streptophyta > Magnoliopsida > Santalales > Viscaceae > Viscum > Viscum album. The sequence continues at coordinate 1,213,547,475 of OY728120.1, read as the reverse complement.
CTATAAATATTAATACGATTAATGTTTATTTAATAACAATATCATTTAATTGTTTTTAACAATAATATGATGTTATATAGAAACTCACTGTCACATGTAATGCCAGCTATGTCAGTGTTTCTTGTAACAGAAGTTGTTCATGGTTTATAATATAATGATAGGCTGAAATATTTTAGCGTGCAATGCATGACATAAATGAGATTTAATTTATTCTGAAAAAATGTTCAGAAAGATAATCAAGATGATAAAATTAACAAGGTTTTGACCCATATATATCATATCATTCTAAAAAATACAGGTAATATAATATAAATAAAAGAAATTATGTACATGAATTGCTTCATAAAACATAAAAAATTAATACATTTAAAATAGATAGGATTATTATTTTGAAATGTTGAAAAACACAAGAAACATTTTTAATATTTATTTTTACTAGTTAAATTTTTTCCGAATTTCATTTTTAAATAGTTGTTTATAAGTAAATTAGATCCCCTTCAATGAATATATAACTTTTTAAAAATTAGAATAAATTAGGTTTACTAAAAAAATTATCGGATACTATGAAAGTGAATATAATCAAATAGGGAAAATAAAATAAATAAAACTATCAATCAAATCCCATGATTCATGGTATAGGAGATTACAAACAAATTTCAAAAGGATTATTACAACTCCGGTGCAATCCATCTTATATATATCCATTATGATCCAAATAATGATTAAAACATGGTCCCCTCTACCCTCTCCTCCAAATGTGGAAAACCACATTTATAGATCCCAATCAATACCTTAGGTTGCACAATCATGTTTTTAATCTCAGCAATTATATCACTAATCCACGAAATTCCGACATAGTAATAAAATACTTCCACTAATGTTCTAAATAGAAATGATAAATATTTCAATATATCAGTACAATATAGAATAAATAGAATAAATCAAAAAAATATTTTTCCATTTTAAATGTCTAAATAAACACCCCCATTCATTTCCATATAAATCATTAAATATGAATTATAACATAATCTAAGTATATATTTAATATAAATCATATTATGGAAATTATATCCAATCTATGAGAAATAATATGAAAACATATTCTATTCCCTGAAAAAAGAGCCTTTAATCATTAAATCATAATCAATATCGAATTATAAATTAATTTGAAATCATAAGAAATTAGTTCTTCTTAACATAATTGGTCATTTCTTAATGAAAATTTATAATGAAATTCATTAATCATAATACAAAATTGAAAAACTATGTGTATAATTTTATTAAATGATTTAACACAAACTCTATTAAAAAAATATAAACTTATTAAATCCATATATTAAAATTATTAGAAAACAATTATAATGAAATAAAAGATTTATTTGACATGAATGAAATCAATTATATAGATAAATAACCTATGTTTTTTAGTTAAATATAAATGGATAACCCCAATTACCCAAAAATAATTTCAATGATGATTCCACACTTATAAACATATTAAATATGATAAAAAAATTACACATTTCAATAAAATCAATATTGATATAAAACATCAAGGTTATTACATTAACATGGGGAAAACTTAATCATATATGAACCCCAGGTGATGGAAAAAATATGAGAAATATAGAATCAATAGATTGTTCAGAACGGATCAAATGAAATTAGAAATAATAATTACCAAGGTGCTACATTTACATCATTCATATGAGGGGAGAATAATATATGTGGACAAAAGACCACTCCATCCCACCCCTACATGAACCACTTTCAAATGAACTGGAGAGATGTATCCCTTATCACGATTTCTGAAATTCAATAGTAATTGTATTATAATTAATATAAAAATAAAAAATTAATATTTCAAAAATAATATATATATATATTATTGATAATTTCATACTATATTCACTAACCAAAAAGTACCTAAATGTCATTATATTTCATTGAAAATATCAAAAAATTATAATCATATATAATAATATTTGAAATATAGCTCACACAAAATTCACAAATATAATTTATAAAATATTGAAAAATAATATATGAATAAACTTTATAATTATTTTAAAAATATTAACTAATCAGAAAACTAATTATAAAAATTGAAATGTGAACTGGAATGTTCCATAGAAGTCCGGACATGAAAAAAATATCGAATCAATATTCAATGATGGAATGGTTGGAATTCATGGTTAGTATACATTATTATTAAGACTATTCATCTAATTGAGTATATTTCATGACTTTTAAAAATCACGATGAATTATTATTATTTATATTCTACCATACCATGTGTCTAATAACGTATGAAAATAAATAAATAATTCTAAAAATAAATTTTTTTCTATTTTCATTAAAATTTTATTATTATAATCATAGGTATTGAAAATAGAAGGATTTCGGTTTTTATATAATAAATCTTCTAAATATATATAATATTAATTGATTTTGATATTTCATCGATAAATTAAAAAATGAATCCATGATTCGATGATATCCTTAATAAATACATAAAAATCCATTGACATTTTGATCCCTCATCGATATTGAAATCAATAATGGGGAAATCATTCCATTTTATTAGGTTTCACAATTACATACTAACAAGTGAGGTGGTTTCAAACAACATTTGTAATTTATTTAATCATACATGTATATTAAAACATTATTTCGATGTCATTATAAAAAAATTTAGTATTGTAGAGAATTTTTCCATAAGAATTATCAGGTATCATCAATAATTACACATATACTACTAATGAAACCATTATTTTTTTCTAGAAAATAAATAGAATATCAGATAGACCTCTCCAAAAATCCATTTTTTCCCCAACATTATGATAATTCTTTAAACTAATATATTTTGAATATTATATGAGGGAATATCATGGATGGTTGAAAAATTGGGGTATCAAAATGATAGAAAATAATAAATTCCACTCAACAGGACATCTCATTTATTATTAATTAATAATGTCATCATTTTCCACTCAACTATAGATTCTTAAATGAAATCCCAATGGAATTTAATTCATAATACATTGGAAACCATAGTGATAATTTAGTGTAATATATCAATCAAAATCAAATCTAACCTCAAGACCCTGTATATCCATACTACCCATTGAAACTAGCATCTCATAGGGTATCATTTACCAATTAACCACATTAATATAATTCTAATAACCAAATTAAATGAAATTACTTCCTAAATAATTAAATTATTTTCGATGAAGATGTGCACATTAAAAAAGAGAATAAAAAAATACATTAAACCCATTCTTAAATATGAACATCACTAAAATTATTTTATAATTCATTTGATAAATTATATTTACATCCAATGTTAAAAAATGTATCCTTTATAATGAAAATCCCTGCAAAAACTAATCAATTATATATTTAAAAATAAACAAATGTACACTCTTCACAATATTTTGTATAAACAATTCCACTTTATAAAGGGGATCTAAATAAATAAAAAAATCATAATTATCTTAACATTTAAATAAAACATTTTATTAATTTTTTTCATTATGAAATTTTTTATGTTCACATTCTATTTTAAAAATAAATACTTGAATAATTATACTATAATTTGAAAAAAAAAATTTCTTCAAATCATGACCTATGATTTTGAATTACATAAACACGAGAAACAAAATCACGGAACCACTATGATGCAAAATGGCATGAGCCATTAATCACATGAGAATGAAAATGTGTAAAAAAAATTTATTAACAAATAATTAGTAAAATAGTTTAATAAAAAATTTACATTATGTCAAAAAATTAGAAACATATTAAATTTAATCAACCAAAATAAACAAAATTACATTTTTTAAAAAGTTATATATTACCATATTTTATTCCATAAGGATAAATTGATAACTATTTACTACGAAAATAATTTTAATAAGAAATCTTTATCAATTACAAAAGATATTATATAAAAACTGAAATAAATGTAACATTGATTTAAAATTCATTATTAAAAAATGATCTGTTAATAGAATAGTTTTCAAAACTCATAAATCATAACATAAATTTACTCATTCTATCATATCAAAACTGAAAATAATATAATACTTATTATGCTAATTTTTTTTGAAATTGTATACAAAGACAAAAATAACTACTTCGGATTATGTTTTTATTTATTATCGATATAATTAAAATATTTAAAATTTTAGCAGACTTTCAGGACCCATAATTCAATAAGAAGATAGTTAAAAAACATAAATATGAAAACAGGCAACTGTATTTAAAACATTACTATTCTACTCACTATTTTTTTAATATAGTAGTCATGCCTCCTGGTTTACATGAATAAAAATAATGAAAAATATGATTTTCATTTTAACATTCCACCGAAAGAAACTATTATAAAATATATCAATTTTATAGTATGCCCATTATCTATTTGTAGTCAATATGTGTTAGGTTCCATATAATAAATTTATATTAACACCTATCATGTATGGAAATCATTAATTGTTATGGAATGTATTTTTTTTAAAACAATATTGAAGGATATTTATGGTACTAGAACAAAAATAGTTACAATGAATAAAAAAATCATTGTAAAAGTGGGATTATTCATTTTCACACTCCATTTGAAAGGGTGGAAAATATCTTAAGTCATCATGGATTCTAATTATCCAATATAATATTATTAATAATTAATGTTATTACTGGTTTTGGTTCGAGTTCCATACAGATTTCATGTTTCCTTAGAAAAAATATATAAAAAATGCCAAAATAAATTTCTTTCTAACAGGAATTCACAAAAAAACATGTTCATAAATACCATTCCCTTAAAACAATTTCATGAAAACTATCAGTTTTATCCAATTTTTAATTACCCATGTTAGAAAACAAGTTTATCATGTAAAAAACTCCAACGAATCTTAAAAACATATCCAATGAATGAGGTCATATTAGTGTTATATCTATTTACAAATGCATAATAAAAAAATGACCGACAGTTAAAACTCGAACGATTAGGTAACTCCTGAACTAAAAGTGTTTTAAATTTTTTTACCTAAAATACTATTGAATCGTGTAGTTTAGAGTAACGATTTTAGATAAGAATTGTTACGATACATATTAACAATTAAACCATTCTTGTCTCCATACATTCATCAAAATATTAATGATCAAGAAAAGATGATACTATTTACAACCTCTTGACCACATACATTGGATTTATTGAGGTGAGGTGAGGCAAACTTGAGTTTAAATCCCCACTAAACGAATTGTTGGTAAAAAATTCCAAATTATATCATAGACATTGGAGGATGATTTTCCCTTTTAAAACAATACAACTAGTCATGCTAAAATATAATCTATATAAAAGTCAATATGATCTGAGAGTATAAACAATACAACATGGATGAAAACACAACAACCAAAAAATCATATGGGAAGTGAAAATTATAGAAGGGAGAGTGTTGAATAAAATGGATGAACCAATATAGAAACACCTATGTGGAGTTACATATAATACATTATGAGATAAAATCCATGATCTAAGCATTATCCTAAGAAAATAACATCATGATAATCCATATGTTAAATATTTTAACTTTTCATTATATGTTTCATGTATAAAAACATATCAATATTCACCTAAGATAATTTGTTTTGGATGAGTAATCATAAAATTTGTTTCCCCATAACACCCCCAATCTCACATAACATTAGAAATATCACATTAGATCAATGTAAAAAATATAATTAATTTTGAAAAAATGAATAACAACACCAATTATATATTTTTATGAAAGTAAATTATCGGAAGAAAAAAATTTGATTCAATGTTAAATGGACAAACCATACAAGATACATTAATTGACACACAAAATTAGGCCAAATGACAACCCTGATTGTCCTGAATAGTGATCTGACATTCACCAATACATTACATGTGGGTATACTATATTTTACCCTAGTCTAACTCAAAGATCCAATTCTATATAAACATATCCCCACATAACAAAAATATGAAACAAATTACATATTCTTTCAATGATTACACAAAAATTCATTCCATGGAAATTGATTTAGTCATTTATATCATAAAATTGAATTATGTTCATGCAGTAAACCAAAAACATAAATTAAAATCATTAAAATATTTGATTTTTTAAAACCATTTAAATAATCATTATTTCTATACCATAGACAATGAGGGTCTTTTATTTGTTAAATAATATAATTTTTCAATTGATAATACAAAAAATAATTTTATGAATCTATGCCATCATGTTCTAGAACCAATGGAGATGGGGGAGAAGCCAACAACATCACAATTGGTGATGAAGAAGAATATTGGAAATAAAACTATAAATATTATCTCAAAACTCCAATAATTTAATAAATCCAATCAATAACTCATCCAAACATGTCATATATCATAAATATATACATAATAAATTTTATTTAACATTATTAGTGGGAGGATATTAGGGATTTAATGATATAGTTAAAAAGGTGAAGTAGAATTGAATCATGATATTAAACAATCATTTTAAAATAAAAACTATCTTTTGTAACATAGGGTACCACCCAAAATCCTAAGGTGAGGCATGGAGTTAAATAGGATGAATAGAGAGGTTAACTGTGGGGTTGTTTGGGGGAAAACTAGGATAAAATCTAATTAAAAAAACATAATTCATGTGGAATGGATAATAGACATGTTTAAAAAATCCATGTGCCAACTTTATGAATAATATCATATTTAATTTACCGCTTTCATTTATGCTTTAAATGGTTTTACAAAATATGTGTCGGCTGAGTTTTTTCCTTTTCTCCACATGAACGATCTACCGTAGGCACCAGCATAGTTTGGAAAATTATGTTATAGTCATGTACACATTCATATCCTTTTAAACTTATCACATGGTTACCTATTTAGTTATATATTGTTCCCCCCAACAAGAACAAAATTGTGATCCCTTAAAAATACATCCAAATTTCCAAAAAACCATAACGAAGCTCCCAAGTCTCCACCGATGTATTATATATCATAAAAATAAATAATAAATTTTTATGTTCCTCAAAATAATAGTAGTGTATATATTTTTATTAAAAATTAGTCCATAATATTTGTATTAAATTTTATTCATGAAATGATACTATATACTTTAAGTCGAGGAGATAAATATAAACTATAAACAACTCATAGAACAACTAGTGGTGTTACATTTTCAATTAATCAAAAATAATTTTAGAATAGGGGTTGTGTGTTATATAATTCATTTCTTGAACCTTAAAATTATATGTCCCATATACAATGAAATTATTATCCTACAGTTAACACATCTCATTCTAGTCCTTATGGTATCAAAATATATAATATACTAAATGATCGACTAAGGAAAGTTAATATTAGGTTTATATATTATATCATAATGTTACTGTTTTTAGGTATTAATAAACCCTTCATTTTATAATGCATTTTTTGGGGTATATTTGAAGGTGATTTAGGTGAAATCTTGGTTAATTTTGAATGTTATGGCATTGTGCACGGTTGGTGCACTGTTGGTGCACAGTTTTTCAAAATCGTGTCCCCAAGAACAGAAAATGGTGAAAATAGAGGTAGTGACGTTTTTCATGTTTGGATTTGGGTTTTGAAAACAATGTTCCCACATAGGAGAAACTGTGCAACCCATTTAAAAGGGGACATGGATATGCTACATGGATTGATCAAACCATTCGACCCTACCTAGGTGATTATGTGTATGGTTTTTCTAAACCCCAAAATTGATTCAAAATTTATAAAATCCTTGTTTTATATACTCGATGAACTTTTAAAACACCATTACATATTCTTATTCTTTTAAGGATCTCAAGATTAGTTTTGGACCTTATACACACCTTCAGAGGAAACTCTAAGCTTGGAGAATGTTTTTCGATCATCTTCGGGTATAATTCCTCTTCTTGTTTACTATCTACCTCTCTCTCCTCATTCTTCTCAAGGGGTTTGTAGATCTCCATATTTGTGGGAGGATGTAATCCCTACTATTTTTAATATTAAACCTAAATTTGATTCTTGTTTTCCCATTGATGATGTTCCTCATTGGTGAATATTTTTAAGGGTGATGTGATTCGAGAAACCTTAATCCTAAGGTAGGTAGTTCCATATTGACTGTTCAATTTGATAAATCCTAATTTTATTGAATTAATTTTAATTTTTAAAATTTTAATTTAATTTTTTTTAATTTTCATTCAATTGGTTTATTAAAATAACAATTCCATTGATTTTGGGGACTTGATTTTTGAAAATGGTATTTTAACTGAAATTGGGGAAAGCCCCCCCAATTCCAATGAATTGGGATGTGTTTGTGAAATTGATGAACATTATTGAAATTTAATTTTTTGAATTCAAATTTTCAAAATGTTGTTTATAGAATGGATTAAAATTATTTTGATTAAAACCATTGGGTTTTATATAGGAAAATGAATGTTTTCGTTTAAAACCCCTTATGTAACGCCCCAAACCCTTTAACCTAGAGTTGGGGAATTATTTTAATACATTTTCCTGATTAGATGGAATCATGTCCCGAAGGATCGATCAGTTTAGAAATCTTGGAAAATAGATTACATACATGAATATTACATTACACTTTCTAACATACATTACAACATAGATAGTTCTTTGAGATCCCTGTTGTTCCCTTATCATAACCCTGAATCTCAATCATAAAACACTTATTGGGATCCTGGGAAAATAAAACATAAGAAAGGGGTGGGCTAAGATGCTGAGTAAGGGTAAATCATTTAGCGGAATCTATAAAATTTTAAGGCAAGATGGGTAATAAAAACAACAGCCTTTTAAATATAAACCTGAACATAATATTTCAAAAATAAAACACAAATTACTATATTAACATGAACATGGATATTATACTAGTAAAATAATCACATGTAATAACTAATGTCATAATGAGAGATTGTATAGTAATAGAATTTAATTTATGTGTCAAGCCCTCATTCCAGAACATAGGGGCTAACTGTAACCAGACCCCAACCTGAAGAGCCTATGTAACCGGACTCCAACCCTGAGATCTTCTATAACTGGACTGGAACACTGTAAAGACCCGGAAATTTCAAGGAAAATTTTTCTTAATTTTCTTTGGAATTTTACAAGAACGCAGTTTCTGACGGCGCCTGATTCCGAGGCCCAGTGTGCCCGGAATTAATTCTGAAATTTGGCTCGGGTACGTTCAGTGAACGAGCGAGCGGGAATTTCTATCTTTTGAACCAGTTCTCGAAATTGAAATCTGATTGCACCGATGAACTCGCAACGCCGGTAATCGATTAAGGGAACCTTTACCGTAGTTGTGTTTGTGCGGGAGAAGAAGTTAATTTTTGGGGTTTAATTAAAAAAGTGAATAAAATTGTTAAATCATTTTTATTTCATGTTATGTTGTTAACTTCTCCCATGGGAAGTTGGTGGTGGGCCCACATCCATCCAACTTCCCATGTGTGGATATTTGAAAGGGTGGGGCCCACAAGAACCCCTCCCCACCTCTTCAAATTCCTTAACTTTCCTAACCCCTCTAAACCCCCCATTTATATTTTGATAACATATCACCTCCTTAATTTTATATCATCTTATGTTAATAACTTAAGTGAGTTAAATGTTGGTTTTGAATTTTCAAAATATTGAAATTCAAAAACTATATTGGGTTAATAAAATAAGTGGGAGGATTATTTTATTTTGGGGTTATTTGTTCTTGTGGTTGAGACTTGGGAGAGAAAAGGATATGTTTGATGTCTTCTTTTTCTTCAACATCGACGAAGAACGCGAAGAACACCTCCAACGGAGAACTTCTCCGCCGAAGAACACGGTTCTTCCGCGACGCCGTATCCGCAACGCAACGTTCTTCTTCCGCGTCGTCTCTTCTGCGATGGTTTTTCGCGACGAAATCGCCATCAACGACTTCGAATCCTCGCTTCGCGACGTCGACGTTCTTTCCCTGTGATGCCCGACCTCTGCGACGCTCCTCTTCCGCGGATCGTTGATGAACACCGTTCCTGAACCGAGGTAGGGGAATTTATTTTTGGTGTTCTCTTATCTTCTGAGAAAAGAATGATGAGCGTGGACCAACCAATTTCAGTTTGATCCGCGGATCGTTCGTTCATGCGGATTGATGTTGAAGTTTATTATTTAATTATTTCGTTCGTGAATTCTATCTTGTCATCCTTCGTGATTTTACAACTAGTTGTTATCAATTAACGAGAGGGGGCCGGACCGCACAAACACGGCCGAACCTCCTCCATTATTGATATTGTTTCTAATATGGATGGAACGGGAAGGCATGGTGCCGTCGCGCCATGCCGTGAAGCCGAACAAGAACGCGACGCTGTCGCGCCGCGTAGAAGGAAGTCGAAGGCGCCACGACCAGAGTGGAGCCGCGGCGAAGGGGTGTGGCGCCAACACGCCGCGCCGGAGAACCACGAAGACGGCGCATTTCGTTTTGACATACGGATTGACGGGCGATGATGAAGTAGGCCGTTTGGGCGTTTGAATCCCTTCACAGTGAAGATAGGGTCCCGGGAGGACCACTGGCGAAGATCGCACACAAAACAGACCACCAGAGCGCGTTCGGTGGCCCGCGGAAACTCCCGCCGGCGCGCTGCCGGCAAAACCCGCCGCGGCTTCAGCCGCACGGAACCGGTGGTGGGACGCAGCCCGGCAGCCGCGTCCGCTGGCAAGGCGGCCCCAATAGGGGCCGCGACATCTCCAGACCGCGAGGGCAGCACCCTGCGGCGCTTGGCCACTCGGCCGCTCGGCAGAACCGAGCCAGGCCGGTCCGACCGGCCGGGCCGCGCCCTGCCCGAACCGGACCGGGTCGGCCCGGGCCCGGACCACCCGTTTTCGGACCTTTTTCGGTAAAATGCCCTTAACATGAGCTACGTGCCTCCGAACAACGCGCCGTCAGCGGCAACATGATCCTTGGATCAAGACAGTCGTTTCAGTATATCGCACTCAAGGATTCGGATTACTTTGACTTCGGCCGGGTTGGTTCGTACACGAAACCAACCGGGACCTCGGAGCGGAAACGCTCATATCTTGAGCTGCGGACGTCCGATTGACGTGCCGTCAGCTTTGTTGAATTCCTCTACGTGAGACAGATCTTCTGGCTTACTCCGCTCGAGGTTTGGATACCGTCGGAGTGTGGTCGGGTTGGTTTTAACTAAAAAACCAACCGGGCCCCCGGAACGAGAAAGCCAATAACATCCAGACCGGGCGTCCAATTGATGCGCCTTCTGTTGCGTTGCGTTCCTGTAGACGATACGGAACTTTTGGCATCTTTCGCCCGAGATTTGGATTGCACCCGAAATCCAACTGGGCCCCTAGAACGGAAAAGCTGATATCTTTCTGATCGGACGTCCATTTGACGAACCGTCGGCGGCATTGTTGATCGCGATGAGAAACGGTCCCTATGAGTATACCCTATGAGAGTTTGGGGTACAGTTGAGATACGGTCGGGTTGGTTCGCTCATGAAACCAACCGGGCCCCGGAGACGAAAGGGCTAGTAACTCACAGACCGGGCATCCGATTGACGCGCCGTCTGTTGTGTTGGGACCCCTATGACGAGGCGGTCCATTGAGATACTTCTTCGTGGGACTTTGAGATACTTGGAGTATCGACCTGTAGCTCTTGGAGCGGACCCTCCCAGTGACGAGCGTGCGGAGTGCGGAGACCGTGTAGCTGGATGAGACCTGACGAATGCTTGACCGACTCGACTTGGAGTGAGTCGACTAGCCCAGTGGACGGAGCACTACTTTCTGAGGTGCAAACACATGGCGGACGGAGCACTACCTGTGTGACAGTGCAGACCTGCGGTACTCGTCCGGAGAGTACCTCAGCAGGCTACTAGTGGGTGTGCACTACTGTGTTTGGGTGACATACCTCAGCGGGAAACACTATTGTGTCTGGGTAGCTGACCCGCGGTACTCGACAGGAGGAGAAATTCAGCAGCCTTAGGTTAGTGAGTAGTACCTCAGAGTCATGATAGGACCACTGTACACTCCATAGACGGAGCTCTCAAGTAGTTACGGTTTCGATAATGAAAATCATGGTTTGAGCTGAGACTTTTGACCTTATGTTTACCTCATGATTGAGATGGGTCACTTGATAACTTAGGTATATGTATGGGCATATACCTGGGTAGTGGTTATCCGTTGATTTCACAATCTTTGTGTTTCCTCATGATTGAGATGGGTTACTTGATAACTTAGGTATATGTATGGGCATATACCTAAATAAAGGTTATATGTTGAGAACTTCTTTGTGGTTATCCTTGTTGTTTTAGTGAGACCTTGAGGGTCTCGGGGTCCCTACTGAGTATCGTTATACTCACCCCTGCACGGGCTATGCCCGCATCTCGTTGTGTTGGTTGCAGACAACGGGCAGTGCTGACGGAGTCCGAGTGTTCGAGGACTGGACGGTACCCGGAGGTGGACTACATGACGAGTCAGTACCCGGAGGTGGACTACACGATGTGACGACTCACAGAGGAGGTTGACAGACGAGAGCGTGGAGGAATCTATCTATACCTACCCTTCAGGTAGGATCCGTGGTGGACGACCAGGAGCTGCGCTATCTGTACCTACCCTTCAGGTATGATCTGAGGAGGACGACCAGGAGCTACGCTATCTGTACCTACCCTTCAGGTAGGACCCGAGGAGGACGAACCCGGAGCTGCTTCCTTCTTCCAGCTGTATCTCTTTTTTCTATTGTACCTTGTTCAGTTGTAGTTGTACTTTCTTTTGGGTTTGTATTCTGGCCCTTTTACTTTTCAGCATTTCTTTTGTACTTAGTGTTTTGCTTCCGCTTGTACTCTGTGGTTCTTGTTTTATTTTACAAAGGCAATTCCTTCCCAGTTATCGGGATTTTACGCCTTTGGTGCTAGTCGCTAGCCCCTGGCCTATGGAAGGCGGGATTGGGGTAGTCACGGCATGGGCCCTGAGGATGGGTCATGAAAAATTGGTATTAGAGGAGTTCGGTTCTACCACAGAACTTATTACTCTGATGTTACTTCTGTGAAGAAATAGTGTTAAGAGTACCGAGTGTGGTTTTCAGTTCAGGGAGTCCAGTGTTGGTGCGGGCGGCCGACGTATCCATACACCAGGACCCTGACAACTGATTTCCGACTTTGTGCATGAAAACACTGATTGCATGTGTGTTTTCCAGAAGTTTTATTTAAATATCAGCTCAAACCAGGTCAGCTCACCAGGTATAATCGTTTGACCATGTTACGTTGTTTCTTTCAGGATGCCTTTTCTTGGATGACCAGCTAGAGCCCAGAGGGATGTGTGTGCTGACAGCCTGTCGAGTGACGAGGCTTCGGTACAGGGCCCTCTTGCAGTTGAGGCACCAGTGGAGGCAGCAGCGGTACTACCATACGTTGGGCCACCAATGCCACCATCCCCAGTAGTAGGCGATGCATGCTACTAGAGTGCGCAACACGAGTTCCAGCTCCAGAGGCCACCCAGGTTCCGGGGAGAGACGGACCCGTAGGCGGCTGAGGTTTGGCTGGAGGCTGTGGTGAGAGTCTTCAGGCTAGTTGGGACGCCGACCAACATCATGGTGATCTTTGCTACCAGCCTCCTTCAGGCAACAGCAGGCAGGTGGTGGAGCCACTTGTTTCAGTTTTGCGATGGGATGAACTTCGCATGGGAAGACATCGAGACCTTCTTCAGGGTGGAGTTTGTGCCAGAATCTCTACACCCCGATCGTGTACAGGAGCTTCTGCCTTTCCATGTGTTTTTTGATCAGTATCCGAGTCATCTGTGGGCAGTAGACAGATGATGCAGAGGTCCAGGAGGACCAGACTAGCAGTTGGACGATCTCGGGTTTTAGGACCGGTGGTGCGGGGCACCCGGGGTGGGAACATAGCTAGGCGTGCCAGAAGCAGGTTGTGTTACTCGTGCGGCGGAAAGGGTCACCTGGAACATGACTGTCTGAATCCTCACACGGTTGATCAGCGGGTGTTGGAGGAGCCACCGGGACAGAAGCAGCGGCTGGTGCATGAGCAACAGCCAAGCAGTGGACAAGGAAGCAGAGCTCCGAGAGCAGGTGTGCAGGAGAGGAACTAGTGGATACGTCCTTTGTACTTCTAGTTCCATGTTGCTTTTGTATTCGTGTCTTTGTACTATGAGATTCAATAATAAAAAGACACTTATCTTTGTTTGCTTTCCTGTCCTTTTGTTTGGTCGATACTGAGTGGTCCCGGTTAAACTGTTGACTTGACCCTCACTTTCTAGATTTCTACTGGAGGGGACCCACTAACCTCACACTGATGCCGATAGTGTGACTCGACCCTTGGAGGCGAGAGTGACAGTTGGATCTCTTAGTAGTTACGTCGAGGCCTTACGACGTCATCCATGGCATGAATGCATCATTCATGTCAGGATTGACTGTATTAGGCAACGAATGTGGTTCATCCAGGGGATGAGACCGAGTTTCTCTTATCGGCAAAGAAGAAATCATAGCAGCCCTTGTGAGACTAAAGGAGGTCCAGGACGTCCAAGGGAGGATGAAGACTGCACAGTGCAGTTAAAAACAGGAAACTGGTGCCAGTCTTAGAGACTCGGGCATGTTAAATGTTTCATGAAGTGGAAGCATTAAGGATAGATAAGTCTGCGAAGCAGAAGACGTGGAGGCAGAGCTAGGAGAGCAGTATGAGGTGGTGTACATCTCAACATGATATAACCACCCGCCTTAGTTATCCCCACCAAGCTCAGGGAGCTGGAGGGCGGAGGAAGAATGCGGCTGCATGCAGTCAAGGAGTGTAACCCAATGGCTCTAAAAAATGATTCAAGGGACAGTCTATGTCCACTACTAGATTTTTTAGTAATAGACATTGACATGAATCATTCCTTGCTTTCACAAATCTTGTCCCAGACCTAGAGTTTCCGGTAATCTGTGTACTTGACCCTCATGTCTGGAGATACCTTGGGAGGAGACTCGATACTCACACTTACGCCGATGGTGTGGTCAGACCCTCGAGGCGAGAGTTTTGGTTTGAATCTCTTGGTGGAAGTGTCGAGGCCTTACAATGTTGGTTTGAGTATGGACTAGGAAATCACAGTTCATACACAAATTGACGGTATTAGGCAAAAAGGTTGTAGTTTAACTACGACATCGGGATGGGTTTTCCTTTGTCGGCGAAAAAAAAGGAAACCCTAGGCAGCGCAGGGTAACTCTTGCAGAGGAGGGTGCGACCGATCACTTTTGAGTCGGTCAACCATACCCTCGAGGCAGCAGCCTTTTGAGTTTCAGTTCTAACAGAAAATGGAGACCACTAGAGTTTGAGGATTACGATCACGTCCTTATACGAGTCTCACCTCGACGAGGTTTACGGAGATGTGGCCAAGGCGGCACGTTATCTCCGAGGTTCATCGGACCTTTTTAGGTCCCCAGCTGGGTAGGCGGGGTCGTTTACCGCTTGACCCATTCACCGCAGTTGCACCAGGTGCACGACGACTGCCACGTATCTCAACTGAGGAGATACATGCTCGACCCTTCGCATATCATCGACCATGAGGAGCTGGACGATGGCGATGGGGTGTCTTTCACGGTGGTTCCAGTGGGGATCGAGGATCAACAGGAGCAGATCCTACGAGGATGATCGATTCCTCGGGTGCACTTTCTTTGGTAGTATGGAACCTCCAGGTAAGCACATTGGAGCGGAAGGCTCAGATGCATGCTCTGTACCGCTTTTGTAACCCTAGATTGTGTTGAAGCTTTACGGGGATGTAAATCCCTGAGGTGGGAGTAATGTAAATACCTGGAAATTTCAAGGAAAATTTTTCTTAATTTTATTTGGAATTTTACAAGAACGCAGTTTCTGACGGTGACTGATTCTGAGGCCCGGTGTGCCCCGAATTAATTTAGAAGTTTGGCTCGGGTAAGTTCAGTGAACGAGCGAGCGGGAATTTATATCTTTTGAACCGATGCTCGGAATTGAAATCCGATTGCACCGATGAACTCGCAACGCCGGTAATCGCTTAAGGGAACCTTTACCGTAGATGAGTTTGTGAGGGAGAAGAAGTTAATTTTTGGGGTTTAATTAAAAAAGTGAATAAAATTGTAAAATCAATTTTATTTCATGTTAAGTTGTTAACTTCTCCCATGGGAAGTTCGTGGTGGGCCCACATCAATCCAACTTCCCATGTGTGGATATTTGAAAGGTTGGGTCCCACACGAACCCCTCCCCACCTCTTCAAATTCCTTAACATTCCTAACCCCTCTAAACCCCCCCATTTAAGTTTTGATAACTTATCACCTCCTTTATTTTATAACATCTTATGTTAATAACTTAAGTGAGTTAAATGTGGGTTTTGAATTTTCAAACTCTTGAAATTCAAAACCTATATTGGGTAAATAAAATAAGTGGGAGGATTATTTTATTTTGGGGTTAGCTGTTCTTGTGGTGGAGACTTGGGAGAGTAAAGGCTATGTTTGAAGTCTTCTTCTTCTTCAACATCGACGAAGAACGTGAAGAACACCTCCAACGAAGAACTTCTCCGCCGAAGAACACAGTTCTTCCGCGACGCCGTATCCACGACGCAACGTTCTTCTTCCGCGTCGTCTCTTCCATGACAGTTTTCCGCGATGAAATCGCCATCAACGACTTCGAATCCTCGCTTCGCGACATCGACGTTCTTTCCCTGTGACGCCCGAACTCTGCGACGCTCGTCTTCCACGGGTCGTTGACAAACACCGTTCCTGAACCGAGGTAGGGGAATTTATTTTTGGTGTTCTCTTATCTTCTGAGAAAAGAACGACGAGCACAGACAAACCAATTCCAGCTTGATCAACGGATCGTTCGTTCATGCGGATTGATGTTGAAGTTTATTATTTAATTATTTCGTTCGTGAATTCTATCTTGTCATCCTTCGTGATTTTATAACCAGTTGTTATCGATTAACGAGAGGGGGCCGAACCGCACAAACACGGCCGACCCTCCTCCATTATTGATATTGTCTCTAATATGGATGGAACGTGATGGCGTGGTGCCATCGCACCACGCAATAATCGCTCGGTAGTATTACGCGATGCCGTCGCGCCACGCTGAGAAGCCGAACAAGAACGCGCCGCCTTCGTGCCACGTCGAAGGAAGTCGAAGGCGCCACGACCGGAGCGGAGCCGCGGCGAAGGGGCGCGGCGCCAGCATGCCGCGCCGGAGAACCACGAAGACGGCGCATTTCGTTTTGACATGCGGATTGTCGGGCGACGATGAAGCAGGCCGTTTGGGCATTTGAATCCCTTCGCAGTGAAGATCAGGTCCTGGGAGGACCATTGGCGAAGACTGCACACAAAACGGACCACCGGAGCGCGTTCGGTGGCCCGCGGAAACTCCCGCCGGCGCGGCGGTGGCGGCCGGCAGCAGGCGGCCGCCAAGCGGCGACGGCGCCCGGCGAGCCGCCGGAAAAACCCGACGCGGCATCAGCCGCGGCGGCGACGCTGTTCCGTGGCCGCGCGGAACCGGTGGAGGCACGCGGCCCGGCCACCGCGTCTGCTGGCAAGGTGGCCCCAACAGGGGCCGCGACATCTCCAGACCGCGGGGGTAGCACCCCGCAGCGCTCGGCCACTCGGCCGCTCGGCCGAACCGAGCCAGGCTGGTCCGACCGGTCGGGCCGTGCCCTGGCCGGACTGGACCGGGTCGACCCCGTTAGGCCGACCCCAGGGGGGGGGGGGGGTCAGGCCGGGTCGGCCCAGGCCCGGACCCCCCGTCTTCAGACCTTTTTCGGTAAAATTCCCGTAACATGAGCTACTGGCATCCGAACGACGCGCTGTCAGTTGAAACACGATCCTTGGATCGAGACGGTCGTTTCGGTATATCGCACTCAAGGTTTCGAATGACATTGAGTTCGGCCGGGTAGGTTCGTACACGAAACCAACTGGGCCCTCGGAGCGGAAATGCTCATATCATGAGCTACGAACGTCCGATTGACGTGCCGTCAGCTTTGTTGAATTCCTCTAAGTGAGACGGATCTTCTGGCTTACTCCGCTCGAGGTTTGGATACCGTCGGATAGTGGTCGGGTTGGTTTTAACTTTAAAACCAACCGGGACCCCGGAACGAGAAAGCCAATAACTTCCAAACCGGGCGTCCGATTGACGCACCGTCTGTTGCGTTGCGTTCCGGTTGACGATACGGAACATTTGGAATCCTTCTCCCGAGATTTGGATGTAGTTGGATAGTGGCCGAGTTGGATTTCACCCGAAATCCAACCGGGCCCCTGGAACGGAAAAGATGATATCTTTCTGACCGGACGTCCGTTGGACGAACCGTCAGTGGTGTTGTTGATCACGATGAGGAACGTTCCCTACGAGTATACAATATGAGAGTTCGGGGTACAGTTGAGATACGGCCGGGTTGGTTCGCTGACGAAACCAACCGGGCCCCTGAGACGAAAGGGCTCGTAACTCACAGACCGGGCGTCCGATTGACGCGCCGTCTGTTGCGTTGAGACCCCTATGACGAGGCAGTCCATTGAGATACTTCTTCGTGGGACTTTGAGATACTTAGAGTATCGACCTGTAGCTCGTGGAGTGGACCCTCCAGTGATGAGCGTGTGGAGTACGGAGACCGTGTAGCTGGCTAAGACCTGACGACTGCTTGACCGACTCGACTTGGAGTGAGTCGACTAACCCAGTGGACGGAGCACTACTTTCTGAGGTGCAGACCCATGGCGGACGGAGCACTACCTGTGTGACATTGCAGTCCCGCGGTACTCGTCCGGAGAGTACCTCAGCAGGCTTCTAGGGGGTGTGCACTACTGTATTTGGGTGAGATACCTCGGCGGGAATCACTACTGTGTCTGGGTGGAAGACCCGCGGTACTCGATAGGACGAGTACTTCAGCAATCTTAGGTTAGTGAGCAGTACCTCAGAGTCATGACAGGACCACTGTACACTCCCGAGATGGAGCTCTTCAGCAGTTACGATTTCGATAATGAAAATCCTGGTTTGAGCTGAGACTTTTGACCTTATGTTTACCTAATGATTGAGATGGCTCACTTGCTATCTTAGGTATATGTATGGGCATATACCTTGGTAGTGGTTATCTGTTGATTTCACAGTACTTGTGTTTCCTCATGATTGAGATGGGTTACATGATAACTTAGGTATATGTATGGGCATATACCTAAGTAAAGGTTATCTGTTGAGATATTCTTTGTGGTTATCCTTGTTGTTTTAGTGAGACCTTGAGGGTCTCGGGGCCCCTACTGAGTATCGTTATACTCACCCCTGCACGGGCTATGCCCGCACCTCGTTCTGTTGGTTGGAGACGACGGGCAGTGCTGACGGAGGCCGAGTGTTCGAGGACTGGACGATACCCGGAGGTGGACTACACGACGAGTCAGTACCCGGAGGTGGATGACACGATGTGACGACTCACAGAGGAGGTTGACGGACGAGAGCGTGGAGGAATCTATCTATACCTACCCTTCAGGTAGGATCCGTGGTGGACGACCAGGAGCTGCGCTATCTGTACCTACCCTCCAGGTAGGATCCGAGGAGGATGACCAGGAGCTGTGCTATTTGTACCTACCCTTCAGGTAGGACCCAAGGAGGACGACCCAGGAGCTTCTTCCTTATTCCAGCTATTTTTCTTTTTGCTGTTGTACCTTGTTCAGTTGTAGTTGTACTTTCTTTTGGGTTTGTATTCTGGCCCTTTTACTTTTCAACATTTCTTTTTTACTTATTGTTTTGCTTCCGCTTGTACTCTATGGTGCTTGTTTTCTTTTATAATGGCAATGCCTTCCCAGTTATCAGGATTTTAAGCCTTTGGTGCTAGTCACCATCCCCTGGCCTATGGAAGGAGGGATTGGGGTAGTCACGGCACGGGCCCCGAGGATGGGTTGTGACAAACACGAAGAGCCTCGGTAACGAGACTCCACACCAGAGAGCCTCTGTAACAAGACTCCAACCCGGAGGGCTTAATTTTACCAGTCCCCAACCACGAACATACTAGTCCAACACATTAATCTTAAGAAGAGGATAAAATATAACATAAACCTTCATATAAAAAATAGCTTACAAAATAACATTACATTGACCATAAACCATGAATGGCATAAAAATAACTCATCTACATTCAAAAATATCACAAAACCTTAAATAATAAATGGATGATTTTTATCATAATAAATAAACTTCAAACAAGTGTAACATATAACAAAGGACGTTGACATAGATGAAATCAAAACTATTTGACAGAAATATCTCTTTCTATTTTTAAATCATTTATGATTCACATAATTATAAAGAAAAAATTTATTTTTAAAATATTATTATAAACTTTTATGGGAATATTCGACGATGTGGTTAAGTTGTAAAATAGACGTACATGCTGTATATGTTAAAAAAACACATTCTTAACTTAATTTTTTCGAAAAGGTTATAATGTAACTTGATTGGAAAACGAAGGAAAGATTCCATTCAAAAACATATAAGTTCATATAAGGGTATAAATGAAATTAACCCATTGTCTAGTAAACGGTAAAAATGTTTTGAAATACATTTTAAGAAACAATGATGTGGGTGATAAAGAGGTCCCAGAAGATAATTACCTATAAACAACCTCGGATAATGAAGAGACTGTAGAATTAACCCATACCTTGTACTTTTAATTTGGTCAAGGGTACGTTTAACCTCTTGTATAATTAAAATAGTATGTTATTAAATTATAATAGAACCATATTTATATTTATAATATCAAACATGATTCATTTATGACTTTATACTACCAATTTAATAATGATTTCCAGGTTAAATTAACATTTCGGGTAATAATCGCTTTCTTTTTCGAACGTATTTTTACTTTTTATTCTTGATCGTATCATTTAGATAATGATTTAAGTACTTATAGAATATAAAAATGATATATATATCATATATATTTAGAATATTAAAATTTATATTAGATAGATATATGAAATGGAAAACACAGTTTATGGAGACGGTAGGCCGTACCTACGCATAAATGTTGTTTCTGTTTTCATATCGTATTGAATGGAATTAAGTGAATGATATGAATGTAAATACAGACACACACACACACACACACATGTATTTCTATAATCATTATTATTTCATATATTACATACTTATTAATAATATATAATTTTATTATCATCGTTGAATGGTGAACGTGGAAATGAATCTCATCGTGTCGTGGAGACGGTAATCCGCACGTACGCACGAGTGAAAATATCATTATATTGATGATGAAATTGTATGAAATCAGATGGTATATCTTTTATAAAGAATCATTAATATTTTATATTTACTATTTACATCAATTATACTCATTATTATACCCATCCATATAGTGAATTGTTGAATGACAAACTACAGCACGACATGGAGATGGTAAGCCATACGTACACATGTTTGGTGAATCTTCCATTTATAGAACGGAGAGAATAATGAATATATTTGTACCATATTTATAATAAAATCACATTATGTATAATGTACTGTATTTATTACTTTATTATGGAATCCGAAAAGAAATAAGTAGTGGAAGAAGAAAATAACTTGAAAAAGGGTGGTGAAATTATTTCCTCATCTTTAATTGTTTCCTTTTGTGTTGATCAAAAGGGCTCCATAGGTTGGTTTTATGACCAAAGTATGGCCACTAGGATTAAGTGAGGGAAGTTGGGAGGATATTTCTTTAGGGTTTGGTCAAGCAAAATGGCTTTGGAGGTGTGAATGTAAGAGAAGGGGAATTTCCCATTTATAAGAGGGGGAGGGGCACCTTAGGAAAAACATAAAATATTATTTTATTATAAAATAATTTTTGGTTTATAATGGATACAAATTGATTTATTTAAAATATAAGGTGGGTATGTCCCTAAATCCTCTAATCCGTTATGTTTTAGACATGTTATGTTACAATTTTAACCTTATCATTTAGATTTTACTCTTAGTTAAATAGTTTAAATTTTACCATGTCTTCTTGTGATCATAAACTATATGGTTAATAAACATACTGTAAACTTCTAAAATAACCTCAAGTGTTTCATTAATTAAATAAATAATATTATTTAATCCATTCGGAAGAACCTTATATTTTTATGAATATTATATCAACCAATAATATAGTATTTGTTTTACAAATTAATTTATGTCAATTTTGACACTATTTTATATTTTGTTTTTTTGAAAGTCATAAAAACCTTATCAGCTCAAAAAAATTTTCTGAAATCATACCTAACAAGTAATATTAACCTATTAAATTAGTTTAATTAATCAAAAGTCTCAAATTACATTTATTTGGATATTTATAATATCAATTATTTTAATATCTCATTAAGAAGCTAATTACTAAATTATCATTGTGTCCTAAGTAACATTAATTATTTAATGTATTAAAATGAAAAATAGAATACCATTATCTAGGAAATCATTTTAGCTTTATAATTCATATTTATAGTCGAATTTTTATTATGTATAACCCAATATAAAAAATGTTTTACTTAAGAGAACATGAATTTAACACATTTAACTGTTCTTTAAATTAAATAATAATAAATGTACGAATCTTTTCTAAGTGGATCTAATGGATCAAATTTTATTATTAAGGTTGTTTTTGGTCGATTTAAACTTATCCAATATAATTAGGACACATGTTAGGTTATTATAATATCATTTTCACCATTAATTACCCTCGTTACATTTAACCGTGGTAAATAAAAGGCCAAAATTACTATTCACCAAATATTATTTTCATCTTATTGAATCAAATTTTACATACTGAGATTTACCATATTTCTCAGTTTTTTGGAATTCAACTCATAGAAGTGGTAAAATTATTTTTTATGAAAAATTTTAAAAGCCCCTAGAAGGTGTGTAAAACAGGGTAAAAAGTTCAATAAAATTTAATATATCTAAACATATTATAAAATGACAACAATGAAATAAATTGAACATATATAGGTATTATGTATATATTTTGACCTAAAATAAATTTATATAAAATAATTAATTATCTAAATAAAAATTCTGTTTTAAAAAATAACGCATTGTTTTTACAATTCATAAAAAATTGAATGTTTTCAAAAAAATAACAAAAACTCACCCTAAGATAATTTTGATATTCTGAATTCAAAAACGAATTCTATTTTACTAATTTCAAAACATAGATCATTCGTTAATTAATTTAAGATTAATTCGCGTTGTCAAAATAAAAAAGCGTATTTTTAAGAAATAATAACTATCAAAAGATTGACAATTGTTTATGTCCAATTATGAAGTGAAATCACTTTAAATGACCAAAATTAGAATAAATGGTAAATATATTATCTATTTATACTTTCAAACAATTAAAATTTATAATTAAACACTATAAATTATTTTGATTAATTTTTTTTCAGTTAAAATAGAGTCTTTTCACTATTCACCCAAATATGAAAGTTATTAGAAAAACACCAAAAATTTATTGAAACTAATTTTTTTTTCACGATTCTATAGAAAAATTTTATTTTTCCAAATTGAATATATAAAAGATTCAAATATTGGATTTAAAAAAGGGTTCGTCATTAAAAGGTTGTAAAATTGTATTTTTTTTAAAAAAAATGCTTATTTTATCTGAAAAAAATGAATTTGATCTTACATTATGTCTGCGAAACTCCTAATATGGATTATAAAATTATAAAGATTATATAACGTTCAAAATCCAGTTAATACTATTCATAACCACTTTTGAATAGCTAGTTTGGTAAGTCGTGGTGCGCTTGAACTCGGTGTTGTGTGTAGTGCGAGTTATTGAATTTCATTGAACAAATTACGTACTATGAAATCTTGGGGTGATACATTCTCCAATACTTCAATAAATTGCATCCTCTCAATTTTAAATTTTTCTTCGAAAATAAAAGTTTTAAATAGGAAATACCTTTGTGGAAAACCCACATCAAAAATTGGGTTAATAAAATTAAGTCATAATAACTGGGAAAGGGAAAAGAAAGGGTCACCACCAAATTATGATCTAAAAAAGGAGAACATTGGTGGAAATTAGAGACACATAATTAGAGGAAAATGATAATATTTATAGGATTGATTGAGGTCATAAATCACAATCATGTGTAAAATTGAGGGCCTAAAATCTATCAATCTATGATGATTTGAAATACCATCGGTTCGACAAAACAAAAAGTATTAGGATAACAAAATTTTGGTTTTAATATCCCTTCCCTAATGTTTATGAATTAATTTATCCATATAATAAGTGGAAAAAATAGATATACTTGAGAAATAGAGTTTCATCCTTTAACTAATTCATACAACAAACTCATCTTTCACTCCAAATGATTTTAAAAAATATTCTATTTATCCTAGTCGTATACGGTTTCAAAAATAATGAATTTATAATTAACCTATCAGATGTTTAAAAAAAAGAAACTACATTATACAATCAAGGACATCACGTAGGCCAGTTTTAGGTGATGCACCCTTATCTCCCTTCAGTCGTGGGTTCAAGTCTCGTGGCCTTTTCGGGCGCGACGAGTTGTCGCCCGACATCCTAGTTGTCCATTTTATAACTATCGAAAAAAATTCAGAAATGTTTTAACCATAATGATAGTATACATTTTAAAACATAATCCATTCTAGCCGTTAGACTTATCCAAAATTCTTTGGTCCAAACTCATAGACCAAAATTTATACGGAAGGTAAACACAATGATGATATTTTTTACCAAGTAAAAACATGCGAATACCTTCATCATGTATACTTTTAAAACAAGGTAATACCCTGAATTACCATAAATAATTATTTATTACATTCCTGCTCCCTTTTTCCTTATATAATACTTCATACATTACTTATATCAAAAAATATTGAATATTCAAATAATGATGAAATAATCAAACCATTAATCAGTTACAAGGTAGTCAAGAATATAAAATATAATTTATCCAAATCAACCATCTCTTATTCCAAAATTACTGCCTTAGTATCAGCACCATATTAAGGTTTATCTTTCCTCTAAATTGGTATAGTCCAAAAAAATTTACATTTTGTTGATTCACTTTTCATAAAACTATATAATCTCAAATCCTTAATGAAATAGTACTACAGTACAATCCTTATTTATTCACATAATTCATATAATTGGTACATCATCGATACAGAACTGAAATGACATAATTCTTTAATAACAACAAAAGAACAGTAGCCATTCCTCTTCATCTGTGGTAGTATCATAACATGATTATTACCCTATAGCATCATTTGTAGTATACTACAGTGACTGCGACATTGATTCGCATTGTGTTTGGACTCCTTGCAAATGATGCATTTTACATTTGAACCCTTTTTCTTACCCTTGAAATCACGTACTTGGTGTCTTATTTTTCCACACTTATAACTAACTCCCATTCCCTTCAAGGAATTACCAAGTTGATTCTTTCCATAGTTATCACATATGAGAAAATCCTTCTTTCCCCACATTCCATTATCCATCATTCTCTCTACCATACTTTTCATATCTTGCTTCCATTCAAAGCCATATGACTCAGAGAATTATTTACCTATCTTATTAACACATGATTCTATTTCATCATTTGATGAGAATTTATGGGAGACTAATTCCCTTATAAATGTTGACTTAATTCCATGAATGATATGATCCTTCCAACTCTTTGGATCAAACATATTTCTGGAGTTATCATTCCTTCATCTGGGCACCATTTCTAAATAATGGCATACACTCGGTCAGTTTATGAATCGCAATGAATAATTCCAAACTTGTAAAATACCTAACATAAATTTAATAGTTTATGCATATAATCCATAATCATAAAAACGTTTTATTTGAGAAAGTCTTTACTCCTAAATCCTTCTTAACATCTTGTAATGAAAATGTGAATTATCCTAATCATTGCCCTCGAGATTGACGTAACCAAGAGTGCATCAAGGCCCGTTGTCATGCACCAATTACCATTTAAGTCTATCTCAAAGCAGTGATTTCAGGTTTTACCCCTAGGTACATATGTGCCAATGACACCTCTACCTGCTAATATCCAAATAGGGATGTATTTCCTGGAAAACTCATAGAATATCTACATTTCCAAAATTCAAGGTAGTTAATGTATACTAATCCTCAGAGTCTATCATAGCTTAATGTTCTCTAATCAGATTTTATCGAAATATAGTTTCCAAGGTTATTTCTAAACATCCTCTGAAACCAACAAAAACACCCCGAACCTAGTTACCCAACGTCAGTGCATTATTTTAGTACATTGGCATGATTATAAGGAATCATGTCCTGAAGGATCGATCAATTTATCATTTTTCAAAAACACATTACATACATGAATGATACATTACACTTTCTAACATACAATATCGTATAGATAGTTTTTTGATAACTCCATTATTCCCTTATCTTAACCCTGCATCTCAATCATGAAACATATCTTGGGATCCTGGGAAAATAAAACATAAGAAAGGGGTGAGCTCAGATGCTCAGTAAGGGTAAATAATTTAGTGTATGCTATAAACTTGTAAGGAAATATTTGCAATAAAAACAGCCTTTTAAACACAAAATTGAACATAATATGGAAAAATTAAATAAAAAATTACCATATTAACTTGCACAGGGATATTCTACTAGTCGAATAATGACATGTAATAACTAATTTAATAATGAGGGAATTTATATTACTATACATTAATGTCTATGTCAAGAAATTGTTCCAGGACCTGGGGGATGACTATAACCGGACCCCAACCTAGAGAGCCTCTGTAACCGGACTCCAACCCGGAGAGCCTCTGTAACCGGACTCCAACCTGAAGAGCATATGTAACCAAAATTCAACTCAATGATCCTCATTTACTTGACTCCAACCTAGAGGTTCTGTTGTAACTATACCCCAACCCAGAGGGCTTACATTTACCGATCCCCTACCTGGAACATACTAGTCCAACACATTCATCTTAAGAAAATGTTGAAATATAACATAAACATTTTTATTAAAACTAGCATATGAAATGTCAATACTTTAACCACAAACCATGAATTCCATTAAAATAACTCATCCATAGTAAAAAAATATCACAAAATGTTAAATAAAATATGAAAATTTTTATCATAATAAATCAACTCCAAATAAGTGTAAAATTTATCAAAGGATGTTGACAAAGATGAAATCAAAACTATTTGAGAGAAATATCTCTTTCCATTTTAAAATCATTTAAGAGTCACATAATTATAATGAAACACTTTATTTTGAAAATATTATTATATTCTTGTAATGGAATCATTGATGATGTTAATATGGATGAAAAGAGCTGCACCCATCAGATATGTTAAAAAAGGGAGTTTTACCTTAATCATGTCAAAAAGGTTATAAAGTGCCTTGTTTGGAAAATGACGGAAAGATTCCTTTCAAAAACTTATAAGGTCAAATAAGGGTATAAATTACTTTAACCCATTGTCTATTAAATAGTAAAAATGTTTTGAAATATATTTTAATAATCAGGGATGTGGATGATAAAGAGGTCCCAATAGATTATTGTGTATAAACAACATAGGATAGTGAAGAGATTGAAGAATTAACCCTTAGCTTGTAATTTTCATTGGTCAAGGGTATGTTTAACCACCTGTATAATGAAAATAGTATGTTATTAAATTATATGAAAACCCTATTAATATTTATTATATCATATATGATTCATTTATGACTTTATACTACCCATTTAATGAATATTTCAATGTTAAATTATCATTTCAGATAATAATCGCTTTCATTTTCGTACGAATTTTAACTTGTTATTCTTTATTGTATCATTTAGATAATGATTTAAATACTTAAAGAATATAAAAATTATTTATATATCATATATATTTAGAAAATAAATATTTATAATAGATAGATATAGGAAATGGAAAACACCGTTTATGGAGACGGTAGGCCGTAAATACGCATAAACGTAGTTTCTGTCTTCATATCTAATTGAATGTAAGTAAGTGAATGAGATGAATGTAAATAAATATATAAATAAATATATTTATATTAGAATTATTATGTCATATATTCCATACTTATTAATAAAATATATTTTTATAATCATCGTTGAATGGTGAATGTGGAAATGAATCTCATCGCGTCGTGGAGACGATAATCCGCACATACGCACGAGTGAAAATATAATTATATTGATGATGAAATTGTATAAAATCAGATGGTATATCATATATAAAGAATCATTAACATGTTATATTTATTATTTACATCAATTATACTCATTATTATACACATCCATATAGTGAATTGTTGAATTAAAAACTATAGCACAACGTGGAGACGGTAAGCCGTATATACGCACGTAAGGTGACTCTATCATTTATAGGATGGAGATAATAAAAAATATGTTTGTAACATATTTATAATAAAATCACATTATGTATAAGGTACTTTATTTTTTAATTTATTATGGAAACAAACAAGAAAGAAGACGTGGAAGATGAAATGAACTTGAAAAAGGGTGGTGAAATTATTAACTCTTTTTTGTTGTTTCCTTTTGAGTTGATCAAAAGGGATACTTACGTTGGATTTCTGACCAAAGTAAGACCTCGAGGCTGACGTGATGGATGTTGGGAGGAAATTTTGGTAGGGTTGGCCCAGAAAATTTGTTTTGGAGGAGTGAATTTGAGAGAATGGGAAGTGCCTTTTTATAAGAGGGGTGAGGGGAACCTTAGAAAAAACAGAAAATATTAATTTATTATAAAAGAATTTTCGGTTTATAATGGATCCAAATTAATTTATTTCGAATATAAGGTGGTTATGGGTCGAAATCCTCTCAACCAATTGGTTTTACAAAAGTTTAGGTTACCATTTTAACCAATCTTTTATATTTAACTCTTAGTTAAATAGTATAACTTCTACCGTGTCTTCTTGTATTCTTACACTATATGGTTAATAAACATACTTTAAACTACCAAAAGAAACTCAAGTGGTTCATTAATTTCATATATAATATTATTTAACCACTTTGGCCAAACCATAGATTATTAGGAATATTATATCAACCAATCATATAGTATTTGTTTTAAAAATTAATTTATGTCAATTTTGACGCTATTTAATATTTAGTTTTTGTGAAATTCATATAAACCTTATCAGTTTGAAAAAATTTCTAATAAACTATAACATGTCATATTAACCTATAAAATTAGTGTATTACATCAAAAGGCACAAATTACATTTATTTGGAAATTTATAAAATCAATTATTTTAATATCTTATTAAGAAGGTAATTACTACAATATCATTGTGTCATAAATAACATTAATTATTTAATGTATAAATATTATAAATAAAATAAAATTATTTAGGAAATATTTTATGATTTTTAATGAATATTTATTGTCGAATTTATCTTATGTATAACCCAAAATTTAAAATGTTTTAGTTATGAAAACATGAATTTAACACTTTTAACTTTTCTTTAAAATACATAATAATAAATGTCCTAATATAATCCAAGTTGACCTAAAGGTTCATATTTTATTCCTAATGTTTTTTTGTTGAATTAAACTTATCCATTATAATTAGGACATGGGTTTGGGTAATTATAATATCATTTTTACCCTTAATTACCCTATTTATATTTAACCGTGGTAAATAAAAGACAGAAGTTACTATTCACCAAAAATTATATTCATCTTTTTGAAAAAAAAATTACCTACTGAGGTTAACTGTGCCTCTTGTATTCTTGTATTTCAACTCACAGATGGTGTAAAATTATGTTTTATGCAAATTTACAAATTCTCCTAGAAGGTGGGTAAAAGATGGTAAAAAGTTCAATAAACATTTATATATCTAAAAATATTATAAAATTACCCTAATGAATTAAATTGAACATATATAGGTATTATGTATCTATTTTTACCTAAAATAATTTTAAATAAAACAACAAATTCTTTAATTAAAAATTCGGTTTTAAACAATAACGCGGTGTTTTCACTATTCATCAAAATTGAAATATTTCAGAAAAATACAAAAAATTAACCCGAAGGTAATTTTTATATTCTGAATTCCAAAATGAATTTTATTTATCAATTTCAAAACATATAATTTCCATTAATTGATTTGAAATTAATTCCCGTTGTCAAAACAAAAAAGCGTATTCTTAAGAAATAGTAACTATAAAAATATTAACACTTGTTTATGTCCAATTACAATGTGAAATTACTTCTAATGATCAATATTGGATCAAATGGTAAAAATATAATCTAATTATACTTCGAAATAATTAAAATTTATAATTGAATGCTATAAATTATTTTGAATAAAAGAGTTGTTTTCAGTTAAAATATAGTATTTTTCATTATTCACCAAAATATGAAAGTTCTCAAAAAAACACCAAAACTATATTGAAACTAAATTTAAATGACTGGATTATATATAAGAAGTTTATTTTTTCAAATTGAATATATAAAAGTTTCAAAAATTATTTTTAAAAAGGGTTCTCCATTAAAAGGTGGTAAAATTAAATTTTTTGAAAAATACTTCTTTTATCTGAAAAAAAATAATTTGTTTATACATTATGTATAAGAAAGTATTAACAAGAATTATAAAATTATAAGAATTATATAAAGTCCAAAATTCAGTTAATACTATTCATAACCACTTTTGAAAGGCTAGTTTGGTAAGTCGTGGTCCACTTGAACTCGGTGTTGCGTGTAATGCAAGTTCTTGAATTACATTGAAGAAATAACATTCTATGAAATCTTGGGGTGTTACACATTATGTTGGTTTTTAAACGGGGATTGTAAATTTGAAATTTATTGTAGTATAAATAGTATTTTATGTATTGTTATGATAAATTACCCATCATTGTTTCTATACTATATCACATTCAAGAATTTGATATTTACAAAGTTATTTGGATTTCAATCTATGATTCCTAATGTCCCAAAACATAAATACAACTCATCACATCATCAACAGTATGGTGATAAAGTCATGTTTGTACATACCAATGGTGTTTGTCTATACACATATTATAATGTCACTTTGTGTGTGTGTAATCCCATAGTCTCGGACTATCATGACAATTGGAATATGTCAATGTTACTCTCTTGTATGTATTTGAAATAAATATATTTCATTTTTATAAACTATTTTACATCCTTTATGAACTAAAATAAAATTTTTCTTTATAAATTTTTTTATATAAAATGTTTTTCAAGATATTTTTTAATGTATTTAATCATTTGAAATGTAAATCATGTTTTTTATATATTATTTTAAAATTCCAAACTGATTTCATTAAAATTAAAGCTCTTTATTTTGTTAATTAAAAGTGGAATACCTTAAATTATTAGTGAGAAGACCATACTAGGATTTTAGCTCATGCCCTATATGTTCCTTTGGGTGTTAGTATATTATCTCCTTTCATGTTCATGTAGTGGAAATGCACAACATGGATGTGGTTCTAGTTATTGAACATTAAACATGGAGAGTTGAGTCTACTGGGGATTGGGTTTTTATTATAGTTTTCTAATGCCTTATTGTAGAATTTTAAGTTTATCTACCTATTTAATATTGGTAACACTTCTCTCAATGGAGTTTGTTTTTATTCATATATATTTTTTAAACATATTCCACAATTTTAGTTGAAAAATTCATTCCCGAATTCATTTTATAAGATGCATGGTGCAAGAACCCATCCAATGGGGATCGAGGTATGACTTTGGGGATGTTTCATGATCATATATGTTATTGGGATACCAGGGTAATCATGGTTGTCCGTGACAATATGATATCACAAAAGGATGATCTTTTTATCTTTTTGTCAATTTTTTTTTATAATATTGTTAGGACATGGGAGATAGTTATGATTGAGTGTCTGGCCAAATCACACTACAGTTAACATTATATCATGATGGTTGGCTAGGTAAAGGCATGTTTTGGATGTGTTCCATCCTTTTCACTTCCTTTTATTTGGTTATATTGATATTAAAATCTCATTTTTTATATCTTTTGTGACTTTTTCCCCTTGTTTTTCTTTTCGAGTTTTATTTTTACATCTCGAATGTTTCTGTTGATGTTGTTTAAAATCATTCCTCTATGAAAATGTGGGAATAAAATCCTTGAAGAAGATACTGATGATCAATTTTGAGAGAATCCTTCTAGGGACTAAAGTCTAATTGAGGTGATCTGAAATAATATCCATGCTCTTGGACATGCACCACTACAAATCAATGTTAAGGAACAAACTATGGAACCTCTAATTGATGTTCTCCAGATTAGTTCCCAATAGTTCTATCACTATAATCCATAATCATTCAAATTCTCAAATGATCCCTAAGAGGTTGAGGAATGTCTGAGAAGAATGAGTTATTCATTTATGTTCTTGGAGACACCAAAATAATTCAAGGTGATGTGTTCCAACTTCGTGCTTGAAGGAAAGAGAAAGCGATGGTTGGATTTAATGTTGATGATAATGAAACTTGATGGAATTGAGTGGAAAGACATCATTTTCATTTTCATTAACCTGTTATATCCACAATCGTCATTTTTTTCAAAAAATATATTCCCATGTTTTCTTATTGAATCTTAATTCTTTTGTTGATGTTCTAGATAGATTAATGATGGTCAAAAATATAACATCCCATTTTAATAAAGAATATGACAATTCAATATTTTTTAATACTATTTAATTAAAAATTAATTTTACTTCTATATGGGATTAAATGTATGATTGAGTACTGAATACACAAAAATTGCTTTCTCCAAAATCATACCAAGCACACAACGTTGCGTTATACCAGAAAATAATATAATATTATTATATTTTAAATGTTAGTTAAATCATAATTGATGTATTGGAGGGAACGACTAGAACTAACTAAAATATGATAATACATGTTTTTTAAATGTCTTGACATTTATCCAATAAATATAAGAGGCTTAAAATTAGAATGAATACAATTTTAAGAGTGAAATACACAAATATTTTTAAAAGGTCAATTTACCGTCTTTTGATTGTGAACCTTTTTAAAATTGATTTTTTTACAATTTTATATATTCTATTTGAAAAATTAAACTTATTATATTGAATTGGTAAATCAAAATTTACATTGGATAAATTTGTGGTAATTTTCAGAATAAAATTCATTTTTATATGAATAGTGAAAAATAACGCATTTTAACTCAAAACAACATTTTCATCTAATTTTATTTTATAGTTAGATTGTAAATTTAATTATTTAAAATGTGTGATTGGATTGTATTTTTATCATTTAATACCATTTTTTCTATTGGAAGTATTTACAATTTGAAATTGGACATAAACATATGTCAATCTTTTGGTAGTTTTTACTTTTTAAAAACCCACTTTCTGGTTTTGACGATGGGAATTAATTTTAAATTTATTGCTAAAACATTTCTGTTTTTCATTGTGAAAAATTTATTTCATTTTCAGAATTAGGAGGTCCAAATTTTATTAATAAGTACTTTTATTTTTAGACGTTATGAATAGTAACATCATTAACTGTTTTAGTTACCATGGTTAAAGGTAAATATGGAAAATAAGTGTAAAAACTAATATTATAATAATATTAACTTACGCTAAAACATTAAATATTACTATTGGATAACATATTTCTGACAATGTGAACTCTCGGGTCGATTTTGGGACCCCATGGAGCCACTTTGATGTGAAAATGACTTCATATAAGAATTAATTTAAAGTCAAAAAATATATCATAAACATGTTTTTTAACTAAAACAATTTTATATGGAAATATATAAGTGATATCTTCGACTATAAATAATAATTAGAAAGATAAAATGATTTCATACATCATGGTATTTGTATTTTAATTTTTTGACATTAAATAATTAAATTTATTTATGACACAATTGATGATGTAATGATTATATAATTAATTAAGGATTTAAATAAATGAGATTCTAAATTTTAAAATAAATTTATTTTAAATATTTTTATGCCATCCACGAATTTTATGGATGATTATGACTTTTTATAGTTGAATTAATGATGTTTTTTTGAAATAATCACGTTTTTTTGGATTTTCATGAAAGTCATGAAATAAATAGTATATAAATTGACATAAGTGAGTTTTTAAAAAAATATTATTTTATTAAATTATTTAATTGTTATAAAAATATAAGATTAAGAAAAAAAATTACATAATGTTTTTAATTTCTTTAATGAACCACTTGAGGTTCAATTGGTATTTTATAGTAACTATATTAACCATATAGTTTGATTATACCACAAGACATGGTAAGAGTCAAATTGGTTAACTAAGGGTCAATGCTTAAAGATAAGGTTAATTTTTTGATATAAACATGTCCGAAACTTATTTGTTGAGAGTTTTTCAACACAACCACAACATTTCATTTAAATAAATGTCTTTGGTGCAATTTTAAACCAAATAACATTTTACAATAAAATAATATTTCGATACCTTCCTAAAGTGCCCATCCTCTCTCTTATAAAAGGGAATCACCTATATCCATTTAATAACACCTTTTAAACCCCTTTTCTTACCCAATATGTACCCAAATTAGCTACCAACATCACCATATTCCTCTTAGAAGCCTTACCATGGGTATATAGAAATTTCATAAGTCATTTTAGCTTAAATCAAAAGGAGTTACCCAATTTGAGGTAGTGTCATCTCTCAATCATATTTCATTTATTTTCCCTTCTCCAACCCCTTGAACTCTATTTATTCAATAATTTTTTAAAAACAGTAGTATCTTCAATATACTAGAATTTTTTTATTCCATGGATTATACCTACACTCACACAAACCTCCATATAATGGATTAAGAACATACTTTTTCTGTGGATGATGAACAACTATCTAATGAAACGTTGATTGTTTAATTATCTCCTAACACCTCACAGGGTGACCATTATTGTGGGACTATATTTATATATGATATATATTATATTTATATTGTCACAATTCTTTTTTTATTTAAATAATTCCTTTATCCTTTCCATAATGTGTAAATATTATAATTTAATTTAAGGAAGTGCGGACTACCGACCCTTCAATTTAATATGACTCGTTCATTCCGTAAATGGAACATATAAAGGATGGAGTTAATTAAATTATGTAACATATATAACATATGATATTATAATGGAATTATAATATACCTATATATCAATTAGTTTTCATTTCATTAATATGGAACTAAATGAAAGAAGTCATCTGTACGTATGGCTTACAATATCTATGAACGATGCATTTCATTTCCTATCTCCAAATGTTATTGAATATTTTATATACATTTATAATGGAAATATATGATATATATTATATGGAAATCATTAACATCATTCTGGAGATAGTGGAATTTTGACCATATGTAAAATTTTTAATTATAACAAGTTTATTTTTGACTGAAGTACCCAATATCGATAAAACGATCGATATTAACATAAATAATTATTAAATTTTTATAACGTCATAATAAGTGATATAAAATGAATAATAAACTTGAAATAGGTTTTTAAATAATTATAAATTGACTTAATATTATTATGCATGATGTAAAAGGAACATACATGATGATTCGGACGTAAGGTAAGGGTCTACATCTCAATCTCCTTTCATTGAGGCTTTTTTCGATAATATACACCTCCTTCTTTTACATGGGGTATAATAAGCCCCATTAAATATTACATTCATTCAATGGGAATCTATTTTCTGTAAAGCATTTTACTAAATGAAAAAAGTAATTTTTTAACATATGCGGCGACAATGACCTCCTTGCCACCATAATCATTATTTGGATTCTTCTATAACATTTAACGGTTTTAAAAAGAAAAGAAACCCCATACTACCATTTTAGTGTTTGTGGTATTGAAAATTTTTTCTAAAATTGATAGAGTATTTCAATATTTTGAAATGATTTCTTTTGATTTCAAATGAAATGTTATTAGTGACATGTTGATATTTGAAATATTTTAGGTGTCATGATTATATATTGTTTTTTGTAAATTTGATGGGTGGTTATATGATAAACCATTAATGGGTGTTTATCTAATAAACCAAATTATGGTTGCTTCTATGATAAACGAAGGACATGTGGTTACATTTTAACATATAATGCATTGGTCATTGAAGTTAATTGTATAGCTATTCCATTTAGTCATATGTGAGTAAGTTGACTATATGATTATTCTATTTATGTATGTTTATTTCCCAAGATTCCTTTATATTATATATGTTGATTTTTACGGGAATTATTGTAATCTTATGGTAAAAAAAGGGGTATGTAATGAGCTTATATTCAGTGATGTATATTATCTATTTTTTAGATGTGGAAAGTATTACATAATGAAAAAGAATTCATGGTTTTCATGTTATCCCAGGGCTAAATGATTTCTTTCTTTTTGTATCCCTTACATAGATTTTTATGCCATCTAATGTTTTAAAATATTTTTCATAGTATATAAATAGTAATAGATTCAAGGATGGTATTAAGGTAAATTTATGTTGTTAAAACATGAAACGATGTTAGGTTTATTTTAAAATATTTTTTTATGAAAAAAATTGATAGTGAATAGATGTGTCTACTTGAAATATTTAAGATTTTATGAATATGTGATGACATAATTCTACAATGATCTAAACCTAAAAGGATCCCTCATGTGATTTATTGTTAAATTATTAATTTATCTCAAGATTTTCTATTGTTTAAGGTAGGGGCCTTATAGTTGGTATCATAAGTCGGTTTAGATAACTTTAGGAGTTAGAATATTGTTAAATTAATATCCACAAATTATATCTAAAATTACTTTCAAATTTAAATGATATAGAATTATAAGATTACAATCTTTCTTCTTCTAAGATATATTTTTTCAAAATTATTTTTGGCTGAGGAAACATGGAATCTATTGGGAGGGAATAAAAAGGGAAATATCATTCCAAATCAACATCCTATGATGGTTGAAATTTGAATTGAATAGTTTGTTGATGTAATGGATTAGATGAATCAGGCGATAAATGGTGATTTTGTTCATGCATGTGATTAACTAGACCAACCATAGAGGCATATTTCAATCGTATATCATTTGATGAGGCAACACCCCCATCATTCAGAGGATCATCTTACCATGTGTAAGAAGAAGGGTGGATTAAAGCCTTAGAAAAAAAATTATGGAATGGGTTGTTCAGACAATCAAAAGGTTGGTCTTACTATTTATCATTTTGAAGGTGAAACTGATTGGTGGTGGTCAATGGAGAAAAATATCAGAGGAAGTGAAGATATTGATGCCATATAATTGGATGAATTAAAAAATATGTTCATTGTGAATTATTTTCCTAAGGAAGTTCGAATTAGGATGGAAAATCAATTATTGGTATTGAGTCAAAAGGAGGAAGATTCATTTCCTTCATATGAAGAAAATTTCACTAGTTTGTCAAGGTACATCCCAAATTTTATCTAGGAAACTTATATTAAGATAAATTAGTTTTACTCAGGATTAAAGCAGAAATATATAAGGGAATTAGATTCTTGTGAGTTCAAAAGCTACTAGAAACTTTTCTGATGTGATGAGAAGGAAGAAATGGATTTTTCTGACGAGAATGTATTATATGAGAGGAAATAAAATAAGTGATTGGGTTTTCAAGAAATGGGAAAGAATTCATCAATGATTCTTGGATGTAAAATAATAAAATTTCAAACTTGTGAGATATATGGTATAAAGCATCCTAGAAAATGTCTCTCAGAGTCTAGGATGTGATTCCGATGAGGTTATACTGGTGATAATTCTCATAACTATAAGGAATATGATCATACAGGCAATGGAAACCTAGCCGTGAGATTAATTATATAAGGCCACGGCCTTAAACAATACTTAATATTGAATTAAATGAATAATTCACATTGACGATCTTTTCAGGTTTAGAGTTTTAGAGAATTAGATCATAACTATTACGTCTCAAAATATTTCAAAGTAGAAACTTCTACTATGTTTCCATAAAATAAAAACTCTTAAAAAGAAACATGTCTAGTTCCATGTTTTAGATAGCCTGATTTTACCTTGATCCCATCCTTGACCCTATTCCACATTATGTCCTATGAAAAACATTTCATAAAAAACTTGGGGTGAGCATAAAAAGCTCAGTAAGGGATACACAATGATTGGAAACTGTTAGTTTTTCAAACATCACGTAAACCAGGTATACATTATCAAAGTAATACCTTCACCTTCATGAAGTAGTAAAAACTCTTCACTGAATAAAATATCATTACTTACCATTTCATAACCAAAGGATTACCATAAAACCCATATAAAGAACACATAACATATAAAGGTAACTTGGGACATAAACATACTTAAGTGGAATAACCATACGGTCGACTTCCACACATATCACTTAATGGAATAGCCATACGGCCAACTTCCATACATACTTAATGGAATGGCCATACGACCGGCATCCATACCCAATGCATTGGAGGTTATAACGTAACCACCCGTCCTGGTATTCATGGCACCACCCATCATATGGTTTATCACGTAACCACCCGTCAAATGTCCAAGTACCAATATAAAATCATAAAACATAAAACCCATATAAAGGAATGATAACATTTCCACATTTCAATCACAATATATCATTTAAATATATTGACATAATAGAATACTTTATCAAAAACATTTTCAATACCAAAATACATAAAAGAGTATATGGTATTTATTTTATTTTAAAAACATTATGGCTTGTTGAGGAATCCAAAGACCAAATAATACTCGCGGCGGCGGAAAAGGTCATTGTCACCCCATACGTTAAAAGAAGCCTTCCTTTTTGTCTTTTAGTATAACGCTTCGTAGAAAAAGAATCCTTTTGTATAAAAGTAAAAGTCAAAGGGGTTTATACACTGTATAAAAGATAGTTGTGTATAAAATGAAATATGCCTCAATGAAAGGAGATTGAGACGAAGTCCCTAACCTCGGGTCCGACTTGACTCGATCGTTCTTTAACATCTTGAATAATAAACTTGAGTTAATTTATATTTTCATAAGAACATTTTTCAAGTTCATTATGACTTTTATATCACTTATTTACATGTTATAATAATTATGTAACCATTTATGTTAATAATGATTGTTTTGTCGATATTTGGTTCTTAAGTCGAAAGTGGACTTCTTACAATTACATGTTGTTCATGTGGTCAAAGGTTCTTTATATCCAGAATGGCACTCCTGATTTGGATAGAATATATATCATATATATCCAGCATATATATGTATTTATATTATTACATAATCATCTAGAGGTAAGAAATGAAATGCACCATTCATGGAGACGGTAAGCCGTACGTATGCGTGAACGCTACTTTCATTTCTTTGTCATATTAATGGAATTAAAACTAAATGATAGGTATGTATATTTTAATTCCAGAATTATATTCATCATTTAGATGTATAATTCATCATATATATCCATTATATACATGTACGTTTAAGAGTACATTACATTTGGGGATAAGAAATGAAATGCACCGTTCATGGAGACGCTAAGCCGTACATACGCATGAACTCTACTTTCATTTCTATCTCATAATTTAATGGAAA
Source organism: Viscum album (assembly GCA_963277665.1). Taxonomy (NCBI): domain Eukaryota; kingdom Viridiplantae; phylum Streptophyta; class Magnoliopsida; order Santalales; family Viscaceae; genus Viscum; species Viscum album. The sequence goes on along the minus strand of OY728120.1, from coordinate 1,213,507,851 downwards.
GAAATAATAATTATATAGAGGTATATTATAATTCCTGTATAACATCATATATAATATCTTTAAATCCATCCTTTATACGTCCCACATATGGCATTAAAGAATCAAATCACTTTGAGGGGGCGTTTGTCTGCACTTCCTTAAATGAAGATATCGCGTTTACCCATAATGGAAACCATAAAGGTATGTCCAAAACGAAAAATACAGAAGCTTAAGGAAAACCTAAACCTATTATATATCATATATAAATATAGTTTCATCTTAATGGCCACCTTTGAAGGTGTTAAAATAATGTTGAACAATCATCGTTTCGGGAGGCAGAAATTCGCCATCCACGGAAACAGTATGTTCTTTAACCTTTAGATGTAGGTGTGTGTAAGTGTAGCTCGAATAATTCTTATAACAACATCCTAGTATATTTTGGATACTTTATTTGTTACAAAAGAAAAGAATAAAAAGAGTTTAGGGGGTTGGAATGCAAAATAAATCAAAAGGACTCAAGTGAAGATATTACCTTAAAATTGGGTAACTCCCTTTGGTTTGAGCTCAAAAGCTTCCTTGGGAAGACTTCTGCCAAAATTGAGGCTTCAAGGAGTAATAGAGGGATGTGGAGAGACAAATTTGGTAGATTTCGGCCGAGCCAAAGGCTTTGGGAGTGTGGTTATGGTGGTAGAGGTGGGGGCCTTTTATAAGAGGAGAGGATGGACACTCTTGGAAAGTAAGGAAAAGTCACTTTATTTTAAAATGATATTCTGATTTAAGAGGTCCCACATTGTTATAATTTGAGGATAAGTTGATAAGGGTTCTAAATACACTCATACAATAGGTTTTGGACATGTTTAGGTCTTAGATTTTACATTACCTTTCCATTTTATTTAAATCGTTAAATAATGAGGTAATCGGTGCATCATCATGGTGTCATAAATAATTTAACATATTTAATGTATAAAAATTATAAAAAAATACTATGATGTAGGAAATATTTTTATATTTCTAATTAAGATTTATTGTAAAAAATATGACTTGTATAACCCCATGTAAAAATTAGATTAGTAAAACTTCTCATGTTTGTGTCATTTTTACTTGAACTTTAAATAAAAGGCATAAATGTCATTATCATAACCAAGTGGCTCCATGGGGTAACAAAAATCGACCCATGGGTTTTATTTGTCGTACATAACTCAACCAATAGGGTTAGGAAATGTGTCAAGATATTTTCATTTTATTATAATATCATTTTTACCTTAAATTACACTAATTACCTTTAATCGCGATTAATAAAACATAAAAGTTACCATTTACCAAAAAATTATTTTAATCCCATTGAACCACATGTTACTTAATAATGAAAATCATTTATATTGGATTTTTGAGATTCAAAACACAGAAGTGGTAAAGTCCCATTTAAATGAAAAATCAAATTTTTTAACCACCACTTTGCGGTTTCACTATTCATCAAAAAATTGATGTTTTTCAGAAAAATACCAAAAATTCACCCTACGCTATATTTGATATTCCGAATTCAAAAATGAATTCCATTTTACAAAATTAAAAACATATAAGTTGCATTAATTAATTCCCGCTATCAAAACAAATAGCGTGTTTTTATGAAACAATAAGTATCAAAACATTGACACCAGTTTAAGTCCAATTTCAAAGTAAAATTAATTCCAACAACCACTATTGGATTAAATAGTCAAAATATATTCTAATTGAAATTAAAAACCAATTCAAAAGATTATCTAATCATCCTAATAAATTAGATTAAAAATAGGTTTTGAATTAAAATACTACATTTTACACTATTCATTAAAAAATGAAATTTATCGAAAAAATACCAAAAAATTACACAAAGTTATATTTGATGTCCCAATTATAAATAAGAGTTTTATTTGGTCAAATAGAACATATAAGAGTGACCAGAACTATATTTAATGACGGTTCACTATCAAATGTTGATAAGTGGATCTTTCGTGAAAATTGGAGTATATAAGCCTAAAATTGATTCTTTTCATATTTAAAGCCTTTATCCTTTATTAGATAAATGTAAAAATATTGAACAAACATATATAATCATTTTTTAGTTATTTCTATCCATTCCCGCCAGTACAACGGCTACGTGTTAAATAACATTTAAAATAATATTATTTTATTACTAGCGTGCAACGTACGATTTCAAAGAAACTCTTTGTTGCGTATCAGGTACGCTATCGAACATAGCAACCCATTTAAAGTAAAATTAATATTTAATTCTATAATATTAATAAATATGAAAATTTATTATTCTTTATTTACCTGGGATGTTACATTCTTCCATCCTTTTGGGAATTGAGTCCTCGCAATTTTATTTACTTATCAAAATAAATGGGGGTATTTATCCCTCATAAAATTTTTAGATTCCCACGTTGACTCTTAAACAATATGGTTTTTCCACAAAACCTTTACCTATTGAATTACCTTATTTCACAACACTTACTCTCTTCGGTCAAAATAATGGACTGGTTTTTCTTCATAAGATAGGTTCTCTTCCAGCTGAACTACCTCTAGACTCCAAACATGATATGAATCTGGCATATACTTCCTCAACATCAAAACCTGAAAAACATTGTGTACCTGAGATAAACTTAGAGGTAAAGCCACTCGGTAAGCAACTAATCCAACTTTCTCCAGAATTTCATATGGTCCAATAAACCTTGGACTCAACTTTCATTTCTTACCAAATCGCATCACACTTTTCCATGGAGAAACCTTGAGAAAAACATGATCACCTACCTCGAAAGATAGATCCTTCCTCCGATTATCTGCATAACTCTTCTGCCTGCTTTGAGCTGTTCTCATGTGTTTTTGAATCAACTGAACTTTTTCTGCCATCTCTTCTACCAATTTTGGTCCCATCAGCTTCCTTTCACCCACCTCATCCCAAAATGCTGGAGTTCGACACCGCTTCACCTATAATTCCTCAATTGGTGCCTTCTGTATACTATAATGAAAACTATTTTTATAGGAAAACTCAACCAAAGAAAGATGTTGGTCCCAACTTCCCTGATAATCCATCGAAAAAGCTTGTAGGATATCCTCCAAGGTCTGAATTGTTCGTTCTGACTGCCCATCTGATTGAGGATGAAAAGCTGTACAAAAATTTAATTCAGTACCCAACGACTTCTGAAGGCCTTTCCAAAAGTTAGAAGTAAACCTGGGATCACGGTCATATACAATGGAGAGAGGGAATCCATGTAACCTGACTATCTCTTTAAGATACAAACGGGAAAGTTGATCTAGGGAAAAATTATCTCATATGGCAAGGAAATGAGCAGATTTAGTCAAGTGATCAAGAATAACCCAGATTTCATTATTACCTCGAGATGTCTTCGGTAATCCCACAACAAAGTCCATGGATATATTTTCCCACTTCCACTATGGCACTGGTAGAGGCTGAAGCATCCCATTCGGTAACTGCCGCTCTGCTTTAACCTGCTGACAAGTCAAACACATCACAGTAAAATCAGCAATATCCCTTTTCATTCCATCACACCAGTAATACTCCCGCAGATCTCTATACATCTTAGTACTGCCAGGATGTACGGAAAATGGGGAACTATGAGCCTCACATAACAACTCATTCTTCAACTATGAATCACAAGGCACACATAATCTCTTCACAAACCTCAAAACACAATCATTATCAATGTTGAATTTAGGAAACTTACTCTTCTGAACCAGCTCTACCTTTTTCTGCAACTCACTGTCTTGCTTCTATGCTTTCATAATTCTGTCTGATAGGGATGATCTCACTGATACCTGAAACAAAATAGATGAACTTCCTGCACCAAAAACTTCTATGCCAAAGTTTATCAAATTAAAAACCAACGGATCTCATTCCAAACATAGCATGGTTAATGAAGCATTACTTTTTCGACTCAAAGCATCAGCCACATTATTTTCTTTTCCCGGATGGTAGTGAATTGTAAAATCATATTCCTTGATTAATTCCAGCCATCTCCTCTGTCTCTTGTTCAATTCATTCTGAGTGAATATATATACTTTAAACTTTTGTGATCAGTATATATTTCACACTTTATTCCATACAAATGATGCCTCCAAATTTTTAAAGCAAAAACAACATCAGCTAATTCCAAATCATGTGTAGGGTAATTTAACTCATGAGTTTTCAACTTACGTGATGCATAAGCAATAACCTGATCATTATGCATAAGGACACAACCAAGTCCCTTAAACGAAGCATCACTGTATATAACAAACTCACCATTCCAGGAAGGTAGTGCCAAAACTGGATCATTCACCAATCTTCTTTTCAACTCCTGAAAACAATCATCACATTCTTTTGTCCAAATGAACTTGACACCCTTCCGAGTTATCTTAGTCATTGGACTAGATAACCATGAAAAATTTTCAACAAACCTTCGATAGTAACCTGCCAAACCAAGAAAACTATGGATCTCGGTTACATTTTTGGGTCTTGGACATTCTTCAACAACTTTTGTTTTTGCAGGATCAATAGTTATGCCATCTTTTGAAACAATGTGACCTAGGAAAGAAATTTGTTGTAACCAAAACTCACACTTGCTGAATTTTCAATATAGTTTCGTTTCATTTAAGGTTTTCAAGATAACCCTTAAATGACTTTCATGCTTCTATTTACTTTTAGAAAACACCAAAATATCATATATATATAAAAACAAAAAACATTTTTCACTTGAGTCAACTGAGCCATCACTGCAACAAACTGTTTAGTTCTGATTCTGACCATATCAGGATACTGATTTGAAAGGTCATTTCCCTCAGTATTCCTTCTCAAAAAAGCTTCTCTATTTCCTCTATGAAAAACCATTCTTAACACTAAAATACCTTAGGTGAAGCAACATGGTAATCTTTAAATGCTATATCATTTCAATCATACTATAAACTAACTTATAATTTTACACTTTTCTAACTCCTAAAGTTATCTTAACTGACCTCTGATACCAACTATAGGGCCCCGTCCTTAAACCTTACTTAATATTGAATTAAATGAATAATTCACATTGATGATCTTTTCAGGTTTAGAGTTTTAGAGAATTAGATCATAACTATTACATCTCAAAAGATTACAAAGTAGACACTTCTACTATGTTTCCATAAAATAAAAACTCTTAAAAAGAAACATGTCTAGTTCCATGTTTTAGATAGCCTGACTTTCCATTGATCCCATCCTTGACCCTATTCCACATTAATTCCCGTGACAGAAAATTCAAAAAAAAAACTTGGGATGAGCATAAAAAGCTCTGTAATGGATACACAAAGAATGGAAACTGTTAGTTTTTCAAACATCACGTAAACTATGTATACTTTATCAAAGTAATACCTTCACCTTCATGAAGTAGTAAAAACTCTTCACTAAATAAAATATCATTATGTACCCTTTTTTAACCAAAGTATTACCATAAAACCCATATAAAGAACACATAGCATATAAAGGTAACTTGGGACATAAACATACTTAAGTGGAATAACCATACGGTCGACTTCCACACATATCACTTAATGGAATAGCCATACGGCCAACTTCTAAACATACTTAATGGAATAGCCATAAGACCGACATCCATACCCAATGTATTGGAGGTCATAACATAATCACCCGTCCTGGTATTCACGGCACCACCCATCATATGGTTTATCACGTAACCACCCGTCAAATTTCTAAGTACCAATATAAAATCATAAAACATAAAACCCATATAAAGGAATGATAACATTTCCACATTTCAATCACAATATATCATTTAAATATATGGACATAATTGAATCCTTTATCAAAACCATTTTCAATACCAAAATACATAAAATATTATATGGTATTTATTTTATTTTAAAAACATTACGGCTTGTTGAGGAATCCAAAGACCAAATAATACTCGCGGCGGTGAAAAAGGTCGTTGTCACCACGTACGTTAAAAGAAGCATTCCTTTTTGTCGTTTAGTAAAATGATTCGTAGAAAAAGATTCCTTTTGTATAAAAGTAAAAGTCAAAGGTGTTTATACACCATATTAAAGATACTTGTGTATAAAAAGAAATATGCCTCAATGAAAGGAGATTGAGATGAAGTCCCTTACCTCGGGTCCGACTTGACTCGATCGTTCTTTAATGTCCTGAATAATAAACATGAGTTAATTTATATTTGATTAAGAACATTTTTCAAGATCATTATTCCTTTTATATCACTTATTTCCATGTTATAAACATTATTTAACCATTTAAGTTAATAATGTTTGTTTTTTCGATATTTGGTTCTTAAGTAAAAAGTGGACTTCTTACAATTACATGTTGTTCGCGTGGTCAAAGGTTCATTATATCCAGAATGAAATTACTGATTTGGATAGAATATATATCATATATATCCAGCATATACATGTATTTATTATATTACATAATAATTTAGAGGTAAGAAATGAAATGCACCGTTCCTGGAGACGGTAAGCCGTACGTACGCATGAACGCTACTTCCATTTCTTTGTCATATTAATGGAATTAAAACTAAATGATCGGTATGTATGTTTAAATTCCAGAATTATATTCATAATTTAGATGTATCATTCATCATATATATCCATTATATACATTTACTTTTAATAGTACAATACATTTGGGGATAAGAAATGAAATGCACCGTTCATGGAGACGGTAAGCCGTACCTACGCATGAATGCTACGATCATTTATATCTTATACTTTAATGGAAAGAAATAATTATGATATAGAGGTATATTATAATTATAGTATAACATTATATATAATAACTTTAAATCCATCTTTTATATGTCCCACATATGGCATTAACGAATCAAATCACTTTGAGGGGGCGGTTGTCCGCACTTCCTTAAATGAAGATATCGCGTTTACCCATAATGGAAACCATAAAGGTATGCCCAAAATGAAAAATACAGAAGATTAAGGAAAACATAAACATATTATATATCATATATAAATATAGTGTCATCTTAATGACCACCTTTGAAGGTGTTAAAAGAATGTTGAACAATCATCGTTTCGGGAGGCAGAAATTCGCCATCCACGGAAACAGTATGTTCTTTAACCATTAGATGTAGGAGTTTGTAAGTGTAGCTCGAATAATTATTATAAAACATACTAGTATATTGAGGATACTGGAGTTGTTACCAAAGAAAAGAATAAAAATAGTTTAGTGGGTTGGAGAAGCAAAATAAAACAAAAGGACTCAAGTGAAGATATTACCTTAAAATCGGGTAACTCCATATGGTTTGAGATCAAAGGCTTCCTTGGGAATACTTCTGCCCAATGTGAGGCATCAAGGAGTAATAGAGGGATGTGTAGATAAAAATTGGGCAGAGGTTGGCCGAGCCAAAGTCTTTGGGAGTGTGGGTAAGGTGGTAGAGGTGGGGGCCTTTTATAAGAGGAGAGGAGGGGCACTCTTGGAAAGTAAGGAAAAGTCACTTTATTTTAAAATGATATTTGGATTTTCGATGTCCCACATTGATATAATTCGAGGATGAGGTGATAAGGGTTCTAAATCCACTCATCCAATAGGTTTTGGACATGTGTAGGTTATAGAGTTTACATTATATTTCCATTTTATTTAAATCGTTAAATAATGAGGTAATCACTGCATCATCATGGTGTCATAAATAATTTAATTTATTTAATGTCTAAAAATTATAAAAAAAATACTATGATGTAGGAAAGCTTTTTAGATTTCTAATTATTATTTATAGTAAAAAATATGACATGTATAACCCCATGTACAAATTGGTTTAGTAAAACATCCCATGTTTGTGTCATTTTTACTTTAACATTAAATAAAAGGCATAAATGTCATTATCATACCCAAGTGGCTCCATGGGGTACCAAAAATCTACCCATGGGTTTTATTGGTCATCCATAACTCAAACAATAGGGTTAGTACAAGTGTCAAGATATTTTCATTTTATTATAATATTATTTTTACCTTAAATTACTCTAATTACCTTTAATTGCGATTAATAAAACATAAAAGTTACCATTTACCAAAATATTATTTTAATCCCATTGAACCAAATTTTACTTAATAAATAAAATAATTTAAATTGGATTTTTTATATTCAAAACAAAGAAGTGGTAATGTCGAATTTAAATGAAAAATCAAATTTTGTAACAACCACTTTGTGGTTTCACTGTTCATCAAAAAATTGATGTTTTTCAGAAAAATACCAAAAATTCACCCTAAGCTATATTTGATATTCCGAATTTAAAAATGAAGTCCATTTTACAAAATTAAAAACATATAAGTTTCAGTAATTAATTTAATAATTAATTCCCGCTGTCAAAACAAATAGCGTGTTTTTATGAAACAATAAGTATCAAAAGATTGACACCAGTTTAAGTCCAATTTCAAAGTAAAATTAATTCCAATGTCCACTGTTGGATTAAATGGTAAAAATATATTCTAATTTCACTTAAAAACAAATTCAAAATATTATCTAATCATCTTAATAAATTAGATTAAAAAGTTGTTTTGAATTAAAATACAACATTTTACACTATTCATTAAAAAATGAACTTTATCGGAAAAATACCAAAAAATTACACAAAGTAATATTTGATGTCCTGGTTCTAAAGAAGAGTTTTATTTGGTCAAATAGAATATATAAGAGTGACCAGAACTATATTTAATGACGGTTCTCCATCAAATTTTGATAAGTGGACCTTTCGTGACAATTAGAGTATATAAGCCTAAAATTGAATTATTTTTGTTTTTAAGCCTTTATCCTTTATTAGATAAATGTAAAAACATTTAACAAACATATATAATCATATTTTAGTTATTTATATCCATTCCCTCAAGTATAACGGCTACGTGTTAACTAACATTTAAAATAATATTATTTTATTACTAGGGTTCAACGTATGATTTCAAAGAAACTCTTTCTTGCGTATCGGGTACGCTATCGAACATAACAACCCATTTAAAGTAAAATTAATATTTAATTTGCAAATATTAATAAATATGAAAATGTATTATTCTTTATTTACCTCGGATGTTACAAATTAGTTGCAATGAGTTAGGACATTACAACAATGTGTGTCAAATGATGATTACCCCTTGTTGAAACCGGAATGATCTAAAGAATAAGGGAATGAAAAAATTATTTTCAAATACTAGGATTAATGTGAGAGCATAAAATGACGTGGTGACATCTATGTTATATATTTTCTCAATATACCCCAATACTCTATTTGAATCTGGATCTTCGCATTCTTTCATTTCTGTGTGCATATCATGTTAATTGGATATAGAACCTCATGAAAGTGATTTTGAAATTTTGTTAAAAACTCCAAGTGGATGTATTAAAGAAACCATGATGTATAAGAATCATCCTATTATTATTAGTGGGTTTTTATTCCATCGAATCATGTTAAACATTCCATAATAGAATTTTATATCATTTTGGGTATGGATTTGATTTCAGTTTATCATTCTAAAATAGATAGAAAAGACAAGAAATATTTATTCGATGATTTCATACCTTTTATAACATATAATGAAGATTTTAGATTGATTAAAGATGGTAGTAAATTTTATCTGGCTCATGTTTTTGAAAAAAAAGAAATGATCATGATTGGTGACATTCTAGTGGTGACTGAATTCACATATGTCTTTTCTAATGAATTGCCCGGTATTGTTCCCAATTGGGAGGTTGAATTTACTATTGACTTATTTTCGGATGAAAAAACTATTTCTAAAATCCAATATCGAATAGATCAAATTTCACTTTTAGAGTTAAAGATGTAATTGTAAGAGTTACTTGTTAAAGGATTCATTCGACTAAGTACTTCACCATGGGGTGACCTAGTTTTATTTGTTAAAAATAAAGTTGGTTTTATGAGACTACGTATTGATTACATGGCCTTGAATTACATCACTATTAAGAACATGTTTTTTGCCTCGTATTGATGATTATTTTGATCTTCTCCATGGAGCCCAGTGTTTTTCAATGATTTATTTGAGGTCTAGGTAACATTACATGAAGGTGAAGGAGGATGATGTTCCAAATATAGGTTTCCCAATGAGATATGGGCATTATGGGTTCTTAGTTATTCTGTTTGAATTATCTAATGCACCTGGTGTATTTATAATTATCATGAATGGAGTCTATCATCAGTTTCTGGGTCAGTTTGTTGTTATCTTTCAATATGATATCTTGTTAAATTCTAAAATCCGAGAGAAACAAAAAAAGTCACTTGAGGATTGTTTTGAAAAACATAAAATAAAAGAAACTATATGGAAAGATTAGTAAGAGTGAATTTTTGTTGCAAAAAAAATTATTTCCTTGGGAATATTTTTGCTAAAGATGGTATAACTTTTGACCATTCGAAAACAATAGTACATGAAGAGTGGACAAGACCAACCAATATCAGAGATAATGGTATTATTATATGATTATTGGGTTATTACCAAAGTTTTGTTGAAAATGTTTCTTGATTATCTATCCCATTGACTAATTTAGTTCGAAAAGGGGATAAGTTCACCTAAAAAAAGAATGTGACAAATGTTTTTAGGAATTGAAATCAATATTGGTGAATGCTCCAGTTTTGGCACTACTTTATAAAGTTAGATAATTTTTTATCTATAGTGATTCTTCATAGAAAGGACTGGGATGTGTCCTTCTAAAGAACGATTTGGTAATCACTTAATTTTCACTTTATTTTAAACCCCAGGAGTTAAATTACCATAAAAAAGATTTTTAATTAGTTGTTGTAGTGTTTTCATTAAAAATTTGAAGGCATCATTTGTATGGCGTAAAGTGTGAAATATATAGAGATCACAAAAGTTTTTATTATGCATTCACCAAGAAATAATTAAACATGAGACATAGGATATTTCTTTAATTAAAGAAGGATTATGATTTCATGGTCCAATACCCTCCCAGAAAGACAAATAATGTTGCTGACGCTTTGAGTCAAAATATTCATACTATATTAACCATGTTACATTTGGAACGAGATCCTTTAGATTCAGATCTGTAGAATTTGGATAGGATTTTGTTGGTAGTGAGAATTCCTCTGTTTTGTTCTAGGTGGAATTGAAATAATTTCTTTTAGAAAGAATTAATGAAGTCTCAGAATGAAGATAACGAGTTGCTAAAAAAGGTAGAATTGGTTTGGAAGGGTATGTTTCCTGTATTTAACATTAATAAAGAATGTGTTCTGTGGTTTGGAAAGAGATTATATGTTCCGTGTGATTCCTAGGTGAAGAAGCAGTTATTATGTGAAGATCAAATTTCTCAATTTTCAGTTCATACTAGTAGAACTAAGAGGTACATAGATCTTTGAGAGTATTTTTTTAGGATGGAATGAAAAGAGATATTACTGTCATTACTATGAAGTGTTTGATTTGACAGTAGGTTAAAGCAGAGTGATAGATACCGAAAGGGATGCTTCAAACTTTTCTAATGCAGGAGTGGTAAATGGGGCCAGGGATTTTATATTAGGGTTAGAAAAAACATCTCGACGTAACAATTCAATCAGGGTTATTGTTTATTGATTGACTAAATATTCTCATTTTCATCCTATTCAAGATACTCTTTCTTCTGATCAACTTTCTCATCTGTACATTAAAGAGATAATCTAGTTACATGGATTTCCTATATCCATTTAATCTGATCATGACCCCATGTTCACATATAACTTTTTGAATGGCCTTCACAAATCATTGGGAACTGAATTAAATTTCATTACAACCTTTCATCCTCAATAATATGGGAAGTTAGAATGAAAAATTAATGCCTTGGAAGATATGCTACATTCTTTTCCACTAGATTACTATGGAATTTGGGATCAACATCATTCATTATTGTAGTTTTATTATAATAAAAATTTTCATTCCAGTGTACAGAAGAATCCATATGACACATTATATGGAAAGTGGTGTCGAACTGCATCTTTTTTGGATGAAGTGGGTGAAAGGAAGTTGATGGGACCAGAATTGGTAAAAGATATAGCCAAAAAAGTTCAGTTGATTCAGAATCACATGCAGATAGCACAGAGCAGGTAGAAAAATTATGTGGATAACCTGAAGAATGAACTTTATTTCGAGGTATGTGATGAGGACATTCTAAAAAATTCTCTATGGAAAAGTGTGAGGAATTTTGTTAAATAAGGAAAGTTAAGACCGAGGTTTATTAGACCCAATGAAATCTTATAGAAAGTTGGATCAATTTCTTATAGGGAGGATTTACCTCTTACTTTATCCCAATTACACAATGTTTTTCATGTTTCAATGTTGAAAATGTATATGCTAGATATATCCCATGTTTTGAGTCTAGAGGTAGTTTAGTTGGAATAAAATATTTCTTATGAGGAACACCAAGAAGAGATTATTGACGGCAGAGAGCAAGTCTTGTAGAATAAGGTAATTCATCATGTAAATGTTTTTGTGAAAAAACAATATGGTTGAAGAGGCTATGTGGGAATCTAAAAATGTAATGTGGGATAAATACCACCATTTATTTGATACTTTAATAGAATTTCAGGGACGCAATTCCCAAAAGGGAAGAAAGATGTAACGTCCCATGTAAATAATGAATATGAAATTTTCATATTTATTATTATTTTTAAATTAAATATTAATTTTAATTTAAAGGGGATTCTATATCTGATAGCATACTCAATACGTAACAATGGTTTTCTCTGAAATATTACATTGCACACAACATCGAGTTAAACCAGAAAATAATATAATAATATTATTATTTTAAATGGTAGTTAAAGCATATCCATTGAATTGGTGGGAAGGAATAGAACAAACTAAAATATTAATATACCTATTTTTTAAATTTTTTTATATTTATATTATAAATATTAGAGGCATAAAACGAGAATGATCCAAAATGAAGCATGAAATACACTAATATTTTTAAAATGTCGATTTACATCCTTTTAAGGAAGAAATTTTTTTAAATAGAGTTTTTTAAATTTAATATATTATATTTGACAAAATAAAATTATTCTACTGAATCAGGACATCAATATTTACTTTTGATAAATTTTTGGTAATTTTCTGATAAAGTTAATTTTTTTAATAGTGAAAAATGCCGCATTTTAAGTCAAAACTACCTTTTCATCTAATTTATTTATATAGTTAGATTATACTTTTAATTGGTTTTAATGTGTAATTTGATTATATATTTTTCATTTAATCCAATTTTGGTCATTGGATGTAATTTCATATTGAAATTTGACATACTCACTTTCCAATCTTTTGGTAGTTTTTACTTCTTAAAAACATGCTTTTAGGCTTTCAAAACGGGAAATGATTTTAAATTAATTTATAAGACTTATGGGTTTTTAATTTGGAAAAATGGATTCAATATTTGGAATCAGTAGGTCTAAACAATATAAATTAGTCCAATTTATTTTTATACATTATGAATGGTAACCTCAGTAATTATTTAATTTACCATGGTTAAAGTGAAAATCTGATATATAAGGTTAGAAAATAATATTATTATATTATTATATTACTTTAACACGTGTCATAATACAATTACATGAGATATGACTAACCATGGGCATCCTTCGGTCGATTTGGGGACCCCATAGGGCCACTTTGATGTTAAAATGATATTTTATATGAATTAATTAAAAGTAATGAAAAATATAAAATAAACATGTTTTTTTAATAAAACAATTTTTATAATGTGTTATATAAGTGATCTATTTGACTATAACTATTAATTAGAAATATAAACATATTTCCTACATCATGGTATTTTATTTATATTTTTTCCATTAAATAAATAAATTTATTTATGATAGAATGATGATGTAGTGATTACCTTATTAATTACCAATTTAAATAATTGAGATTATAAATTTTTTAAAAAAATTATTTTGAAACGTTTTATTCCATTAAAGAATTCTATGGATGATTATTACATGTTATATTTTAGTTAATGATGTTTTTTTCTAAATAAAAATGTATTTTCAGATTTTATTAAAAGTCATTTTATGAATAGTATAAAAATTGAAATAAATGAGATTTAAAACAAATAAAATTTTATTAAATGATATAATTGTCTTAAAAATCCAATATTCTTTTAAATTAAATAGATAACAATTAAAATTTCATTAATAAACCACTATATTTTTTATTGGAATTTTATAGTAACAATATAAACAATATAGTATGAATATACCGGAAAACCTGGTAAGAGTCAATTTAGATAACAAATGGTTAATGCTAAAAGATAAGGTTAAATTTTGACCTATACTTGTCTGAATCCAATTAGTTGAGTGGTTTTAGACCCAAAATCATGTTATCATTGAAATTAATTACGTGGCGACCATTTTAATTCTAAAATCATTTTATAATAAAATAATATTTCAATACCTTCCTAAAGTTCCCCTCCTCCCTCTGATAAAATGAAATCTCCTATACCCATTTAATCACAATTCTAAATCCCCTTCACTCACCAAAACACTACCCAAATAATCACTCACCAGCCCCCTCATCCTCCAAGATTCCTTACATTGAGAATAAGGCTTATTGAGGGTCTTTTAGCTTAAATCAAAAGAAGTTACCCGATTTGAGGTAATGTCTTCTCTCAAGCTACTTTCATTTTTTTGACCTTATCCAACCCCATAAACACTCTTAATTAATTTATTTTATAAAAACACCAGAATATTCAATATACTAGAATTTTTTTAATCCATTTTTCTACCTACACTCACACACACCTCCATCTAATTGATTTAGAACCTACTGTTTCTGTGGACAACGAACTACTGCCTCATGAAACAATGATTTTTCAATTATGTCCTACCACATCTCATGGTGTCCATTATGATGGAAATATATTTATATATGATATATATTATATTTATATCATCTCTATGCTTTTATTTATTAAAATCATACCTTTATTATTTCCATAATGTGTAAATACGATAATTTCATTTAAGGAAGTACAGAATACTACCCCCCTAAAAGAGACATGAATCATTCATGCCATACATGGAACGTATAAATGATGGAGTTTATGAACTTATGAAACATATATATCATTTGATATTATACATTAATTATAATATACCTATGTATAATTAATTTTCATTTCTCTAATATGACAATAAATGAATGTAGTGTTCATGCGTATGCACGGTTTACCGTTTCCATGAATGGTGCATTTCATTTCCTTTCACCAAATGTTATGGACTATTATAAATACATATATACTAGATATATATGATATATATGATATCTAAATCCTGAATATCATTGTGATTATAATGTACTTATGACCACATGGACAATTTTTAATTACAAATATGTAATTTTTTACATAAGTACCCAATATCGACAAAATTACCGATATTAACCTAAATAAATATGAAATTTTTATAATGTGGTAATAATTTTTATAAATGGAATTATAAACATGAAAATGGTTCTAGACTAAGTCTAAATTAACTTATGTTTATTATTCATGAAGAACAATGAACATACATGATTATTAAGATGCAAGGTAAGAGACTTCGTCTAAAATATCACTCCATTGAGGCATGTTTTTCTAATATAAACCTACTTCTTTTAAAAAGTGTATAATAAACCCCATTTAATTTTAATGTCATTCAAAGATACTCTTGTTTTATAACCTTTTACTAATTGAAAAAAATAGTGTTTTAATATATGCGGTGAGAATGACCTCTCTACCACTATAATCATTATTTGGATTCCTCTAAAAGCCTTAATGTTTTTATGATGAAAGAAAATTATTTATTCCCTTTTAGGTTGTTTTGGTATTCCATATGGTTTTTTAAATGGTTTAAGTATTTAAATATATTTAAATTATTTCTTGTGATAGAAAATGAAATGTTATTGGTGAATTGTTGATATTTTCGATATTTTATGTCTTATGATTATATAATTTTACTTGGACATTTGAAAGGTGGTTACATGATAAACCAATTATGGGTGGTTACGTAATAAACCAAATGATTTTTAGTTCTATGGTAAACGAAGTACAAGTGGTTACATTTTTACCTCCAATGAATTTGGGAATGGAAGTTAGCCATATGGTTATTCCATTTAGTGATGTGTCTGTTAGTTGACCGTGTGGTTATTTATTTTATGTATAATTATGCCCCAAGCTGCCTTCATATGATATATTTTTATTTTTATGGGATTTATGGTAATAATAGGGTTACAAAAAGGGGTATGTTAGAAGATTATATTTAGATAAGTATATTTACTACTTCTCAAATATGGAACGTAATACTTTATGATAAATTATTCATTGTTTTAATGTTTTCACAAGACTAATAGTTTTCTTTCTTTATGTATCCCTTGTGGAGATTTTTTGTTAGTGCCATGTTTTGAAATGTTTTTCACAAGACATAAAGAGGAATAGAGTCATGGATGGGATTGGGGAAATGTTATTATAACAACACATGAAATTATGTCATGTTTCTATTAAAAGAGTCATTATTTTAGGAAAAAACATATAATGAGTAGAACTGTCTACATTTAATTTTCATGATGATATGTATATGTTATGCCATAAACATATAATTCTGTAAACCTGAAAATATCCTCAATATTAATTAAATTCATGTTATTTATTTATCTCAATATTAAGTAATGTTTAAGGCTTGGGCCATATAAAAATTAACATGGAAGGAAAGTTAGTGTTATTGGGAGATTCTTTTTCCCCTAGTGGTAGCGTGAATTCCACTATAACAAACAAAAAGTGTGAATAATCATTTGAATATACTTTATGGAATGGTTATTATAGTCCTCCCAAAATTCCTAGAAGAGGCCATTTGATTTTTTATTATTGTTTAAAGATAATGTATTTAATGAGTGTTTTCACTGAGCACCCAAGGTATTCAGTTTATGTGGAATCTCAAGTCACTTGCATATGTTATTTCATTTTTATTCCACTATTCAAAGTGGCATGAGGTTTTTAGGAACTACAAAAACAAAGGTGAAATTAGATGCTTCCCATAAAAAATAATTCTACTAAATACATCTAGAGAAATGCTTCTTCATGTAGTGTAAGAGTCTGTAGATAAAGAGGATACAAGTCCAGTAATTTTCTAAGGTACACTTACTATTGATTTTTCATTTGTGAGTGCTTTATTTGAAACGATTTCATCACATTTATTTTTTCAACACATGTTTTTAATCAACTAAATTTTTATATTTATCTTTTATCTTATGTGATTGATATTTTCACACCTCTTGGAATGAATTGTGTATTGGGTCTTCATATTCCCACTATTGTATTATCCCTATAATATGTTGAACTTTCATGTAAATTTATATTCCTCGACATGAAACTACATGAAATTATTTTTAGGATGGGTCGACTCATTTCCAATAAAGCCATGATTTATTTTTTACTTTGACGAATCTACTATACTACTTTTGATGGTGTTTGTCAAACCATTCAAGGAAAAAAGGACACACGATCGAGTTGGTATGGAACATATTATCTATATTTTCATAAAGTGATAAATGATTTTTCCTTTCACCTAGTGAAAGAATCCAAGAGAGTTTTTCTTAGTCTAGTTTTCATCATGTTTTCTAACCTGTTATCTTTTGAATTCTCTAGTTTTCCAATGATAAGGAAGGTATAGATTTATATCAATTTAGTTCATGATAATCAACCATATTTAAATCCCACTTACCACATGTAACTAGTTAAAATGAATGAAATAAAGACTTAGTTCTATGAACTTCTCTGTAATGTATTTATATGACCAAGTGTGTCACCTTGGAAAGCACCAGTTCTCTTTTCTAGTAAGGATAATGGTTCACTATGGCTTTTTGTTGATTTTAAAAAAATTATTTAAATTACAATAAATAAATGATTCTTTTCTCCACATATTGATGATCTATTTGACCAATTTAAAGGGGTGAAGTTGTCTCAAAGATATATCTTTAATAATGTAACCATTAGTTCTGTTTAAAAGAATATGATTTTCTAAAAATTGCCTTTTGGAGATGGTATTACCATTATTAATGCATTATCATTCCAGCTTGTCTAACCAATATTATTCATTATTTGTGGATTTGAAAAATAAGATTTCTCATGAGTATCTTAATACCATCATGTTAGTCAGTATGGATGATATTCTTATTTACTCTATCTATTAGAGGGATCGTCTGCACCATATGAGATCAGTTCTGGATATGTTTTTATGTCACTAAATTTATACCAATATTTTTAAATGTGATTTATGGATTTTTAAAGTTATGTTCATGGGATAGATAGAGTAGAAACATGGTATTTCATTCGTCACTAAGAAGGTGAAATCTGTTATGATAAAGGAGAAATCATGAAATGTTATTGAGATTTTGAGTTTATAGGGATTCATTATATATTTCTGCCAAATTTTAATGATCTTATAAAAGTTATACTCTGCTATGAATAATCTTACTCAGATGGGTTGTGAAGTTTTCTTTGGATGAAGAACATCATAGTTATTTTACTAAGATGAATAAAATTTTCAATACTACAGTAGTTTTGAATCTTCTAGTGGTAAGACAAGGAAATTTGGTATTCTATAATGCTTCATGTTCAAGTTTGGGTGGTGTTCCACTCTAAGGTGATCATGATGTTGCTTATAGATCTCTTCATTTTCAACGACATTAGAAGAATTATCTTACCCATGACCTTGATGTTTGAACCTTCATTCATGCTCTTAAGTATTAGTGAAATTTCTTTTATGTTGAAACATTTAACATGTTTAAAGAACCCAAGTTATTGAATAATATCTTATCTCGTGAATAATTTAATCTCTACTGGAGGCATTAGGTTGAATACATGATGTCTTTCAACTTCGTCATCATCTATACCATGCGAAAATGGAATTTCATCAAAGATGTTTTGAGTAAGAAATATCTAATATAAGTTTTAAGAGAATCTTTAGAATAGTGGAACCTAATGGTTTTATATTCACATTAGCATATCAGAGTATAGGAATCATTTGATGAGGTTTATTTATCCAGTGTCCTATTAACAACCAATCTTTTCAAAATTATTATTCTGGATCATAATCTTTATGATGCCTTCTATATAATTACTGAGGGGATACCATTCTAAACTATTCATTCTCCAATGATGACATTCTATGCTATTGAAATCTCATTGTTGTTCCATTAGTAGTATGGAATGTTATAACGGTGGATTTAAATAATTCCCATTGGGATGTGCACCAAGGAACCACAAATATGTTTTATGAAATGTTGTGTCGATTATTGTGGTTGGGTATGAGATGTGGAATTTCATAATTTTTCTATTATTATTAAAATGCTCAAAATTCAATGACGATCACCAAAAGGCATATGGTTAAATTCATCTACTTATATTGAAACATGGATGGGGGATAAAATCATTATGGGATTTGAGGTCGGGTTTCTACGTACCAACGATAAAATATTGTGGTATGGGTCGTGATCAACTTGTTGAATAGATCAAATCACATTATTCCCATTTTTTATTCAATAAATGTTCAAGAGTTGGGAAATTACTATGTGATTGAGAGTATTTTATTTCACATAGTTATATAAACTTTAGTATTTAATAGGGATATTCAGTTCAATTATGTTGTATGTATAGGCCTTTTGTAGGAAATGGGATATTAAAATCATTTGAGCACAACATACCCACCATAGATGGATGTCCAGACCGATAGAGTTGTACAGATTCTTGAGAATATGCTTTGAGATTGTGTCCTTGACATTTCTGGGGCCTGGGATGACCATATGGGGTTGGTTGAGTTTTCTTAAAACAATATTTTCCATTCTATTATCAAAATAAATCCACTTATTCCCTTCTATGTCTATCCATGCAGATATCCACTATGTGAGTTAGATATTGGTGAATATTCCATGGAATGAACAATATTGGTACAGGAGATGACCAAAATGATTCAATTGATTCATCAGAGAGTTCTGACGGTACATAGTATGCATAAGTCTTATGATGTTTGTCATTTTAGAATATTGGAATCCATAGTTGGTGACCTTGTATTCATAAAATTTTCCATTATATATGTCCATTGAAGGCTTGGTAAGAAAGGGGAGATTTATCCGTGATTAGTCAGACCTTTTTCAGCTGTTGAAAAGGTGGGAAATGTATATTATTATTTATCACTTCCCCCATAGATGGAATCGATATAGAATGTGTTTGATGTATCTCATCTATGAATGTATCTATCTAATCCATCTCATATCTGATGTTGCAGTGATCTTGACATTGAACATGATCTATCTATAACTGAATTCCCAGTCAAGATATTTTATTCAAAAATCGTGGAAATTCATAGGAGTATGACACTATTGGATTGTGTTATATGAAAGTATCATTTTTATATTCATGATACATGGTATAGGTAGGCACTAATGAGAGAGAAATTACAGTGGACCAGAAATAACATTAATGTATATTACATCATTTATGATGAATATTTGTTACATTACAAAAATACATGCCAGATGACCAATATAGTTTTGTGTCTTTTGAAACCTGGAGATGTATTCATCTATCCTATTGAATGTTCTTTAATCATGCCATGAAGATCTACACCTCTAGATATTCTACCTAATACCATTATACACTTCCTAGAATAATGGAAACATAAGAAATGGGTGAGCTTGGATGCTCTGTATCAATAAATAAATGAAATGTGGAATTATAATAAGGAAAAAGGTTATGGGACATGGGAATAACATTTTAAGATCATACCCTACATATTAGATATCATAATAAATATTGGTAGTTCATTAGACATGTATCATATGGGAATTAATAGAATATTTCCTAAAATCATAACATATGAATAAGACATGGAATTTCTTTCTTTTATTATTGTATATAGCCTCATGAACATGTATAAGTTGAAACAACTTCTCTAATTATGTTATGGACAAGAATTCAAGCCCCCATAAAAACTTATGGACAAGCAACTAGGTCAATGAATAACTTTGTGAATGTGTAATCTGGTTCACGCATAACATAATGTACTTGAAACCCAGTCAATACATAACATTATGAACATATAATATAGTTCACTAATAACATTTTGATAATTTAATCTTGTTCACACAAAATCTTATGGACATTCAACCATGTCTATTCATGACATAGTAAACATGTAATCAGGATCACGCATAACAATTTGTTCATGAAATCATGTTCACACATAACATATATACTATTGAGTCCTCCATCATTACCCAATCCATTGGATGGTTATACAAGTCTCTAAAATCTCACAATAACCACATCCGTATATGTTCCATGAAATAAAACATTCATTATATCATTAACCATAAAAAGTCCTTGGTTTTATAAATAACAAATCAAAAACTATGAAATGGAATTGGTATCACTAACATTTTATCACATTCTATTCGATGGAAAATACATTTCTTTCATTATCATTTCTTTAATGGTTAACCAATAAAAATAAGTGGTATTAAAATGAATATAACCCATTTAATAGAAATATATTACAAAAACATATATCTCTTGAAAATTAAATGGGTTTCTTAAACATATTACATGTGAAAAAGAAACATGATTCATAAATACCATGAGGTTAAGAATAAAAATTAATAAAAAGAATTGTAATGGAACGAAGAGATAATTTCATAAAAATGAATGAGTAACATAAATAGATTTAATCTTATATAGGAAATAATTAATAAATATCTTTCAATAACAATTCATGAGGTAAATATCCTTTCTTCTTTGAAAGATAATTTTTAATGCAAAAAAAATTTGAAAATCAGTATCATTGAAAATAAAAAGGAATACATTAAAGAAGACATGAAATCATATTGAAAAACGTTTTCTGTTAAATAATATATAATATGTGTCATAACATATTAATATAATTTTTCTTTGAAAACAAGTTCAAAACATTAAAAGAATGCTTGAAAATGTTTTTAAAACCATTCCATTAAAAATAACATTGAAAACTTATAAAGAAATATTTTAAAACCATACAAAAATAAAGACTCATTTTTGTTGAAAATTATCATCAAATATAATTTGAAAACATATTTCTGATCATCTTTGAAAACATGGTCTTGAAAAAAAGTTGATTTCCAACTAAACAAAGAGATATAGTCATATTTTTCTTAAAAATATTTTGTTCATTATATTTACTACCAAGGAGTTTAAAATGGTACTAATAAATGGATATATATTAAATAATAATATGATAATATATTTCATGAGATTTCGTATGATATGTATCATAATATTTTATCAAAATATTCATTCTCATTAACAATCTACAAAATCAATGATATTGTTTCAATAAACTCTGTCCACTTGGTTACGTTTGATCACACACTTCATGTATGAAAATGAAATTACATGAAGCTTGTAATATCCTTGAGGTATGTATATTCGTGATATAACATATAAAATTGGATTTATATATGCCTCAAAATGAATATATTTTCATGACAAAATATGAGTCTCAAAAGAAGGAAAATTGAGACAAAACTATCTTGTCCGATTTGATAACTTTTGAAACAAAAACCCCATGAAATACATTTCAAATAATGGATATGTAAATAAAAATAAATTTATTTATACGAATAATTTATTAAATACATGGGTAGTTATACACACCACACAAATGGAGTGGGTGGTGAATAAAACATGTGTCTCATAGAAATAAAAAGTTAGATGAAATCCCCATACGTAGAATATTTTCTATTATCATACTCATTAAATTCACATGTATAATAACAATAAATATATTATAAATATTTTCTAGTACCATATTTTTATATCTAATACCATATATGGTTTTATAATTACTTTATATTTTCCTCTTGATAACAATACTGTGTAATGGTGTCACGTTGGGTAATATTTAGTTTGTTCATTGCATGTTACTTAATTAGTTATATCCTTCTTCCTTATACTTATATCATGATTCTATATTGTAATACATGATATAAATTTAATTTATATTTATTATATTTTTATTATAAAAGTACATATAATATATAATTATGAAATGAGATACATTGTTCGTGGATATGGTATGTTGTACGTACACATAAACATTGTTTCTATTTTTATTGTCATTTTAGATGAAATTAAGTAAAAGTCATAGATGTATATATATATCTATTATTTATTATATCATATATAATATATATATTCACTAAAACCATAATTAATATCTTCCAAGTAGTGTTTGGATGAATCATATCGCTTTGAGTGGCCATAGTTCACACTTCCCCAAACAAAATTATCATATTATCACAATATGGAGTGTAAAAACGATATTCATTTTAAAAAGAAATAAAAGTCATAAATTCATAATAAATATCATATATGTAATTTTTAATCCATTTTTTAATAATAATGTCTATAATGGGAGGTTGTAATGTAAAAGTGAACCATCATCATTTAGTGTGGTAATAGATTATCGTACACTTAAATAGTATGTTTTTACCAATTAGATGGTGGTGTGTGTAAGTGTAGGTAAAAAAACATAGCATAGAATCATACTAGTATATTAATGATATAGTTTTTGTTATAAACTAATGTAATAATGTGAGTTGAGTGGTGGATAAAGATAATAAATGAAATGTCGTAGAGAAAAGTCGCTGACCCTAAATCAGCTAACTCCTTTTGGTTTGAGCCAAAAATATTCCTTGAATTTCATCCTTCACAAAGTTAAGAATCATAGAATTTGTGAGGGATGGTGGGATATTATTTTTTTAGAGGATGGATGAGCCAATGTAGCTTTAGAGGTGTGAGGAAATGGGATAGTACTTGAATTTTTATAGTGGAAGAGGAGGGTCACTTTTGTAAATATCAAATGGTATTAATTAATGGAATATATAACTTGCCAAATGTTACTCTAAAAATGGAAAACATTGGAATAATGGTTTTTAATGATGACTAAAAACCTCCATAACACAATCTTATTTGATTTTTATTAATTTGGATACTTGTTTTATACGATTCCCTAATTTTATCGTTATGGCTTTCATTAAAGAATTTAGTATTATAACCTAAGTAATTTAACCATTAAGAATATATTAATGTGATAATTATTATATAAATAATATACAATTAATTATAAATATTATACCTAATTTTAAGCATAAAAATATCATTTTTTAGATTAATTTATAAAACAGGCACACGTGGCATGAAAAACAATGTAGAAAGAAAGACCATGCTAAAAGTGATTTTACAATCCCTAGTTCAATTTTTGAATTATAAAATATCATATGGTTCATTAAAAAGAATATTTAATATTTTATAACCTTTAAAAATCATTTTTAAAAATATTCTTTTTTGTTATTTTTAAATCATTTAAAAAAATATAATATTTTGATAAATATTAATAATATCCATTTTGACTTTATTTATTTAATTTCAACTGTAATATATAAAATGAATTTTGAAATTTAAAAATTTATTTTTAAAGACGATTGAAATTTTAGGTTTATCTTGATTAATAATTAATTAAAATAAATCTATCAACTCACATCAATTTAAACAGTTTTGGTATTATTTATTTTACTTAATTATTATGTAAATAATCATTACGCCAAATTGTCTTATGCATTTTATGTAAATAGTCATCCCAAAAATTATTGGTAATTTGTTGTTTTAAAAATAATATAATTATCTTCAAATATGATATCTATATCCAAAAATGTTATGTTTTTTGCAAGTCTCAATGTTTTATAAATATTAAAGAAAAGGAAAGTTACTTTTTTTCATTTTTCATGCATAACGTTTTATATAGGGGACTTATGTTTAATAGTATACAAATTAAACATATAATTAAAAAAATAGGTGATATAGTCGAACCATTGGATGAAAATTCAATTTGGATAAGTTTCTATGTAATTTTGGGCCTTATGATTAATGTTTTGTCTTTATTAATGCTTATTATTACCTTAATCATTGTGATTAATTTTATTTAATTTCACTAATTATTTTGGTCAAAATTTAAGTAGATCATATTAAAATTGAAATATCATACTGATTACAACTATTTATTTCCATTTTTCAAAATTAAAATCCAATAAGTGGGAAAAATTATGTTTAACGCTAATCCAATGGTCGTGGTGTGAAAGAAGGGTTTTAATGTCAAAACATTCAATTAATAAATAGGTTTTTATATGTAATTTATATATAAAAAATTCCTCAAATAAAAAAAATTGAATTAATATATTCATAATTAATATATTTTTTACTTTAAATACCAATATAAAATATAATTTTACACTAATCATTATTTAAACTAAAAGGATATTCTTATCTAAATTGGAATTATTTTTACTTTTCAGCCACAAATGATGTTTCATAGAAAAATCAAAAAATTTCTCCCAAATATAATTTCAACATTCTGAACTCATAAATTATGTTCATTTTATAAAATTCAATTTCAATAACTGACATAAATTAATTTTATAATTTTTCACATATGGACATAAAATTAGTTTTTTAAGAAAATATTATTTTAAAACATATAATGACTTTACCAAGAATTTATATATTTAATTATCAATATGTTCCATTTATGATAAAATTTAATAGTTATTATATAGAAATTATTTATTACTATTCATAATACTATGATTATCATATTGGTTATAATTGTATCATTTAATTATTTATAACAATAAAATGATGTTTCGTTGAAACTCAGATATATTTAAAACATTCACCTAATTAGTGATCTATGTAGCTTGTGACAAGTCAATTCAATATGAATGGAATATAATACATAGTTAAATGAGATACATAAATGACAATTAATTTATTCTAAGAAGGAAAAAAATTCACAAAATCTTCCGGTGTTGCATTATGCTCCCCTTAAAATTTATTTCTCCTAAAAATTTGGTTTGGGATATAGACGAATTAATAATTGAATGTTTCATACATTAAAAACCACATAGTAAAAATCAATACTTAAACAACCCATAAAAAGGGAATTTTAATATAGTAATGGTTAACCAATGTTACTCATAATTTTATTACCACATTAGAGAAAATAGCGGGGAAGTGGAAACATAATCATGGAAGAGATATCTCACAGTCAATTTATGATGCAAA
This sequence comes from Viscum album, assembly GCA_963277665.1. NCBI lineage: Eukaryota > Viridiplantae > Streptophyta > Magnoliopsida > Santalales > Viscaceae > Viscum > Viscum album. Next base: position 1,213,481,719 of record OY728120.1, on the reverse strand, counting down.
GTGATAGAGAGAAAGGTTAAGATAATGTTATCAATCGAAAATATATAAATATATGATGAACTACGGGTCCTTCTGATTCAAAAAAATGTAGGTTCTAAGATATAATTTGTAGCTGGACATTCCTCTTTCCAAATGTTAAGAATTTTTTTTTGAAAAGATATACTTACATTTTTTTAGGACAGTTTCACCCTTTTTTGTTTCTTGATCCACTTAACCTTTTTCCCTATATGAAAGGTGTCATTTCTATTCCATAAGTAATAAAATCTCATGCGACCCATGATATGTCATCCCATTAGTTATCATTAACACAAGGTAGTTTGAATAGGCTATACAATTTGCTTAATTTGTCACATGTAGAGTTAACACATTAGTCTTACTAACTCCATCTGAATTTTAGTATAAAAATTTCATAAATGGATAACCTTATAACCCATCCAAAATATGAAAAATCAAATAATTATAAATAAATATATGAAACCATCTTAACATTGATCTCTTATATATCAAAAATTAGCTCATGTTTTCACATTCCAACCATGGGAATTCATTCATTGTATATTATCTTGAAACATGGTAATAACCTAAATTACCACAATTTCTTATTGTAAACATGATTTTTTTACTTATTATAAATTATATTGGATATATTCATTAAATCCAAAAATTATGCAAACTATATCCCTCCTGACACTGACTACAACTTCAACAATAAGTTGTACAATAATCTATATTGTCAAATTCACTTATTCATATCTAGGGTATCTTTATCCAAATATAATTTTCTCAATTTAAATCATTAAATAAGGGTATCCTTCCCTTTATCAAAATAAAAAATTTCCATGAAATCACATTTCTATTTCATCATCACCATTAAACGTGTACTTCTTAATCATTAATGAAGGCATATACTAGAAATAATTATATATTTCATGACTTATATATCATATTCTATGAATTCTAAATCATAATTACTTCATTCATTCATCATTATTCAAAAAACATTATGTGGGATTCATAAACTTATTACAAAATATGTCTTTCCTAAAATATGAAACCTGAATCACACCTTTAGGATTATCAACTTCAATATAATCATGCTTTTTATGTTTTATGTAAAAAAATAATATAAGAATATCACACACATTTCACATGTTGTTTAGGGCCTCATTGTCTTCCGAAGTATAACCAATGCTCACACCACCATTCTGGTTCCCTTTATTTTATATCCACCTTGAAAATTGAATCTCATAATTCACATAATTTCATATATGAAAAATTAAATTTCAACAATGTTCCTTCTAGTTCAATCAATTAAAAACAACCAGAAAGCATATTGTGAAAAAAAATTATCATATTGGAATACCATATAATCAATGAAAATTACAAACATAGTTCCCAAATCACAACTCTTAATTATTTAATCTATGAATCTTTAGTTTTGTACAAGTTTATTCACCATTATAGTTCATAAATTTTTTTTTATTTCTAATTGAATATCCACTGGGAGTGTCAAACCAGAGGTGCATCAAGGCCCGTTATTGTGTACCAGATTTCCCTGAGTCTTTCCCAAAACCTCTTGGATGTATTTTTATGTCATGGTACATGTTTTAAAAAGACATATTCAATTTTAGCATATAGACAGGGATTTATTTCTTGGAAACCACCCATTCTATCATTTACCAAATTCCCATACATTTTCCTAAATGTTAACTCATCCATATACTCATCCTTAGTGACATATATAGACATAAACTTAGAAATATTTTTAGGGATCTCACTAAAGCTTTCTAATCTATTTTTCCAACGTATGAATAATAACTTCCTTTGATACAAACTATAAAAACCCCGGAATAATATATATAGATATTACATCATCTTAGATGAATATTTTTTACATTATAAAAATACATGACTGAGGACCATAATAGTTTCGTGTCATTGGAATCATAGAGAAAATATATACTATCCTAGTGAACATCCGTCAATGTCTCCTAAGAAGATCTGTAACTTTTTAACTTCTACCTAAAACCATTAATCACATCATGGGAATGGAAATATGACAAAAGTGTGATATATGATTCTCATTAAGGGTAAATTAAGGAACTATTTATGAATAACATGATAAAATGGGTGTGGAACTTGATCATAAATTTGAGGATCATACACTTCATATTAGAGATCATAATAATGATAGCACTTCATAAGACATGGATCATAAGATAATTAAAATAATAAGACATGAATATATAAAATAGAATTAATACATAGATTTTGTTTAATTAACATTAGTTTATAACATTGTGAACACATATAAGAATATGGAGGTTCAATCATTAAATTAAGGAGATGAAATCAGTCCCCTGCATCAACTTATATACATGAAATGTGGTCTATACATAACATTTTGAATGTCTAATAAAGCTCATTAATAACATTATGTACATGAAACTAGGTCCATGCTTAACATTGTGAACATGTAATCAGGTTGAGTAAGAACATTGTAAACTTGTAATCAGGTTCATGTAGAATCTTATAGACATGAAACAAAGTACATTCATAACACTTCGGAGCAGGTTCATGAATAACATTTTCAACATGAAATTAGGTAAAAAGATAACATATATACACATGATTCCACCATCATTACCTAATTCATCAGAGGGTGATATAGATCCCACCCATCATATAATAACATCACTCATACTTGTTCCACAAATTAAAACATTTATCATATCATGAAACATTATAAGGCATAGGTTTTATATACATCAAATCATAACCCATGAAATGAAATGGGTGTCATTAAAATTTCATCCATTAATTAAAAATGGAAAATAGATAGTTTTCCTAATTATTTCATTAAATCACATACCATGAAAATAAGTGGGATTCAAATGCAAATATCCCATGGAAGAGAAATGTATTTCATAAAAATTTATCACATAAAAGATAAATGTGTTTTAGAAACATTTAACCCAAGAATGATAAACATATTTTATAAATATCATGACATCCATCATAACCCATTATACGAAATAATATGAATGGATCTTTTAGATCATTTCCTATAAAGGCAAGAGTAACATCAACAGATGTTGTTATAGATGGAAAATAATTTAGAAATAACTTTCAGAAACTATTCTTAAGGGAAATATCCATTCTTATTTGAAAATTTATTTTAATGCATAAACCCATTCGAAAATAATTTTCATATAAAATACCTTGTAACATTATAAATACTACTTCAAATAATTTTGATAAACTATTTCATTGAAAATATATAAAATAATCTTCAAACAATTTCAAAACATATTTCTTGGAAAACACTTTGGAAACCTAAAATGAATGCTTCAAAACGTTTTAAAAACAATTTCATTAAGAAAAAAATTTACAACTTTTTAAAAAAATATTATAATGATAAAAAAAATTAAAATATATTTTCCGTGAAAATGATCTTCACTAATCATTTAAAAACATTTTTAAAACATATTAGAAAATATCATTTTGAAATAAAATACATTTCTAAACGAAGAGGGATATATGGTAAAATTTTTCTTAATAACAATTTATTTATTATCATATGTTATAAAGATTGGGAAAATGTTACTAAAAATGGATTTATCTTGAATAAATGGAGGATAAATAATATCATGAGTTTTCTTGTGAGATGTATTATAAGATTTCTTCAAAAGAAGCCTAATTATTAAAAATCTCAAAAAGTGATGATATTGATTTAATAAACTCTTACAACCTAGTTACATGAGATCATAATATTCTTGTATGAAAATTAAATTAAATGTATCATAGAATATAATGAAAATATATAATTTCATGATATATCATTAAAATAAAAAGTTAGATGAAATCCTCTTACCTTGTATCTTGACACTTGTCTTACTCATTCAAACCATCAGTACAATAAATACGAATTTTTATAAATATTTTACAAATCCATATTTCTATATCTAATTCCATATATGGTTTGATCATCATCTTATATTACTCTCTTGTTAGAAATCATATGTTAAGGTTTCACTTTGGGTAATATTCTCTTTGTTCTTTGTATGTGTCTTAATTTGTTATATCTTTTGTCTGTATACATATATCAATATTTATTGATTTGAAAACAGGATATAAATATTATTTTTACTCATTATATTTTTATTATAATTATATATAAAATATTGATGAAGGATATTTAAAACACCGTTCATGGAGACTGTCAAGTCATACATGGGCTTGAATATTTTTTATGTTTTTATTTTTGAATTAAAAGAAATTAAATAAAAGTCATATATGTGTGTGTGTATATATATATCATTGTTAATTTAGACTTATTTTATCATATATATTCACTAAACCCAAAAAAACATTTCATGTAGTGTGTGAACGAATCATATCGTTTCGTGGGTGCAGTAGTCCACATTTCCTCAAACGAAATTATCGCATTTCCACAAAATGGAATGTAAAAAAATATATGTGTTGAAAAATTAAAAAAATATCCTATAATTAATATAGTATATGAATTATGTAAATAGAATTTCTAAGAAAATTTCCACCATGAGAGGCGTTAAAGGAAAATGAACAATCATCATTTAGTGAGGTGGTAGTTCACATTACACATTCATTACCCATTGTATGGAGGGGTGTATAAGTGTGGGATAAGAATTTTTCATAAAAATATAATAATATATTTGGGATAATGGATTTTTTATACATTAATGTAAAAAATATTTTTTAGGGGATGGAGAATGATAATAAAAAAAGGCTCTTGAGAAAAGTCGTTACCTCTTTATCGGGCAACTCTTTTTGGATTGTTCCATAACGGTTACATGGATTGATATCTACCATAAAGGTGGCTTCAAGTAGTTATTTTACAATGTTTGGAGACTATTTTGGTAGAGTTTGGATGATCCACTGTGGTATTTTAGGTGTGATGAGTGGGGATAGATCTTTTCTTTTTATAGTGGAAGAGGAGTGAGACTATTGTAAATACAAAAAGGTATTCATTAATGGGAGGCATTCCTAACATAATGTGCCTAAAAATGGAAGAAAAATGTATTAAAAGAGAATAATTATCTATAAATACCTCCTCCAAAAAAATAAATGTTCATTTTAATAATTTGGCTCATTAACTGATATGATTGTCCAATTTTATCATTTCGGTTTTTATTAAAGCCTATAGTTGTATAACCTTTCTAATTTAACCATTAAGAATAAATTAATATGAGATTTATTATATAATATATATCAATGAAATTATAAATATGATACCTAATTTCCAAAATAATAATCTCAAGGGTTTTGAAAATTTATTTTTAAAACCAGTGCATGCGACGTGCAAACCACTACATAAACATGGATTGTAGTAACAATGTCATAACAATCTATGGGTAAATATTTTCATAATAAAAGTTCAATAGGTTCTTTAATAGAACATATTTACTATTTTCTATCATATTAAAATCACATAGAAGAGTATATTTTTTTATTACATTTAAATTAGTTATTAAAATATCATTTACTTTGAAATAAAAATATGGTCAATTTAAACAATATTTATTTATTTTTTATTTCAAAATATAAAAAAATATTGTAATTAAAATAAATTATGTTTACACTTTTGTAAAAGTATATATTAATCATTGTTTCTACTTAATGGTAATAATTCAATCTGTAACTCCCCAGGTAAATAAAGAATATGACATTTTCACATTTATCCATATTTGTGAATAAAATATTAATATTACTTTAAAGGGGACTCTATGCTCGATGGCGTACCCAATATGCATCAACGAGTTTCTTGGAAATCTTACGTTTCACTATAATAATAAAATAATATTATTTTAAATGGTAGTTAATGCCTAGCTGTTGTAATGTATGAAATGAACAGATCTAACTACAAAATGATTATATATATTTGTCAAATATTTTTACTTTTTACAATAAATGTTAGAGGATTAAAAATGCGAATGAATCCAATTTTATGTGTAAACATTTTAATATTCATTAAAAGGTCGATTAACCGCCTTTTGATAGAGAACCTCTTTTAAACCCACTTTTTTACAATTTTATATTTTATATTTGACAAAATAAAATTCTTATTTATAATAGGTACATCAAAATTTACTTTGTGTAAATTTTTTGTATTTTTCCGATAAAGTTCATTTTTAATGAATAGTGAAAAATGTTGTCTTTTAATTCAAAACCGATTTTTAATCTAATTTATTTATATGATTAGATTATCTTTTCAATTGTTTTTAAAGTGAAATTAGAATATATTTTTACCATTTAATCTAATAGTGGTCATTGGAATTAATTTCACTTTTAAATTGTACTTAAACTAGTGTCAATCTTTTAATACATATTGTTTCTTAAAAACACGCTATTTGTTTTGACAGCGGGAATTATTTATTAAATAAAGTAATGAAACTTATCTGTTTTGAATTTTTTAAAATTGAAATCATTTTTGAATTCAGAATATCAAATATAGCATAGGGTGAATTGTTGATATTTTTCTGAAAAACTCCAATTTTTGATGAATAGTGAAACCACTAAGTGGTAGTTTAAACACTGTTTTTTTCGTTTAAATGAAACTTTACCACTTTCGTGGTTTGAATTTCAAAAATAAGACATACATGGTTTTCATTATGATTTAAAATGTGGTTCAATGGGATTAAAATATTTTTTTGGTGAATAGTAACTCTTAAGTTTTTAATCGCGATTAGAGGTAATCAGTGTAATTTAACGTAAAGATAATGTTATAATAATATGAAATGACCTTGACACATGTTCTACCCTTATTGGATGAGTCATGGACGACCAATAAAATCCATGGGTCAAATTGGGGACCCTTTGGAGCCACATTGGTTGCAAAATGAGATTAATACCTTTTTATTTAAAGTTAAAATTAAAATGTAACAAACATGTGTTGTTTTACTAAAACAATCTTTACATGGGGTTATATAAGTCATATTTTTTACTATAAATATTAATTAGAAATATCAAAAGTTTTTTGACATCATGATATTTTTTTTATAATTTTTATACATTAAATAAATTAATTTATTTATGACACCGTGATGTTGTAGTGATTCTCTCATAAATGAACGATTTAAATAAAATGAGAAGATACGGTGAAATCTAAGTCTTAAACTTGTCAAAAACCAATTTTATGGGTGTATTTATAATCATTATCACCTTATCCTATAAATATATCCTTTTGGGACCTTTAAAATCCGAAAATCATTTTATAATAAAGTAATATTTTATAACTTTCCAAAAGTGCCCCTCCTCTCCTCTTATAAAAGGCCCCAACCTCTACCACCTTACACAAACCAATAAATCATTTTCCTCAGCCAACCCCTTCCCCTTTTTCCTCTACACATCCCTCTATTCATCATTGAAGCCTCACTTTGGGCAGAATCCTTTCTAAGGAAGCCTTTGAGCTCAAATCAAAGAGAGTTACCCAATTTAAAGGTAATGTCCTCCTTGTGTTCTTTTGTTTTATTTTGCTTCTCCAAACCACTAAACTCTTTTTATTACTTTTTTTGTAAAAAAAGTATCTTAAATATACTAGGATGTTGTTATAAGATGTATTCAAGCTACACTTTCACACACCTCCGTCTAATGGTTAAAAAACATACTATTTCTGTGGATGGCGAATTACTGCCTTATGAAACGATGATTGTTCAATATTATTTTAACACCTTCAAAGGTGGGCATTAAGATGTCACTATATTTATAAATTATATATAATATGTTTATGTTTTCCTTAAGATTATGTATTTTTCATTTATGGTATACCATTATGGTTTCCATAATTGGTAAACGTGATATCTTCATTTTATGAAGTCCGGACTACAGCCCCCTCAAAGTGATTTGAATCGTTAATGCCATATGTGGGACGTATAAAGGATGGAATTAATGGTATTACATATGATATCCTACTTAAATTATAATATAACTTTATATAATTATTATTTCATTCCATTTAATAAAAAAAGGAAATGAAAGTAGTGTTCATGCGTACGTACGGTTTACCGTTTCCATGAACGGTACATTTCATTTGTTATCTCCAAATGTCATGTACTATTATAAGTACATATATATAATAGATATATATGTAATATATTATAGATAAATGATGGATATCATACTGGAATTATAATATATATATCTCTCATTTTGATTTAATTCCATTAATATGACAAAAGATGAAAGGAGCGTTCATGCGTACGTACGGCCTACCGTCTCCATGAACGGTGCTTTTAATTTTTTATCTCCAAATGCTATGGAATAGTAAAAAATGAATATATAAGGGATATATATGATATTTAAAATATCAATACTATTCTGGATATGATGTACCTATAACTACATGGAAAATTCTTTTCCAACAAGTTCAATTTTTACTCATGTACTGAACATCGACAAAAACGTCGGATATGAACTCACTTTATTAACCAATTATTATAACATTATAATATGTTATATGAACTGAATAATAATCTTTAAAGGAGTTTCTCAAGAAATTATAAATTGACTAAATTTTATTATTCAGGAGATTAAATAACGATCGAGTCATGTCGGACACGAGGTAAGGGATCCTACCTCTCTCTTTCTTTTTAAGTACACTCTTTTATGTCATTCCTTTTAAGCTCATATTTCTTATTATTGGGATGTTCTTTTATATTACTCTTAATGTAATTTTTATTTTCATATGATGAGAGACTCTACTTTCTCTCATCAATCAATTTTGGAAGTTTTGAGTGGCGCCGTTAGGCTGCCGAATTTTCATAAGAGATCCAACCTCTCTCTTTCTTTTTAAGTACTCTCTTTTATGTCACTTATTTTAAGCTCCTCTATGTTATGTTGGGGGATGTTATTTTCTATTCATATTGATGTAAATTTTATGTTAATATGATGAGAGACCCTATTTGATCTCATAAATCCATTTTTGGAAGGTTTAAGTGGCGTCGTTAGGCTGCCGAGTTTTTGTAAGGGAATTTTCATCTCACTTTTATTCCCATGAGATTTATGCTACATTTTCCACCATTTTTATTGAGTGGTATATATACTGCCCATTATTCTACTCTTTGTGTAATATACTTTCATTTATGTGTATTTGCATCAATGTTGTATTGTCCTGTTTTCATGGGGTGTATGTTTAGAAAGATACCCAAGTCGGTAAGGGAACCTTTCACCCTCCTCATTTTAAAAAATATCTTTTGTTGGGTATTTTAATTTACATTTTTTTTATGTTGGGATATGTTCTTATATATCCTTATTGATTTAAATTTTATGTCCAAGTGATGAGATACCCTTTTTATCTCTCATCAACTCATTTTCTGAATTTTGAAGTGATGCTGTTAGGCTGTCGAATTTTTGCAAGGGAACTTCTTAACCCAATTTTGATTCTTTGGGATAAACTTTCACTCCTTGAATATGTCTTTATATGAATATATGTGAATAACCTCTGATTGTTTTACACTTAATATCCACTTATATTTGGTGTATTTGTTTATCACACAAAATTATGTAATTGATTTATCCTTAATCCAAGGATACTTTCTTTGTAAGGGAATCCGTCTCAATCTCTTTTCATTGAGGCATATTTTGTTTTATACACAACTTTCTTTTATACGGTCTATAAACCCCTTTGACTTTTACGCTTATTCAAAAGGAATCTTTTTATACGATGTTTTTACTAAACAAAAAAAGGGAATGTTTTTTTTGTCGTACGTATACGGCGATAATGATTTCTCCGCCGCTGTGACCATTATTTGAGTTTCAGCTTCCTCTACAAGCCATGAATTTTTTAAAATGAAAAATAAGTACCTTGTTTTACCTTTCTTTTATTTTGGTATTGAAAATGGTTTTCATAATGTTTTTATTTCAATGTGTTGTATTAATATCTTGTGATTGAAAAGTGGACATGTTATGTTTCCTTTATCCATGTTTTATGTGATACGATTATGTTTTGGTTCTTGGGAATTATTATGAAGACGGGTGGTTCTGTGATAAACTAAGGGCGGGTGAGCCCGATATAGCACTCCAATTCATTGGGTAACGTGAAGGGGTTAAACATTAAGGTTTCCCTGAAGAGATTTATGGAATATACTATGATGGGTATTCCAAACGTAACCAAGAGGGTTACTCTCTACGTATGAATGTTATGAATGCCTCAAGTTACCTTTATGCATTATAATTTCTATGATTTATTCATTATTTGATGAGGTATGTTAAAATTCTTATGTTTTATGAGTAATGTATGATTTCATACATGGACTAATGTTTTCTTTTTGTACTTCTATATCCCTTACTGAGGTTTTTATGCTCATCCCATGTTTTTGAACTGTTTTTCATAGGTCAAGGGAAAGGTTCATGATATGATGATAGTGTTAAGGAAGTATCAAGAAAGAATCCATGTTTTATTTTAAAAATGTTTCCGTTGGTGGGAAAAAAACGAATACTATCTTTTATGTAACCACTTTGTTTAAATGTTTAATGTAATTCATGATTTATGATCTAATTCTCTAAAACTATAAACCTGAAAAGATCCTCAATGTGAATTATTCATTTAATTCAATATTAATTAAGGTTTAAGGTTGGGGCCTTATAGTTGGTATCAAAGGTCGGTTTAGATAACTTTAGAGGTTAGGGTATTCTCTAAGCATAATTGACATTACCATAATGGTTAGGATTTCAAAAAGAGTCGTAGTTTTAGATAATGTGAATGAGTAAGTATATATTAGTGTTTATCTTCCTCATTAGTACATGATGGTTTTGTTGATATACTCAAACTGAAATTAATGTTATTAGTGAATGGATGGATCTAGAAGGCACCAAAGTGACAACAAATTTGAAGGAAACTGTGGTGGTTCTCTGATTAAGAGACTAGATGAAATGGGGGATTCAATGAGGAAACTCGCGGTTGTTCTAAACCAACTATCAAGGAGTCATGATCAACCACTTGAACCTTGGTATGTTCTGTAATGAATCATGTACGAGATGACCAATCGATGTGGAAGTTCAGGTAATAATTATAAAGGTAACCATTAGAGTTTATATGAACCTTACTTTTGAGGTAATTATGGGTTATTATATGTTATGATGGAAAATGAAAGGCATGAGATAAAATTGAGGTTAAAATATGTTATGATTATTTTTGAAGATTTTATCTCGTTTTGGGGAATGTTTTAAGAATTATATAGTTTTGGAAAAAGGACAACACGCAGACTGTGTGACAACCCGTCGCGTCGGACAAAGCTGCGGGAATCGAACATACACCCAAAGTGCGACTGGTATTTATCGACTCCCACTGGACTACGTGAAGTCCCTGGTTAGTTTGACTAATTCTATTTAGTTATATGATTTTAGGAATCAATAGTAAGTTTATTTTGGGTTATCTATGGAAATTATTAAACTATCCTGGAGGATATGTGATTAGGTTAATTAATTTTCAATTTGAGAATATAAGAGCAACTGATGTTATTTGGAGATAAAAGTCAATTTGTACCTTGGAAGACTATGTGATTAAATCCTTAAAATATATGGGTTTCAATCTTAGTTTGGCCTACTTTGAATAATTTTATGGACAATTTTATATCGAATGGTCTTCATTGAACATTGGGTTTTTTTGGACAAATTTTGGATATTAAGAATAGATTTTCTATTTATAAAGGATTATACTTTGGTGGATTATCTGATCTCATACTAAAAATTTTGGTTTTGGTTTTTGTCTAAAGACATAGGAAATATATAGTTATCTTTTGTGGATTAGGTGATTCTCAAGAATTTGATTATAATACTCTTAATGCGAACAAGTCTTCCTAAATACTCGTCTTTTGGAGAAAATATGAGTTTGATTAAGGATTCTTGTAAAAGTTGAAAGTCTACGTGACAAGTAAGTATGTTTCATTATGATTTAGTTAAGCTCAAAAATAAATTCCTCAATGAAGAGTAACATAAATAAAAAATTTTGTCTGTTAACCTTTCCTACTGGGGAATCGAATATCGTTTAACACATCATAAGCTTGTGATTTTAGTATGGTAAGCTTTCTCCTAGATATGTTTACTATCACTCTCCCTCATAACATGACCCTTTATTTTTTCCTCTATATCCATGTTTTATTACATGGAATCCTAGTATGGGTCAACTTGGGTGACCTTTGTACTTATCTTTATTTATTTTAGAGTAATTGTTTTACTGACACTTGTTCCGATGTGGGATTTTCAATGAAGTTTCCAGGCCCAAGTTTAAAATTGCGAGGACGCAATTCCCAAAAGGGGGGAAGGATGTAACACTCTGAGTAAATAAAGAATATGAAAGTTTCACATTTATCCATATTTTTGAATAAAATATTAATATTACTTTAATAGGGACGCTATTCTCGATGGCGTACCCAATACGCAACATCAAGTTTCCTGGAAATCTTACGTTGCACTCTAATAATAAAATAATAATATTTTAAATGATAGTTAACGCCTAGCCATTTTAATGGAGGGAATGAACATAACTAACTAAAAAATTATTATATATATTTTTCAAATATTTTTACTTTATACAATAAATGTTATAGGATTAAAAATTCGAATAAATCCAATTTTAAGCGTAAACATTCTAATATTATTTAAAAGGTCGACTAACCGCCTTTTGATGACGAACCTCTTTTAAATACACTTTTTGAAAATTTTAAATTTTAAATTTGAAAAAATAAAATTCTTCTTTAGAATTGGGAAATCAAAATTTACTTTGTGTAAATTTTTGGTATTTTTCCAATAAAGTTCATTTTTATAATGAATAGTGAGAAATGTTGTATTTTAATTCAAAACCCCTTTTTAATCTAATTTTTTTGTATGATTAGATTATCTTTTGATTTTTTTTATTGTGAAATTAGAATATATTTTTACCATTTAATCCAATATTGGTCATTATAATTAATTTCACTTTGAAATTGGACTTAAACTAGTGTCAATCTTATAATATATATTGTTTCTTAAAAACATGCTATTTGATTTGACAGCGGGAATTAATTATTAAATTTACTAATTCAACTTATATGTTTTGAATTTTGTAAAATATACATCATTTTTGAATTCAGAATATCAAATATATCTTAGGGTGAATTTTTGGTATTTTTCTGAAAAACTCCAATTTTTGATGAATAGTGAAACCACTAAGTGGTAGTTTTAAAGATGTTTTTTTCATTTAAATGAAACATTACCACTTCTGTGGTTTGAATTTAAAAAATCTGACATACATGGTTGTCATTAGGATTTAAAATTTGTTTCAATGGGATAAAAATAATGTTTTTTGAATAGTAACTCGTAAGTTTTTAATCGCGATTAGAGGTAATTTGTGTAATTTAAGGTAATGATAATGTTATAATAATATGAAATGGCCATGAAATATGTTCTACCTTTATTGGATGAGTCGTGGACAACCACAAAAATCAATGGGTCAACTTGGGGTCCCCATGGAGCCACTTTGGTTGTAAAATGACATTAATACCTTTTTATTTAAAGTTAAAATTAAAATATCACAAACATGCGTTGTTTTACTAAAACAATTATTACATGGGGTTCTATAAGTTATATTTTTGACTATAAATATTCATTAGAAATATAAAAAAATTTCCTAGATCATTAATTTTTTTTAATAATTTTTATACATTAAATAAATTAATTTATTTATGACACCATGATGATGAATTGATTACCTCATAAATGAACGATTTAAATAAAATGAGAAGATAGGATGAAATCTAAGTTTTAAACTTTTCACAAACCTATTGGATGGGTGGATTTCGGAACCTTATCATCGTATCCTCGAAATATATCCTTTTGGGACCATAAAAATCCGAAAATCATTTTATAATAAAGTAATATTTTATAACTTTCCAAGAGTGCCCCTCCTCTCCTCTTATAAAAGGCCCTCACCTCTACCTCCTTACACATAGCTCTCAAGCCTTTGTCTCGGCCAACCCCTGCCCATTTCATTTCTCCACATCCCTCTATTCATCATTGAAGCCTCACTTTGGGCATAATCCTTTCCAAGGAAGCCTTTGAGATCAAATCAAAGAGAGTTACCCGATTTAAAGGTAATGTATTCCCTTGTGTTCTTTTGTTTTATCATGCTTCTCCAAACCCCTAAACTATTTTTATAACTTTTTTTATAACAAAACTAGTATCTGATATATAATAGGATGTTTTTATAATAATTATTCTAGCTACACTTTCACACACCTCTGTCTAATGGTAAAAGAATATACTGTTTCAGTGGATGAAGAATTACTGCCTCACCAAACGATGATTGTTCAATATTATTTTAACACCTTCAAAGGTGGCCATTAAGATGTCACTATATTTATATATGATATATAATATGTTTATTTTTTCCTTATGATTAGGTATTTTTCATTTATGGAATACCTTTATGGTTTCCATTATGGGTAAACGCGATATCTTCATTTTAGGAAGTGCATACTACCGCCCCCTCAAAGTGATTTGATTCGTTAATGCCATATGTGAGGCATATAAAGAATGAAATTAACGGTATTAAATATGATATCATAATGTAATTATAATATAACTTTATATAATTATTATTTCATTCCATTGAATACAAAAAAAGGAAATTAAAGCAGCGTTCATGCGTACATACGGCTTACCGTCTCTATGAACGGTACATTTCATTTCTTATCTCCAAATGTTATGTACTATTATATGTATATATATAATGGATATATATGTAACATATTACATCTAAACGATTGATATCATTCTGGAATTATAATATATATATCTCTCTCATTTTGTTTTAATTCCATTAATATGACAATAGATGAAAGTAGCATTCATGCGTACGTACGGCCTACCGTCTCCATGAACGGTGCTTTTAATTTTTTATCTCCAAATGCTATGGAATAGTATAAAATGAATATATACTGGATATATATGATATTTAAAACATCAATACTATTCTGGATATGATGTACCTATAACTACATGAAAAATTCTTTTCCAACAAGTTCAATTTTTACTCATGTACCAAACATCGACAAAAACGTCTGATATGAACTCACTTTATTAACCAATTATTATAACATTATAATATGTGATATGAACTGAATAATAATCTTTAAATGAGGTCCTTATGAAATTATAAATTTACCAAATGTTATTATTCGGGAGATTAAAGAACGATCGAGTCATGTCAGACACGAGGTAAGGGATCCTACCCCTCTCTTTCTTTTTAAGTACACTCTTTTATGTCATTCCTTTTAAGCTGATCATTATTATGATTGGGATGTTATTTTATATTAATCTTACTGTAATTTTTATGTTCATATGATGAGAGACCCTACTTTCTCTCATCAATTAATTTTGGATGTTTTGAGTGGTGTCGTTAGGCTGCCGAATTTTCATAAGAGATCCAACCTCTCTTTCTTTTTATGTACTCTCATTTATGTCACTTCTTTTATGCTCCTCTTGATGTAAATTTTTTGTTAATAGGATGATATACCCTATTTGATCTCATAAATCCAATTTTGGAAGTTTTATGTGGCGTCATTAGGCTGCCGAGTTTTCGTAAGAGATTTGTCATCTCACTTTTATTCCCATGAGATTTATGCTACATTTTCCCCCATTTCCGTTGAGTGGTATATATACTTCCCATTATTCTACTCTTTGTGTAATATAAATTCTTTTATGAGTATTTACATCAATGTTGTATTGTCCTTCTTTCATGGGGTGTATGTTTCGATAGATACCCAAGTTGATAAGGGAATCATTCACCCTCCCCTTTTTAAAAGACTTCTTTTGTTGGATCTTTTAATTTACATATTGTTATGTTGGGATATTTTCTTCTATATCCTTATTGATGTAAATTTTATTCCCAAGTGATGAGATACCCTTTTTATATCTCATCAACTCATTTCATAAATTTTGAAGTGACGCCACTAGGCTGTCGAATTTTTGCCAAGGAACTTCTTAACCCAATTTTGATTCTTTGGGATAAACTTGCACTCCTTGAATATGTCGTTATATGAATATGTGTGAATAAACTCTGATTTTTTTACACATAATATCCATGTATATTTGGTGTATTCGTTTGTCACACATAATTATGTAATTGATTTATCCTTAATCCTAGGATACCGTCTTTGTAAGGGAATCTGTCTCAATATCCTTTCATTGAGGCATATTTTGTTTTATACACAACTTTCTTTTAAATGGTGCATAAACCCCTTTTAATTTTACGATTATTCAAAAGGAATCTTTTTATAAAAAGTTTTTACTAAACGATAAAAGGGAATGTTTTTTCTGTCATACGTATGCGGCGACAACGACTTCTCTGCCGCCGTGACCATTATTTGAGTCTCGGCTTCCTCTACAAGCCATTCATTTTTTTAAATGAAAAATAAATATCATGTTTTATTTTTCTTCTATTTTGTTATTGAAAATTGTTTTCATAATGTTTTTATATCAATGTGTTATATTTATATCTTGTGATTGAAAAGTGTAAATGTTATGCTTCCTCTATGAATATTTTATATGATACGATTATGTTATGGTTCTTGGGTATTATTATGAATACAGGTGGTTCTGTGATAAACTAATGGCGGGTGAGCCCGATATAGCTCTCCAATGCATTGGGTACCGCGAAGGGTTTAAACATTATGGTTTCTCCGAAGTGATTTAGGGAATATACTGTGATGGGTATTCCAAACGTAACCAAGAGGGTTACTTCCCACGTAAGAATGTTATGAATTACTCATGTTACCTTTATGCCTTATGATTTCTATGATTTATTCATGATTTAATCAGGTATGTTAAAATTATTATGTTTTCTGAGTAATGTATGATTTCATACATAGACTAATGTTTTCTTATCGTACTTTTATATCCTTTACTGAGCTTTTTATGCTTATCCCAAATTTTTGAAATGTTTTTCACAAGTCAAGGGAAAGGTGAATGATATGATGATAGTGTCAAAAAAAGTGTCATGAAAGAATCCATGGTTTATTTTAAATATTTTTTTGTTGATGGGAAAAAAACAAATAATATCTTTTATGTAACCACTTTGTTTAAATGTGGAATGTAATTCATGATTTATGATCTAATTCTCTAAAAATATAAACCCGAAAAGATCCTCAGTGTGAATTATTCATTTAATTCAATATTAAGTAAGTTTTAAGATCGAGGCCTTACACAATCAATTCATATTATTTTTATTAGTTACAATATGATTTATTGTAGTTAATTATTAACTAAATAATCAATATGTTAGTTTTTCAAAAGCATTTTTAGTAACTAAATAATATATAAAAAAATATATGTAATTTACTATAAAAACCCCAATTTATCATTAAATATTATCTATATAACCTAAAATATTATGTCTCATAAATATAAAAATTATTTATAAATATTAATACTATATAAGGTTGTTTTTTTCGTATTATCGTTACTTATCCTTTTATATAGGGAACATACATCTAATAATAACCTAATATACCATAAAATTCAAAAAATATGGTATATATATGGTAAAATTATTAGCATCTAATGGATTTAAGAGATGATTTCATTACTTAATTGTCCTTAAGATTATGGTTTTTTCCTTCATTAAGCTGAATATTACCTTAATGAGTCTGCTTAATTTTATTCACATTCACTAATATTTTTGTTAAACATTTATGTTCGTATTATTAGAATAAAAATATCACACTGATTATAGCCATGTATGTACATTTTTAAAAATTGAAATAACCTAAGTGGAGAAATTTTATTTAACACTAATCCCACAGATGTGGAGAGAATATGGATTTTTAAAGTAAAATGATTCAAAAGTCCAATAAGTTTATATATATATATATATATATATATATATTCAATATAGAAATCGACTACAATGTCCTAAATTTTATTAATTTACTCATAAATGATATATTATTAATTTAAAAACAAATTTAAATTATTATATAACACTAATCAATATTTTAAATGAAAAATGTAATTTGTAAATAATTTTTAATAATTTTTATTATTCACCCATAAGTGACGTTTCTTAAAAAAATACCAAAAAATCACCCAATTATTATTTCAATAATCTAAATTATAAATATTATTTTCAATTTATCAAATTCAATTTCTATTAGTTTCTAAAATGAGTTATACAATTTTTCAAATAATGACATAAAAAAGATGTTTCTTTAAGAAAAGATTATTCTAAAACAAATAATTACGTCACAAAAAATTATATATTTCATTAACAATATGTTTTATTTATGTGAAAATATTTATTGATAATATATAAAAATTTGTTATTATTATCCATAATACTAATTTTAATTGGAAGGATATAATTATATCATTGAAGTAATTATAACAATAAGATGATGTTTCATAGAAACTCAGTTTTTCATATAAAGAAATCTAAATTGTTGTGTATAGTGTAAGCCTAGTTGGTTCTATGTGAAATAAAAATTTGAATTATTTAAATGAAATAAATAATTGTAAATTAATTCATTTGATGAAGGAAGAAAATAATCCACTAAATCACAAGGTGTCACAATAGCGGCCTTATATTTTTTTCACGGAATCATCTTCATATGATTTCTGGGGAAAAAAGATTCAATGGTGAGGAGTTTGTAATATCATGTTTTTTTGGTATTACTAAACCACATTTGAAATATTTATTTGTTTTTTGTTCATTTTGGGGGCTTCAGGTGAAATCATGGTTATTTTTTAATTTTATGTTGTTCTATAAGACTGGTGCACAATTTTCCCAATAACTATGCGCCCTGCAAGAGAAAACCGTTAAAACTAAGGTAGTGATGTTTTTAATAGTGTTTGAAAAGTTTGGAAAATAATTTTCCCAGCTAAAATAAAATTTTCAACCCATTTATGGGGGTTTAATGATTCTTTCTATCCATGTGGCCCTACCTAGCTAATCGTGTATACAAGTTCTTATAATTTTTAATTTTTGTCAAATTCCTATAACCCTATTTTCTCTCCCCATTAGACCTGTACTACCCCATTATAGATTATTCATCCTTAGAGGCTCCCAAGATAATTTTTTTCCCCTGTAAAACCCTCTATAGGCTATTCAAAGTTTGGAAAAATACATTATAGCATCTTCTAGTTGGTTTCCACATCCCATTACTTATCTTCTTCTCTCTCCTTATTCCTCCATAGGGTTTTGTTGATGCCAATATTGGATGGAGGATCTAGTACCCACTATTTTGAATTTTACCCCTAGGATGGATTTTTGGTTTACCATTGATAGTACTTCTCATTGTTGAATCTTGTTTATGGTGTTTTGATTTTATATCCCATTATCCCGAGTTATGTGGTTCCATTTTGATAGTCCAATTTGATTATGCCTAACTTTCCTGATTTAATTTCAACTATTTGATTTGAATCTAATATATTGAAATTACATTAATATATATTATTAAGAACCCAATTCATTTTATTTTGGTTATTTTATTTTTGAAATTTCAGTTTTGGTAGAAATTGGGGAAAACAACACAATTCCATTGAATTAGGGTGTGTTTGTGAAGTTGATGGAAACTGTGAAAATTTTAACTATTATGTTTTTTTGAATGAAATTTGTGGAATTTAATTTTTTAAATTTATTTTGTTAAATTGATATTGAATTGGTATTGAGAAAACGATGTTTAAGGGATTTGATAGAAACACTTTGGGTTTATCATGGAAAAATAAATGTTTTTGATTAAAACCCCATGTGTTGGTTTTTAGATTGAAGTTGGAATATTTGGAATTGATGATGGGATGATTTTTATTTTATGCATTCTTATGATAAATTCTACATAATTTTTTTTGTATTGGAGAATAGGTAATCCAGGGTTAGTTCGTGAGTTATTCAGACAACACTCTATGATTTACAACATCCCCAAATATAAATGCAACATGTCACATCCCTTAGGTGATAATGATGAAGTCACCATTGGACATACCAAAGTGGATTGTATTTACCCATATTTTCATGTCAGTATTAGCACATAGACTCGCTAATCAAAAAACTATCAAATAATTAGTCAGATGACCATGTTGCTCGATTTTTTATATATGAAATGAATATATTCTATTATTTTAAACTATATTACATCCTTATAAAATTATAAAAACTATTTAAAAAAATTCAAACAATTTTTCTAAAGTATTTTTATCATTTGAAATATTTTGATTTTTTTTTTTAATTTTTTTTTTGAAATTCCAATTGATTTATTTGAAATTGAATGTTATTTATTTGGTCAATTAACTGTGGAATATGTTATGGAGTCATTGGTGAGACCCTATTAGGATTTTAGATTGCACCCTACTTATAATTATGGGTGTTGGTACATTATATCCTTCCAGGTTCAATATGGTAAAATAAACCACTTAGAGGTGGTTCTAGCTATTTATCATGTGGCGTGGATAGTTGAGACTTAGGGGGATTTGGTTGTTATTTCAGTTTTACAATTAATTTATGTAGTAAATTTGTGTTTTTAACTTTTTGAATACTTTTATACTTATCTATGTGGATTTTCTTTTGTATTCACGTATTTTTGTTAATCATATTCTACAATGTTTTGCGAAAATATCCTTCTCAATTTCTTGTTGTATGATTCCAGGTTCTAGTCGTTATTCCATGGGGATCAAGAATGCCCTTCGGGATATTTCAGGATCATATCGGTTATAAGGTAACCAGGGTATTCGGTCTAGTTTGTGGTAGATATGTAATTTTATTTCCACTACTTTAATAATATATCTCATTCAGCTTTTTGATAAAACGTATCATAGATGATTCTAGATATGACACATTTGAAACAACCCCCCAATATTACATAGCTAATATAGAAAATTTAAAAACCAAAAAATATAATTTAGTGATTTCTATGAAACGAATTGTTCATATTTCATAGGGCTCATCAAGATTCCACAAAATACAATTTTATTTGGAATTAAAAAGATATCAGGAATTTGAAAACCGAAATATTGGAGAATTTTTTTATTAAAGTGATTCCCTAAAAATTTTCATAACTAAAATTGAAAATGACACTCAGTTTCAACGGTAAATATTGAGTACAGCATTATGTAATCAATAAATAATTTTTCAAATGTGATAACATATTTATTAAATTTATTATCAATTAATAACAAGAAAATTAATTGAATTTAGAAAATTGGGAAAGGCAGAATTGAACATTCATAGTGTTTATACATATTTATTCATTATAAATTCTCTTATATTTGAGAATATTATTTTTTGGGAGAGATATATACTATTTTAAACTAGAAAAAATCCTTTATTGGAATATTCCATGATAAATCACAACAATTCCATGTGAATATTTGTACCATGACATACTCAAAGTATCCTCATAGATCTATCATTAATGATCTTTGTCCAAAACATTTATATACATTTACCAAAATCATTTATAAAGATACATTTTCATAACAATGTCTGAATAAAAAATATTACTATTATTTTTTATATCAATAATATGTTTTCATCATGTCCTAATAAAATGAAAAAAAAAACTCAATAAACATAATATAGATAAATAGATCATATACATTCCTTATGGATATATTTCTATAGTTGCATCAGAAAAATGAATGTTTCATTATCTTGATTGTTTCTCCAACATATAAATTTATATCAACAAAATTAATAACCAATTTGAATAATTTTTTTTCTTGAATCCCAATTGATATTTCATATATAAAACTATTAAAAAGATTAAATTTTATAATTTAGGCATAATATCCATTTCCAGAATCTCAAAATCATGTTAAGAGGTTATGCATGGTAGAATAGTATTGAATTTGTTCATAGTGATACGTGAAATGGTTTTTTCACAAGATATTATTTGAAATATTTATAATGTTGTAATTAATTTTTTTTAATGTTGTTTCTATCCATGTATAAATTCTTCTTGATTACCTATTTTCACATAATATGATTTACATATACTAGAAGATATATCAATAACAAAATATGGTTCTTTCATATTGACTTAATTTTAGTATAAAATGATTATTATAACTATTAAAAAAATATTATATTTTCAAATTCCTTATTGGATAGAGGTTCATTATCTTTAAATCATAATTTATCACATTTCTTAGTCACTATAAAACCCTATCTCTCAATTTCTCTAACATCCATGTCACTTCTACAAATTAATAGTGTCTCTAGGGAAACAACATTCATTAGGTGTTATTGAGTTTTTTATATTATATTTAATATATATATATATATATATATATATATCCTCAAAATCATCAATTTGTGTTTTTATCCAATTATCTACATTGGATATTCATTAAATTTCATGATGTTTCTCTTTTTTTAAATAAATACTATTCATTATATGGGTTTGAATAGGTAATAACCTTTTGGGTATTATGGATATCCTATAAATATACACTTCTTTCAAGAAAATATCAATATTTCCCATAGATTATCCTTAAAATTTCCTCATATCCCAAAACAAATTAATGTTATAAAAAAGGTTCCATTCCATTACTCATATGGATTTTTTATACCTCTTTAGTTTTATCTTGGATCAATATTTATGTTGTAGTGTATAATGAATATCCAAAAAAGGATAAATGAATATATTCATTAATAATCCTAGATTTCACAACATTTCAGTTACAACATTCCACTATGTTGTATATGGCTGAGTGAGTTGAGATAATATCCCAATATCTTTATGATAATTGATGAATTATTTCTTAGGATACTCCAAACCTTGGTCTATGTGTATTTACATAATCTTAAATGAAATGTGACTATCTAGTTTATTTCTTATTACTTACATTTCTCAAATGGATAAAACCTATACCTCATTTGGTATATATATCTATATCATCTCTTATAGTTGGAATAATTTTTGATGTAAATGTATACATGTATATCTTCTATAAGAAAATGAATACACATATCATAGTAATCAATTTTATTAATTTATACTACTCTTTCAACACATTTACTAGATAATTATTTTATTAGTTTACCATGAAATCATGTATAATATATATCAAAGTATTTTAGTGTAAAACAATATAAACACCCATATTGGTATTTTTTAACATTTCAAATGAACATGAACATGTAGATGATTCCAAAAATATTTCCAATATGAATCACGTGAACATCAATTTTTATTTATTTCCAAGACATTGTTTGTGTATTTTTGTATGGATGTATGGATTTTCAATTATTCCAAATGATAACATACGATATCTTTATAAATGTGGAAACTATGATTTATTAAATTGAAAACTAATGAAATGAATTTTAAATTAGAAATATTTAATATTTTCTAGATTATATTGTAACATAATAAAAATCACTAAATGAAGAATATATATTTTAGACAATGATTTTTGGTATTCTCCAATAGAGAGTGAATCTAGACTATCTCCATTTTTAGCTATAATATCCACCTCAAATATATAAATATTACAAAATCTAAATAGTTCATCAGTTTATATAAAAATTTGATATCCACAATCATAATCTAAATAAAAATTTATAAAAATAATGATTAAAATTATAAATAATAACCTTAGATACTACATATATATTCTTCATTTACGCACAAATATTTTTTCTAAGGCATTTATTAGGGAAAACACACTATATTAGATTTTTTATCCTTGTTCTAATTAATTATTTTCATGTAATGGTAGTATTATATTCACATTTATTTGGATTTACTCTTGCTTTGTTTTATATTTCCATACAAATTTTATTTATAAGGTCACAATGTTGTTTATTATTAATGTCATTATCTACATGTTGAGTTAGAATCAATATATCTGGTAGAATATGCAATATATTCTAGATGATTAAATTCATAATATAAACTAATAGTCTATAACATAAGGATGCAGGTATGATTTTGTGAACGATTTATAGTTAAATTTGAATCCAAATGTCTTGAAATGATCAACTTATATGATCATATATTATCTCTGAGGTCAAACAAGAACCCATTTCCTTTAATTTGTTTAATTTGTTGTTTGGAGATCTCAGTCATATATTATCAATATTTCTCATGATATAGATCATAGTGATATTGAAACACGTGTCATAAATCTATATAATCATAAATATCCTGAATATCAACAATCATATGTTATAAAATGGGATTTTAGACATCCAATTCATCATTCATGTGTTTTATAAAGACATTTTATTCCCCCGATCATTCCTTATTATAATGACATTCATGAATTGTGGACCCAATAAGTTATTAATTCATATAAATTTATAGTATGATTCATAGGAACCTATTTCAATATTTGAAGTTAACATCAATCAATATATTATCTTTCTATAGGATAAAATAGAGGGATATTTTCATGTGTGAGTGGAATTACATTTTATAAAAAAGGCATTGTATAATTTTTCTCATTATCTTAATTTCATTTTCAGTATTACAAATTTATTTTATCTGTCTCCATCTTTTTTAAAAATCCCTATTCCCCCCACTAATATAATTATATTATTATATGTCTAGGAAATTATATAGTAAATGATCTATATTCCACTTTGACTAATCCATATGAGGTCTAAAGGAATTAATTAAATTTATTCTGGTATAAGTTAATTTTGAAATTCATTAACATGAAGTTACATTATCTTTTGAGTGGGATCCCTAAACAGAAAATCCAATATTGAATCTTCCCCAATTCTCTTATCAATGATAATTAATGTCTAGATATATAAATCAACCATCGAATCATAATAGGTTATGTCACCTAATGACTTTCATTAAAACTCCTTGATTATGGTAGGAAACCTAACTAGGTGGAGATACATAAATTAGACTATTGTTTCATTCTACCTCATGTGATAGAAGGTTTTTCATAAGGAAATATTTTAATAACATATTTTTTTAATAATTCAAATAAATTATTTTATTCATACCATGATTTCTGATAGCATGTTTATTTTTCGTAAATATTTAACAATCCTTCTAAGATTTATTTATGCATACTTTATATATTTTATAGTTTATTACCATTATTATTATTTTTTATATATTTTTAGATCCCATTTGATAAAAAATAAATCTTAAATATAAAATAATACCGAGGCATTAAAAAATCAAATAAATATGGGACATAGTCATTTCATTTTAACTACTTGTTTGCTTATCAAGTGGATGATAAACCTAATATGATCCATGGGGATGAAATGCCTTGAAACCATTATATGGTTGAGTTACATAATTCCTCTATTAACATAAATATTAAATATAACATTTACCTTTTATGATACTTTAAATCCATTACTATGATTTAAAATATACATGTATTGTAATATAGGTGACACAACATGTATCATTCAATGTCCTAAAAATCATTTTCGATAATTTTAATATTAATTTTAAATTCATATCCCATGAAATTTCATGTTGTTTTTTATGTGTACTTTAAAAATACATGTATTTTATACTTACACGGAATGTGTCCCCACATGTCATGTGATGATATATACAATGTGCTTTTCCATGGGTAAGAACACATTATACTTACGAAGTTATTAACCACATTAGTAGACCAAAATATACTTGGAAAATTCCTCTAGAAATACACATTATGTACATGACATAAACTAAGAACATCAATGTATTGTATTTATAATATTATGTCGATAATATAAAAAAAATATTTTAAAAAAATATGTCACCGATAACATAATGTGTAATAAGTGTCTAATTAAATAGTTTACATTGAATGAAAATCCTGTTATAATCTTTGTAGATCATCCTAGAAATAATTATTAATTTCTCATCACGCATGACATGACTTTCTCAACTTGTACATTTTGTGAGTCGGACCCTATTACATGGTGTGTACAAATAGCTACACATTATTTACTCTATTTATAACAATCCATTAAATATTCTTTCTATCTATAAATGTATCTTTCATGGGATCTAAAATGTAATTAGGAATAAATATACAACTATGTTCCATGTAATTCATTTCTTTTATTGTCTCCCAACTAGTAGTTAATAAGTGATATGTAATTACATCATGTACATTAACCAAAATGATTTTCTTAATTTACATATAGTAAATGTCATGTCGACAATAATTTGGGTGTAGTATATAGAGACCGAAATATTTGATACATAAATATTAAATCATATCATGTGAATATTATATAAATAAAAATATGATAAATTATAGAATCATATAAGTTTATAGTATTTAAAATCATGGATACATAAACAACATGTTCACAAGAGTTCCATATCATCTCCTATTATTTTCTTCCTTTCTATCACCCTTCATATACATATCACACATCGAAACATTCTTCATAACTTTGGGAAATGAAATATAATAAATAGTTTTCTCAAATGATTTTTTTGTTTAAATAAGGGATATATCCATGCTCAAATAAATATAATATGAGCACAATGGTAAGAGATATTAATTATATCATTTGAAAACAATACCTATAATTTCATAGAACATAATAATAAGTATTAAAATAAGTATTTGTTTTTTATAAGACACAAATAATATATGAATCAATGAACATGAGCCATGAGAGCATTGCATTGGAATAAGAAATAATTTTTTGGTGAACACATAATAATACCAAAAAAAATTCTCAGTCAATGATCCTTTATAGGACTATAAATTGATGATGTTCACTCCGTATTGCATCATATATTTAGTCTAGGATCCCTCCATAGAAGAAAATAATAAAAATTGTCCCATACCCAACTTCGTTAATTCCCCATTCAAGTATTTATTATCTCACGAGATATATATCATTATATATATCATTTTAGGGATATATAATTTATTTTCTACATACCACAGAATCATATTACAAACATACTAGTTCTATACAACTAAGAAATAGTCATCATATATTATACACCATTAAAAATGGATTTTATAAATTTTTTAGAAATCATTCTTAGTAGAACCAATAGATAATAAATGGGTTTTATATAAATAATATCATCAAAATTACAAATCTTCCAGATTAATAATATGCATGGAATAATTAATTTTTATTCCAAATAAAGAATAAGTAACATAAAATAATTTTATTATAAATTAACATCATTTAAAATATATTTTTAATATATCTTAAGTAAAATGGCCATTTCATTATGTAATTACAAAAGTAAAATCAATTTTTTTTTGAAATATTGTAGAATAAATTTACATTGGAAAAAATGGAAACCTAAAATAGAATATTCAATGTATTATGTGGTCATGATGGCTTGAAATTTTCTTCATGTTGTGTATATGAAAACAAATTTTCAATTCATATTTTGTGTAAAAACATATACGTGAATCATTGGGAATGAGATATAATATTCATTTTATTGAATTTTTTTAAAATTCACCCAAGGGTAATAATGACATTAAACAATCAAGGGATATTATGAAAACTAATTTCTATAATATTTCAAAGAAAACATCGACGAGGAAGAAAAATTCATTTCAACTAAAGGGGGAAATAAATATAGTTCACCTTAAAAATATTATTTTATTATCTTATGTATATAATGTGATGAAAATGGAAATAAATTTTTTTATCTCTATAAAAAATTGGATAATATTAATTAGAATATTGAGTGGCCATTCATGAATTCTCATCACAGGAAACATAGTCTTAAACTATCTCGGTAAATAATGAGATTGTTCATAAAACCCATAACACTTTTGTTACCATTAATAATAACCCTTATGGAAAAAATAAATTAAATATAAAATTAAATACAAATAAAAAAATTTATTCAATATATATTATCATAGGCTCTATATATAAAACACATCAATGAAACAAGTGTGTAATATGGCATATTTTACATGGAAACAAATGTTTAATGGGAAACCTTTAATTCAAGTTGGACATTCCTTGAATGTTTTATAATATCCTATATAATAAATTTTAATTTATTTTATTTATATATTTTTTTAATTAAAATAATTAACACATATTATATGATCCACTTTTAACATTAAATCAACTATTTTCTAATAATTCCATATTATAATCATCATTTTTAGATGTCAACTCTTTTAATTTTCATGATAATTTCTGTTCAGTAACAATGATACATTCACATTAATCATGATTCTATAACCTATATAAATTTAGTCATAATATAAATGTAATATATTCATTATATATATATATATGTATATTTATCCATAAATTGTTGTGATGTAATATTGATATATATTTTTCATGGAGTCATTAAGTCGTACCTAATCATGAATGTTGTTGTCTTAACATTTTGATAGAAGGAATAGAATAAATACAATAAATTACTAAAAAATTAAATGACATGTTTTACATAATATGTATTATATAAATTTATTAAATATATCCTTTTTGTTTTCTATATAATGGTTAAATAAATAACGGAATTAAATCTCTTCGTGTTGGTGGTAGCCCACATGTACGCAGGAGTGATATTGTTGCTTTCAAATTGATTTGCAGTTATGTTATTAGATATAAATATATATTTAAAATTTAATTATTATTTGTTTAATATAATATAAAAACATTAAAAACATCATAATATCCATTCTAGAAATGTGGGGATGGAAAATGAATTGTAACCGTATCTGGAGGAGGTAGTCTGCATGTATGCATGTGAGATACATTCAGACTCTATTTGATTTTAAATAGGATGAATAATAGTGGTAACAAAATAATAATAACATTTCTTTTTATATTGGAAAAATTTATATTTTATTCAATGATAAATACCATATATTTAGAGGATGTACAAATATAAATTATTTGAAAGACTTTTTGTAATATAGTTACCAATTATTAAGTTTTCCACCTTATGACCATTCTTAAAGACACATGGAATAGTAATTTATAAATTACAACACCTTTAAATATTATCTTTTGAAGTTTATATAATAATGTGTTGGGGATGGTCGAGCAATATGAATCAATATGTTGTAAAAATTGAATGGTAGGGTGTCCTTCTTTAAGGACATGAATCTTTAAAAAAGGTTCCAATCATTATTTTTTCTTTTTTGATAAGTTAAATAGTCATAATGAGGATTGTTAGTCAACAAAATGAGTTCATGACAGTTTTCTGGGAAATTCTAAAGGTAGGAGATCAGAAAAGGGAATAGAATATCGGGCCACACAGTTTTTTTTGCAATCGTATGACCTAGGCACATGGTCTTGAGATTGTTGAATTATGGATCTACACAGTATATGAATGATTAGTAAAAACATGTGTGGATACTGTGCAATGTTCCCAGTATGGTAGTGTAATTTTTCTTGTTTGGAAAAGCATGGGAAGAAATCGTGTTGGTTTTCGAGGAGAAATTACCATTTTTCCCTCCCTTATTTTAATTTTAATTTCCTCTCATTTCTTTACCTCAATAGAATAGTGCGTCCCCCTTTCTCTCAAAGGGTTCAAAAATCTCTTCCTCCTTGGATTCATGCTACTACACCATCATGAAACCAATTCATGATGAAATGAAGGTGTTCGATAGGCCAATGTAGGGCTAACCATGTATGCTCCTCCTACATTGAAATATTTCTCCATATTTTGTGCTATTTGGATGTTACCTTGTTCACCCCCTTTTAGGGTGTTAGAATGAAACTCAAATCTACCACAATCTACTCTGAATCTATAGTTGATATCCAGTGAGGCATCATCTATGGAACTAAGGTGGGTGGTCACGTAGTCTTCCATTTGAGTTTTGGCTATTTTGTATTTATTCCATCATTCCATGAGACAAACTTTTATAATATCCCCTATTGTTTTAATTTATTCATGTATAAATGAACCTAGAGCCTTGATATAGGTGAATAGGGTTTGGATTATGGGGTTTGGGATCACCCATTCTTTGTATGGACACCTAAGGGATGTGCCACCCAAATTGGCCATTTTATGTCAATTTCCCAAAATTAATAATTAAGGTTTGTATCAACATGCATGGGTTTTAATTGAATTTTTCATTCTCCCATGTGTATTTGGAGTGTACCAAGGTTACTCAATTATGTTAAGACCCTATTAGTAAATTAATAGACAAATTAGTAGGTGGGTATTTGACATTGACATTTGAATCTTGAAACATTGACTTGAAATGGAATTTCCATGTTATGAAAATTGGATGGACGACTTTGTATATTAGCTAGGATGAGTTCGGCTCAACCATATAAGTGATTTGGCTCAAGTATAATGGTTTCAATGGATGGAATGGCTCTCCAATGTCTTTATTTATTATTAATAAAATTTCATAATAGATTTTCATTTTTAACGTGAAATGATGTAATATCATTTGAATTTTATTATATAATATGAATTCTTAGATAATTTCAGTGCCTATGACTTAAAATTTGAATGTGTGAATGGAAGGGAATCATACACCATGCCACTGAGGAAATTTATGGGAGGGAGGCATGTTTACCCCACGCCATTGATAACCTCTCTGTATATATGGATGGGATGAATTCTTACATTGTTCTGGTTATAACCTCAATATGGATGGGAGACATTCTTACCCCATTCTAGTATCTTGTATCTATGGGATGTGTTCATACCCCATTACAGTATCTTCTATGGTTTGAGGTAATTCTTACACAATTACATCTACGATATATATATATGGACAGGAGGCATTCATACCTCATGCAAGTGATAACCTATATATATATATACCTAGTGACATATGAGGACATACCATGATTGAAATGAAGCATGTAGACCCACCATGTGTCCTTTTGAAACCTAAGTAGGTGGTATTTTATTTATTAATTATTTATTTACTTTCCTTTTATTAGTTTCACCCTGTTTAAATACATGCTCCACCTGGATTACACATAGACATCGTTGGTGGTGTAATACTAAGATTTATGTCACACGATACTTGATCCACTATTAGCACCTGAGAAGACTGTTTACATACAATTAAGGATTGGGTAAGACACCACTTTTCTGATTGTGGAATATTTTTCATAGACGAAGCTTAGGAACAGTGGACTGGCCAATGCCTTGAGATGTTATGGAACAAGATTTGGATTTTGTTATATTTTTTACTTTTATATTAGTATGTCTATATATTGTTTTCTCTTCCCATTTTGTATTAGTTTTCCATGCATGAATATCAATATTTTTCATTACCTTTTTGGATTTTTTATATTATTCAGTCTTCAACTATATCATTTAACATTTCAATTGATAATTGTAACATCCTATATGTTTGTGATTCCACTATTTTATGTTGTTGTTACATCTACAGTGTACTCTGAAATGGTGTTATAGTCTCCTTGATGATTTACCTTTACACCCTCACTGCAAGGCAAGTTCCCCTATATTAACGGGAGATGCGTTATGGGTCAGGTGGCCAATCGGGCTTGGGGCATGGGTTATGTGTTGGATAGGATCAGGAAGTCGCACAATAGTACCAAAGTAGGTTCTGTTATTGGTTTACTATTTTGTGAGAGTATATTGGAGATTGGGAATGATTAGGACATAGTCACAAGCCATTCCTGGGAATCACGAACCAATTTATGGGGTAAGGAACAATTTTTATAAAT
The DNA here is from genome assembly GCA_963277665.1 of Viscum album. Taxonomy (NCBI): domain Eukaryota; kingdom Viridiplantae; phylum Streptophyta; class Magnoliopsida; order Santalales; family Viscaceae; genus Viscum; species Viscum album. The sequence continues at coordinate 1,213,450,116 of OY728120.1, read as the reverse complement.
TATTTTTGTTATTGATTCGAATATTACTATTTATATCATTACACAGTTGGGTGCTACACATATTTTTTGATGTTATTGAAATTTTTGATATTGGAATTGTGATTTCACATCACAACCCTATGAAAATAAGTTTATGTGTTAGAGCATTAATCATGATAGGCACAATATGGATAATCCATGTATTTTTCAATGTGAAGTTTAAATTTTGATCAAGCATTTACTAATGCATGTTGTTGTGCCTAATTAAATATATTCAATTATACTAACATATTTTGGAATGATTTGGATCATTCTGTGGGGTGATTATGGTGGGTACCACTCATTGATTCATAAGGGTTATGGGCCCTTATCTGTCATAAAATGACATTCCAGCTAGCTCAAACATTTGAGTGATGATATAATCACATGGAAAAGAACAATTTACATAAAAATGAAAACAAATTGGGAGTCATATTTTGAATTATAAGGATAATGGGACCTTATAAAACATAAAATGATATCACACTGGATTCAGGTGGACAAAATGACTTATAACTAGAGAAATACCTATTAAGACAAGACTAAAATAGAAATTTTTCCCGAACCCAACATTATTAGACTGTATTTGGTGTTTCACCATTCATATTGTATGTTGTGGTCTGATATAATGTCTGGTTTTGGATTTTGAACCTTGTAGAGAGGTGTGTCCACTCTTAAAATAAGGTTTTAGTACATTTCCTAGTTTCTAAAATCTAGTCCATTAAAATGCATAAATACCTTCTAAGGTATTCATTTGGTATTGTATAATTATTCCACCACAACATCCTAAAGTCATGCGCCATGAATATGGCGACGATCATGATATCGAGGTGGAAGAATTTGAGCTTCCAGTTGTTCTTCCAGTTGAGCAACCTGTGGTTCCTCCTTCTATACATAATTTGGGGTCTTACAAACAATTTCAAGAGGGTTTTTTTCATATTACGTAGAATATGTAAGGGGGAGTTTGAACTACCTCAACCATGGCACAGTTGACTCATGAGTTTCAACATCTGAATCCTCCTACTTTCTCGGGGGAGGGAAGACCACTTTTTGTGAAGTATTTGATCTTGGTGGTCCTATCTATCATTGAGATCCTATAGATTCCTCTTAAGTGGAGGGTCAATATATCTTCTTACAATGTAAAAAACATAGAAAATAGGTGGTGGGATGTCATCTCCCTTGCTGGATAGGATAAAGAGATGGTTTGGGATTCCTTCCAGATTTCCTTCTATGACAACTTCTTTCAACATATAGTAAAGGATTACATAGCTGGATAGATCATGAATCTATAACAGGGGACCATGACGGTTATGGATTACCCATCCAGATCCACTTATCTATAGTGTTTTCTTTCTCACTATATACTAATTAGATGATGGTTACTATGACATTTGAGGACAAGATGTGTTATGCCATCTTGTCAAAATTTTAAGGTTTTAGGATGAAAAATATTTCAAAAATCATCAACTATGACCTAATTATAGAGGTAAATTTGAGTGATGAAGATGGGTGAAATCTAAGGAGGTTCAAAACCTAAGGCTTCTGGTGGATCTTATTCTCGGTGAATGTGATGTTTCAGAGAATCCCTCAAGAGAAGAGGTGGTTAGGATCCTTTCACTGGTGGTTCTCCAATCTGTCACCAGTGCGAAGAACTAGAGCATTTCAAGAGAGATTGTACATAGATTTTTTTTGAGTGAAGATGTTATGGAAGGTTGGTTCATATCCAATATTTCTGAACAGCCTTCTCTCTAGTGCCTAGTGAGCAGTGGTCTTCACCCACTCCTTGGTTTGGAGTAGGGTTGAAAGGATCATGATAGACATGTAGCTGGAATACCCCTAGTCAATGAGGCTCTAGAGGTGGTTGAGGAAGAGGAATAAAGGCTTATAATACTCTTCCCTAGAAGAGTGGGCCTATTCAGGGGCAGTCAGGCAGCGACTTTGGGATTCCGTACATGAATGTTACATGCATTCTAGCCTACACCAAAAGAGCAGAGAACCAAACCGTCTACTATACGAGGTACTATTATACTACCCTCCACTATAGTATCTTCTTTGTTTGAAACAAGCACATATCACTCATTCTTATCCGAGGAAATCACTGGGAGATTGGGTCATGACATTGGGAACTATCATGGTGTTATGACGATAGATACACCATTTGGTATCTGTTTCAAGTGTGTTCTTTGCTCTTAGATTTCACACCTTGATATAGGCAATTACCTTTTTGAATGGAACATGTTTGTTATCGACATGACATGTTTTTATGTAATAATTGGTATGGAAATGTTAGTTCCCTAAACATTTGACATTGAATACTATAGCCAAAGGGATTTTTATACATCACTATATGGTGTTACATACATTTTGAAGGTAGATTGGGATGTGGGTGCCACACAAGTAGAACCTGATATGTAGAGGCTAGGTAGTGTTATGGAATAGGTTTCCAGTCATTACCCTAATGTACAAGGGATGAAACTAGATGTTTTTCATCATGTGGTGAAGTGTTTAAAATATATTTTCCCTAAAGAATTATATGGTCTACCTCTGGTGAGAGAGATAGAGTTTACTTTTTAGCTTGTTCTACAAGCAGCACAAGTGACTATTCCTCTATATTGGATGGAATATAAAGAGATTTGGGAGATCAAGACTCTCATGAAGTATCTCGAGGAGAAAGGATTAATACTCAATAGAAATTAACCTTGGGATTCACCTACCCTCTATTACAAAAAGGCTTGCAATACCCTTAGTCTTTGTGTGGGTGATCGTCAGCTAAATCAGGTGAATATCAATAATCGAAATCTTTTTCATAGAACATATGACATGTTTGATCAACACTGAGGAGATAAGATGTTTTGAAAGATATATATGAGGTCGATATATCATCAAGTTCAATTCAGTACATCATGAATTCCTCTCACATATTTTAAGAGCATGTATGGTCTCTATGAGTACCTGGTTAATGCGTTCAGACTCCCAGACATACCTGTTGCCTTCATAGATCTTATAAACTAGGTCTTCCACCTGTATCTGTATTAATTTTCAGTTGTGTTTGTTGAGAAAACCATTGTGTATTCACACTATAGTCATGATAATGAAAACCATCTTGACATGATGTGGAATATGATGAGAGAGAATCAACCTAGAAAATACCACTTTTGGATCGATAAAGTCCACTTATTTGATTATATCATCTCGGAGTGAGGAGTTTTAGTTGACCCCTAAAAAGTGAATGATGTGGTTTTATAGGATTATCACTATAAATTCTTTGATATTCATAGTTTAATAAGGATTTATATATACTACAATTGATTCATCATGATTTCCCATACCATGAAGTGCCGCTTAATGTCTTGGTGAATAAGGGCACTCTGTTCTAATAGACAGAAACTTGTGAAGAATCCTTTCAGGAGTTGAAGGGAAGACTAACATTAGAACCAATACTAATTATTTAAAATATTTTTAGGTCTTATTCAGTATATTGTGACAGACTAGGTATTATTTTTGGAGCTGTTATGATGCAGGACAACCGAGTTGTTGCAATTGATTCTCATCAGTTGAGGCATGACGAGCAGAATTACCCAGCGCACGACCTCAGGAACACTGTTGTAGTTAATGACATATGCTATTAGAGACACTATTTATTGGAGATATTTTTTTTTGTTTTTCCAAACCAGAAATCCTGAAATACATCTTCACTCAATGGTCACTAGATTTTTGGATGTGTAGGATGGTTGAGTACCGACAATTGTTTGGTTTAGAACATGCCTACACTCTAGGGAAGGGAAACTCAAAATCCAATTCTCTAAGCCAGATGTCTTTGAAATATGAATTTATGGTGTCCAATGACGAATGGAATACTATTTCATTATTCATGTAGATGCACATTGATGATCCAGAGGACTATGTTCAGGTTATTCATTCATCCTTAGCAGTGATATCAACTCTTCTGGAATGAGTATGAAGTAGACCACTATCTAATCCAGAATGCCTTATACTACTAGAAAGTGTTTCAAATAATGACATTTATTCTGGGTAGATAGTTGATGGGGATGATTGTATTCTATTCTGTGGGTGTATATGTGTCCCAGCTAAAATCAAAGATTTATTGGTAATGAATTTTTATTATTCGGAATGGGAATTTCACCATGGTGTCACCAATATGTTTCTATATCTACAATGTCAATATTGGTGGACCTGTATGAAATGTGATATATATGGTATCATCACATGATGTTAAACCTATCAGCAATTTAGGGTGGAACATTAGTGTGTGGTGGGGCTACATTAGTCATTGTCCCTTTCTATATGGAAATTAGAAAAGGTTTCTATGGGTTTCATCGCTAGTTTTCCCAGATCACCTCATGAAAACAACATAATGTGGGTTATAGTTGACCATATAAAAATGGTAACACACTTCTTGTATATGTGAGATAAATTTTCTGTAGAGAGCCTCGGATGACTGTATGTCAAATAGTTGGCCAGTCTTCATGAAGCAACTTGTTATAATTTTTCAGATAGAGATTCTTATTTCACATCACAGTTCTAGAAGGGGTTTCTGATGGACATGGGTACATATGTATTTTTGAGAAAAACCTATTACCCTCATACCAATGGGAATACATATTTTACAATTCAGGTGCTTGAGGAAATTCTTTGTGCATGGGTTTTTGAATTTTAGGTTTTCTAGGAGAAACATATTTGATCATTGAGTTCGCTTTTGACAACAGATTTCATGTTACTATCGAGATGGATCCCTAAGAATAATTGTAGGGTAGTCCTTGAAGCTCACCTCAATGTGGGTTGGAGGTAGGGGAAGAAGTAGTTCAGGGGCCTCATCTCATGCTGGAGACTTTAGTGTAGTCCAACTTACCCAGAAGCGTATGTTGACATCTAAGTCTACAAAATATTCTTATGCCAACAGACATTGATTCCCTCTTGAGTTTGAGGTCGGAGACTACGTTTTCTTGAAAGTCTCACGAATCTTAGGGATTAGATGTATTCAAATGCTAGGTAATCAATGAGATTCGCTGTCCCTTAGAGGTAGAGATGCAGATTGGAGAAGTGTCTTAATGGTTGAAACATCCTCAGAGATAATAGCCTATGCATGATGTTTCTTATGGATCTCATCGTCATCTAAATTTTCCAGACACATCTCATATCTCCCTTCTTAATGAGGTTGAGATGGTTATAGATGAATCCTTTGAGGAGTATATAGTTCATATTATTGACTGGAGCATGAAGGCACTCAGAAAAAGTTATATTACTCTTGTATGGGTGTTGTGGCAGCACAATAGGGAATTCGGTGAGACCTGGGAGTGGGAATAGGATATATGATATCAGCAACTGAAATTCATTATGATACTCTTTACCCTTAAAAGGGAAACTCAAGGATGAGTTCTAATAAATAGGGGATGTTTTAACGACCCAACTCTTTGACCAATGTTTAGATCATTGGTTTCTATTTTATGGATAACCTAAATGGTCATAATGAATTCTTATAATCATGATTAGAAGGTCACAAGAGAATTTAGGGATCTTCTTCAGCACGGAGCTCTAATAAGGGGAAAGCGGACCCTGCCTTATAGTTTTCATGCAACCGTGTGACCCAGGCATAGGGCAGTGAAACTGCCACAGTATAGATCTACATGATGTATGCACTATTATGGAATCCACGCATATAGACCATGATATATTCCAAGTAAGGTATTTAAGTACACACTATTTATGAATGGTTTGGAAAACCATGCAAAAAAATTGTGTGAGCCCTTTTTTGAGGCAAAATGAGCTTTCAACCTCTCCCTTATTTAAGTTCTAATTTATTCTCATTTCCTCACCTTCAGTAGACAATGTCTCCCTATTTTTTATGTATGTTTCCAAAAGATCCTCCTCAATAGAAGCTTTCTACTCCTCCATCTAAAAGCTGATTACTGAATTGAGAGAAGTGTTGGATAATCCAATTTAATACTTACCCTACATTCTCCTCCTTCCTCGCTAAATTTATCCATCTGTTGTTCTATTTATTCGTTGGATATTTAACCATATTTTCATACCATTGGAATAAAAAATACACCTACTATAAAATACTCAAAATCTATGGTTGATATCCAATGAGGAATCCTCCACCACCCTATAGAAGGAGGTCATGTAGTTTTCCATTTCAGTTTTGGCCATTTCAAATTTATTTTGTCATGCTATAAACTGGTCTTTGCTGAGACCCTCTATTGTGATGATTTCTTCATGTATAATTTAGCCAATAGCCATGACATAAGATAAGTGGGTTTGGATTAGGGGTTTTGAGATCACCCTTTCATTGTGTGGACACCCATGGGATGTATAACTAAAATTGTCCATTTTAGGCAAATTTCTCAAAATGTCTATTTTTTGTTTGTAGTTACCGACCTAGTTTTTAATTGAATTATCCCTTTTCCAATGTGTAGTTGGATTATAAAAATGTCCCTCAATGGTTACTAGACTCTTTTGATTAAGAATTGGCCAAATGGGTATGTATATATTTGACTTCAAAATTTGGACCTTAACACCATGACATGGAATGGATTTTCCATGATTGGAAAATTTGACGGCTGGATTTGTAGGTTGGATACGATGAGTTGGCCTAAAAAATATACGTGATTTGGATCAAATATAATGTTTTCATGGGATGGAATGGATTTAACTTATCTTGATATATTATTAAAATAATTTGAAAAATTGGTTTTTTTTTATTTTAAATGATGTAAGATGGTTTTTCTTACATTATATAATGTTAATGATAATAAAATTTATATTCTTATGACATATAATATGAATGTGTTGATGGTTGGAATTCAATACCCTATTCCACTTATGAAATTTTTCGTTGAGTGGAATGTTTACCCCACGCCATGGATAACCTCTATGTATATATGAGTGGGAGGAATTCTTACCCAGTTTTGGTTATATCCTATGTATGGATGGGGGGCATTCTTACCCTATCCTAGTATCATGTATAGATGGGAGACCATCTTAAGCTATGCATGTACCTTATATGGGTGGGAGGAATTCGTACCCCATGATAGCTGTGATATATATATCAATGTGTGTGTGTGTGTTGATGAGATACATTCGTACCTACTATTAGTGATAACCTATATATACATACGTAGTGACTTATTCATACATACCAAAATTGAGCTGAAGCTAGTAGACGATTCAAGTGTCCTTTGGGAAACTGAGTTGGTCGAAAATTGTTTATTCCGTATTTATTTACATTCCAAATATTATTTTAATCTGTTTTACTTATGGGTTACACTAAGATTACATACACAGATCTTTGGTGGTGGCCTGTTGAGATCTATCTCACACACTACTTGAGCCACCATTGGAAACCGAGAAGATAATATTCCTATAGGTATGGATATGAAAAAAGAGCACTCATATGGTTGATGATTTTTTATAAATGAGAATAAGAGTAGACGATCATGATTATGTTTGAAATGGTATAGAGCATATTTTGGATTTTGTTCTATTTTGTACATCTGTATTAGTATGTTTGATTCTTGTTTTATATTCCCATTTTGTACTGGCATTCCATGCATGCATATCTATATAAATAACTTCCTATGAGGATTTTATTATATTACTCCACATTCTATTGTATCTTTTTAGTTTTTTGTAAATTATTGTAACTTATTGTATGCTTATGTTTCTGCTTTTGTATTTTTTTGTTACATCCACTGCGTACTATAACATGGGAATATAGTCTCTCGGTTAATTTATTCTCACACCACTGCTGCTAGTCCATAGCCCGTAGCTTAAGGAGAGATGCCCCAAGGGTTATGTGGCCAACTGGTTATGGGGAACATGTTACTTGGCAGCTGAGTATGGGACATCCCACATTTTATAGGTAGTTAGTGGACACCCATGATACATATTAAATAATTAAAGTATAAAAATTACATACTGATGAAAACTTTTTCAAATTTGAAAGAGATTTAAAATTTATATAGTTAGAGGTCAAAATATGTTATGAAAATTGTATTTAGATATTTTTAATTTGGAATGATATTATTATATCTTATATTAATGTCCCTGGTACATAAACGTTCACCCTAAATATGGTAACATATTTTAATTTTTTTTAAAATTCATTATTTAGAAAAATTAATTGGAGAAAATTGTAAAATATTAATTATTGTAATCATTAATATGGAATATATTTAATTATATTTAATTTCCAAAATATTCATAATTTAATTTAAAATAAAACATGTAAAATGTTGTAAAATTGTTTTCAAGAAAATGAATTCTTACATATAAAAGTAAATAAGCCAAAGTACAAAAAAATTATTTCCAATAGGATTAATTAAATTAATATTTATATATATACTATAATTTAATTTTAAACCCAATTTTTTAAAACTATATATATGTAATGATTTAAAATAAATGATATTTCACAATAACAATTTTTACATTTAACAATGCATAGAAAAATAAATATATTCACAAAAATCAATGAATTTTCCTGTAATATAATTTTTTATGTCTTATTTAAAAATTATAATTTTTTGAAATAATGATTCCAATTTTTTGATAAATTATTTATATTTTTTTCTCAGTAAAATCAATTTAAATAACTATTTTTGGGAAATTTATTTTTAAATAACTTAAATTCATTAACAAAATTAGTACTTATTTACAAATATTTTTTTAATCTCATAAACCATTAAAAATTATTTTTCAAATTTTTTATACTTATACACATATTTATTTTAATTTCATGTTTATAATGGGAATATGAGCCTCATCCCACCCTGTGAAGACTTAGCATGTGCATCCAAAAGACCCGAGTTCAAATATGGGTGGAATCATATTTCTGAGGACTGTAGAAGGTACTGTTCAATACTATAGCATCTAGACCTATTCATCTGTTTGGGCCTTCAGGACACGGGTTTGGTCATTATGTTTATCAAGGCCTTCAGGCTACCCAAGGCCATAGGGCTAGTCCAGCTTTCACACCACCTCAAGGCATTTCGGTCACAATAAGGCCTTAGGGCCACCTCAAGGGCCTTAGAGAACCTAAATATGTACATATACTTGATATATTACTAGGAACAAGGCTCCAAATAAGGATCCAGAAAAAGAACATTCACCATAGATAAGATAACCAGACATGAATGATTGAATGGGTATGAATTTTCCATCATTATTAAGCCTATTCTTAATTCCCAAGGATGGATGGTCGACCAACCATGCGAAGGTAGAGAGCTAGCATGACAATAGTTTCTGTGAAGGGGAAGTTCCATGTTGTTTAATTTGGGTTGATATCATAGGAACATTGGGCCACATAATGTCACATAATCCCTCGGTCCTTATAAGTGTTCCCAATAATCCCTTGAAAAAGGGATTATCAATTATCAATAAAAATTGATGCCCTTCGGACCATTGATGTATGCAGGTTATAAAGTTTGATTATATTGTAATTCAATTAGTCTATGGATTTCATGTAACACAGTCTAATGAATAAAATTAGTTTATTTGAGGAGAAGTACATCATAAAATATTAGGGTGACTTATTTCTCAAGCCTTATGATGAATTTATCTAATGAAAATATGTCACCATAACAAAAAAATTGTGGACATCATCATTTCATCACATCTTCGAGCTCCATTGTAGATTATATGAATTATTTATTCCTCTAGATTAATTTTACATGGTTGGAATTCATGTTACCTAGCACTATATCACTGTGATCCATTATTTATAATGGTTGTTCTCTATAGAGATATTCATGACCAAATGGTAAAACCTATATGTTTAGTACATCCTATCAAATTGGTATATACGTATTCAAGAGAGATACATTTTGAAAATAATTTTTTAGAGTGGGGTTTGGTATCAAATATGAGTGATATGTTGTTGTCCATACTTATATATGAATCTCAAAGAATCTAAAATACAAAGGGATCACGATTAATTTGAATGATGGAGTGAATGTTATTGTCGTATGAAAATTTTAATGTATGATTTTTTTGAAACTAAAAAATATTGATGCCCATAGAACAAGATCTCAAAATATAATCCCCAATTTTAATGGTTCCCTCATACTGAATGTATGTTAGGTGGTCATTGGATTTACCAAAACACAACTATTAATCAATATATTATTAAATACCTCCCCAGAATGAAAATGTAACCCCCTAGTCTAGATTTGATACAACAAAATTTGGTACTTCGTACAACATCACTACATCATTCATGCATATTCTAGAAAGATATTCATGATAGAAATTTTCTATGAAGGAATTGATGTGTTCTTACTTCGTTAGGTGTTAGAATAAAAAAAGACAACATTTTTTCCATTAATAATTTTAAGGAGTCTTATAATGAAACCCAAGGTGTTGTTTTCCGATTTCCATTCTGTTATGGGTAATGGTTGATCATCGACATAGCTATATTTCTTAATCCTTAACATAATGATATTTTAAGCATTGAGATATATAGTATTTAATATATCTATTCTTATTATCCCTCTAGAATTACTCCATCATATCATTTTACATCATCATACTTCTTGGATAAATATTGAATGATGAACTGGGAGAATCATCCAACATATCCTTATATAAATATGGTATAAAACAGAAACATATATTGTTACTGAATCTAGTCATTCGTTTATAATAAATGTTGAACTCTGGATCTTTTCCTAAAATATTTTGGAAATCTACGTATTCCTTATATTCCTTTTTAATTGACACATTGATATCGGATTGAACACTTATTTGAGCAGGATAAGATTTCACCCCTCCCTACTTTATTTCTAGGTCTGTATTTTATAAATTGAAAAATAGATCTTTTATGATACTCATAATATATAATCTATCATGGTCTCTTGGACTCAAATCATTGTCCACCTTTTTGACCTTCATAGGTTGGTTCTATATTGAGCCATTATAATCTTTAATCAACTCCAATAATCTTCCCTAGTGTAAATCCAACTCTTTCTGAGTGTATATAAACCTTAATATTTAATGATATATATATAACATCAGTCCCAATAATGAAAAGTATTCTATATCATCAATTAGTAAATTAATGTATCTAAATCCAATTAATTCTTTTTGTTATATTTTATCATTAACATTTAATTTTTATGAGCCATAAGATATTGGTATATCAATCTATAAAAGGACATGTACTATTACCTTCCTTGATGAATCACTGTAAATAAAAATCCCATATTCAATGAATGGAATAATATGAATAGGTCCTCTAACTAACCATCAAACAATTCATTAAAATTTTCATCAAATTCATAAATCAAATAATAACTTGTATCATATCTGAATTTACGTACCGAGTGGATTAGAAATGCCAGTGGAGTTATTCACAAAGAGTCAAAAAAATCCATCCAAACAACGAAATATAGGGATATCAATCATATTTATTTTATTGGGATAATGATCAATAACAACCATAGATTCTGTATCCAAATATACACATTCAATTAATATTTTATAACCTAAAAATGAAACCATTAGTTGAAAAATTCACACTTGGTAAATTTTACATAAAACATCATCTTATATAGGGACATCATTAAAATTATCTAGTGATCATCATTTTATTACATCATTTTCCAATATATAATACTTTAATACTTAAATACAACCCAAAAATTATCAATGTAATATTTATTGTATCTATTCATTCAGTCTATGGAGATAGTTGAAGAATTTGTAAAAAATAATTTACTCACTATAAATTGATAGTGTCCATACCTCATATAAAAGTTTTTCATATGTGTGCATTCACCATTAACCCTCAAATAATAGTATCAATATCAATGATGAATCATAGAAAATTTTATAGATTCACCTAATTGGTCAATAAATAACAATATAAGGCCATGATATGTATCCCGGATTGAGATTTTGTTATCTTCATGACAATAATTATATTGTATCATTAAATCTTCATACATCATTTTTAAAAAAGGATCAAAAATTAGTGAAAGACTTGGTTGAATTATTATTTTATCAATATAATAATGGAGATTCTTATCTAATTCCAATAAATCAAATGAGGATATTCAATAAAGAATTTATGAAAAAATTATACCAACTGGTATGAGTTATATTGAAAAATCAACTTCACAATAAAATAGAATTCTAGGAAACAATTCACTAATAATATACCAAAATTCATATAAAATTCACATATATATGATGTTTACATTCTCCCTAACCTTATTAGATAATAATAACTTTTTAATATTAATCAATACCCATGCAATGGATGTAATTTCTATTGGTTGTTAATATTTATTATCAAATCGATATACAATAATTGGATTATTAAAAATATAAAATTCACAACACTTCTAATATAATTAATGTGGGTATTATGTAAATAAATCCAATACATGCCTATAGAAACATCAACTTATTTGAGATATAAATAGTTGGATTTACAGGTGGAGAATTCTCAAAAGTATAAATTAGATCTATATCCTAGGCATGATATGATATCATTGTACAATTCTGTGTTTTCACTACTAATTTTATATCTAATCATTAATGGATTTATTATAATACCCTTAAAAATTATAACAATATAAAATAGTTGGTATATCGGGATTCAAATGAATCATTAGTAGTTCTATAGTGGAAGAATAACAAAGAATTTATCACATTGTTACCTTACCTCGTCTCAGCCATAGTGATGACATGATATTTTACTCTCTCTCTAAAATTAAGAGGTTTTAGACATCATTTATCTACATTAAGATCCATATATGGTCACGTGTTATCATAATCCCCACAATCCATACATTTAAAACTCATGAATTAAGATGGATCATTTTTTCTCACATTTCTCCATTACCACCAAACGTATTCTTCCCATCAAATCTATATTTGGTTTCCTATTAGACATTATTAAAAAAAATAAAACAATTAAATGTTCCCAAAAGAAAATATCCCACATTTTTTATTTCAAAAATTTATCATAAACTATTTTTTATATTCTATAAAATATTTACTATTATAATTTCCTTTGATTTATACCATTCATTTCATAACAGAACTACGTGAATGGTGGGTAACTCCAAAAACCATTTACACAGTGATAGATCATCGAAAAATTTATTAATAAATATTGAAGTCTCAAATGGTTAATATGCTTAAATTATGTGTTTTATTCCACTAAATAATTAAACAATATTAAATTCAAGACATTTTATAATTCCAGAATCATACCTAAAATGTAATTCAATATTTTCCTCAAAGGTATTAATTGATTTTTAATCCAATTTAATTTTCTCGTGGAATTTCTTCTCCATAATATATTATGAATTATAGTGATATAAATATTAAAATATCCTCTAATAAACTCAACCCACACCATTCCTTCAGTTTAATCATGTTGTCGCATGTCTTTGATAAGATTCCAGCACTACTTATCTGTGCATTCATAATGAAAAAAGACAAAAATAATATTTAATGTTCTGAACACTATTGAATGGATAAAACCATTTTAGTGGTACTGATCCAATGTTCAAAAAATATTTGATCAGTAAACCTACATAATGAGTTTTCAAATTTACTCATGAAGGATTCAACATAACATTAATTCCTCATTTTCACATTTTGAAGCTCGATATGCTTCTTTTAGTGAGAATTTTGTTTTAGAATTGAAAATTAATTTTTCATTACATATCCCACAAAATATTGTTTCTCAATGATAAAATCATCACATTTTCCATGAAATTTACTACAATGTGGTTCCTTTATGTTCTATGCATTTAATTATAAAAAGATTGTAGTATGAGAAACAATAATAATTAAAGAAAACCATATATTCATGAAAACTCATTCTATAGTATATCTATGTCCTTAATCATTCATTTCAATATATGATACATTAGGTTTAACAATTTTCATCCATGACCCTCACCTATTCAAATCAATCAAAATGGTTCATAATTAAAATGTGAATTTATCCCATGATGTCGTTGGTAGTGTCAAATCATGTTCATAGTAAGGGAACACTCACCATTCCCTAATATGCTTGTCAATATGTACTCAACCAACTCATTTTAGGGTTGTTACCATTAGATGCAAAATTTCAAAAACCACATCAAATTGCATTGTTTAGAAAGGGATGTTTCATTATGAAGGTTACAATTCCTTCATTACAATAACATTGAAGTTTATCAAATAAATAGTATTATCTTAAATAATTCTACTAATGGTTTTTTATCATACATTCCAAAGGTAACTAAAACATTCTTTGATACCAATTATAGTGTCCAAGGTTTTCAGACATAGATAACACATCTTAATAGGTGATTATTCAGAACATAACATTAATGACCATGCCAATATCATATTGGTCAGTGTCTTTGAAAATAAGGATTCATAAAAAACATTTTTGTATGATATATACCTTATCTCCCACTATGTTCTTAATTACTATCACACTTCATAAAATATCTTACTAAAACCAATCTTCATAACATTGGAAATTAATTATATTGAAGGGTGAACTTAGATACTTATTAAGTATAAATTAGTGATATATGTGGGATCATATAATCATAATATGAACAAAAGACAAGGATACCCTATAGTTAACATTATTATACCATAAAGAGAATATCATATATCATGATCCACTATAATATAATTCATTTTGGAACATCATAAGACACGAATAAAAAAAGGAATCAAATAACATGAGACATGAGATCATAATATTTTCCTATTTAATAATTATGTTGCATAAATGCTAAATAAAAATAAATTCCTAGTTCTAGGATAAATTAACATGTGCCATATTATATTGTCTTCACTCACCATTATATCATATCATTAGTCACAGTTCAATCCCAAGAATATTATTGTGAATAGATTACACTACTGGAAATTCGGGCTATAGCCACGGACCTATAGCCACGGTTTTGTAGGTCCGTGGCTATAGCCATTATATTGCCACGCTTAAATTTTTCTTCCGTGGCTAAATCTGTTTCATCCTTTTTTTCTCCTATCTTTTATCGGGCTCCTCCTCCCGCAGCCCTCCTCCCCCAATTTGCACACCACCCTCCTCCCAACCACGTCTCCTCCTCAGCCCTCGCAATTCCTCATCGCCGTGCCCTCCTCCTCCCCGACGCCTCCTCCTCGCCGCGCCCTCCTCCTCGCCGCGCCCTCCTCGCCGCACCCTCCTCGCCGCGCCCTCCTCCTCGCCACGCCCTCCTCCCCGACGCCTCCTCCTCGCCGCGACCTCCTCACCACGCCCTCCTCCTCGATGGCTCCTCCCCGACGGCTCTCTTCCGACGCCGAGGTCGACACCCCCATCTCCTTCCCGACACATTTTCCTCATCTGCTGCTGTCTTCCTCGGTAATTTGTTTTTTTTCTACAGTTCATCCACCTCTTCGAACCCCCTCCTCCTCCTCCTATTTGCGATTTCCATCAAGTGTTCTAGGGTTCTTATCATTCCAGGTGAGGGTATCACAATTATTTGATAAATGGTGTCATTATATCATGAATTAATGATGATTTTTTTTTGTGATTAGTATGAACCATGATGATTTGCATATCAATTTTACAACATCTAGAGGAGTTGTTTTCCAAACAGCAACACTACACTTCATCAGAAAATAGAATGGTGGCTCAACATATTTGGCTATAGTTCACTCATGATGAAATGTTATTTCAGATTCATCATCTATCAGTATTATGTATTCAGTATACACATACAAGTACACTAAATCTTGGAACCAATTATATCTCGGTTATCAAATAGAAAAATTGGATCATGTTTCTAACTATCAACCAGTTCATGAGGTTGAAGGGGATATAAAGGGAAATAGATGAACATTTGAGGAATTAGAATCATATAATAGAATCTATTTATTATGGTCCTCCCATTGAAAATATGAGATTTTGGTGTTTACCTTCCGATGATGTTGGTGCTTCTTCTCATTCTATTGTATCCACCCACCATGATTCCTGTTATCCAACTTCATTGAGTCAGTGGGAAACTATAAAAATTTATATTTACCTCAGAACTATATAGATCCTTGTTCAAAATAATGGTATTTATATACATGAAAATAGCAATATATATGCACCTAAAACTATTTATTTTTCTAATTACATTGAGATGGTGGATTCCTATTATGAATATAGTAAATCCTATTGTCATTCAATGGACCTCCTTGATGAATGCCCCTCCCTGTTCTTGGCCGACGTCACCTTGAGACATCTTTGCGCGAACCCCCTCCCCGTTCCCGACCGACATCTTCACGCAAAATCCCCATATGGGGGGGAAGGATGAAATAGAGGTTAAATTTAACACCATTAGCCAACATGCTCTGTGAGTGTGATGAAGGTTAGACCAATCCCATGAAAAGGTGTCTTGATCCGTTATTTTTTCCGTTAGATGTTTTCCCTTAACTCTCTTGATACTCTTTTTTTGTTGAATTGATGTTTTGAACATGTATTTAGGGTCTGTTTGATAGCAATAATGAATTGAAAATAACTTAATTTTTCGTTTCTGGTTATGATTTGACTCCTTCAGTTGTATAGAAACTATTTGATATTTCAAAACATGTTGAATATATCAATTATTTTGTATTCTAAAACCCATTTTTTGTTTACTATTATAAAAAATTCTTATGATTCTTTTAATCCTTTCTTGATGCAGCCCTCATTTGTTTATTGCTATAAATGATTCTTTATGTCAAGAACTTGATCATTGGTTATGGAAATGAAAGGTTTAAATAAGTTGTGTCAATTAAAATTCTTTAGAATCACATTCATAGGTTTTTTATCCTAGATTTAGATAAATCAATATCTAAAGATTCTTATTTCAATTTATATTAGAATTATGCAAACATTTGTTACTTGTATTTTCCACTATTTTGAGATTTTCTCACTGGTGTCATTGTATTTATTTGGAAATCTAAGAATTTAAGAATCTATTTCTGAATTATTTAACCTTTATTGGTTTATATTTTTTATGAACATGGTAAATTCCTATGTTTTGGAATTGCATTCTCATGTTTTTTACCCAGATTTTATGTGAATCTGTCTATGCAGATTCTTATTTTTTTTCTATGAGAACTATCCATGTATTCCATACATGAATTTTCCACTGGTTTGTACCATCATTTTGAATTCCTAGAATTTAGGAATCCATATTGGAATTAGTTTATGTTAATAGGTTTAGAGTCAAAGAATCTTTACTTCCATGGAGCATGGATGATAAACCTATTTACCCTACAAACCAGGTGTTCAAAGATAATGTTAGATGTTTGGGAATCACCTTCAAACCTCTAACCATGTTGAATATCTCAAAAAAATATATTCTAAAACACATTTTCTATTTACTATTATAAATAAATTTTGTTATGACTCATTTAATCCCTGCTTGATGCAGCCCTCATTTTGTTTATTGTTGGAGATGATTCTTTGTGTCAAGAACATGCTTATTGGTTCTGGAAATGACAGGGGTAAATATTATGTGTTAATTTCAATGTTTTAGAATATTATTCTGTTTTTTATCCAAGATTTAGATAAATTAATCTGTAAGGACTCTTATTTCTATTTATATGAGAATTATGCAAGCATTTACTACTTATATTTTCCATTGTTTTCTAATTTTTTCGTTGGTGTCATTATAATCATTTTGAATTCTTGTAATTTAGGAATATATTTCCAAATTATTTTACCTTTATTGGTTTATATTTCTTATTAACTTGGTAAATGCCTATGTTTTGGAATTGTATTCTCATGTTTTTGACCCTCGTTTTAGGGGAATCAGTCTTTGTAGATTCTTGTTTATGTTTCTATGAGAAATATGCAAGCATTCCATTAATGAATTTTATACTGGTTTGTGATTTGTTCACTGTTACATTCAATTGGAATTCCTATAATTTTCAAATCCATCTTGGAATTATTTTATTTTTATTGGTATAGAATCATAGAATCTTTACTTGTTCTAATATTACCACTTCATCAAAAATATTAACCATAAATTCATTATAATGTTTAGTAGCTTTCATCCCATAACTAATGCTACAACCTTATAAACATAACTGTCACATCAACACCCTGCTTAATGAACTGCCACATTAGCACCCTCTGTGCAATAACGAAGATCATGAGAATGTGGCCAGTAAAGGGGACACATCAGCCGGGGTTTCTGCAATTTCCAATGACAAAAATATTTAGCCCAACTTTCATGAATATTATTATAGCCATTACTAATTATTGAATAAGTGTGGGAGGATATTTATATATATTTTATATCTAGTTTACCCCGATCTCAAGGATTTGATGTCATTATGGTGGTAGTGAACATACTTTCCAAGTGTAATAAAGAACCCAAATCCATAACTAGTTCCTTGGATAGAAAAGTCACATGTTTTCACTATGTTAAACCCATGCACATTAATCCCAAGTGTAGGAAACTCATGTGAGAGTTAGAACACAAAAAACCAACTGACCAGCCTTTTATGGTTGACTCAAGATATTATGCTATTGAATTCCGGAATATATCCATCCATAAACTCAATCATGAGTGGGTCCTCAACTCTGGATATTATTGTAACTTGTGTCTATATATAGAGTCTTTTTTGAATCTATTCAAGAAGTTGGAAGGGTATGTCCTTTTAGGAAATAATAATAGGTGTAGGGTTGAGGGTAGAGACTCTATATTAATAGAGTAAGATGATCAATCCATCATCCACTTACTTGATGTAAGGTGGGTCCCCAACCTTCAAAAAAATAATATCCTTAGGAGTCCTTGATCAAAATGGATTTACCTCTAGTTCATATAATATAAATAGATATTGAACATAATTAAATATTGATATAATTAATTTATTATAGTAATATTTCCACCTTCAATTTCAACCAAGAAGGAAACTATTTTCTATGAAATGTCTCTCTCCTTCTCAAAGATAAATAATGATGATTTCAATTATTAATTTCTTTATGATATGGTTTATATTTTTCGTCATCTACCACTACTCAATGGGGTGCGGGGTAAGGCATAAAAGAAAATTGAGAAAAATCACTAAACAACTCAACCACACCAGAAATTCCCAAGGATTTTAGTAGAATGACAACATATCTTTGTAGATATGGTTTATATTTTCCGTCATCTAAGCTTTCTTTTAGTAGTGATAATACTATTTCTAAGATGTTCCGTAATATGAAACCTACAATTTCTATCCTTAAGGATTCAATAATACAACCTGCTAACAATGACACCTCTCTTGGACTAAAGAATGAAATCAAAATAAAAGATGATGAACCAGTTTCTTCTATCCCAACTCACACTAATACTATTAGCAATCCTGCCAATTATGGGTAGGCCGAGACACTAAATAAGCCATGTAATACTGCTTTTGTGGCACCCAAATCAGTTGAAAATGGTACTACAATATCGATACAGGAAACTAAGCCCATGCAGGTTATGAATGTCTCTATAGAGAAAATGCACTGCTGTACAGATCTGGAAAATATCATAAAACATCCCACAGATACTTCACAGCCCAGGTATAACTATTTCACCACCTATAGATAGTGAGCATTGTGCTATAAAATCTGCAATGTACAGATTTATTACATCTATGTGCTGATAAATAACACTCTACTCTTTAAGACCTGCTCTTAATTTCACTGCTTTCAATTCCTATACTATATTGTTTAAAGTAATTCTAACATGAAACCTCTATGTAGAAAAATCTGTCGCGCTGTTTTGATATTGACAACAGTGAGCAAGATAATGTCCAGACGTCTCCAGACAGCGTGCCTACAACATGTCCATCTACTGGTTTGGAGACCATGACGAAGGGATATATAAACAAGAAAACAGAAAAAACAGACTGAAAACTCATCCTGGATATAGAAGGTAATCATACATCTTCACTCATCAAATAATTCCCATTATTGTTTTGTTAATTATTATTTGTAGATCAATGTGTATTACATTAGATAGACTACAGACTATTCATTTCAATGTTTTCATGCATATGTTTCAGTTATTTCTAACATCTCTTTCTGATACTCATGCTAGAGGCGACTAGGATTTCTGGATGATTATCATTATGTTGGAGAATTCTGCTACAAGATTTTAATGCTGGATGTTTTAGCTATTGGAAGTTTATGCTGGAGGTTTCTGTTGCTGCACTGTTTCAAATGTTTCTTAGAGATTGCTTAACTTTCTGATTTCAGGCTGGACGGTATATCAATCTGGGCCTTTTGTTGTATTTTTCATTTTCCTAGATGCTATACGTTTTTCTTCACTTTTCCATTTCTAATTTATCAGATTTTGCAGGACGGTTTTACATTAACAGGTATTTCTATTATACTGGATGGTTTTCCATGACGGTCTTTCAAGATGCTGGATGTTTTTTCATGTGGCCAAATCTAATTCAATTGTTTTTAAATTTCAGACTTTTATTATGTCACCATTATTTGTGCAGTTATATTAAAGTTTCACTTTTTATTCAACAGTAGCAAATTGGTGAACCATTCAACTGTGATGGTGCAAGGTTTTAAATTTCAGACATTTTATTATGTCACTATAAGCACTGGAACATGCAGTTTTTTGGGTAGTAAATCATGATTTTTGTAGTGGGTCATATTTTATAGTAGTGGATCATGTATTTTAGAGCAGGGTATAATGTATTATAGAGATTGGACATGCTTATCTCATAAGACGGCCTATGATCCAAACATCGGGGCATAACGACTTCCAATTTTCCTTTAGTTCCGACCGTTGCTGATTAGAAGGTGATGTTTCAGTTGTATCTTCTACATGTACTTCTCACCTCCATAATATTCTTTTACATGTACTTCTCACCTCCAGGATAATCTTCATCAAAGATATTTACTATAGTGTGGTTGTGCTCCAGCCGCATTCCAGCCTCCTCCCGCTCCCTTTGCTCCTGGTCGGAAGATGCTGCCCCGCGGATGTCGCTGGATCGGGCCAACACGCTGCGGTCACTCCGCGGTCACGCCGCGGTCACGCCGCGGTCACGCCGTGATGTGGCCCTGCTCCAGCCACATCCAGCAGGGGGGAGGGGTGTCCAGCGGGGGGGAGGGGTGTCCGCGGTCACGCCGCAGTCACGCCGAAATATATCTATACGTTTGTAATCAATCTAAACAAAGAATAAGAATGGTGTACCTTACACCATTCGATCCAGTCTTTCGAAGCATTTCACAAGTGTTTGATTGTGATCACTTAGAAGTCGCTGAAAGACTCCTTCAGAGGTATCCACAAATCATGGGAATCACCCGACACTTAGTAGGACCCCCCTTTCACCCGCATTCTAGCCTCCTCCCGCTCCCTTCGCTCCTGGTCGGAAGATGCTGCCCCGTGGATGTCGCTGGATCGGGCCAACACGCTGCGGTCACGCCGTGGTCATTCCGCGGTCACGCCGCGGTCACGCCGCGGTCACGCCTCGGTCACGCCGCGGTCACGCCGCGGTCACGCCGCGGTCACGCCGCGGTCACGCCGCGGTCACGCCGCGGTCACGCCGTGATGTGGCCCTGCTCCAGCCACATCAAGCAGGGGGGAGGGGTGTCCAGCGGGGGGGAGGGGTGTCTGCGGTCACGCCGCAGTCATGCCGAAATATATCTATACGTTTGTAATCAATCTAAAAAAAGAATAAGAATGGTGTACCTTACACCATTCGATCCAGTCTTTCGAAGCTTTTCACAAGTGTTTGATTGTGATCACTTAGAAGTCGCTGAAAGACTCCTTCAGAGGTATCCACAAATCATGGGAATCACCCGACACTTAGTAGGACCCCCCTTTCACCCGCATTCTAGCCTCCTCCCGCTCCCTTTGCTCCTGGTCGGAAGATGCTGCCCCGCGGATGTCGCTGGATCGGGCCAACACGCTGCGGTCACGCCGCGGTCACGCCGCGGTCACGCCGCGGTCACGCCACGGTCACTCCGCGGTCACGCCGCGGTTACGCCGCGGTCACGCCGCGGTCACGCCGTGATGTGGCCCTGCTCCAGCCACATCCAGCAGGGGGGAGGGGTGTCCAGCGGGGGGGGGGGGAGGGGTGTCCGCGGTCACGCCGCAGTCACGCCGAAATATATCTATACATTTGTAATCAATCTAAACAAAGAATAAGAATGGTGTACCTTACACCATTCGATCCAGTCTTTCGAAGCATTTCACAAGTGTTTGATTGTGATCACTTAGAAGTCGCTGAAAGACTCCTTCAGAGGTATCCACAAATCATGGGAATCACCCGACACTTAGTAGGACCTCTCTCAATACCAGTCCTTCCTGCTTGTCGAAGTTTTCACAAGCGTTTGATCGAGATCTCTGAGAAGTCACCGAAAGACTCCTTCTGAGGTATCCAAGGTTCATGGGAATCACCCGATGCTTAGGTAGGGTCTCTCTCAACACCACAGTCTGTTAAAACCTTGTTTAAAGGTGGGAGAGAAACAAGAGCTAGAGAGAATCGGCTTTGAGGAGCTCTAACGATCACATGATCTCATCCATCAAGTGCAACCACTTGCATAGGAATTGAACCAATTCATATAGGCCTTCGAGAACCTCAAAATGTTCAGCCTATTCATGGTATGTTACACAAATGTCCCAAAAGTTTCAGCTCATTTGAAGCATACGGCTCAATCCCATTAGTAATCGTTTAACATTTAAATTAAACGATTATGTGAGATGTTCAAACTCCCCAAATCCATCGAAACAGAAATAAGATTCGAGCCCAAAGGCTCTAAAGCCATTTTATTAAAAACAAAAGATGACATAAGAGAGTAGATGGGGCTAGACAGTGATAAAACTTCCTTCATAATAAAGCATTTCGTTTTCATAACCCCCCTGCCCGACATCATCATCCCATTCCAAGTTGTAGGTAGATGATCTATGAGACCTAGTCACCATCGTTGTTCTCCATTGAGAGTAGTCTTTCTTCTTCCTTGATTTCCTTGAATAGACAATTTGAAATCCCTCTTTATCAACTGAAGGAAACTTTCCTTTGCTTAAAATATCCTTACATGGATCACTTCTATGGGCATAATCATCATTTTCTATTCCGGCCCAACTTCCCCCTATATTATTAAGCTCCATTTGCCGATTGATCTCTTCCTGGATCTGAGAA
Organism: Viscum album; assembly: GCA_963277665.1. Taxonomy (NCBI): domain Eukaryota; kingdom Viridiplantae; phylum Streptophyta; class Magnoliopsida; order Santalales; family Viscaceae; genus Viscum; species Viscum album. The sequence continues at coordinate 1,213,426,962 of OY728120.1, read as the reverse complement.
GGTTGAACCATTGGTTCATGCTGCTGAGACCCATACTGAGGCTGCCCCAGTGAAGCACCCAGCTTCTAACCCAGGTTACTGGCTCCTAGGCCCAGGGCCTGGATCTCCTGTTCCTTCTCCTGCAGGTCCTTGCGACTGGAAGTCAACAGGCCGCTGATTTTCATCCACAAACTAGACACAATCAGCCCGTGCTACTAAGAGTTTCTTCTTCCCTTGAACAGATTTAACCTCTCTAGACCCAATTCCAGGTTGCTCCAAGCCTGGATCATCAACATTTACCTGCACCTGTACACCTGATGAGATCAGACCTTGACCCCGCTGCTGAGAGGCTGCATCAAACTCTGACCTTGACTTATCTGCTCCTGGCCTCTGATTTTCATCCTCAATCCGGCCACTAACAGTACCTGCTACAGTTAGTTTTCCCTGCCCCTGAACCTCACCAGCCCCAGTCCAGGTTGTAAATCTGGATCATCAAAATTCACCTCCTCTTGAAAACCTTCACCTGAAATATCAGAAGCATTCCCCTTCATATTGCTGACTCCAGTCCCTGGTTGATCACAACCTGTTCCTGCAAGACCCTGCCCAAGTTCCACACTTCCATTTCCTGCAACATCCTGACCAGAGCCATTCCCAACTCCAGGACCATTCTTTCTCTTCTTAAGGAAAGTCTGAAAATCATGTCCCTTCTGCGATAAAAAAGAGCAGACAAGTTTCATTCTGCATCTCTCTTTAGATTGCCCTATAGATAGACACATGGAACAAAATGCAGGTAGTTGTTCATACTCAATTTTCAAAAACAAGTCATCTTCATTTGTGGATAACACAACCCGATCAATGCGGGTGGAATTAAGGTCCACTTCTAGGCAGGGGGGAGGGGTGTCCAGGCAGGGGGGGAGGGGTGTCCAGCAGGGGGAGGGGTGTCCGGCAGGGGGGTTGTCCAGCAGGGGGAGGGGTGTCCAGGGGGTGCAGTGGGTAGGGGGAGGGGTGTCCAGCAGGGGGAGGGGCTGTCTAGGCAGGGGGGAGGGGTGTCCGGCAGGGGGAGGGGTGTCCGGCAGGGGGAGGGGTGTCCGGCAGGGGGGGTGTCCAGCAGGGGGGGAGGGGTGTCCAGGGGGTGTCCAGTGGGGCTGTCCAGTTGGGGCATGGGGGCTGTCCACTGGGGTGGAGGGGGGCATGGGGCTGCGGGGGGGGGGTGTTCAATGGGACTGTTCAAGGGGGTTGTCCATGGGGGTTTCAAGGGGATGCAAGAGGGCTGTCCAGGGGGGGCATGGGGTCCAGTGGGGGTGCAAGAGGGCTCTCCAAGGCCGCTTCACCTTTCCTTTTCTCAACAATCTTGTGATCTAAACCAAACTCACACCAAATTGTTAGTATATAAACTGTAAAGCACAAAGGGTGTGTGACATACCACTTTTAGCATGAATTGATACCATTGCTGCATGCAACTTCCAGCTCTAAACCAGATCTGTTTTCAGCTCTAAAATATATGCTTTGTGAGCACACTTACCCCATGGATTGTGTCTCCCCTTCTTTAGGATTGTTCTCTTCTTCACAACCCAAAACACAACCTGTTTTTCCTTGGACAGCTTTACCACCAAGGATTTTTCTTTTCACTATAGGTTGATTTTTCTTTCTCCAAATCACCTTGCTGCTTAGACTGTCCCTGCAAACATTTTCAGTACATACCTTGTCTTGGGGCACCCCTTTCACATGAATCCTTCTAGTTTTAGGATCATGTGATCTCTTCTCAGGCTTCCAAGCCCTTTGTGTGTCTTTCCAGGAGGTTTGTGCTTTAGAACTAGTCTTGGAGTTTTTTTCTACATTACTCTCAGCATAGGAGTTTTCTACATGTAGCCCCTGAAATCTGTTCCTCAAAGGAACATATTTGTCGTTGTATTCATGTTGATTTCTTCCATTAATCCCTACTGAATGCTTGTAGCCTGCAACTGTCGCGGATGAGGATTTTGTTGGATTGGTGATGCCCGATCTGGTTGGGCCGAATGCTTGTGGCCCGCAACTGTCGCGGGTCGAGCTCCGCGGTGAGCTTGTTGGGGGTTGCAGGGGGCAACGCGCCCCTGCTCCGGGGGTCCCGGGGACGAAGGCCCCCGACCCATTTTTTTGGGTACTGTAGCAATGCTGACTACTGTAGAAATTCTGACCGACAGGGGGGGTGTCCAGCAGGGGGGAGCGGTGCTAAACATGGTCTGTAAATCTGATGTAGTTCAGTCTGTTCCTGTCTTATCTCATGCTGCTAAACATGTCAGAATTGGTGAATTGGTACCTGTTAAACCTGAATCTGGCAGTGCTGAAGATGTTGTGGTTATCAGATCAGATAAACTTGGTTATCAGATCAGGGGGAAGGGGGACTAGCAGGGGACTGACGGGGGGCCTAGCAGGGGGCAGGGGGCAGGGGGGCTGGCAGGGGGACAAGCAGGGGGCAGGGGGGCTGGCAGGGGGCAGGGGGTGCTGGGGGTGGGGGCTGGCAGGGGCAGGGGGGCTGGGGGGATGGAAGGGGGAAGGGGGGGGGGTGGCAGGGGGCAAGCAGGGGGCTGGGGGGGGGGGCTGGCAGGGGGACAAGCAGGGGGAAGGGGGGCTGGCAGGGGCAGGGGGAGGCTGGCAGGGGGAAGGGGGGGGGATGGCAGGGGGGCAAGCAGGGGGCAGGGGGGGCTGGCAGGGGCAGGGGGAGGCTGGAAGGGGGAAGGGGGGGGGGGGCTGGAAGGGGGGCAAGCAGGGGGCAGGGGGGGCGCTGGCAGGGGGGACTAGCAGGGGGTAGGGGGCAAGAAGGGGGCAGGGGGGGCTGGAAGGGGCAGGGGGAGGCTGGCAGGGAGAGGGGGGGGGGCTGGCAGGGGGGCAGGGGGGGCTGGCAGGGGGACAAGCAGGGGAAAGGGGGGGTGGCAGGGGGGAAAGCAGGGGGCAGGGGGGGCTGGCAGGGGCAGGGGGAGGGGGGGGGGGCTGGCAGGGGGGAAGCAGGGGGCAGGGGGGGCTGGCAGGGGCAGGGGGAGGCTGGCAGGGGGAAGGGGGGGGGGGCTGGCAGGGGGGCAAGCAGGGGGCAGGGGGGAGCTGGCAGGGGTGGACTAGCAGGGGGCAGGGGGGCAAGTAGGGGGCAGGGGGGCTGGCAGGGGCAGGGGGAGGCTGGCAGGGAGAAGGGGGGGGGGGGCTGTCAGGGGGGCAGGGGGGGCTGGCAGGGGCAGGGGGAGGCTGGCAGGGGGAGGGGGGCTGGCAGGGGGCAAGCAGGGGCAAGGGGGGGGGGGGGGTGCTGGCAGGGGGACAAGCAGGGGGCAGGGGGGGCTGGCAGGGGGAAGGGGGGGTGGCAGGGGGGCAAGCAGGGGGCAGGGGGAGCTGGCAGGGGGACAAGCAGGGGGAAGGGGGGGGCGGTAGGGGGGAAATTAGGGGGCAGGGGGGGCTGGCAGGGGGACAAGCAGGGGGAAGGGGGGGGGGGGGCTGGCAGGGGGCAAGCAGGGGGCAGGGGGGGCTGGCAGAGGCAGGGGGGCTGGCAGGGGCAGGGGGGGCTGGCTGGCAGGGGGACAAGCAGGGGGGTGGAAGGGGCACAAGCAGTGGGGGGGGTGGGCTGGCAAGGGGACAAGCAGGGGGGTGGCGGGGGGGGGGGGACTAGCAGGGGGCAGTGGGGGACTAGCAGGGGGGTGTCAGGGGGCAGGGGGACTGCAGGTGGGTGGAAAGGGGGACAGGCAGGGGGGAGGGGTGTCCAGGCAGGGGGTAGGGGGGTACTGGAAGGGGGCGACTGGCCGGGGGTGGCAGGGGGGGGGGGTGTCCAGGGTGTGTCCAGGGGGTATTTTTTTATGGATTTGGACACCCTATAGCCACGGTTTTAAACTGTGGCTATAGACATAATGCCACGGTTTTAAACCGTGGCTATAGATTTTGTCTGGCCTTTAGTATAGCCACAGTTGAAACCATGGCATTAGGTATAAAGCAACGGTTTGGACCGTGGCTTTAGAGTTAAAGCCACGGTTTGGAACCGTGGCTATAGGACTAGACCTATAGCCACGCCAAACTTAGCCACGGTTCCTCAAACTGTGGCTATTACCTATAGCCACGGTTTAGAACCGTGGCTATAGCCCGAATTTCCGGTAGTGTTACCTTTTGAATTGGGTTCTATCCCCTTTTCAGTATTTATTATCACATGATATATAGATATTTACCAAATGCATTTGAGGGTTATATAATTATGGTCCCTATCACCCATAATCAAAATTTATTCTTGGATTTTCAACTTCATCATAAAACATTCACCATGTATCACAACCTATGGAAAAAAATGTTTCAAAAAAAAATTAACCATTCAATATTGTAAAACCCATTGAAATAAAAGGTTTCAAAAAACAACATACCATAATAATAATAAAAAATCCTTATTATGGAAGACTATGAAATCCTTTTATCATGACCCCATAATATAATTTGTGAAAAAATAGATGTTATCATAAATGAAAATCCCTTTAAAAGACAATTTAAATATTTAGTTGCGAAAATTCCCATTTTTTATTGGAATAAAGACATTAATATATAAAAATTATAATTATATTATGGGATTTTTTTACATTACAAGGGAATCATATAAGGGTATATTTAAATAATTTAGCGATAATGATGTTAGGAAATTTCAATATATCATATATGTTAAATTTGTTATCTGTTTGACAATTTTGTCAAAAAAATACCAAAAACATTTATGGAAATTTTTCAATAATAGTCATATTAATAGATTCTGAGAAAAAATTAAATATGAACATAAATATTTATATTTTAATCTTAAAAACTTTTATAAAAATTTAAACTAATAGCATAAACATTGAAGAAAAACAATTCTCGACTGAATTGAGAAATAAAGTTAGGTTTTTAAAAAAATAATATTTTAGTATCACTAATACTTAATGAGTGGAAGATTAATGGAATACATTTACTCTTTAAATAGAACCATATTATATTAAATATAAATATATTAATCAACGGTATATAATGAAATTTCATCATGAGAACTATAATCGTAAACACTACTAATAAACAATCATATTGTATGTTAACACTCTTAATGATCTATTATCTATTCAATATTATCCCTTAAGAAATAAATAACATCACTGAATATTTAAAATAAAATGAATATACAATTATTAATTATATATCATATAATATTATTAGTATATATAAAAATAAAAAAATTGTCATTGTGAAATGTGTCTCATAGAAACAACTATGAGATGAGAATCCTTTTCATAATGAATTACTTTCTTCAAAAGAAATATAACCCACATTCAATAAATGTGAATTTATTATTACTCAATAATAACGTCTTTAAAATAATTATTATATAAAATATTATATAGTTATTACATTTCAATAATCGTTTATAAAATAATACAAATTAAAATCATTATTTCTTAGAGTTATATATTTCATTTTTCGTAAGAATTTTGAATCTATTGACACTATTCATGTACATTGATCATAGATCTATAATTATGAGACTCATAATCATAATATAGATTTTATATATTAAATTTATATTTATTTATATTTATACATGATTTCTATAGATAGAGTAATTGTTTTCACTCTTTATGGAGATGGTAGGTTGAATGTTCACATGAGTATTGTATTCACTTTTTTACAAACACAATGAATGAAATATAACTAATAAATCACCATCACAGATTTATTATAATATTATATATATCATATATATTTTCATTAAATATATCCTTATAAACATCCATGTAATGATGATATGAAAAATAAGTCATATCACTTTGTGGAGATGGTAGACTCCACATGTGGATGAGGGACATTATCATTTTCCAATGGATGGGAAGTTAAGGTGGTAGATATGATTTTAAAATTATAGAAGAATAATTATTTCATAATTATTAAATATAAAATTAAATCCAATTATTAAAACAATCCATGAGTGTTTGTGGTAGAAAAATAAGTGTATAGATATGTTGAAGAGGTTGTCCACCTATACAAATGAGTGATGCATTCAATTCCCAACTAATATATATGTTGATAAATAATGGGAATTCCATATTTATAATTACATTTAATTTCATTTTTATGTATAAATTATTATTTTTGGATAAATACCACATATATGTATAGCAGGAATAAGTAGATATATGTTGAAGTAGGTTTACTAGAGTGATTACCTATCCTTATTTTGGCCACAATTAAATCATTTCATAATGAAAAATTTTAACAGTCACTAAAGAATATTAGACCCTATAATTATTATATAACGACATTTATAGGATAATTTTCTAGATATTTATTCATATTGTTTGCATAAATATTTGTAATGAAGGGAAATTAGCATGGGTCCTTTTATAAGAGGGTGAGAGGAGACACTTTGAATACCATAAAAGATTAAAATTTAATAAATTCATAAAAAAGAAGTGTAATTTAAATTTACCAAATATTCAATATTGGGATGTTATTGGGATGAAATATATCCATAAAATAATATTTATTCATGTTTATTTTGTAAACTAACCATTATATCTTAACTGAATCTCATAGTAAACTTATTTTCATCCTAATCATGGTTACATATTTTTACTATTTTTTATTATCATTATGAAAAATAATGTTAAATCATTATAATATATTAATTATTATGAATAGAAATATTTAATTCGTTTTGTAAATTTCAATATATTGGTTTGTATGAATTTAATTTAATATTATCTTTTTAAATGACAATGAAAATCATTTTTCCATAATTTTTTCTGAACTATAACATATTTTATAAAAAAATATAATGTAATATTAATTAATATAAATTAAATTAGATTATTAAAAACATAATTTAGATGTAGCTTCTTTTGAAACAATTTTAAAATTAAATATATCTTTACAATATATTTAAATGAATATGTAATTGTTAATAAAAATATATATTTTTCACTACTAATCAAAAAAATTAAATATTATGGGAAATTACAAAAAATTCCCTCTATGATAAATTTGACACAATAATTATTAAAAATAATTTCGTTTTTTGAAAAAAACAAAAATATAGAAAATATATATATTATAATATATTATTAAAAAAATACGAAAAATTATTTTTAATGAAAATTGTTTTCTTAAAGCATATAATGACTTCACTAAAAAATGTATACTTTTCTTAAGATATATTTAATTTTTCTAAAAACATTAAAAATATTTTTCTTAATGTGGTTATTTTTATTCACTCTGAAAGTTTGACATCTATATTATAATGGAATAATATATTGTTGTTCATTTAGGTATCTCTTCATCTGTATCATAAGATATCAATGAAATTGAATTCATCTAATGGTAAATATATTATACAACATAAGTTTGTTACATGATAGAAATATTTCATATATATATATATTCATAATATATACTGGGTTGGTTATTAATATGCATCATTTATTGATATCACATAATGATTTTGAAGGTATTCTATGATTGATTCATCATGATCTATATATGGATGAATGAGGATACACAAATATAGATTAATATTACACATCACATATCCATTTCCTCTCTATTATTTCCTTGAAGCCTTTAAATGATATCATGAACCATTATTCATATTTTCTTAATCTATTATTTGTCATATAAATTAAAATTAATGTGTTATCTTGACATTTCCATTAACAATGGGAATTTTGAAATAGAAACTCATTAATTAAAATCTAAAATTTATAAATGAAATAAATAATAATAATAAATTATAATGTGATTCTTTTAATACCATTAAAATATTATAAGGTTTTGTAAAACATATTTTTTAAGAAAAATAATATGGTTTCATTGGTTTAAATGGACAATACCTGATGAACAAGATGAAAGAAGCCATACAGTCTTATAAAAGTGGATATAAATATTTAAATGAATAGTTAATTTAAAATTATAATTACACTAAATGTTATATTTACCCATTAATGAATTTTTATTCCATTATGGTCATTTCATCAACAAAATAGAGTTTCCATGATTTTATTTGTCTGTCTATATCAATACATGTTCCCTGATTCTCTAGAAAATTTTCCTATTATTCTATGGGACAACATAGTGGAAAATAGTGAATTGAGTTTTTATTTAATTATCCCAACAATAGGTATCTCTTTCTAGCTCTTGTTCATGTTAAGGATAGATATATAGAGACATACACTTTATAGATTGGCAGATTTACTAAAGTCTCATTAATATGTTTTAAAGACACAATCCTCTAAAATGATGTATATCAAAATACATAAGTATTGTAAATAATAATATTATTATTATTTCACTAGAAACTCATATAATTAAATATAATTATTTAAATAAATTAATATTTTTCATTATTAAATCATATTAAATATTACATATCATTTCATAATCCCTTATAAGATCCCAAATATCCTTAATAAAGTTTATCAAATTTTGAATAAAATTTATATAAATAATTAATATTTTTTTCATCTGGAAAATAAATAATTTTTATATTCCCTAAACTCAAAAAAAAATTAATTTAATACTACCCATGATCTATAAATATTTAAATACAATAAATTCCCTTAACATGTTAATAAGTAAATATTCGTTAATTAACTTCCGAATAATAAAAATAAGATAATATCTAACCCACAAATTCTTAATTAAATACATGTTAATTTAAATTGTGAAACTAGTTTTACATGATTAATAAATATTCCAAAATATATATATAATAATTCTTATTCATAACAATAAATTTGAAATAATTTAATTTGATTAAGGATAATGTAATTGTGTGACCATGTTGGATGATTTTTTATGGTATTACGTGCAAAAACATTCTGGCCATGATCAATATATATAATCTCATCATGGAAAAAATAGAGACATAATTTAGCATCACAATAACTACAACCATTAATGAAATGATACATCAAAATGTTATCATATTTTCATGATATGTTATAGAACTGGTCGTATAGTTTTTCCATAATCTAATAAGATTGATTTATTATGTGAATATCATAAATGATCTCATTGAAGAATTGATAATATTTTGGATTTTATCAAATAGACTGACTTCAATAAAAGTTTATAAAGATATATTTCCCACTAATATGGAAAATATGATTATCTTCCTAACATATTAAATTATTTTAATATCCCTTATGATGATAATAATGTATAATATATCACTATGAGCATATGTCATCATAATTTTAATTAGTAAATCAATCTATGTTATTCATGACCTATAATAGTAATAAGCTAAATTATAAATAAAAATACACATTTCCGTAGATATGAACATGTAAATATATATATATATAATATTGCATTTTTTATTAATGTGATTATTCCAAATAAAACACCTTATATGATATTACAATATTATGACATCAATAGGTGAGGTCTGAAGGTCTTATGATCCCTTGACACTAGATAGTCAAAAATCAAATATTTCCCTACAGTTCAATGTTATCTTAGCTAAAGAGATTTTTTAGAATGTTTTCATTTCATCTATAGGTTCTTATTATTATAGGGATATAATATTATAAATTAATGTTAAAAATACAACTATTATATTACTAAATGAATATAATCTATATTATCAGTAAGCATGTGATTCAATATTTGATAATTTTAACGAATTAAATTTTAAAAATTTAGCTTGTTCTATTACATTGACTACTAAGTCATATGGTCTTTTTAATACAATATTAAATGGAAATCCTGAGTCTAACATACTCTAGGATGTTATAAAAAATAATTTTTCCCTTTGTAACTGAATAGAGAAAAGAATGAGGGATTTAAATAGATTTATGTGAAATCCAAAATGTTAATTTATATTATATTTGGGTTTAATTACACATATAAAGGATTAAGTGTTATACATTTATTTTTCAACTAGGTTGGTTAATTTATTTTTATTTACATTAATGTTTGATGAACAATACATATGATTTACATTAGAATTTTTATATTATAATATAGTTAATAATTCAAAATTTATTTAAATGTCCTATGATGATTGAATTGGATCTATAATGGGAATTCTATATTTCGAATATTGGAAAATTGAAACCGACGTAGTTTTATTTTAGAGTCTATATTTGTATAATAAATTGTGAGACACATATAGACCACAAATTAAAATCATATCATAAAATTAATGCCTAACATCATATTTGGATCACTTTATCGGGGACAATACCATACAATTTCAGATTTTTCAATAATAACTAATTATGTTCCATATATATTAATAAAATATTGACCATTGATGCATCTTTTATTATATATTTATGTACCCCATTATGTCATCCAGTTTTGGGGAATTATGATTAGATTATTAAGAAAACATATTTCTACTTATTATTTTATTTTTGGGAAATATATATATAAACTTCATTAGATTAAAAATAGAAAGATATAATCATCATACCAATATTTGGACATCTATAATGAAAGGGAATCCAACAATAGAATTCATCGAAAAGTGTTTGTGTTGGATTTAGGTGGAGATATGAGATATATACATAATTGTATTCCAAATATTATGGTGGACTACATCAATATCCATGATAAATTATTTGTTATCTTTTTAAAAAAAAAATTCTTCAAGATCATGTATTCCCCTTATAACTGGGATACATGATTTAATTTTCTATGATGATCTATTATATGAAGGTGAATATCATTAGGATGTTCTTTTTATAAGATATTATATTTCTACTATCATGGGAATGCATTATGTCAAGACCCACTTAAATATAAAAAATGGCGTGATAATGGATGAATTATTTATTATGTATGAGATGGAATTAACTGATATTTGAATGGATTTGAAATTTACATCATTCTTCCACTGTGTTCGAAGAGAAAATTAGTGTGAGCATGAATTGTTACATAATATTATGAGACCTTATTGTGTGTCACGTAAAAGGAAATTTTAATGTGATAAGATATATAATATTTTTTTTGCATAACACATGTTTAAAATTATGAGACTATGGATTTAAAATCCACTTAGAGTAATTAAGAACACTACGAAATAATAATTCAAAAGTGAGTGTTATACCCAAAAAAACTATAAGGACTTTTCATTGTAGTATTATACTAATGGGGTCTTAGATATGAATCCTTTCTTACCTATCATAAAACCAAAGTCATAAGAATATTTTCCCTTGTACAGTGTGAAGATATGGGATATCAGTGTTTGGTAAGGGTTATATGTATGTAATAAATATATGAATCCTAAATAACAAATATAAATCAATTTCACATATTTTTTAATTTTGAAATCACATTTTTGATTTGTTATGAAATTGGTTTTCTAAAAATTATGTCTAATTACCTCTTATTGTACATATTTTTCTATATATACAATCTATAGGATAATGGACTTATTTATAAGGAAAAATTCATCTGTTAATTTCTTGGTTCTCATGGTGGGATCTGTATGATGAATATTGAACACATACATAACCTTGAGAATGGGACATATAAATTTAGGGGTAGTGTTTTTTCTTATCCATAATTATAGAATTTGATTACATAGCCTTGAGTAAGATGTTTTTACCTGTCATGAAGTATTTCATGAAATCCATCATAAAAACATCAACATCAATATTCCTAACCATATATTTTATATTAATTTTTTCTCAACGATATGTAAAATCAATGATAAGAGAGTAATTTACATCCTAAACTAAAATTTCTTCCCATTTCCATTCTTTTACTTGTACGAAAGATGTCAATAACTCCCTTAAAGTTTTTCAGAATATTTTTGCATCCATTAATTCATTATTATAAGGAATCCATAGACTATTGTATATTAGGTTTACACTCCAACACATCACTAGGTTGTAAAATGTTTTTTTTATAATATTCATTTTTTGGTGAGTTATCATTAGTTATATTGAAATACAGTTTTATATTTATTCAAGGGGTGGGTAATTTTTTCTTATGGTATTCAATCCATGTAAAAATAATATTATGGTCCTTATGAAAACGTTTGGGATACAATTTAGTCCCCTAAAAATTCCACCCCCTCATTATCAGATTCCTTAAATAAAAATAAAAATATTCTGATGAATAAATTAGAAAGTTAAAAATGATTTTACCTCAAAATACTAAATGGATTAATTATGTCCTTATCCTTGTAAGAAAAAGAATATAGAGATTTTTTTAGAATATACTAAGGATTTTTCAAGATATACCTTTACCTTGTTCTAAAAGATAACTTCCCTAGAGGAGGGAACCCATGATGAACATCTCTACTAATGGATTATATCATCTACAAGGGAATTAGGAATCAAGGACTTATAGAATTAATATTATCCTCTACGGTATGTATTTTTTAAAACCAATTAACAGATATCATATAAATGAATTCTTAGTATAAAATGAGAATACAAAGTAATGATTTCTAATAATGAATAGGTTTATCACAAATAAATGACTTTTTTAAACAAATTTGAGTATATTGATTATAGTATTTCTGGAACCAGGGGAATAATATTTACTCTTTACATAATGGAGCAAAGAGGGGGATCCCAACACATAGTTTTTTAAATTAAGAGGATATCTCAACTAAAATATTTTTTGAATTAATAATAGAGACTCATGTTAGTTATTTTTTAGAAAAATTAAATGGATCCTTACTCAAGGGGTTTTAGATCCATGACTTCAAGAACTAGTCATTGATATTTTTTAAAATTAAATTGTTCTCATATCAATGTTATCTTTATCCAAAAGATAAATATCATCTTTCTATAAAATTCAAATCCAATATATATATATATATATAATATAACATTAATAACAATTCTGGGATAAAAAGTCATGTATTATTTATTCGTAATAATTTATAACCATAATTTAAAGGGTATTATAATGATATTACAAAAATTTCCATTGAAGATGGTATTGATGAATGAGTGTGTAATATCGATAGTATTTGGATCCATTTAAGTATTAGGATCTTGTTGAATATAATTCATAACATATAATAGACTATGAAAAAATTGGATACAATGATAAGTGGTATAGGATTAAGATTATAAATTTTAACACAAACATCTTTCGATCATAAAAAATACAAATAATATTGTGGGACCCTTTGTGACTATGAAAATTCCATGGGAGGTTACTTAGTTGATCAATAATAACTATGGTGATGGGTAAAATATTATTGGTTTAAAAATGAATAATTATTTTATTGTTGTTTTTCATTAATGACATTAGAATATATAGTACTTAATTTGAGGAAATTTTCATTGTGAACTTGAAAATGATTTTCTATTTACACATATTCTCAAAGTGAATCATGTTGTTCAATATACTAGTAGTTATATTTTGGTTCCCTGATAAACCCATTAAAAGTTTATATGAAAGGGTATGTGTGATGATGACTTAGACATAAAATATATAAAATTGATTTATAATGAAATGGATATTAATGATGGTTTCATTATCTGAAGGTATCTCTAATAATTTATTTCATAAATTTTTCTTAAACAATCGTATGACAATTAATAATCTAGGTTGAAGATTATATTATACAAATAGGATCAAAGTGATATCATTGGGAAATGTATTTTTAATGGAGGTTAAAAGGGATTAAATTTTATTGGGGGAATTATATAACTCAAATGGATGTCTTCCATGTATTTGTATTTAGCTAAATATTTAATATTTTTTACATACTATTTAAAATAGAAGGTGTTTTGGGTTCATATATGAGGTGAAAGGATTCTCTGATATAATTGTCATTTATATTTGTGTTTTTAGTGAGAAATAATTTTACATTTACAATGGACCAATGTCCATCCCCATAACAGTTGTGTTATTTATTTTGATGTATAGTTTTCACAGTTACTTTTCTATAATCCATTAAATGTTTATTTTAAAGTAAATATTGAATTTATTTTGATCCCATTTCTCTATTTTAGTATTCAATTTAGAATTTTTTTCATTCATTATTTTCTTTTCAAGTAAAATCTATTCAATTTATATAAAATGATAAAATCTTATCATTTAAATCCATTAATGTTCAAATTCATCCGTTTGAATTATTAGTTAGTAATTTATTTCTATTTTTGTATATGGTATTTAGATTTGGGTATAAATCATAATTATTTATTTATTGTTTAAATATCATTATCCTTGGGTTAGGTTGAAAGTTATGGTCCTTGATATTATACCAAAATAGGGTTTTTATACTTTATTTATCTAAACAAACCAATCAAGAGTTATTTTGATGAATAAAAAATTCAAGTATCCTTTTTTACATATGGGGTCCATATTTATGTAGTTAGGGTTAGACAACCTAGGCTGATCTATGTCTGCTATATTAATTTAATATATCATTTATTATAGTGATTTCTTTATGGTCATAAGGATTAGATTGTAAGGATGAATATTATTTAGTGTATTATAAATTAGAGAATATTGATGATTCTGAATTTTGGGTATTAGATTATTTTACTATATATCACATAGATAATCCTAATGAGATTTGGAGTGTGTCATATGGAAAATATATATTTCATTATTGAAAAAAGGTCACTATATTACGGTTTGAAAAGTATAAACCTTAAAATATTGTATAAAAGTTAAATTATTATGTGGAACATGGTTGGTATTAGGAAATAATTAATGTTGGTCCCAAGAGAGAAGGTCCATGAATCGCTATGTATCACATGGTAACATGACCCAAAATAGGTGTAATTATAAAATGATAACTCATGTAATAGGTTAGGTGAAACACGGATCTTGAGAATGATAAAGGGATGTATAATATTTACATTTTCTTTAACTTTTATGAAAGGGAGATATTGGAATTATTGAGATCACACCAAAATGGATAATATAGTTCAAAATAAAAATATGAGGGATGATAGACCATTCATATTATTTATATGTAATATGTGTATAGTTTATGAGATTTAATTTCATACAATTTGGATGTAAAATAAATAAAAAAATGGGATATTATGGTTTTCACTTATATTTTAATAGATAAAGGGATATAGTATGTGTATAATAGTTTTTTGGGGGATAGATATAGATATAAATAAGAATTATATAATTTTCCATACACCCAGAATTCTTATTGAACCTTTGAGTTTTGAGATCAGTGCTAACTCACATAACATGATCTCATGATTCCATTTTTTATTTTTAAAAATAATTTATATTTGTATTTTATATCTACTCTATATTTTTTATAGGTTATAAGGATGATGACTAGTAATAGAATAATGTGAAATTTACTCAAAATAAAAGTTTCATGTTTCCGAATAGTCCAATATTATGTCATTCCTATATATATTTTAAGGCAATCCATTTAGGATACAATTGTGTGACTAATTTTTAGGGTCATACAAATTTGACTAAATTGTAGACACATTTTTTGGGAGGAAAAGTCATTTTGACGAGCATGATAACCTAAATAACAATGTAGTAAAACATGGGAATCATGTATTTAGTAGGAATAATTATTAAACAAAACAAAATATAAAAAATTTATTATATAGTCATAGATCCTGGAATAGAGTAGAGTTTGAATTTTATTATCATCCATCATGGGAAATGTGTTTTGAAATTTAATCTCTTAAGACACATTAAAAACCATTATTGGAAAATA
Source organism: Viscum album (assembly GCA_963277665.1). Taxonomy (NCBI): domain Eukaryota; kingdom Viridiplantae; phylum Streptophyta; class Magnoliopsida; order Santalales; family Viscaceae; genus Viscum; species Viscum album. The sequence continues at coordinate 1,213,411,343 of OY728120.1, read as the reverse complement.
ACTCATGTGGTTTGTAATAAAAGTGGATTATGGTGAAGGAGGAGTGATTTATTTCAATGGGGTAATAATCAATGGTCAAAACAATTTAATAAACATGGTAAAATTTATTTCCCTCACGGCCTAGGATAATGGATATAATTGTTAATATATATCTGATTGTTATTGGAATCATGAAACCTATAGTTATACAAAATGAGGAAAATAAATGTATAAGATTTTTGAAGGTATCTCAATATTAATTGGTGGTTTTTAATTTTATATATATATATAAATTGATAAAAATAAGAACATAAAAATATAAAAATTTCTATAAAATAAAAATTAATCAATAATATATATAGTATAATGTTAAGTAAAATTAAATAGGGGTTTTTTAAATTCTTATAAAATGAGATATAGACCTCAATATGTATAATTTAAAAATATAAATCAACACATATATTGTTCTTGAATTAAATTTCTACATCCTAGTGTGGTACTAATAGAGAAAACTAGATATTAATTTTTAGTCTCACACAATGTACTGTTTTAATGGTGGGATGTGATGAAAGAGTAATTTCTAGCTAATCACACAATATATGATCCATGTGTCTATATATATGGAAAAACTAATGAAATTACTGATAATTTACCTTTATTATGTATTGTGTTGAGTATCATATATTAGATATAATATAAAAGAAAAATAAAAAAATGAAAAACAATAAATAAAATAAAATTATTCTCAAATCATGTTATGGTCATTTTACTAGGGGAATATATTATAGTGACAACATTTTGAATTTCTATATTTATAATACATCTAGAAGTTTAATTTCATTTACAAATTTCTATATCTTTTATTATATAATGGTCATATTAGCTTTAGATATGTTTCTTAGACTATTTCTAAAATATGTAGTTTCTTGATTAATATTTATAAATTACATATTTACTAATACTGTAACTTCTATGAAATTATTATATAATATTTATATGAATGTTTTTTGAAAAAAAATATTTTTTTTATAATAATAATTATATATTTTTAAATACTTTTTTGAAATATAAAAATCATTCATAACATTTTAGAATATCATCGAAATAAATTACCAAAAATTGAAAATCATTAGTTTCACATTATAAAATTTTCACAAAGACCAATTTGGTTTTTTTATCTTTTTATTTTTTATTAATTATTAATTTAATAATAATATAAAATTTATGTCCACTAGGACTAATAAAAGTTATCATTTTATACTAAACCTAAACCATATGCTTAAAAATAACCATTTTATAAAAATATGGTGTTTCTCATTATATGGACAAATGTAAAAAATAACTTTCCATAAATTTGTTTTATATAATCAAATATATTTCATATTAAGATTCTGTAAGTTCTAATAATCTAATTAGGTTCATTTTAATTTTGGGCTTTAAAAATAAATTACTTATGTAAAAATTAGGTACAATGGTAAATACAAAAAATTGTAAAATTAAATAATTGAAGATTTAATGTATTAAAATCCTATTTAAAACTAAATAAAAATATTTGGTTGAGGATTTCCTAACCGTACCCCTTCCCACACTCTAATATTATCCTATTTTCCATTAAAATCCAAGTAAAATAGTGATCTTTTTAAATTATGGAGTTATATGGTCCACAAATACTAATATCATAAATTATAAAATATACCACCTCCCCTCCACATATGAGTACTTCAAAAGGATCTTATTCATCTCATATAATCTACCCTAGTCTCTATAAATCAATTTTCCAACATCTTATAGGAAATAAAAATACAAAATACCAAGGTACGAGGCATAAAGTCAATAAGGAAATGAGGATATCCAAAATGAGGCACAATATTTTATATCAAACGTTGTAAATTTTTTTCTATATATACCACCCAAAACCACATATATTCCATATAGTATGATAAAATATTTATTATTAATACTGAGGTATGTTTTCATAAAAATTGAGCTTCTATTTTATACTTACTGCTAAAACATTTTAAAAAAATAAGACATCGCAATGACTGTGTGATGACTACCACCTACACCTCTTGATGTTTCAAATTAGTTTTTTAAGATGAATAAAATTTTCAGAAAAAAACTTTTATATAATATAAAAATATTATTATTTCTAATCCCAAATTTTATGGAATAATAATTTTATATATTTCATAATTATTATTGATAAAAACCACTTATTGAAAAATTTACAACAAAAATTAATATATTAATGTGACAATTATAATATGTGTTCATTTATGGAAAACATATATACCTATATCAATTTTGATATAATTGAATAAAAAATGAAATATTAATCTAAAATATAATATATTAGGAAACTATTTTAGAACAATTTGACATTGATCAAGATAAAATGAATTTTTTTTCATAAATTGAATGATGAAATTTATGTAAATGACATAAGTCGAAATGAAGTAATTAATTTACTAAAAATTATGAAATTTAAACCATATAAGGTATGTATATTTATAAAGTTTTCCAAAAGGTTTTTAAGGAAATTATTTTTTTATTTGGGAATTTATGTGCGTACATAGAGTGGAGTTAGAGATGAGTTAATGGATCTTCCATACCTCCTTCATGACATTTCTATTACACATTTTAATTCATATTCTCATGTTATACAACATTCATCTAGTATTTCAATTCTATTATTGTCTGTATCTCACATAAATTCTTACATATTCCAATATATATTTAATTGTAAGTGTTGTAATTTTTTTATTTCCCATCAAAATTTCAACATTTATGTAATACAATTTTAAGGGACGTGTTCATGGATTATATTGAGAATTAACCCTATCAAATATTTATTCATTCATTAGTACTTTTTAAAATACTTATTATTTTATAGATTAACCACTAGGGAAAATATTAAATTTATTTACATTAAATAAATCATTAAATCTTGAAAAAAATTCTTTACAAATTTTATAAAATTTCACCCAAGTGATATAATTTTATTATTTCTTCTCCTAGAATTTTTTCCGTAAAATATTTATATTTGAACTCAATGATAAAGGACTATTTTTAATTTTCATATATTTAAATAAATATTATTTAATTACATATTCTATTAATAATAATTATTATTAATGTAACATTTATAACCTGTAACCACCATAGTTTCCCCACATACATTTGTTGTCCACCTAAGGCCCACCAATGTTCCTCAATATATTATAAAAATAAAGAATGTCCCCATTGGGTAAAACATGTTTTTTAGGGTGAATTTTCCCCACTCACACTCAAATTGTATGAAATCATAGGATTTTACCCATAAAATTCATTTGTCCTTCAAAAATATTAATTACTATGGAGATAAAATTAGACAGGAGCTCAAGATGAATAGTACACCTTGTTGACATGGGTAATATCATTATGTATTTTAACCCTTTAACAATAAATTGTGTTACATTTACCACCCTTATTGATTAAAATTCTTGTTCTTGATATAACATATCTACTTAGTAGTTCAATTTCACTTATAATTCATTTCATCCTTTGATTCTAATATAATTATTATCCCTTGAAGGAACCCTATTTTTTCAATAGATACCTGATGTTCGCTCCCTAGTTCCCTCCTGTGTGCCCAAATGTGACCCCCAAAAAATAAGTATCCCCAAATACCAACATTAGTTACTTAATTTTCACAATTATGTTATATTATTCTAATATACATCATCTAATTTTATTTATTTCCTTTATATATATACATTCTAAAATATCATTTTCATGTTTCTGGTCATAAATGTTTTTTAAATTCCAAAATTTATATATAATCAGTTAACAAATGGTATTCTTCATCCATATCGAGTATTTCAACCAATTAAATGATTTTATACCATTAAATCCTTATAAAACCAACATTATTTAATGGATAAACCTCTTATTTCAATTAGGTTATCAGGTAATAGAATAAATTAATCGCTTTATTAAATATATCCTCTACTTATTTCATAGTGATTCAACCTATTGGTATGTTTTTGTTCATCCATTACATATATCATACTCATCAAATATATATATTGAAAATTGTTGATCATCACATATGTATCATTTTTAAATTTTAACATAAAAATAATTTAAGTCATTATTCACATGGGAGTAATTTTAATTTATTTAACAATAGGGGAAAGTAGAAATCCCATTTATCCAGAATCTGTGTAGTGTACCCTCCTTGGGGCCTACACGTATGCTCGAATGGGTCATTAGAATCTTGATTTTCCCTATAGGGAAACACATGTTCTTTTAATTTTCTTTGTACCGAATCTCAAAAACAACATTATTACCAATAGGACATCCATCTGGATCACTACTCCATGTAAAAAAATTAACTATTTAGTTTGAATCTTACATGATCCCTTAAAAAGATTCACCTTTTGACAGTGGAAGTGTCATTAACTGATTTATAATTTAAACAATATGGTTTTTCACATTAACTCCCACCCCCAAGGAAGAATATACTAATTTTGGACCATATGTCTCTACCTAGAAATATTCACAATTCATCTATCTAGGTTCCTCTATTGATATCAATATAAAAACTAGTCTCCATAAGAACCCCAATTCCTGAACACACCTATTCTCCCATTTAAAAGGGTGAACCCATATTCCTAAACATGTTAAATGAAAAATTTCTATCTCAAAAGGCTAAAAAATGATCACTTTGTGTAATTTTTATACACTCATGCACACTTTGGGACTCTTCATAGGAGGAACACAGTCTATATCACTACTACATGCCAAACCTATTTAATTTTGGGATTATAATTCAGTATTCTCTTAAAAGTAAAGGTTCACATTGTTAATGTGGATAGTAATATATATCCTCATAACCATTTAACATTTTTTGTTATATTTTATCCTTATCTTATTCCTTAAATTATATTAATAAACCACACATCCTCTTCAAGGGTTTATCGTGAATATGATTTATTTATGGTTTATTTTCCTCATGTGGTATACATATGTATTATTTTAATTTATGTGGTAGGTTGGAAAATAAATAATTATACGTAAAATTCATTGAGTGATGATTTATATATCATTATATTGAATTTATGGGATTAGGGAGTAAAACTAATTTGATATGAGAATATTGACACATTATGATGATGGTTATGAAAGTGACCCTTGTCTAATGTTTATGATATCAAGTTTCTTTTTTCATCCACATTTTTATTATTATTTTAAATCATTTAATTATGTTATCTATAAATTTTTATGATAATACTATTTATGATATAATGTTGTGCCTCTTGACTCACATGTTATAGTTTACTTCCCCGTATATTCACATATTATGCTTTATATCTCAAACTTTTCCTTATGTATATTCCCTAAGATATCAAAAAAACATTTTTATTATCTATTTGAGTTGGGATAAAATTGATGAAATTTTAAAAAATAATTGGGTTTATTTGTTAAAGATGAATTGTTATTATTTTTAATCATCTAAATTGACTAGAGCATTAGATCATCAATATGTATTTATTTGAAAAGAATGATAAAAATAAATAAATATTTTTTAATGTATAGATTTTGAACTCTATAGTTTTCATAAAAGACAGATATCTTATATTTAGATATTATTAGGGTATAAAATTAAGGAAAATACTATTGATAATCCTTAGGGATAATATTTTATAAAATAGAATATCCTAATTTTTTTATAAATGAGATATTTTGCGGTTTCCTTTGATTTTTACTATATACATATTCAAGATATAATTGTATATCCTAGTTGTAGTTGTATATAAGTTAACATTAAAAAATGATGTGTTTTGGGTATACATTCAACTATGAATCGGTGCTTGACAAAGAGTCGTAACTACATATATAGAGAATACACCCCAAAGGGACATGCTTTGGTAAAATAAAATTCTATAAAAAACATAGTGTAAAGAATATGCTCAAATTTGTAAAGAATATATTTAGGCTAGATAAAATATTAATAAATTTCCCATTGATAAAATTCAATAAAATAAAATGACACATATCATTGGGTCTACACCGCAAATGTGATTTACATTATTTTTTCTGTATTTTTTCTTATATACTTTTACTAATCATTGTATTCATATAACTAAGTATAAATTATATTAAAAAATTGTTGTATGTATGGATAATAATGTTAATGTTACACCTCGACCCTAGTTACCCAGATTCGGTGCATTATTACAAAATATTGGCATGATCACAATAGAGATCAAATCTTAAAAGACCGATTGGTTTAGTAGCCTTGGAAACACTAGATACATTCATAAAGTTTACATTACATCATAAAAAAGAAAAGTACTACAACAACATCTTGTCTTAATATCCCCTTATACTATCACTATAGGTCATTAATAAATTACTTCCCCACATCCTGGGAAAAATTAGATTTACAGGGGTGAGATCAGATGCTCAGTAAGGATTACAATATAGTGGAAACTTTCATAAATAAACATAAACACTTAAGGAAATGTATAACTAAAACAAAATCCTTTTAAACTTAAACTTCATCATAATATGGAATAGATAAAATGAAATAATTCCATTTACTTATTCACATGGATATTTTAATAGTCAAATAATCACATGCAATATCAATATCCACTTTCCTAATGACGGAATGCATAATGCCAGACTATCATCACCACGTAGCCAAGGCCTCGTGCCAGGACTACAAATAATATTTTGTCAAGGCTTTGTTCCAAGACACTAGTTTGTCTTATGAGACCTACTAATGCATCGAGGAGATATAACGGGCTCCACCCGTCACATATTATGTCCAATGCATTCCTCATACGAACAGGTTTAAACATAACATAAACATTCGTATTAAAACTAGCATAAGAAATGTCAATACCTTCCCCATAAACCATAAATGGTATAAAAATAACACATCAACAGTCAAACATATCACAAAACCTTTAATACAATATCAATGTTTTGTATCATAATAAATCATCTTTAAATAAGCTTAAAATCCATCAAAGGATGTTGACAGAGATGAAATCAAAACTATTTGAGAGAAATATCTCTTTTTTTAAAATCATTTAGAAGTCACATTAAAATAAAATAAAACATTTACATTGAAAATATTCTTATAATCTTATAAGGGAAGCTTCGACGATTTTATAAAGGTGAAAAATAGCCACACCCACCATATAAGTTAAAAAAAGACATTCTTACCTAAATTCTGTTGAAAATTTTAAAAAGGACCTTGTTTGGAAAATGACGAAAAGATTCCATTATAAAAATATTATAAAAAGTCAAAAATGGGTATAAATGAGTTTAACCCATATTCTATAAAATAGTAGGAATGTTTTGAAATACATTTTTAAGAAACATGGATGTGAGGTCCTAATAGATAATTACCTATAAGCAACCTCAGATGATGAAGAGATTGTGAAATAAACCCTTACCTTGTACTTTTCCATGGTTGATAGTAGGTTAACCTCCTGTATAATTGTGAAATAATTGTTATTAAATTATACAAGAATCATATATATTAATATGATATCATATATGATCTTTTAACATTGATTTGTTAATAACATCTTAGTATTATCGTCTTTTCTGGTGTTAATGGATTCATTTTACTTTGTTTTATTACGTTAGCCATGTCTGTTATAGATAGGTTGTATCTCATTCATATCCAAAATTATATCAAGTCCTTAAATATTTTTTTTAATCATCCAATAAAATTTAGTCTTGAATGGATATGATGGGAAATGAATCTCATCGCGTTCGTGGAGACGGTAATCAGTACGTACGCACGAGCGACAATATCATTCTTTTGATATTAAAATAATATATAATTGGATGTTATATCATATATACAAGATCATTATCATGTTATATTTATTATTCACATGAATTATAAATCATTATTATACCCATCTAAATAATAATATATTGAATAACAATTACACCAGAGTGTGGAGACGGTATGCCATACGTACGCACATATGGTGACATGTCATTAAAAGGTTGGATAGAATAATGAATTTTCTTGTTCCATATTTATAATGAAATCACAGTATATAGAAGATATTGGAATTATTATTTTCTAATGGAAAAAACAAGGAAAGAAGAAGTCGATGACAAAATGAAATTTAAAGAGGGTGGTTAAGATGTTACCTCTTCTTCGGGTTCTTCCTTTTGATTTGATCTAAAGGGATCCATAGGATGGATTTATGATCAAACTAAGGACTCTATGTTGAAGTGAGGGAAGGTGGGAGGATATTTGGGCAGTGTTTGGCCGAGCCAAATGGCTTTGAAGGTGTGAATTAATGAGAAGGGGTAGTGCCCTTTTATAAGAGGGGTGAGGGGCTCCTTTGGAAAAGATAGAAATATTATTTTATAATAAATCCATATTCAGTTTCTAATGTCTCCAAAGTATATTATTTAAAGTTTAAGGTGGGGATAGTTCTAAAACAACTCAACCAATAGATTTTAGATAGGTTTGGGTCACATTATTAACCTCGTCTTTTATTTTTATCTCTTAGTTAATTAGTTTGACACTTACCATGTCACTTCGTATTTTCATATTATATAGTTAATAAATATACTATATACATTGAAGAGACCCCAATGTGGTCCATTAATTATACAAAAATCATGATATAAGTCTTTTGGCCGAACCTTTTATTTTTATTAATTAAATATCAATTAATAATACAATATTTGTTTTTAAAAACTCATTTCTGACAATTTTGACACTACTCAATAATTTATTTATTTTAAAGTATTAAAAACTTTATTAATTCAAAAAAATCATTTAAGAAATCCTAACATGTCATATTATCCAATAAAATTCGTTTATGTCATCAAAACTTTCAAATTATATTTATTTTAACATTTATAATATCAATTATTTGATTCGTTTATTAATATGGAAAATACTGCATCATTATTGTGTCATATATATTTTTTCTTTTTAAATGTCTAAAAATTATAAATAAAATACAATTATGTAGGAAATATTTTTATATTTCTAATTAATATTTATAATCTAAAATAAAACATATATAACCTTATGTAAAAAATTTGTTTCTAAAAGTTCTATGATTATGTCATTCTTGTATTTATTTTAACTTAATTAATATAAAGTATCCTTATCCCCAACAAGTTGCTCCATGCGGTCTCAAAATCGACCCAAAAATGCCCATGGTCGGAAATGTATCAACCAATAAGGTTATGAAACGTTTTAGGGTTATCTATTTTTATTATAATATTATTTGTTTACCCTTATTTACTGTATTTACCTTTTAACCATGGTAAATAAAATATTAACCGAAGTAATTGCTCAAAATGTCTAAAAATAAAAGTTACCTATTTACACAATCTGGACATCCTGATTCCAAATATTGAATACATTTTTCCAAATTCTAAACACATAATTTGAAAAAATTAATTTAAAATTAATTCTTGTCTTTAAAACAAAAAGAATGTTTTTATGAGATAATAAATATCAAAAGATTGACACATGTTTATGTCCGGTATAATTGTGAAATTATGTCCAATGACCAACATTGTATTAAACGGTAAAAATATATTCTAAATATACTTTAAAACCACTAAAATTCATAATATATCACTGTTAATTATTTCGATTAAAAAAGTTGTTTTTAATTAAAAGTTAGTAATTTTCACTATTCATCAAAATATAAAAGTTATCCGAAAAGTACCAAAATTTAATCCTAGGCAAATTTCGATATTCAAAATCCAAAAATGAAGTCCATTTTGAGAGATAGAATTTATAAAATTTCAAAAAGTGGGTATTACTTTTCAAAATGGCTAATTTGATTTGTCACGGTGTGTTTGAACTCGAAGTTGCGTACAACACACGCTACAATATTATTCAAAGTGAATCGTACCATGGAAGATTGGGGTGTTACAATCTCCCCCCCAAATAATTTTTTCCACAAAATTTCTAGAATATTACTGCATAAAAAGTCTTGGGTGGTTCTTCATCATAAGTTCATCGGGTTCCCAAGATGCCTCTTCCATCTTATGGTTTTTCCAGAGAACTTTTACCAGACGAGTCGTCCGATTTCTCAGCACTTTTTCTCTCATATCAAGAATCCTGATGGGCTCTTCGCAATAAGAGATATCAGGTTCTAGTTTTAATTCCTCATAGGTGAGTACATGCATTGGGTCAGGCAAGTATTTTCTCAATAGTGATACGTGGAAGACATCTTAAGCATTGGAAAGATTTGGCGGCATTGCCAAACGGTAAGCTACAACCCTAATTTGATCTAAAATTTTGAAAGGTAAAATATACCTAGGAATCAATTTACATTTCTTTCCAAAACGTATAACTCACTTCCATGGAAATACCTTCAAGAAAACATGATCTTCTTCATGAAATTCCAAATCCTTTCTTCGGTTTTCAGCATATCTCTTCTGCCTACTTTGAGCTGCTATGATGTGGTTTTAGATTACCATCACCTTTTCCATCATTTGTTCCACCAGTTCTAGTCCTACAAGTTTTCTTTCCCCAACGGAATCCCAACAGGTTGGTGTGCGACATCTCTTTTTGTATAACCCTTCATATGGTGCCATCAGAATGCTTGAATGGAAGTTATTGTTATATGAAAATTCTACCATAGGTAAATATTGATTCCACATACCCTGGAAGTCAAGTGAGCATGATCTCAACACGTCTTCTGATGTTTGAATAGTTCATTCTGATTGTCCATCTGTTTGAGGGTGGTAAGTAGTGCTCAAACTACATTCAGTATCCTAGGCCTTCTGAAGACTTTTCCAAAAACTTGATGTAAAATGGGGATCGCGATTCGAGACAATCGATAGGGGTACTCCATGAAGTCTCATAACTTCATTAATATATATTCTCACCAGACGTTCAACTGGTAAATCCTCCCTTATAGAGAGGAAATTTTTTGACTTGGTAAGACGATCAACAATGACCCATATTGCATCGTTCTTTCTAGGATTCTTTGGTAGTCCCATGACAATGTCCATCGTGATATTATCCCATTTCCACTCAGGTACAAGAAGAGGTTGCAATACTCATACAGGCAGTTTTCTTCCAGATTTCACATGTTGATGAACCAAACATCTTGACACAAAATCAGCAATCTCCCTCTTCAGGTTGTCCCACAAAAAATGTTCCTTTAAATCTCTATACATTTTGGTGCTCCCAGGGTGTATATAGAAATTGGAACTATGAGTATCGTCTAACAATTCCCTTTTTAAATCAGGTACATCGGGAACAAAAAGTCTCTTCCCAAATTTCAAAATTCTTTCTTCATACACAAAGTCTCTCAATCTCCCATCATTCACAGCTTTAATCTTCTTTTGAAATTCTTCATCATCGGTCTAAGAACTCTTAATCCTTTTTAGGAAAGATGGTTTGGAAACCATTTGAAAAAGCACTGATGTTTCAACTTCCATGGTTATTCCCATGTCCATCTTCACTAGATCCAATAAAATTGTATCCCTTTAAATTCTCATATTGTTCCAAACTCCATGATCTTTTCTTCTCAAAGCATATTCCACCTTAATTTCCTTCCTCGGGTGGTAGTGTATCGTAAAATCACAATCCTTGAGTAATTCAAGACATCTCCCTTTCCTCATGGTGAGTTATTTCTGTGAGAAAATATACTTCAAACTTGTGTTATCAGTATAAATCCCACATTTCTCACCATAGAGATAATGTCCAATATCTTCAAAGCAAAGATTACAGCAGCTTACTCAAGATTTTAAGTAGGATAGTTCTACTCATGAATTTTTAGCTGTCGTGATTCATTGGCAATAACCCTATCATTTCGCATAAGTACGCAATGAAGTCCTTTAATTGATGCATCACTATAAATAATGAACCCATCATTCCATGATGGTAGATTTAATATAGGAGCAATGGATAATCTACTTTTCAGTTCTTCGAAACATTCTGCACACTCTTTTGTCCAAACAAATTTAACCACTTTACATGTGAGCTTTGTTAATGGGTTAGCCATGCATGCAAAGATCTGGACGAAACATCGATAATAACATACTAAACCAATAAAACATCGTACCTCAGTTATACTCGTTGGTGCTGGCCATTCTTTGATTGAATGGGTCTTAGAAGGATCAACTGAAATTTCATCCTTAGAGACAATATGGCTATAAAAATAAATATCTTGAAGCTATAATTCACACTTTCTAAACATCCCATATAATTCATGTCTTCTCCAAGTCTTCAAGATAATGTGCAAGTGATTTTCATGATCTTCGTAGCTTTGGGTGTATACCATGATATCATCAATAAATACCACCACAAAATCATCGAGATATTCCTTGAAAACACTGTTCATTAGATCCATGAATATATAGGGTGCATTAGTCAGCCCAAAAGGCATTTCTGTAAACTCATAATTCTTGTACCTTGTTCAAAATGATGTCTTCGGAATGTCTTCCTTCTTCACACACAACTGATGGTATCCTGATCAAAGGTCAATCTTTGAAAAGTATTGAGCTCCATGCAATTCGTCAAATAAATCATCAATGCAAGTTAGGGGATACCTGTTCTTTATTGTTTTAGCGTTGATCTCGCTGTAGTCGATACATAACCTCATAGATCTATCTTTCTTTTTAACAAAAAGAACTGGGGCTCCCCATGGAGAAACACTAGGGTGAATAAATCCCTTATTACTCAATTCCTCTAGTTGTTTCTTTAGATCAACTAATTCCACAAGGGCCAATCTATAAGGGTTCTTCGATATATGCCTCAATCCAGGAATTAAATCAATGGAAAACTCAACTTCTCTTACTAGATGATGTCCAGGTAAATCTTCTTAAAACACATCTACATATTCTTTCACAATAGGTGCATCCTCTATTGGAACATTCCTTTCCTCACCCACAGTTATTTCTTTCTCTTCCTCCCCGATAATTTAATTTAGTTGAGCTATTGGGGGTGGATCTAGATGAGAATTAGGTGGTGACAATTATGCTCTAAAGATAATATGTTCTTTATCATCATCATAAAAAATCGTAACCTCATTCTTCTTACAATAAATCATCGCATCATCGTCTGAAATCCAATCCATACCGAGGATTATACCAAATTCTGTCATGGGTATGACGATAAGATCAGCAGATAAAGAACATTTATATACCCTAATGGGAACAGATCCATAGAACTTTGTAGCAATGATACCTCCCTTAGGGTTTTTGACTAACAACTCTCTTGTTAAATAAAATTGGAAATATCTAACTTTCTTAGAAAACTGGGAAGATATGAAACAATGCGATGAACTAGAGTCAAATAAAGCATTTTCTAAACACGAGGAAACCATTAAATTACCTGCCACCACATCATTCAGCACTTCTACCTTAGTAGTAGTGATAGCATAAGCTTGGCCTTGATCCCTAGTCCTTTACTGAGGCAAGCTCCCCTGACGCTTAGAACATTCATTTTCAGAATGCCCCATCTCTCTACAATTATATCATTCCATGTTGACAGAAACTCTCTTTCACTTCAAATCATGAGCTTGGTGTCCTTTTTCACCACACTTGTAACAGACTCCCATTACTTTTAAGCAAGTACCAGGGTGTTTCTACCCACATTTATTGCATGATGTATTTTCATCTTTTCCCTTCTTACCCTTATTTCCATTTACAGATTGATCAGAAAATCACTTCTTCTCTTGCTTTGCTTTAATGTCATAAGACTTAGACAATTACTTTTCTATCTGGATAGCACAAGAGACAATATATTCATATGACGAGAAGGATTTTGAGACTAATGCTCTATGGAGAAATGGTTTTAACCCATCAAAGAAACGATCAATCTTACTTCTTGGGTTACGTATATAATCTGCAGCATACCTCGCTAACCTTGTAATGTTAAACTCATACTTTGTGACATTCTCATCCTCTCTCTACCTCAGTCTGAGAAATTGCCTTTCCATGTCTTCTTGATGGTCTCGACAAAATTTATTTTTATAAGAAAATCTCTTTGAGCTCCTTCCATTCCATATCTGATACTTTATCATATTCCTTCATGTTTTGTATTAGTGACCACCATTGATCAACATCTTCAGTGAGGCGGTAAACTACCATGATAACTTTTTCCCATTCAATACTCCTCGAGGCATAGAATATTTTCTCTAAAGAATTTATCCATTGCTTAGATAACAAGGGATTTTTACTCCCATTGAATGTTGGTGGTTGTTTCCTCATGAAGAAATCTATCATTGATCCTCCATGCTGCGGATCAGGGTGCTCCATACGGGTAAGGTTATTATTCATAACCTGAGTGAGTTGTCCCAGTATAGTGATAAGTTGATCAGCACCAGTTACATCACCTGCTCTACAATAATTATCTTCAGCATGAGTGCAATCCCTTCATAGAGTGCGTGCATTGATACGGTTTCCATTTCATCAACTAGGTTCCATTTCTAAACAACGGAATAATCTTGATCAGTTTATGAATCAAAATACATAATTACATACTTGTAAAACAGTTAACATAAATTGAACATTTTATGGATATAATCCATAATCATAAAAATGTTTTCATTGAGGAAGTATATACTCATAAACCCTTCATAACGATTCGTAAATGAATTGAGAATTATCCTAAGCATATCCCCCAGGAGTGTCGTAACCAAGAGTGCAGCAAGGCCCGTTGTCGTGCACCAGTTCCCATTCGAATCTAGCTCAAAACGGTGTTTTTCGGTTTTACCCCTAGGTACATCTGTGCCAGAGCCGACTCTACCTTCTCGTATCCAGACAAGGATGTATTTCTAAGAAACTCACAAAATATCTACAATACCAAAAAATTTTAAAGTTATTTTATACTAATCCTCAAAGTTTATCTTAGGTCCAAGTGCTCTAATCAGAGTTTATCTAAATCTATCATCCAAGATTTTTACTAAACATCCTCTGATACCAACTGTAATGCCCCGACCCCAGTTACCCAGAGTCGGTGCATTATTACATAACACTGGCATGATGACAAGAAAGATCAAATCTCAAATGACCGATTGGTTTAGTAGCCTTGGAAACACTAGATACATTTATAAAGTTTACATTACATCATAAAAATAAAAACTAGTACAACAACATCTTGTCTTCATATCCCCTCATATTATCCCTAGAGGTCATTCATAAATTACTTCTTCACATCCTGGGAAAAATAAGACATTGAAAGGGGTGATATCAGATGCTCAGTAAGGATAACAATATAGCGTAAAATTTCATAAATAAACATAAACACTTAAGGAAATGTATAAATGAAACAAAAGCCTTTTAAAAATCAACTTCAGCATAATATGGCATAGATATAATGAAATAATTCCATTTAATTATTCACATGGATATTCTACTAGTCGAATAATAACATTGAATATAAATAACCACTTTCATAATGACGGAATGCATAATGCCAGACTATCATCACCACGTAGCCAAGGCCTCGTGGCAAGACTACAAATAAGATTTTGTCAAGGCCTCGTGCCAAGACACTAGTTTGTATCATGAGACCTACCGATGCATCAAGGATATATATCGGGCTCCACCCGTCACATATTAAGTCCAATGCATTCCTCATATAAACATTTTTAAACATGACATAAACATTCGTATTAAAACTAGCATACGAAATGTCAACACTTTCTCCATAAACCATGAATGATATAAAAATAACACATCCACATTCAAACATATCACAAAACCTTCAATACAATATGGAAGTTTTGTATCATAATAAATCAACTTCAAATAAACTTAAAATCCATCAAAGGATGTTGACATAGAGGAAATCAAAACTATTTGAGAGAAATATATCTTTTTTTTGAAATAATTTAAAAGTCTCATAATTTTAAAATAAAACATTTAGTTTGAAAATATTCTTATCAGCTTGTGAGGGATGATTCGACGATTTTATAACGACGAAAAATAGCCACACCTGCCGTATAAGTTAAAAAAAGACATTCTTACCTTAATTCTGTCGAAAAGGTTAAAAAGGACCTTGTTTGGAAAATGAAGGAAAGATTCCTTTATAAAATTCTTATAAAAAGTCAAACAAGTGTATAAATTACTTTAACCCTTATTCTGTATGTCACGTACTAGGCCGGGTCGTCATCCGACCCAACGCTTGACCCGATCCGCGACATGGCCCGAAGGGCGTTCCCAATCCCCACGGGCTGGAAACTAGTGCCTGGCATAAAAAAAACCATTTGGGAACAGTTTGGCCCATGACAAAGATAAATAAACATAAACTGAACAAGCAGATAAATAAAGGAAAATAAACTGAACAACGTGACAGCAGAAAAAGGAATAAACAAAGAAACGTGGAATACCTCAGGTGACCCCGTGGATCACCATGGTACGACAACCACACTCGCTCCTAAAAGCAATCCAAGACTGAAACCTGCAACTGAAAAGTAAAGAAGGCATGAGCACCGAGATGCTCAGTAGGAAAGCCAAAAATAACCACGTCCTATGCCTCCTCCTTTATTATGAAATCCAACCATGCCAGTTTGAAAATAAGATATAGTAAAATAATGTTTTCCCTTCTTTTCAAATTCAAGTAATGAGTTTGCATTTTCAAATAAAACATTTCACTCTTACTACATTTTAAAAATAGGTTCCAAGCGTGCATTAACATTTCAATGTGAAAAGAAACCAGTTTGGAATAAAATGTGATTTTTACAAACAAGACATTAGGTATGAAACAACTGAAAAGGAAGTTACATCACAAGAAGCATGTCACAAATGAGCACTATGGGTAATCCCTATAGATACCTAGAACAATTGGGAACCTAGAGACCTCGTACCTCGGTGAAACATGGCTTAGAAGACCACGGCCCTCAGAAAACGTGGCTTAGAAGGCCACGACCCTTAGAAAACGTGGCTTAGATGACCACGACCCTCAGAAATTCATATGTTTAGTTAGTGTTGTTGCGCCAATCCTGCTAGACAAACCGGGACGAACCCCTGCCGTGTCATATAGCGTACTAGTCCTGGTCACCCACCTAGATACCCAGGTTTCCCATTGTGCTCTAATTCAAATGGTGGTGAGTTTTCTTTATCAAGAAATCAAACAAGTACATTACACTTTCTTTATCTAAAACTCATTCAACCTTTCACCACCACACTCCCTACTTAAGTACGTTCCCCCTCTTTACATCACACAATCACGAAAAAGCCTTTACACTAGGCACATATCACAAACCACTCATTAACACTTGTATCACATTTTATTTTCAAATTTAGGGGAATGACTAAAAAGGGGTTTTCTATTTTAGCAAACCAAATCTTAAAGTGCCAAACGGGCCTCAATAGAGGTTTCTTCTATTTCATAAAACATTCTTAAGATGCCAAAATGCATAATTACATAAAGGGAACACTTTTTACAATCGACCGACCAAAAGGCCAATCACCTTTGGAAGTACACCATACCAATTCAAAACCACTTATGAAATAAATTTTTCATGAAAAGTCACTTATGACCAACGACTTTGAAATGCATTTCAATTTCCCCAATACAAGGCATAATAGTTTCTAGCAACCACAATCAGATTACATAGCATGTATATATAGCATAGTTTAAAATATATTTTTAAAACAGTGAAGCAATTATGAATTTCATATTAAAAGCTTAGGCATAGGGGACCTACCTCAACATGTCGCTGCTTGAAGACGAACATTCAAACAGATCCTTGTCACATACACGCACATGAATTTATACATATATATATATACACCCCTAGGTGCATTTCACATATTCCCTGTGCCATGAGGGAATATTCACAATGAGGGAATATCTATATATATGTTTTTCCGTATGCATGTACATTTAGGGATCCTCGATACCCGCAACCCAAAATCATCGCAGCGAGGTACAACACACTACACATATAATTTAATGAAATAATTCAAACACATAATCAAACATTTTACCAATTTATAAAACATTTCATCATGCTCAAAGTGGTACATTTTCCATCAAAATTCTTTTCTAGCACCCACACACATCAAGTACCCACAAAAACACATTTCGCACTACACAAACAATTAATTGAACACATAAAATGATTGTCACAACAATATCTGAACACATTTACCCTTATATGTATGCTCAAAACCACTTTTTGAAAACATACACACACCAGAACAATATACAAACATGTTTCACACACTTTACATGTTTTAATAAACTAGTTAAAAATTTTATAAAACAACTCAAAGCGGTACTACAAGACATTGAACACAAAAACCCACACCAAAACCTCTTCTAAGGAAAAACGCACACAACTCAATTGTCAAAACAGAAAACGCAGCCCGTGCGCAACATAATGAATTACATGCACAGTTTGAAAAGATATTTTTTTTATAATAAAAAAATGCTAAGAAAATTTATTATAGAGCTTTCAAACATGTCACAAACGTTGAATATATAAATAAAAGAAAACTCATCCAAAACCATTTTCAAGACTAAACACACTTTTGACCCCACACCAAAATGTCCACTACATCAACTGGACGTTCAAATACGCAAACTGCACAATTTATCGACACTGATAAACAGCCCAAAGTGGGTTTTGAAAATAAAATACACTAACAGCACTTAAACATGATACTCACAATTTAAATGCACATTTAAACCAAATGAACAACAATTTCGTGGCATGCAAAATAATTAAAAAAAAATGCTGAGTTAATTAAATAAGCAAGTGAAATCATCATATAAAAATTGTAAGGGTTACCACCTACCTCAGGGAAGAACGCCTCAAAAGTTTGGTGCGAAACTTCCACTACATGACAATCATTCCACCAACAAAATTAAATAATCCCTAAAATTAGAAATTGAACCAAACTCATGATCGAACCAACTACACCATAATAAAACAAAACCCCATGCTAAACCCTAATTTAAAACCATAATTGATGAAAACCTAAAAACCCCAAATTGAATGAACCAAAACCCTAGATCGGAGAAAGGTCTTACCCAAGGGAAGTCGCGCGAGAGCAAAGGGGATCACCGTAGGGAGACGACATTGGCGGCTAGATGGGTCGCAAAACAAGGGGGTCGCCGGTTGACGGGTGCGTGCGAGCCGCTGGTCAAGAGGGAGGCACAACGCGAGTTAGGTCCGTCGGAGGAGGAGGCCGTGATGGCTACATAGCAAGAGGCCGGGAGGCAGGGTGGCGCACCATGGGAGAGGGAGGCTGGGAGGCAGGGCGGCGCACCATGGGAGAGGGATGGCCGCCGGTGGTTCGGTGTGGCTGGAGCGGGAGGCGGCCTGGGCTCCGGATGCGCACAGGCGAACGAGGGGGGGGGGGGCTCGCGACTGGGTAAGGGAAAAGGGGGAGGAAGGCTCGGGTAGAATATGTTTGGCCCTTTTTCTATTTTTTTTATAATAATAATAATAATACTAATAATAATAATAATAATAATAACAACAATTTTATAAATATGTCAATAATTTAAAATTCTAAGCCTAAATAAAATATTAACTAAAATAATAATAATAATAATATTAACTGAGAGTGGACACCGCGTACGGTCTCATGCGCGGGGTCGCGCGCATGGTTGCGTGTTTCAAAAACAACACATTCGATAACAAACAATCCCTTAACAAAAAAAAATAAGAACTGTGCAGGGCGTGCATACGCTCATACGTTTGAATAAAAACAATATTTTCTTTTAATTTAAAACTGTTTCAAAACACAATTCAAAAACGAGACCCAAAATAATTTAAAGGAAATAAAGCATCGGGTCGGGGTGTGACCATTCTCCCCACCATTAAAACTTTCTGCCCCCACAAAGTCACCCAGCCAAATGAGGAATCAAACTCGAGTTTGAAATTGAACGAGGCCAACAAAATCACGAACATGGTATGACTTTTCACTCCATCAGTCACACCCGACCAACTCGGAGGGAAACTGAGTAGAGAAGAACCATCAGGAAAAGAGGAGGGTTCTCCCCACCACAAGAACCCGAGTAGCACAACCGACATTGAGACTCTTAGGATGAACTAACTCTGGAACTGCTAACTTGATCCAAAAGGGAACCACCACACAGACCAAACCTCGTAAAAGGCACGACAAGATTCATAGTGAGTCTCCCCACCATTTAAGAACCGGCTAGCTTAAACCAACCAGTATAAACCGACATGAGAACTTCCAACCAAAAACAGAAACCACTGCGACATGAGAAAACCCACAGAAGAATTCTACCAAATAATGAAATGAACCATGACTCATCATTTCCACAAGAGATGAGCATATCCAAAATGAGCATGTACTAAACCAAAATGGGTCACATTTGTGGAGGCACAACTACTAGAATTACAAGAAAACAAGATCACCATGCCTTTTTACAACCACAGTGGTGTATTCAAAGAACAAAGACCACAACAAGAAAAAAAGACCTTTGCGCCTCTTACAGAAAAACAGAACCTTCAAAGATGAGAAAGATTAAACCGAGAAACTTAAACCGTCCATATTTTAGCACTGGAGACAAAAGTTATACCAATGTGACCCACACCCAAAGATTCCTGACTGTGTGAATGGCTTCACTCCAAGACCTATGGCTGGAGCTCTGATGTCTTGAAGCATCTATTGCCCCATAGTTAGGAGATAACATCTATCAGTCGATACTCTTTCTGAAGTTACCACTAACAAAACCTCTCTAAGTCCCTCAAACAGCCACACCGATAGGAAGTCTTCAATGAATGATGATGAGGTGACTTAAAGTACCCAAACCGACCACAAAAAAAGCGAACAAGAGAGTGGCCCGACTAATAGAAGATGGAATTGACAAGAAAACTTTTCTGAGATGGGATCCTCCATCTCGCTCTCACTGAATGGGGAACCATCCCAAACACCAAAGGGAATCGGTCCTTGAATAATAGACGAAGACCCCACACAAGAGAAACTTTAACTGATTCTGCGACATTATCTTTGGAGAAAAGGGAACCAACTTCTTGATATTCCCAACGTAGGCCTTCACTATTCGTTGGCATTGTTGGACACTCACGAGCCTTGTCGCTTCCATCACCTTCGCTTCCACAAATATAAACCATCAAATGATAGAGGTCTTAAACACCTTCCATGACATACCGTCATGCAACGACACATGGAGTATCTCCTCTACCAATCCAATGTTTCACCTTCAAATGGACCCGAACCAACACAGAATCTCATAGTTTTGGGAGTTCCCAATAACCTGGAAACACCAACGATTTCACCAAGCCATTCTGCTACCTTCGATAGATCACGATTACCACAGAAGCTAGACAACAACCGAAACGAATTCAATTCCACCACCCCGCTAAGAGTCTGCGTAGAACCAACAACTAGAAGAGGCTCACTAGAAACATATGGGACTTTTCTGGGCAGCATACTCAAAAAAACAGAGGCAAAAATCCAAATCAAAACTCATCATAAATAAAAATTCCACACCTCAATCACGAACGAAAGCTCAAATTCATATCACTATTCCAACCCCAATTCAGTATGTCAAAACCAATAACCCCCGAAAAAGAATACATAACATGTAAAGAGAACGCTAAACAATTGCTCACTCACTTTTCAAAACAATTAAAATAAACTTTTTTGAAAACCATTTTTTTCAACAAACAAAACAACTTCAATATCCACCATTGGTATTCCATGAAGTCACACACATACATATCCATGTGCTAGCTCAAGCACTCATCCACTCACATCACCAATTTCTCCACTTGCCACATGCGCACCCCAATGTGTGTGATCACTCATATGAATAACAAGGGTCAATTCAAGACACTTCTCATTTTCAAAACAGATCATTCAGCATAAAGCACAAATTCCCAACCAATTTGAAAAAAAACTTATCATCAAAGCAATACATTTCCAATTTCCAAAACTTTTTTTCAATTCACATTCCAAAAAGTGTTACTGAGATTCCAAAAAACCTTCCAAAACACCTCCCATATTCTCTTTTGAAACCACACATTCATTAAAAGAAAACTATTTCTATTTCAAAACCACTTTTCCACTCTAACACCACATTCCCATTTGAAACCACCTTCACAAAAATCCATTTTCATTATTGAGATGTACTCACACCAACCAAAATGAAGGTCAAACATAACTCACATTAAAACATCCAAAAATAAGGGACTAGTGGTTATACCTACCCGGTAACATGGCTTAGCAGGCCATGCTCCTAGCGAGCATCAACCACAGGAAGCATCTTGAACCATGCACTCGGGCCGTACATGGGTCGCTACTCTATGCAGCCTCGTCGCGTAACATCGGATCACTTCCCTTGTTATCCCTCATCCACACATACTATTCCAATGAAGAAAATTCAAATCCCGAACTACCCTTGGAAACTCGAGTATCGGGACGGGCAAGGGTTCATGACGTCCTTCCCGCACCTACCTCTCGAGTCCCGACACACCTAATCACCAAGATACTAGACAACCCAAATAACAAGGGCACCACTGATACCATTTTTACACGAACCAGGCTGGTTCATCATCCGACCCAACGCCCGACCCAGTCCGCGACATGGCCCGAAGGGCGTTCCCGATCCCCACGGTCTGGCAACTAGTGTCGGGCATCAAAACAAACTAGATGGGAATATTTTGCCCCATGACAAAGATAAAAAAACATAAACTGAACAAGTAGATAAATAAAGAGAAATAAACTGAACAACGTGGCAGCAGAAAAAGGAATAAACAAAGAAACATGACATACCTCAGGTGACCCCGTGGATCACCACAGTACGATAACCACACTCGCTCCCAAAAGCGATCCAAGACTGAAACCTGCAACTGAAAAGTAAAGTAGGCGTGAGCACCGAGATGCTTCGTAGGAAAGCCAAAAATAACCACGTCCTATGCATCCGCCTTTATTAATAAATCCAACCATGCCAGTTTGAAAATAAGATATAATAAAATATTGTTTTCCCTTATTTTCAAATTCAAGTAATGAGTTTTCATTTTCAAATAAAACATTTCACTCTTACTACATTTTCAAAATAGGTTCCAAGTGTGCATTAACATTTCAAAGGGAAAAGAAACTAGTTTGGAATAAAATGTGATTTTTACAAACAAGACATCTGGTGTGAAACAACTGAAAAGAAGTTACATCACAAGAAGCATGTCACAAACGAGCGCTATGGGTAATCCCTATAGATAGATAGAACAAGTGGGAACCTAGAGACCTCGTACCTCAGTGAAACATGGCTTAGAATACCACGACCCTCAGAAAATGTGGCTTAGAAGGCCACGACCCTCCAAAAACGTGGCATAGAAGACCACGATCCTCAGAAATTCATATGTTTAGTTAGTGTTGTTGCGTCAATCCTGCTAGACAAACCTGGACAAACCCCTACCGTGTCATCTAGCGTACTAGTCCTGGTCACCCACCTAGATACTCGGGTTTCCCATTGTGCTCTATTTCAAATGGTGGTGAGTTTTCTTTATCAAGCAATCAAACAAGTACATTACACATTCTTTATCTAAAACTCATTCAACCTTTCACCACAGCACTCCCTACTTAAGTACATCCCCCCTCTTTACATCACACAATCACGCACAAGCCTTTACACTAGGCACATATCACAATCCACTCATTAACACTTGCATCACATTTTATTTTCAAATTTAGGGGAATGACTAAAAAGTGGTTTTCTATTTTCGCAAACCAAATCTTAAAGTGCCAAACGGGCCTCAATAGAGGTTTCTTCTATTTTATAAAACATTCTTATGATTCCAAACATGCATAATTACATAAAGGGAACACTTTTTACAATCGATCGGCCAAAAGGCCAAACACCTTTGGATGTACACCTTACCAGTTCAAAACCACTTAAGAAATCAATTTTTCACGAAAAGTCACTTAAGACCAACGGCTTTGAAATACATTTCAATTTCCCCAATACAAGGCATAGTTGTTTCTAGAAACCGCAATCACATTCCATAGCATATATATATATAGCATATTGTAAAACATATTTTTAAACAATCAAGCAATTATGAATTTCAAATTAAAAGCTTTGGCATAGGGGACCTACCTCAACATGTCGTTGCTTGAAGACGAACATTCAAACCGATCCTTGTCACATACACACACATGCATTTATACATATATATATACACCCCTAGGTGCATTGCACATATTCCCTGCACCATGAGGGAATATGCACAATGACGGAATATCTATATATATGTCATACCGTATGCATGTACATGCAGGGATCCTTGATACCCGCGACCCAAAATCATCGCAGCGAGGTACAACACACTACACATATAATTTAATGAAATAATTCAATCACATAATCAAACATTTGACCAATTTATAAAACATTTCAGCATTCTCAAAGTGGTACATTTTCCATTAAAATTCTTTTCCAGCACCCACGCACCTCAAGTACGCACAAAAACACATTTCACACTACACAAACAATTAATTGAACACTTACAATGATTATCACAACAATATCTGCACACATATACCCTGATATGTATGCTCAAACCCACTTTTTGAAAACATACACAAACCAGAATAATATACATACATGTTTCACAAACTTTACAAGATTTAATAAACCACTAAAAAATTTTATAAAACAACTCCAAGCGGTACTACAAGACATTGAACACAAAAACCCACCCCAAAACCTCTTCTAAGGCGAAATGCACACCAATCAATTGTCAAAACAGAAAACGCAGCCCGTGTGCAACATAATGAACTAAATGAACAGTTTGAAAAGGCATTTTTTTTATAATAAAAAAAATTCTAAGAAAATTTATTAAAGATCTTTAAAACATGTCACAAACATTGAATATATAAAGAACAGAAAACTCATCCAAAATCATTTTCAAGACTAAACAGACTTTTTACCCCACACCAAAATGTGCACTGCATCAACTGCACTTTCAAATACGCAAACTGCACAATTTATCGGCGCTGATAAACAGCCCAAAGTGGGTTTTAAAAATAAAATACACTAACACCACTTAAAAAAGATACTCACAATTTAAATGCACATTAAAACCAAATCAACAACAATTTCACGGCATGCAAAATAATTAAAAACAGTTCTGAGTTAATTAAATAAGCAAGTGAAATCATCATATAAAAATTGTGAGCGGAACCACCTACCTTGGGGAAGAACTGCTCAAAATTTTGGTGCGAAACTTCCACTACATGACAATCGCGCGACCAAGAAAATCAAATAAATCCTAAAATAAGAAATTGAACCAAACTCAAGATCGAACCAACTACACTATAATAAAACTAAACCACATACTAAACCCTAATTTACAACCATAATTGATGAAAACCTAAAAACCCCAAATTTAATGAACCAAAACCCTAGATCGGAGAAAGGTCTTACCCAAGGGAAGTCGCACGAGAGTAAAGGGGGTCACCTGAGGGAGACGACATTGGCGGCTAGTTGGGTCGCAAAACAAGGGGGTCGCCGGTTGACGGGTGCGTGCTAGCCGCTGGTCGAGAGGGAGGTGTGGTGCGAGTTAGGTCCGCCGGAGGAGGAGGCCGCGACGGCAGCATAGCGGGAGGCCGGGATGTAGGGTGGCGCACCATGGGAGAGGGAGGCCGGGAGGCAGGGCACCACGCCATGGGAGAGGGATGTCCGACGGTGGTTTGGTGTGGCCAGAGAGGGAGGCATCCAGGGCTCCGGATGCACACAGGCGAACGAGGGGGGGGGGGCTCGCGATGGGGTAAGGGAAAAAGGGGGGGAAGGCTCAGGTAGAATAGGTTTTGACCTTTTTTTCTTTTATTTATAATAATAATAATAGTAATACTAATAATAATAATAAAAATTTTATAAATATCTCAATAATTTAATATTCTATGCCTAATTATAATATTAACTAAAATAATAATAATAAAATTATTAACTGGGAGCGGACACCGCGCACGGTCTCATGCACGGGGTCGCACGCATGGTTTCGTGTCTCAAAAACAACACATTCGATAACAAACAATCCCTCAACAAAAAAAATAGGAACTGTGCATGGCGCGCATACGCTCGCACGTTTGTATAAAAACGATATTTTCTTTTATTTTAAAAACGGTTCAAAACACAGTTCAAAAAACGAGACCCAAAATAATTAAAATGAAATAAAGCATCGGGTCGGGGTGTGACACTGTAAAATAGTATGATTTTTTTAAAATACATTTTTATGAAACAAGAATGTGGATGATAAATAGGTCCCATTAGGTAATTACGTATAAACAACCTCGGATAATGAAGTGATTTTGAAATAAAAAATTACCTTGTACTTTTCCTTAGTTGATGGTAGTTTAACCTCATGTATAGTGGTGAAATAATTGTTATTAAATTATAAAATAATCATATATATTAATATGATATCATATATGATCTATTAACATTGATTTTTTTACAACATCTTAGTATTATTGTCGTTTCTGGTGTTAATGGATTCAGTTTACTTTGTCTGTTTTGTTACATATGCCATGTTTTTTATGGATGGGATGTAACTTATTCACATCCAAAATGATATAAAGTCCTTAAATATTATTTTTAATCATCCAATAAAATTTAATCTTGAATGGATACGATGGGAAATGAATCTCATCACTTTCGTGGAGACGGTAATCCGTACGTACGTATTAGCGACAATATCATTCTTTTGATATTAAAATAATATATAATTGGATGTTATATCATATAGACAGAATAATTATCATGTTATATTTATTAGTTACATAAATTATACATCATTATTTTACCCATCTAAATAATAATATATTGAATAACAATTACAACACAACGTGGAGACGGTAGGCCGTACGTATGCACGTATGGTGACATGGCATTGAAGGGATGGATAAAATAATGAATTTGTTTGTTCCATATTTATAATAAAATAACTGTATATAGAAGATACTCGAGTTATTATTTTAGAATGAAAATAACATGGAAAGAAGACGTTGAAGAAGAAATGAACTTTAAATAGGGTGGTTAAGACGTTACCTCTTCTTCGGGTTCTTCCTTTTGATTTGATCAAAAGGGCTCCATAGGTTGGATTTATGATCCATATAAGGCCTCTATATTGAAGTTAGTTATGTTGGGAGGATATTTGGGATGTTTTTGGCCGAGCTAAATGTCTTTTAAGGTGTGAATTAATGAGAAGGGTGAGTGCCCATTTATAAGAGGGGTGAGGGGCTCCTTTGGAAAAGCTAGAAATATTATTCTATAATAAATCCATATTCGATGTCAAATGGATACAAAGTATATTATTTAGAGGTTAACGTGGGGATAGATTGAAAACAACTCATCCAAAAGAATTTAGATAGGTTTGGGTCACATTATTAACCTTATCTTTTATTTTTAACACTTAGTTAATTAGTTTGACACTTAACATGCCACTTTGTATTTTTATATTATATAGTTAATAAACTTACTATATACATACAAGAGACCACAAAGTGGTCCATTAATGATACCCCAATCATGATTTAAGTCTTTTGGACGAACCCTTGATTTTTAGGAATTAAATATCATTTAATAATATAATTTTTTTTTTAAAAACTCATTTATGTTAATTATGACACTACTCAATAATTGATATTTGATAAAGTCTTAACACCTTTATTAATTCGAACCAAATTCACATAAACAATCCTAAAATGTCATATTAACCAATAAAATTCGTTTATGTCATAAAAACATTAAAATTATATTTATTTTAAAAATTAAAATATCAATTATTTGAGTCTTTTATTAATAATGAAAATTCTGCATCATTATTGTGTCATATATATTTTTACTCTTTCAATGACTAAAAATTATAAATAAAATACCATTATATATGAAATATTATTAGTTTTCTAATGAATATTTATAATATAAAATCCAAAATATTTAACCCTATGTAAAAATTGTTTTTCTAAAATATATATGCTTATGTCATTTTAATATTTATTTTAACTTAATTAATATAAAGTGTCCTTATCACCAACAAGTGGGTCCACAGGGTCCCCAAAATCCACCCAAATATGATCATGGTCGGACATGTATCAATCAATAGTATTAGGAAATGTTTTAGGGTAATTTATTTTTATTATAATATTATTATTTTTTTACCCTTATTTACCGGATTTAGCCTTTAACCATGGTAAATAAAATATTTATCAAAGTAATTATTCAAAATGTCTAAAAATAAACGTATCCTATTTACACAATCTCGAAATCTTGATTCCAAATATGGAATCCATTTTTCCAAATTCAAAACACAGAAGTGGCAGAAATTAATTTAAAAATAATTACCGTCGTTAAAACATAAAGTGTGTTTTTAAGAGATAATAACTATCAAAAGATTGACACTTTTTATGTCCGGTTTAATTGTGATATTATGTCCAATGACCAAAATCGTATTAAGTGGTAAAAATATATTCTAAATATCTTTTAAAACCACTCAAATTCATAATTTATCACTGTTAATTATTTTGATTAAAAATGTGGTTTTTAATTAAAATTTAGTAATTTTCCTTTATTCATCAAAATATAAAAGTTATCCGAAAAGTACCAAAATTTCAACCTAGGCTAATATAGATATTCCAAATCCAAAAATAAAGTCCATTTTGAGAGATAAAATTTAAAAAAAATCAAAAATTGGGTATTACTATTCATAATGGCTACTTTGATTGGTCACGATGTTTTAGAACTCGAAATTGCGTACAACACACGCTACTGTATTATTAAAAGAGAAGCATACCGTGGAAGCTTGGGGTGTTACAATTAATGTAACACCCGATATTTTTATGAGAAATATTTTGTTTTATGTTATATACATCATCAAAGGAATATTTCACTACACACAACACTATCTTGGATTGCTTTACAAGAAATCGCGACCTTCCTCGATAGCTTGCCTTGTACGCAATACCGAGTTTTACTAAACAATGATATGCTATTAAAATATTTTTAAAACTAGCCCTTATGAATTGAAATTCCCACCTTTTGAAGTTATATAAATATTATATTCAAAATTGACTTCATTTTTTGATTCGGAATATCGAAATTTTCCTAGGGTGATTTTTTGGTATTTTTGTGAAAACATTAATTTTTTGATGAATAGTGAAAACACTAGGTTACTATTTTAAAAAAACATTATATTTAAATAATTTTTTATTTTATTGAAATTTATTTTAGGTAAAAATTGATACATAATACCTATATAAGTTTGAAGTAATTAATTGGAGTCATTTTATAATAATTTTAGATATATAAAAATTTTATTGAACTTTTCACCCTTATTTTACCCACCTCATAGGAGAGTTTGAAAATTTACATAAAACATAATTTTACCGCTTCTGTGAGTGGAATTTTCAAAATCTAAGACACTATTAATATCTTGGAGTAAAATGTGGTTCAATAAGATAAAAATAATTTTTGGTGAATAGTAACTTATACTTTTTTTACCACGGTTAAAAGTAAATAGGGTAATTAAGGTTAAAAATGATATTATTATTACCCTAACGCATGTCCTAATTCTATTGGATAAATATAATTCGACCATAAACAACCTTAGGAATAAAATATTACCCTTTAGTTCCACTTCGATTAGATTAGGACATTTAATATTATTTTATTTAAAGAAGAGTTAAAATAGTTAAAATCAAAGTTTAATAAATAAAACATTTTTAATATAGGGTAATCAATAAGATAAATTCGACTATAAATACTCATTACAAAGATAAAACGATTTTCTACATAATGGTATTTTATTTATAATTTTTATACTTTATATAATTAATTTATTGATGACACAATGATGATGTAGTAATTACCTTATTAATGAAATATTAACATAATTGATATTATAAATACCCAAATAAATGTAATTTGAGACTTTATAAGAATTAGACTAATTTTAATGGTTAAAATAACTTATTAGTATTTATTTAATTAACTTTTTTCTAAATAATAATTTGGTTATGATTTTCACAAAAATCAATTACCAAATAGTGTCAAAATTGACATAAACTAGTTTTTAAAACAAATATTATATTATTAATTGTTATTTTATTCCTAAAATTCTAAGGTTCAGCCAAATGACCTAGATAAGGTTATATATATTAATAATTAACAACTAGGGGTTCTTTTTACTTGTTATAGTATGTTTTATAACCATATAATGTAAGAAAACAAGAAGACACGGTAATAGTTAAATTATTTAACTTAGAGTTAAATCTAAATGATAACGTTAAAATAATATCCTAAACTTGTCTAAAATCTACTATTTGAGAGGATTTCGACCCATCTCTACCTTATCTTTGAAATAAATTAATTTTGAGCTATTAAAAAACTGAATATGACTTTATAATAAAATAATATTTTCAGTTTTTCCTAAGGTGCCCCTCTCCTCCCTTATAAAAGGGAACCTCCTCCCTCTCTTCCTCACACCACATTGAGCCTCCACGCTCGGCCAAACCCTTCCAATTTCTCTTATAAACTTCTCTAGAAACATCCAAGAGATCCTGGTTTTCATAAAAGTCTATCTTTAGTATCCTATGAGGAGGTTAAGAAGAGGCTCATTAATGAAGAGGTAATGTATGTTACCGAATCTTTCAAGTTTATTTCTTCTTCTACTTCTTCTTATTTAGTTGTTTCATTATGAAGTAATAACATCTGTATCACTCATATAATGATATGTTATTATAAATATGAAACAACCCTATTTCACCTTCTATCCATCCTACGGAAAATGAAATTATCGCACGTGTGTACGTACGGAATACCATCTCCATGTCGTGGTGTAATATTTTTTCCACCATCACCTTACTTGGATGGGTATAATGGTTTAGATAATAAATATATATGATTATTGTAAAGTGATATCGATTCTGAAATATTATACATAAACTTAAATTCAATTCCACGAACATGGGAACGATACTATCGATCATGCGTACGTACGGCCTACCATCTCCACGATGTGATGCGACTTGTTCTACATGATCTTCAATGCATAATAATTATATAAATTAATTTTATGAATAAATATGATATATATTACACTAATACCATTCTGTAAATGAGTTATCTATAACCTAAAAAGAATTATAAGAATTTATTCGACAAAACGCGCATAAGAACAATAATCAATAAACACCCGAATAACAAGTAGCAAAGAAATATTACTAATACAAAGCTAATAATATGACAATATATGATATAATAACAATGATTAATATTCTAGAAAAAGTCAATAACATTTTTTAAATCACTATACATGTGGTTCGGACAGGTACAAAGCAAATCGGACCTAAGTTAAGGGAAAATCTCGCAATCTCATTTTTATCCAAGATTGTTTATACTTCAGAATTTACTGGGGAATATTTATCATCCACATCCATGTTTACTCAATATGTAATATTATATCTATCCTCCTACATTTTTTTAAATCCAATTTTACCCTTCGTTATGTTTTTAGTAAATGATATGAAAGGAATCTTTTGTCCTTTTTCGTACGAGATACTTTTTGACTTTTCTGGCCAAAGTGTGAGAAGAATGTTTTTATTAACTTATACGGCATGAATAGATTTTTAGAACATTATTTCCATTAATCATCCTTTAAAAGTTTCAAGTGGATTTTTAATCAAATTATTTTAGTTTAATATTATATGACATTTTAAGAAAGGAAAATGTTTTTGAAGTAGAAAGGATATTTTCCCCAGGAATGGAATTCATGCATTTTATCAAAAAAAAATTTCCGTCTAAGATAATATAGGTTTCTGTTTCTATCCCTATTTTAACATTGATTTGATAATTTTATTATGGAATTATTTTTATGAATTCCTTTAATATTATATGGATTATGTTACGATGGCACGATGTTTAAGAATCCCATTTTTATTACATGGTTTATGCTATGATGTATGATATATGATTTTGTGGCACACATACGAATGGTTTAATTATGAGATGGGTGTGACCTATATCTCCCTCCAATGCATTGGGTAATTATTTATATCTCATGAGATTGTCATGGCTGGAATGGTAGGTTAATCAGGTTCAGTGAAACAGGACTGCAACGAGGAGTGAACTCAGTTAAGAAATGGACTTTGTCCGCTAAGATAGTCTTGGAAATGAGTCTTGACTACTAAGAAATGATTCTCTATGAATATATGTGTATTCCACAAAGTTTCATGTTTTGTGTTATGATTATTGGGATTAAATTTCACTACTATGATTTATCCCACGTTACGATATTATAATCTCTTTTTCAGGTTATGATTTTCGAAATGCTATATTCTTATGAATATGATATTTCTTCTGTTTACCCTTACTGAGAATTTGAGCTCACCCTTTTGTATGTTTTCATTCCACAGGTCCGAAAGAAAGTTATTAAGTACGATATTCCAAAAAGGACTCTAGATATGATGAAATAAATGGTAGACAATGTAGATGCTTTATGAACAAGTTGTTTAGGTTTCCCAGTTTCTAAAGACACTATACCAATACGGTCCTTTCATGGTTTTGTTATATGTTGTAATAAGTGTGCTTCAATTTAGAAGTATGAACACTGTATGTAATGTATGGGTCAATATAGTTGGTATGAGAGAAAATGTATAGTGTACCTTTGGAAACTTGGATGTGAAATCCCTATTAAGAACCCTAAGGATAAGTCTAGGCATAGAACACAATAATAGTGTTTTATAAATGGCCATAAATAACCTATGATAAGACCTTAGGTGTGAAATTTTATTCTTGATTATGGGGTTTACCTATTCTGATTATGTTTCTCACAACTATGCTTATATGTTTTAGTCAATGGATTGAACTCAATGGAACCATGTTAATGCTAAATGCGATGGGCAATGCAATGATTGTCCCCCTGAGCAACCAAAGGTTATGGGAGCTGGAATGAAAAATCTTTCAGCCATTCTCACTCAACTTTCTCAAGATATGAATCATGCAGGACTTCTAGACGAGCAAAGTAAGGAGGAACATTCTATTGAATCCTTCATAAGGTAGCATCCACCTTTATTCAGTGGGTCTACTGATCCATTAGTGGCTGAACAATGGATCAGTACCACTGAAAATATATTTTTAGTTCTTCAATGTTCTGAACATGATAAAGTCATCATAGAAGTTTATCGTTTGGAAGGTGAAACTGATCAATGGTGGAATTATATCATGTTACGGGGCCAAGAGATGAAATTGAGTCCATGGAATGGGACGAGTTCAAGAACTTATTTTTCAATAAGTTCTTCCCTCGTATTCTTTGAAAAAAGAGGGAGAAGGAGTTTCCTGAACTAAAGAAAAAGGATGATGAATCTGTTGGTACCTACAAAGAAAATTTTACATGACTTGCAGGGTATGCTTCTGGTATTATTATCCAACATGAGTGTATGACCGTTCGATTCTTTAGTGTCTTAAAACCATGTCTTCGAAGGGTGTTATCCATAAGGGAATTCAATAGCTACAAGGAAATTGTTCGATGTGCTCTCAAGTTTGAGATGGAGATTGGAGTAACCAATCAGTCATATGAATTTGATAATAAGAGGAAAATGGAATTCAAAGGAAAATCTAAAGAGCACACTGAAAAGAAGATGAGTTTTCCCTTATGCTCAAATTGTGTAATGAAACATGGAGGGATTTGTCTTAAAGGGACAAGTAAATGTTTCAAATGCGAAAAGGAAGGTCATCGGGCATTTGAACTCTGCAATGATGGGAAGAAGATGTCTAGTGATGCGAATAAAGAAAAGGCTACATAGAGTGACCCTCCAACACTTCAATGTTACATGTGCAAGGAAATGGGGAATTATGCTAATCAATTCCCTAATACAAGGGTTTTTGATGATGATCGACGTCAAAAAACACTTGTGGATAAAGGAAAAGGAAAGTCACATGCAATTTCTATCAGTGATGTGGAGTATGATAATGAAGTGGTGAAAGGTACACTTACTATCCACTCTAAAGTAGAAAAATATATTTTTTGATTCTGGATCCACCCACTATTTTATTTCCGAATAATTTTCTAAGGGTATCGCCATATTACCTCATCAATTAGATGTAGAGTTAGCATTGACAACCCCTAATGGCACAACAGTCACATCAAATGTTTCCAATTCTTCTCTGATTGAAGTTTGTTGGAAAGCGCTGCCTAAAAATCTTGTGATCCATCCTATAGTGGAATTTGATGTGATTCTTTGCATGTATTGACTTTCTTTATATGGATCTCATATCACTTTCCAATGACATGAAGTCACATTTCATATCCAGATCAATCTATGATCGTCTATTGATGAAAGGATGAACATAACCTTCTAGTGGAAATTTCTTCCATCATATGGGTCTTGATTCCACTAAAAGATGGTTATTTATCTCCAATGGGTGGAGAGAAACACATGATTAAGAATATTGCCTTTGTACGAGAGTTTTATGATGTTTTTCCAGAGGAATAACCTGGTCATCCACCAAATCGTGAAGTTGAGTTTTCAATAGAACTTGTACCGGGTGCTTTAACTATTTCAAAGACACCTTATAGAATGGCCCCAATTGAGTTGCAGGAATTGAAGAAGCAACTCCAAGAGAATCTTGATAAAGGATTCATACGCCCTAGTGCATCACCTTGGGGAGCACCTATTCTGTTTGTTAAGAAGAAAGATGGATCAATGAAACTCTGAATTGATTATCGAGAACATAACAAGATCACGATCAAGAAAAAATATCCTCTCCCACGCATTGATGACTTATTTGACCTACTACAGAGAGTTCAATACTTTTCCAAGATTGATCTTCATTCATGGTATCATCAATTAAGGGTCAAATGGGAGGATATACCAAAGACGGCTTTCCGTACAAGGTATGGACACTATGAATTTATATTGATTCCATTTGGTCTTACTAATTCCCCTACTATCTTCATGGATCTGATGAATAGAGTCTATGGAGTCTATGTTGATCAGTTTTTGGAAGTCTTTATAGACGATATTCTTATGTATCCAAAGAGCGAGGAAGATCATGAAGATTACTTGAGAATTATATTGAAGACCCTGAGAAAGGATAATCATTATTCAAAATTTTCCAAGTGTGAATTTTGGCATTAAAAATTTTCATTTTTGGGTCACATAATCTCAAAAGATAGGATATCTATGGATCCAACAAAGACAAAGGATATCGAAAGATGGTCGAGACCAACAACATTAACTGAGATCCGAAATTTTCTTAGTTTGGTTGGATATTATCGACGTTTTGTGAAATATATTTCACAATTATCTAATCCACTCACCATGTTGACTCGAAAAGGAGTTAAGTTCGTTTGGACGGAGGACTGTGAAGAGAATTTCAAGGAGTTAAAAAAAAAGGTTATCTGGTGCACCTATGCTCAAACTTCCTTATAGTGGATAAAGGATTGTGATTTACAGTGATGCATCCAAGAAGGGACCGGGGTGTGTTCTCATGCAAAATGATATGGTGATAGCTTATGCCTCACGCCAATTGGAAATCAATGAGCAAAATTACCCAACTCATGATTTGGAGTTAGCTACAGTAATCTTTGCATTAAAGATTTGGAGGCATTATCTTTATAGAGAAAGGTGTGATATTTATACTGATCATAAATGTTTAAAGTATATTTTCACACAAAAGGAGCTGAATATGAATCAAAGAAGATGGTTGGAGCTGATTAAGGATTACAACTGCTCAATTAATTACCAACTCGGGAATGCAAACAAGGTGGCAGATGCATTAAGTCAACAAGACCATGCTTGCTTATCGATGATGAGGATCACAAAATATCCAATATTTATGGATTTTCAAAGGATGGATCTTGGAATTATAATGGAAGGGGAAAAATTATATCTTTCTCAAATGAATGTTCAACCATCAATACATTTGAAGATTAAAGAGGCACAGAACGAAGATGTAGAGTTACAAAAGAAGGTGAGAAATGTTCATGAATTCAACCTTGATTGTGATGGGATAATAGGGTTCAGGAATCGGGTTTGTGTTCCTCCCATCCCAGAATTATAGAAGGAGCTGCTGGATGAGGCTCATAGTTCTTCATTCTCTATTCATCCTTGAAGCACGAATATGTATAGAGACTTGAAAGAGTACTTCTGGTGTGATGGCATGAAAAGAGATGTCGCAGAATATGTCTCTCGATGCTTGGTTGGTTAGCAAGTTAAAGACGAGAGACAAACGTCTAAGGGGAAGTTACAACCATTACTCATACCAGAATGGAAATGGGAAAACACCACTATGGACTTTGTCACCGGGCTTCCTAAAACATCCAATGGTAATAATTCTCTCTGGGTCATAGTTGATCGTCTTACGAGGTCAACACACTTCATTGCTATTAGGGAATAATTCTATGTTGATCATCTTGCCAGGATATATGTAAAAGAAGGGGTAAGATTTCATGGAATACCACTTTCCATTATATATAATCGGGATCCGAGTTTTATCTCAATGTTTTGGCAATGTCTTCAGCATACTCAGGATATAGAGTTGAGTTTCAGCACTGATTATCATCCTCAGACAGACGCTCAGTATGAGAGAACAATTCAAACTCTAGATGATATGTTAAGAGCTTGGTCTATGGATTTCAACGGTGGTTGGGATCAACACCTACCTTTGGTGGAATTTTCTTATAATAATATATTTCACTCCAGTATTCAGATGACTCCTTATACAGCTCTCTACGGAAGGAAATGCAGGACTCCAACTTGCTGGGATGAAGTTGGGGAAAGAATGATATTAGGACCAGATCTTGTTGATGAGATGGAAGAAATGGTCAGATCTATTAAACAACACATAAGAGAAGTTTAGATTCGACAAAGAAGTTATGCCGAAAATCGAAGAAAAGACATAGAGTTTGATGTGGGTGATAAAGTGTTCATATGAATATCTCCTTGGAAGAGAGTAATGAGATTTGAAAGGAAGCGAAAGGTGAGTCCTATGTATATCGGTCCTTTAAAAATACTAGATCGTGTTGGGAATGTACCTTATCAATTGGTGCTTCCACCGAATCTCTCTCAAGTTCAAGATGTGTTCCATGTATCTCTCCGGAGAAAGTACATACCTGATCCTTTACATGTACTAATCTCAGAAGTTGTACGGCAGGAGCAAGATCTTTCTTATAAAGAACAACCAATAGAGATTATGGATTGTAGCGAAAACGTTCTAAGAAACAATACCACTCGCTTCATGAAAGTTTTATGAAGTAACCACCAATTAGAATAAGATACATGGGAGCTTGAGTATTTGATGACGGAGAGATATCCTCATCTTTTTGTTAAGAAGTGATGAATTTCGAGGGAGAAATTCATTTTAAGGGGGGTAGAATGCAACACCTAAGATTTTTATGAGAAATATTTTGTTTTTATGTTATATACATCATCAAAGGAATCTTTCACTACACATAACACTATCTTGGCTTTCTTTACACACAATTGTGACCTTCCGCGATAGCTTGCGTTGTACGCAATACTGAGTTTTACTAAACAACGATATGCTATTAGAATATTATTAAAACTAGACGTTATGAATATTAATACCCACTTTTTGAAATTTTATAAATATTATCTTTCAAAAAGGACTGCATTTTTTGATTCAGAATATCGAAATTAGCCTAGGGTGAATTTTTGGTATATTTCTGAAAACATTCAATTTTTGATGAATAGTGAAAACATTGGGTTACTATTTCAAAGCCGACTTTTTATTTAAATAATTATATATTTTATTTAATTTTATTTTATGTAAAAATGTATACATAATACCTATATATGTTAAAAGTAATTCATAGGAGTCATTTTATAATAATTTTTGATATATTAAAATTTTATTTGACTTTTCACCTTCTTCTACTCACCTCCTAGGAGAGTTTGAAAATTCACATAAAACTTAATTTTACCACTTTTGTGAGTGGAATTTTGAAAATCCGAGAGACACGGTTAATATCAAGGAGTAAAATGTGGTACAATATGATAAAAATAATTTTTGGTGAATAGTAAATTTTTTATTTTGTTTTACCACGGTTAAAAATAAATCGAGTACTTAAGGGTAAAAATGATATTATTATTATGCTAACACAAGTCCTAATTCTATTGGATAAGTATAATACAACCAAAAAAACCTTAGGAATAAAATATTACCCTTTAGGTCCACTTGGATTAGATTAGGACATTTAATATTATTTTATTTAAAGAAGAGTTAAAATAGTTAAAATAAAAGTTTAATAACTCAAACATTTTTAATATAGGGTTATAAATAAGATAAATTATACTATACATATTCATTAGAAATATAAAAATATTTCCTACATAATCTTATTTTATTTATTATTTTTTGACTTTAAATAATTTAATTTATTTATGACACAATGATGATGCAATAATTACCTTATTAAGGATATATTAACATAATTGATATTATAAATATCCAAGTAAATGTAATTTCAGACTTTTTAAAAATTAAACTAATTTTATAGGATAAAATGACATATTATTATTGATTTAATTACCATTGTTAGAACTAATAATGATGTTATGAGGTTCACAAAAATCAATTACCATATAGTGTCAAAATTGACCGAAAATAGTTTTTAAAACAAATATTATATTATTAATTGTTATGTTATTCCTAAAAATCTATGGTTCTGCCAAATGACTTAGATAAGGTTATATATATATTAATAATTAACAACTTGGGGTTCTTTTTTCTTGTTATAGTATGTTTGATAACTATATAATGTAAGAAAACAAGAAGACACGGTAAAAGTTAAATTATTTAACTTAGAGTTAAATCTAAATGAAAAGGTTAAAATAGTAACCTAAACTTGACTAAAATCTATAGGTTGAGAGGATTTCGACCAATCCCCACCTTAGTTTCCAAATAAATAATTTTTGAGATATTAAAAACCTAATATGTCTTTATAAAAAAATAATATTTTATGTTTTTTCATATGGTGCCCCTCTCCTCCATTATAGAAGGTCACCTCCTCCCTCTCTTCCTCACACCACATTGAGCCTTAATGCTCGGAAAACCCCTGCCAATTTATCATCTCCCCTTCCCTAGAAACATCCTAGGGGTCCTGGTCTTCTTCAAAGATCATCTTTAGTGCCCTAAGAGGAGGTTAAGAAGTGGCGCTTCAAAGAGGAGGTAATGTCTGTTACCGATTCTTTCAACTTTATTTCTTCTTATACAACTCATTATTTATTTGTTTCATTAGGAAGTAATAAAATCAGTATCACACATATACTGATATTTTATTATAAATATGAAACAACCCTATTTCACATTTTATCCATCCTACAGAAAACGAAATTATCGTGCGTGTGTACGTACGAAATACCATCCCCACGCCATTGTGTAATCTATTTTCCATCACCACCTTACTTGTATGGGTATAATTGTGTAGATAATAACTATATATGATTATTGTAAATTTATATTTATTCTTGAATAGTATACATACACTTGAATACAATTCCACGATCATGGGAACGATATCATCGCTCGTGCGTACGTACGACCTACCGTCTCCACGATGTGATGCGACTCGTTCTATATGATCTTCAATGCATAATGATTATATAAATTAATTTAATGAATACATATGATATATATTACACTAATACCATTATTGAAATGAGGTATCTATAACCTGAAATGATGAATAAGAGTTCATTCAAAAAAACACGCATAATAACAAAAAGCAATAAACACCCAAATAACAAGTATCGATGAAATATTACTTATACAAAGATAATAATATGACCATATATGATATCATAACAATGATTAAGATTCTGGAAAAAGTCAATAACATTATTTAAATCGTTATACAGGAGGTTTGGACACGTACGAAGCAAATCAGACCTAAGTTAAGGGAAAATCTCGCAATCTCATTTTTATCCGAGATTGTTTATACTACATAATTTACTGGGGAATATTTATCATCCACATCCATGTTTCCTCAAAATGTAATATTATTTCTATCCTCCTACAATTTTTTAAATCTAATTTTACCCTTTGGTGAGTTTTTAGTAAAATATATTAAAGGAATCTTTTGTTGTTTTTCGTACGAGTTACATTTTGACTTTTCTGAGAAAAGTACGAGAAGAATGTTTTTTTAACTTATTCGGCATGAATGGATTTTTAGAACATTATTTCCATTAAGATTCCTTTACAAGTTTTCATGTTTATTTTTAATCAACTTCTTTTAGTTTAATATTATATGACATTTTAGGAAAGGAAAATGTTTTTGATGTAGAAAGGTGATTTTCCTCAAGAATGGAGTTCAAGCATTTTATGAAAATTATTTTCCATAGAAGATAATATTGGGTTCTATTTCTATACCTATTTTTACATTGATTTTATTATGTTATGATGGAAATATTTTTATGAAGTCCTTTTATCTTATATGGATTATGTTATAATGGTACGATGTTTAAGAATTCCATTTTTATTACATGGGTTATGCTATGATGTATGATTTATGATTTTGTGGCACACATAAGAATGGTTTCATTATGATATGGGTGGGACATATATCTCCATCAAATTCATTGTGTAATGATTTATATCTCATGAGATAGACATGGCTGGAATGACAGGTTAATTTGGTTCAGTGAAACAGGACTGAAACGAGGAGTGAACTCGGTTCAGAAATGTACATTGTCAGCTAAGATAGTCTTGAAAATGAGTCTTGACTGCTAACAAATGATTCTCTATGATTATGTGTGTATGCCACAAAGTTTAATGTTTTGTGTTATGATTATTTTTATTACATTTCACTACTATGATTTATCCCTTGTTATGATATTATGATCTCTTTTGCAGGTTAATATTTTTGAAATGCTATA
Source organism: Viscum album (assembly GCA_963277665.1). NCBI lineage: Eukaryota > Viridiplantae > Streptophyta > Magnoliopsida > Santalales > Viscaceae > Viscum > Viscum album. Next base: position 1,213,370,504 of record OY728120.1, on the reverse strand, counting down.
TTTTTATGAATATGATATTTCCATTATTTACCCATACTGAGCATTTGATCTCACCCTTTTGTATGTTTTGTTTCCCCAGATCAGGAAGAAGGTTATTAGGAGGATATGCTAAAAGGGACTCTAGATATGATGAAATAAATGGGAGACAATGTATATGCTTTATGAACCAGTTGTTTATGTTTCCCAGTTTCTAATGACAATATACCAATACTGTCCTTTCATGGTTTTGTTATTTGTTGTAGTAAGTGTGATTCAATTTAGAAGTATGAAAAATGTATGTTAATTATGGGTCTTTATAGTTAACATGTTCTAGAATGGTTAACGTGATGACATAGCAAATAAAATACCAAACACGAATGGATAAGGTTTTATGATACACATGGTTATAATAGAATAACTTACTCATGCTATCAATAAAAATATCAATTGTGTAGAAAACCATATAATATATATAGTGGTATTTGATTCCATTATTTAATAAAAACCATCAAGTATTAATATATATTTTTTCCCCATAATCACTAAATAAGGGATCATGGAAATTGATAAGTTATTATATTTCCATTAATGATCTATGTATAAGAAGGTAAAAATGGTTATTTATGAAATTTATAGAGGATTTGATTAGTGGTGGGAAATGATCATGAATATAAAGGAAACAGAAGATACTAATTCAATGTATTTGTTTAATTCTAGAGGTTATTTAAAAATAAATATACCCCATACACTCTCTATGTTAAAATGATTAGAAATTCCCACAAACTTGTGAAAAATGAATAAATATTTATCAGATATTTTGTGGTAAAATTTTAATAGTTTTCACGAAATTCCAATAGTATTATCATTAACATAAAATGTAAAATTGAATACTTTTATGTAGAAAAAAATGGGTCTATGACCCACTTTGAAAAGAATGTATGTTGATTTATATGAATAATAATTCTAATGTTACTACAATGTTGGGATGTAAATAGTTTATTCACAATGGTCATTATGGACTATAGATATGTATATGTTAATATACTGTTACTCCATGGGATCACCATATAAATATCTTGGAGGGAATAAAATAAAATATCCCACATTTAAATTTTAGTAAACTTGAATCTTTCAAACCATGTCTACATGACTAGGAAATGCTTTATGTGTGGGAAGGAAGGACATCACTCAAACACATGGAGAAGCTGGATAAAGTTTCCAACAAATGAGGTCTATAATAAAATTGTAGATATAAATCCTATTCATGATTTAAAAATATTTAACATGAAGAAACATTGATATAATTCAATAAAAGACACTAATTAAAGGGTTTTGTAAGATAACCCATGATAAAAATACCATTTTCCATGTGAGAAAGGAAGGGTATAAGCTATAAAAATTGTGAAGGTGGATTAATGAGATGATGTGCTGATATGTAATCTAAGATTTAATTCAATAATAGAGAATTTATTGTTTTATTCTTGTTCTACACAATATTTAATTCCCTGAATTTATATAATATCTATTTAAGATTCACCAAAAAAACATGGATGTTATGTTATCAGGAAAAAAAAAATTAATTACTTGTTGAATATAAAGTAATAAAAATCTTCCCCAACTGATAAAGGTGGGATAAATATCCTAATAAAATAATTCATAATCTTTTAAGTGTTAGTTATTTATATATTTTGAACATATTGGTTTTATCTACACAGATCCCACATCAAATTTATGAATAATCAAAACTACTTATATATATAATTTCCCTCTAACTATAAAAAAGTGTTTGGAGGAGGATGAATCTCCATTGTAATTTAATTTATAATTAATATTTGTTTCTTATGTGTTATTATAGAAATATAAAATTATTGAATCAATGTAGAGGACCAATCATGATGGAATTACAATTATAAGGAATTATAGAAATGCATTCCAACTGTGTTTTTTGTTCATCATATCAACTGAGTGGTTGAGTTATCAATTAAACTCATATATAGATCAATGAAAAAAATAAACAACTCAATTTATAATTTCCATAATTTATGAAAATGAGAATAAAAATTTTATTAATATGTCAAATACATTTTTCATGTGTTTGATTGGATTACCACAGGGCACTGATCCTCCTTATGATGAATAATGATAGGTATATATGTCAGTGTATTGGTTATCTTGAAGTCTAAATTTTATTATAATGAACAAGGATCTTCTACCCTAGACTTATAAAATGTTCCATCATTTAAATGGATCTAAATATTTAAATAATGTTTTCATTTACTTTGTAAATCATAATTTAATGGATGAAAATTAGGATCTTTCCAATACTGTCTTTCAAGCAATCTACAGACACTATGAGTACATAATCATTCCATATAGAACCACATATACAGAAGATATTATCAGGGACATGATGAATAGAGTTATTATATATTACCTTCATAAATTAGTGTTCTTATCCATATATGATATTAATTCATACTATAAAAGAAAGGAGGAACAAAAGGAGAATATTAATGTTTGGGTGAGGACTTTGAAAGAGATATTTTAGGTAAAATATAGTAAATGTTTGGTTTTAAAGAGTAAGCCGCGTTCTTAAGGAATTTTAGGACATGAATATGTGAAAAATATTTACCCTTTAATTACCAAGGTTAATTAAGATTTACCAAGACCATTATCCAAGGTATATATTCATATTTTTCTCAGATTAGTTACAAAAAAAATTTAGAAACATCTCATTGTTTTCAAACCCACTATCAATGATTTATTAAAATTAAGTAAAGTTTTTCTATATAGATTAGTATAAATGGAGTTTCAAATAAATAATTAAAAGTATGACCACAACACATTTACTAACCATACCCAGAAGTGGTGATGGATTTGTGAACTGTAATGATGCTTTAAAAATCGCTATAGATGTTTAAAAATGAAAAATGATAATGTGATAGCCTATGCCTCAACCAATTTAAAGGTTCCTACTTTGAAAAATTCATTGTTTTATTTTGAGTTATCCACATTTATATTCAAAATATTTATTTGTATAAATTTTCTCTATAAATATATGATTAATATATATATACATACCACAATATTCTAAAATATTTTCTTAAAATGAATGTTCTCAACATGAACAAAGGAAGATGTTTAGAGCTAATCCTGAATTATGATTTATCAAACCACGGGAACCTACATTAGGAAAATAATATGTATTATTATATTTGTTGAAAATATCATTAAACACTTTTCTGATAATGATTAAGAAGGGCTTGGTCAAAATATACATGAAAAATATAGACAATGAAATCTTGATGAAAGGAACACCATCTTACATTTATCAATTATTTCGTATCTATCTATCCCTAAAAATGTTACAAAATGTTAAAATGATGACGTATAAATAAAAATGACAGTATATATCTTGATAAATGGAAAACCCTTTGAGTTCATGTTTGATGATGATGGTGTTTTGAAATTTTTGAAATAACAATGTGTTCGATCAGATCTTCAGTTAAAAATGAGATACTGAATGATTCAATTAGCTCGAAACACTATATTCAACAAGGAAACATAAAAATGTCTTGATATCCAAAAAACAATATTATTTGGACAATATAAGGATACAAATTGTATAAGATAAACCAATTTTTCTAGTTGTTTAGTTGGGGACGTCTGAGATGAATAATTATTAAGGGAAAATGTTATTATTTCCCTTCTTAAATGGAAATGTAGAAATATCTCGATCAAATTTTTCAAAGGAATTATAAATACATCCAAATGGAATAATTATATATAGGTTTTGGGGGATCAAATTTTAGTGACATCTTACTTCATTGTAATTCTATATGACTTATCAATTAATTACCATAAAAATATATATATTAGATAAGTGTTTTAGTTGAATGGAACTATATAATTGATTCTATCTTACTAAGATTTGAGGTTCACCTCAATGTTTTAGAAGAGTCTCCAACATGATATAAATATTTACTTAATAATTAATATTCCAATCATACACAAACTATTAAGAAATTTAATTAAACTCTCCATTAGTAGTAGGACATGATTAGATCATTCTATATGGAAATCTAGAGAGTATAGGGGAATAATCATCACCTATCAGAGTTATATTATAACAATAGTTTCTATAAAAGAGTAAAATGGAAAATTTTGAATCTATCTAAGGGATAATTTATATAAAAACACTGTTATGTGACGAAACAGTTGCATAAATATTTTTATATTCAAATATAATTTAAGTCATTATAGAGTAGGTAAAGACCATTCAACATAACCACATAACATCATAGATCAAATAGAAGTGTGATGATTCTATCAATCAGTGAGACATACAGATTATGGGTTGTGATTGAGGGTTCCTATGTATATCTTAATGTATGAGATTCCTGATATTTGGGAAGAATGAGAAGCTATGTCATATATATGTCGGTCCCATTTATATTTTTTATCACATTAGAGTTGTGGGTTATTTATTTTAACTCCCAGAAAATCATACTAAATTACATGATGTGTTGTATATATCCATCTCATGTAATTGAATACCAAATACCTTGAATTTATTGAATTCATAGGCGGTAATGTCAATAGAATATCACTCTAACGAGGAGAAAAATAAGGATCATGGATTGTAGAGACAATTTTCTAAGTAATAAAAAAACTCACCACAAAAATGTATATTAGAGGGACCATATATATGAATATACTACATGTTAAACATATGATATAATGAAAAAACGTACCCCCATTTCTTTCACCTTAGTGTATGAAATCAAACATCATTGGTGAAACATCATAATGAGGTAAGAATGTAATGTACAAAGATATTTATGATTATTCCCTAATAGTTTGTATTTTTTTGAGTATATTAGGTAAAATACAATGACATAATAAACATGAAAACCTAAAACAATAAAAAAATATGTTATTCAAGAAAACTATTATATTTATAAAAAATGTGGTAAAAGGTAGTGGTAACTAAATTTGGAATTCATAAATTTAAAATAAAGTTTTTAATATTATTTTTATATAAATAACTTAAATAAATTTATATATCATTTTTATTTTAATTTTTGTAAACTTTTAATTAGATTTATAAAATAATTGATTTTTAGGTGATGAGTGAAGAATATTAAATTAAATAATTTTATCAGTTATTCTACTTTATTATATAATAATTCAATAAAATTTATTGAAATTTTGTTTATATAAAAATTAAATTTTATAAATTTAATAAATTTGTATGGATTTTTTTAGGTAAAACCATGTGTTGGAATTTTTACATAATTAAGTAATCTTTCACCCAAAAGTTTTATTAACCTGTTAGTGTGAAAAAAAATTTCACACAGTGGAATTATATTTTTGACTACATTTAATTTTAAGTTAATATTATTTAAATAATAATTAAAAATATTATGTTAGTTTAATCAACAAAAATTATTAATTTTATCCTATATATTAAAATTTTCATATTAATATACTTTTTATAAAAATAATGTTTTTCTATTTACATGCAATAATCGTTAAATTAGTTTTCCACATATAAATAAATTTTTTTATAAACATTATTTCATATTTAATGTTAGTTAGATTAAATTATCTATTAGAGAACATTTTTTTACTAATCATTAAAATATATTTGTTACATGATAATTGTTTTCCTTACTTTACATAAAAAATGGTAAAGCATAAAATCCAAGAGTAAAAGATATAAAAAAGTAGTTAAAAACATGTGTTAAAAAATATGGTTGATGATTTTTCAACCATATACATTCCCAAAATATTTTATTATACCATTTTTTCACAATACATGTGAAAAATGTGATATCATTATAATGAAGATTATTATGATATAAAAATGACATACTATTTATTTATAAAAGCAACCACAAACCCTACACCTCTCTACAATTTAATAAAAATTTATATGATAAAATAAAACTCTTCCATATCTATCAAAATCACCACATGTCTTATATGATATGATCATGAAAAAATAACATGCTATGTTTCCTTAAAAATTAAACTAAAGGAGAACATCCAAAGTGAGCGATAATAATTTTCACTTGAATTTATTTTTTATTTCCACTTCTACCAACTCCACATGACCATCTTTCTCTTTTGACATCCATACTAACTAACATGAGTTGAAAATAACTGTTTTTATTGTTTAAAATATTCATTTACAAAGACATTAAATTTTTTTAATGATTATATATGACATTCAATAAGTGATATTAATAATTAATGGAAATAATTAATTTTACAGCTGAATAAGAAAAAAATATTCCATTAATAAATAGAGTCAATTCATGGAAAATACTATTTTTTGTTATAAAATAATTTACAATGGAATAATAAATGAAATAATAATAAAAATTTATGGTTTTCATGAAACAATTTTAATGCACATTGTCCATGGTCAACATAATATGGATGTTTATGAGGAATTTTTAGATGAATATTAAGTAACAAATAGAAAAATAATCAATGTAATAAATTGATGATACATGGGGATAAATAGACCTCAATAAAATAAATATTGATATAAAAGTGTCAAATTAATGTCTTTTAACAAATATATGTTGATTATTAATGAAGTCATGTGCAAGTGTGGATCACTTTTGTACATGGGGTGAATGATCTTCCATACCACCTTACTGACTTTTATGTTCAAATTTCTCATTCTGTTACCCATTTTGAGAACTAATATTGTCATGTAAATAATTTACTTTTTAATATATTTATCATACATTTATAAATAATTAAATATAATTTTCATTTAATGGTTTGTACATGTTTTGTGTTCCTTTAAATATTTACCCATTTATGTCAACCCAGTTTAAGGGACATTCCAATTTGTGGTCTCATATATAGAATCACCCCTAAAAAATTTTCAATCCTTGTATAACTTCTAAAAAGATGTAATATTTTATAGAAAATATGAATGGTTCCATTTTTGTTTTATTTAAATGAATAATGTAATTCCTTCTTTAAAATTATTCCTTAATTAATTAATAAATATTCACTTCAGCGGTACATTTTTATCTTTTCATATCCAAGATAATTCTATTGAATTTTTAATATCATAATAGAATGATCATGAACTATGTTTCATTTTCACATTTTTTAAGAAAAATAATATAATTATTTCATCTCTTGGTAATCCTAATGATTTTTTGGTCAATTGTGCCTTGATCTACAATTATGAAACCTACTTCCTTCTCATGGGTTAGGTTATACTTGTGATTTCTTCATAGGTTATATTAGTTATATGGAACAAATATGTATGAATTTGTTTTATATGATTTGTGGTCCACTAATTTTATTTCAATATATTTAATTTGGAAGATCGTTATATCTAATGATATGTTATGTGTGGGATTATGGAGTAATCCAAATACACAATGTGGCCTTTTCTACTGAATTATATCATTCTTAAGAATATTCCTTGAGTTATGATTATTATATATTGATTTAGTTTTCATTTACATGTTTATTATTATATTATATAATCTACCTATTCCATGACTCATGTATGGGAATTATTCTCTTTATAATAACATGTTATTCCACCTGACTCTCGTATTCTAATTTATTACATTTATTATTCCCTTATTGTGTTTTATAGCTCACCCTATTCCATAGGTATCTTCCCCATGATATCCTATGATATTATAGATGATATTTTAGAATTTAGACAGTTGTGTGGATTTTTAAATAAATATGATGGTTTTATGTTTGATATATTATATATTTAAATGAAATATTCTTTTACAATATATCTCTAGATCCACTGCTTCTACATATAGGAAATGTATGTTATGAATTATGAAAATATGTCATGTTAATGCGTGAGAACATATAATAAAACTCATCATAACTAGAATATATACACACAAAATTGTGATAATTTTTTATTTTATTATAGTTATAGTAAACATCAAATCTATATTAAACATTTTTTATTGCCATAAAATATCCCATAAAAGGGGGCCATTATAAAGGGTGAGGGATGAAAAAATCTAGAGTGTTTACAGTTATGTAGAATAGATGTTTTTATGTTAATTGGTGTTATGTTGGTTGAATTAATCCAAGTTGAATAGCGTTAATGTTTTTTGGAAAACACACTATTATATAAAAAAATATAGAATAAACAATATATCATAGAATTTATGGTTTTGGGATGCGGAGAATACGTTGTACAATTTTGGTTTTTTAAATAATGACATTAAATCATAAAATTTATATTAAAACCAAAATGACTATATTTGATAAAATTCCGGTCATATTATAGATACCTAATCACTAGATAGAAATTATCTTATGATATTCATTTCTATAGAAGTATAAATGGAATTAATATTAATAATTTGTATCCAAGGAATGTATAACTCTATCATCCATTTTCTATGTATTTAAAAATATAATATTAGAACGAAAATCAATCATAGTCCGTATATCATTGAAATTTATGATAGTGTAAATAACTAAAATGATCATTAAAATATACTACCTCTAGATTATTGAGCATCACATGATTGTGAAAATTTTACTATAATGAAAAAAAAAATTAAATTCAGTTCTAGTTAGGTATATATATATAATCACTTCTCCATTTATCATTAAAATATTTGTGACTGTTGTTCCATTTTACACTTTTTATGAATGTTTTTAGTGTACTTATATGGATGATGTTGAGTTTTTATGTCCTAAACTCTTTTATAAAGTTTTCAACCATATATAAATCTTTTAAATAGAAGCATCACTGTTATAGAATATATACACTTAAAATCGATCATACTATAAATAATGTTGATATATGTAGAACATGATTTGATATAGTGTATAATATAAATCTTGCTTTGATTTCACCTAGTGTAGATCTCATAAATTTTTATTGAGGGGTATCACTCCCCTATATTGGTGTCTACAGGTTTACATTACTCCATATTAGAGAATAAAATTGAAAAAGAACACATGGTACACATGGTGTTTTCATAAATTTTTCATGGGTCTCATTAAAATAACATGATCAAATATCATAATTTCAAATAATGTAATATAATTCACTCCATCTATGGGGAAGGGAATTTTATACATACAAAAATATTGAAAAGTTACTAATCCCTTATTGTTTCATAGAAATAAAATTTAACATAAATGTGTTTTGAAAATTATTTTTTGATTTTATGAAAAAATGGTTTTAATAATTTTGAAGAAACTATTTTCATAAAAATGTTTCATTTAAATGATTTGAAAAAAATTATTAAGGCTTTAATTTGTATGGTTTTATTCTTCTATTAGGGTAATAGTATAAATAGTTTGATTTGTAATCTAATCTACCACTTCTAGATGGATTATAGAGATTTTATTTCTTAAATTACTCACTATCCATCAGGGATGATAGTGATGGTTATAATAATACTAATTGATGTCTTAATTAGTTTACCTCATCCATAAATAAATAAATTAATGGTGGGTCCCCTTAATAAATTAGGCTAATACAAACATGAGAATTCTATTTCTGTAATTTAAAATATTTCTATTCATAATACCTCACATGGTTTAGAAATCATTGAGGACTCAAAAACTAACACTAATCAATTTTTTTTGTAAAAATACGATGATTTAGTGGAAGTATTTATGGATCTCTAGCCAATGTAAATGAAATTTAAAAAATCTAACCCTTACATAGTTGCATTTCGTGTTAAAAAATGGGAAATTGAATCATCAATGAAGAGGAAAGAAAATACTTTATTAATTTTTTTGAAAAATGAATAAATGATCTATAATTCAATCCTATCCCTTTCATAATAACTTAAAAAAATTACCCCTCTATATAACATGTCATGATTTTTTGAAAGATTTATTTTCAATAAAATAATTTTCATGGATGTATTACATTTCACTATATCAAAATTTTCATTCATATGGACCTAAATTGACATTTTTTTCACACGAATCTGACATTGATTTCATTACCCATAACACCGACTTGGAATACATTTCATCAAACACCATCTTGGATTATTTTACAACCAACACCAAGTTTCTACGAAACGTCATTTTATTGTAATGATTATTTAAATGAGATAATTAAATCCCAGTCATAAAAATTGAAATATTAATCTTAATAAATAGTATGAAAATATTTTTTATAATGTTTTATATAAACAATTCATATTTATTATGAATGATATATTATTTGGTAAAGTAAATATATGTTTAAAATATACAATATCTCAAATAAACATCATTTCAATTCCTTATGGTAAAGACATTGAAATTAATTATATACACTTTTAGAAATTTAATTCGATAAGATAAACATAATTATTTAATTCAAATTTTCATGATTTAGTCATGGTGAAATTTTTGAATTTTTATGAGAAACTACATGTTTCGATGAATAGTTTAATATATTTTATTTTAGTAAAAAATACTTCACCATTAAAATAAGTACTAATATTAATTTATATTTTAATGTGGGTTTTATTGTCGCAGATGATAAATTATAAATATATTAAACTAATTTATTTCATTATAATTATTTTTATATGGACGTAAGTTATAAAAATCGAATGAACTTTTGATCCCTTTTACTTTAAAAACCTACTTGCTTGCCATGTCTGCGGGATTAGCCTTAAACCTTGTTTTTCATCTATTGTGGAATGAATATTAAAAAATTGACATACATTATCTCAATTAGTATGATATATGTCGTATAATAGGATCAAAATAATTTCTGAACAAAAATATTAGGGAAAGTCATAAAATTAAATCACAATGATTTAGGTAACATTAAACTTAATTTGAGACTAAAGCTTAAATTTATGGTCTAGAATGACCAACAAACATGTCAAAAATCCATTTCATTCATATATATATAATATATCCCTTAATTTTTCTATTTTTATGAGTTAATGGAATAATATTTAGTTAATGTATCCTATTTCGTATGTTAAGTAAGGAAAAACAAAAAAAAAGGAACTTTCCTCACCTTTAACATTTATAAAACATTTATATATGGAAAAAACAACATATTTTAAGTCATAAATATCCTTTTGATACGTAAATGATATATTTTTATCATAATGAATTGTCAATAATTTTTTTATATGACTTATTCACTAAAACATATTAGGAAATGCAAATTTTTTGATTGTTTAGTTAATAATTAACTATAATAAATGATTCTATAAATATTAAAATATATATAAGTTGTGTAATTGATGTATTTCATTTTTTTATTCATTAAAATAGAAGTATAAAAATTTTTGAACTTAATATATTTTTATATCAACATTATACTGATATTGATTAAACTAAAATTAAATAAATAATGTCAAAATTGACATTAATGTTATTTTACAAATAAATGAAATTTCATAAAATGATTTAAAATGAATAAAAATAAAAAAATATTAAAAATTATACTTTAGTTTTAATAAATATCATATATATTTAATTTATGGAATAATTTATGTTTTATAATTAAAATATTGACCCATAGATAGTAAAATCATTGTTAGCAAAATCCCGACGAATGTTGTGTTCTTTTGCATTATATGCTGTTTTTTTAAAATTAATTTCCATAACACTTGATATTTTTATTTTCTAAATTTTATATAATAATTTAAATTCATTGGTTATTTTTTATATATTAAATTTCCCTATAATTTATTCTTAATCCTTAAATTACTTATAATAGAATACAATATTCTTTAATACAATCCAAATTGATAAAACTGTAGAATCATAAATGTTAAGAAATGAAATTATAAAAAATCACTTATTGTTGAGGTTTGCGATTTTTTAAAACCATGATTAACTTATAATCTGTTATATTTCCATTTTCAATCACATTAGGTATGGTATACTTCCCATTATTGTATATCATTTTGTATTTACAAGGGTGTCACTCGTCCACCACTATAAAAACTATTGTACTCTCCCTATATTCACACAAATAAAAAAACATAGTTTTGGCCAATACCTACCCAATTAACTCCCCAATTTTGATCAATTCCTCATTTCATCATCGATTTGGGAATAATTACACCCATGTAATCCCTTTGGTGGGAACCCAAATGAGTTACTTGATTTGGAGGTAACATCTTCCCATAAGGTCATTTAATATATGTCTTTCTCCCACATTCAACTCTCCTTATTCAACGATTAAACCAAAATAATAGTATATGAAATATAATGATATTGTTTTATGATAAGGTTTTTACCTACACATTTACACACTTCCAACTTGTGGGAAATGAACATACTGTTTATGTGTACGATGAACTACCGCCTCACAAAATGATGATTGTTCATTTTTTTTCATTTCCAACATTAATGTTTGTGAATTATGATTGAAAAAATTTATATATATGATATATATGATACATATTAATAATATATTCTTCATTAATTCTTATTTATATCCTACCTTAAATCATTACATTTTATTAAATCTAGTAATTTCGTTTTAGGAAGTATGGACTACTACCCTCTCAAAGGGATGTGATTCATTCACACATGTATTGAGGATGGGTTTATTGAATGTATATGATATATATGACTTATTAATTATTATTTAATGATATTATATATATATATTTATTTATATATTTCATTTACATTCACTATTTCTATCTTATAATTAAAAAAATGAAGCATCATTCATGTGTACGTACGACCAACCTTCTCTAGGAACAATGTCTCCCATTTAATATTTAAATATTCTATTGATTATTATAAATACACATATAATTAATATAGAATATATTTATAATTTTTTTTAAAATCTATAGATCATGATATTTGTAAGAGGACCCAAAATATAACAATTTAAGACACATGTAAAAAACCAAGTGGATCATACACGAATCGAACTCTTAACACGAAATTACTCATAATAAGGAAATATAATGTCATAATAAAACCATATGTATTATTAGATTTAATAATATGGTTCATTAAAATAATTATAATATACTTTTATTTATTATACAATATTATCTTATGAGTATGAAGAGAGTTAAGGCATAAGGTAAAGGATTTCATCAAACTTTTTATTTTCATGTCATACCTTCCTTATTCACCACTCACTTATTTGGGGGTGGTGTATTGAAGAATCATGAATTTGTTATTTTAATATTATAGATAATTGTTTTGGTATTTACATATCGATTTTATTAAACTTCATTCTTGTGTTTTATGTTTGAAAAGTTATCAAATCGGTAATGTAATTTGTGTCTCAATTTTCCTTCATTGAGACACGTTCCATGTTATGATGTAATATTTTTATATGAGGTGTTCATACAACCATGGGAATGTTCTTTCATTAACATAGATATATTAATTATATTTAATATTCTTTTAAATTTATTCACTCTATTATATTATGATTCTATATTAAAATAGTGGTAATTATTTATTGATACACTCTCATTATTCATCGAGATTTTTTAAGAGTATGCAGACATTGATGAAATATTGGGATTCAAATCTCATGAATTTTCATGGATTTTCGTACCATTTCAAGATGAACATTATATTGATTTAATGGTATCAATTTCCGAAATCTTAGGTATTTATGACAATTAAGAAAATGTTTTTTTGAAAATCCAACATTATTTCTCCTTTTGATCAAAAAATGGTGTTCTTTCAAAAAATAGTTTTCTAAAATAAATTTCAAGTATATATTGTATGATTAAATTGTGTTTTAAATAAAAAAATTTATTTAAAAAGTATTTCAATAGGTCTATATATTTATTCATTTTATTTTCAAATAAGTTTTTTTCGAAACATTTTCAAGCTTATTTATTAGTTTTCAGTGAAATTGGTTTCTAGAAAACATTCAACATTTCATTACATGTTTTAAAATTGTTTTCAATGAAATGGTTTTCAAATTGTTTTATTTCCAATTTTTAATGCTTTCAAGGGATTTCTTTTTCAAAAAACCTGAGACTGTTTTATGCGTTTTCCTGGGAAAATGCTTAAAAAATGTTTTCAAGACCTCTTTCAACTTTTTCAATTAATTATCAATAAAATTGGTTTTCTAAGGGTTTTATGTTTTAATAATAATTTTAAAAAAAGAAAGGATATATTCCCCGATGATTTTTTTTAAATTTATTTCCAGGATTTTATATAAGATATCCAATCATTAGATGTTACTCAATCCCTTATAATTAATTATCCATATAATCCATTCATATTAGTATAGGAATTGTTTATTTTTTGATTGAATTATTCTGATGACACCTGTTTCATTTCCAAGGGTTATATTATTTTGGAACCCAATTTTTCATGGGTTATATATTGATTAAATGATTATGAAACCTATATCTTTTCCATATGTTACAATTTTATGAAATGATAATGATACTTATTTCATTTCACGGGTAATGTTTTGGTGTTTATTGACCCCATCTATTTTAATGGGTTATGATATGAATAATTTTTTGTGGAACATGCATGTCTAATTTTATTATGTGTTTGGAGGGACCTATATCCCCCTTTAATTCATTAGGTAATGATAAATAACTTATGAATAGAAATTTGATACATGAACATGATTAAGTGTTCACAATGTTATACATGGACATGGCTTCATGTCAATATGTTTATTCATGAACCTGATTACATATTCAAAATGTTATGAGTCAACCATATTATGTGTTCATAATGTTATGTGTAAACCTTACTACATGTTCACAATGTTATGAATGGAACCAGTGGCATGTCCATAAGTTTATACATGAAATTTATTACATGTTCCCAATTGTATGTTTTATGTTAATTTCATGTTCACTTTATTGTTCATGGACCTGGTTACATGTCCATAAGTCTATGTGAGGGCTTGATATCATGTCTGTAACTTTATTTTTAACACATATTGAATTATACATGATCACTCTGTCATATTTTGTTGTTTATGCCGCAATTATATGTCTTATTTATATGTTTTGATTTCATGGGTTATGCTTTTTATTTCATTAGGATTATTGTCTTATAAAAAAATCATTATTCCAAGATTTATGTTTGTAATACTTAATATATAGGTTATGATGTTCTAATAAACTTGGTCATGTTATTATAATTTAATTTTCCTGATATTCTTAATCGTTACATTTATTCACCCTTAATGGGAATTTAATGTGACCCATTTCTTATGTTCACATTACACATGTTTTGTGTTCCAAAAAAGGGTTGTAATGTCAATGAACATCATGATAGATCATGATACTCTATATGAAGGGTAAATGTTTTAGAATGGGATTTGTAAAGAATAACAAATTTGAAGAGAAGAATAGAATAGGTCAGTAAGGGAATAAATATATACCATGACATCATCTAGTATATCTTCTTTCCATGTGATCCTTTATTAATCCCAAATGGAATCTTATTTTTTAGGAATAAAATAAACCGAATGATATTCTAAATGGGATAATAATTTGTCATTAGATAAAAATGATGTGTGTTAGGGATTTTGGATACAAAGTGATAGTTTTTGGAACTAATTTCATTAAAAATAATAGCCTGTGATTTCAATGAACAACTCAATATTGTTATAGTTGTTTTAAAATAACATTTTATCAATGAAAAGCCTCAGGAGTAGTAATGAAGTAAAATTACACCCCATGTGTTTCAAGGGTTGGTATGATGGGGTAACAAACATGTTTCACACCATAAATAATGTTCTTATACTTTATAATAATTTTCCCCTTGTTTATATTTTCTTCACTCATTGAATTATTCTACCTTTCTAATTTCAATTACTATATATTTTTTAAATTAGCAATTTGAAAAATATTTTACACATTTTCTTACTATTTATTCCATAAGAAACCCTAGTCTTGTCCCTTTATTGTGGAATATCATGTGGAATATTCTATATCCTGAATTTAGTAAATTTATTCCTCCTTTGAAAAACCATTTAATTTGTCTATTAAATTAAAAAAAACATAGAACTAATAAGATTAATAATTTCAATTGTATAAAAATGTGAGGAAATTTTTATAAACATGCTATATGTTGTCAATTCCCTCGCACATGGATCTTGATTTTTTTATTCATGTAGTTTACAAATATAAAAGATACTTACAACAAGATACAAATGTAATTTAAAAAAAATTAATATCAATGGGGGTTTAACCTTTCATATTATACAAAAAAATAATTAATCTTATAAATTTTCAATGCGACTAGTCCACCCAAATATTTTACATTATCCCATTAAAAATAGTGGATCATTCCCTTTTATTCATTCATATATCATAATTATGTAATATCATTCGTGAAATTTCAAAATTTCCATCAAAAAAGAATATTTTCCCACATGAAACATTATACAAAACCATGTAGTGTTATAATCTTATCCAGATTTGATGCTCTTTTCCCATATTCTAGAAAAGGAACTAAATTTTATACCTCTTACAGAAAAAAACACATAAAATAATGAGGGTTTTTCAATAATAGTTTTTATTTAGCTGATTTTTATTTTTTTGGGTGATTTATTTTCAAAATACAGGTATAAAAAATATTTTTTATTTATAAATAATAATAAATGATATCAAAAGTAAGTGAAATGATATTAAATTTTATAAAATTAATAAGATCACTCCCCAACTCTCAGGGTAATATCATGAATAATGTATGAATAATGATTTATATTGAACTTCCTGAGAATAGTTTAATTTTTAAATTTATTCTTGTTACAAGACTCATATTCACCACCTAACCATATATGATAAAATGATCTTCGATCTTGAAATAATGATTTCTTATCTTCCCAAAACACAACCCTTGTTTTTCTTATCATTCTCAATCTCATTTTCTTTATTTTTTAGAAGGGAAAATATGATAAGTAAAAATATAATGTAATATGATCCTTTAACCAATAAAAAATAGAATCCCCACATTTTTCAATACAATGGTTGATATCCCTTATTCAATGACATTCCATACCCCCAATATAAATATTATAACATAGAATGAAATATTAATACAGAATCATATAAATTTATAAAAATTGATTCTAATGTGGCTTAATCCTAGAATGTTCATTCAATGATTATATGAGTAACACATGAACTAATGTATAAATTTGCCTTGTGTATAGGTCATAATGATATAAATTTCCACATTCACCTTAAATTTGGGTTTTAAAAATAATTGCATCGATAAGTATAATTGAACGTTCATGTTGGTGGAATGCTCCAATATCCCAGAAGAAATATCAAAATGATATAAAATAAATTATTTTTTTGTAAATATTCATGGGTATAAAACGTATAATTTTTTACAATCACCGATGAAATTACTCAATAATAACAAATCAATCCACCTAAATTCAAGAAATTGAAAATATGTAAATAGTAGGTGAATTTTATTAACATAGATGAACTAATTCATTCATATCATTTATAATGAACCCAATTTCCATGCATTAATATAATTTTTAAATTCCCCATTTGACTCATTAAATTTTATTAAATTAAAAATATGAAACATGTAACCTATGGATTCCTAACAAATTAATTTTTTATAGATCAGTCATGTAAAGAATGATATTCCTATCATGGGATTGAAATTTATTTGTAAGGATCAGATATTGATTTTTAATATATTACGAGTTAAAATTTTAATTAATTTAAATAAAATACCTTTTTCTATGATTATTTCTTTTTTATCTTATATTATATTTGAACATAGTTTTTCTACCTAGTTTTTATGAATAAATTATACTTTAATGTCCTAAATTCCATACAGAATGTGCAAACTCTATTTGCACAATGAGAAATCTATACACATTATTCAGGCTTCTTAAGAAATTTTTATAATCTTGAGAATAATTATAATAATAATTTATTGGGATTTTATGTTTAGTTTTTCATAAAATGGAAGAAGGGGAAGAGTGGACTAAGGGAAAATACACGAGTTTCCTCCTTAATTCACTTTTCATTAACATTATTATCTCAATTAAAAAAATGAAATCTTTTGAAAACAATCCTAGTCTACATGATTATACCCCTGAAATTTTTTGATATAGTTTCCTCACATAAATTAAATTAGTGTTTCATGTAAATATAATTAAAATTAAATTAACAAATTTAATCAAATAAAATAGAAATGTAACAACTGGTTGGTTTTTATTTGTAATACGAGTGATGGATTGTAATCTCCTCTAATAGATATATAGGCATGGTCCCTTAGAACATATTAATACATTTACCATTAGTATTTAAATATTTCCCAATACATTCAATTATAATCATTACAAAACTAAAAGTTTATACTAGAATAATAGTAAAATTTACTTCACATCAAGAATGAAATATGCCTATCATAATTTTGGTTCTGGAGTTGTATAACATTACATGATTTATAGGGTTGAATTTTTTTAGTTGAATTATCTTTTCACGGTATATCATTTATCTCTTGCAAGATCATTTTGAATTTTTAGTACCTTATCTCTGTATTTAATCAAGCTCATGTATTTGAATTCTCCTCTCTTTCATAGTTATATGAAGGACCATATTCGTATGTATCATAGCCCAGTATGTGTTGTGTTCAAATAATATATGGAGTTGTATATATTATCTAAAATGAATTAGTAGGGTTTCATTTTTAAGGGTATCTTATATGTTGTCCTATAAGTTCCTAGTTTATTTTCTAACATTTTCCTCTAATTCTTCATATTGGGTTTGACCATCTTTTAATGACTTCTTTTGATTTCACAATTGAAAACATATGATTGGTGTTTTGTTTGCAGAATGTAAGGGGTTAATGTTTTATGATTCATTCCATACCTTTTGAAAATTTCTCTATTTTCTAGTATTATAAGTGCATAACTTGACAATGAATGATTTATCATGGTACTCCAATCCTATAGAATATATTTGTACTAAAAAACCATATAATTATTATCAAAATCAGTCCTGGTGAATTTTTCCACCCATTTGGAAATGTAATATACAATAAAAAAATATAATTATAACCCAATGAAACTACTAATAGTACAAGTCTGTATACACACCACACATAAAAAATTTCACATAATGTAATTGGATATTGGGGAATTTATTTTCCATTAGATATATGTTTTGAAAATACTGTACTTTTCAACTTTTCATCAAAAATTAATGTGAATATTTATATAATTTGGGTCAATAAATTTTAGATTCTAAGAAATTCCTTTTTTTAACTTTGGGATCCAAAATGACATCTAGAAGAAATTGTATGATATTATTTAAAATATGATACTATTTTAATTTTTGTTAAAAATATTCATATTAATTGTTCAGTTTATATTTTCTAGAGGAATGGTACTTCAAAAAGACAAAATCATATATTAGAATTATATATTTTATATTGATTAAATATTAAAAGGGAAGGTACCTAACATGTCACCAAATAATTGTAAATATAGGTGTGTAATGTTACTTTTTCATCCACGACATAAATTTGTTCACCACATATTTGATCACTGAGTTGGGTATGAAATGGAATTTCTACCTAAGAGGTGTGAGGAAAACCCCTGAGATGATCATCCAACCAATTTTCAGTTTGCTAATGGTCATTTTTTTCTAGGGTAGCTCCATTACAACATGTGTCAACATCACTAGTCAAAGATTAACGTCATCATTGTTTATTAGTTACCTAAAATATAAATGATCATAAAAAACAACATATTTATTTCTTAGTATGTATCATTTGAATTTATCTAGAGAAAATAATATAGAGAGGAACTAATTTTTGGTTTATTTGTAGTCAATTTTAATGGAATATAAATACCTTGATGTGTAATTCATGGATTTTTTATTGCTATTAATTCTTTATGAGAGGGAAACTCTATATTTCGTGATAGAAGTGTCGCAGAGTGGCTCAAAGTGATAGTCCCAGTTCTATGGTTTCATTATCAGTTGTGTAATCAACAATTTTTTAAAAACATAGAACACTTTCCTTCACTCATCATAATCATTAAAATAAGTTTATTATTACTAAAATAAGAAAAGAGGGAGAGAAATGATACTGAAATATTTGATGAATCTTTACTGAAATATTTCATGGCCGAAAAATGAACTAACATGCTTTTGAGAAGTTGGATATGGAAATTATTTTCTTACTTATACAATCGAATTATATACAAAAATTAACATCTTTAAATTTTTGGTTTTAATGCTTTTAATTTCATGTCCATGTAATCTATTTTATGAAGTATAAAACAATATAGTTTTTTAATTCCCATTTTCATATAATTTTCAAATTCCCAAATAATGACTGATATAATTCCTAAAATTAGTAAAATCATTATTAAATATATAAGTAACCTGCCTTAAAACATTACATAATATTCAATTAAATTAATAATTCTCATTAAGGATCTTTCTAATTTTGGAGTTTTAGAAACATAGGCCATAGTTGTTACAGTACATCCCAAAAATTAAAAGGTAGAAAATTCTACACAGTTTCCTCTATTTCCTAAAATAAAAACTCATGCAAACAAGAGTCATGTCTAGTTCCATGTTTTGGATAGCATGAAATTTTCTTGATCTCATCCTTGAACCTATTCATCCTAATGTCTTGTGAAAAAATTTCATAAACTTGGGATGAGCATATAAAGCACAATATGTGTTATAAAACAAAGAAAGAAAGCATTAGATCATCAATACATACCTAACATAATCTTATTAACATGCCTCATGAAATCAATGATTTATGAAATACACATAGAAATCCTAAATTATATAGGTAACTAGTAGCATAAATAACATACTTATTTTGTAGCTTTTACAGCCACATAGGGAGTAACATTTGGAATACCCATCAGATTATATTCCCTAAATCCCTTAAAAGAAACATTCATGTTTACCTCCATCACATTACCCAATGCATTGGAGAGCTATCTTGGGATCACCTGCCCTATGTTTATCAAGGAACCACCCATATGTGTAAAAAATGCCCGAAAACCATAACACATAAAACAAGCATAAATCAAAGATAAAATTTCTACATTACAATCACAATATATCATTTCATAACATTGAAATAATAATTTATTTCTGAAAAACATTTGAAAAACCAAAATAAATAAAAAGGGTATAGGGTGTTTATATTCCTTAAAAACAGTATGGCTTGTTAAGGATGCCAAAGATCAAAAAATACTCACATAGGCAAAAAAGTTTTTGTCATGCCATACGTCAAAAATAAAAATTCAATTTTTTAATTTACTAAAATGATTCATAGAAAAGTATTCCCTTTGGATTAAATGAGATGTCAAAGGGTTTTATACACCGTATAAAAGAAAGCCATGTGTAAATCAAAATATACCGCAATGAAAGAATATTGAGACGAAGTCCATACATCATGTCAAACATGTATCGAACATTCTTTAATATCCTGAATAATAAACTAAAGATAATTTATAATTTCATAATAATATTTTAAAAATTTAATATTCCTTTTATATAAAATATTACATTCCAATAACAATCAATTAATTATGCAAGTTCATTTCAAACATTTTGTCGATGCTCTGAACATTAGTTAAAAATGAACTTATAATTATAAATTTCCCATGTGATCGAAATTACATTATCTCTCGAATAATATTCATGATTTATATATCATACATATCATATATATAATATATATATATATGTATATATAATAATTCATAACATTTGGAGATAAGATATGAAATGAACCATTCATGGAGACGGTAAGTCGTACATACGCTTGAACGCTACTTTCATTTCAATTTCATATTTAATGGAATAAAAACATAATGATACATAGGTATATTATAATTCCAGTATAATATCATATATAATTTAATTAACTCCTTCCTTTATATGTCCCACACATGGCATGAACGAGTCATATCACTTTGAGGGGCGGTAGTCCGCGCTTCCTCAAATGAGATTACCATATTTACCCACTATGGAAACCATAATGGTATTATATAAATGAAAAATAAATAAATATATAATCAATATAAATATAATATATATCACATATAAATACAGTTCAATCTTAATGGCCACCATAAGAGGTGGTAGGAGAAGACTGAACAATCATCATTTCGTGAGGCAGTAATTCGTCCTCCACTGAAAATATGTTCATTACCAATTAGATGGAGGTGTGTGTAAGTGTAGTTCTAATCCTTATCAAAAAAACAACCTAGTAAATTTATTATTCCATTTATGTTATTAAAAAAAATAAAAAACGTATAGGGGGTTGGAGAAGTAAAATAAAATAAAAGAATTTAAGATAAGACGTTACATTTAAATCGGGTATCTCTATTTGGAACGAACCAAAAGGAATAATTTAATTTCCCTCGGACTAGGGTAAGGCTTCTAAGAGAAGCCGAGGGATGTAAAGAGATTAATTGGGTAGAGTTTGGATGATCCAAGGGGCTTTAAAAGTGTGTGGAATGGGTTATAAGTTAGGGATTTTTATAAGTGGGGGAGAGGCTCTTTTGGAATGTTTAAAATTTTTATTTTATTATATAATAATTTTTTGTTTCTAATGGTCCAAAACACATTAAAATCGAAAATAAGATTACCAATGTTTGAAATAAAATCATACAATAATAATTTTACAGGTGTTGGATATTCTTTTAATCTTTATAATCTTATTTATTTAAATCATTCTTTAATTATGTAAAGACTATATCATTACTGTGTCATGAATAATTTTATTTATTTGATTTCTAAAAATTATAGAAAATTATAATTATGTATATAATATTTTTAAAATAAAAAATTATTATTTATATTCGAAGAGATAACTTATATATACCCATGTAAAAATTGATTTACTAAAAGATATATCTTTAAATCATTTTTGACTTTTCCTTAAATTAATTAATATAAAGTGTCATTATCACTCCCAAGTGGCTCCATGGAGTCCCTAAATCAAACCAAGGATGCCAGTGGTCTGAAATGTATCAACCAATAGTATAAGGACACATGTTAGGGTAATTTAATATTATTA
Source organism: Viscum album (assembly GCA_963277665.1). Lineage (NCBI taxonomy): Eukaryota > Viridiplantae > Streptophyta > Magnoliopsida > Santalales > Viscaceae > Viscum > Viscum album. The sequence goes on along the minus strand of OY728120.1, from coordinate 1,213,347,512 downwards.
TAATTCTATTTTCTTACCCTTATTGACAAGATTTTCCCTTACCATGGTAAATAAATTTTTTTATAGAAGTAAATATTCATAATGACTAAAAATAATAGTTAACTATTTATGCAATTTGGACCTCATAATTACAAATATGGAATCCATTTTTCCAAATTCAAATCACAGAAGTGGAAGAAATTACTTTAAAATCAATTCCCACTGTCAAAACAAAAGTGGTGTTTTTAAGAAATAATAACTATTAAAAGATTGACAATTTTTATGTCCTATTTCAAAGTAAAATTACTTCCAATGACCAACATTGGATTAAATAGTAAAAACATAATATAATTAAACTTTAAAAATAGTAAAAAATATAATCTATCCTTATAAATAATTAATATTAACTGGCAGTTTTGAATTAAAATACATTATTTTTACTATTCATTAAAAATGAATTTTATCAGAAAAATATAAATAATTTACCCAAAGAAAATATAATGTCCTGATTCTAAAGAATATTTTTTTTTTCAAATAGAACATATAAAAGTGAAAAAAAAAATTATTTAAATAGGGTTTTCCATCCAAAGGTGGTAAATCAACCATTTAATGAATATTAGAGTATTTATACTTAAAATTAGATTCTTTCTTTATTTTAAGCCTCTAAAATTTATTGGATAAATTTAATAACATTTAACATACTTGTATATAAAAATTGTAGTTAGTTATATCCATTCCCACCAATACAATGGCTAGTGTTAACTACAATTTAAAATAATAATGTATTAATATTTTTTTGTATGACCCAACGTTGTGTGCAACGTAAGATTTCAAAGAAACCCACTGTTGTGTATCTGGTACGCCATCGAAAATATAATGCCTTTTAATAGAAAATTAATATTTAATTCACAAATATTAATAAATATTAAAATTATATATTCTTTATTTACCTGGGATTTTATATCATTCCCCCTTTTGGGAATTGTGTCCCTGCAATTATATTCACTTATCAAATAAGTGTGGGTATTAATCCCTCATTGAATTTTCAGATTCCCACCATGCATATTTAACCATATGGGTTTTTCACAAAACCATTACCTGATTGATTACCTAATTCCACAACACTAGATCTCTTTGGTCAATAATCAGGACGAGTTTTTTCTCATAAGATATTTTTTCTTTCAACTGAACTACCTCTGGGCTCAAAACATGAGATGGATCTTTCATATACTTTCTGAACATTGAGACATGAAAAAAATTGTGTACCTGGGATAAACATATATGTAAATCCACTCTATACACAAGTGATCCAAATTTCTCTAGGATTTTATAATGGCCAATAAACCTCAAACTAATCATTCCATTCTTTCCAAAATGCATCACACTTTTTCATGGAGAAACATTGAGAAATACATGATCACCTACCTAAAAAGAAAGATTCTTCCTCTAGTTATCCGCATAACATTTCGGCCTACTCTGAGATGTTCTCATGTGCTTCGTAATCAACTAAATTTTTTCTACCATCTCTTCTATAAAATTGGGTCCCATTAGTTTCTTTTAAACTAATTCATCCCAAAATGCTGGAGTTCGACACCGTTTCCCATTTAATGCATCAAATGGAGCCATCTGTATACTGGAATGAAAACTGTTATTATAAGAAAATTCCAACAATGAAAGATGTTGGTCCCAACTTCCCTAGTAATCCAACGATCATAAATGTAACATATCCTATGTGTTCTGAATTTTTTGTTCTGACTGCCTATCTGATTGAGGATGAAAAGTAGTACTAAAATTTAATTTAATACCAACGGCTTTTGAAGGACTGTCCAAAATTTATAAGTATAACTACGATCACGATTAGATACAATAAAGTGGGGAACACCATGAAATAGGACTATCTCTTTAACATACAACCAAGAAAGTTGATCTAGAGAAAAATTATCATTAATATGATGCAAATGAGCAGATTAAGTCAATTGATCAACAATAACCCAGAATGCATTATTACCTTGATATGTCTTTGGTAATCCCACAACGAGGTCCATGGATATATTTTCCCATTTCCTTGTTGGAACTAGTAAAGACTGAAGCATTCATTTCGGTAACTGCTGATCTCCATTAACATGTTAACAATCCATATACATCACAGTAAAATCAACAATATCTCTTTTCATTATATCCCACCAGTAATACTCCCGAAGATCTCTGTACAACTTAGTACCAAAAAGATGAACTGAAAATGGAGAACTATAAGCTTCATATGACAACTCATTATTAAAATATGAATCACAAGGCACTGATAATCTCTACACAAACCTCAAAACACAATCATTATAAATGTTTAAATCAGGGAACTTATCCTTTTGAACCAACTATACCTTTTTATGCAACTCATTGTCTTCCTTCTACACTTTCTTAATTTTGTCTGATAGAGAACATTTCACTAACACCAAAAAAATAGAGTAATTTTCTAGACCAAAAACTAATTTTCCAAATTTCATCAAATAAAAAAAGGATTTCATTCCAAACGTACCGTGGTTAATGTAGCATGAATTTTTCGACTCAAAGAATCAGTCACATTATTTTCTTTTCCTATATGGTAATGAATTGTGCAATTATAATCCTTGATTAATTCCAACCATCTCCTCTGTCTAATGTTTAACTCTTTCTTAGTGATTATTATCATCAAACATTAGTGGTCAGTATATAATTTCCATTTTAAACCATACATATGATGCCTCCAAATTTTTAAAGAAAAAACAATTGAATCTAATTCCAAATCATGTGTAGGGTAATTTTATTCATGAGGTTTCAACTAACATGTAGCATAAGAAATTACCTGGTCATTCTTTATAAGGAAACAAGTCCTTTCCACAAATCATCACTGTAGATAATTAAACTCACCATTTATGGAAGGTAATGCCAAAAATGGACCATCCACCAATATTCTTTTCAATTCCATAGAAAAATCGTCACATTATTTTGTCCAAATGAACTTTACACCATTTTGAGTTAACTTAGTATGTGGGATACATAACCATGAAATTGTTTCTACAAACCTCTGGTAATAACCTGATAATCCAATAAAACTAAAAATATCGATTATATTTGGGGTTCTATACATTCTTCAACAACTTTTAGTTTTGAAGGATCAATATTTATGCCATTTTTTGAAACAACGTGACCAAGGAATGAATTTTTTTGTGACCAAAAATAATATTTTTTGAATATTTCAAACAATTTTTTCTCTTTCAAGGTTTGAAAGAAAACCATTAAATGAAATTCATGGTCTTCATTACTTTTGGAATAAACCAAAATATCATCATTGAACACAAGCACAAACTTATCCAAAAACTCACGGTAAATTATAATTCTATGATCCCAGAATACAACATTTTCATTGATTAACCCAAAAGGCATAACTACAAATTTATAATGTTCATATCTAGTAAAAAATTTGACCTTCAGAATGTCTTCTTTATTTACATTCAATTGATGGTACCCTAGCCCTAGGTCAATTATAGAAAAATACTGATCTCTCTAGAGCTGATCAAACAAATTATCGATATGATTAAAAGGATACATGTTCATAATAGTGATGTTATTGAATTATCTATAATCATTGCAAAGTCTCATTGAACCGTATTTCATTTTAACAAACAAGACAGGAGCACCCCATGTTGATGTGCTAGGTCAAATGAAACCATTATATAATTACTTGTGCAATTTCTTATTTAACTCTAAATGTTCAATTTCATCTATTCGATAAGGGGTTTTGAAATTGGATTAGCATCAAAAACAATGTAAACTATAAATTCAAATTCGAGACCAGGTATAGTATCAGGAAACTCATCAGGAAAAACATCAACGTACTCATTTATCAACGGCACATCATTAATCAGAATAGTTCCTTTGTTTTCAACAACATTTGCATGGTAACATTCATTTCTATATTATACTAGTTTATCAGCTTCCTGATATGTTATAAAAAATTAAGGGTTCATTCTTATACACAAACATGAAATCTTTCTGAAAATAAACCTCTTTAGCTCTACAGTCAATCTAATCATGATAAACAGAAAGCTTATCAATACCCAAAATAACATCAAACTATACTGAAGGAAAAAAACAAGGTTTGTAGGTAGATTCTTTCTACACACAAGGACTGGATGGTTCTTATCATTTCTTTTTGTCTCAATATTTTCTCCAAGTGTTATTTCCATATGTTCCAGATTCAAATCTAGAGATTGAATTCATAATTTACTAGAAAACTTCTCATAAATGAATGAATGTGTAGACCGTGAATCAAAAACAAATTGGCATAATCTAAAAAAACAAAAATTATACTTGATACTACATCATTTTATGGCCCAACATCTCTTTAAGTAGTTGCAAAGTATCTCACTGCCCATTTCTGATTATAGTATTGCTGCTTTCCCTCAGCTGAGTTCTTCGTTGGACACTCATTTTCACAATACCCCATTTCATTGCACTAAAAACATTTTACTGACTATAAATCAGATTTTGTCTTACCATTACCCAGATCATCTTCAGTGTAATTAGAAGCCTTATGACCCATTTTACCACATTGGTAGCACTTACCAGAATTCAAAAGACATTCCCCAGAATGCTTTTTACCACAATTTTCAAAAACTGTAATGTTAATATTCATACCATCAGAATTTTTTTGAAGAGTTCTTCTCTTTTGTATGCCACCTCGACCTCTTATTATGTTTTTTTCAATGAACACCTAATCATCAGCAAACTCCATTTCCACCTTCTCCGCACATCGAATATGTTTTTCAGAACTTTTAAACTCACAAGAAGCTAAATCCCTTGGATAAATTGGCATTAATCATAAGTAAAAATATTTGATTTTACTATCAATATATCGTATGAAATTTGGAGCATACATTGCCAGTCGAGTAAAATTTTTTTCATAAGAATCCATTGATTCATCCTCCTACCTCAATTCTAGGAATTATTTTTCCATCCTAAGGGAATCCACCTTATGAAAGTATTTCTCAAGAAACATACCTTTGAATTCATTCCAATCAAGAGAATGAATCACCTCAAAATCACTCATATTTTTCACCATATCCCACCACTGATCGACTTCACCTTCAAAATGGTAAATAGTGAGACAATCCATTTGATGTTCTGAACAACCCATGACATTAAAAATATTCTCTAGTGCTTTAATCCACCATTCTTCTAGCACCGAGTCAGATGAACCTCTGAATGATGGGGGATACTCCCTCATGAAATGCTCCACTACTAACATGTTCTTCTGTGGTTGATCTGGATGATCTCATGCATGGATAACAACGCCATTTATAGAGTTATTCAACTATTTTTTCACCACAAAGAACTGTTCAGTTCCAATTCCGACCATCTCAGGTTACTGATTTGGAAGGTTGTCTTCTTCTTGATGTCATCCCATCATAGATGTGTTGATTCCTCTGCACAAAACAATTCTGAACACATGAATATCTTAGGTGAAGAAACATGGTAATATACAAATGATATATCATTTCAATCATAACCTAATCATAAAATAATTCATGGATATTAATTTAACAATATCTTAACACCTATTGTTGTATAAAGTGACCTCTGATACCAACTATAAGGACCCTGACTTGAAACATTAAATAATATTGAATTAATTGAATAATTCACATTGGGGATCTTTTCTAGTTTAGAGTTACATAGAATAGGACATTACTATTAAATTATATCTCAAAAATTACAAATTAGAAAATTCATCTCAATTTACATTTTTTTCATAAAATAAAAACTCTTGAATAAACGAGTCATGTTTTGTTCAATGTATTAGACAACATGACTTTCCCTTGATCCCAAACATGACCCTATTCATCATTTAGTCAGTGAAAAAATTTTCAAAAACAGGGGATGGGCATAAAAATCACATTTAGGGTAATAAAACGATGAATGAAAACATTATATCATCAATACATAAGTAACATAATCTCATTAACATACCTCATGAAATCATAAGATTCATGAAATAGAGGTAGAAATCTTAAATAATAAAGGTAACTTATTCCATATATAACATACTTCTATTGTTTCTTTCACTGCCACGAAGGGAGTAACATTTGGACTACCCATCACAGTAGATTCCCTAGATCTCTTAGGATAAACATTCATGTTTACCTTCATCACATTACCCAATTCATTCAATATCTATCTCGGGCTCACCCACCCTAGGATTATAATGAAACCACCCATATGCATAAACAATCCCTAAGAACCACAACACATAAAACCATCATAAAGGAAAGACAAAATTTCATCATTAAAATCATAATATATCATTTCTAGATATTGAAATAGTAAATGTTATCTCAAAACCATTTGTCATACCCAAATATGTTAAAAGGGTATATGGTATTTATTTTCCATTAAAAACATTATGTCCTGTGAAGGAAGCCAAAGATCAAATATTAATCACAGCGGCGGAAAGGTCATTTTCAACATGTACGTTAAAAAGAAACATTCTTTTTTGTCATTTAGTTAAACATTAATAGATGAGAACCTCATGGTCCATCCATTTTCCAAATTTCCGTATCTTAAGGGTGGCTTCTCGGGGGTAGGACGTCATTTCGTTGTGTGACCGATCGATGTGTTGCCGATCGGTGTGACCAATCAATGTGTCGTTGATCGGTGTGTCACCAATCGGTGCGACCGATCATTGTGTCACAGATCGGTGCGACTGATCGTTGTGTCACCGATTGGTGCGACTGGTCCGTTTGTTGCCGATCAGTGTGACACGATCAGGGTCACACAACCTTGTCGAGTTTTTCTTCTACAATTTTTCCCCGTAACGCCATGTTTATGAATTTTAAACCTTTTATAAGTAGTTCAAGGCCGTTTTTATACCCATAGTGAATGTTTAAATTCATAAGATTGGGGTGAACCCCAACGGACCCAACAGTGTGTCCGTGTAACGTTCCCCTCTATTTATATAAAATCCTTTAAAGTCACAGTTGTTACAACCTTTTCTCGATGAGAGTTATTAAATAGAAAATAATCATGTCGTGTGTAACCACCCAACCGTGTGATGAAATCATAATCCGCCTTTAAAGCCTCCAAAGATCGTGATATCCAATAATTCCCAGGATCATCTATATATCGCACTAGCTTTCGTCATTTTCTTCATTGTGGTTAGGTTCATTCTTCCCTTGGAGCGTTTGGAGTCCTTTTCCTGAGGCAAGTGGTGAGAATGTACTAGAGCCCTTTCTGCTTTTCATTAGAGTCCCAGACGCTCATCCTTTTCAAGTTTCACATCCCCATTTCTTGGCACGTGGAGAGAAACGTTGTTCATTAATCATCCAAGAAGGGTTTTCCTTCATCTCTCTTTACTGTGTATCATGTGGGGTGGATACGCTATTGTTTCTATGGGGATGGATGAAACCAAACATTAATAAAGATAACAAACAGGCTTTTAATAATAAAGGGGGGTGTGATCGATGTTTTTTTTCTTTCCTTACCCTTGATTATTAATTTTTTGAATTTTGCGGGCCTATGCCCACTGAAAATCATAGCCATTGGTGGTCTTTCTTTGTGCATTAATGAACCTGTATCCTCTATGATGATTTAATGGCTCCAACATGGGAATTTGGTTAATCGCGTAAACTCGGTCGATTAAATAAATTTACAGTGAACAACAATCCTTGTGTGATCACTCCAGTTAAGCAACAAAAAGAAGAACCTAATGAATAATTATGCTTGAATCTGGAAGATTCCCTACACTGTTGGGAGTAGGTGTGTTTTCCTGCTAGATGCTTATGAGGTGATGTGGATGAGGATGGGATCCTTTTTTGTGGTATGATTGTTGGTTGTGAATCTAAAGTTGTGTGGGGATGTATCTCGAGGCTTGGTTTGGTTCCAGTACTTTGAGGGATATCACTGATCCCTTTGTCATGGTGACTTCACAAGAGAACTGGGTGTGAATGCTTAAATTGTCTATTTGGTTGTTTCTCTCTCTCTATGGATTGTGGTTATGCATGTTAGTTTCCCAGTAGTGCAGAATTTACTTAAATGGGATCACTTAAAAAATGAAAACAAGAATGGACTCAATGGGGAATTGTTTTCCGGGATGAGTGGTGACATGGTCACGTGTTCAGTGTTTCTTGTGAATGAATATTAACGAGGTTTATTGTGCTTAAGTTGGTATTGGAACTCCTAGGTTTGGATGAGTGATTTTTATATATATATTATATAATTATTGTTTTTATGTTTCTTATTCGTGCCCCACCGAATTTGAGCACTTAGTGCCAAACACCCCCATTTCATATGGGAGAGTGTTTTTTCCAACACTCCTATGAGTGGATGGTTATTAGCTCTTTTTATGACCCCTTTACCGAATAGCCCAAGACTCTTAGAGAAGGATCTAATGTCCTGAGGTCCATTATATCCCAAGATTATTTGGGAACGGTAGTTGTGGTGGTTGTTGAAGTGTGAGCGGGCAGGTTGTTTCCCAAGTGTCTTCGGGATGATGCCTATGTACATTCGGGCATGTAAGTGGTGGTTCTGGACCAGGTGTTTATGGGCGTGGTTATACATGGTTGATGTGGACCATGTGTTTGCAGGAGGGATGTGTGGTTGTGGCCCAGGTGTGTGCGGGTAGGGTGTGGCAGTGGGACTGTAGTGAGAATTGTGGTAGAGGCCCGATGCTTAGGATGTCTTCAATAACCAGTGGGAAAGAGGTGAGGGGTACCCAAACATTGATGTGATATTACTATACATTACTTGATTTTATCTATTTGGGGAGTGATCCATTGTGAGGATTGGGTGGATAGTTTACCTTTTTAGGTGCTTGGGTTATCACGTTTCTCACGGGGCATTAGAATGCCACCCCACTTGTGCACGAGAGTCTTTGGTTTTCCCTACTGAGTAAACTTGTATGCTCACCCTATGTATATAAATGTTTTTTCAGGTTTCCAGGAGGACATCAGGGATCGTGCATGTTCATAGTAGTTCAGAAGATGGGGCAGTTGGTGTTGCTATTTGTCATCACTTTGGTAGTTTTTTTTAGGTTTTCACGTACCTTGTAACATTTACTTTTGGAACATGCATATAGAATGGTTCGTTTTGGCTTTACCTGTACTTCCACCTTTGGTGTTGTTGGGATTTACTATCTTATCTCCCAATCCTATTAATTAAAAAAGGTAATGCCTTCTATCTTGTGTGTGATCCTATACCCTTGGTGCTAGTTTCCACTCTGGGACCTATTAAAGGCAAGTCTCGGGGGTCATTATCTCTCCAACAACTTGAAGAAGGATGGGTCTAGCAACCTATTGTCCCTTCCCTCATCTCGGTGAAGGAGGGTCATGACAGAATGGTATCATAGGCAGTGAGGTTGAGAGATAGGATGGATTCTGGGGTTAGGCACAGTGAGGATTGCATGGGATGGTTGGGAAACTGTGATGGGTGATCTTGGTGCGTGAAATAGGCCAGGGAAGGCTGGATAGAAAATGGGATTTTAGGCCCCCTGTGATCCAATGTAAGGCCTCTGGGCCGACCGAACGACAGGTGAGGCTGCACTGATTGCAAGGTAGAGACCCTAGGGAAGGTACATGCATCATAATGACTTTTGTTCTAATGTTTCATGGGTATTTTGGGGATTTAAAATGAATACGAAGTCTAAGAAAATTTAAAAGCAATCATCTACACTACTCGGGCTTAGTCATTCCTTGTTTACACAATAGTTATGGCACATGGATGGAGACCACACGTAGTACGGGCGTTTAAGGCCCAAGAGGATGACTTAGCTGATCGACAGAGGGCTGACCGAGAGGAGGAGTATGATCAGTGGCATAAGACGCTTCGTGCCTTTCATCGGAAGACCCTCGAGAAGTACGAGGGTAGAATCTCTGACATGGAGACAGAGAGTTGCCTAGAGGAGCTAGTGATAGCTTTTAGCATGATCTATTCTCCAACAGAATAATGGGTTCCACTGGATGTAAGCCAGATGCGGGGAGCAGCGCGTCAGTGGTGGATGCTTTATCTTGGGGAGAAGAGGGAGGATGAGGTGACATGGTCTGGCTTCGAGAGGGAGCTCCGGGAGGAATTCTTCTCTTCCACGATGAATGCTGAGAAGTGGAAGGAGCTACTCTCCCTCCAGCAGGGAAGGATGTTAGTGAGAGAGTTGGGGATCATGTTCAAGGATCTCCTCCGCTTTACTCTGGACTTCTTTCCAGATGAGGAGTCTCGGGTGAGATGTTTGGAGGAGGCACTTCTACCCTCTCTTCATTATGTTGTTACTCCCTTCACCTTACTGACAAACGTGGTAGTCCTGAAGAAAAATTAAGGGGTAGAGAGGATGCACACATTGGGAGGTGTATCGCGAGAAGGAGTCCAGTTGGGCTCGTCGAGGGGAAGGCCCTCAGTAGTAGGCCTCCAGCATCAGGGCCCTCTAGGTTCCGACCAGTATAAAGCAGGCCCCAGCTATTCCAGTTCCCATCTCCCTATCCTCACACTTTCCTTTCGGGCCTACGACTGAGATTCTTCATCTTTGGAAGCCATAAGAACCTTCAGATTCAGTGCTCGGAACAAGTACAGTACAATGGGGGTGGGCCTGTGCAGCACCCACCCCAGCTATAGCAGTTTCCCGCCAGGCCCTTCCACCAGTTGAAGCAGGGACAGCGAGATCCCACTTCTCCAAGGGTAGACGTCGCAGGAGGAGTCCCACCTCAAGGCGCTCATTAGGGACCTCGACCAGGGCACGATCGGGGTGTAAGCCAATAGCCAAGGTGAAGGGTAGTTTGGCGTGAAAAGTTACATGCCACGGAGGTAGCAACTCTAGTAGGGCCAAAAGTTGTTCGAGGTATGATCAGCTTGTTTAGTACTCTTGTATATGCCTAGTTTGATATAGGAACTTCACACTCATTTGTTGCGCCCAATCTGGCCCATTCTCTGGGTCTAGATGCTGAGAGACATCAAGTGCCCCTGGTGTTGAGTACACTAGTTGGAGGTTTGATAGACTTGTTTTATGTTTTTCCAGGGTGTAGACTGATGGTAGGGCTACATCAGTCAATCAGGGATCTTCTATTGTTGCAGATACATCCATACGATGTCATCCTAGGCATTGACTAGCTATTCTCTATATGTGCCATTATTTACTGCTTCCACGGAAGGGTCATTTTTTCAGATTTGGGGGGCCGACGTGTGACTTTCATCGGTGAGAGGGGTTCCTAGAAAAGCAGTAGGTGAGGGTATCCCCTCCTTTCCTTGTTAGATGAAGTATCAGTGGAGTCGGTGGATATAGAAATGGTGGAAGTCTCAGGTATCTTCAATGAGTTTATAGATGTATTCCCTGAAGAAGTTGTGACTCTACCCCCCTCGACGTGATGTTGAATTCGGGATAGACTTGCAACCTGGTGCACGTCTGATTTCGATGGATCCTTACTAGATGGAGCCTTCTATGTTGTAGGAGTAGCGGGTTCAGATTAACGATCTAATAAAGAAGGTTTTTGTTCGACCAAGTGCGTCACTTTGGGGTGCTCCTGTCTTGTTCGGAATGAAGGAAGATGGTGGTCTAAGGTTATACATAGACTACCGGAGACTGAATCTGGTAACTCTCAAGAACTATTACCCTTTACCGAGGATAGATGATCTCATTGACCAGCAGAGGGGAGCATGATGGATTTCTAATATTGATCTACATTTTGGATATCACTAGTTGAGGGTGAAAGAGGGAGACATCTCAAACACTGCCTTCAGGTGTAGGTATGGACACATTGAGTTTGTTGTCATTTCCTTCGGCATTACGAATGCACCAGTTCTGTTCATGGGACTCATGAACTCCGTCTTCCAGGAATACCTGGACCGGTTTGTAGTCGTTTTTATTGACGACATCCTGATCAACTCAAGGTCAGAGGAATATCACACTGAGCACCTGAGAATGATTTTAGAGGTCATCCGACAACACCACCTATAGGGGAAATTGTCTAATTTCATGTTATGTACTCAAGAAGTGCACTAACTTGGGCACGTGGTGTCTGAGCATGGAATAGTGGTTGACCAATCGAAGGTTGAGGTAGTTGTTTCTTGGGAAGTACCCAGAGCGTGACATAATTACGTAGTTTCCTAGGTCTGGCAGGTAACTACCAGAGGTTCGCGCCCATATTCTTCTGAGTTGTAGCACCTTTGATAGCCTTGACCATATAGGACCAGGCTTTCGTATGAGATTGACAGTGTGAGGAAGCCTTCAGCTATCTAAAGGAGATATTCATTAGTGCCCTAGTGCGGAGGTTTCCAGAAGAAGGGGCGGCGTATGAGTTGTTTTTTTTATTCATGATAAGGCCTCATGTGTGTCTTGATGCAACGACAAGGGGTGATCTCTTATGGGTCTAGACAGTTATGTCCCCATGAGATTAATTGTTCCACCCACGATCTGGATCATGAGGTGGTCATATTCGCACTAAATTTATGGAAACATTACCTTATTGGCGAGCACTTTGTGGTCATCACAGATCACAAAATCTTGAAGTATATCTTCTCCCAGTAGGACCTGAACATACGATAGTGAAGGTGAATGGAGTACCGTTAGGACTATGACTTCGATATTTCCTACACCTTAAGAAAAGAAAATGTGGTGGCTGATTCATTGTCGAGGAAGTCGCAGAAGGATGTGGTTCGAGATTCGGAAGATGCTTGGAAGGTGATGGAGGAGTTGGCTTCCCTACACCTGGATGTAAGGGAGGATGGTGGTAGAGGTTTTCTGTTTCAGATCACAGTGCAATCCTCTCTCCTATGGCAGGTGGAGGAGTCTTATTGGGAAGACTTATAGAGTGAAGTAATGTGTGACCAGGTTAACCAAGGTGATTCTATGGAAGGGTGGATGGAGGATAGTCAGAATTAGATGATTTTTCCATTGAATTTGTTTATTCCAAAGATGATGCATGAGATATTTCTTGGTGAGTTCCACAACTCACTCTTAGTAGTGCAACCGAGAGTTTCCAATATGTACCAAGGTCTGAGGAGTCAGTTTTTGTGGCGTGGGGTAAAGTGGGTGGTGGTAGAGTTCCTGGCCAGTTACCTAGTGTGTCAGCAAGTGAAGGTGAAACATCGTGATCCTGGTGGTCTGTTACAAACATTAGATGTCCCCGAGAGGAAGTGGGACGACATATTGACGGATTTCGTCACAAGACTACCCAAGGTTCAAGGAGACTGTGATGCTATCTAGGTAGTGGTGGACCAGTTGATGAAATCGGCTCACTTTCTGGCGATCAAGGAGCCAGGGGAAGTGGATGCCTTAGAACGGAGGTACGTTGATGAGGTGGTGTAGTTGCATGGATTTCCAAGGTCCATAGTCTTGGATAGGGATGCACGGTTTATCTCATGAGTCTGGAGAGGATTTCAGCATGCGTTTGGCACCCAGCTACATCTTAGCACTTCTTTCCACCCCCAGAAAGATAGACAAACAGAGCGCACCATCCAGACAAGGGAGGATATGCTACGGGCATGTATTCTGGACTCTGAAGGTTCGTGGGTGTGAAAATATTCTCTAATAGATTTTTCCTACAATAATAGCTATCAATCCACCATTGGCATGGCTTCGTTCAAAGCTTTGAACGGAAGGCCATTCCGGTCACCCGTATATTGGACCGAGGTTTGGTAAGTAGGTGTTCTTGGCACAGATGTGGTGTAGAGTACGAATGAGGTGGTTCAACATATATGGGAGAGGATAAAGTCGGCTCGGGACCGGAAAAAGTCATATGCCAATAATAGGAGGAGACCTTTGGAGTTCATGGTTGGGGACCACGTATTCCTAAAGTTCTCTCCTCAGCGTGGACAACGGTGGCTCAGTAAGGGGAGTCAGCTTTCTCCTAGGTTCGTCGGACCATTCGAAGTACTTTGTAGGGTCGATAAGTGTCTTATTAGCTAGCTATACCACCACCGCTACTGAGAATACATGACGTCTTCGATGTGTCACAAATCCGATGATATATACACGACGATTCACATGCCCTCGACTGGGGAAAGAAAGACATTGTGGACGATTTGACTTCTATGAAAATACCCATGAGAATCGAGGATCGTGAGGAGAGGGTGCTACGTGGACAAACAATTCCCTTGGTTCGTGTGTTATGGAGGCATGGTGGGTTCGAAAAGAGTACCTGTGAATGGAAGGCATACATGAACGCACAATACCAAGAGCTGTTTTGATTTTTTTCTGTTTCATTTTGTAGTTGTCTATGATGTAATGTTGACCATGTTTGTTTATGAGATGTTTTGTTTCCCTACCTTGTGAATGTTATGAAAAGTACAGATATGTGGGGAAGGTAGGACTCGATTCCTAATCAAGACGCACTAATGTGAATGCGATTAAACCCATGGGGGTGAGTCAGTGCCACCCAAAGATGATAGTATCTTGATATGGAGGACGGAACTCCCAGAACCATGGTTCGGGACAATATGGACCTTGAGTTCTGCAAGGCTTTTTGGGGTGGTTTGTCCCCGAGAGGTATATTTCGAGGGGGGAGGGGTTTCAGACCCCCCCCCCCCTCTTCTATTTAGGTCTAGCTTTGATTCTTGAGGATGATAATAGTTCGAGAGGTTTCTATTGTAATGGATGAGACCCTCAGGGTCCATCCCTTTTTAAAATTTATGGATCCTCAGGGTAGTGTCTTGGGGGTAGGATGTCATTTCGGTGTGTGACCGATCGACGTGACACGATTGGTGTGTCACAGATCGGTGCGACCGATCGCTCCGACCATTCTACGTGTCACCGATCAGTGCGATCGATCCGTGTGTCACCGATCGGTGTGACCAAATGGCATGACACGATCAGTGTGTCGCCAATCGGTGTCTCCAGTCGGTGTCTTAGCGATCGGGGGTGACATGATTGGCATGTCACCATTTGGTGCGACCGATCGGTGTCACTCAGCCTTGTCAAGTTTTTCTTCTAGAATTTTTCCCCTAACACCACTTTTAAGACTTTTTAACCTTTTGGAAGTGGTACAAGGCTGTTTTTAGCCCCATAATCAACGTTTAAATTCTTAAGAGTGGGGCGACCCTCAAAGGACCCAACTATGTGTCCGTGTAATTTTCCCCTCTGTTTATATAAAATCCTTTAATGTCACAGCTGTTACCACCTTTTCCCTATGAGAGTTATTAAATAAAAATTAATCCTATCATGTTTAACCACCCAACCATGTGGTGAAACCACGATCCACCTTTAAAGCCGCCGAAGATCTTGATATCCAGTAACGCCTGGGATTATCTTTATATCGCACTAGTATTCATTTTTTTCTTCTTCTTGTCCGGGTTCGTTCTTCCATTGGATCGTTTGGAGTCCCCTTCTCGTGGCATGTGGTGCGCATGTGCTGGATCACTTACTACTCACCCTTGAAGTCCTGGACGCTCGTACCATGCAATTTGTGCATCCCCAGTTCTTGGTGCATGGAGAGAAACATCGATCATTAATCATCCAAGTAGGGTTTTCCTTCGTCTCTCTTTACTATGTATCATGCGGGGTGGGTACACTATTGTTTCTATGGGGATGGATGAAACCAAACATAAATAATGATAAAAAATGGATTTTTAAGAATAAAGGGGGTGTGATTGATGTTTCTCCTATTTTTATTCCTTAAACTTGATTATTTATGTTTTGAATTGTGAGGTCCTATTCCCACAAGAAATCATGGTCGTTGGTGGTCTTTTGTTGTGCATTAATGAACCTTTTTCCTCTATGATTATTGAATGGATCCATCATCGGAATTGGATTAATCACATAAACTCATACGATTAAATGAATGTATAGTGAATATCAATCCTTGTGTGATCACCCCGGTTAAAAAACCGATCGAAGAACCTAATGAATAATTATGCTTGAATCTGGATGTTTCCATACTCTTTTGGTAGTAGGTTTGTTTTTCTGATAGATGCTTACGAGATGATGTGGATGAGGGTGGGATCATATGTTGTTGTACGATTTTCGGTTGTGAATCTGAAGCCATTTGGGGCTATATATCGAGGTTTAGATTGGTTCCAGTAATATGAGTGTTCTCACTGATCCCTTTGTTATTATGAATTCACAAGAGAACCAGGTGTGAATTCTTATGTTGTTGTTTGGTTGTTCCTCTCTCTCTGGCTTGTGGTTATTCCTGTTAGTTTCCTAGTAGCATTGAATTTACTTAAATGGTATCACTTGATCAATGAAAACAGTAATGGGCTCAATGGGGAATTGTTTTTTGGGATGAGTGGTGACATGTTCATGGGTTTAGTGTTTCTTCTGAATGAATAGTAATGAGGGTGTTTGTGCTTAAGTTGGATTTGGAACTCCTAGTTTCGGATAATTTCTTGTTATATATATTATATAATAATAGTTAGTATGTTTCTTATTCGTGCCCCACCCATGTTGAGCACTTAGTGTCGAACACCCCGATTTCAGGGGGGAGGGTGTTTTTTCCAACACTCCTATGAGTGGCTGGTTATTAGCTCATTTTCTGCTCCCTTTCTAGAATAGGCCAAGACTCTTCGGGCAGGTTGTAATAGCCTGAGGCCCACTATAGCCCATGATTCTTCAGAAAGGTTATTTGTGGTGGTTTCTCAGGTGTGTGTGGGCAGGTTCTTTCCCAAGTGTCTTCGGGATAAGGCCTAGGTGTCTTCGGGCATGGCAGTGGTGCTTCGGGCCTAGGTGTTTGCAGGCATGGTTAAACGTGGTTTCTGTGGCCCAGGTGTTTGCAGGAGGGATGTGTGGTTGTGGCCCAGGTGTGTGAGGGCGGGGTGTGGCATTGGGATTATAGTGAGAACAGCGGGAGAGGTCTGATGTGTAGGATCTCTTCAATAACCAGTGGGAAAGTGGTGTGGGGTACCCAAAAATCAATGTGCTATTACTATAAATTACTTGACTAGATTTATTTTGGGGGTTTGACAAGGTGAGGCTTGGGTGGATATTTTACCTTGTTAGGTGCTTGGGTTATCTCCATTCTCCTGGGGCATTAGAATTCCTCCCCACTTGTTCACGAGAGTCTTTGGTTTTCCCTAATGAGTATACTTGTATGCTCACCCTACATAAATAAAATTGTTTTCAGGTTTCTAGGAGGACTTCAGGGATCATGCAGAATCGTACTAGTTCAGATGTTGGGGCAGTTTTAATTGCTGTTTTTCTTCTATTTGGTACTTTTTTTGGGGGGTTTTCTTGTGCCTTTTAACATTAACTTTTAGAACATTCATATAGAATGGTTTCTTTTTGGATTTACCTATACATTAACTTTTGGTGTTGTTGAGATTTACTATCTTATCTCCCGATCTTATTAAATAAAAATGGTAATTACTTCCATCATATATGTGATTCTATACCCTTGGTTCTAGTAGCCACTCCGGGACCGATTGAATGCGGGTCTCGGGGGTCGTTATATATCCGTCAACTTGAATAAGGAAGGGTCTGGAAACCTACTATCCCTTCCCTCATCTTGGTGATGGCAGGTCGTGACAAAACACATCATATAAAAATATTCCCATTGAATGAAATGAAAACAAAAAGGGGTTTATACAGTTTATAAAAGAAAGTCATGTATAAATCAAAGTATGACTCAATGAAAGGAGATTGAGACGAAGTCTCTTACCTTGTGTCTCACATGACTCAATCATTTTTTAATCTCCTGAATAAAAAATAGTGATATTTTTTAATTGATTAATAACCTTTTTCAAGTTTATTATTCCTTTTATATTAATTATTACCTTGCTATAATAACTAGTTAACTATTCGAGTTCATATCGGACATTTTGTCAATGTTTGGAATGTGAGTTAAAAATGAACTTCTTATAATTATTAATTGCCTATGTGGTCGAAATTAAATTATATCTAGTATGATATTCATGATTTAAATATCATATATAACATATATATCCAGTATATATATGTATTTATAATAGTACATATCATTTGGAGATAAGAAATGAAATGCACCGTTCATGGAGACGGTAAGTTGTACGTACGTTTGAACACTACGTTCATTTCAATTTTAAATTTAATGGAATAAAAACATAATGATACATAGGTATATTATAATTCTAGTATAATATAATATAAAATTTAATTAGCTCCATCCTTTAAACATCCCACATAAGTCATGAACGAGTCATATCACTTTGAGGGGGTGGTAGTCCGCACTTTCTCAAATGAAATTGTTGTTTTTACCCACAATGGAAACCATAAAGTTATTATACAAATGAAAAATTCAAAAATAATATAAATAATATAAATAAAATATATATCACATATAAATACATTACTATCTTAATGTTCACCATAAGAGGTGTTAGGAGAAGATTGAATAATCATCATTTTGTGAGGCAGTATTTCGTCGTCCATGGAAACTGTATGTTTTATATCCATTAGATTGAGGTGTGTGTAAGTGTAGTTCAAATATTTATCATAAAAGAATTTACTATATTTTGGATAATGGGTTTTTATTAAATAGAGGAACAAAAAGAGTTTAGGGGGTTGGATAAGTAAAATAAAACATAATAACTTAAGAGAAGACACGACCTTTAATTCTTGTATCTCCCCTTGGTTTGAGCCAAAAGGATTTATTGGATTGCCTTATGCCTAAGGAAAGGCTTCTAGTAGGAGGATAGGGATATATGGAGCTTAATTTGGTAGAGTTTTTATGATCCAAGGGGATTGAGAAGTGTGTGGAAATATTTTAAAGTGATGGATTTTTATTATGGGGAGGAGGGGCTCTTTTGGAATGTTTGAAAATATTATTTTATTATATAATGATTTTCGATTTATAAATGTCCAAAACTCATTAAAGACGAATATAATATGACTCATGTTCGAAATAAAATCATCCAGTAACATATTTACAGTTTTTTGAAATCATTATAATCATTATAATCTTATTTATTTAAATATTTAATTAATGGGGTAAACACTACATCATTATTGTGTCATAAAGATTTATATTTATTCAAAGTCTAAAAATTAAAAAAACAGTATCACAATGTAGGGAATATTTTTATATATGAAATTAATATTTATAGTATAAGAGATAACTTATATAACCCCATTTTAATATTTATTTATGAAAAGTTATATGTTTATGTCAATTTTGTCTTTACATTAAATTAATTAGTATAATGTGTCATTATCACACCAAAGTAGCATTATGGGGTCCCAAAATTGACCTAAGGATGACCATGGTTGGATATTTATCATGTAATAGTATTAGGATACATGTTATGGTAATTTAATATTATAATAATAATATTGGGTTACCCTTATTGACCAAATGTTTCCTTTAACCATGGTAAATAAAAATTTTATTGAAGTAAATATTCATAATGTCTAAAAATAAAAGTTACCTATTTAAAAAATTTGAAACTAATGATTCCAGATATGGAATCCATTTTTATAAAGTCAAAACACATAAGTGGCAAATAATAATTTCAAATAGAACTTATAAAAGTGACCAAAACTATATTTAAAAATGGATTTCCATCAAATTGTGGTAATTCAACCTCTTAATGAATATTGGAGTATTTGTACTTAAAATCAGAGTGTATCTTATATTAAGCATCTAAAATTTGTTGGATAAATGTAAATACCATTAAATATCATGTATATTCCTATTTTATTTAGTTATGTTAATTCCTGACAATACAACGTCGAGGTGTTAACTACCCTTTAAAATCATATTATATTATTACCTTTCAGTCTGACCCAACGTTGTGTGCAATGTAATATTTCAAGGAAACTTCTTATTGTGTATTGGGTACACCATCATACATATAATCCCCCTTAATGTAAAATTAATATTTAATTCACAAATATTAATAAATATGAAAATTTTATATTCTTTATTTACTTGGGATGTTACAAAATACCTTTTGGAATTCACCAATATTATAAGAGAATATAGTTAATATATACCATTGAATAATATTTGGGGAATTAAACTACCCAAAAAACATCCACTTGTTGGTGAATATGCTAAATGAGAAGGTGAATGTAATCTTCTTTGAGTCATCTAGTGAAATTTTTACCTTAACGTATCCTAAATAATCATCTAAATAGTAATTGATAGTTTTTAATGTAGGTGTTTCTAACATTTCATCAATAAAAGGGATGGGAAATTTCTATTTTTTGGTAACATAATTTAGCTTCCCATAATGTATATACACCCTCAAATATCTTCTTAATCTCATGGGTATTAATTCATGTTTATCATTTTTACAATGGTCAGACCATTTTTCATTGGCACTACATCAATGGGGATGACACAGTGAGAATTAGACATTGGGTAAATGATTTTAACTATAAATAATTTTTCAATATCTTTCATAATAACCTTTACAATTATATTATAATTTATTCTATTAATAATCTCATTGGTTGTGAATCAAAATTTAGAAATATTATTATACATATAGACATTGGGATCATTCCCACTGATATTTCATATAACTCTATCCCATGACTTCATCATTTTATTGAGAAGGCCAGTTAGAGTTAGATTATGGGTTATTGATATATTATTATCAATGATCACCAGTATTTTATATCCTTATATTACATAAATGTACATCAAATCACATTGAAGTTGTTTTAACTCCTCACATGGGGGGTTTTCATGGTAAGAAACTACATTTTGGTCTCCTGCATGTAAGGATTTAATCTCTTATATGGGTGATATAATATTATATTTTATATTATTTCACATTAAATGGAAGAAGAATATGTTACCTAATCTTCCACATAGAAACTAGAATTTACATATTTTAGGTATTAGTAATTTTTAAAAAACCCATCTCCCATGAGGAAAATAATTTTGGAGTCATACATTAATATTCAATTTTTTTCATCTCCTTAATGGAAGATTTCATATATTGAGTGATATTTTGAAGGAAAATTCATTAAGTAATGAATATTATTGTATGCTATGTTATCTCCAAGATCCATTAGTCAATATCCCTTTGTGGAAATTTAGGACTGTTTTTCTATCATTAGGAATGGTCTCCCTATAATGATGAGAAATTAGCATTGTGCTCTTTCAATATCTATATTAATGGAATAATTTTTTTTGAAAGATTACTCCACTTATTTTCTAAGAAAATATTCAACAAATACGTCTAATAATATTGTGTATATATTCCATAGCTGGGCCACTACACTTGTGGGATTTTATTATTCATTATGAAATGAGTATAAATTGAAGCCAGATAAAAATTTTATGAGGCAATCATGTCAGGTAAAGAGAATGTACATGGGTTTTGTAATTTTCTGGGATTCATGGTTTGATGATTTCTAATATTCTTTCTTCAATGCTGGTTTCTTCATTATAATCAAGTTGTTCTTTAGTGCATAGTTGTTCAAAATAAATTCATATTTAGAGACTTTTATGATCAATTCTAGTTATTGGATATTTATATGTACCATCTAAAAGGTCTCTTGAATACCTTTTTTTAATTGATATTATTCCCATATGTTCAACTCATTTATTTCAGACGTAATTGTTCCTAGATACGATAATATTCCCTTTTATGCTTCTTCTTGGGTATTTCTACCCTTTCTTTTCTTTACATGTTCCTTACAACTTCTTTCCTATTATCCCAATATCTAGTATTGATAGGTGGATCATCAAAATTATAATTATATTTAGAAGCCTTGGGTTGTTCAAGTGATTTTATCTCTTTCCCAATTTTAATTTTAATCACACATACACACACACATTCCATTAGATTTAGGATAGTTTGCACCAATAATTTACATTGTTTTACGGTTAGAAATACCAATATAGTTAAAACATGGATAGATATATCATTAGCAATTTCCTCCAACTACTTAACCTCAAACTATATTTTCTATATACGTGGACCACTATTTAATGGATAGTTATATGTTTTATACTATAATGGTTCTTTTTCAAATGATTATTTATATGTTTTTTTAAATAACGATGGTTTTTGGTGTGATTTTATTAATTATTCTAGATGTATGATTCATGTAATGGAATATTTTTAATGATTTGACCTTGATTTTGTGGTTTTTATTATCTCAATTGGGTCTGGGGTTATCATGAATGGGTATATGTATTGTAATTTCAATCCCCTCAATTTATGCACACTAGTGCGTAAAATAGTTAGGTGAAGAACGTACACCACTTACCAGAGGCATGGTATGTGGTCAACGTACATTATGTAAATCTAGTTATTTAACAAAAATAGATAGTTCAACAATTTTTTATAGAATAGTAATGATTCAGAAGAATGTTCCTCATGTATAACCATTATTCCCATAACACTAGTTTAGAATAGTTTTGATTTGTGAAACATATTCTATATTAGACCTCTGGAATTTCTTGTTGACATATAAATAAAAGATCATCCAGAAGAGGCATCATGCAAGTTACGATATTTTAAAAAGATACCTTAGTAAAGAAACATGTATAATTGGATCACATCAATTAGTTATTGTGGGAATCTTGTGTATATCTTATTGAAGCATTCCAATTACTCATACAGAGTCTCTCTGATCGACTATTCGAGGTAATGTATCACCATTAATATAAATATTATTCATGACTGAAAAAAAACATTTCATAAATAATTTCTTATGGTATTCTCTGTCATAAAATTCTTTTTATTGTACTTTGTACAAAAATCCCATTTTAGTTTCTTCTAGTGAAAAGATTAATACCCACCACATGAGTTTCTCTTCTAGAACTTCTGGGGGAATGAAGCTATAGTTGAAATGATTGATTTTCCAAACATTTTGATTTAGGTATTGTAACAACCCGAGATTTTATGAAAAATATTCTTGTGTTGTACGCTACACCAAAAGGAGCTTGCACAACACGCATCCTTGACTTGCCTTGCATTACACGCAATCGCGACCTTCCTCGATAGCGTGTGTAGTACGCAATAACGAGTTTCACTAAACAGCGATATGCTATTAAAATGTTATTAAAACTAGCCGTTATGAATAGTAATAACCACTTTTTGAAATTTTTTAAATTTTATTTTTTAAAATGGATTTCATTTTTGGATTCGGAGTATCGAATTTAGCCTAAGGTGAAATTTTGGTACATTTCGGATAACTTTCATATTCTGATGAATAGTGAAAATTACTAAATTTTAATTAAAAACAACTTTTTTAATCGAAATAATTAATAGTGATAAATTATTAATTTGAGTGGTTTTAAAGTATATTTAGAATATATTTTTACAATTCAATACAATGTTGGTCATTGGATATAATTTCACATTTACACCAGACATAAACAAGTGTCAATCTTTTGATAGATATTGTTTCTTAAAAACACGCTATTTAACAGCGGGATTTAATTATAAAATTAATTAATGCAACTTCTATGTTATGAATTTGGTAAATTAGACTTCATTTTTGAATTTGTAATATGAAATATAGCTTAGGATGAAATTTTGGCATTGTTCTGAAAAACATCAATTTTTGATGAATAGTGAAACTACTAAGTGGTAGGTTAAAAACTGAATTTTGCATAAAACTTAATTTTACCGCTTCTTTGAATGAAATTTCGAAAATCCGATAGACACGGTTAATATCAAGGACTAAAATATGGTTCAATGAGATGAAAATAATTTTTGGTGAATAGTAACTTTTTACTTTTTTTTACCACGGTTAATAGTAAATAGGGTAACTAAGGGTAAATATGATATTACTATTACCCTAACACATGTCCTAATTATATTGGATAAGTGTAATTCGACCAAAAACAACCTTATGAATATAATATGACCATTTAGGTCCACTTGGATTAGATTATGACATTTAATATTATTTTATTTAATGAATAGTTAAAATAGTTAAAATCAAAGTTTAATAACTAAAAAATTTTTAATATGGGGTTATACATAAGATAAATTCTACTATAAATATTCATTAGAAAGATAAAAAGATTTAATACATAATGATATTTTATTTATAATTTTTAGACTTTAAATAAATTAATTTGTTTATGACACAACGATGATGCAGTAATTACCCTTTTAAGGAAATATTAACATAATTGATGTTATAAATGCTCAAATGAATGTAATTTGAGACTTTTTATGAATTACAATAATTTTCTAGGTTACTATGATATATTAGTGTTGATTTAATCAACTTGGTTCGAACATATAATTCTTTTATTACTTTCACAAAAATCATATATCAAATAGTGTCAAAATTGACACAAAATAGTTTTTAAATCAAATATTATATTATTAATTGTTATTTTATTCCTACAAATCTAAGGTTCGGACAAATGACTTAGATAAGGATATATATATTAATAATAAACAATTTGGGGTTCTTTTGGCATGTTATAGTAAGTGTATTAACCATATTGTGTAATAAAACAAAAAGACACGGTAAAAGTTAAATTATTTAACTTAGAGTTAAATCTAATTGATAAGGTTAAAATAATAACCTAAACTTGTCTAAATCCTATTGGTTGATAGGATTTCGACCCATCCCCACTTTAGCTTCAAAATAAGACCCTTTGGAACCATTATAAACAGATTTTTACTTTAATATAAAATAATATTTTGATATATTCCTAAAGTGCCCCTCTCCTCCCCTATAAAAGGGCACCTCCTCCCCCTCCTCCTCACACCAAATTGAGCACTCATGCTCGGCCAACCCCTGCCAAAATCCCTTCTCCACTTTCCTATAATAATCCTAGAGGTCCTGGTCTTCTTCAAAGACCAATCTTAGTTCCCTAAGTGAAGGATTCAAAGAGGCGTTTCAAAGAAGAGGTAATATCCATTACCGATCTTTTCAATTTCTTTCTTCTTCAACTTCTTCTTCTTTAGTTGTTTCATGATAAAGTAATAACATCAGTATTTATTATATACTGATATGTTATTATAAATATGAAGCAAATATAATTAACCTTCTATCCATCCTACGGAAAAAGGAAATCACCGCGCGTGCGTACGTACGGAATACCGTCTTCACATCGTGGTGTAATCTATTTTCCGCCACCACCTTAATTGGATGGGTATAATGGTGCAAAGAATAACTATACATTGTTATTACAACATAATATTGATTCTTATATATTGTATAATCCACTCCAATTCAATTCAATATTTATGGAAATGATATCATCGCTTGTGCGTACGTACGGACTACCGTCTCCACGACGCGATGAGATTCATTCTCCATGTTAACCATTTAAGAATGATTATAAAGTATATATAAGAAATAATAATGAAATATATGACATTACAAAGCTACTGAATTTATTTTTATATATATATATGTATGTCATCTACTTACTTCCATTCAAGACAATAAGGAAAGGAAAACAACGTTCATGCGTACGTACGGACTACCGTCTCCATGAACGGTGTTTTTCATTTCATTTATCTATCTATTATATATATATATACTGAATATATATGATACATAAATCATATTTTATATTCGGGAAGTAAGTAAATCATGATATAAGTAATAATAATGTCAAGAACAACAAGTCAAAACACCTACGATAAATGAAACGATTTTACCCAAAACGCTTCTTTAACATGGAATTTACAAAACAACGGGTAATATAATGTCACAAGTGAACCATATATGATATCATAACAATGAATATGATTCTGTAATAAGTCAGTGACATTATTTAAATCATTATACAGGAGGTTCGGACACATACGAAGCAAATCGGACCTAAGGTAAGGCAAATATCACAATCTCATTTTTATCCGAGATTGTTTATTCATAAGTATTTATTGGGGTGTATTTTATCATCCACATGCATGTTCCATCAATATGTAATATTGTTTCCATCCACTTACAATAGTTTAAATCCAATTTTACCCTTCGGTGAGTTTTTAGTAAAGAATAAGAAATGAATCTTTTGTCGTTTTTCGTACGAGGTACTTTTTGACTTTTCGGACAAAAGTACGAAAGAATGTTTTTTTTAACTTATACGGCATGAATGGATTTCTAAAACATTATTTCCAAGAAGCTTCCTTTACAAGTTTTCAAGTTTATTTTTAATCAACTTCTTTTAGTTTAGAATTTTATGACATTTTAAGAAAAGAAAAGTGTTTTTTTATGAAGAAACGATATTTTCCTCAAGAATGGAGTTCAAGTGTTTTATCAAAATTACTTTCCATCTAAGATAATAAAGGGTTCTGTTTTTATCCCTTTTATTACATTGATTTGATCATGTTGTGATGAAATAATTTTTATGAATTCCTTTATCTTATATGAATTGTTTTATGATGTCATGATGTTTAAGATTCCCATTTGTATTACATGGGTTACGCTATGATGTATGGTTTCTGATTATGTGGCACACATAAGAAAGGATTCATTATAAGATGGGTGGGACCTATATCTCCCTCCAATGCATTGGGTAAAGATTTTATATCTCATGAGGTAGACATGGCTGGAATGGTAGGTTATACCGGTTCAGTGAAACAGGACTGAAACGAGGGTTACTCGATTCAGAAAGGGACTTTGTCCACTAAGATAGTCTTGGTAATGAGTCTTGACTAACAAGAAATGATTCTCTATGATTATGTGTGAAAGCCACAAAGTTTCATGTTTTATGTTATGATTATTGTGATTACATTTCACTGTCATGATTTATCCCATGTTATGAAATTATGATCTCTTTTGCAGGTTAAGATTTCCAAAAGTTATGTGCTTATGTATATGATATGATTGATATTTCTTTTGATTACCCTTACTGAGCATTTGAGCTCACCCTTTTATGTTTTCTTTTCCCCGGGATATAAAGAATGGTTTTAGGTATAAAAAAAGGAAGATCTTTATGGGAGATATTGAAGATCTTTCAGCACGATTAGAAGATTACGTTCCGAGTTTCCAAAGACACTAAACTATTACGATCATTGTGTGTGTGTTTTTGTTATGTACCAAGTATTCCGCAAAAGTAATGTAATGTCAATGTACGTCAGGATACGGGTCTCTACAGTTGGTATCAGTGGAAAGGTTTAGTCAACCTTTGGAAACTAGGATGCGAAAACGTTAGTGAGATCCCTAGAGATATTTCTATGGTATGTCTAGGGATGTCCCTAAGGTTAAGTATACGTATAGGTTATAGTACTAGAACTACGTTAACGATCATATAATTAAACCTAAGATGTTAGATATTGATGATACTCCCCATTTATAATGTTCTTTTCTCTAGCATGATTTTTTCCTCTCACAAGATTATTTTTGTGTTTTAGTTAATGGAGGGAACCAGAAGGAATTCGGTTAACATTGAATCCAATGGAAAAATTGGTGACTATGAGCAACAAAATTGTGTAATTCCTAGAGAGAAAGATATTGCGATTATGCCGAATCAGTCATCGCGATATATGATTAACAAGGTGAAATTTAGTGGTATACCTAATTCATCAAAGAAGAGGAAGATAAACTATTATGCATGTTTGCATGTTGAGGAGCATAAAGAATGAAAGATTGAGATTTCTAAAGAAGGGAAGAAGAACCTTGAGGAATACCTCAAATGGAGGGACCGATGTTATCTGTGTGGAGAAAAGGGTCATAGAGTGACAGACTGTTATGGAGTTCAATGTCTTATTTGTGGAGAACATGGGCATTACCCAACTCAATGCCCTGACCTAAAAAGTTACTTCTAAATCAAGGAAGGACTTATTCCAGGACAATCATTGAATTGGATGGACTGAAGTGTTCATGTATTGGTATTCAAGAATAATGTTGTTGAGGTACTTTTATGGTGTATTGAAATATTTATGTATTGGTCTATTATGGTTTTCAATAATTTTAAGGTACCGGTAACCATGAAAAGTGATTCAAATATTTTGGAAAGTAGATGATATGTGCATAATGAAGGGATAAGGAGAAAATGAAATGTTTGACAGTATTCATGAGCTCATGATTGATATAAGGACTAAGTGATATCATGGATTGAGTATATAGAATTTTGAGGATTTTGGTATGTGGAAAGAGTTAACTTTTAACAGCACTCATGTTTTCAATAAGGTTCAATGGGTATTCAAGAGAGTACAAGATTAAGGCATTTAAATGTTTGGAATGTGACCAACAAGATATATCTTATGATATATGGGATCAACGATGGTATTTAATCTCTGAGAGTGGACTGCAGTATTATGGATAAGCCTAAAGATTGGAATGGATTATGTTGTACATAAGTTAGTATTGTTTGTTTTTCGATATTATTGATGGGATGTCATAGTAATATAGTTTTAGAAAAAGGACAACCTGCAGGACGGGCGACAGCCCATCGCGTCGGACAAAACTGTGGGAATCGAACCCCCAACCGAAGTGCGACTGGCCTTTATCACCTACCACTGGCCTACAAGAAGTCCCTGTTTAGTAGAAACTAGTTTTATTATATTAAGCAGTATGATATATAAAGTATAAGTCCATTTTAGGAACCATATATGATTAATCTCACTATAAACTGACTTATGTATATAATTTTTTGCTAACCTTTTGTTTGAGACAGATGGAATGACCCGTCATTCTATCACATAATCTGCTAACACTGCACGAATAACAAATTCAACTTCATTTATTTAAGAGATGAAGTGGAAATTGTTCAAGGCACGAACAACAGTGAGATTGTACCCAAAATAAAGTAAGTATTTATTCTAATTCAAATTTTCAACTTTAGGGAAATGATCTTGAAAACCAAAAATGTTGTCCTAGTGATCTTATACCTGATGAATCAGATGGTACCTTATATCATCACAAATCTGTGGATTTGTGATTACTGGCTTTTCCATAGCCATGTTTTCTACCACACTCCATCAGAATATGATGGTTAGACTTCTCTTCCATATCCATATTTTTACCTATGTGGAAACCCAGCGATTAGTTTATTTGGGTAATCGTTACATTTCATACTTTAGTTTTTAAATCCAAGTTTTGGTATTACTTTTTACGATGTGGGTTTCTATTAAAGAAACTTTCGAATAGTAAACCATTTATAACCCCAACGAATTTCAAGGGCGAAATTCATTTTAAGGGGGGTAGAATGTAACAGCTCGAGATTTTATGAAAAATATTCTTGTGTTGTACGCTACACCAAAAGGAGCTTGCACAACACACATCCTTGACTTGCCTTGCATTACACGCAATCACGACCTTCCTCGATAGCGTGTGTAGTACGCAATAACGAGTTTCACTAAACAACGATATGCTATTAAAATGTTATTAAAACTAGCCGTTATGAATAGTAATAACCACTTTTTGAAATTTTGTAAATTTTATTTTTTAAAATGGATTTCATTTTTGGATTCGGAGTATCGAATTTAGCCTAAGGTGAAATTTTGGTACATTTCGGATAACTTTCATATTCTGATGAATAGTGAAAATTACTAAATTTTTATTAAAAACAACTTTTTTAATCGAAATAATTAATAGTGATAAATTATTAATTTGAGTGGTTTTAAAGTATATTTAGAATATATTTTTACAATTCAATACAATTTTGGTCATTGGATATAATTTCACATTTACACCAGACATAAACAAGTGTCAATCTTTTGATAGATATTGTTTCTTAAAAACACGCTATTTAACAGCGGGATTTAATTATAAAATTAATTAATGAAACTTCTATGTTATGAATTTGGTAAATTAGACTTCATTTTTGAATTTGGAATATGAAATATAGCTTAGGATGAAATTTTGGCATTGTTCTGAAAAACATCAATTTTTGATGAATAGTGAAACTACTAAGTGGTAGGTTAATAACTGAATTTTGCATAAAACTTAATTTTACCGCTTCTGTGAATGAAATTTTGAAAATCCGACAGACACGGTTAATATCAAGGACTAAAATGTGCTTCAATGAGATGAAAATAATTTTTGGTGAATAGTAACTTTTTACTTTTTTTTACCACGGTTAATAGTAAATATGGTAACTAAGGGTAAATATGATATTACTATTACCATAACACATGTCCTAATTCTATTTGATAAGTGTAATTCGACCAAAAACAACCTTATGAATATAATATGACCATTTAGGTCCACTTGTATTAGATTATGACATTTAATATTATTTTATTTAATGAATAGTTAAAATAGTTAAAATCAAAGTTTAATAACTAAAACATTTTTAATATGGGGTTATACATAAGATAAATTCTACTATAAATATCCATTAGAAATATAACAGGATTCACTACATCATTATATTTTATTTATAATTTTTAGACTTTAAATAAATTAATTTATTTATGACAGAACGATGATGCAGTAATTACCCTTTTAAGGAAATATTAACATAATTGATGTTATAAATGCTCAAATGAATGTAATTTGAGACTTTTTATGAATTCCACTAATTTTCTAGGTTACTATGATATATTAGTGTTGATTTAATCAACTTGGTTCGAACATATAATTCTGTTATGACTTTCACAAAAATCATATATCAAATAGTGTCAAAATTGACACAAAATAGTTTTTAAATCAAATATTATATTATTAATTGTTATCTTATTCCTAAAAATCTAAGGTTCGGCCAAATGACTTAGATAAGGATATATATATTAATAATAAACAATTTGGGGTTCTTTTGGCATGTTATAGTAAGTGTATTAACCATATAGTGTAAGAAAACAAAAAGACACGGTAAAAGTTAAATTATTTATCTTAGAGATAAATCTAATTGATAAGGTTAAAATAATAACCTAAACTTGTCTAAATCCTATTGGTTGATAGGATTTCGACCCATCCACACTTTAGCTTCAAAATAAGACCCTTTGGAACCATTATAAACTGATTTTGACTTTAATATAAAATAATATTTTGAGATATTCCTAAAGTGCCCCTCTCCTTCCTTATAAAAGGGCACCTCCTCCCCCTCCTCCTCACACCAAATTGAGCACTCATGCTCGGCCAACCCCTGCCAAAATCCCTTCTCCACTTTCCTAGAATAATCCTAGAGGTCCTGGTCTTCTTCAAAGACCAATCTTAGTTCCCTAAGTCAAGGATTCAAAGAGGCGTTTCAAAGAAGAGGTAATATCCATTACCGATCTTTTCAATTTCTTTCTTCTTCAACTTCTTCTTCATTAGTTGTTTCATGATAAAGTAATAACATCAATATTTATTATATACTGATATGTTACTATAAATATGAAGAAACTATAATTAACCTTCTATCCATCCTACGGAAAAAGGAAATCACCGCGCGTGCGTACGTAGGGAATACCGTCTCCACGTCGTGGTGTAATCTATTTTCCACCACCACCTTAATTGGATGGGTATAATGGTGTAAAGAATAACTATACATTGTTATTACAACATCATATTGATTCTGATATATTGTATAATCCACTCCAATTCAATTCAATATTTATGGAAATGATATCATCGCTTGTGCGTACGTACGGACTACCGTCTCCACGACGCGATGAGATTCATTCTCCATGTTAACCATTTAAGAATGATTATAAAGTATATATAAGAAATAATAATGAAATATATGACATTACAAAGCTACTGAATTTATTTATATATATATATATATATGTATGTCATCTACTTACTTCCATTCAAGACAATAAGGAAAGGAAAACAGCGTTCATGCGTACGTACGGACTACCGTCTCCATGAACGGTGTTTTTCATTTCATTTATCTATCTATTATATATATATATACTGAATATATATGATATATAAATCATATTTTATATTCTGGAAGTAAGTACATCATAATATAAGTAATAATAATGTCAAGAACAACAAGTCAAAACACCTACGATAAATGAAACGATTTTACCCAAAACGCTTCTTTAACATGGAATTTACAAAAGAACGAGTAATATAATGTCACAAGTGAACCATATATGATATCATAACAATTAATATGATTCTGTAATAAGTCAGTGACATTATTTAAATCATTATACAGTAGGTTCAGACACATACAAAGCAAATCGGACCTAAGGTAAGGCAAATATCACAATCTCATTTTTATCCGAGATTGTTTATTCATAAGTATTTATTGGGGTGTATTTTATCATCCACATGAATGTTCCATCAATATGTAATATTGTTTCCATCCACTTACAATAGTTTAAATCCAATTTTACCCTTCGGTGAGTTTTTAGTAATGAATAAGAAAGGAATCTTTTGTCATTTTTCGTACGAGGTACTTTTTGACTTTTCGGACAAAAGTACGAAAGAATGTTTTTTTAACTTATACGGCATGAATGGATTTCTAAAACATTATTTCCAAGAATCTTCCTTTACAAGTTTTCAAGTTTATTTTTAATCAACTTCTTTTAGTTTATAATTTTATGACATTTTAAGAAAAGAAAAGTGTTTTTTAAGAAGAAAGGATATTTTCCTCAAGAATGGAGTTCAAGTGTTTTATCAAAATTATTTTCCATCTAAGATAATAAAGAGTTCTGTTTTTATCCCTTTTATTACATTGATTTGATCATGTTGTGATGGAATAATTTTTATTAATTCTTTTATCTTATATGAATTGTTTTATGATGTCATGATGTTTAAGATTCCCATTTGTATTACATGGGTTACGCTATGATGTATGGTTTATGATTATGTGGCACACATAAGAAAGGATTCATTATAAGATGGGTGGGACCTATATCTCCCTCCAATGCATTGGGTAAAGATTTTATATCTCATGAGGTAGACATGGCTGGAATGGTAGGTTATACCGGTTCAGTGAAACAGGACTGAAACGAGGGTTACTCGATTCAGAAAGGGACTTTGTCCACTAAGATAGTCTTGGCAATGAGTCTTGACTAACAAGAAATGATTCTCTATGATTATGTGTGAATGCCACAAAGATTCATGTTTTATGTTATGATTATTGTGATTACATTTCACTGTCATGATTTATCCCATGTTATGAAATTATGATCTCTTTTGCAGGTTAAGATTCCCAAAAGTTATGTGCTTATGTATATGATATGATTGATATTTCTTTTGTTTACCCTTACTGAGCATTTGAGCTCACCCTTTTATGTTTTCTTTTCCCCAAAATATAAAGAAAGGTTTTAGGTATAAAAAAAAGGAAGATCTTTATGGGAGATATTGAAGATCTTTCACCACGATTAGAAGATTACGTTCCGAGTTTCCAAAGACACTAAACTATTACTATCCTTGTGTGTGTGTTTTTGTTATGTACCAAGTATTCCGCAAATGTAATGTAATGTCAATGTACGTCAGGATACGGGTCTCTACAGGTATTATCCTATAATAATATATAATTATGGCATAATTTTTTCCATATTAATTCATTGTAGGAAATTATTTTGTATTTCTTGGATAGTT
The DNA here is from genome assembly GCA_963277665.1 of Viscum album. Classification (NCBI taxonomy): domain Eukaryota; kingdom Viridiplantae; phylum Streptophyta; class Magnoliopsida; order Santalales; family Viscaceae; genus Viscum; species Viscum album. The sequence continues at coordinate 1,213,314,238 of OY728120.1, read as the reverse complement.
ATTTGGTTATTTTGATTTGAATATTATTAATCACAATGAAAACGCCGGGTTTGTTTGGGACTGATATCCATATTTAATGTTTCAAAGTGAATTACAAAAGTTTCTAATTTAATATATGATGTCTATTTCCTAAAAAAATATTTCATGATTGTTTTTCTTAATTTAGTTAGTGTACATTCATTTTTAGAATGAAAATTAATTACCTGAATGTTTGTTCTGTGAGTTAGTCCATTATAAAATTTTAATTTACATTAATTTATATTTTTTTTGATTCATTAATTCTCCACAAATGACACCAATATTGATGTACTCATATAATTAGTAATGAAAAAAAAATATGTATATAATATTTATTTATACATTATCTTGTATCTAAAAGACAATTGAATAAGAAATGAGTTTATCACTTTTGGGATTTTATGAATAGTTTGTTTTAATTATTTATCAAAAAATTGATAACAAATATATATTTTATTTAATTATTTTATAGATGAATAAAACATTTATTAGGATGGGATTGGATTGAAAAACTATAAAAATATCACATCGTCAATTTAAAAACAAATATTTTGTTTTCTAGATAAGTGAGAGAGATAGAGAGTCCTATTTCAATTCCTCTTTCCCCTGTACCAAATAGTGATTGTTATAGTAACACTATTCAAACACAAAATATTTCTACCCACCATCCAAAATTCATGTAGTGGTGGATGTTCCTCTTGATACATTTTCAACAATCCTAAATTTTTTATTACAATTATCCAAATCAATGTAGTTTCAGTTATAATACCTCATATGTACTAGTATTCACAAAAAACTGACCACCCAAAACATATTTATCCTAAAGTGAATAGATGTGAATTGGGTGGAGGAAGATATGGTTCATTTGGAAAAGAAATTGTAATTATTTTAAGGTTACACTAATGCAGTACAATTTTCTACTAAAAACTAAATTAGGAATTGAAATGAGAAGGATCAGGAAAAAACTACATTATTTATTTTGTTGAAAACATCAAAAAAAATCTTTTTTGGCTTTCAACATTATTGATAAAACCAAATTAATAACCCTCTATGTGAATATAAAAAAGTTAGAATGAGATAAGGAATAAATCTAATATTTGAAGAAAAGAAATGAAAACATTGGAAATAAAATAAATTGGTAGTAAGGTTTCATCCAATTCCTCCCAATCCAGAATGATCCACTTTCAATCCCCACATAACTCTTATTTATAGGCATAAAAGAAACCTTGGTCCATCATAAGTGGTCCAATAATGAATATTTATATCATTCTAGTTTCTCTGGGTGGTTTTTGGAGAACAAGTTCCATCCATGGAGTAAATATTATTAGAAATCATAATTTTTGGTCATTTTGATCAATGTTATAGAATGAATAATCATTTTATGCTATTAGATCATCGTGAAACATGATTTAGATTGTTCAAGGGAAAAAATATTGGTTGTATGTTTTTCCATGGTCGAATCACATCATGACATACATGTGTCACACTATGACCCATGTAATTCTTCACTAAAAAGATTTTCATCCATTGTTTCTTCCCTATACACATTGAATTATTTATGTGATACACATAAAATTAATGTTTATAGTGTAAATCATAAATTTCCATCATATTTTACTCCAATTCAGCCTTTTTATTACATTTTCATCCATGAATTTGGCCCTTTTTGATGAATTTTATGGGACATATTTAATATCATTAATTTTGTAAATTTAATATCATTTTTTAATAATCATCGTCTCCTTTAATAAATCCAAAAAATAGTCAAGTAATGGGAAAATTAAAAAATTTATTTGCATAAAAATGTACTTTATATTAAAATAAATGTGAATAGTTTTATTCGTTCATAATATGATAAACTATTTCACATGAGACATTTGGACCAATGGAGGTCAACTATTTCTCAATGAAGTGTGCATAGTAGGGAAAGATTTTTATATAATAGGGAAGAATCTGGGGACATATGTATCTAGGATGTACTATTTTTAAATCTTTAAATTTTATATTCCCATAATAATTGGGTAGATGGATATATTATATTGAATTACCAATATATATCCCTAGAAAATACAAAATAATTTCTCCCCTCTATGGACATTGGTTATTTTAACCAATCCATATATAGCACAATATTTGATTTCATAATCATTTTATAATTTTTTTTACTTCTATAAGAATAGGAAACTAATCCTTCTTTTCTATTTTATGATAAAAAAATTTCAAATTATAATTTTTTATGTTGTTATGAACATGTAAATGATTCCATCCCACCCAACACCCAACCAAACTCAAAGCATGACCCAAAGGTTGTTCTGTATCCCCAAGTCATACAAACTAGTTCATGAGCATCAATGAAAAACTTTTGGAATAGTTTTACAAAGATAGAAATAATAAAATTTTATATGTAATGAAATTTCAACATGAATGAATGTATTAAAACCAAAATCCAAAACAAGGATACAAAGTGAGGCATATGCAATCGTCATGTTAAATTAACACCCTGAAAAATCATAAAAATAGGGATGGAACGAAAAATAATTACCCAATACTCCTAAATAAATGATGACAATCCCCATCTAGGATACAATCATCACATGTCCCCAAAGGGATAGATACTTCTGTCAATATCAATGAACTATTAGTGAGACATTTCAGTTAACTAAATAATCAAAAAATGTATATATATAATGAAATGGTATATATTTGGTGTGATGTCCCTTTTTCATAAGGTTACCAAAAAAAATTCCAATAAATTATCATTGGAATGTTAATAAAAGTGATAGTTTTATAGAGAAGTAAAAATAAATTGAAAAAAGTAGTCACATCTAAAAAAAAATATGAAAAAAACTAATATAATGACAAAAACATAATACAAATACCTTGGGAAACATTTTTATATATAGTTAATTCGGATTCTAGGTATATTAAAACATTGTGATTGAACATTTCTATTCCTATTCACGAGTCATTGGAGAGGGTCCCCCCAGGTTCCAATGGTAATAGCCCATCTCAAATCATTTTGTTAGTGTTGCAACATAATTATACTAGATATTCCTAGGACTTGTTTATGTAGGTAACCTAGCTATTTGTATTAATAATTGAAAATAGGTACCCTGGGTTCCCATATTATTTGTTCCATTTCAAAATCCATCCAAACCACTTTTATCATAAAAAAACTCATCAAAATATAGTAACACATTTACAAAAATTTTCCTAGGGTGAAAATCATTTCATGAACATTACACAAACCAAAACCCATGAAATGAACCATTTTCATGTAAATAAAATTATAAAAATAATAGTAAAACAAGGAAATCCATTTAACACAACAAATAATTGCACAACATGGAACAGCCAACCATTATCATTGAAATCTCAACCACCATTCTAAAATGAATGACACAGGACTAGAGGAGATCCTACAGAAGAATAGAGAAACAACAATAATACAGATCAATGATAATAAAAATTAGATATAACCGACTCTAGGATAACATTACAACTATAATGAAGATAACACCTAATAGAAGACAGAAAAGACTGATTATAATAAAGGGTCGTGACATAAAAGGATAATTATTGATGTAAAAACTATCCATACATGGTATTAATCCATTTAGGAGAATGGGAGAGAAAAAAGTGCATAACACACTATAGTCTCAGGCCGTGGAGAAAGAAAATTACAACATTTTCCTAGTGTACCAGAGAGGCTGACTAGGGTCAAATCACATGATGATATTTCTCAGTTGTTCAACAAATTAATTTAATTCACCAAAAATACTTGTTTTTCATTTTTTATTCATTATATTAATTAAATTGTATTTAAATGAAATTAATTTGTATAGGAATTAATCTAAAAATAATTGTAAAATTATGTTATAGAAGAATAAACTTCTATTTTTTGGATGGTTTTCATTGTTCCATCACTCTCAATATTGGTTATGAAAATTATTTTTATAGTTAACTAAAGATATATCACTCGTAAATTAATATTATATTATTTTGTGGTGTCAAATCATGAATTCCTTAGCTATCTCTATTTCAAATCCTCCTGTAATCATGGTTGATGACACTGCTCAATCGAGAGTGTGACATCTTACAATAATTGATTTCATCTTATCTCGTTTTATTTTCAAAATCGATCAGCTTCATTGCATAATGATATTTTTTTACTGGATGGGAGGTAAAATATTTAAATATATAAAATAAATTTATATGAGCTCAGCCTCATAGTGTAAAATTTCAACACTTTTTAACATAACTATTTCTCACCATAAATGTAAATAAAACCTATGAATTTACATTCAAAATGAATGGAAACACAACTTCCCTCCTCTAGAAAAAGACTCTGGTTATCCCCTCGTTTTTAGGATAATTGGACATCATGGAAAGAATGAAAAAGATAATCGAATAATATCAAAAATAAAATAAACTAAAAGCATTATGAAAATAAAATAGAATTACATAAAGAATGTTATAAAAATAATATAATGTAAAATAAAATTGTGATAAAAGATGAAAATATGGAGAAAAACATAGAGAATAATAGATGGTGGACAACTTTAATTAAAATACATGATTAAATTTTATAACATAAAATAATTAACATTACATAAAAAACTAAAGAGAAAAATGAAAAATAAAAACAACTAATAAAAAAATCACTTCCACTTTCTATCCATCGAATGTGTAGTCCTTTACTTGTCACCATGTGAAAGAAACACTATAATGATCCTTCTAATGTGTTGTGGAAAATATTTTTTCTATCAACTATATGAATTTCAAGGTCTTTCAACGCTTAAAAAAGATGTCATAACAAAAATAATGGGTCACACTTCTTCTGTTCAAGGATTCCATAAATCAACCTCTAATTTTGGGTATTCAATAGATGAATTGATAAGAGAATATGAACATAAAATTAAATTTTAAATGAACCATAGATTACATATTAAAATAATTTTTGAATATCTCTAATTATATTTCTTTTTCCTGATTTATACATCATTTACTATGGTAGGGTATTTTCTGTTGGGCAGAAAGATTTTTCAAATTCCTAAACTATTTTGGTCTTAAGGAAGTTCAAATGTACCACATATCCATAAGATGATGATTAATATTATAAAATAATAAATCCTAAAAAATTAATCTCTAAAATTTTATAAATGTTATTAAATTTATGCTCCAAATACCTAATAATTAATAATTTTTCAAATTTTAGACCAAAACATACTAAAAATCCAAAAATGATTCAAATCAAGAAAAAAATGAAAAATTGGGAGGGATGATATCATTTAAATTCAAATGAAGGATAATGAAAATTTTATCTCTATAAATTACAGCACACAAAAAATTTGCTTTTCCTCAAGAATAAAATCCCATCAATGAATTCATATGGCACAAATTTTACAAATATTATAATTCCAATGTAATAAAATCATACAATTTTAAATTTCAAAAACAAATCAAATAATTTCATAAAATATGAATTTAATTTCCTATTTTTCAGAGAAACAATAAATTTTTTATAATTACCCTTCCACTTTTATAAATGATGGAACATATCCTTTCATTCATTTAGGTTCCTCAATTCATTATTAACAAATATTTTATTCCTTGATATACCTCAAAATGGATTGTTTTCTCTTATGAATAATGATATAGATCAAGTATAGTTTTTCTCATATCATGAGAACATGCACCTTTATCCAAAGTCGTGTGTGGGAGTTCATTTCTCCATTTTCTAAAGACAATAGACATATTAAATCCTGAGGGGTTTCATTAAAGGTTAAAATGTATATCAGTATTATGTTTGGTAGGAATTGATGTTTTAATAATTAAGGCTCCAATAAGAGGTTTCCCTCTTAAATTATAAAGAATGATATATCATGAAAATGTTTCATGAAATTCCCCACATAAAAAATAACAACTCCCACTTTCCCAAAACCCCATGTAAGGTTCATGATAAAAATAAAGCATAGAGAATAATTTTTTATCATAAATGAATTCTTCTATATTTTTATTTAAAAAAAATAAGACATTTTTTATAATGACATTCATAAGAAACCTCACATCACCCAACTAACAACATATGAACAAAATCACCAGTCTATTGATAGTGATTTTGTTTCTTCTATGTAAACACCCATCAATGTTTTTTTCATTTTTCCAAAGAATGGAAAAATTTGAACGTAAAATTCATGACTCAAATAAACATTCTCTTTTCCCTAAGTAGCACCCCCACACACGATCCATCAAATACCATTCACTCCTTCAATAATGACTCCATTAACCCCCCACAATTCATATTTAAAATATCCTGCAATTATCAATATTCTGGAAGGAATGAGTAATAATGTATTGAAACATGGATCCTTACTATAAACATCATTCATGGTCACCATGAGGTAAAAATGATAGATGTAAAGTATTTATTTAAGTATAAAAACTTTTAAAAAAATTCCTCACCAATTTTAAATATTTTTTTGCACATTCATAGAATTGATTTCTTCAAAATCATGTTCTAGCATGTGGAATGTCCCAAAATTAACCATTAAATGTGATAAAAAAATATAAATGACACAGAATAGAAATCCTCTAAGAAACAAAAAAAAAATATTCTTGAAAATAACTCAATTTGTGGATAATAATATCAAATAAATTCACATGTATTTTAGAAAATATAATATTTAAAAAGTTATGGGAAATTTCAATTACCTGAATTAACTAATTACCCCACATCATGAGCCCTAATTAAAAAGTAAATGTTTCAAATTAGTTATCAAAATATTAATTTTATGTTTCAATATTATTATCATTTAGATCTAAAACATGTATTCATAAGATTCCAAGAAACTCATGTCTCTTTGATAAGTAAACTAAAGCATAAATCCATGAATTCGAATGATATTTTCTACTACATGATAAAAAAGATGTTGTTTTAAAAAATTGTATTGATTTTAAAAGATAACTATTAAAATTTAAATCTATTTAAAATGAAGATTAGAATTTTACATACCCTTCATCCTATTACTTCTTCCATCATGAACCTATAAAATACAATTACCAATTAACCATGAGGATCGTGTCATTTAAGATCAAAAATATTAGAGGGATTGGGGATTCATGTAAAATAATTACATACAATGAAATTAAATTATAAATTCCTAGAAATAAAATAAATATTAGTATTTGTATGATCCCCCATGTGGGCCCTTAACTTTTACTACCACTAGAGGGAAGTGAGAATTGTTAAATAATGTCTGTTGGCGGGTGGATCTTCTTAGACATGAACAACCACAAGTAGAATTTCATAGCTTAGACTTATTTGTTGGTGGTTAAGAATAATCCATGTATATTTTATACCAGATCCTCCCCAATCGCTATTAAATATATCTTTCATAGATGGTGTAGTATGATGTATTAATAATCCTTCTTCTTCGATGCTACTTGTGAAACCTCATCCTTGTTTTTTAGTGTTGGCTCAGCCTATGATACATGTATTGTATAATGAAAGGAAAAGTATTTAGATATTTACCTTGAACAAAATTTAAATTGTATTTATAAATAATAAATTTCTCTATTTTAGTTTGAGAAAAAAATGTTTTCATTTCTTTCTCTTCTACATGTTATTCTTCATGAGATTCCTCAAATTCATGTTTATTAAAATCAAGGAGCTCCATGTGTTCATCTATAGGTGCATGTACAGTTTATTCATCTCTCAATATAGAAAACCAAGTATTTATGACAAATTAAAATTGAAAAAAACAATGATTAACATAAAAATAAAATTTAATAACACTATAAATGAAACTATTCAAGAATGTATCATCTCTCTTTGTTGGTTATGGTTTATTCACTTCTTTTGTGATAAGTGACACATGAATGGAAGTCTCAATGGATGGATGTAGGTAATCATGATACTCCATAATTTCATCAAATTATACCACATGGGTGGTTTGTTCCTCTCACTTGGATAGAAATAGGTTTTTTAGTTCTAATTCTCCAATTCTGTAAATGGGAAGATCTCATTTCATTTTATCTTCCACCAAATGACTGAAAAACAAATCAGGATATTTTCCAATATTGCTACCAACATATGATTCATCTTTTTCACTCTCTCTCTCTCTCTTTAAAGTTGTCAGTAATCTGGTTTATTAAATTATTGGGCTATTGATATTCTTCAATTTTGGCCTCAAATTTTTTGATTTCTTTATTGAAATTATAGAAAACTAGTGGCACTTCATTCATGTACACTAATATTTCAATGTCAGTTCGAAGTCCTTTTACAATGCCTATAAAATATAGAGGTGATATGAATATCTCGATTGTAATTTAATTCTTATAGTGAAATATCATAAAAGAGTCAGCCCTTCTTTGTAAGGCCCCCTTATTATAGTCTATTTCTTGTTCATTCACCAATGATTAATTATTCTATGTATTTAAAAAGAAGTTATTTTGAATACATAATGGATAAAGAATTTTTTATGTTTTATTTTTTAAAAGAAATAATAAAATTACACTTTGTGAAAAAAATAATAATAAAATAATTGGCTGCCTAAAATGGTGTCATTTCTTCCACATTCTAATATTAAGAAATGGAAAATATAAATTTTTTCATTTTTATTAGTGTAGCCGAGAGGCTGAAAAAGGTTTTCTTAATTGAGGATCATTATAATTTAACCACATACATAATATTGTTAACTAAGAATACTTATTTTATAGTTTTCATATTTTTCTACTATTATAGATATGTAATTTAATTGAAGTACGAGATTGTAGAAATCAAACTAACATTAAATGATAAAATATGGTTACAATATGAAAAACATGGCTTTATGGTTTAGTTTAATGGTTGCATCACTCCTCCTTTTGTTGTTTAAATTTATTTTGATTGCTTGGTCATTAAATATCACTTTTAAATCACTATTATTTTATTGATTTTATTAAAATCTTGAATACCTTTTCCAATCTCAACTCAACCTCATATTGTAATCATGGTTTATCTGACACGAAACTGGATAGTGTGACACCTTCTAAGTCCTCGATCCATCAAATGTAGTTTCATCAACAAAGTGGGTAAACATTATCACATGCAATGCTTAATATTTGTTTATGGGAGGGAAAATATTTATAAAAATAATATAAATAATTTTGACTTAAATTACATCATATATAGTCACCACACTTGTGAACATCACTCATTATCACTATAAACATTAATAAAATACATTAATTTACATGAAGAATAAATGAAACCCCACTTACCAACCCCAAGAAATTCCATAGGTTAGCCCCTCATTTGTAGGATAACAGGCCTTTATGGAATGAAACAAGAATAAAAAAGTAGATAAATTAAATAAAATAAAACAAAAAAATTAATAAAAAAAATAACATAACATAAATAATGCTATAAAAAGAATATTATGTTTGAAAAAGTAAAAAAATGTAGAAAATAAGGTGAGTACGTTTTTATAAAATGTGGAAAATTGAATGAATAAATTTTATAAAGTAAAATAACCAATATTACATATAAAATAAAACAAATTAATAGAATAAAATAAATAGAAAATAAGAAAGAGAAAAAAAATCCTCCAAATTATGTACACCAGAAATTTTATTATACTCTACAATATAGATGGTAGAAATGCTAAAAGGGTCATTATGATTTCTTTTGAAATTGATATTTTTATCAAACCTCGAAATTTCAATGTGTTTTAATATGTATTAAATAATTTATGACACGATTAAATTGTAATACTTATTCTGAAGGGGGATTCCCTAAATCTTCCTCTACATTGGTTAATTTAATGGCCACATTAATGAGAGAACATCTCTATCAAATTCATTTCTCAAACACGATGTTGATTCCAACCTAAAATAAATTATAAATATCATAAATTTGAGTAATTTGTGTAGACTTATGACCCATCTACTATGGTGGGGTCTATTTTATTTGGGAGACATATTTTTCAATTTTATTTATTTTTTAGCTTTTATAGATGTTCAACATTTCTATGGCTCCAAAAGAAGATTTTGAATCCCACATCCTCAGGAATCCTAAAAATTAGAATCACTCCAAATTGATCAATATTTTAAATTATATTCTAGGAATACTAATGTGATAAAAAAATTATGAAATTACAAAACTAATAAATTTTTAAATTTTATCCTAAAAACACAAAAAAAATCAAAATATATTCAATTAAGCTAAAATTTATAACATGGATAGATTAAATCATTTAAGTAAATTTGAAAATGGTGGACATATATTATCTTTCCATGAACCTAGGTATGGGGGACCATGAATCATCCAAAATAAAATTTAAAGGGGATACAAATCAAGGAGGGTCATTGTTTGAGGAAAACAATTTATTGCCAATATTGACCATTTAGATTGGACACACAGTCTACTAGATCATGAACCATCTATTTGAAAAAATATGTATAAATTTTGGAAGGTCATACTAATTTATGGGTAATTTCATAATTCCATGTGATTACAAGTCCAAGATCCCCAATTATTCTTTCTAGGACACAGTATTATCTAGGAGTTGTACATAGTTTCTAGTATTCACTCACCACCCTCTATACCTCAAAATTATCAATTTATCATTAAAACACCCAAAAGATATCTAAAATAAAATGGAGATCAAAAATAAATTAATAATTCCTTAAATTAAAATATTAATCTTAAAATTTTTCTCACCATAACACTTTTATCCTAGGGAATTCAACCCATGGTCTAATTAGAAAAAATATGAGGGTTCTAATCCTCTACCCAAGACTTTGGATCCCATGTCTGATTATCATCATTCAAATTATTCATTATAACCAAAAATAATTTTATGAATTATTTTAAACCACTTTATCAAGGGATTCCAAAATCCTTACTGGTTTCTTAGTCACTAATTTATATATGGTCCTAAATAAAGATATTCCTAGTTCAACACATGAGAAGGGTTTGTATTGTACTTATTAAAATATGAGATTTCAAAAACCAAAAGTATCTATATCAACTTCAAAGGAAATTACAATTGATATTTGTCCATAATGATCCAAAATATGATATCAATTGTTCTGAATTACCTCAACCTAATCAGCACCTAATTTCAAGGACTATTATTACCCAAGAGAGGTGTCACCATTAGATCTTGCAGACTCCAATTTGGAATTCCAAATATTGATGTTGATATTTTACATAGGATCTGTAACAAATCCTATATTCCATAAAATGTTTCATGAATTTAGGAGTTTCTTTAGTCTTATCCCTCATGATTATTGGCACCACATAGGGTGTCTCACAACGTACCAACCATAATAAAAAAGTCCAACATGTTGACCATATATATTTCTAAATGAGCCATATAAATATAGGGTTACTAAATATTATTATTATAAAATTCCATCAATACAAGATTCTTTTCTCATGAGCCACATTAGTCTAATATGTAAAAACAAATAATTTCCTCAAGCATTTTTTTCTCCCAATATTTTGAAAATTTAGTTGAGGTTTGTATTCCATGCTAAACATGACCAATGATCTCATTTCTTTCGAGTGGCCTCCCAATTTAAGAGTTATTAAATGATTTTTCTTTTTAGAAATTATATCATACAGACAACCATGATGCCTCCTGATACCCGTCCCATAAAACCATCCCACCTCTTCAACATTAATTGAGTCGTTGATTGTGATAATGTGGGATGATTTTATAAGATAATATATAACCACCCAAATTATATTCATTTCTAAATGTGTACCAGGTAACTCAATAATGAAATTCATGTCCATCTCATCCCACTTCTATGTGAAAATGGGGAGATTATGAAGAATGAATGATGTATTATTATTACTATCATTGACATACTTGGATTTATAACATGGAGATAAACTTCATTTATATCATGCCTCCTACATAGACAATAAAAAATAATAAATAAATAAATAATTCTATTGGAACTATTATATAAATCCCACCATGATAGATGAGAGTACTAAAATAAAACCGTCTTCAAAGACATTGGCACAATAGAGCGGTCCATTAAATAGAGAACTCAATTATCTACCTATGTCTAGTCCCTAGTCACCTTCCCACCATTTAAGAACAATGTAGATGATTTACATAAATTTTGTCTCGTAATTTGATAGAAAATGAATTATTGAAGGGAAGGGGTCAATTGCACACTATATCAGAACCATTCCAAACTCTTTTTCGTGGACTTCATGTGAATATGAGTGAAACATTCAATAAAAATCCTTTCATCACTAGAAACATATAGGGATTGAGTAAATATATTTCTTCTCATTTCACCAGTAACCATAATTCCATTATCTGTAGCGAACATTATATTAATATTGAACCCTTATTGATTACTTATCCAATTTTATTTCATTGGTTTTATATCCTTCTGCAATAAGATATAGATTTGGATTTTTTGGTACTATTAGAGTGTAAAATTCTCATAAAAGGATTGTGACTATAGTATTTATGATTATGAATCACCTATATATGTTCCTGGTTCATGATTGTGTAATTGTTTTTGTGTGGATGTAGCTGTAGAGTAACATACATCACCACATGGTCACCCTACAAAAACAAAAAACACAAACCCTTTCATCAATATAATAATATACTATGTAACAATGTCTAGACCTGGGTATGTTAAATATAGGGGAGGTGGTTAGTATCTTCTTAATATAGTTAAAATTGTTTGACACTTTAGGCTCTAAGAAACTTTCACCCATTTCTGTGTGAGGACTATCATCTATTTGTAATGTAAAGAGATATATTTAAAAACCACGAGTAGTACCATTCCTAGCCCATAAAAATATATTCTAAATGAAATACCTTATATCCCATATGATATAACATCCATAATGTTACACAGGTTAATTAAAACCTCATGTTCAAAGATTACATGTCCCAAAAAAATCCTCTTGTTTCTATAAACCACACATCAAAAAAATTCATAATGTTATGGATCTCATAATGTACTCAAAATGATCCTAAAAAGATACACATTATCCATGTTAGATTGTGAATGAACTAAAATTTCATCCACAAACACCATTAAAACGTAGTGGAGGTATTTTTTGGAACACCCAATTCATAAGATCCATGATATAAATAGTATAATTTTTCATTTTGAAATACATTACCATATACTCAAAATGAATATACCTAATTCTGAATGATTTTTTTGTAACATATTATTCTCTCACCCTAATATAAATAAACCATTAATAAAAAATATCCAATAAAATCACAAGTATCATTTGATATAATCAAAGAGATCATCAATTTGGGGAATGGGGTTTTTGTTATTGGGTTCCGATTGAACTCTAAGAAATTTGTACACAACTAGAGGGATTTATCAGCCATTTGGAAAAAGAAAAATAATATCACTACAATGAGAAGTTATATGGTGAATTTTCCATTTGTATTACAAATCTTCAAACTATATCTTTTACTCCATTGACTTTATGGTGGATATACATTTTGAGAGAAGAGATATCTATGTGTCCCCTTTACCAAATCAATTGAAAACTCTACATTTTGTTCTTTATGTAATCTAATAAACATTCTTGAAAAATTTATGTTAAACCACTCAAAATAGAAAGAAAACCATTGTCAAACTCTTTATATAATTATATAAATATAGTTAAGGCATGTTATAATAAAACCAATGTACCTTAAAAAATGGATTCCCATCTCATCATGACATCAAATATCAACATACATATAAAACACAAGTGTGTTCATAGGGTGTTTTATATGTCACCTACTGATGATATCATTCAATATGGTCTTCAAAATACATCATCCAATCCATCCCTACGATATGGTCAAAGAGTTTCATCCCCAGAGAAAGAAAATACCATTTTATATCAACCACAAATAAAGACATAACATGGGATGGGAATTGAAATCCTTTCTCATTAATAATACCAAGTGGTGTAACAAAATCCTTGGTGTATGAAATAACATTACTATAGAGTTTCAACAGATCCATGATGTGAGAAGAAAATAAGAAATTAAAATAACATGAATCAAAAATGCAATTACCATTGATGATTCAATATGAGAAGTATTTCAAATTTTCATAGGGCTTTCATACAATTCCAAATATGCCTATATAAATAAATAATTTTCATTGCTTATATTTAGTACTAAAGTTGTCTACTAACATGTGGTTCTACAATAAGATAACTATTCTCCTTATACGATCACTCCTTACCACAATTTCCACCATAATGAAACATGAAATCTCTAGAAGCATCACACGAAAATTTTGTTCCCCTTGGAACAATAGATCCTACAAAAAACAAAGTAGGAGAATCCTAATAAATTTATTGAAAATGGAACACACATCAACAAATATATAAAAAAGTTGGTAGATTCTTTCATGTGGAAAATGTGTGTCCAAATTTATCAGGCTAATAACATTGAATGGAACAAAAATCTGCAAGTTTTGAAAAAGAGGATTATTATGGACACCCATATATAATACCACCCTTATTCCCTCATTCCTGAGGATTTTCATATTCTCAGACATCCAATGCCACTATGGATTGATTCTATAAGCATCGTAGAATATCAAACCATCCCGACTGGGTCAATCTCCACCATTAGTGCCTAATTAAAAATTACAACAAAGGCCTTCAACATAAATAAGAAACACTAATATAAAAATTCCACTCCCAACCCCATTTGAAATTACTATGATTTCAAATTTTCATTAGAAACTACATTCTGTGAAAAGATAAAAATATCCATGAAGTGGTTGATATACTCAAACACAGAATATTATCCATAATATAGGTCTAAGAATTCATGGGATAGGGATAGAGAAAATGTTTCATGGTATATTTAATCACTGATATTGTCTTTGAAATATCTCCAAAACAACTTCTCATATTGTAATGCATGACCCACTAACTTCCACCACATTCAACTAGGTACTTCAATATGAATAATACACAATTTACATTGATAGCAACAGGAGACCCAAGGAATGTAATAAATAAACTCATTCTTCTACACCCTATCATTCACTTCCACGGGATCTATTACTAGATGTAGGTAATGGAGTTAATTCTTAATAAATTATCAATATATATCCTTTTCCAAAACTAATTTTTCTTCCTCATCCATTGCAGTAATAGAGATTGATCAAAAATATAAATCTTGAATACCCCAATCCACGACCTCAAAGAGTCTCTGATCAACTTATGAGGGATAACTCCTTTTAGACTCTCTCTATGGATTTATGGTTGGACTATAGGGAACCATAAGTATAATAAATCAATAATAATTTAAAATATGAATCAATCTAAAAACTCATGGAGAATAAAATAATAAAAATCATAAAATTATTACATTAATCCTAAATATTCCACAATATATCAATCAATGAATCAGACCACTTAACTATTACATAGTTACCATAAATATTTTTCAATATTTTCACAACACCTGAAAGAGGAATCAAATCTAACTCCCGACATCCAATAGTAACACAAGGCTTGTCATGGGTTGTGTTGTATTGACCCTCCAATAATAACCATAACCTATACTACAAACATTTCTAGACACATTCAATCTAGAAATTACTTAATTAAAACACATAAAAATATTAAATCCTTCTCTAATACCACTATTTAATGTACTGTTCAAGGAATGTGCAACACTAAACACCCAACTCAATATATTCCATGATACAAAGGGTGTTGTTGATCCCCACGGGTTGGAAACTAGTGTAATTTAATCAAGAAAAAAACATTTGGAATTATTTTACCAAAATCATATCAATTAAAATCAATTAAAAATTAAAATTCAAAATGAATGGAAGAATCAAAACCAACACAAAAAATAAGTCTATAAAAAGAGAATCATATAAGTATCAAGATACATTTACATACATAACTAATTACAAAATAAAAAACCGGTATGGGGAAAATAAATTAAACAAAATTCTTCTAGGGACATGAGGAAAATAAAAAACATTCTATCCAACATTAAGTGTCCCCAATGGGATAGTGACTATAAAGGATATCCCCATTATCTGTGAATAACCTTCCAATTACATGAGTCAGAAAGAAACAGAATCTATATATTCACAATGAGAATATATAGCGTAAGATCTAACTAGACCAGTAGTATTCCATAAGATATTCCAAGAATATATATTAATAGAAAAACAAAATTGAAAAATTTGAATAAATTAAATCTATTTTAATTCAAAACATTATTTTTCATTGAAAAAAATTAATTTAGAAAGAATAATATTAATTTCAAGAAAAACTATGTGTGTACAAAATGTCAAACATTAATATGGATAAATCAGTAGGATAATATGTATACATATTATCTTTGTGATCACATTTCTCATTAAATATTGGAAACATTGGAAAAAACGCAGCCATGTTTTAATGGTAATAATCACTGAAATGTAATTTAGTTAGTGTTTCGTAGTAGTACATCTTGAGATACATGGATAGAGGCCTAGTTGGATAACCTAACAACTAGTCCTAGACATAAATCCTATATATCAAATATTCCCATGTTTATTGTTCCCCTTCCATATCATTCCCTTCCTATTTTATCATGACTCAACTCATCATAATCCAAGAACCCATTTATAACCATTTTCTAGGATGATAAACCATTTCAAGAACTTCACAGACACCAAAAGCATTGAATGATCCCATTTTACCACACAACATGATTGAAAAATAATTTGAAAATAATGAAACCACATTTCTGTCATCAAAAAATATCACAACAAGAAATAAAATACCATTTCTCTTTGAAGTTTGGACCACTCAGTTGAAAACCATGAGCCACGAAAAGAGAAAATCCTATGGAAGCAAGAAAACACCACTAAAATCAAGATCCAATAAGAACAATTCTAATTCATCCAACTCTAGTTCAACATAAAAAATATATAATAAAAAACCAAAACTAATTGTATATGAAACTAATTATAATGAAATGGAGTAACATAATTGGTGAAATTGAGAATAGCCTAACCAAAACCCTCCAATATTTGAAGTGAATGAGTAGTATATAATATGGGAATGCCTGCATAGGGATTCAGGATTTTGAATTGGTAGAAATGATAGTGGAATGGGATATATATCATGGAGAGGTAGTTTTGTAAGTCAATGAATTAAATTTCTTGGAAGTTTTCATGGTTTCGATTCATGGTCGTATTACCATATTCGAACCTTGTGGATGCCTCTATCCCAAAGGACTGAGGTCACATGGCTTACTGGGGCTCGACACACAACTGGGTTCCTAACTGTGTAGGCTTCACAATGATTATATTTGGGAATCACAATTTTAAAGGTGTATTCATATGGTTAATACTAACTATGATCCAATAACGAACCACCCAATTCTATCCAAAATATTCTATTTTTCTTTAAAAATACCTATAAATGTGAAATAAATTATATACAAAAAATAAAGGAAAAATAAAAAAATTATGCCATGGTTCTGAAATAAGATTAATGAATGGTGAAAAATGATTTTATTGAATAAAATAACATTATATTACAAGAGTTTTATATTTATGATTAGTTGTATAAAAATAAGAGGCACTAACAACTCATTGAGAAAAATTTGATATATTATTAGATATAGATTGGGAATTGTGAGATAAACAGTGTGACGCCTCCTGATCTAGTTTCCTTTGGTAGTGAAGAGGAAGAAGTTGATAATTTTTCGATGTATGATGTTAATGAGAAGATGGTTTTCAATAATGATTAATGCTCAGATAATGATGTAGGGTCGTGGATGTAGGCTAATACCTAGAGAACATGACAACATCTGCGAAGGCTAAGTTGTTGTGTATCTCTACATAGCATGAGTATGATATCTATGCCTACTTGATCTCTGATGGCCTTTATATAATTATTTTTGTCTTTCTAATTAGATGCTTCTTTTGTTCCACTTCTTGACAATTCATTTTAATTCAATAATTGGGGTCCTTGAACCTCAACTTTATATATATATACATATTTATTAAATACTATTCTTGATTGTTTTTTAACATGATACGCCAAACTAAAAAAATTCCAGGCTTATTTGGGTAACATTATTAAAAACTTATTATTTATAAAACATATATTAGAGAAAAATATTGTAGTCAATTATTATTACTGGTGAAAATTTTTTAGAACACCTAATTTTTTAAATGGAGGTTTTTAAAAAAATATAAGTTTATATTTATAATTATTTTCATTTAAATGATAAATTGATATATTTTATAATTTTAGTTTTAAAACCATTAAATCACTTATGAATTACAATAATAAATTTCACATTATAATTAATTTTATATTTGTAAATATAATTATTTAGAGTGATATTAAAAATAATAATATTTATAATAAAAAAATTATGTCATTATAATAATAAAATAATGATTTAAAATTATTTTAAACCTTTTCACATAAAAATATATTTTATTTTAAAAAAATTTTAATTTATTAATCCCATTTGTAACAATTTAGAAACATTAAAAATACTTTACTAAAAAAAACTTTTATTCCCTTATATTCAAAATTAGTTTTCATCCCTTATAAAAACTAAAAACTCCTTAATTTATTTTTCATTTCAAATAAAATTAAAAAAAATTGGGTAATTATTTCAATTTAATTTTTTTATATAATTGTGATTACAAATATAAATTTTAATCTCTATAGTAATGGAAAGATTATTATTTTCGATGAAATATTTTATCAATATTGTGTAATTTATATCAAATAAAATAAATTTAAAAAAAAATTAAAAAATATTAAACAATGATTCCACCAGTATATAAATATATAATTTCCTATATTCTTTATTTATTATTAAATAATATTAAGTACAATGCTTTATGTAAGTAACATTTAAAAAAAATTCTTTTATACATATTAATTCATATTATTTAAATGCCAATATTCTATTATATAAAAACATAATTGGATTATATAGGGTCTAAATATATTTTTATCAGAACAATATTTTTTATGATTTTTTATGTTATTTTTTTAACGAAATATAAATTAATTTTGTAGAATTATGTATTGAAAGTAACAAATCAAAAAGAAAAAAAATGATAAAATGATGTAGTAAAATACTTGAAACGTGTTTAAACATGCATGAAACTATGTTATAGAGGATTAAATAACCATATCTCATAAAAAAATATTTCTCAGCTTTTGATAAATTTACTCTCGAATAGATTCATGTCATCAATAAATAATAATGGGTTTTCAAAAAAGTTTCGTTTTCATCCCTAATAAAAGTGAAACACTTCTGTCGCTTAATAACAGTAATATATCTTCAAATTTCAACCTGAAACCACTAAATTCTAATATATATATAGTATCATATATAATTTTCAAAATCCATTACCCCGAATTAGATATCCATGTAAATTAATTTTATATGAGTCATTCATGAGAAAGCTATAATACCCGCGACCCTAATGTACATGGTTTACACTATATCTTGAAATATCATGCAATGCACAATAAAAATAAAATGTATTCCAAAATATATTCAATAAAAACATAAGAGAATTTTAAATCTACACAATTGAGATCATTTTTTAATTATTAAAATCGAATTTTTCTTTGTATATTATTTGTTCTTATTGTGAAAAGATATAGTATTAGTGGAAAATTATGGTTTTAAAAAAACCATTATTTTTTATGACATTATTAATATATAAGAATTAAATATAATTTTGTAAATACTTTTATATAATAAAATAATAATTTTATGAATATCATTTTTCATTTTAGAAATTTTTATAAATATAATCCCTTTTTGTAAATTTTTTAGAACTAATTAAAATATTAATTAAAATAAAAAATATTTTTATCATTTTTTACATTCTATTATATTCAAGGGATGTTCTATTTTTTATTTCTATTAATGTATCATATAATTAAATTATTTTAAAATAAATCATTTTAGATCATTAAAATTAGAATCTAAAGCTGTATTTGATAATATTTATATATGAAGATTATTATAATATTTTACAAATATATGTTTATATGCGATTATCAATATTTATTTTCCAACATAATTATAATTTTTATTTCATAAATTTAAATTTAAATATTAAATTGAGATATCCAATAATATAAAAAATTTAAACCATAATCATTATCATTAAATGTAATTACTATTTTTAAAAACAAATTATCGTGCTAATGTAAATTATGGTAAAACATAAAAGTTAAAAAAACACCAAAATCATTCAATTTTGTAAAATATGGTTTCATTGTTGTTTGATTCAACCCAAAATCAATTTAAATTCCACTTTTTCCAATTTTTTAATTAGAAACATGAATAATAACCTTTCAATATTCAATATTCATGTGTTGCTCCCAAAAAACATTCCCTTCATTTATAAAACTCTTATAATGTCACAAATTCAAGACTCACATATCCTTAGAATTTTCTTTTTAAAATATACAATTTTAATCTTGTTAGAACCCTCTCCTATGAACATAATCTCATAAAATATCATAGTTATACTATGTCATTCATATTCAAGGAAACCTCATTGGAAAATTAAAGTCCTAAATTGGGGTATTATCAACTAGTTAAATTTATTCTTAGTCAACATCATTAAAATTTATTCAACAAAAACAATAATAATGATAAAATTTTCAATTATATAAAATTTAATTTCACTATAATAATTTTATTGTCATTATTTATTCATAATCCCCATTTATTAAGATAAAAATACTTTTCATCATGTTTTGTCTGGAGGACCGCCTACACACCATAATGTTTTATGTTTTCCTTCACAACATTACATGGATGGATATATGAATGGTATTAAAGAATAAATATGATGTATTTTTTATCATTGATTTTTTTTGTGATATATTTTTGACCTTTTTAATGATGTCAGAAATAGACAATCATCATTAATTGTATCAATTATGTTAAGTGTACTAAGAGGTTATTCCATTACAGAAATTGTATAATGTTTTTATATCCATTATTTCCACATCGTTATTGCCCTATGTTTGATATATCACCCAAAAAATATATACGGTCATAATAATACTTCTATAATTATATTTCGAAAAAACCCTCATAATCATTAATTAAATCAATGTATGTTCATGTTTGGGTTTTTTAACAATCTACATCAATAAAAAAATTAATATACATCATGGACGACTGTGAAAACATATTTTATAGGTACAATATGATAATAATTTTTAAATAATTATCAAATTTTCTATAGATTTAAAATATGTGTATAATTCATCAATTCATGAATTCACCCTCTATTCATCAAATATCACCAGCACAAGTTTGTTATAAATTTTATATATAATGTAAATTAGTGAAATGATAATCAATGAAATATAAAACTAATAAATTATTATAAATAATCTATATTTGTAACTTCAATAACCTAATAATAATACACATTGGGTGAATAATGAATATGGAAACTTATTATGAAACATGTATGAATGATCAAAACATAAACCCTAAATATATATAATATAAAAAAATATTATAGGGAACATAAATTTAGTAATGTATGAATGTGAACAGAAACAATAAATATTAATAATTAATCTATTAAAAAATTTATATTTTATGATATGTGAGGTTAAGGTAATTTTGGGGAAATCCGAAAAAGGGGTAAGGGTTTTCTATCTCAAATTTCTTTTTATTGAGACATGTTTTCTGTTATATATATAATTTCCTTTATGTAATTTATATATTCTTAAAATATAAGATTTTATACCAATAAATTCATTTATAAATTGTATTTAAATATCTTGTTTATGGCATCTATTTCATGATATTATGATTTAATTTATACCTAATTCATATGTGTGGTTTTCATCTCAATTTTTATTCTTTATGAATAATTTTATAATGATAAATTATTTAATTTTGTGTCGTGTATACATTTTCATGTTATAAATTCTCCCTATTTCCAATAATATTTAAATGATATTAAATCATTATATTTTTCCATGATAAGTAGCCTTGAGGCTATATTTTAGGTGGGAAAATATCAGGGGATATGATATGGTATATTAACACACTCTTTATGTACATTGATAAGTTACTTTTTCCACTATTTAATGATTATCCTTCTAGTACATATTATTGAAACTAGTTTTTATCTTCCATCAAATAATTGACCCATTGGACATACCCTAGAGAATAAATTTCATTGTTTATGGATCTTTATGTACATTAATAATAACTCAAAATTATCCATGTTGATTAATAGATATTCCCCTACACATTAACATTATTATATTAAATTGGAATTTATTTATTTTACATATTTATCATTATATTTACAACAATGATTCATAATAAAGGTATTCCTTAGGGTGTGGTTTTAAATGTATTAATTTATATTATAGGTAATGTAATCTAGGTAATCCAGTGATGGGTAGGGCCTAAAATTATATATCCCCTATGGTAAATTAAATATATCATGAGAAAAAAATAATTTGGGGTTTTCATATGCCTCTACCATGATGGGATATTGCCTTTTAAAATTACCTTATAACATTTTTTCATGTTGAGAATAAGGAATTACATTAATATGATTTTAATGATGATGGTTATTATTATGTTTTAAATTATTACATGAATATATAAATACCTTAGTTTAATTTGATTATACGATTATATTATCTATTTATTATTTTTGTATTAAAAATTCCTTGTTTTTTTATTTTCTCTTCAGTTGAATGTCACACGTTAATGAAAATTTTAACTCACCCTTGTTAGGTTTAATTCCCTCAGGAAACCCAGATGATAACGATGTGTAATTTTTTCAAGATACAAATGGAAGAAAAATAATTTTCTCATAGTATATTATAATTTTATAATATGTTTTCATGATTATTTTATGTGTTTTTGTAGTATTGAAATACTAATGAATTGATTGATACTAGAAGAACACTTATACATTGTAATAATAATTTAAAAAACTATTTACTATAGGTTTGTAGATAGTAGGATGTTATTGTTTGAATCAGTGTAAATTTAGTGGAAATAATGTGGATTATATATAGAGGATCCAAGTATGATAACACATGTAAATGAAATTCCATAACTATTTCAATGAAAAACACTATAAAACATACTAGGAATTGTATTTTACAATTAAATTTAATTATCTAGTTACAATTATTCCATTTTATAAATATAGTATCTAATGGGAGGAATGAGAGTCATATCAACATCAAATTAATTAATGGATATTCCCAATAAAAAAGATAATGAAAATGGAGTTGAGTAAAATGAATTTAAAAGAATATTATGAAAGGATACCTAGTTTATGAAATATAATCTTTTCTATATGGAGTGACCTTTTGATCTATAACATTGTGTATCAACGTTGGATTAATTTATAAAACAAAATCCTCTATCATTCAATTGAAATACTTATCCATTGGTAGTTAAATGACCATTCAAGACCATAGAAAATATCATTTATTGTTTGGTAAGTACTAAATAGATATAGTCATCATAGAGGTCAATGGTCTAATGTTAGATGTGATCCATTTATTGTTACAAATTCAAATCATTAAGGAGCAATATGAGTCCATATGACCAAAATCGGGAAAAGTCAATAATGTATTCTATGAAAAATAAATTCATCAATATAACAGGGAATAAATAAATCAAAATTTTCATCAATCATAGGAAAAATAATGAGTAACGTACTATAGAGTATGAGGATAACATTACAATTTCATCTAGGCATTCTTAATACTAGTAATGTAGATCAAAAAAAACAATATTGAACATTTCTATGATGTTTTAATGTAGATCCATTGATGTGTATTGGTCTAATATATATTTTTATCAAATTTATATATTTAATCAAGAATCATTAAAATATAAAATAAGCTATTTGATAAATAATTATTCATTTATATGAGAAAAAGAAGAGGTTGGATAATAATCATGGGATGAAAAATACTATAATGTGGAAGCTATAAAGGACGGAACATCCAACCCATGGTATCTATGGAAGAGAAAAAATCATAGTTTTGTAAATGGAATATGAGTTTATTATAAGCGTGGATAAAAATACAATAAATCTCACCAATTAATGGGAACGATTAAAGCTTATGATGTCTAATTAGTTAACTATATGGAGAAGGAACATTATGCAACCCTTTTCCCCAAACATAAAGGAAATTTAATATGGAAAAGTTCAAGGTAAAAATGCTATGATTATATAGTCACCACAACAGAAGTCAATGTTATTAATAATGTATTTGAAGTTATATAGATCCCTAAATTAAATTTCTATGTTTATTTATTTGATTCTATATCATTGAAATATTTTATTTCATCCATGTTTGTAAAAAATATTAGTATCATCCCTATAACCCAATTATAGGAGATTTATTTTATAGAACAATGTGGGAGTCATATGGAAGCAAACATATTTTAGGATTTCCATATTATATTTTAGGAGAATTTCCCCATATAAAATGAAATTGTCATTAAATTTAATGACACTAGTTTTATACTGGGTATGGATTTTATTTGAACATATAATTTATTAATTAATTATCCAAAGAAGGATATTATGATTTAGAGGGTGTGGTGGAATTTCTTGTCCTCTGTGGGAAATAATAATCATCTTAATCATGAATGAATCTTACCCCAAACTAGTTTATAATGACATGATGATATAAGAGGATGATCATGTGTGATCTATGGATGTGGAAGATAACATATCAATATAGTATGTTCATATCGTATAGTATTTTGTTGATGTATTTTTATAATACTAAAATAATCAACCACATGATCATGTAGTTGAGTTCACCATTGAACTCTTTACAAATTCATGGATGGTATCTCAAAAATATTTAAGAATGGAACATATAGATTTGGTGGATTTGAGGTAATATTTTTATGAGTTGAGTGAACGTGTATGTATATGCACTATCAATTCCCAAGGGGGTGGCCTTTGTTTTTTTCTGAATAATATGTATGGATTACTGATATTATAAATTGATTATGTGGTGATCAGTGAAAGAGTATAATGAATATGATTCATTTTCCCATGAATTGGTGACTTATTTTATTATCTTCTAGGATATAAATGCATTTAAAATATTATTATTAACCCATGTTAACATTAGTTACTATCCATGAAAGATAACATACCATCGAATAAATTTCCATAATGGTAAGAAAATTAAAAGGTTATGGTAATTCCATTAGGGTTGAATAATTTATCTTCTGTCTTATAGATAAGATTTATATTTTGTTGAATTATTTCTATGACATTGTTTTGGTTAAATTCATTGAATATATCATTGATATAATATATAGACTTTGAATAACATCTGATTCATCTGAGAATAATTCTTAAGATTCATCAAAAAGTTGAATTATATGAAAATTATAGTCGGTGTAAGTTTAAATTATAATAGTTTATTTCCCTATAAATATTATATATAGTTATTTGATATCTATTAAACCTTCATAGTCAAAGGTAGTTAAATAATGTACAACATAGAAAAACCAAACTAAGATCAGACTATTCATGGTTCTAGAAGGATAATACTAGAAGATCATCAAAGATTCCACTATGTTGGAAAACACATTGCCCAGGTTAACAATGGAATGGGTTAAGTTCATATGGTTAATGAGTTTTGAGTAATTTTTTGAAGATATAAATTGGTTATTTATTGATGAATAGATTTTAAAATTTCATTTCGGGAAGAAAGGATTTATAATTTATTGTGATTCATTGAAGGAAGGATTGTGATATGTCATTGAGTAAAATTCTAGAATGATTTATTAAGAATTTATGAAATTGGAAATCCATGAACATAAATATTCAACTCCTGACCATGAGTGAGTATAAATAATATTGACATTTAAATTATTTTAAAAAAACCACAATAGTGAATGATTTAAGATATATATTTATCAAAATACTTTAAAATATATCCTCCCTCGTAACGAGATCAATATAAGGAATGTAAGATGGTTTGAAAAACTAAAATAATATGATTCTTGATAAACTACCTCCCAGGGATGGAAAATAAGTTTTCTAATGTGTTGAGAGGGAGAGACAACATAGTTCTATGTATGATGAGTATTAACATGGATCCCATATACAATGATATTATAAACATGAATATTGTGATTTCATGTTAAGGGGATCCATTATTCCACTTCCAATAAATTGATAATACATCCTTTCTATGAAGGATAGATAAGTCTTTATAAGATGATAATAACATGAAAATGAATATTCATTGTGTTAATGTTTTGAAATTTTCAAACATCATTAATAGAGAGGGAGTTTTTATGATTGGGAAGATATTATGTGTTTCATCCATACCAGAGTTGAAAATGGAACTTCTAAATTAACCACATATCTCATGTCAATCTATAATCCTTGGAAACATGATGATATATATGTATTTAAAATAATATTTCATATTTAATGGTATAAAGTAATAAAATGAAGACTATGTGTCTAGATGCATTGTATTCAGAAGGTAAGGGATGAAAGATAGAATCTTAATAGAGTCATTCAACATATTTATAGAACTATATATAAATGGGAAAATGATAAAATTGAAATTTTAACTATACTCCAAAGGAATCCAGGGATGGATTCATCAATATTATTCATCGTCTATCAACCTATAAACTCTTCTTATTTCATTCTGTTTAGACAAGTATTACAACTTTGTTGTATCGCCCTATGTTCTTATGAATTTTTTCAAATAAATTAATTTCTTTAAGGAAATGATTTTCAAATTGCACCATGTTTGGTTTGTGGTACATTAAACACTTTGTTTAGCTGCTGATATATGACATAATGATTCTTTTTGATAGTTTGTGTTACGTGAAAGACCACTTTTTAACAAAATACAAAATATTATTAATAATATTACTAAAAAATTATTATAGTTATAACCAAACCATTGGATTTGTAGTAATGAAAATTTTTATCTAAATTATTGAAATATGGATTTTTCATGTTTATGAAATGAATTATAAACCGATTAAGTAAGAATCAATGTAATAACTACTTGAAAATGAATTGATTCCTTTTTTTAAAAACTATTGTTCTATGCACAAACATGTTTTATATAAATATTTTAACCCAAAAAAAATTTGATGAATTATTTTAATAAAATTATATATCATATATTCAACTGCCTATTTAAATTTCATATTAGGTGTTTTTATATTTTAAATAAGAATAAATTGAATTTCAAGAATAAAAATATATATTTTTTGGAAAGGAGGTTTTACATCCTTTTTCTTGGGAACTTATTTTCAAACAGAATATTAACACTTTTATAAATTATATTAAAAAAATAAAAATATTTTTTGAAATAATGATGTCAAAAATAAATTAGGTAAAGATTTTAGTCCTTTTATCAAATTTTCATTTTTTAATGAATATTGAAAAATATGAAATTTTAATAGAAAACTAGCCTTTCATATAATTTATTTATATAGATTAATTAAATTTAAATTTTTTATTAATGTATAATTAGTGAAATTAAATATCAATAATTAAAATTTATGCAATTTATGCAATTTATATGAATTTTATATCAAATTTGGATATTAATTAATTTTAAATACTTGATCATTTTCACTTTAAAATCTAGTGGTTTAATCCCATCAACAGGATTAATTAGATATTAATTCTTCCCACTTCTATGATTTGAATTTTGAAAAAAGGATTCCATATTTGGAATCAACATACTATATAATTTATAATATGTTAAACTTCATTTTATTTAAAAATGATTACTTAAACTATCTAAAATTAATTAAAGTGATTCAGAAAAAAATGGGTTTACAAAGGAACTAGATGTCATGTTAAGGGGGAAAATGATCTTGACACATGTACAAAACCCATTGGATGAACATTTTTTGATCATAAACCCTCTTGGATACAAAATGAATCATTATTTTTGGAAAATTTTAAAGGGGGGACTCACAATAGTGTTTACGATTTGTATTTACAAGAATTATACTCCTCCACTATGGAATGTCACTCACCCCCTTACAATTTCAATCATCTAACACACATCATCTCATCTCATGGACTTTGTCTCCTCCAACCCCTACCCAAATAACATCCCAAATTCTATCATTTATTCCTAGTTGCCTAAATTTTTTAATAAATACAACTATGTAATTCCTTTTGTGTACAAAATAGTATACCTTAAGAATAAAAATAATGAACTAGTATAATGGACATTAGGACATATGATTTGGGGATTTTGAGTCTCACTTTTATTTATGTGAGGAATATTCTATAATCACCACTAGCTTTTCGACAAGGTTTATATTATATAAAATGACATTTTATACCATGAATTCTAATTATTTCTTAATATTCAAGGTTTAAATTGAAGTTATTATTTCACGGGGCTCCCAATTCAAAATTTACTCAAGTAATAAGTGGATTTTGTGGCACTTTTAAACTTTTTTTGAGAAACATTCTATATTCATCACATCATTCTTATATATGGAGTATATACTTCCAATGAATTTATTTTATTATTTTTTCATTAAAATTTATTTTTATTTAAATATCCATTTGAGGATATCTCTTTCAATGGGTTTATAATCCAAAAGTACTATATCGATTAGGGAATTGTTTTCCCAAAATTCCTACTTTGAGACACATGTTATGTAGTGAACCTATATTCTCTTCTGATGACTATACAATGTCCATTGTATATGTTATATCATGATTATCATTATTTTTATGATATTTTATTATTTACTTTCTTTTATTCATTCGTTGGGATTTTGATTCAATTATACCAATGTTGTAATTTGTTATTGATACAATCTCATCCTTTATTAATATTTTTCATTATTATGCTTATGTTTATGAAATATTTTCTTAGATATCTCAAAAATATCAATGATTTTTATTCTCCTTAGGATATTCATGATATAATAAATAAAAGGTACCACATTTCCACACTTTGGTTCTTAATATTTTTATGAAAATATTTTTAATAAAATTTTACATCATTTACCTATTATTTCAAAAATCAATTCTCTTTAAAAACTATGTTTTCCAAAAAAAATTGAAAATATTTACACTATTATCCTATGATTATAAAAATTCAATTTTACACATGTTTTACCTTTAAAAAAAATTGTTTTAAAGGAAATATTCTTATCTTTTTTCGGTCAAGGAATTTTTCCAATCATTTTACAGTGTAAAAGTAATGTTTTCAATGTTTGGATTTATCCGCCATTATGAATTCAAAATCATTGGATGTTCAATAAAAAGTTTAAAATAATATTTTTAATGAATATTTTTTAACTGATTGTTTTTAAATTAGATTAAATTAAGGTTTTTTATGGAATAAGGTTTCCAAAAATGTTTTATAAACTGTTTATCAAAGAAAAAATTGATATTTTAATCAGGAAAAATATTAAAGGATCATTAAAAATTATATTATATCAAATATGGCATATTTTGGTGTTACTCTAGCCGTACATGGAATATGATCTAGGAAATCCATTCTTATTCTTTCATTGAATGTATTATGTTTATGATGAAATGTTATTCGTGAACATATTTCTTTTCTATGGGTTATACCATGATAAAACCCACTTCTTTTCAAAGGTTATGATATATAGAAATTATTATTTATCCTATAATTTTTTTATAGGTTTTGATATCATGAAATGTTTATAATACCTATCTCATTTCATGGGTTATTATATGATCATTTTTTATGATCTTATGGGACACACAAATATTGTTTTTGTAATGTACTTGGTGGGAACTATATCTACCTCTAAATAATTTGGTCATGATAAATGATAAATGAACTCAGAGGGTACATTAGTTGTTGAACAATCACAAAAAACGTGGTATAGAAGTTATTATCCAATGATTGAAAACAAGGGGTTAAACATGTTGTTATTCCATTCCCAAAAACAATATGTTACATGGGTTATTTCCCTAATCCAAAAAAATATGGTACACCGGTTATTATCCCAATAATGAAGGAATATGGGTCGATATTTTGTAGCCAAATCCTTATAAAATATAGTATGAAGGTTTTTTTCTTAATAAAAAAACATGATTGGGCATGAGTTTTTATCTATAGCCTAAAAAATAAATGGTATATGAGCTAGAGACAAAAATCAAAAACAATAGGGTACATGTGTTATTAATCCTAGCCTAAAACAAAGAGGCTACACTGGTTGTTATCCCATTCCATGAAACATGAGGATACATTGGATTTAACCGAATCTAGAAAAAAAGTTCCTACAAGTGTTGTAACCTAATCCCAAAAATAATAGGGTACACAAGTTATTAGACCATGCTCAAAGTAGGTACACCGATGATTATAAATAGCCTAATATATTATGAAGGTCATGGTATGTAGGCTTTATATAATAAATTCTATTTTTATGTTTATTCCATACATCTATGTCATAATCCAATACTATACTATAATGTATTATTCTCATGATTCCATTATGAATCCTGTTTATGAACTACCAAACAGTATTTCATGACTTATGATTTTGATCTATGATATGAAAGGTATAGTTTTAAAATATTATACTCAAGTTCTCATAATTTTATGTTAATGTTATTTTAATGTATCAACCTTGATTACACATACTAAGCATTAGAGATTACCCATTTCATATGTTTCCTGACCACATGTTATAAAGAGTTGTTTTAATTAGGAGTAATAAAAGTGTAAAACTATGTATGAAACATCTATGATATTTAACCAAACTATAACATTCTGTTACATGTTTCCAATGGAACTATACTATTACAGTCCTCAGGAATGTATTTAATGTAATGAATATTGAATTATAAATATATAATATCTATGTATGTCATTCACATGTCATTATAATTCGTAACAAAATTCATTTCCAGTTATCGTTTGGAAAGTATATTGAGAAAAAATTGATGAGATACCTAGAGATATTTATAAGGATATATATAGGGTTGTCTATAATGATTTTTCTAAGGAAGAGACGCTATTTAAGAAAATGTCTTGGATTATTTTTGAAGGAATGAGAGAGTTGTTTCCAAGAAAATGTACCCCTTCTGGATACTACATGTGGATGTGGATCCGGAAAATATTTACATATGGGTAAAACCCCCAAAAACAGTGTGTTAAGCTAGTCTCAATTAGGAACTATTGACCGAAAATAGGCCTTGTGGAACAACATGTATGACACTCTTGGGGATATATTTTTTAAATTCCCAAATTTTTTTATAAACAACCATGAATTATTTAAATTGAAGATTAATATGAACTAACTAGGATAATAATTAAGTGAGATTTATTTAATAAGAGGGTGGCATGATTTAGATATACTAAGTGCTTTTCATTATTAATTGGGTTCCCATTAAGGTAATTGTTTCCCACACTATGCTTTTTTGTTTTTAGTCAATGGAGGGAACGAGAAGGAATAGGGTTAAAATTGAATGTGATTCATAATTTTATAAGGTGAATCCAAATGTAAATATGACTAGGGAAAAAGATATTGTGATTATCCTAAATCAATTTTTTTAAATGATTAAAAATGTATCTTAACCAACACCTAGAATTATTAAAGAAGAGAAGGAAAAAAATATACAGGCCTTCTAGTAATAGTGATCATGGAGTAAAGAAGACTCAATTTAATATATTTGAAGAACATTTGAATAATAACAAATGATAATATATCAATAGAATAATAAGATGTCATATTCGTGGTGTTTAGGCCACATGGTATGTAATTTATGAGGAATAATGAACTATTTTGAAAATGAATTTGGTGGTAATATTGGTATCACTGAGGAATTACCCATTGTTGAATATATTATGATTGTAACCTTTGGGAATTACATATATGAATATATTAGGGGGAATCACATGATAAATCTTAACAGGGTTATATGTGTAGTGGTTTTATACTAATGATTAATAGACCATGAATGAAATATAAATGGAATGTGTTATTCTAATTGTATTGTTTGTAAACATGATAAAATTGTGCTTGATTTATTTCATGACACAATTCATATTTCATATTTTTGGAAAGAGTTATTACAGAATAAGATGATAGATATTGGTCAATTGTTTGAGATTTAAATAGGATTAATGAAGCATTTATGAAATGGAATTCAAATTTTATGTTATACAAATAAGGAAATATACATGTATTTTCATTATAAGTTTCCATTATGGATTTAAATAAATATATCGAATTGTAGTGACTATATAGAAAGATGATTTAATAGATGTATGATATTTTAACTATGTGAAGCATACCATTAATGTGTTCTTTATCCTGAGAAAAAAGATATCTTGGTTAATGTAAATTTTATAGTATCAATGAAATCACAACTGAGAAAGTATTTTTGGAAATAGAGGTTTATTCAATCAGGGATGGATTTTATGAATTTTTTGGATTTAATAAATTAATTAAATAATTTTTGGGAAAATAAATAATGTATGTTATCATTAAGGACTTATGTAAATTCAGGTAATTACCATTTTATAAGAGATTACATTATAATTTTATTCACTTGTTTTCTATATGATAATAAAGGAATACTTTGTAAAACCTAGGGGATCAAAAGTGAACTAATTTAGAGAAATTTAGTGACCTCCTTTATAATGTTTTGAACTTTATATTTTTGAAGTGATAAAGGTTTAACCATTTATGTAATGGTTTATTTTATCAATAATAAAAGGTTTTAGATATTAATGTATTATCTTTCCATATTAGGACATGTGCATAATGGATAACCTCTGATAACCATTTTGTTTTGATGATAACTAAAGAGAGAGAAATTAGTTATCATCCTTTATAGATCATATGATTCATTAGTGAATTAGGTATAAAATATTCACCTTCATTTAAAGATTAATATTTGAAGTCGAAAATTGGTCAATGAACAACCAAAGGGTAATATTGTGCACAATGAATTGAATGAAATCATGTAATTTTATCTTCCTGGGAAAATTATTCAAATTTTGGAAAAGGAACATGAAATAAAAGGTTTCATTTTTATTATAATTCTTTATGATATAAATTTTTTATTCAAAACTATATGATTCATATATTCAGTGTTGATTGACCTTAATTGGATCACTGACATCTTCCAAAAAATGTTCTCTATCACTATATATGATTTATTTAATGTTAGTTTTCTATTATAAGTCTATGTTTTCACTTTCCACATGAATTCTCCAATCTGGAATATTAATGATCAGATAATATGGGTAACTGTTATGATTATAAGATTACAAATTTAAATTAAGTTATTTTACTCTTTTTAAGGTGGGTTTCTATATAAATAACTTTTAAGTTTTATATGATTAGTGACCTATATGAATTCTGAGGGTGAAATAAATTTTTAGGGGTGTAGAATATAACACTAAGTGTTTTTATGATTTATTATCAATTGAATTAACAATTACTGATCGATTTCATTGAATTAAACACCAATTTAGGATTTTGGTACATGAAATACAAATATTATCTTTTGGTACATGTAATACTAAGTCCATTTGATGGCTTTCATTTAATGAGAGGCCTAGTTTTACTGAACTAAAAAATTACTATTACTATTATTATAGTTGTCATATTTCCATTTGGATGGAGTGTAAGAAAATGATTGACTAAATCATGAAAATATGTTTTATTCATGTTTATAAAATTAATTATTTATAAACCAATTATTTATATATGAAAGTATTTACTATTTTAAATTATAGAAATTCCTTTTCTCAGACACTATTGTTCTACGCACAAACACGTTTTATCTCAATTATTTAAAAAACTGCTTAGATGAATGAATTTAATGAAAATTATATATATATGTGTTAAATATTGATTAAATATTTAACAATAATATTACATTTTTTCTTGAAAATATATTAACATAAATCCAATTTTAGTCATAAAAATATGTATTCTACTAAAAGGGGTATTTACTGTATTTAAATTTTTCACTTTTTTAAAAATCAATTTTCAAAATTTTATATATTATTATATGGAAAATTAATCTTCATTTTTAATTACAGTAATTTCAAAACTATCTTGTTGTGAGTTTTGGTAATTTTAAGAATTTTTAGTCTTCTAGACATCTTCACAGAAAAAATTAATGGTTTTGTCCCATCTATATTATTAATTAAATTTTTTTCCTTCCACTTATGGGATTAGAATGTAAAAAAATAATTTTAATAAATGGAAAAAATATAATTTATAGTGTATAATATAGTCAAAATAATTTTTGGCCACGGATATTAATGAAAACAATTAAAATTATTTGTAGTAATTTAGAGAAAAATGAGTTTAACGAGGGACTAGACTTTACCTTAACAGGGAAAATGGCTAAGACACATGACCACAACTAATTAGACGGAATGATTTTGACCATATCCCACATTGTATAGAAACTTGGACATTATTAGAGGCACAATATTTAATAGACTCTTCCCAATAGTGTTTATCATTTGTTATTTTCGAGAATTCGACTCCCCAACCACTATAAATGTGAAATTGACCCCTCACTCCTACCAAACACTTTATTCTTTTAGACCATCCAAACCCTTCATAAATAAACTCTAAAATATCCTCCTACCAATATAGATTCCACAAATTTTATAAAATACATTTTGGGATTTCCTTTGGTGAAATGCCAAATAAGATTCCTAAAGAAGAGGTAGATTAAATGAGTATAATGGAAGTTATGACTTAAGGTAAGGGGATTTCTTATCTCACTTTTATTTCTGTGAGACTTATTCCATATCACCACTAATGTTTTTTGGTTAATATTATACCTAATGAATTTTTATATCATGAATTACCTTTATTTAATGATATTTATGTTTTCGATTTATGTTATTCACTCACAATGCTCACGATTTAAATGTTACTCAAGTAGTAACGGATTTCCGTCTCACTTTTTATATTTTACTTTAAACGTGATATATTCAACCACTATTTCTAATCTTTGGTGTATATACTACCCAATAACATATTTTATTATGATTTTATTAAATCTCTTAGTAATTACTTATCTATATTCTGATCACTCTTTCTTGGGGTTTACAGTTTAAAAGGTAATAAATTTGTAATCAAATTTTATCTTAATTTTCTTTCTTTGAGTCCAATGTTGTGTTTTGAACCTATATAAATTTATTAAGAGTATAAACTCTCAATTTTATGTTTTATATGATTAAAAAAAATTATTCTCATTATATTTTATGGTTCATTTAATATAACCCACTCATGGATATCTTGAGTACAAGTTATCAAAGAGGAAAGACTTTATTAATACACTCTAATCATTTAAGTGGATTATTTTTTATTATGATTCTGTTTATTAAATATTCATGTCCATCTCTCATTAATTATAATGACTTTTAATATCCACTCTAGTTATTCCTGATATCAACATGTAATGGTACCTTTTTTCTACACTTTGTAACTTAATATAACTAAGGTATTATTTTAATTCAAATTGACCATTATTTCTCTTTTCTATATGAAATATATTTTATTTAAAAATCATATTTTCTATAACTTTTTTTAATAAATTATTATATTATACTATTTTTAAAAAAATATATTTTAATAATGTTTTCCTTTCTATATTATGGTTTTAAAATGAATGTTTTTGTCATTTTGTGATCGATAAACTATTCTAAAATTGTTACGGTGAAAATGGAATATTTGGTATTTACATATATATTATCCATCAGTATAATCATTTATTTGAAGATTACATTCCAAATGTTCAGGAAAATATTTAATGAAACTATTTACCTAAAAAATTTATAAATTCATTTCATTCAAATATGATTTCAATGAAAAATGTTTTCAATTTTTTTTAAAAAGTTTTTATTAATGTGGAAATGATATTTTCCTCAAGAAATGTTTTAATTTATAATTAAAAAAATTTCCATCTAGGATGTAATTTTTTTCATTAATAATTCCTTAATGGGAATATGATACAAGGAAATCCATATTATTCCTTATTTTAATGGATTTTAGTGAATATAAAAAGTAGTTTCTAAAACATGTTTCATTTCCATGGGTTATACCATGATGAAACCCACTTATTTTCATAGGTTATGATATAAGGAATTTATTATGAAACTTGTCTCTTTTCCGCAGGTTATGATAATATGATATGTTTACAATACCCAATAAAATTCATGGGTTATTATTTGATGAATTTATTATGATCATGTGGAGAATATAATATTGTTTTCATTATGTGATGGGTGGTAGTAATATCTCCCAAAAATTATTTAGGTATGGAAAAAAATTTATGAGCTTAGAGGATACAGAAGTTATGGACCTCGAACAAAAACGATAGGGTATACAAGTTTTCATCCCAATCCTGAAAACAATTGGGTACACAAGATGTTATCCCAATAATAAAAAATAGAGGGTCAATGAGTTTTTATCCCATTCCCTAAAACAATAGTGTATATGTGATGTTATCTCATTCCCATATACATGTAGGTATATGAGTTTTAGCTCATTCTGAAATACAAGATGGTAAATGTGTGGTTAATAAATTCATGAAAATGAGAGGGTACCTTGGTTGTTAGCCCAGGCCTTTAAAACAAGTAGATATATTGGTTATCAACCAAACCCAAAAACAAGAGGGTACATGGGTTGTTATCCCATAACCAGAAATAAGAGGGTACACATATTTTTATCCAAAGAATGAAAAGATAATGTGATGTGTGATGTCGAATAGTCTTGAACATATGAGGGTAGATGGGTTGTGGACCAAGCTTTAAAACAAGAGGGTGTATAGTTTGTTATCCCATGGCATAAGCAGGAATACCAGTGATTAGACCAATTTTAACATGTTATGAAGTTAATGGTGGTATCCTTTATATAAGACATTATATACTTATGTGTATGCCAGATTCAATGAATTAATCCAATTTTATGATCTCATGTCTTATTCTCTTAATTACTTTACGATTTCTATCTTAGGCATTGGAAATGTTGATTCAATGACTCTGCTTTATGATATCTAATATAAAGGGTATGGTTTCCAAATGTAATTATCATTTTCTAATACCCTTATATTCATGTTATACATATGTATATCCAATGTTTACCCTTTTTTATCTTCTAATATCACTAATTGTTTTTTTCCTTTCCCTAGGTTATGAATAAGGGATATAATAAGTCACAATAAA
This sequence comes from Viscum album, assembly GCA_963277665.1. Taxonomy (NCBI): domain Eukaryota; kingdom Viridiplantae; phylum Streptophyta; class Magnoliopsida; order Santalales; family Viscaceae; genus Viscum; species Viscum album. The sequence continues at coordinate 1,213,276,968 of OY728120.1, read as the reverse complement.
GAGGATGATATTTTTGGGAAATTTGCAGATCATTCACCATACTAGAATATTATGTTCAATGTTTTATAGAAACTAAACTATTATTATCCCAAGACATGTATTTTGGTAATTTTATTAATATTATTATAAAAACATGTAACATACATTTAGGTTAATCCTAGGTTATTATATTTAAGGAATTTTCTATCTCTATATCAATGAAATCAAAAACATTCCTGGTTCACCACATAAGATTTTTTCTAAAAGGGGCCATTGGTTACAATAATAAATATTGAAGAGTTGTCAAATGGTTCTCAATAATGAGATTAATTTAACCACTTCCTATCTATTGGGATCATGTTGGATGGATGATATTTTTTAAAACTGAATGATGTTTGTATTTAAATACATTTCTTTTATTTTAAATAAATGATTAAATCCACACACATTATAAATTTTAAAAATTATAATCACAGTTATATTAAGATGAGAAAACTCACAATGATTATATATTTCCATTTATTTGAGAATAACCTTTCAAGTAGAAAATGTTCCTCACTCTCATATTAGGTTTTCATTGAATGTTCTAATTGTAATGTGGTAGGATATCAGAGTTTGTTTGGATCCGATTAGAATATGATGTTGTTTGTTTGATCATTCATTTATCATAAAACATAAGTTGTTAGAGAAATATGTGATGTAGGGCAAATGAAGTAAATGGTTAGGTAATGTTCATATAATCATATTATGATTTATATTGGAATAAAAGATGGTGTCAGGTTTCAGTTAGACCAATAAGCCAGTGTATTCAAATTTCAGGGTAAAAAGTTTTTGTGTATCAGAATTTGAATGGAGAAGAAATTTATGAAGTTAATGAATATTATACTATTCCATCAGATGTGGCCTTCCACTAATCATCAGAGGATGAATTGATTTAATTTGTGGTTTGTTGAGGTAGATTCGTGAAATTAATCGATCTATTATCTTGATAATGATTAAAAATACAGTCAACAATTTTCATTGAGTTTAATTGAAAGTTTCCATTAAAATGTATCAATAGAAAGAAGAAATCTGAAGGGTGATTGTCATTTGGATGTTGTCTGTCATACTACAGTTAACATTGATTTACCAAATTGAAGAAATGACTGATCAATCTGGAATGAACAGCGATAATGTAATCAGAAAAAAGATCTTTGGTCTGAGGAAAAAAATAAATAATGAAATTATTAATGTGGATATATAAGTGTTTCTAAGGTGATATGATTGAAGAGTTTATAGAAATTTTTTTTAAATAATTTTAAAGGTGATAATACTATCATGTTGAAAAATTACTATAAAATTTAGAAGAAACCACAATAGTTATCGAACAAATTGTTTTATTTTTTTTATATAATAGATGGTATAGTTCATAGGATAGATCATGTTTATTAGAATATACAAATCATTATAATGAGATTTCATATTTTTTCTTCATTTTTTCAATCATTGTGGAGAAACATATAGAACAGTATAATATTGTACATTTTAATAACAAAATTATAGTGATAATTCGAATTATTATGAATATCATGAAGACATTTTTCATTGAGATAATGTCATGAGAAAATTCCTAAAGGTTTTAGAAGATTTTAAAAGTTATAAAGAAGTCAAATCTATATTCAAAATTTATGTAAAATTTATATTTTGTGAAATTTGTATAAGCATGACAGGTTTTTAGAATCCCAACTAAATAGTTTTTAGCATTCATATAAATAAAATAATTAATTTATTACTTTCTATCAAGGATTTACAATTTATGTGACAAGGAAGAGCGCTGGGAATTTATAAAGAGGAGTAGTTTCAGTATAGACCATACATGAGGATGTTTTTGAGAGATAATATGAATATATCATATTTTGCTGATCAAAAAATTGAGACGTATCTTCATACAAATAATTATATTGGGACTTTTATACAGAGGTAGAAACCATTCAATATTGATTCTATGGTATTCTAATAGTGTTTTATTTCCAGACTGATCAATTCGGATTGGGAATATTGGACGTGGAAATCAGAATGAGTATCATTAAAATCCTAATAATTTCACACTTGTTACTGGGCAGGAAGGTAAATAATAATAATAATTATCTTATATGTGAATGGTCAAAATTAAGCATAGTACAATTATTCTTAACATGTAACTAAAAAATTCGTTACATCATTTTGAGCTAATTGAATCACAAGAACTGTTGTACTTATCATAGTGCTACACAACTATAAAAGAATATAATACTCATTCTATCCCCAAGAAAAATTATTAGATTTTTAGTGCATTGTGTGTTATTGGATTGTTTATAAACCACAATATGGTTATAGATAATCTTGTTATGTTTTGAACCTTGTAAAATCTTCTATTCTTGTGGATGTGTGATTTCTTTTCTTCCAGAAAGGTAACAACTCTTTAATAGAATGTAATTGTTTTTTCAAGATAAAGGAAACATAAAATAAAATTATATCACTAATTAAACCTCTCTCCCTCCCATTGATTCATTAATATATCATGAGAAATATTCGGTGGTATCAGATCCAAGGTTCCCCTCATTTTTAATATTATGATGTATTTGAATGAGATGTTTCTATAGAGAATCTAAATTGTTTGAATAGTAAAGGGATTCATATCTTTAAATTTAATAAGTGTCATATTTATACTGATTGAATGCTTCCTTGTCATTTTTCTATTGGGTGAAATGTAATTGAACCTGTTAGAGAAGAATTTCCACGCCTTGATGAAAACATTCATCTTATATATTTTGACAAGAAGAATCATGAGATTGATGGATGTTCCAAGAATGATTTACTCCCATAACTCATAGAAAGTGAGATTTTAAGATTATTATTTTCTTCTACAAAAAAAAATTATCTGGAATGATCTGATGAAAATTTAAGAAGGAAATACAAAATTGAATATGGAAACATTAAAAATCTGAATATTAGAGTATTAAGATTTGATGATTTATTGGTATGTTTCTATTTGGGAATTAATTACTAGGGTGAATGAAATTTCTAACATTATCATATGTTTTTTATGTATGTTTAATGATTAAACTACCTTTACAAATAATGTTATAGTTCCTCCAGAAAATAATGATGCCAATTTTTCCCCATTGTTGAAAATATATCTAGAAACAATATATCTGGATGATTTTCATTGAACTCTTATTACTTGATTGATGCCAAGGGATAAGGTTATGAGAGGTAAAATATATGGTAATCAGAAAATGTATTTCAAGTATTCCCCTAATTTAAATCATAATAAGAATCTTGAGGAACAATAACACGGTGATTCTGATTCCAAAAATTAACAAAAGTAAAAATATTTATGATTATTTTTCCATATTTTCTAAAAATGTGAAATGAGGCACATGTAAATATAAAAGAATAATACCCTTGAAATGTTTTGAATATGGATTCATTGGTCACACTACATCTAGTTATACTAAAATATATAATGAAAAGGATAATGACGAAGATGATAGAAGAAAGAGTAGACCACATATGAAATTGGGTGATAAAGGTATATCTTATTCTAAAGGGAATGGTTTATGTTATCCAAATATAATGCTGAAGATATTTGTCTAAAGATGAAGAAGTTAAAGAATGTGAACCTGGATTGAAATAATTTAATATGAATGTTTGACAAAATACTTTCATTTCATCTATAAGAAATAAAGTGTTTATATGTAGTTGTTCTGAAGTAGAAAAAGATACTCAGTTAGAATTTCATTTGAAGGAAGAGATAAAAGAATGTCTGAGAAATATTGAGAGGCTCGAGAAAGAAATCATGATACTGAAAAATTAAAATTACTCAATAAACAATAATGAATGTTTTCCAGATGATAATATGAAACTATTGGATGTGATTTTAGTTCTGAAGAAAAATTTTGAGAAATAAAATAATCATAATGAACACTTAAAAGTTAAGATGAAAGAAAAAGAAGAATATTTGTAACTTCCCCAACAAGATCATTCAAAATAAGAACAGAGGGTTACATGTTTCATTAATTCTCATTTTAAAGTTTTTGAAATCTATGGGAATGATAAAAATGAGATGGATAAAATATTACCTTCATGTATTTTAAAGAAATATTAATTTTTTTGAAATGATGAAATTTGAGAATGCTATGTATGTGGACAAGAACAACAAGGTGATGAAAGAATATGTTTCAAAAATTATTTTTTTGGAATATTTTTTTGATTTGGTTCTGATAAAGAAGAAATTTGAAATGATATAAAAAAATAAAATTATGGTTGATAACAGATATATTTGTGGTAAATATTCTTGATAAGAAAGATAATATAGATACTACGAAACATGTTAAAATATTGGTCGGTATGGATATTTCAAAGGACAATATCCTTTCTATTGATACTACTACTATTGTGTCGGACTTGGGAATATGAAGAACAATTTTTGGTATAATCAAAAACAATAAAACAATTCAAAAAACCACAAAAGGAATAGATTAAGGGGGATTCAACCCCCTCAAAGTACAAGAATTGAAAATAATTTTATAAAAAAATATTAGAAGGATAGTGTAAAAAATTATAATAGTTTCCATCCAATGGAAACTATTTATGAATGATTTGAACAACCCAGACACCTTGGAAAATCATTTCTTTTTCTATCAACAGTTAAACAAATTGTAAACAATTATCGTAAGATGAGTGATTATAAAAATAAAGGTAAAAAATATATTATTTTAGAAGTCACCCTCAAAGAAACCAAATGATAATGACCTGGGATCATTGAGGGTGGATGTTCTTCTCATATGACATGAGGATTGAAATTTTAAATGAATTTGAAAGAATTTTACGATGGAATAATGACTCATGGATATAATTAATCTCTCTGAATCAAAATTCAAGGTTAATATATCTTTAGGGAATAAAATTTGAAATAAAATAAATCTATTTTATAGCTTGAAACATAACATTCTGAGCATTTCAATACATTTTGACAAGGACAAAAAAATTATTTCCAGGAAATAAGGGTCTGTTGCGAAAAGTGTGGAATATGTGATAATTTTTATTAGAGGCCACCATACAAAATAAAACATATTCCATGTTGGTGAGGCTCAAAAATCTTGGTAATTACGTATGGTGGAAGAGAATCTGTTGTGGTATAAATGTTTGGACATATATTTCAGTAAAATATGATCATATTATTAGTGTGAGTAAGTTTCCATTGTATTTTATATATGTAAAAAAGATTATATTTGTGTTGAAATATGTTTCATAAAGGATAGATTTTATACATTGTTCATAAGTGAGATTACATTTTTTCGAAAGAACCTCGATAACATATTCATTCATATATTTATGGGCCAATTAGAAAACAATAAACATATAGAGATAAGTACTTCATCACATTCATTAATGACTTTACTAAAACTATATGTATTATGTATATGAAAAATAAGTTAGATTATCTTGAAATGATTAAATGTTTTCGGAGGAAATATTAGAAGGAAAGTGAGAATTTTGTAATGATGTATAAAAAAATGGAGGTGAATACAAAAATTTAGAGTTTGAATGTTATATAGAGTTGAATGGAATTTAGTATGTGTGTAGTACACTATACACTCCTCATCAAAATTGTATTTCCAAAATGATGAAAGAATATATTATTTTAGATTGGGAGAAATAATAAGGCCCCAGCCTTAAACCTTACTTAATCTTGAGTTATTACAAGATTACACATTGAGGATCTTTTTAGGTTTAGAGTTTTAGAGAATTAGATCATGAAACTTGCATTACATTCCACATTTGAACAAAGTGGTTACATAAAAGAGTATATTCATTCTTCCCATAAATGGAATCATATTTAAAATTAAACACAGATTCTTTCTTGACACATCCTTGAAACTGTCATCACATCATGTACCATTCCCTTGACCTGTGAAAAACATTTCAAAAACATGGGATGAGCATAAAAAGCTTAGTAAGGGTTATAAAAATATGGAAAGGAAACATGAGTTCATATATACATAACAATGAAATCATACTTTACCCCTAAAACATAGGCACTTTAACATACCTCATCAAATCATGAATAAATCATAGAAATCAGAAGACATAAAAGTTAACTTGAGGCATTCATAACATTCTTACGTAGGGAGTAACCCTCTTGGTTACGTTTGGAATACCCACCACAGTATATTCACTAAATCGCTTCGGAGAAACCTTAACGTTTCACTCCTTTGCGTTACCCAATGCATTGGAGAGCTATATCGGGCTCACCCGCCCTTAGTTTATCACGGAACCACCCATTTTCATAACAATTCCAAAGAACCATAACATAAATGTATCACATAAAACATGCATAAAGGAAATATAACATTTCCACCTTTCAATCACAAGATATCAATACAACACATTGATATAAAAACATTATGAAAACCATTTTCAATACCAAAATAAAATAATAGTAAAACATGGTATTGATTTTTCTTTTAAAAAAATGAATGGCTTGTAGAGGAAGCCAAAACTCAAATAATAGTCACGGCGACGGACAAGTCCTTGTCACTGCATACGTACGACAAAAACATTTCCTTTTTTCATTAAGTAAACGATCTATATAAAAAATATTCCTTTTGAATAAACGTAAAAGTCAAAGGGGTTTATACACCATATAAAAGATGGTTGTGTATAAAACAAAATATGCCTCAATGAAAGGAGATTGAGACGAAGTCCCATACAAAGATAGTATCCTTGGTTTAATGATAAATCAATTACATAATTATGTGTGACAAATGAATACACAAAATATAAGTGGTTATTAAGTTTAAAATAATCAATGGTCAATCACACATATTCAAAGGATGAAATATTCAATAACTACATGTTGAACCCAAAGAAATCGAAATAGGTTTAAGAAGTTCCCTTGACAGCCTAACGGCATCACATCAAATTGAGTTGATGAGAGATAAAAAAGGGTATCTCATCACTTGGACATAAAATTTACATCAATAAGGATATATGAGGACATATCCCAACATAACAATATGTAAATTAAAAGACCCAACAAAAGAAGTCTTTTAAAAAGAGGGTGAAAGGTTCCCTTACCGACATGGGTATCATCGAAACATACACCTCGTGAAAGAAGGACAATACAACATTGATGTAAATACTCATAAAAGAAAGTATATTACACAATGAGTAAAATAGTGGGCAGTACATACACCACTAAATGGAAATTCTGGCAAATGTTGCATAAATCTCACGGGAATAAAAGTGAGATGAAAAATCCCTTACGAAAACTCAGCAGCCTAACGGCGCCACATAAAACATACAAAAATGTCTTGATGAGATCAAATAGGGTTTCTCATCATATTAACATAAAGTTTATAGAAAGAGTAATATGAAATAACATCCCCCAACATAACAAAGAGTAGCTTAAAAGAAGTGACATAAAGGAGAGTACTTAAAAAGAAAGAGATAAGTTAGATCTCTTACGAAAATTCGGCAGCCTAACGGCGCCACTCAAAACTTCCAAAATGGATTGATGAGAGAGAATAGGGTCTCTAATCACATGAACATAAAAATTATTGTATTATTAATATAAAATAACATCCCAATAAAAAGAAAGATGAGCTTTAAAAGGAATGACATAAAAGAGTGTACTTAAAAACAAAGAGAGGAGTAGGATCCCTTACCTCGGGTCCGACTTGACTCGATCATTCTTTAATCCCCTGAATAATTAACTTGAGTTAATTTCTACTTGATTAAGAACCTTTTTCAAGCTTATTATTCCTTTTATATAACTTTTTTCCATGTTTTAAACATTATGTAATCATTATGTTAATAATATCTGTTTTATCGATATTTGGTTCTTAAGTCGAAAGTGGACTTCTTACAATTACATGTTGTTGGTGTGGTCAAAGGATCATTATATCCAGAATGAAATTACTGATTTGGATATCATATATATCATATATATCCAGCATATACATGTATTTATAATATCACATAATCATTTAGAGGAAAGAAATGAAATGCACCGTTCATGGAGACGGTAAGCCGTACGTACACATGAATGCTACTTTCATTTCTATGTCGTATTAATGGAATTAAAACTATATGAGAGGTATGTATATTTTAATTCCTGAATTATATTAATCATTTAGATTTAGCATACATCATATATTTCCATTATATATATTTACTCAACATAATACATTACATTTGGGGATAAGAAATGAAATGCACCGTTCATGGAGACGGTAAGGCATACGTACGCATGAACGCTACTTTCATTTCTATCTCATACTTTAATGGAAAGAAAATAATAATTATATAAAGTTATATTATAATTCCATTATAACATCATATATAATAACTTTAAGTCCATCCTTTAGACGTCCCACATATGGCATTAAAGAATCACATCACTTTGAGGGGGTGGTAGTCTGCACTTCCTTAAATGAAGATATCGTGTTTACCCATAACGGAAACCATAAAGGTATGCCATAAATGAAAAATACAGAAGCTTAATTAAAACATAAACATATTATATATAATATATAAGTATAGTGTCATCTTTATGGCCACCTTTGAAGGTGTTAAAAGAATGTTGAACAATCATCGTTTCGGGAGGCAAAAATTCTCCATCCACAGAAACAGTATGTTCTTTAACCATTAGATGTAGGTGTGTGTAAGTGTAGCTCGAATACATCTTATAACAACATCCTAGTATGTTGAAGATACTGTATTTGTTACAAAAGAAAAGAATAAGAAGAGTTTAGGGGTTTGGAGAAGTAAAATAAAACAAAAGGACTCAAGTGAAGACATTACCTTAAAATCGGGTAACTTTCTTTGATTTTATCTCAAAGGCTTCCTTGGAAAGGATTCTGCCCAAAGTGAGGCTTAAGGGAGTTATAGAGGGATGTGGGGAGACAAAATGGGCAGGGGTTGGCCGAGCCAAAGCCTTTTGAAGTGTGGGTAAGGAGGTAGAGGTGGGGGCCTTTTATAAGAGGAGAGGAGGGGCACTCTTGTAAAGTTACAAAATGTTACTTTATTTTCAAAAGAGTTTCGGATTTTAAAGGTCCCACATTGATTTATTTAAGGATAAGGTGATAAGGGTTATAAATCCACTCATCCAATAGGTTATGGAAATATTTAGGTCTTAGATATTACATTATTCGTCCATTTTATTTAAATCGTTAAATAATGAGGTCATCACTACATCATCATGATGTCATAAATAATTTAATTTATTTAATGACTAAAAATTATAAAAAAATACCATGATGTAGGAAGTATTTTTATCTTTCCAATTACTCTTTATAGTCAAATATATGACTTGTATAACCCCATGTAAATTTTTTTTTAGTAAAACATCTCATGTTTGTGTCATTTTTACTCTAACATTAAATAAAAAGATATTTATGTCATTTCCCAAAAAAAGTGGCCTCATGGGGTCCCCAAGATGACCCATGGATTTTCTTGGTCAGACATGACACATCCAATGATGGTAGGACATGTGTCTAGGTCATTTAATTTTATTAAAACATTATTCAAACCATAAACTACACTAATTACCTCTAATCACGATTAAAAACTTAATAAGTTACTATTCACCAAAAAATTATTTTTATCCCATTGAACCACATTTTACTTCTTAATGACAACCATGTATGTCGGATTTTTGAAATTCAAAACACAAAGATGGGAAAATTTCATTTAAATGGAAAAATCAGTTTTTATAAGTACCACTTAGTGGTTTCACTATTCATCAAAAATTGATGTTTTTCAGAAAAATCCCAAAAATTCACCCTAAGCTATATTTGATATTCCAAATTCAAAAATGAAGCCTATTTTACAAAATTACAAACATATAAGTCACATTAATTAGTTTAATAATTAATTCCCGCTGTCAGAGGAAATAGCGTGTTTTTATGAAACAATAAGTATCAAAAGATTGACACTAGTTTAAGTCTGATTTCAATGTGAAATTAATTCCAACGACCACTATTGGATTTAATGGTAAAAATATATTCTAATTTCACTTTAAAACAAATTCAAAAGATAATCTAATCATATAAATAAATTAGATTAAAAGATGTTTTGAATTAAAATACATCATTTTTCACTATTCATTAAAAATGAACTTTATCGGAAAGATACCAAAAATTTACACAAAGTAAATTTTGATATCCCAATTATTAAGAAGAGTTTTATTTTGTCCAATATAATTTATAAGAGTAAAAAAATGTATTTAATGACGGTTCGCCATCAAAAGGCGATAAGTAAACCTTTAGTGAAAACTAGGGCATATATGCCTAAAATTGAATTCCTTCCGTATTTTAAGCCTTTATATTTTATTGGATAAATGTAAAAACATTTAAAAACTTATATAATCATAATTTAGTTATTTCTATCCATTACCTCCAATACAACGGCTACATGTAAACTACCTTTTAAAATAATATTATTTTTATTATTAGAGTGCAATGTAAGAATCCCAAGAAACTCGTTGTTGTGTGTTGGGTACGCCATCGAGCATAGCGTCCCCTTTAAAGACATATTTATATTTTATTCACAAATATGGATAAATATGAAAATGTCATATTCTTTATTTAGCTGGGGTGTTACAGAAATATTTAATTCAAACATGGACTCTATAATTACATTCTAAGTAAGCAATGAGAAGTTCTATTTATATTCAACCCTGATGTTTCTATAGGCCTTGTTCAGATATGACTATATATGAAATGTATTGTGATAAATCTCAAATAGTAAAACACTTAAGAGTCTCTGTGAGTCTATTCATCATAAAGAATAAATTTTGAAACATTTGGATTTTTGAGTAGGTTTGTGAATGTAAAATTATGAAGGGTTATGTTTTTGGAAGGAAGATGATACAAATGCTACAACGAATAATTAAGAAGATTATTAGATTCTATTGGTGTGAATGTTTTGTAAAAATGTGAGGATGATAATTGGGGTCATTTAGATAATGAAGAAGACTCTAATGAAATCTTTTTTTCACAATTATGATATTGATGTCGACAATGAAGATCTTGCTCTAGAAGAAGAATCTGACGTTGTAGTATAATGTGATGAAGAATAATCTCAAAAATTCACATCCCAAACTGAGGAAATGAGTTGAATATTATAAAACTATTGGTGATCTACATCAAATGGTTTAACGAAAAAGTTCATCAAAATTAGTTACACATAATTCCATATATTCAAAATAATAGCTAAATGATGTAAATTATGTTTTTGAAATTATAGAATGAAATCAGTCTATAAATAAATTATTAAATAAAATAACATGGGAACACAATTGTATTCTATTCAACAAAAATGTTATTTCTAAAAATAGGATTTTCCAGAACAAGTTGAATGAAGATATTGAAGTGGTAAGAAATAATGAAATATTAGTGTCCAATTGTTACTCAAAAATTGAAGGAATTAATTTTGATGAAACATTTTCTTTAGTCTCTTGGTTACAAATAATAAGAATCATTATTTTTATTTCTTCATAAATAAGTGATTTTTTTACGATGTATGTGAAATAAACATTTTTTAATGGTGACCATGATGTGAAGATTGCATTGAAGAACAATGTGGAATTATGGTCATGAAAGATTAATATTATGTGTACATGATGAAGAAATCATTATATGGGATAAGAAAATATTGTAGGGAATGATATTAAAATTTGGAAAATTTCTTAAGGAAGATGGGTTTTATTAAATTGAGGAGTTGATAGTAATGTGTTAAACAACAAAATTCAGGAGTATTCCATCGTTATATTTGATTATTTTGATGAAATATTTGTTGTCTTCAATGGTGAAATAAAATGTGAAATAATTTCTAAAGTTTTGATAAAGTTTTATTATTTTTCCATGATGGATGAACAAAATACTTTCTTAGTTTATAACTCTCACAAAAGAAGAAACAGGTTATTCTTTCTCAATAAAATTATGTTATGGAACTTCTTGAGATGTTTTCTGTGGAATATTCAAAACTATTTACCACATTGATTTTTGTGGGAACTGTGTTGTATAAAGACGGATAGTCAAGAGTATTGATCCTAAATAGTTTCAAAATCATATTGGAAGTTTTTTATATTTGAATATGGCTAGACCTGACAGTTTTTAGGCTGTTATATTTTTTGAAATATATAATTTTTACCCAAAAGAATAAATAGACTTGAAGGAAAAAATAATTCTGAAATATATCAATGGAAATAAAATTGGAAAAAATTATGTTACCTCAAAGATTATTGACTTGTTTTTGTATTCATATTCTTGTAATATAGAAAATGTTGGTAGTAGAAGATTCATTTCTGTTGGAGTATTATTTCCAAGAAAAATATATTTTAATTAGAATCTAAAGAAACAATATTTAGTAACTCTTTTCATATATAAATCATTGTATGTTTATTCAACTCAATCCTCTTCTCAATTATTTTGGAGGAAGACTTGTTGTCAATATTTACTTTTTTAATTAATATTACCGTTGATCTTGTGATTTGATAATATAAGTGAAATCAACCTTACAAGAAAATCATAACAATATTATCATTAAAAATATATTGATATAAAATATCATTTCATTAAAGGTGATCTGAAGATGAATTAATTGAAGATGGATTATTTTCTTACCTTAGAATAGGTTTCTGAAATTTTCAAAAAAAAACCATTACTAAAGGAATATTATGAAAATTTGAGGTTGAATATGGGTGTCTAACCTCTCTCTCATAAAGTATGAGGTATGTGTTTTTCCTCTATATCATATTCCTTTGGATAGTGTTGTTATGTGGGAATATTGTTCCATAAATATATCCATTTTTTATACTAAACTGTTTAAGGAAGCATATAAATAGTGGCTACTGACAATGTTATGATCTCAACATGTAACTATGTAAACTATTCTAAAAAAATTAGTTGCTGAAGGGCACTTTTATTCATGAATGTTGATAAATGAAGTTTTTGAAGGAATGGTGCTATGATGGTGGAATATATTAAAATATTTGTATGTCACTAATTTTGGAAATAATGGTTGAGTTGTCAATAATTATGATTACCTAAAAATAGTTAGATCATTTAAGATTAGAATTATGGATATGTAATCCATAATAGGAAGATATAATGTTTAGTGATTTATGATTCATGGTTGAAAAAAAATCCCATGGGGGAGGTTTTTGGGATCATGTGTGTTCGAATATGTTTTTATAATCTCAACGGAGATTTTATTTGAAGATTTTTATTTTGTTTTCAACGAATTAAAAAATAAAAAAGCTTTTAAATTGTAAAAATTCGACTCAAAATCATATTCAGATGATCAAACACACAATTCATTAAAAAATATCATCAATTTGAGAGGAATTCTTCTTCATAAAAATGATCATCAGACACATATCATATCCGTAAAGATGGTTTTGATCATAATTATGAAAGGAATCAGAGTCTCTATGGATTTTAGGGAAATATGATTCTAATTTTCTAGTATTTTACCTCTCATAAATAATATATTTTTTGAGAAAATTTATATATAATACTTATGAATGAATGGATAAGAGAATGTTATTCAAATTATATTGTGGTGTGTATTTGAAGGAATGAAGATGTTGGTTTTTCGTAAGACCAATAAGGTAAAATATTTGAATCATTAGAGAAAGAGGTCTTTTAGTATCATATTTAGAATAGTGAAGAAGTTATTAAAGTTGATGTATCTAATATTGGACCATCAAAAATGGTGTGCCTCTAATCATCGAAATCAAAATTTTAATTGTTGAGGAGTTGTTGAGAGTGGTTCTTGAATGTCAGAGATTGACCATCTTGAAGAACATCAACAATATACTCAACCATATTCATAAAAATATAGTTAATTTTTAATTGGTTCAAGAAAACTATTAAATTTTATTTGTGTTTATAATTTTGGTCCAGACTATTGGGCTAGAGCTGACAATGATCAATCAAATAGAAGCAGAGACCGAACAATCTGGCACTCACATAGATAATGTAATCAAAAGAAAGATCATTTTTTAGGAAAACAAGAAAATAATAACTACATAAAGTAATTATAAAAGTGTTTTTAATGTGGGATCACAGGTTGAATAGTTTGTAGAAAATTTTGGTAAAAGATGATTGAAGTTGATGCTAATGTTCTGTTGAGGAAGTAATATAATCATTTGAAGTTGAAACAATTTTTTTTGGTATAACAGTTTTAAAATGTTTTCTCAAGCATGTTGTATGGAAAATAAGATTAAGTGGCTTGATTTTCACTTGATATTGACTATCATAATGAGAATAAATATGTCTTCCACTTGTTTTTAATTGGTGAGGATAAATTTATTGATTAATATGTTCGTGTAAATGTTAATGGTGAAATTGGAGTGATAATTGGATTCGAAATAACAATCGTGAAGAAAGTATAAAGTATACTGAAGTCATGACAATATTCAATATGGTTCATCAATTGATAAGAATCACTAAATAAGTAAAATATATGTCATAAATGAAATTAAATTTTATTTTTTATAAATTTAGTTGACTGGGATTGTTTTTGAAAATCCCACATAACCCATTTTTTATGAAACATTAAATTCATGAAGTACAATATACTTTATCACATGGATGTACCACCAAGAGAGAAGGTGTAGCCCTGATTTTTTTAAAGAAAATGTTTTTTTGGATTCTTTATAAATGTGTAAGTTTTACATTATGAATAATTAAAGGACAAGAGAGAAGATCATATCCAGTTGATCATCGTATTGAGTAGGATCATCATACATGGAATCAGATTAGGATTTTCATACATAGGTATATGCATTTAAGAATTGTTTCTTTAGTATTATGACAGAGTTGTATTTCTGGACAAATCAATCAGACTTAGAAGATTAGAATGTGAAATTAGACTAAGTATCATTATAATTTCTATGATGTTCTTACCATCTATTGGATAAGATTGTGGTGAATTGTTATTAAGATATTATTTTTGAAGGTTGACACAACAACACAGTAACATGAATCAAAAATTGTTTCAAAAAAATTTATTACATCATTTAGTGGTACTTTAATAACATTAATTGTTATATTTATTATAGTTATACATGACTATAAGGTTATATTCTACTCATTTTTTCAACAAGAAATGATTGATTTATTGTGGACTGTATTTTATTTAATTTTTTCCGAACCATAAAAATGATGTAGCTACTCTTGTTGAGTAGTGAACCATATAAATTCTTTCGATTGTATGGATGATGGATTTATTTCATCTTGGAAACAACTCTTTAACTGGGGTGATGTTTGATTCTAAATAAATGAATTATAAAATAAATGGATATCATTAATTCACCCCAGTCCCTATCAGGGATACATTGGTTCTGCTTAGGCATTTGTCACTATCTTCCGAAGAGTGAAAGAGAGTCTAAATAAACTATCAAAGTATTAGAATACATGTTTTTATCATGTATTCATAACATGAATATTATGTGGGATAATTAAATACCTTTGGTGGAGTTTACAAATAATAATAGATTCCATTAAAAAATCCATATGGAACCATATGAAAAATACTTAGGGAAAAGGTTTTATTCTCTAACCAGTTGTGATGAATTTATATAATAATATTAGTTTTCCATGATATTAAAGAGGATAAGACTATGACTGTACAAAAAAATCTAGACAATATGATAAATTCCCAGATACGATACAAGAGTTCTACTAATAATAGAAGGAAATACATCTAATTTCATGTTGTGGATCATATACTCATTATGATTTCAATATATAAGAGAGTTTTAATGTATAGTAAATAATCAATATATATGAACTAACTGTAATTTGTATTTTCAAATACTAGAATGAATTAGATCACTATATTATCAGTTGTATCTAAAACCTGACCATTATAATGTATAATAAATATTAAATGATTCATTACTGGGGAGATACATTTAACATATAAATCATGTTCTAAAATTTTATGGAATAGAGTTATATAATGATTGTAATATATTGTGCAGCTTATTCATATTCATGAAACCATTAAGAAAACATTTTATAATCAAACAACATGATTGGTGAAAATCCTTTCGAAAATTTACAAACTATATGAGGAAACATGTGATCATGAAGTTGTTTCAAGGAAGGTGTTTAAACTTTTCTCAATAGCTTATCTATTCCACAATTTTGAGAATGAAATTATGTATTGGTTAGAATATAATAATTTCAAACTTCATATTGTAGTATAACATAACATCTTGGTTGAGCAGGGAATTATTTTATAATAGTGGTATAATTCAAGAAGATATTTAATCGGATAATTTTATAGTATTATATTTAGTAAACTGAATTCTTTTTTTAATTAATCATATCTAAATTATCAATGTGTGGATTTTTAAGTTTTATCCAAAATAGGTTTATTTTAAGTAAAAAAATTTAATCATTACGACACATGGAATTTTAATGACATTATAATGGGTTTTCTGAAGTTTTATGTTCCACACAATGCCGAGTCATATTGAAAATATTAATAAAATATTATTATTATTTTAAATGGTATATAATATATTTCCCTTTTATTGGAGGGAAATAAAAAAACATACCACATTATGATTATAAAAGTTTGTTAAAAGTTTTTACATTTATCCAATAAAATTAAGAGGCTTAAAATGTGAATTAATATAATATTATGCAAATATAATCTAATATTCTTTTAAATGTCGATTTACAACATTTTGATGGAAAACCCTTTATAAATCTTGTTTTTAGTCACATTTGTATGTCTTATTTGACAAAATAAAATTATTATTTAGAATGGAGACATCAAAATATACACTGGATGAAATTTTGGTATTTTTCTGATAAAGTTAATTTTTAAAATAATAGTGAATAATACTGCATTTTAATTCCAAACTTCCTTTTAATATAATTTATTTATATGGTGGGATTAAAATTTTAAATTGGTTTAAAGTATAATTCGATAATATTTTTACCATTTAATCCAATATTGGTCATTATACGTAATATCACTTGGAAATTGGACATAAACAACTCTCAATATTTTGATAGTTATTATTTCTCGAAAACACGCTTTTTGTTTTGACTGTGGGAATTAATTTTAAATTAATTAATGCATCATATATATTTTTAATTTTGATAAATATACATAATTTTTGAATTCAGAATATAAAATATAGTTTAGGGTTAATTTTTGGTATTTTTCTGAAAACCATCAATTTGGGATGAAGTGTGAAAACACTCATTAGTAGTTAAAAAACCAACTTTTTCATTTAAATGAAAATTTAACTCTTATATGTATTTAATATCGAAAATATAAAATACATGGTTATTATAAGAAAGTAAAATTTGGTTCAATATGATGAAAATAATTTCAAGTGAATTGTATCTTTTGAATTTTATTTACCATAGTTAAAGGTAAATAGGGTAATTTAAGGTAAAAATAATATTATAATGATATAAAATTACCATAACACATGTCCTAATATTTTTGGATGATTCATAGCCGACCAATAAAATCCTTGGGTGTAATTTTTGGCCATTGAATGCCTATTGGGTAAGATAATGACATTAATAACGTTTTATTTAATTTAAAAATAAAATTATCATAAACATATATTATTTTTCTAAATCAATTTTAATATGAGATTATATAATTGATATATTTAACTATTAATATTCATTAGTAATCTAAAAATATTTACAACATCATGGTATTTTATTTATAATTTTTAGACATCAAATAAATAAAATTATTTATGACACAATAAAGATGTAGTGTTTACCTCTTTAATGAATGATTTAAATAAATAAGATTAAAAAAATTAAAACTATATCCAAAATCTATCAAATTTTTATTGGATGATTTTATTTATAAGAAGAGTCATCTTATATTCATATTTAATAAGTTTTAGGCCTTTAGGAACTGAATATAATTATATAATAAAAATATATTTTAAAACATTTCTAAAGAGCCCCTCCTCGCCATTATAAAAATCCATCATCTTTAACCCATTACTCACACCTCTCAAGTCCCATGGCTCATCCAACCTCTGCCCAAATACATTCTCAAGATCCATCTATTACACCTATAATCCTTACCTTAGTTAAAATGCACTTTAAGAAATCCTATTGGTTCAAACCATAGGGAGTTACCCGATTTAATGTTAATGTCTTCTTTTAAATTATTTTCATTTATTTTACATCTCCAACCCCTTAACTATTTGTATTCCTTATTTTAAAATAAAACTAGATTCTTCATTATTCCATGTTTTTGATATGATATGTTTTTGAACGAAACATACACACACCACCTTTTAATGTGTAAAGAATATATTGTTTCTGTGGACGGCGAAGTACTGCCTCGCGAAACGATGATTGATCAATCTTTTCCTACCACCTCTTATGGTGGCCATTAAGGTGTAACTGTATTTACCTATGATATATAATATATTTAAATTGTCTCTAATATTATGTATTTTTCATTTATTTTAAATGTTTTTGGTTTCCATAATGGGTAAATACGATAATTTCATTAGAAGAAGTGCATACTACCGCCACCTCAAAGTGATATGACTCGTTTATGCCTAAAGCGGAACTTATAAAGGTCAGAATTAATTAAATTACATATGATATTATATTTTAATTATAATATAACTATTTATTGTTATGTTTTAATTCCATTAAATATGAAATAGAAATGAAAACATCGTTCATGCGTACGTACGGCTTACCGTCTCCATGAACGATCATTTCATTTCATACCTCAAAATGTTATGTACTATTAGAAATACTTATATATACTGTATATATATTATATATATGATATATAAATCATGAATATAATTCTAGATAAAATGTAATTTTTACCAAATGAACAACTTGTAATTATAATAAGTTCATTTTGACTCAAGTAACAAATATCGAACAAATGACTATTGTTATCTTAAATGATTTCATAATATTTATAACATGGTAATAAGTGATATAAAAAGAATAATAAACTTAAAAAGGTTCTTAAGAATTTAAAAATTAACATTATTTTATTATTCAGGAGATTAAATAATGAATGAGTCATGTCGGACATGAGGTTAGTGGTTTCTTATTTCACTTTTAATTCTGTGAGATTTCCATTGTTCAACATATATTTATTGCATGTGGTGTATTGTGTACTGCCATTTGATATATATTATCATGATTATATTTATATTAATGGTATTTTGTGATTCATTTTTTGGTTATTAACTTCTGGTCTGATGAATCAATTGATTACAATGTGGTAAGGGGTGTTAATCTCACTTTTTATTCCCGTGAGATTGATTCTATATTTTCCACAATTTCCTCTTGGGTGGTGTATGTAATAACAATTATTTTATTCTTTATGTAATATAATTTAATTTATAGGTATTTACATAATAATTGTATGATTCTTCTTTAATGGGTTGTATGTTTCATAAGTTACCAAATCAGTAAGGGAACTTTTTAACCCAATTTCCAATCTTTGGGTTATTATTCTAATTCTTAATTATGGAATACTAGGATTATGCGTGGAATCACTATTTAATTATTTATGTTGAAATTTCCACTCCCCTTTTTGTTGATATACTATTTATTCACATAATATCCCAATTGATAAATTCTAATGTCATTTATATGATATTTGTATGGGACATTGTCTCAATTTACATTCCATTGAGACTTATTTGTTGGTATACACAAAATAACTTTTATATGGTGTATATCAGTCCCTTTGACATATTTTACTATGAATCTAATTATTCTCAATATATTATACTCTTCGATCAATGTTATTCTGTAATTATTTTTATTCATGTCGTAAGAGACTCTTTAACTAAAATATTGTTTTAAATGCTTTAATGATTTATTCTTATAAATATTTCATATTAATGACTATGTTTTAAAATTGGTTTTAAGGATTTATTTCTCTAAATATTTTTTTTTAATATTAAAATGGCATGGGACACTATGATTCAAAAATCTATTTATTAAATGTTTTAAATGGTTTAATAAGGCATTGATTATTTATATGTAATGAAATGATATATTGTCATTGAAATTTGGAAATTTTATCTTTCCTTAAGGAATGATTTATGTGTAATGAATATGTTATGGTTATTGGGCATTGTTTATATATACGAGTGGTTCTGTGATAAACCTAGGGAGGGTGAGCCAGAGATAGCTCTCCAATGCATTGGGTAACATAACGGAGGAAAACATTAATGTTTTTATTAATATATTTTGAGAATATACTATGATGGGTATTCCATACATAAATTCCTACGTAATTGTGAAAGATACAATGTATGTATGTTATGCATGCAACAAGTAACCTTTGGGATTTATGTTTTATGTTTGTTATTCACAAATAATATGATTTTATAAGGTATGTTTTGATTCGGAAGTATGGTTTCAATGATTTGTATTTATGTATTGGATGATGTTTTAATTCCTTATTTTATAACCCTTACTGAGCTTTTTATGCTCATCCCATGTTTTGAATTGTTTTTCACATTACTTAAAGATAAATAGGTTCAAGGATGGGATCAAGGAAAAGTCTTGTTGACTAAAACATTGAACTATACATGAATCTTTTCAAGAGTTTTTATTTTATGAAAAAATGAAAAACTGATTAGAAGTGTCAAATTTTTAATTTTTGATATGTAATATAACTGTCATGGCCTAATTCTCTAAAACTCTAAACCAGAGAATATCCCCAATGTGAATTATCCATTTAATTCATGGTTATGTAATGTGTTAAGGTTGGGTCCTTATAGTTGGTATTAGAGGTCAGTTTAGATAACTTTAGAGTTTAGGGTGTTATTAAATCATAAGTGACATAACCATAATGGTTATCATATTAGAAATATTAATAGTTATTTTATAGGTGATAAATGGTTATTACGTTTTAGGGATCCAAATGAAAGGTATTAGATAAGCTTTGAGGATAAAATTTTTCATGGTTATTTTCTAATAATTTGACTCCTTTTTTTGGAATGTAATAAAATTGTATAGTTTTTTAAAAAGGAAAACACATAGACCATGTGACAACCTGACGCGTTAGACAATGCTCTCAGAATCAAACCCACAACCAAAGTGTGACTGGGATTTATCACCTACCATAGGACTACATGAATTAAATGGTTAGTATGACTTATTCTCTTTATTTAAATGATTTTATTGATCAAGAATAAGTTTATTTGAGATCTTATGTTTTATCTAATATAAATCCTTAGTATAGGAAAAGGATTTGTTGATTAAGTGACAAAGGTTATTTTGGAATACATTCACTCTTTGGGAACACTATGTGCTGAAGGAAAATTGAATACTGTGGGATTTAATTTGTGGAGTAATGGTTGAAATATTATTTTGGATGAATCCATGTATTTATTGTGGAAATAAGGTGATTTCGGTTATTTAGGGAAATGCTTAAACTATCATAGAGAACATGTGATTAGGTTAATTACACTTTAGTATGAGACATTATGTGTAGTCGATGTTTTTGGAGATAAATGTTAAGATTTACTATGGAAGTCTATGTGATTAAATCCTTTTGGGTTTTGGGTTTCAATATTAGATTGTATTATTTTAAAAAAAATTTAAGGAAAATTGTATATTGAATGGTCTTTCTTGAAATTTGGGTTTTTTTTTATTTTTTGAGATTAAGAATTGTATTTATTTTTATAAGGAATTTTATTTTATTGGGAATATCTAATCTTATACTAACAAATTTTGGTTTTGGTTAGTGTCTAAATATTGTTGAAATATATAGTTCATCTTTTGTGGATTATGTGTTTTCATAAAATTTGATTCTATCACATTTTATGTGACCAAGTCATCTTGAATACTCATCTTTTGGAGAAAAGATGAGTGTGTGGTAGAAATTTTGTAAATGATGAAAGTCTACATGTCATGTAAGTATGTTTCCTTATGTACTTATTAAACCATACAAATATATTTTATAACTTTATGAAAAGGAACTTAAAACAAAATCATTGTTTTTTTACATTTACTACTAGGAATCCAATGACCGCTTAACCCATCACTAATTTGTGGGTTTATTATTGTTAAATTTCATCTAATCATGTTTTTTGTCACTTTGAAGCAGAAATTGAAACTTAGTTTCTACTCCATATCCATGTTTTCATCGAATCCATGTTTGAGTTATCTCGAGTGACCATTGTACTTCTCTTACTCTCTTTTAAATTGATAGTTTTATTTACTCTTTTTCTAATGTGGAACTTTCCATGATGATTCCATGCCCAATTTTAAAATTGTGAGGATGAAATTTCCAAAAAGGGGGAAGGATGTAACAACCCAGGAAAATATAGAATATGACATTTTCAAATTTGTAAATATTTTCGAATTAAATATTAATTTTACTTTAAAGGGGATTTAATATTTAATAGATTATCTAATAAACAACAATGGGTTTCTCTGATGTCTTATATTGCACACAATGATAATTCATATTGAAAAATAATAATAATATAATATTATTATTTTAAATGGTTGTTAAAATCTAGCCATTTTATTGGAGGGAACGAACAGAACTAACCATATTATGATTATACATGTTTGTTAAATGTTTTTAAATTTATCCAATAAAATTTAGAGGCTTAAAATGTGAATGAATCAAATTTTAAGCATAAATAAATTATTATTCTTTAAAATGCCAATTTACAGCCTTTTGAGATCCACATATTAACTAGTATACATAGTCCACTATCACACAAAAAAACTAAAATTAATAGTAGAAACAATATATTTTACATGGTCTTCCACTTAAAGAAATTGTAATTTCTATTGGCATGATTCATATTTACCGAAGATCTTATAGGACATTAGTTTAATCACTAGGAATAAGAATGTGTAAAGTTGAGAATTCAAGTCATGATACACCTATGTATCTCATTTGTTTTTATTTTTCTCCCCCAATTTAAGAATAATATAAAATTTTATTCCAATGAATTTCCACCTAAATAATAATTCTATTGAGTTATAAATGAGTTGTTTAGTGTCCTCCTTCTAAATTATGTTCCGCAATATAATGTATTTTATTATTATTTTTTATACATTACCACTCAATGATAATCTATGTAACAATTATTTTGGTGATTTTCATTGATCAAAGCTATTTATAGAAAATTTGAAATATTTTCATTTATGGAATAATATATTTTTATTCTAGAAAATTAAAATTTCAAATTCAAAATTTAGACAAATTATTTTCTTTCAAATTCTACCCTATTTACTTATATACTTTGTACATTTTCATCCTTTAAATAATATCCACGTCATTAAAAAATAATTGTATTTTTTGTATAATAGACATGTATTTTTTTTAATCATTGATTCCCTTTCCCACAACAACACTAACTCATCAACAGTTTGATCTATCATCCTTTATAATTGGTTGAACCAAGAACTCTATTTTTGATATTTAATCCACTAAAACATACATTAACATATTTTAATATTTTTTAATTTAGTTCTAGTTGAATTTATTAAAATAATTATAAAAAATTAATTTTGTGGAAATTTAATTTTTTTGTTGATATCATAAGAGTATGTTGAATCTCAAAATGTACTCAATAGTTCAAGGGATTAATAAAAAATTTAAGAAATAATAGATATAAATAAGATTAAAAATGAATATTTTGTTTCTGTGTGATGATTCCCCTAGCCAGTATTATGAATTTTAGTTTAATAATATAAGAGTAAATTCCACATAAAAAATTCCATTAATGATGACACAAAATGATTTTTTAAAATTTTCAACTAATCATACAATGTAATTCCATTATCAAAATTCATAGTAGATAAATCTTACACAGTGATATAATCAATCCCCCCAAATGATATTAACAGTAATTAAATTAGATTATGGCTCATAACTACTCAATACCTTTCCCAATTCTCTATGAAAGGGAATAATTGAATCTTATAGAAATTTAATGCATTTTATGATTCTTTATTCTAGAGTACAAATGAAAAATGGGGAATTATAGGGATATATTCCGATTTTAAACATAAAATATTACACATTAAGAGAAAATAAAAATACTAAAATACTTCCCCAAAACTCTTCTAATGAATATTATATAATCCAGAACTATTGAATATAATTTATCTCAAATAAGACACCGAATATAAACTGATTTCGAATATTCTTTATCTATTATAAATGAAATAGAACAAAATTATAGTATCAAATTATTCTTATTAAACATATATATATCTATCAAAAATACACAATAGTATTGTAATATTCTTAAAAAAACATATCACAAAAAGGTCATAATGGGTTATAGAAATCCTCCAAGGTCACAAAATATCCTTATGATATATTTGGATCAATATGATTAGATTCAAGTGAAATGATTTTAAATTATCATCCAAGGTGTCCCATGAAATCACATCAACTATAAAATATAAAAATTTAGTGATCAATTCATTGAGATATACGAACTGGAAAATATATTATATATATTGAATTTTTCTATTAAAAAAATGAACTATATTTTTTCATGATCATTTATGGAATAATTATACCAAATCCAGATGTTCGTATAAACATATTACACATTCAATATGAGAATAAATAAGGGTTACACAAAAGAAATTATAACGTGATTCCACATTTTTTATATTGTATTGTGGGATGTAACACTAAAAAATATTTTACTAACATCTTTAGTAAATAATCTGAAATTGGTTCAATATATAATGATATATAATATCAACACCAATATTCTAAACCATTGGTGAAAAATTGAAATTTTGATCTAGGATTCATACATGAAATGTTGAAAAATAATATTTTGATTGAATAAAATCTACAAATTCATACATTTTTACTAACAATCAAGGTCACCAATGATAATGAAAATAAATTTGATATAAAAGTGTTTTTCTATATACCCTATCATATTTTAGAGGAAATATATAATGATAAACAATAATATGTAACTCATCACTTTTTATTTAGAAAAATAATGTTAGAAAATAAGTTTAATGTTTTATACATCTTCCAAACCCAAAACCAAAGAAAAAATTTCATTTATATAATAATAATAGAAAAAATATTCTCATCTTCGGTATAAAAGGCTAACAATAAACTATTAATAGATATATCACTCTATCATAATATATATATTGTTTCTAAAACAATAAGAAAAGACCTAAAATACTCAGTAAAAATTCTAACAATTGATGATATAACACAGAGTTTTAACACTTTTTCTCATCGATTGAAAACTAGTGAAAAAATATATAACAAAAACATATTTATTCATCAATAAAAAATAAAATAAATCCTTTAAACATTTAATTGTACTTTGTATAGAATGTTGTTTGATCCCAATATTGGTTAATATATATACCACCTAATATAGTGTATGAAAGAAACCACCTATACCACTCTGTACACAAAATGTTTATATCTATTTTGGAATAACATGTTCTGAAAAAATGCCCATTGTTTTATGAGAAATAATATAATCATTTTACAATATCATTGTCAAATAAGGAATTATAGTGGAAATTACAACATTTGGGTGGGTGTTTTAGTTTTTATTTTTAATTTCTATTTATATATATTTATATATATACAATGATAATTTTATTTAAGTCTCCCTCTGTTTCATCGTCCCCGCGAGTAAGTTAATTATTTTTATTCCACTATTTAGATAGAACTATTATCATTTCCTTAAATTCAATCTCATATTTTAAATTATTCTTCAATGTTAGTTATTTTTTTTTTCTAATATTCTATGAGAATGTTATGAATTAAATATGGTGATAGATATTCTATTTCTATAAGTGTATAAGAATATGGATCAAATATATATTGAATGGTTCTCATCATCATATTCAAAATTGATGAGTCATATATCTTCCAAAAATACCACTAATGAAATTAAAAAAAATTATTTATTCTTGTAAACTAGTCATCAATACTATCAACATAACCTATTTTCATATCATAAAATATAATTCTCTATACTTTCATATTGAATTCCATGACATTATATTTCCCTCATAAATAATAATTAATTTTTTAAAAATTGTCCTACTTGTTCAAAGTCCCATGAATATACCCTATACCTTCTCAAAAATTTACTTCAATGGAGAAATATAATATTTTATATCACTTTAAATATTTCAGTTATTTTAAAAATCCATGGGATTATTATCATTATAGAGTGGATTGCCCACAATTTTTGAAACTCTCACTTATAACCCATGTGATATGAGAATTGTATCATCCTATTTATCCAACCATGATAGTTCTCACTAGAGAGGGGGAACTCCTATGAAATTTATTGCATTAAAATTCTCTAAAATTATTAGAATATTATATATTTTATAGGATACATTCACTTTGATAGTTATTGTAAACAACATATTAGCCTTAGATCAAAGAGGGGAGGAGGGGGTTAATCGTTACCCCTTTTAATTTTATAGACTAATATTTCTAAAATCAATCTTTTTTAAATTTCAAATTACTAAAAAACGCTTCTTTAATATTTTATACACATCTCAAATAATATAATAAATAAAATTCTACAAATATAAGGATTTTCATGGTATTTTATAGTGACTTACACCATGAAATATTGGTTAAACCCCCTTACATTTATTCTCCACTACATAATGTATTATTTTCCTATACACCCAATTAAAAGACAATATTACCCTTAATAAAATCCACCATAAACAATTTATTATTACCCCTAAATTAAATATCCTTCTTCTGTGAGAGGTTATTCACCCAATCACAGTCATCTAGCAATTGGTTGGACCCCTAGTTTCGTCCTTAATATTCAAATGATGTGTTCCATTGTGGAAGTATGTTTTAATACTAAATTCATATAATCTTACATGGTCAAACATCCTCAGTTAAAAATTTCAGTAGATTCATAATCATATTATTGATCGTGAAACTCTAACAAATCATGAATTAAATGATCCGTAAAATATTTAATACATTGAATCAAATTATTCTACTTCATCAAAGGATCCATGGTTGAAACCATTTCACTATTCATGATCAAATGATGGATAAGAATATATAAAAATACTCACATATATTGAAATGTTTATCACATTAAGCACCCATTTTCCATCATGAAAAAATAATAACTCATGTGATATCTCATTTATTTAATTTTCTAAATTACTAAATTATTTTATCATTCAAATAATTCATTTATGTTTTTTAATGAGACAATTATTTTCCCCTAAATTAAAATATGAGGTAATATAATTTTCTGATTTATAATTCCTCGTTTTAAATAAGTAAAAATATGTATGTAATGTTATGGAATCTCATTTGAAATACTCAATGGTTTTGTTTATCCTTTATTTATTCAAATTAAATTCCATCGGGTAGATAATGTGTCATTTTCTCTTAATAAGAAATGGAATCAAGATAAAATAATTATTTCTAAATATAAATATATAACATGGCTCTTATCTCATTAATATGGCTTTAATAAACCATAAATTCATAATTATTCACACACATTACATTTTTTTGCTCAAAATATTCATACCATCCTAGTTCATTAGATGACATATTCATTTTGTATTACACGTGGATTTACATTTAATCACATGGTATAATTTTTGGATGATCTCTTTAAGCTTATATAATAATTTATTACATGCATAATTTTTTTATTTCACGAATGTGAACATACTCCACATGGTTTATTGGAGAACATGAACCCATTTTATCTTATTCCTATAGCACATGCCATGTTTCTATAGTGTGTGAAGAGTTACTAAATACAAAATATTTCATTGTAAATTCATCTACACCGATGATATAGTGTACCAAACTATATGATTATGGATCCTAAATTATCTACTTTTATATCATTGATTCCATCATGATGAATAGAAATGATATGGTCGGGTAAACTTGGTATCAGTGGCACATATGGGGCATGTGGATCATCTCTGTTACATAGATGGTGTCAAGTTTGAAACCCCAAATTATTCCCCTCACACAACATAACATTATGTTAGTACATAAATCCCAGTTATACCACTACATAGGTAACTTATAAAACCTCAACTAAGATAAGGAATCTACCTGGTAGCATAACATTAGTTAAGACTATCCTTATATGAGTGGGAACTATTAAATAGCCTATGTGTACCCCCACACAGCTCAACATTATTTCGGTTTACCCTTATATAGAATCATTATACCATTAATTATTTAATAGAATTCTATTCAATTTCCTCAATGAACACAAATGAAGCATTCACAAATACACAACTTTGTAACCTTAGGTAGCTAATGCCATAATGTTATGCATCCATTAGTTATCTTCTTGTACCATTACTTGGATGAAGACTTATCCATGGGAAATTCACATGAAAACATAAAAAATGTTTTGAAATTCAAAATATTCCACTACATAGGTATCCAATTAAACTAAAATTACTCTGTACAAACATAATAAATCCCAAGGCTTTCAATATTCAATTAAATAATCTTCATGAATGAACATAAAAATGTTTCATCGCCCTCTGTCCAATGATTTCTACATTCAATAATAGAATATTTTATAGTATTATTCAAAATTAATCAATAGTAGGAAATACATAATATTTTTCAGTTACATTAATCATTTCTTCTGAAAAATAAATATTTTCATGTTTTTTCTTATTTTAAATAATGATTTAGTTATACAACTATAGTAACACATTTCATTGAACATAATACTATGTAAAAAATAAAAAAAATCTACATGTAATTTTACAATAATGAAATATAATTAAATTAAATGAATTAATAAAAATTCTCAAAGCATCAGCACTTCATTTTCACTCAGCAACACAAATTAGTTCACAAATGAAAAATGAATCACATAGACATAATATCATGGGATCAAAAACACTATAATTTTGTGATATATTCAATCCATATTCATAGATAGATTCCACTTTAATTTACTAAAATTGTTGATTAATTTGAAAATCAATAAAATAAGATATGTCAGATATAATATTGAGGAAAAAATTAATAATAGATTAAGGAGTGTGTTCATGATTAGATTGACCACTAGTAGTCTTCTAAAATTGATTGATTTATAATTGAACTCAAATCAATGACAGTATTTCATGGGGAAGGGGATGGTTAATAAGGATATGGTAGGCTCCCTAGGTTCAGTTAGAATAATTGAGGTGGTTTCATGATGGATATTAATTTAAAATAATATTTAATTATAATTAAAAAAATTAAAACTAGATTGAGGCCATCGTGTACTTAATACTCCTATAATGGTTACATTGTGTCGTATTGAAATAATTCCCAAAATATAGGGAGCATCATTGGGTATCAAACATGATACAACCAGATACCTAATTGTACTTGCAAGACATTTATGAAAAATTATCCCCCTTCCACATTCCCCAATTCTATTCATAATCCCTTGAGACTTCCAAAATCCTATAAAACCATCTAAAAACAAATCCTTAAACCTGAAAAACTGAATCTAAATATTCAATCACTAAATGTAATGATATCTAAATCCACTAAAACATAGTTTAATACAAGTAAAATTTTATAGAGAGATATATATTTTAAAAATCTCAGACCATATGATTAATCATTCCCAATAATTACCATCGATAAATACTCTAATTAGATTTATCTTTTGTATCAAATACCATAGTTTAACCATGGAATCTAAATGATTAAATCATGTTATGATTTATATTTATAACATCATTTTAATTTAAATAACATACTTTGATCCCCAATAATCATAAAAAATATTAAAATAGAACAGAGGTATAAAAAACATTATATCTCAATGAAAAATATAAAAATAGTTAATCAATACCTCACTCTTCTAATTATTCTATAAATTCATTGGTCTCTTAACCACCATGATAAATATATAATTTAATCTTTAAAAAACTATATTAACTTCAATATAGAATATCCACTTGAATCATAATCATTAAAATCAATATTATAATAGTCTACAATAGTTTCCTAAAACCAATCATTACTAATTATAGGATTCCTAGAATCATTTCCATACTATTAGCACTCAATTCTCAACCATTTTCTTGATAAATGATGTACCAGATGGTCCATTAACTTAATAAGATTTTCTTGAAATATTAAATTGAAATATATTTAAATTATTATAATATATATTTATATTATCATGTTTTTTGAAATCCACATCCCTTTTATTATATGAATAAAAAATTTCGATCATAGATTTTATAAAAATCCATATATATAGGTAAAATTCCATAATTTTACATTCCGTTAAATTATTTAGAAATAAAAAATGATTATACAATTTTAATTCAATTGATTATAAAATAATTTTATTCCATACAAATTCCAACAATTAATACCTTCATATAACTAGCATATTCATTTCAATGAGGATTATTCACTATCTTGGGTTTTTCCAACAATATGGCGTTATTAAATTACCGCTTGAATGGGTTTTCCAAGAATTTCATCCTTAGGATTCACTATAATCAAATCGTCATAAATGTCACACTCTTGAATAATAATTTTTATACTATTCATTTTATGATTTTAATTATCACTCAATCCACGATGCATAATACTGTGATATTATAATTTCCTTTTATGTTTCATCAATCATCAGCCCTATTCATAAGAACCTTAAAATCAAAATCAAACTCATTACACCATATTTAAGGGTTTCATGGTGATCTACACAACCATTTACCATGATAAATATTTCATATCCCTATGATTCATATTTTCCAAAAAATAATTATAACATTATAGAGACTCATTTCAAAACTAACCTTAACTCCCTAACAATTCTATACAAAACCTCTTACAGAGGTCCTATCTTATAATGAATGTGATACTCTATTCGTAATCATAAAATGGGGTTTATAAAAGTTATATCTGTTCAAATTAGATGCAATTAAAACTTATTTTTCCTTAGTTTAATGATTTTAATACCTACTTATGGTGTTTTCATAACATTATAATCCTGGTGCTTATCACCCTGATTCCACATATATGAAACCCCATTTTAGTCTCCATTGAATCAAGAGAATAAATAACATATAAATCAACAAAAAAATTAACTTTATTACCTTAGTGATGGTATCATGGAAATATTCACTATATTATGTCCTAATTAATCACTAATCCCCATCTCAAAATTGATCGTTTGATGAATTAATTTAATAGAAGGATAATATAAGAAACTATAACCATACAAACTCAAGAAATTCAATTATAAAAACTAGATAAACAATTATGTTGCGTTGAATTCCCAAAAACAAACTATATATAATATATATAAACTTAAATTCTCATAAATTATAATGTTAAAATCTATCAAAAATAACACTACATTTTTTTAATTTAATACTCATCAAAAATTTATATGTGTCTTCATCTAGATTAAATTATTTTAAATAATTATCTAGTTCCGTAGGAGTTATAAAATGATTTATAACATATTGGATTCTATCAAACCATGTTTTTAAATTGGTAAATACATATTCCTCTATAATATCTAGATGGAATAATCCTTAAATTAAATGGTAATCCTAAACACCTTCTATCCTTATAAAAAATAATATATTGAAGGATAACTAGACTCACAATATAAAATATTTAAGGGGTAAATAAAATTGATTATTATTTATATATAATGTCATGATTAATCATAAAATTACTAATATTATCCAAGGTCATTATATCCCCTGCAAATATCTCAATCACAAAACTTTATCCCTTAGGATTGTAATAGTTCTAAGGTAATCTTCATGTAAACATTCTTAAAATATCTAACAATGAACATAGCTCATTTGACTATTATCCTGATCTAAAGGTCTTAGACACTTACACCCAATAAACTAGGTTCAACATGTCTTGTACAAAGATCCCACATGGATTTTATGCATTATAATTAACAACTGTGATTCCCAGACAATCAAAATCTATTCTATAGTATACCATGAATAATTTACTAGAATTACACAAAATTTATAAAAATAAAACAATATATCATGGGATCATAATATATATTAGCCCAACTAGATAATATCTAATTAGACACAATCACACTAAAATCAATTAATTTTTTGGCATACCTCAAGAAACATATTTGATTATTTTAAACTGGTATACATGCATATCTCAAGAATACATCTCTATAGTGATAAATATTTCAAATAATATAGTGATTAGTTTTTATTTCTGTAAGGAAACATAGAAAAAAATATTATTCACAATGATACTGACCAATTTAATATTTTTTATTTAAAATAAAAAACAAATTTTTTAATGAGTATGTTTTAAAATAAATTCTCTAATTTTAATTTTTTTAAAATTAATCCATTATTCAATATCACAAAAAAATTATCATTCCACATGGCCCTAAATTCTATGTATAACAGATGTATTTATGCTACTTTACTACCATTTATATATGTTAAACAATAATCCATAATTAACTAAATTGTATATTTAAATTCACATGAATCTAATAATAAAAAAATGACCGGTAATAATTCAATTTTTTTGAGAGAAATTAATTTACTATATTGTTGTTGACCAAAAATCATACAAATTTCAAATCTAAGACCCAACCAATCCAATATAGTTCTATAACTTCCACAATATATAAATTGATTATAAACTCCATGTTCTTATGAAATTAATTTATTATATCCTCGACCTAGTCATCATTCATATGACCTATTATCAAGTGTTATATTCCATAGCAAATTGTCAATGTATTTTAGAGTCTGTTAACTATTATAAAGAATATCTATTAATATCATATGGGGTGAGTATACCCAAAATAAAATAAAAGAAAACCGTAAATTATTACCCAAAACAAATAAGATATATGAAAACATTAGTTTTCAACATTGAATTATCTCTGAAGGAATATCATGAAATTTTCATAATCATTATGTAAAAATATAAAGATTCCAAAATAATATAATTTCATTTATTTATAAAGGATGACCTAAAAATTCCAATCTCTTCCAATGAATAAATAAAATATATAAAATAAGTGAGATACATTTGAACTATGACCTCGATGTCATATATGTATTGTCTCCTCATCAACATTAAGCTACTCTGGGTTTTGACTAATTCAACAAATCAAAAATTAATATATATATTCGATGTATATTATTCACACACACTAAGGTGAATACATAAGGGGATATTATAAAGCTTAATAATACATCTAAAATGGGTTTTCTAACATTATACATTGTATATAAGATGTTATATATTATATGAAATATAGAAATAATAAAAAATATACATAAAATAAAATAAAAAATAATATACATATACATAGTTTCTATTAATCAATTAAACAACCAATTATATTTTATAAACTAAATGTAAATAAAAATATATAATTGATATTTGTTTCACTTGTGGTATCCAATAAATACATAAAATCAACCTTATCTGCTATAGTAATAATAAAAATACGAAAATTATACACTATATATCCTTTAGATAAACTATAATTGTTAATAAAATGCATGTATGATATATTTTTGGAAGGAAATACAACATCTCTTTGAAGGATAAAATATCACATTGATGTGGAAACTATGAACAAGATTTATGGAATGTCAATATTCTTCCAATTTTGAGTTATCATACTTTAGTAACCTTATAATATTTAAATATAAGCACATTCATCCTTGACATGCTTATGATGACTCGATGAACCAATAAATATTACGTGAAAATTACCCATCTCCTATTACATGATTAGAATAATAAGATATATATATATCAGCAATCAATAGTAATAACTATGTAATCTTTCAGAAAACATTATCAAGGCCTCCTAGAATATAAAAAATAAATATAAATTAGAAACAATGTGTTATAACAAAATTTTACAAATCTAGACAATTGTTGTATAATATTGTGAAAATGATATATAAGTGGAAGGATATACTAGAAATTTATTACAAACTAATAATTATATCAGAGAATGAAACATATCATAGAGTGGAATAATAATATATTAATTTAATATATTTTATAGAAAAACAATTTAATCCATGTATTTGTAACAAATAAATACATTATCATGTGATGTCTCACATTAACGTATTCCATAGTGTGAAAAATCACTATAGAATATATATGTGAGAAGGGATCTATCTCTATTGTTGGATCATTTTTCACTAATATTATTAAACACCATTGATTTTTTCATGATATTCTGCCAATACAGAAATTTATGTTATATATTGATATATGGCCTTTACACAAGTTTCCATAATTTTATATATATAAACTCGTCATGATATTCCTTTAATTAGCCATTATCCCCCAAACCAAACCTTACAAGTGTCCCATAATAGGATAAAAATGATATAAATTAGCTCCAACTCAAATTGTATATTAGAATGTGATTCACATAATAATGTAACAACTCTAAAACATGTAACATATTTTAAACAATGAAAATAAATAAAGGATGAATCATATCTCTCCACAGTGGGATGAGCGTCCTTCCAAGGGACCTTAAAATCACACAAGATACATAAAAATGTGGAATACACCCTTCATGTAATCTTTTTATAGTCTTTGTCATGGATCCATCAATGATATAATATATTTAAACCAATAAATGTTTTTTAAAATACAAGTGGTACATACATCATGAAATCAAGGATCCCCACTCAAACCCATAAGAAGACGTCAAAACCACATGACACATTTCGAATTCACCAACACATGCATTCCCACCCTATGTATCATATTTCAATGATATAAAAATTTAAATTTTGGGAATATAAATTATAAATACTACCCTATAATATCAGAAGAAATCTTAAGAAAATTCAGTTGTTGAATCACCACTAATCAACTGAATTGAATGTGTTATATAAAATCGTATGAAATTAATGATTTTATATCAACCAATAATAAATGGAATATGAAATAGATTGTGGTGGGGTTCATTAAAATTTGAATAATAATAGATGCCCACAATAGTTGAAAGATAACCAATCATAGATGAATTATTCAGTAAATGTAAAGGGGAGGAAGAGGCGAATAATGGTATTGGGAAGCTTCTAGGGATCTATTAGTGTAAATAAGGTACATGGGGTGATATAATTTAATTTTATAGAATATTAGTGTAATTAAATATTTTAAATTAACCAACATGTAGAAAATGTGTATCAAATACATCACGATGATGTGCCTTAAAAAATTATGTTAAAACCCCTGAAGAACTGTAAGGAAAATTATGTACGTGGAACCCTTTCACCAGTTAACCTGTTTTACATATATTAGTTACTTATAATTCCACCTTCCTCTTACAACCACATACACCATAAAAAAATAATCTAGAACCTATAAACTATTAGAAAAACATCCAATTATTAGTCTAATAAACATAAATATTTAATTAAAATCACTAATCTCAAAAAAAACATAAATACAACATTCCAATAAACCATTTTTCCATCATTACATATATAAAAATAGACATTTCACAATCTAAATTCCCTCTTATAAAATCCTTTGAACTGGTTTGGTGTCAAACTGAATATATATAACTCAATATTTTCTAGTCACTAGTCAATAAAATAGAACATAAATTATTAATTAATTCAACTAAATGATCCATAAACTACGATTAATTCTATAAAAATAATTATTAATAACATAATAATCCTAATTCAATTCACACCTTAAAATCATTTTTTTAGGATCAGAAGAAGAAATCCACCAAACCAGCAATAAATTAATATTATTACCAATTAATAATATGAAATGGATCATAATGTGATGTTTTTATTATTGGAACTGAAACATTTAGTTATTTTTGGAATATTTTATTCTCTTATAACATCTCTAAATAACATAATCAATGTTTATAATATCACTATTCCCAACATAAAAAACAAGTATATAGTAAATTGGGGGAAACATTATACCTATGTAATCATTAATTTGAAACCTTTCCTATATTTAATTATATAAAGTAAATATTTCTATTAGGAACACTTTAAGGAATTTCTAAAACTCCATTTCATGATATCCCACAAACACATATATAATTCATAAAAATAATATCTCTAACTATATAGTCATTTATAATTATCTTAAAGTAATATATAAGAGGATATAATTAAATTATTATAACTGAGAAATATATCTATATAATTTTCCCAAACCATGTGACATTTAATTGTTACAAAAAAATTTATATTCATGGATTGAATAATTTATATACTGATACATTAGATGTTATATAAAAATAGTCATATATAAGGAATCGTAATGGTCTATGAAATATTTTGGGAGAAAATATAATTGGATACCAAACTAATCAAATCACAATTATTCCTATATAAAAGACTATGTTGAATCCCTATGGTAGGATTTCAAAAACAAAAATAAAAAAACTAAATTATTTTTACAAATACCATAAAATAATTTCATTGATGTTTTTTTTATGAAAATACTAAAAACGTGAATATAATAGATGTTATAAAACTATGTATTAGAGAAAATTACCATAGAAAATAATGAAGAATCTCTAGAGAAATAATAATTTTGGAATGGAGGAGAATTAACTGATGCATAAGAACCCTATAGGTCAATAATAAAGTCACGTAGGATTAAAATAGATGAAAATTGTGGCATATAAATCTCAAAAATTGAAAAAATTACTCCCTTCCCAAATTTATTTGTCCATGATAGATGGTCTTCTAGACCAGGAATTAGTCTATTAATAACTCAATGTAATATATTTCATATCTCATATGATCTTCATACCAATAGCATATAGACATGAATCCATAAAATTTATTCTTTAAAAGATTACAAAATTTGGGAAATTCTTCCTTGAGATCAAGGAAAACGAAATAAATGAATACTAGTTGAATTAAATACATTGACCTGACAACATGGCTGTCATAAATTCCAATTTGGATAACATCTTACTCATATTTTTCATTGATTCAAAAATTAAATTTTACCTTAAAAGACAATTAATTTCATATTTTAGTGATATATGTCTATATATTCATATTTTTCCATCAATTGAACACAAATGTAGTTATTTTTCACCCCATGTGTAGTATATCTTGTAAACATTTTACATCCACAAACCATGAAATTGATAATTTTATCTCTTAATTTTTAACCCATATGAAAATTTAAATGCTTTATATTATCATTATACCATGGAATCATCATCCCTACCCAATTGTATTTTTAAAATTAATTTTTTTATTTTAATTATGTAAAATAAACCGACCTACATCCAAGGAAAAAATTTATGCAGTCTATTTTTCATAAAATGAAATTTAAAAAAACAACTAAATTTGTTTCTAATTCTATATGTAGTACATCTTGTATAGATACTTCTCTAAATTCATAACGATAATATTTCTGATTCATGGCGTATAAAAATTTCCTCATTGTTTTTATGGGGACTAACTGCAATGTTTGTTCTACAATACATATCCACGTAATTAATATTATGTTACTCTATCATGGTTTCCTTGAAATTTAAAAAAAATTTATCATTGTTTGAAATTTTCAATTGAGTTTTTACAATTTAATACAATATAGTAACATATACTCTTTCACTCTATAAGGATCCATTATTCTACATGTAGTGGTAAGGGACATTGTGTGGTATAATCCTACAAGTGTATTGTTTTTAAAATCCATACTAAGACTCATCTTTATTTTTCAATACATCCCCAAAATCCTCTAAGTATTCTTTAATTGTAATATAAGTTATATATTTAACATTTTATCCAAATAAAAACCCCATCATCAAGATCTTTTTAATGAACAATAATATCCATTTTGGGAATATTAGAAACACAAACATTAGAAATAAAAATTATCATGTAAATAACAATTTTTAGCATAATAAAATTTCTATAGGGATTTATATACAAGATTGAGTTATAATTATTGTGAAAATCAATATAGAAACATTAATTTTCAATTAAAAAAAATAAAAAAATTAATTTTGTATGCTTCATGAAAACTATAAGAACCATTGTAAAAACCATTAAATTATCATTAACTACATTTTATAATTCAGATTAGCTTTTGAGGGGTAATATCTTGAATCATGATAGAATATAAACACCATTCCAACATAATTAATTTTTCATTGATGAATAATATCTAAAAAATTATCTTTATTTCTATTTTATATTTAAGGATTTCAATATTATATCAAATGTTATTCATTGTGCGATCCTCCCCAATTAGAAAAAATATATTTTCACTTAACATCACTCATCTCTATGTTGGTTTCCATGAATATATATTTATCATATCAATTTTCTCCAACTTTCACATTATCTCTCTTGATTTTTTAGATCCTTTCATATTTATATATAATTATTTAATTATAAATTGTGATTTTATTATAAAATCCAAAATAATTTATCCCTTTTTGAAATAAATCCTAAAGTATGTTTATTAAATATAATAGGGTTAAAAATAATAAACAATTCATTTGGCTGTTATAATAAACACATATCTTAAACCGAATAGATTTGTTCTCCATTATATTCTATAAAATAATTGTGTTTAACTCTTTGGATTACATTATATTTCACAAAAATCAATAGGTCTATAGGTATAGAGAAATCATAAATTTATTTATTATTTATTCGTAAGTAATAACATTTCTCAACTCCTTCCACTATATTTTATTATTTTAATGATATTTTCTCTCGTATTCTTTTATTCATGAGCTATAATAATGAATATTTATATAATAAATTCAATTACTATTACGACACATAAAATAAAAAATAATATATCTTCATTATGTTACAATAATTTTGGATTCATCTTAATATTTTCAGTTGAAATTTATTTATTTAAAATGTAATATACCATAATCTTATATATTATCATCTATGATATAAATTTACTTCTATAAAAATTTCACAAAAAATTATAAATTTTAAAACTTAAAAAATTCTATACCTAGTAGAATATATGAAAATGAATAAATCTAGATCATTTAATCAATAACAGAACATCAATAAATTACATTATATAATTTTTATTTTTAAGTATTCACATAATTATTAACAAGTCTTATTACATGGTTTCACTTTTAGACCTTACCATAATTAATATATGAAACACAATACATGGTTATTTCATTATTAAATGGATTATGATTTCAATTATTTTATTGTAATTTTATAATGTTATTGATATTATAAATATATTAATAATCACTGTTTACTTAATTGGAATGAATATTTACAAGGGTTGATAAACCAATATTTAAATTATATTGACCCCACATAATAATATTTTTGTTGAATGATGATTGTTCTACCTATATTTATGGTATAAAAATGTCGAAATATTAATACGAGTTCTCCTCACATTGAAATTTAAAAATCATTCTTCTTAATCAGACAATTTTGTGGTAAAATAATATCTTTTGAACTCTATACATTACCCAATAGGTGTATATTAACAGTAATAATAAATCTATTTTATTATTATTTAGATATTTTTTAAAACTACCTTTAATTTGTGTGAATATTGGCATTATTAATAATAAATTAATCATAATGTACTATAATCGTAGTTATTTTTTATAGTCTATATAATCTATTACAGATTTTAGACATGTGTTTGTTATTCTTATTGGTCATTAACCCTTTTACATCCTAAATATACACTTATTCTTCTATTAGACCATTTAGATAAGATAATTTTAAATCCATTTGAGGATTTCAATATTTATTTGATTAGTAATGGATAATAAAATCATCATGACTTATAATTGGATGATATGAGTGAAAAATATTTCGTATCAACTAATTAAAAATAGTTTTATCCTTTTATACATGTTATTTTTACCTTTTCACTATAATATCTTGATTCACCATATTCTCAAACCTTTACATGGTTCAATTTAATATTTCATTCATAGGACATAGAACATGTTAACAATTTACATTGTCATTAATTTGGTAGAGATACTTTTATATTGATTTATCCTAACCACCCGATTGTAATTTTTATTAGATTTATGTTGATCAATAGTTGATAATGACATTATTCTCTCCTTAATTTCAATCAACCATTTTTTAAGGACAAATGGTTTGTTTAAATAAAAAATATTCTCATCAATTTAAAATAATATTTTTCTTGGGGTAGAAACCATAAATCACCAATGATATCATTATTCTATTAAAGGTTATCTAATGAAACATCCATCTTATTTACCCAAAATTATAGATAAAATGTTTTGATTTTATAATTATTTCTACTTTTCTAATTGAAAGAAATTGATATCGTTCATTAATGATTGGGATATCATTATTTTTAAACAAAATTATCAATAATTTAAAAATGTATTTTATTACATCACGTCTTGGATATTATAATAGAAATAACCCTTTATCAAATTTACATGAAAAATTACATTCATAACCTTCTTTTCTCATTATCAAACCCTACTAAGATTCAATAAGAGCTCGAAATGAGTTTGAGTATAAACAGAAATGCCTACCAACAATTCCCAAAAATATAATGACATGAATTGAAGAGATATATTATCACATTTGTTTAAGGTATTAAATTTAATCATATTCTCCATTTAATTTACTCCCACTTTATGATAAATTTTGTAACAATATTCCATCCTTCAGATCCATGTAACTCTTTTTTTCCATATATAATAATTTTTTCTCTCATTATGAACCAAGGCACCACCTTCTTAAAAAAATAAAATTTAATAGTATTATGACTTATTATTTGGGAGATGGAAGGTTTTAATGGGTTTTGTAATATAGACAATAAAAATTTTTACATTTGGGTGTTTGTAATTTTTTTATTTTCATTTTGATAAGGTTAAGAATATATTTTTTTAATGTTCTCAT
The DNA here is from genome assembly GCA_963277665.1 of Viscum album. Taxonomy (NCBI): domain Eukaryota; kingdom Viridiplantae; phylum Streptophyta; class Magnoliopsida; order Santalales; family Viscaceae; genus Viscum; species Viscum album. The sequence goes on along the minus strand of OY728120.1, from coordinate 1,213,236,010 downwards.
AATTTAGTTTTTAACAAATTGTTTTACATGGGTTTCAATTTTCAACAATGATTAGTAATTTAGAAAAATTATTATATGGGATTTTTTAGTATTTATGTTTAAAATGAATTTAAATATTGATCCATTATATGATTTATTCATATTTTAATATATATTTTTTAAAAATAAATAATGTAGAGTTGTGTAATTTTTGTGGTGGTGAGGTCGAAATGTTAGGTGATATATTGTAGTTGGATATTTTATTATGTTATTAACATAGACAGTTGTTGAAAAAAAATTAATCATAATAATTAAATAAAAATCAATTGTCATGACCCATCCCAATGGGGCTTGAGAAAGAAATACCCCAACTCCTCCACTGTTGGAAATGGTGTTTTGAAAAGTGACAAAATGTGTAATGATCAGGGGAGGACTTTTCCAAATATACCTATTTGAACACAACATATTATCTCGATGAAAAAAATGAAAATGAACAATAACAGAGGAAAATACAACAACTAAAAAGTAATACATGCATGAGAAACATCAAGGGTATAAAAGTGTACGACCATGTAAACTAAAAAGTAATGGAAAAAATATACCCCCATCCAAAAATGTCCCCACCTAAAATAACTATTAACGTAAATACAATGATGGACTATTGCGAAATATCAAATCTCGTACCACCATACATTATTAGATGTTATAGTTTTCAGTATGATTCTATGTAATCTCCCTTAGCTTATCTGTTTTCTGTATAAGAAACGAAACTTGTGGGAAAGCCCTTGTAGTTGTGAGTATATACATACCTAGTAGGACACCCTAAATGATAAAGAAGGAGAAAAAAGAGACGTGATAGGAATATATATTATATAAATCATCCAAAATCACAAGAGTAACACCATTAAATTCCATAAAAAGACATATTTATGATAAAACAAGAGAATCCAAAACAATAGATAAAAGGGATCTCCAACAAACTACACAACTAACGATAAGAATTCAATGAGTTCTATGATTCTTTTAGTGATGCCTTGCTTCTCGTGTGTATATCAGGAAGAATCATCAATGTCATTCCACACCTTGTTATTATGATTCATATCCTTGGTGACACACAATTGAGGCATAGTACCCATTACCTAGTACAATAAAATGATACCACATAAAATATAGCTATAGAACCCATTACCTATCCTGGGAGGATGGATGAAATCAGGTAAATATCTAGAGGACTCATGAAATGTCCAAAAATTTGGGTTCCATTCATGTAATCATTAGAGGTACCACAACCATCTCACCTGAAGAGTTCCAATCTAACATTTAGTATATTCCCTATTCCCAGCTTAAATAGAGGGTGAAACTATTGTAGTCAAGGACTGATGTCAGGATTCTATAAAAGGGTTATAACATGGTGAATAGGTAGAGGACCCATGCCCTATCCTAGTAGGATTTTTCTACTCTAATTGATGATATAGGAACCATTCAAATCTAATCTGGAGAGTGGAATTCTAGTATTCGATCGAGGGCCTTTACCATGTCCTGCTAGAGGGTTCCACCCTGATCAATTTGATGATCTCGCCTAATCACTAAAATCATCCAGCATCTCCTGAATTGGAATCATATCCAATTATCAAAAAATGGTTCCCAAAAGACATTACATAGGACAAAATTGTGTCATACATGTATGAATAACTAAACATAGGCTACATACAAGCCAAATTAAGAGTTTAAACAAATAATATTAGAGAGAATAAAGGATCATCAAAGAGAATAAATGGTTACGTAACATGTAAGAGGAACCACAAGGTCTTTGGTCCCACACCGCTTCTTGGCTATGTCACTACCCATACATGGGACTCTAATTGTATAGAACTATATGTCGAATAGGTGGACTACAGATCTGCCTCAACCATCTGGGGTCTTTCCCATGGTCATTTCCATGTCAATGTATATAGGTACACTACATGTGTCCTTTTGTGTAATCCCACATAGTGTCCTACCCATGTGGCCCACCACATGCCTTCTATACCTATGGATTTAAACAAGTAGTGTCCTACCGATGTGCCCCACCACATGTATTCTATACATATGGATGTAAACATGCGATGTGTACTATCCACATAGTGTGTCATCCTTACCTTCATCGAAACCGATATGATATAGGGAAAGGATTGATCCATGACTTTTTTTCATCACATTACTTTCCACATAGTCATGTTTCTATGTATAAATGTTGATCTTATTTAGAGTATCCACATATGTTCTATCCTCCTCATATATGGCCTCCATCCATCGAAAAATTTATGGAAACTTCCTTCATTCAATGTTTGGGTCCCTCTAATGGTTGTAGATTAAATTATGATTGGTTTTTTGAAATAAATTTTGCAATTACGATTTCTCCCTTTACCAAATTGCCTCACTTGTATTTTAATCCATAGTAGAATCTCCCACATCCCACCCATAAAAAAATAAATCGTTGATTCTTCATTAAATTTGTCACATAAAAAGTCATGATGAATATGGGCCTCTAAATTGTCTATGTCCCACCCAAAAATTTCAAAATTGATACGTCATTGTCTAATTAGAAAATTCAATTATAAATCATTGAGTAATATCAATGAAAAAAAGGTCTACTACCTTTGGTCCTTGTTTCATGTCCAATTAACCCATTTTGGGCATACATGGTGAGAAATAAAGGGAAAATCGAATAGAATCGGTACACTAGAACATGAATGGGCCTGTATTTAATTCAAATCATGTTATAGAATCGATCATTCTCAAATAGTTTAATCAATTTAGGTGGAGTCCAAAAATTGGTGAGTTCTACCTAGAATTAGATTGTTCGTTGATGAATAATGTACTCATCCATTAACAAGTAGAGTCATTATGTTCAACGCAGCATGATCTGCTATTATCTACAGGTTTATCATCATCATATTTTAATTCTTTAATAGAGGTGGATGATTGATCATTCCACTAGTCCTAGGGTTTTGAGGATATACATGGAAATCTGAAATAACATAGTTAAAATATAATATTACTATTTTAGGTTGTTTAAATTAAATGTATAAAATTATTTATTTATTTTACATGATGCCCCATCCAATGGTTATAATATCCAAACATCATATGATGACAACATTTTTTTGTCTCTAAGGTAAACCACATGTCCTAGATCCTACTGTGGTTTCAGATATCCCATAAAATAATATCATTATGGGATGCTCCATTATTTTAGGAAACTGAGTTTTTATAATATAATATATATATAATTTGTTTATAAAATTTTTTCTGAGCACACCAGGCCATGTTATTATGCTTAATCTTTGTTCCTAGCTCCAAAATAAAATATATAAATGTTCCAATTTCATTAAAGGAAAAACAATGTCTCCAAATTATTCCCTTCATTAAGAATCATATTGCAGAAATTTATAAAAAAATATTTGTTTACTAATATCACAACAAGATCTTGTGGTCCAATGAGCTCTCCAACATGTTGTTGTGAGTACCCGATAGAATAACAAAGGAATGTTCCATTCACCCATGATACTCTCTTTCCAATGAACAATATCCACGAAGTTCTCTACAATGGAAGATCCATAACTAATGTCTTGATCTCCCTATTAACCCATGGGCATATGTTTATTCATGCATCTCCTTTGTCATGACACAAGGACGACATCGTGCACCCACTTCAACTTTAAGGTTGGGTTGAGTTAGTAAGATACATTTTCATCCCCCAATAATATATCAAAATGCTTGATGAAAGTGTAGGATAGCATGATTGAAAATATGAATCTATGTAATACTATTTTTGGGGAGAATATTAAGAAAATATGGTCTCCATTATCAAAATATAATGGCCTATATTTTAAATCTACCAAGTATTTTTTCTTCTGTTATGCATTCATCATCTAGTCACGGTCGGTCTGAACTGTCTCCTTATTCATCTACAGCATCTTCGACCAAAAAATTATTCCACACTAATTTATGTACTATAAAATGGTGACCTACAATATCTATTTTACAGGGCCTAAAAAGGTTAAATTCCAATAGTATATTGGTAGATATTATTATATGCGAACTCTACCAATGGAAATTGATCCTCTCATCTCCCAAAACAAGTACAACATGAAATACCTTGGCATATCCTACAACATATTGGCAGTTCACTCATTCATCATATCTTAATGGAGATGGGAGGATTTAATCATCCTCATATATGTACCAAATTACACATTCATAGCTCTAAAAAATCATTATGTGATCCATGAATCCAAATTTGATACAATAGATAAGGACATCCCATGATGGTGAAAATTATATCATACATACAACTACTCAAAACCCAATACCAATCACTACAACCATATTGAATGTAAGTGTGAAATCATTGTGATCCATTCTACTATAACCCATATGGATTCATGGGGTCATGTTGTCCATGTAAGACTTTCCTTATATTTGTTGAAATTTCATCCCATTTCCACTCAAGGATATCAAGGGGATATAACAAATATGCTTAAAACTAGTTCTTATCCTTCACAAGAAGAATAGTTGGCCATCATGAGAATCTTTTATCCATTCTCCATCTCATATAAGAAAACCAAAACTACCACTTAGGGTCTCTATACATCTTCCCTACACCATGATGTACAACTAATGAATATTTTTTCAACTCTTTCATCACATTCTCCCATATCAATACAAATAGAACCATACATTCCCATAAAAGGATGATGCGATTTACACATTCATAAAATTCATATAATATCATGAGGGGTTGTGGTCAATAAAAAACTCACTGTGATGTCTTTAAAATGGAAATCCCTCTTATTCTGAAGTAGTGGAAGGGTCAACTCCATCGACTAAAGAATGTTTCTTCCTCCTACTATACTAGGGTCATGAATAAGGAAGCCAAATTTTCAGATTCCTATAACACCAAATATGCTAGGGTAATCCTTCTATGTGAATATTCTAAAAATTAATCCTTTCGAGGAGTATTGTCTTTTAAAAATTCACTGTCTTGTTGGTAATCCAACCAGTGCCACTATCGGAAGAAAAAATAACTGATAATGGAAGCATACATGAGAATCCAACGGTATGATAAATCCTAAAAGCTCTCTACCATAATATAGTGCCTAAACATTGTTAGGTAATAGACTACTGAATCCATTTTTAAGTCATGAGTCATGTAGTTCTAATCGTAGGATCTTAAAATCCTCCACACGTCTTTGGTAATTTCCTATTACTGTATCAACACATAAAAAAGCCCAATTCTCGAGCGAGAATAATAAATTACATACACAATAATTTTGTATCATATTATCAAAAAATTAGAACTTTTTATCCTTACCCAAATATCCTCTATGGATCATTAGATATTCTTATACTAGGTTAATGGATTCCATTGTGATGTCAGGGCTGTCAAAGGGGATAAAATCCTGGATAAGTTGTCCACAAAACTCTAGTAGTAGAATTACATTACAAGAAAACTCTAAGTCTCTTACTCACTCATATGTGGATAGAAATAAACCACTACATAGACATTCAACAATTATGGAAATAAACTATGCTCAGAAATGAAATTTTGCAAGAATTGAACCTTATTGGCCGAGAACTGCCACTTTCATATTGTACAATAATTCTGGTCCCCCCAATGAAAATCTTTTATGATCCCCATGTTATCTATATTATCGTCATCTTTGTATATCATATATGATTTTATTTGATGTAGAAATTTACAATTTGTTCCATGTACAGCTGGAGTATATGGTCAATAAAATTTGTAACCACTTCATGCTCATTCATCACACCAATTGAAAAAAGAGGAACTCATAATTTCTATAGCTACATCAGAATGCCATATTCAGAACCTCCACCTCAAAAACACACAACTGGTGGTATCTATACCTACTATAGATCTTCTAGAATCATATCAATTCAACCAACTACTCAATGAGGATGAAAATCGTTATAGATGGGAAATTGATCCGTATAATGGACAATTTTATGACATGATAATCAACACTATTTTGTGATCTTCCATCACACTTTTTCATGAACAAAATCTGAGCATTCAAGGATAAAAGACTGTGTTTGATAATACCCTTATCTTGATGATCTTCCAAATGCAGTCATAGTTCCTGAAAATTGGTAAGGGCCATCCAATATTCCGTCAATGAATTTAAAAATCATTCACAATGAAAGTCAATTCCAAACTCTATTTCCTTAAATTGAGGCTATCTAGAAACATCTATATGTTATAAGTTTATAAAATAATCCATGACAGAAATAATCCATATTCATAAAGAGCCCTCTTCATCAAGGTATACTCTCACCTACGGATGGGTAATGGGATATAGTATCCTTCTTGAAAATCCAACTTGTACCTCCATTATATCTCTCTATCTCACCTAAAAGAGAATGTCATCCCATCAGTGTGAAGGAATATGACACGTCTATGGTGACTATAAATCCATTCTTGGACCATGGGAAACTAATATAAACCCAATATGACATCATAGAATTCTGTCATAATGAACCAATGGTGGCACAAGAAACACTCTCCAACAAGAGATTTATCACACTGTGGACTGATAAAATAAATATTATAAGTAGTTCCTATAGGATCATCAAGACAATGAAACTTTGATCAAGCCTCAAATGGGAGCTCTAGATAATTCAGAAGAAATGTTGATATGTTGGAATGATTAGTAATTATGTCAATTAATATTGATTAAAGATTAATATAAGCACATATCATGCAACTAATAATCTCGTGTACCGCTATTTCTTATGGCTCCAAATCCTGTACATATCTTCAAAACAAAAAAAAATCACTCTAAACCTAGCATGGGATACCTAGTGGTAGTGGTAAAAGGATCTCATACCATCTTACATTACCCAAATATCCTCCTCCCTAAGATCCACATTTACCTTTTATATCTCTACCTCTCTAGGGGCCACCATTCCCTTATCTTGGAGATCTCTGATCAAGAATGTTCTTCTGTTGAGGATGTCATTCCACTATCCCCTAATGCTACTCAATAACATAGGTTGTGTAATAATACACCATGAGAACAGACACATAAAATTAAAATCACCACACTTCTCTCATATTCAATGGTATTATGTGCTTCCCATGATTATGTGTCTGGTCTCGAATGTTGGATGTTCACCTAGGGCAAGATTTTATAGACCTGCATCTTCTAGATACAATAGATTACTTATCTCTATAAAACCCACATAAAAATTCATCTTATAAGTATTCATATGAAATGGATATCTCAATTACTAGTTCCTGATCCAACACCCAAGCATAGGTGGGAATTCATAAGGGCCCTAAACCAGCATTAATATCTATATAGATCCTTTCTCATTAATCCAGGCATAGATGTATCCACCCTAGATCATATCGAGGGAGTATAACATATAGAATATAAAAATCATAAATTTATTTTTAATTATCATCCCAAACATATCTATATATAAAATATAATTAATCTAAATTGATTAGAAGTATGAAGGGGAGTACTCCCCACAATACACCTGTCGGAAGTCAGACAATGATATTTATGACTCATCATGCATTTATGTAACATGTCCCAACTAGGGAGTCACTGGTCCACAGAAAAGGCTATCTATCAGTACAATAACTAGATAAGTCAGTGTTCGGATGAGCCTAATGACACAGATCACTAAATCTGGAAAATCATCCAATGCATGGGGATCTAGCTCGCAACAGAACCAAAACGGCCTCCAGTTGTTGAAATCATATGGTTGACTAAGACTTTAATGATCTTTAACAATCCCAATTGTTTTCTTCCTCATCTCAAGTGGTGGTGTACTTCTATATATTCAATTGGAGTAAGGATATCAAATGATTGAACTTGAAATAAGGCCTCATCAGTCATAGGATCGTCTTCATGATCCAAAAATGGTAACCTAGTTTTTTTCTATAGAGAGGTAACAAAAAAATTCTTCATACATACCATGCTCAGATGATAATATATATATATATATATGGGATATGAATCAGGAATGAAAATATAGAGTCCCAATCCTATATAATTTATTGATTGTTTTTTCCTTCAACTGATGTCATAATATCATAAGTCCATAATAATGTTATCAAGTTTTGGGTGAATGGATATGTCAGTTTCCGCACTAAAACTGGATTTTATTGAATGAAAGACTCACTTGAGACACCTTAATACTATTTCACTAAATTACTGAAAAAATTATATTAAGGGATATATATAATATTTCAACCTATGAAATAAACTTTTATGATACAAATCTATCCCGACCCATCCCAATGAGGCATGAGATGCAACTACCCTAAGACTACTTTCATAGGACAAGGGTGGTTTTATGTTATATAAGGTATAAAAACATGGGAGTTTTTTACTAATCTATAGACACACACACACAACCACCTGGTGATCTAAATAAAAATGTGCATATGAAAAATAAATAAAATTGATATAATAGCTAGAATGTGAACCATGCATGAAAAAAATCATTGTTGTACAAGAGTATGATTGAGTAAATTGAAAAGTTAATGGAAAAAAAATTCTAAAAAATTTCCTAACATAAAGAATTCGAAAATGTAAATGTTGAGAGATCCCAGCTCTGAATATATAGACACTAACCACCATACGTTATCCAATGATCAAGTTATCTTTATGATTTTTTGTAATCACTGTCATCCTATCTAGCATCTTCATAAGGCACGACAAGTTTTGGAAATGACAATGAATGGGTATGTATATACATACCTAACAATACACCTGTAATGATAAAGCGGATTCGTTATAGACATGATATGAATAGAGTGTAGATATTTCATCCTCATGTATGATCGTACCACCATCTTGCATCAAGGATATAGATATATATAGTAAAAAAATGATTCATAAATGAGTGATAAAGGGTGTAATGATCATAAATTATATAAATAAAACTCCCCTTTTTGTGTATTAATTTTATTGTTATGAAATATCGTTATAGAAAACACAAGATCTTATTTTGTTTTTCCTTATCACTTTTCAATAACCTTCAAGCACCGTTTACATTGATAATAATCCATTGAATATTGATCACCTCAATTTTATATATATAAGCACTTAAAAAATCCAATTGACATGGACAAAGGAAATAAAGACATCAACCAGTAGGATCATACCCTATGATGGCCATTTATTAGAGCTTCTGAGGGAGATATAATCACTAGGATTTTCACTTGACCAATACTATTATGTGTTCCAACAACCTATTCATAAGTGAAATAATTTATGGGGTATGGTCAAAATCATTGAGATGATGGACCGAAACTAGTATTTAAAACCACCCATGAATGCCCCACCATCGCACACCTTATACTTAGAAAGGTTGATGGTGTAATAAAGGGATATGTATCAAGAGCCTAAAAAATGAATTTTTAAATAATTTTTTATAGTATAATGAATGTATTTCCATTCTATTATTGTTATTTTTTAAACGCTATTTATTTTCATTCAATAAAATAAAAATATATTTTTTGTTCAATGCTACATTTCAATTTTGAAATTTATTTTGAAAAATGAATTGATTTTTGAAATAAATAACTTTTTATAATAAATTACTATTAAATAATTTTAATTTAATGTAAATGATCATATATTATGTATCAAATCAAATGTAATTATTTCAAGGGTTTTAAGAAAATTATTGTAAAAAATATACAATTTACTAATAAATGTACCTATTAGATTAAAAGAGATAATTGAATTATTTATAAAATTATTTAGATAAAATAAATAAGTTTTTGTTATATGATGTTCTAAAATATCAAATATTAAAATTTTCAATATTTTCTAAGCCAATCAAATTTCTTACTCAGAATTAAATACTACATATATAAAAATTTTATATTATGTCATCATAATGAACCAAAATTGATGTAATATATATCCTTCCATGATTGAAAAAAAATGTATATAACAACATTTTGATCAATAATCATTACATTACAGAAATACATGTCTGAGGACCATAATAGTTTTGGGTCTTCGGAAATGTGGAAAAAAATATTCTATCATCGTGAAAGATTGTTAAAAACTTCCATAATGATATCCCCCTTTTATACTTATACCTAAAACCATTGGTCGTAACCTAGGGGAAAGAAACAAAAGAATTAGGTGAGATCAAATGCTCAATAATGGTTAACAAGGAAGATATGAAAGCATAATCATGAGAATAAGTGTATGAAAATATGATCATTAAAATAGAAGATCGTACCATAAATATCAAATGTCATATATATGATTCATGGAATAAAGAGAAGTTCATAGGGAATGAATTTTAATGAAATAAATAACACGATGCCTGAAATCATTCCATATGAATAAACCATGTAATTTTGGAAGACTCATAAGAATATAATATGATTTTTATTGTAGACAAGCCATCACTACCAGGACTAGCATGATAGTATGGGTTCTCTCCCTATACCATGATTGTAGTCCTTGTACACCACCATGACCATATTAGTTTCATGATTTCACTTCTCATATCAACATGGTTGTCAAATTTCACTACCATTTCTATCTTCATAGTCAAGGTTCATTCCCAAGACCATCATATTCTATTTTATGAGATATAAATATTTAACTGATGCATTAGAGGGATATATAGGTCCCACCCATCTAATAGATAAATCATACATACATTTACAACAAAATCATAATCAATAATATCATAACCCATGAAATTTAAGGGGTACCATAAATATGTAAACATATTGAAACCTATGGAAAATGATACGACATTCATAACCATTTCATCTAAATTATACCCCATAAAAGAGAAACATATTTCATAAAAATATAATCCATGAAAGAGAAATGGATTCCATAAATATATGTCCAATTAATGAGATTTAGATTTCATAAAGGCCATGAAATTTAACATAACAGACTCATGCAATTAATATTAATGTAACCATTAGATGATTTCCTAGAAGGGCACGGGTAACATAAATATATTTCAGCATAGATAGAATTTTTTTTGAAATATCATTCAAAAACGACCCATAATGAAAACAACTATTCTTCTTTAAAAATGGGGTTTTAATTCATAAATACATTTAAAATATTTTCATATAATATATACATATAGCATATAATGATGACAGGAAATTATTTAGAAGTCTATTTTCATTTAAAACATATAACAATAATTTTATTATTTTTTATTGACCTTTGTCTTTTATAACACATTGAAATATGATAAATAACACTTGAATGTATTTTGAAAACCATTTATTTTATAATACATTAAAAACATATAAATATATATTGAAAAAAATTCAAAAACAATTTTCCTTTATAAAATATAAAATAAGATTGAAAAAAAATTTACTTGAAAACTAATAAAATATTCTTCAAAATGTTTTTCTATAATTCATATAAAAGGATGATGAAAACGTTTAGAAAACCAATTTTCCATGAAATCTATTTTAAAAAAAATTTATTGAAAATTAACATTAATACATGAAAATAAATAATCAAAGGATTGATGGTGGATAAATTCGTAAATGTGGTACTAGGAAAAAGAAATTCTATTTTCATTGTAAAAATGATAGAAAAATACCTTGTTCGGAATGAAACAATATGTTTCCTTTTAAATCATTGATAAAATAAAAAAGGGTAAAAATTTATTTTAATTTTCATAGGGTATTAGTATAATATTCATGGAATCCATTTTTAGAAAACAAAATTTTAAACGAACACATATTTCTCACCGAAAAGAGGGTAGATTCAGGCATACTTAAAAAAACATTCCTAAAAATATAATGAACCAAATAGTGTAAAAAATTATACAAAAATATTATTAAATATAGAATAACCAATGTAAAATATCATTCATTAATTTTATTGAGATATGGATTATAATATTTCATTAAATTAAACATAAACCTAAATAATCTTGAAAAGTGAAACGATTATCTCAATGTACTGTTATAAATTGGTAACATGGCATCATACATTCCATGTAAGAATATTAAATTTAATGAAGCATATAATATCATTAATATAATTAAACTAATTATATAGAATTTAAAATTACATGATATCCACCTCGAAGGTAATTTAGGTGCTTAATTAAGCATGAGTCTCAAAGAAGTTAAATTGAAACAAAACTATTTCACTAATTTGGTAACATTTTAAACCTATATAAAATTAAAAAATATCAAAAAGATGATATTTGAATACTAATAAATTTAAGAATTATATTCAAGGAATAAAATCATGCGATTTATATACACCAGTCAAAAGGAATGATTGGAAAATATAGCATGTATCTCACTGAAATAAAAAGTGAGATAAAATAGTCATACATTATGTCTTGACAATAATTGTACCCTTTAAAACCACATGTATAATAAATATAAATTTATTAAAAAAAATTATTTAACCATATTGTTATATATAATACCATATATTTTTTTATTACCTTATATCAACCTCGTTTTAACCATCATATGTTAATGTTTCACTTGGGGTAGTACTCACTTTATTCTTCACTTCTATCTTAACTTTTCCTTATACATATATAATTATTTCCAGATTGTAAACCATGATATAAATTTATTTTATATATATTATATTTTTATTATTATAATTTATATAATATATATGAAATGGAATACACTGTTCATAGGGATGGTAGGCCATACATACACATGGTCTCTATTCTCGTTTACATGTCACGTTGAAAGAAAAAAAAGTAAAATGCATACATATATATATATATATATCTCATTATTTTAGAAGATTTTTGATATAATATTTATCATATATATAAACTAAAAAATTCATTAATACAATCCATGTAGTGAAAGAACGAATCATATCACTTTGAGGGGTCGGTAGTCCACACTTTCTCAATCATTTTTTTTATAAACAGAAAATGGAAAATAAAATGATTTTCGTTGTAACAAACGAATAATGAAGCATAGACACACACAAAATTTAATATATGACATATATAAATATATTATCCATCATAAGGTCTACAATTATAGTTGGTAATGGATTAATTAACTATCATCATTTCATGATGATATAGTTAACCATACAAAGAAACATTATGTTCGTTACCCATTCGATGGAGTTTCGTGAAGTGTAGGTCGAACCATTTACATAAAAACCAAATAGTATATTTAGGATATATCCTATGTAATATAATCATAGGATAATTTTTTTGGAGGACTGGATATGGGAAATAATAGGATGGACTTGAGGGAAGTTATTACCTCTTAATTAGGTTACTCCTTTTGGTTTGTGCCAAAGCCTCCATTGGACTTCCATCTACCCCTGGTAATGAATCCAAGAGGATGTGAGGGGCTTTCCAATGTATATTGTGTAGATATTGTATGAAAATATTAAGATATAATGTTTTGAAAAAGTGGCAGAGTTGGTGGCCTTTTATAGGGAAGTAAAAGCACTAACGTGGAATTTTTGAGTACATGTTTGGTGTACACATGTTATTACATACCAAAAGACATGAAAATAAAACATAAATCAATAATGGAATGTTTATGGACTACATTTTTCTAGAATATGGGTTCGAGAAAATGTTTATAGGTTATTTGGTCCCCAATGATTAAGTTTTAGTCCCCAATTAAGCTAAATTAGACCTTAAGCGTTGGGATTAATTATAATCAGTTTTACTAATATGTTTGGTAAAAAATGAAGTTTATATTATTATAATTCAAATTAAATAAATATTAGAATGATGTATTTTTGATTTTATAAATTAAATTCAATTTTTTAAGAAATTTATGATTAATGAAAATCCTACACACGGGTTGAAATTACATGGTTTTAATGTAAAAAGTACTTCAAATGCTTATTAAGTTTTTATATTCCATTTTATTGTAAAATTTATTAGAATGACAAATATTATATTATTATATGAATAGTTAATACAATATGACCATAAAAATTATAAAATATAATTTAACATTGGTAATTATTCAAACAAAGACACACTTTTTATCTAAAAACAGTTTTTTTCAGTATTCATAAAAAATGTAGTTCCATAGAAAAATCCATCAAAATCACCATATGAATATTTCAGAACAATAAATTCCTAAATATTGATTATTTCATCACATTAAATTTATCGATATGCCAAATATTAATTTTATTTTTTTATATGAGGACATGATGTGTAGTACATAGTATTTTTAAACATATAAGGAACTTACCATTAATTATATCATTCATTATTAATAAGTTTTATTTCTATGAAACCATCATAACAAATATTTGAAAAATATTTATTAATATTAATATCACTTTTTCTGATTCATATTTTATAATTATATCATTAAAAATTAAAAAAAATTTCTTTGTAGAAATTTAGTGTTGCGTGCAATGTATGCCTAGTCGGTGTTGCGGGCAGTGCAAGCCTAGTCGGATTTTCATGTTGTTAAAGCCAAGTCAGTATTGTGTATAGTGAAATCCTTTTAATTATTGGGTGAAAGGAAAGTTAGAATTATTATTTTGATATATATATATATAATGATTTATTTCAAATTTCACATGAAATGCCAAATTATGAAAAAGATAAACTAATTTGAACAAAACATCAAAAAATATTTGGCTGTTACATTCTACCCCCATTAAAATGAATTTCTCCCTTGGAATTAATATGGGTTATCAAAGGTCTAATACCAGAATTTTTAAGTCATATAAACCCACATTGTAGAAATGAATCCTAAAACATCCATTAAAACTGAATGATGGAACCATAATGGTTAACCAAAGTAACATATAACTAGGTTTCCAGATTAGAGAACATAGGTTGGTACTGAAAAATGGACATGGAGGAAAAATGTAAATATTTATAACCAATGATTGAGTTAATCAATAAATTTTTTTAATTATCAATAAAATGATGAGGCCCTCAAATATATAAATATGTGACAATTTATTACCTCATCGGTTCAACAAAAAATAATTTATTAGGACAGTAAAATATATTTTGATCATTTTATTAATGTTGATTAATTAATTTATTGAGAAATAATATATGAAAATATACATATATGATATATTTCAATAAAAAATTCAATATTTAGTTATGATTTTATCAATTTAAAATTAATCCGTTATAACATTTAATGGATGTCAAGAAATTGGATTTGATGCCTCAGGTGATAAAATATTATTTTTTTATTTTTTAATGCCCAAAAACATAGAAAATCATAATATTTTATCTAAAAAACTCAGAAAAACGAATAGCATTGATACATTAAACACCAAAAATAAAAAGTTACACCAGTGTTTCATTCTAAATAATTATTCATTAAAAATAATTATACATTAACCATGACATCACATTGTCCATTGGGAGGTTTGAAATAATTATCACACATCAGTCATGGCTTGAAGACCCACAACCTTGCCAGAATTGACTAGTTGCCATCCGACATATATGGTAACCTTTTCTAAATCCACACTAATATGATTTTCAAAATATGATGTACAACCTTGAAATATGGTTTTTCACTAAATATAATTTAATCCATGGTTTTCAAAAAAACATAGTGAATAAATATATCCGTGGAATTTTAATTTAAATATTTCATGAATCGTCAACCATATATCCCTTATGAAATATTATAATCCAAATCCATTGAAATAGTTTCATGAAATTATCTAAACATTGATCCCCCATATATCACAATGTAGCTTATGGTTTTCACATACCAATGATGTGAATACCCTCATGGTAAATTCTCTTGGAACATAGAAACAACTTAAATTACCATAAATACTATTAAAAAACAAGAATTCATACTTTTTTCAAAAATTACTGGATATAATCCTTAAATACGTGAATTTTTAAACATAATCTATGATAGAATAATCTACATGTCATCATGTCCTTAATTATATCAATGTAATCAATACCATCCAATTGAATTTTTCATAATAGCATTGTCTTTATAAAAAAACCTATAAACAGTTACCATAATATAGTCAAAATATCACCTTGTAATTAAATGATTTCACAATTACATTAGGAACATTTAACATAAACATGAAAATATAAAAATAAAAACATATGTAGAGAAGTCCTTGTAAATTTCCTCATTTATATAACATAATCATTGACTCCAAACAAATTAAAAAGTTGATTATTTCACTTCATAGTTATTCCATTGACAAGGATACATAATCTGATTACACAATTACCCTTTCCTTTCACATTTCATCTATAGTATCCTCATCATCAGAAATTTAACCATTACTCACACCACCATGCTGGTTCCATTTATTAGCTTTAATCTTGGGACATTGATTTTCATAATGACTGATTACTCCACACCTAAATCACATAAAAATCAATGATGTATTAGAGAGGAAACATTATCATCCATTCCATCAATCTAAATCTTCAACATTCCCCTACAACCACTTTAATTAATTCCTTATTTACCACAAAAAAACATATTACTGTTCCAATAAGACATTCACTTAGGTGACTCTTTCAACATTATTATAGCAAAGTAAACTAAATCTTCTTTCCTCTATGATCTTGAGTACCCGAAGTCTCAGAAAAATCCAACTTTCTATTCCTTGGTGAGTCTGCTAGTTGGTTATTGAACACATATTTATTCTTATTACATGAATAATTATTAGGCATGATCAGAACATATTTCACTCCAGTAATCATCCCACATAACTGCTAATCAGCAAATCACCCATCACATTCTACGTTAATCTAGTTCCTTTTGGTTCCAACCACTGACTAAAACATGAAGCATAGTGTAGGGATTGTGTATCAAAGACAACAAGCTCATATTCAAGAAATGATTTAATTTTAGGTTGTATAAATAATGAAACAATACATAGTCTAAAATACCATTAATTCTTTATAGTTTATTCATTGTGAAGTCAAATTTAAATACATCAGGATGGTTAATAATGGGTTTTTGAATTTCTATTGCATATTCCCTAAATAGTCAATCCTGGTTGGTATAAAGGCCTATTTTCGTGTATCATATTACCTCGAGCTAGGTTCAAAATATTATTTTATTGTTATTACCCCTAGGTGAATTTGTTCTAAAGAAACATATACTTTTAGTATATAGAAAGGAATGTATTTCTAATAAACCACTCACTTTATCCTTTACCAAAATTCTAGGACATTTTCCAAAACGTTAACTCATCCTTATACAAATTCTTATAGACATCACAAGACATATCATTGGAAATAGACATGGGGATATCACTTGTGTGTTCTCATCCACGTTTCCAAAGGATGACTAAAATAGTGTTTTATACTAACAATATCGACTGAGGGCTAACATACATGGATATTAAATCGTTTTTTGATAATATTTAATAAATTATAAAAATACATGTGTGAGGTCAATAATACGTTACTGTATTTCGAAACATGGAAAAAATCCTCTATCCTGTTATATGATCTTCAATATCACCCATAAAGAACTCCACCATTAGTAATTTTACCTTAAACATTTCTTCATTACAAGGGGAAAGGAATTATAGGAAATGGGTAAGCTCAAATGCTCTGTAAAGGTGAACAAGGGAGATATATAAGCATAATCATTAGAATAATGGTATGAGAACATGATCATATAAATAGAATAGAATACCCTACATATCAATGATCATATAAATGAATCATGGAATAAATATTGACACATAATTAGGAATAAATGTTATGAAAATAAAAAAATAATCCATCAAAGAAAAACATAAGAATAAAACCTTGAGTATTGGTAGGCACATAAGAAAATAACATGTTTTCCATTATAGACAATCAATTACTAGTCATGGTTCAATCCAATGGCAATCTTTGTAGGATCAGTTCACTGCTCATATAATCCTGGTAGCCATGGTTCACTCCCATTTCCTTCTTACTATTCAAGGATCATTTCCAAGACCATATTAGTCTATCTTATGAGATATAAATCATTACACGATGCCTTCGAGGGAGGTATAGGACCCACCAATCTAACTGGGAAATCTTCCATACATGTTCCAAAAAAATTATAAACAGATATATCAAAACCCATACAATTTAATGGTTATCATAAATATGTAAAAGTATCATAACATATGGGAAATGAATGGGTCTCATAACCAGTTCATATAAATCAAAACCCAAGGAAGAGAAATGGATTTCATAATATATAACACGCTAATGAAAAATGAATTTCATAAAAATATAACACACGAAAGAGATACAGATTTCCTAAATAACATGAAATGAAACATATCCCATTCATAAATGATATGAATGTAACACTTAGATAATATCCACGAAGTTAATGAGTGTCATCAAAATATTTCATCATAGCTGGAAAATAATTTTTAAATATCTTTCAAAAAATTTTCTTGAGTACATCATCCTTTCTTACATGAAAATTATTTTTAATACAATAATCCATTAGAAAATAATTCTCGTTGAAAATTCAATGAAAAAATATTAATAATACATGAAATCAATTTTAATACCATTTTATCAATGTCTAAAAAATGTATCTGAAAAATATAAAAAAACCTAATCATTGAAATTTTTTTGAACCCATATATAACAAATAATTATGATTTTTTGAAAACCATTTCATTGGAAATTAATTGAAAACATATAAATAACACCTGAAATATTTTTGGAAAAAATTTCCTTGATAAATAAAAAATCACATTGAAAACATTTTGAAAACTAATTTCCTTGAAAATGTATAAAATAAACATGATTACATTTTGAAAATCTTTTTCATTGAATATTTATAAAAGGAGCTTGAAATCATTTTTAAAATCATTTTCCAAGAAAAAAAATTAAAAACATTTTCAAGAAAATATAACATTAAACATGAAAAACAAGCTTCAAAGGACTTCTAATGTATAAATTCATATATGTCATATGATGTAAAAAGGACATTCCATTATTTGGTAAATAGTTTAGGACAATTCATTATTCCGGTAATGAAAATAAAATCCCTATAGAAAAAGCTGTAATGAAAAAAGGGGTAAAAATAAAACCTAATGATCATTTTATATTATTATAATATTTGTGGAATTTTTTTTTTAAAAATCCGGTTTTTAATGGATCTTGGATTTATTATAGAAGATTGTGTAGAGTCGACCATTCATAAAGAACACTTTCTAAACTATCATTTGTAGCAAATAGTGTAGTCAATTGTACAAACATATGATTTATTCTTCAATAACCAAATGAGAATAAAATTTATTATTGTTCTTCGGATGTGGATCATAATATTTCATCAATGGATTCCTTAAAATAAACACTCTTGAAAAGAGTTAATATTGTCTTATTAAACACGTATAACTGGGAAATATATGAACATTCTATCAATATAAGAAAATGAAATTGCATACATATTAAAATATCATTAAAATAATGAATTTCCTGAAATAAATTGTAAAATGGACATATATAAATATTAATGTGAATTTCGCTGCATAAATAAGCATGAGTCTCAAAGAAAGAAAATTAAGCCAAAACTATTCCACCAATTTGGAAAATTTTAAAACTTATAACCCCTAAAATAATTATCATAAAAAATGACAGATGAATAAAAACAATAATGTATAAGACACATGGAATTCAATAATAGTATGTACACACACCAAAAAAAGTGAAGGAGTGGCGAACATACCATATATCTAAGGAAAATAAAAAGTGAGATAAAATTCCATTACCCAGTGTCTGGACTATCATTTTACTCATTGAAAATAACAAATAACAAATATTAATTTATTATAAATCTTTTATTTGACCAGATTATTATATATAACTTGTACTCGCTCAAGCTATTTCACAGAGTATTCGAGTACCAATTTTTCTTTCAATAATATATTATTATTTACAAAAGTTTAAATAACACAATAATGGTAAATATATTTTATTTAGAAATTAAGGGTATATGATAATGGAATCTGAGATCATAGAATATAGAGACACCATTTAAATTATTGACAAAGAAAACAGATAGATTAAAAGTAAAAGAATTTATAATTATTTACAATGGAAATTTGAATTACTTTTCAACTTCAAAAATAAAAATAATAGTATTGTGTCTATTGAAATAAAAATTGAATGATTAATCAATGATAATACTACGGTTTTAATAATAAAAATGAGATATGTGAAAATAATTGAATTAAAAATAAATTGTATGACTGGGATGTTTGTGAAAAAATAAATTGGAGTGAAACTATTCATGATGTATATAGAACAATATGGAATGAGGGAGGTGAAAATATTGTCACAAATGCATCAGAGAGCTTAATCATCGAAATGCACCTGAGACCTTATATCAAGTCAAAAAATTATAGACAAAATTCATAGCAATTGAAGAATAATTAATATTATTTTCCCAGAGATGCTACAAAATAATGTACCAAACCACCCAGTGCCTTTAACATCAAGAGATGAACAATTTTGAAAGACCAAACCATTGGACTGTAAACCAAACCCAATAGGGCTTACCCAACCCGACCAGCTGAAAAACAATGCCCTGGTTCAATGAAGAAAAAAGGCTTCTAACCATCCTTATGTGCAATAGTTCCTTTTGTTGTTTCCTACATCAGTTACTTTTTCTATTTCCTCAAATTCATTTTCATTATTTTTCCCTTATGATGAATCCTCATATCTATCCTCCATGCTCATCTTTGTTAGAAGACTTGATTTAAAAAATCATTCAAAGGATAATGTAATTCATGAGAGAAAATTTATAAATATGTATAGAGTAATTAAGGTATGACATAAAATGAATCCCATAGTATGATTTAAGTACAGAATAATTTATAAAGGCATGCATGGGAAAAAAATTTATAAATCAGTATAGATTAATTCATCTACCACACTCATCTGTAAAATAGATACATTGATTTACAATGGCAATATTATTAGTTTTAATATACATTCATGGGAGAGATTTCTCCAACGCTCAGCTCAAAAAGAAACATTCTACTGATTCATACCCTAAATACAACATTGTTAGTTTTATCTCCCATTCTCAATTATAAATTTTTTAGATTACTCTATAATGATTCATAAATAATAAATTTAACCCATTATCAGCTATGAAACTAAAGTGTGAAAATTTCCTAAATTAGTACAGAGTAATTGATTTACAAAGGCATCCATGGGAGAAAATTTATAGCAGTATCTTATTAAATCAAAAATATTTTCATGAATTTATTTCATAAAGAATTTAATGACATGAAAAATTCTTAAAGGCCAATCCTGAAAAAATATTTTCTTTTTTTCCATAATTAAAATATGACAACATATCTTCTTTGGTGGAGGAATTTTGATTTTCAGATATTTGTGAGATCATTAAAATGGTAAGAGATGAAGAGTTTAAAAAGATATAAATCTTAGATATTAAGGATTATCTGGATAATATAAGAAATTAATGAATTATGTAATCAGATTCAATAATATGAATTTAAAATAAATTGAATCCTAGACTATGATATGAAATATTTTTAGAAAAGGAAGATATTTTGTAAATATGTTTCTTCTCTACAATAAAGAGTTATTACCTATTTTTAAACTAAATAATTCATTTAAAATTACCATATATAAGGTTCATGAAACTGAAACTGATAAATGGTTTATGAAAATTTTTGATAAAGAAATATAGCCAACTGTGGTTAGAAAATAATACTATAAAAGGACAATAATTTAAAAGATAATTGACATATCTGTTATATTATAGAATTTAGGGATTACATACTATTAGAGAAATATTTTTTTCATACAGCTTACAATAGGAAAATTGATAAATTCAATATTTATTATATAATATTTTTGAAAATCTAAAATATATATTCATTAATGTTTATGGACATCAATTCTAAATGGAAAATATAATAATCCATCATTTAAGGGTGACAAAGTGTTGTTGTTAAGAAGCTTGGGGATGTTGAAATATTTTTTACAGATGGGTACTTTGAAAGCTGAGTAAATGAACTTTATGTGGAAATAGAATGCGTAATTGTGTGAAGGATACAATGATACGAAAAAAAACGCTTTTGTTAATGTTTTTTAGAAATTTAAAATAACATTTAAAAAAAAAATTCAATCCATTCATAGTGATGAACAATTGGTATTCAAAGACACCTCAGATTTAGTAGAAGTAACTAATAACATTTTTATGTTTAATTATTGATAGCCAATATGAAAAAATTACATTAAATTATTGTTATTATTGTACATATATTTTTAGTTGTAATATGGCGTTATAGTGGAGGAATATAAGGTAATAAACCATGGGTTGGGCACCTACACATTTAGAAATATTTTTACCTATAGATACAATAATATTTAAAAATAAGAATACATATTGTGTATGACTAATAGGGAAACACTTTAATAATATATGTATAAATATGAATAATAAATCTATTAACACATTATGTATGAGAAATTGGGAAACACTTCAATAATAATTCCACAAATATCAACGTATTAATAATAGGGAAAAAGCTACACATAAAAATTTGAGAATCTGTTATGTTTCAACAACCTATAAACAATTATATAAGTTTCAGTGTCATTTAAATATAGGTTCACTAAACTGATATCTCAAGTGAATTCAATAACATGGTATGTAGTACCATCTCAAAATGTCAATGGGGACGAAGACATATCCATGAAAAATGGTTCCCCCAAAAAAAATTCCCCAACACAAGATTTTATAGGGTAATAATCTGAATTCCATGTAGAATTTAGTTGGCATCCTCAAAATGGCCAGATGATCCACCATTACTAAAACAGAAATCAGCCCCTGAATATAATGAAAACTCAAAAATAAAAAATTATATGAGTCACTACAACAATAGAAAAACAATATCATAATAAAACATGTTTTCTATTGATGATTTTAATGATATTGATGACCATATTAACTTATAAAATAGTATATCATACATGAAATCATTTATTATATTCTAATTCTAGATATTAATACATTCATATTAACCTATAATAGTTTCTATAAGAAATATGGAAACATAATTTCATAAGAAATATGGAAACAGTTAGGCATAAGAAATCATTAAAAACACTATGTATGGGAGATTTGGATATTGTTGTATAATAAATATGGAAGATAAAGTTTAGATGAAAGGTATCATAAAAAATGTGTATATAAAAGGAATTATATTTGCAAATATGGTTGAGTTATTCTTAAACAATATCTACTTTTAAATTAATGGAGAACATGTAAACAACACAATCTCATACAAAACACTTAATAATAAATTGGAAAAATGTATAGGTGAAACCTGAACACATGAAAATTATCTTTCTATTAAAATTGAACAACATAGGCTCAAAAATCTTGGAGGCTAGAAATATTGGGGACCCAAGGAATCTCCCATAACAAAAAACATACAATCAACCAGAAAAGACAATATTTCATTATAAATGATATAATCATTGGATATTGTACCTTGACAAGCTAATTCATCGACAATGAATTTACCTTCTGTCTCGGCGTGTTGTATAAGGATATCTTGATTGATAAATCTTTAGAACCTTATAAAAATATATGTTAACAAATAAGGATCATTTTTGTACCCTCTCGACTACATCATGAGAAGACCCAGTAGAAAAAGACGTATTGAACCCCAATACCTCCAAACCACAGATGTCCTACAATCATGAATCTTCCCAGCTATGTAACAACAATCCAAATTTAAAATCAAACAATCTCTGGTCATATTTGATCAAATACATATCTCATGATTGTAATACCTTACATTACTCCCAATGCGTGATCTTGGTTGCAACATTTTTAAGTCCAGACCTCAGCCCCCCCCTTCCACTAGAAACCCATGTTCTACATCCATTAATTTCACATATACCTAGAAACAAGATGTGAAATAGGTCTTCCCTCCCTTGACCTATTGCATACATCCCATAAAATACAAAAAACAGTTGAAAAGATAACAGCATGAACCTTCCTTTCCTTGTAAAGCATCTGAAATTTTATAGTTAAATAACTTTTCCTCCAGCGAGTTTCTATCCCAATTGATATTAAGCTATTTAAAAAATATGCCTGGACTCTAATTCCCGATATCCATAGTGGGATAGATAGTATGAGGATTCATGATGAGGTGTGATGTAGCAATGGAATCTGGAAAACAAGGACACCCACCCAGCTTTCACAAACCATAGTAATAATATAAGTCCTGAAAATATTTTGAAACCATGATTAATGTCCACAAATATTTAACATTATCATTGTAATAAAATTCTCTAATCCTACAAAATGATAATGGGTTTTAGGATGTAATAATGTAATGTGATTGTGGCGAATTGTTTAATTTTACAATTATATTAATCTGATGGAATTCATGTCAAAATAGTTCATAGTTAAATGTTATAGAACCATGGAGACTGGGAGTATTACAAAAGACTTGGGTGATGTTCTAGTTTTAAAACAATTATTTGAAACTACTGGAGTATTTTCAATAGAAAAAAATTTCAATTATTAATTATGTTCGCATATGAATAGAGAAAAAAATAGGAATGATATACCAACTCTTTGTTTCCATGTAAGGAAAATATTAAAATATATTGACCTCATCATGAACATCAAGAGATTATAGTACATCATCACATTAAAAATCCATAAAAAATATATTTATATATTAAAAAACAACACATAAAACATTAAATTAATTCATCTAGAAAATTGGAAAAGAATAAGATTAAAATGAATTGATATATTTAGAAAATGATGACATATACTATAGGGAAGAACATTACAACAAATTTAACAATTTACATAGAAGTAGTGAAATTTAAAAATGGTGGTTTTAGGATTAAATATAGTTGATCTGTTCATAGATAACTGCCAAAGAAGTTCAGAGATTTCGAGTCAAGTAAAAAAAACGAAGAACTAGTTTATACATATTTGTAAAGGAGTCTACTGGAATGTTGGTAATGATACTCTTTTCCAATTCTTGTTAATTTCATCACATGGAAAGAGAAAACAATTGTAAAACAATCAAATAAATATGGAAAGACTAAATCATTAAAAGAACAAGAGTTTCACAGATGTATCCTAGAAATCCATTCACCATCAAAAGCTATGAATATATTTATTGGAATAGAAAAAATGTAAAAAAATTAGAATACCATACTAAATTTGTAGAATAAAAAATATGAATGACATAATAAAAAAATATTAAGAAAATAATATCAAAATAAGATATAATTTACCAGGGGGTCTCATCCCTTTAACAGAAATATGTCATGAATCATCCCAATTCATAACACATTTCACATGGAAGAGATTGTTTTCAGACCCTGAAAATGGGAAAAATTATTAGAAATTGTACTTGTATGCACTGGAAATACAACCAAAAAAACACATAATATAGGCCAAGGATGTAGTTTTGATGATTAAAGTGATACATTATTGTCCTCCAGCATGAGAATTAGATCAAAATAATTACACAACTCAATCTCAGTAAAATATTAGTTTTGAAATTCAAATTTGATTTGATTTTTTAAATTAACAAATCATCCAACCCATTTAATAACTACAAAAGTATATGAAATAAAAAACCAAAAACATATAAATTTAACTGAATAATGATTTAGCAGAATATATGGCTATTGTAAATGACATTGTAGATGTTAACCATGAAGAAATTCATAACCATTTTGCTGGAGTACATAGAGAGGGTTATTCTGTTGGAAATGTTAAGGGACTGGATAGATCTCATTTGGGGGATGTAGTGAAATTATATTATTTGATTGAAAAATGGTTTAAAGGAATTACATCGATAATGATGCCAACTATGATATTCTAGGGATGTAGGAGGAGATAAGTTGAATCACAAGAAAGATCCAATGTAAGAGAAATTGGAGTCACCATAGGGAGGAAATCACTATATTTGTTGGATTTTTAGTAGGAGGGACATCAATGTTGTGTGGGAAACCTTGGAGTAGGGGAGGTAAATACCATGTAGAGGCGAATATGGAAGGTATTAATAAAAATTGATGAAAATTTTGTTACCTAAATCTCTTAAAATAGATTATTGTAGCTCGATGACGGTAGTGATATTCAACAACTATAGGAGGAAATCTGTGGAATCATGAAACTGGACCCAAATTGAGGAGGAACGGAGGGGCAATGGGTTTGTCATTGTAGTGTAGGAGTGGTAGTAGGAGGGGAGGGAAATGTTCAGTGGGAACCCCCGAGGAGTGGGAATGGGGATTCCGGGAGGGGAGTGGGAACCATACAGCGGGGAGATGGTTTTCCAGGAGGGAAATTAGGGACGAGAATGCAGAGGGTTGTGAGTTTTTTTTTGTTAAATCCCGATTGAGAGCTGTAATGCGAGGTAGATAAACGTTGAGATACCAGAGATGAGGAGAATTGGTGGATGAGTACGTGTGAAAAAAATTCTGTGGATGAAAGTGAGTATGAAATTTGGCCGATGGAAATCCATTATTAGTATATATATAGTTGATATCATATATATTTTAATTAAAAACTTTAATTACTCCCTTTTCAACAATCCTATGTTATGGTTTCACTTTGGGTAATATTCATTTTATGATTGAAAAGTGTCTTAATTTGTTATATCTTTCGTCCTTATAATTATATAATGATTTCAAAAATATAAAACATGAAATAAATATAATTTATATAAGGTTTATGTGTATTATAATAATATATGGAATATATATGTATGAAATGAAATACACCATTCATCCAGACGGTAGGTCGTATATTCACTTGATCACTATTCACATTTAATTATCGAGTTAGAAGTAAAAAATTAAAAGAAATATATGTATATATATCATTAAAAAAATATTTTGAAATGATATATATCATATATATTCACTAAAACCAACCATAATATAATCCATATACTGTATGAATGAATCTTATCACATTGAGGTGGAGGTAGTTCACACTTCCTGAAATGAAATTATCACATTAACAGAAAATGGAGTGTAAAAATATGTAATTTTTAAATGGGAATAAAAGCTATTAAATGTATAATAAATATAAAAACAGTTTTTCCAATATAATGGACACAACGATATGGTAATGGGTAAATCAATAATCATCCTTCTGTGTGTGAATAGTGTTCCACACAAAGAAACAATATGTTTGTTACCAATTAAATGGAGGTGTGTTTGCATTCATATTGAAACCGTTACATAAAAATACTAATGTATTTATTATACTAGTTTTTTATATAATCATTAAATAAAGGGATTGGATGGTTTGAGAGGGAAAATAAAAGAATGGACTTGATAGAAGATATTAAATCTTAATAGGGTAACCCCTTTTGGATTGTGACAAATGGATTCCTTGGATTTCCTTATTCCAAAGGTAATGAATCTTGCAGTAAGGGAGGGATGTTTGGAAGTGTTTTCATCCAGGTATAGATGAACATAATTTTTTTTTGAGGTTTTAGGAATTAGGAGAGGTGGTGGCCTTTTATAGGGATAGAAATTCCCTTACATAGAATTTTTGAAAACAAGTTTGGTGTATATATCTTATTACCTAAAAAAAGCCATATAAAACCATCCCAAATAATTAATATAATATTTATGGTTGAATTAGTACAATAAAATGGGTTTTTTTAAATGATTCTATGTCATTTTTCACCTATTATTATTGTTTAGTTCCTAATTAAGCTTAATATGTCCTTAATCAGTGTGATTAAGTTTAACCACTTTTACTAATATTTTTGGTAAAAACATAATTTGATCTAATTTGACTCTCAATGATATACTAATTAAAATGTTATATGTCCTTTTTTTATATTTAATTCATCGAATAAAAAAATTTAAGATTAATAATAATCCCGCTGATGGGACGAAATTACAAGGTTTTAAGGTAGAATGAAGTTCAAATGTTAATTATGTTTTTATATTAAATTTCGTAATGAAATTTATTATAATGACTATAATTGAATTAATAGATTTTTACCAATCTAATTTTTTTTAAAAAATTAAAATAAAATTTAACATTATTTAATATTTTTACAAAGAGGAAGCACCAAACAAAAAAAAAATTCACTATTCATTAAAAACTGTTGTTTCATCGAAAAATTCAAACAATTCACTCTAAGATGATTTTAGAATAATAAATTTATAAGTGAAGTTTCATTTATAAAATCACATTTCTAGATTTGTCTAAAATTAATTATATTGGGTTTCGTAGAATGACAAGTAGTCTGGATCATAATATTTTTATACATAAAAGGACTCTACCAAAAACTATATCTTTTGTTATCAATATTTTTTTTTCAATGATATCATTATAATAAATAATGTAAAAGTATTTATTAATATTTGTATCACGTTGTTAAATGGATATTTTATAAATAAATCATTCAAAAAATATAATGAAATGATGTTTTATAGAAACTTAGTGTTGTGTGAAACATTTGCCTAGCCAGTGAAGTAGGTAGAACCATATGGGTTGGTATTACATGTAGTATGTGCAAAGTCATTATTCCATAAAGAGAACGAAAAGTCATTATCATGTGAGTGGAATTTTGGATTTAATGTTTTAATATATATATATACTAAACTATATTTTGTGCCACGTGAAATGAAAAATATCAGAAAGACACATTAATTTGAAAAAAATAAACAAATATTGAGGTGTTACATAATATGTACTACAAATGGTATTAGTGAAAAAATAAATTTCCCACTATTAAAACAATTTTTTGTTTTTATTAGATTAATTTTATATAGTAATTATCAATTTTATAAAACCATTAATATATTGTAATGAATTAAGTTATTTCTTTAAGATTATGACTCACCTTCATATAAGAATTGATGATGTTTTATTAATTTATTCCCTTGGATGTATAATGTAATTTGAACCACTAATATTTGGGAAAACCATGTGAAATAATCATTGGTTTGTTTTCTGTTTTGGTTACTTTTTAAATACAGTCTACAACATAAATAGTAATGAAATCCCCCATTTCCTCTATAAACCCATCCATGATCCCTTTTATATTCATTAAAATTCTAAGGAGCACATCCATAATATTCAATCCACATTCCAGAGTCATCCCATTATGCCCCATGATCTCACGAATCCCCTCCCAATAATATTTCTAACACACTCAAGTAAGGGATCCTAATCTCCTCTCCTCTATTAAATTCAAGCACATTACTTTAAATTAGTCTTCTTAATATAAATTTTTTATATTTTTATTCATTTAAAATAATTAAATTACTATATAGATCTAACCTCCATAAATTCTCTTTTAGAGAGGGAATCTTCCACTTGATTGGCTTCATGAAGAACATGTGTAACATCAAGAGAGATTTTGTCGGAAAGCTGAAGGAAGTCATCCAACACTAAAATAATCCTCCATGGTACATTCCTCGATCGATTTTTCAAAAATTGGAAAGCAACGAAAGAATATTATTACAACCATAAATCATTCCATCCATAGTGGAAAACATACCTTATTTCAATAATCATTTTCCATAGTTCAGCATCAATGGCTGTTGTATTTCTAATGTAGTTAAAGAAGAATACCTTGGATACACCACAATGAGTGTGAAAGTCACCTCCATAGCCAGTAGGTCCACGTACACCAGAGGCAGCTCCATCAATGTAGAATTTTAACCACCTTGGGATAGGTAGAATCAAGAGAATATATTTCTCCATGAGATGATTTTTTGACTTGTAATTCACACCAATAGACCTCAAAATCACAAGGTTAGAGACATCATTATTCATGTCCCCAGTTTGAACATAAAAAGAAGATCGAATATCACATTGGATAGAAATAACTGTAACATGAAATGAAGGTTTATTACGGCTGATCATCAGATCATTTTGTTCCTTCCATGGATAAGAACCAACAGAAATAGTAGAAGCAATGATCCAGGAGTGAACCTACTCACTACACGTGTACCTAAAATCAATCTATATCATATATTCCATGAAATAGAGCTCAAATGTGTATATAAATAAAGCCCTCACGTGTGAAAAACACAGTTTTCAGAGCAACAGTTAACAAATATATGTTACATGTATTCCTCTTCACTCAAGAAAAATATACCAACGAAGCAATGACTCTTTCTAATTTTTTGTATAAGGTATTACAGAGAGATAATTTTCCTATAAATATTATAGAATATCAAACAATCAGGAGGGGGAAAAATGGATTTCACATTCTAGAAATCCATGATGGTGGAGGTTCCAAATGACCACAAAAGTTGTCAATAGAATTCTTTTGTGGTGAACTCGCCATTCTAGTTATTCTCCCAAACAAGAGTTTTCATATCCTAAAACATGTACCTGGACATTTATATATGTATGTGGGTGGGAATAAAAACTTTAATGGATTGGTCAACATTAAGATCAGTAATTTTTTATACCTTAGAGAGAATAGAACTATCTTATCAGTGCAGATTAGTCGATACAACTAGTGGGTTGTCCAGCAGTTCATGGGTGATTGCTTATAGACAAACCACTTTGAGCATATCGCAAGATTAGAATAGGGATCATCCAATTTAGGCCAGACAAAAGATTCCATGTATCTAACATGTCCATTATACAGCTTCTCAATGAATCTGGTATTCATAAAATCATTGGATATATCATAATTAAAATGTATCCATCAAGTGGATTTTTTATCAAATATTCATTGAAGATTCTAACAACCTTAACACCCATTCCTCTCATATCAATAGGTCTAACACAATCATTCCAGGAAACTATGCTCAATATAATATACTCCATGTAAACAATCAAAATGAAATTCCTAATTTTTCTACTCAATTCTATAACAGGGGTTCTAAGCCATCTATACAGAGAAAATGAATAGACAAATATTGATGTGATTACAGAGTTGACTAGTCAAATTTTGTCTTCTTGAGATATAGTTCTCCCAAACCAAATTTCTAATTGATTATTAATTTCAGAGAAATATTCTCTAGATAACAACTATTCACCCTACCACAAAACATAGGCATTCCAAGGTAGGTAAATGGTAATGAACCCCTCCTAGACCTTATCTTAAATGCAATTTTATTCTTCCTGGAAACAATTACACCTTCCCTAAACGTGACTGATGACTTTCTCAAACTGATGACCAGATTAAAAAACACATCATATTGTGATAAAATAATCTTAATACCAGAAATTTTACCTCTATTAGTTTTTCCATAAATAAAAATATGCTCCCCATACATCAAATGGGAAGGGGAAAGATAATTTTTTCCAGCACTCATCCTCAGATATAGAACAATACTAGTAAGGTTTTTCATACACCAACTCTTATAGTCTCCATCTATAGAAAATAAAATACCAGATTGAGGCCCCCCTGACTGACCCCTCTTAAGAATTTAATGAACCCCTAGGAGAGAAATTTAGCAGAATTGAGAGTCTGACACTCTTCATAATGGTCCTAATTAGGAAAAGAAAACCATGGTAGAACACATGCATATATAGAATTCTAAAGATGAAACTCCATCTGATCGTTTCGCAGAATATAAAAATATCTATCTTCAAGTCCATTTTACCATGATTCATATTCTTATTAATGAAATTAACATAATCTTAAGCTGTAAAAAGGTAGTTTTGTATACATCGTCTTGGGACAAATCCAAATTGATTGATAGCAATCAGCCCTTTGGAAATTACACACAATCTGTGTGTCTAGATTTTTCAAATAAATTTTTGTATTGTATTCTCAATTGAAACATGCCTGAAGTCCTTAATTTATAAGGCATTATACCTCTCTAGAATAAGAGAATTAAACATTTAGTTCTTACCGAAGGGAATATATGATTAGATGAAGTATTATTTCACATCACTCATAATATAAACCTGTATAATTTCTTAGTAGAACATGAAAAACTTATTTTTGAAACACTCAGGTTCTACAACACTGCCAATATTGATAGAAAATAGAGCATCATGAATTTCATTGTCATTAGGTGTCTCAAAAAGTCCCTTTTTCTATGTATCATCAATATATTGGTCAAAATAGTTTAGAATTTCCCCTGTGTTGGCCACTACACAATTGAAATAATGTATCCTGAAGTAATTTCATGGAACATGTCCAATATCCTTCTTAGATACAAACAATTTCCATTCAATTTGAATGGAATTAAGACTCCTTATAGAAGTCATCTCCCAATTAATGCAATGAAAAATCATGAATTTACATTAGATTCTTTCAGGAATCTTGTTTTAAACTGATTCTAAGGTAAATTTTCCTTAACAGTCAAGAGTTTATCCATCTTTGAAGTAGCATTTACCTCATCCTGAGAGGGCATGTCGTGAGAGGTAATGTCCTAGGACATTCTATCATTTTGATGGCATAAAAATAAATATTCTGCCTCTTTAATAACATTTTCAACATATGAGAAAGCTACCTCACTCCATTACATCAGATTTGACATAACAACCATCAGTTTACTGCATAGGTTATACATAGTGATTCTCAATAAAAGTTTTCAAAGAATCTAAAACAAATTCCCTACATCCTAGTATTACTATCCATGCATTATTAAAACTAAAATGTAGTGGCACAAACCTCAAACTATTATTACAAACATCAATAAGAAGAGGATTATTATTTGAATGCATTGTTGGAAGGGTGATACCCGAAACATCTATAGTATCATTTCTATCATCAAATTGAAAAAAACACCTATCCAATATACTTGCCTTCATCCCATTGATAGTTTACACAGTCAAAGTAAAATTAGAAATAGAAATAGGAACCTCGGTCATGCTTCACCTATCAATACAAGAAGAAAATTCATAAGCAGGGATTCTACAAAAGATATCACTATTTCTTTCTGTAGGTCACAGGATAGTATTGAAGTCACCAATAATTATCCAATTACATTCAATATTTGATGAAAGATATTCCTTGTTCATCCAAATAGTACTTCACCTTGTATATAAATTGAGGCATAGACAAAAGAACCCAAAAGAGATATCCATTAGATGCAACTTGATAGGTTAACAGATTGATGGTCATTCACAATTAAATTTAAAATAATATAATCATGATTCAAAAAGCACAAGGATACATCAAAATTATCAATATGAAAATTAGAAACTAGGGAATAACACAACGATCCCGATTTGTAAGAGCACCAGTTCTAAAATTGTATTTTTGTCTCAACAATACCAATTATCATAGGTTTATGGGTCATAATACTATTCCTAAATGCTTTGACAATGGGAGGGTTCCCAATACCTTGAATGTTTTAGTATAGAATCATCATCTAATAGATGATCCGAGTCCAGTACTCGGCCTATTATAGCTATGAGTATCATTTTCAACTTGAAGAGAATCACCAGATGAAAGACTATATGACTCTTACTCATCTGATTGAATGGAAGAAAACTCCATAGTATAAATGTAGATAGAAGATAAGCTATTACCCATTTCATCCGGACCACACTAAAATGAAGCAGGAAGCATTATTTTTTCACCTATGATAGATGAACCAGCACAGAATCATTAAATTTTTTCCAACATCTTCCGAAGTGATAACTTGAGAATTATTATCAGCACGACTGTGAGGGGGAGCTGAAGACTATATCTAATCATGATATTCCACTGTAATATGTACAGGAGCACTATCATAGTTATGGAATACAATATTAGTACCTGGCAAAAATACTAGATTCTCTGATAGATTTGAGGTTCATTAATGACCTTTCTGGAATATTTCCATGATCAGATGCACAACCCACCCTTGAGATAGCACCAACTAGCTGCATCAGATGCCCTAGCTAATTATGTGATAGTCCTATGATCTCAATAGGCTGATCATCTACAACCGAACAACTTTGGCCATCCACAACATAAGAAGTATAAACTATTAAATCCAATATAGAGAAATCACCATCATGGCGCATCATTGGTTCCTCCAAAATTGTCTGAACATGATCAATTTCATGCTCATTACTGTGGCCACCATTGACAACCAGTTTACTATTTGTGTGGTAAGTTATACCCTTAATGGTGTAGGGAATAATGTCCGAAGACAAGGCCTTACATGTATTCCTCCTATAATTTTCAGCATCACGACCCCTGATATTACAGTGACTACACCACTTGTACCTATTATTGTATGAAATAACAAGACCAATGAAATTTATATTTAGTAATATTTTTGGTTTCCTATGATAGAAAATACCATGATAGATAACATCATTCTTCTTAGTTAACACCACCTCTTCTACAACTGTGGATTCCATGTCAACCTAAACAATTGTCCTCTTATAGTGACCAAAAGTATAGTTTTGTGTCTTCATGCAAAGCCTAATTGGATTTCCAACAGATGATGCAATGTCCATGAGAATTTGCAAATTCCTATAAATCCAGTTGAGATTACATATCTGAATCTCTAACTGTGCATCTGTGTTTTTGATTGTATAAGGGCCAATGTTCCTTCCCATTCATGAAACTGAGGAATTCTAGGCTTCAAGGTGACAGAAAAAAAAACTACATGCTCTCATTTTGAGCTCATCTGGGGGAAGACTATATGATAGAAGCCACAACTCATAATTTTCATCCTCCAGTAATTGGAACCCCAAATCTTAGCAATCCGACTGGTAAGATCAGTAGCTTTCCATGGCCTCACCCCATTTGGAATCACCACTCAAGCAATAATAAAAAACACTCAAATTATAACCCTCTTCTCCATATCATTCTAGTTTTCAAAAACATGTGCAATGCAACCCTTTCTGATTACTCTACTAGATGGGGCAGAATCACAACCATGGAAGGAGATGGTACCCACATTTTCCAATGTCTCTATGAAGCTCTTCCTCTCTCATTTTTACACAAGAACATTATTATTTTATAATAATTAATTTCCATTTTTATGTTATAATATGTTATCTCATAACCGAAAAACTATAAATTATATTTTTATTTGATAATATAGACCTTTCAAAATTATTATTCCTTCCAATGAACCATTATATTCAACCATTACCAGGTAGAAATTTAATTTGGTATTTTTTTCTTGTAATATTAATTCAATATCTTCATTTATGTTATTCCTCAAAAAATAGATTTTATTTGGATGGATTGTGTTCTTAGAAATTCTCCATACCAAGCATGTATTTTTTAATTTATTATATTCCCTTTCACTCTCACCAATCCTCCCATGGTCCTTTTTGTACATGTATTACCATGCCAAACTATAGTTAATTTTTTTTCATGTTTCCTCATTAATTTATGCCCTTTATTTCCAATTTATAATTATTGAATAATTTTATACAAGTCCCAATTTCATCCCATTTTATTTATATATGAATAAAACACAATTACATCTCATCAAAACATTTTTATGATTCATTGAGTGACATTGTTATGCTGCTGAAATTTCCCAATGATTTTTCATGTCCAAAAAATTATGTAGTGAATACCATAACCAATTAATATAATTTGTTTTATCATTTAACCACATGTACATTTTTATTGGATACATACATATATGTATTCCATGATCCTTTTTAATGGAATAATGTATAACTTCAAATTAATCCATGTTGTATGGTCTATGACGAACACATAAGAATGATATTGAAATGAATGTGACAAGTCAGCCTAGAATTACATATATCTCCAATGCTCTGGGTAATGTTTTATATCATGATACATAATTTTGGAATAGGTAAAATTCATGATTTGTATGGTAATTTCGCCAACATTATTTCATGGTGGTTTATAATAGACATATATTTATGATGTAGTGTTTTAAGTTGTTTCCACATTTCCCATGTTATCTTTATGACAATCATTTTATATTATCCCTCTTTATTCTCCTTTATGATTCTTACATTTTTTATTGCTGATTTATATGCCTATTCAAAAAATGTCTAACCTTATTCCATTTATATTTCCTTATTAGGATTTATATCTCTCATATTTCTTTTATATGTCCCCAGGTTATCACATGACGATTTAAGTGAAAGCATGTTGATGATGTTTTCAAAAATTATGATACTTTTCCAATTATAAATTGTTATATATGGTATATATTTCCCAAATAAATTATATGTATCAATATTCAGATTTGTATTAAGTAAAATATAACATACTAAAACATGTATTAATTTGGAATAATGAAAAGGGTTTTTGTAGTTGGTATCAAAAGGAGGTTTTGTTATTTTTTTTGATTAGGATTAGACAACTATACAATAAATGTTAAGGTTAAGACACTATCTATGAAAACAACCATAAAATTTTGTAAGTATATATTAGGTATCTTATAAAGAAAATAAATCCTTATCTGTATATTACAAGTGACCATGGTTCTAGAATAGATGTTCGTTAGGTTAATAATGGTGACGTGGTTTATCGATCACGAATCAGAGTAACGATGTACACCACCCCGAGCCTTACTTGACACCTGGATTGAATCTCCTGGTGTAAATGGTTTGGTATAATCACAATCTCATTTCAAACAATTATAAATGGAAAAATTACCATAAGCATATATGTTAAGGAATAGATCATAGAAAACATATAATGATAGCTATAAATTCATAATTTATGAAATAAATGTATCTTATCATATATTCTATAATTGTAATTAAATTCAAAATTATATGTTATATAGTTTAATATATATCTTCCATAAGTTTCCCTTTATTCTTGAAAATGTCTAGAAATATGAATCATCGAGTAAATAACCAATGTGAATTGAAATGTGTTGACTTCCCCAACCTGATTCCAAATCTGATAGGAGATCAACTTTGACATAATATGATTATACCAAACCAACAATCACAAATTTTAATTAAAAATTGTAATATTTTTACATACCAAATATGTAAAGGAAGATGAATACAAATTCCCAAGGAAGTTCAACAGATAATTTTTATCAGGCAAAGGAGACCAAATTTCCTTTTTGTAAAAAGTGTGGATTGGGTCATCAAGGTAAATGTCACAAAGTGACTAGGAAATTTTAATGTGTGAAAAGTCATGGAATAATGAATCAATTTTCCATGAATGAATTTATAATGAAATGGATGGATATAATACTCAATCATATGTACATTATACAATTCTATGTCTTACATGTAGAGAATTTGGGCATTATCCAATCCCTTTCTCTACTACAAGGGTTGAGAAACAAAAAGATCATCAAACATATCAATGAATTAGGTAACAAGGAGTGACAAATTATGGGAGAAATCATGATAATTTAGTAACATGTAAGCTCTAATAAATAATTGAGTAGTTCATAATATATTTCAATTTATTCCCTATAATCATATCCTGAATGTTTTCTAAGAAAATAAATTCACCACCTAAAATGATTTTATTTAATCATGGAAAATTATATGATTTGGTATCACTTGTTTAGTATGGTGAATATGATCATAATGGAAGTAATATAAGTCCCAATTTAGTGGAATTTTATTCAATTCAAGGTATGTATTGTATTACCCTATATAGATCCTGCAAAAATTACTTTGAGGAGGAAATTTCTCTCCATATTGTGAGTCAACCCTAAATTGTATACAAGTGCACGGAGGATGATGGATATTATTTAGAAAAAAAACATATCAAGCAGTGATATTCTACCCCATGATCAAGCTCATGTCAAAAAAATGATTGATTCTAATGAATAGATCATCCAAGAAGACATTCCCATTGTGAGGGAATATGTTGATTTGTTTCTCGAGTAATTGCAATGCCTTCCTCTGAGTTGAGATGATGAATTTTCAATCAAAATTATACCTAGGGAATTTAAAATATTCAAGATTCCATATAAAATGTTTTTTGGAGAACGTTAAGAGATAATGATAAAAATACATGAGATTCTAAATAAAGGATTCATATGTGCAAGGGGACCAACATTGGATGCACAAGTTATGTTCGTCAAGAAGACGGATAAGAAAATGTTTCTTTTTAGTTGATTACCAATAGATTAAAAAGACCACATTAATGAAATGTATCCTCTTCCACATATTGGTGAATTTTCTGATCATCTATGTGGAGCAAAATAATTCTCCAAGGTGGATCTAGAGTCTAGATATTACAATGTTAGCCTGAATGAGGATATCCACCAGACCGATTTTCATACAATGTACTAGAACTATTAGTTCAAAGTAATTTCATTAGAACTCACTAAATACCATTGAAATATTCATAGGCATGATTAAGAGTGTGTCAATAGTTACATAGAATTTTTTTTGGTAGTATTTAAAAATGTTATCCTAATATACTCCAAAAACAAGTATGAACATCAGTAGAATATGAGGACAATACAAAGGGCTGTACAAAATGATAAGATTTATAAAGAGTAATAAAATGTGAGTTCTAGTGGAAGGAAGTATCATTATTGAGATATATCATTAGAAACAATGAGATAACAATGGACCCATAAAAAATTTACTGATTTGAAATATTTTCATGACCAATAACTTCAAATCATGTATATTGTTTCCATGGATTAGATATGTACTACTGTCAGTTTTTGAGAAATTTCACATGATTTTCAAACCCTACAATCAGGATAACATGGAAGGTATTCAAGATTAATAGAAATTATTAATTCAAAGAGAGATTAAAAGAGTTGAAAACAATTATTATCAATTCACATGATCTCACACTACCCACAAGTGGGCATATTTTCATGGTAATTGTTGACATTTAGAATAAGGGATTGGGTTTTTTTTAATTCAAAATGACAATGTAATAGCCGATGAATCAAGGAAGCTTAATGTCAATGAACAAATCATCTGAAGGCATTATATAGAGTTGGCTTCAGTGGTCTTAACATTGAATATATTATAGAATTATCCCATTTTGGAAAAGGATAAAATATATATGGAACAAAAAATACTCAAGTATATATTCACACAAAAAGAGATAAATATGTACCAATGAATATTAGTAGATCTAATAAAATAAATTCTTTATTAATTCCATAGCATCATAGGAAGGTGAATAAGGTTGAAGATTCACTATGTATAAAGGGTGCACCAATTTCATTCATGATAATATGTGAGAATGATCTGATCTTCATGGAAATAAAGAGAATGGGCATGTGGATAATAATGAATGGAACCTGGGATATCATTTCCAAAATGATTTCTCAACTATATCTTTTGGAAAATTTAAAATATTATGAGAGGTATTATATATGAATTCATAAAAAAGCGGATACTATAATAAAAGTAAAGACCTCAGAGTTCAGTGTTAATGTAGAAGGAGTTGGGATATTTGGTTCATGACTAAGTACTAGGAAGGTTCCAGCAGATCCCATTAATTGAAAAAAAAATACAAAAATAAGATTGGTGGGGTCATAAAAGCATCATGAAATCATTCCATGAGATACAAAAGTATATCAAATATCATAATAAAACTCATAAGAATCCTCATAATCGCCATACCATTCAGAATCAGATTCTATGGGACCATGAGACCTTGTAATCGTAGTTGGTTTTAGATAGGAATAGTCTTTCCTACATCTTGCTTTTCTGGGAGGAACAGGTTGAAAACCATCATCATCCACAACAACATTTATCCCATTCTAAAATACTTGAATATATGATGGTTTTTTGGGGGAACCATCCTCGATATCCTCCCACCTTCCATGGATTCCATGGTTATCCCATAATTTATCAATTTCCTCTCGAATCCGTGAAATATTCCCTACAACACTCGGATTTTGCTGCCCCTCTACCAATGTAACACCTCGTATAAGGCCATACTCTTCTGTTTGAGCCCTCACACTATCCCCTGACCCATGAATCTCTGGTGGCACCCCCTTGGTCGAATGTGATGAATCAGCTCCAGCCTTCATATCTATAGTAGCACTATTGGTGGGACTATATGAATATGGGGATAAATTAATATACATTAAATTGCATAGTATGTCAGCTAAGTATATACTGAAAGGAAGAAGTATATGGGGTTGATAAAACCATTACCCATACCGACATGGAAGTGGGAAAACATCACCGTCGACTATGTCACCAAAAATCTGAAGACTCCATGGGAAAAAATTCTATATGTTTATCATGGATCTTATTACAAACATATCATAATTTATTATGATTTAGGAGGATTTATCACTTGATCCACCTGTGTAGATATATATTAGAGAAGTGGAAGGGGTTTATGGTGTACCGATGTTGATTTTATCTGGTCAAGATATGTTATTCCCCACTATGATTGGTAAAATTCATAAACACGATCTATGAATTGAGTTGATCTTCATCAGGACTTATCACCCTCAAACAAAGGGCCAATCTTAGTAGTCAATTCAAACAATTGAATACATGTTTCTGGCATGTTCTTTGGACTTTAATTTTGGTTGGGGTCAACATATTATTATTTTCTTTTTCTAATACAATAATAATTTTAAATAATGATTCCAAATTTCTTCGTATGGGGCCCTTTAAAAGAAGAGGTGTAGAATAAGGGAATATTGGGAGGAAGTTGGGAAATGAAAACTCCTATGTCCTGTAATGGTTAAGGAAATGGTGGAAAATGTTAAGACCATTCAGTATCACATCTAGTATTCTTAGATTCAGAATATGGTATATTCTTACAATAGTATATGTGACCAAGAGTTTTATTTGAGAGTCATGTTATTCCTCCAAAAATATCAATGGAAGAAGGTGATGATATTTCGAAGAAGGGAACTATCAGTCAATAATTCTGTTGGCACCAAAATGGGAGTAGAAGACTAAGAAATGGTAATCCTCCTGGGGATGTAATGAAAAGACCATTCGTGGAGCCCCAATCGCATCGTTCCCACCGTGGAGCAAGGATGCAGGTCGCTCCGTGAACATATTTGACGTTCGCGAGGCCACCATAGAGCACGAAGGTGGTAATGCTCTGCTACCGCATTCGATGTTCATGATCCCACCGTAGAGCAAGGAGGTAGTAATTCTCCATGACCGCATTTGATGTTCACGAACCTGCCGTGGAGCAAGCTCCGTCTTCACACCGAGGGAGCTCTACTTCGTGTTTCCTCTCCCTTATAAATACCGGCCTCCCCCATGTCCCAGAGGCGGATCATCCGACCATTAAACATCCTTGCTCCCAAATCACGAATCACTTTCTACTCTGTGAACCATGAGCTGTGCGAGGTACTTCTTCTCGGTGAAGTGCTTCTCTTTTGCCTTCATTTAACCCCCTCTTCCAATAGGGATTCCTTTCGCGAAGCCTAAGGGCCTTCGTGAAGGAAGGGGATCCCCAAGGGGACTCGGGTCATCACAGAACATTTATGCTTTGCGAAACGCCATACATGTACACATGATCCAAATGACAATGTAGGGTTAGTGTACTTTGTGAAGAACATTGCTTCACGATACCTTGATTCGCGTGGCACCTTGGCTCCGCAAGGCAGTGCTCTGCGAATTCCTTTCCACTTCTCGAAGCCCCTCTTTTATGCACCTCTTCCCTATGCTTAGGCCAAGGCACACTACTTCGTGAAGCATAACCCTTCGCAAGTACCGTCTGCTATGTGGAGCAGCAGAGCTTCACAAGGCCCCGGCCTATGAACCCCTCTACTTTGAAATACCTTTTCCCGTGCAACCCTCCAGATTTTCACGATGTGATTTCAAGGTCCCATGGACGATATTTCCCGTCGTGTTGCTTCGCCTCATGCTTCGTCGCATAGGCACACTAACAACTATTACTTCTTCACAAAACCAGGCTAACGTGGACACCCCAATGTTTATCTCTATGACACCCCCTAGACACGGAGTTTCCTGTCTATTCTCTTCACCAAGGAGTAGAGGGTATCA
Source organism: Viscum album (assembly GCA_963277665.1). Lineage (NCBI taxonomy): Eukaryota > Viridiplantae > Streptophyta > Magnoliopsida > Santalales > Viscaceae > Viscum > Viscum album. The sequence goes on along the minus strand of OY728120.1, from coordinate 1,213,194,189 downwards.
GATATGAATGTCCTAGTGGAGCGGAGAAAACCCACCTTGTCCGAGCTGCATAACAATAAACTGCTAAGCACCATCTTCCTCAGCACATGACATTAAACTGTGGTTTGCCCCATGCCTCGCACACATGTTTCCCCTACCTAATACATTATCCATGCCCACTGGTCTCCACGAGGATGAAATTTTCCCTCACAGGGGATGATATCCTTTTTATCGGAGTGGTGTTTTTCCTCGAGGAAAGGGAAAACACCCTGGTTTAATCCCCTAGCCTTCTTGTAAGAGGCATCATCAATGCTCCTCCTTTCTTCTTCAGTACCATGTATTAGGAGGGAATGGACACCGGACCCCTCCTTTCTTCATTTGCCAAAACCCTCTCCCACTGGGCTTTGTCGCCATTGGGCCTCCATCCTGGAGTAAGTCCCAACCCCTTTGGGCCGCTAACCATGTATAATCCCCTATTTCATCTCTGGTCCACGGACCATACATAAGCCATTGTTTCCACTTTGAGCTAATAAATACATGTAAGCCCCACTCCACTTCCCATGGACGCACATTTCGCAACATGATCGTCAGGTCTCTGCTGCCTCTTGCTTCCCACACCGAGAATCACTCACATGGGCTTAGAGAAAGCACCAACCATGACATCCACCTTAGGTAGCCTAGAGTATAAGCCCCTCACCATCCAAACTACAAGGTCCATGATCCTTGCTAAGGCTGGGTATGTAGGATTCCTCCCTGAGGATCAAGCCCACCACCATCCATTGGTCCTGACCATCATCACGCCAGTTCACGAAGCCCCCCACTCCACCAACCGAACTACGAGGTCACTGACCCTTGCTAAGGTAAGGTATGTAGGAATTCTCCATGATGTTCAAAACCACCACCCATTGGACCCTAGGTCCTCCTTCACGTCAGTTCACCGACCCATATGAACTACGAGGTATTTCATTCTTTCCAAGGAAAGGTACATAGGAAGCCTCCCTGAGGTTCATGCCCAACATCTGGTCACACTGAAACCATTCACGTTGGTTCAGACCTGTTTCCCATGATGTAAAACACTGAACCTAGATCAGTGGTAAGCCATTGTTTTTCCAGTCAGTGGTAAGATGTTGCACACAAATGCTACCCTAAACTACATGGTTTATGATCTTTTCCAAGGCAAGGTACATAGGAAGTCTCCATGAGATCCATGCCCACCATCCACCTAGACCACGGGTCCTTATTCACGACCGCTCACCGACTCCTACCCCATAACTGAACTACATGGAATTTGATCCTTTCCAAGGAAGGGTACGTAGAAAGACTCCCTAAGGTTCATGCCCAACAACCAATGGTCTTGGCCACTTCACGTCAGTTCACTCCCATCCTGCAAGACTTTAAACTATATTCCACATTCGATTCCCCATTCAGCAGCAAGTCATTATCACTCCATTCAGCAGTAATCCGTTTTGATCCAATTCGTCAGTAAGACATTGAGATCCTATTCAGCGGTATGCTATTGAGATCCAATTCAGAGGTAATCCATTGACATTCTTATCCCGTCGTATGTTGTTACGACCCCACCCTATGGAAATCCATTGAAATCCCCAATCAGTGGTAAGAATTTGTTAGATGAACTAAGTTGACATTGATTCCCTACAACAAGGATACATTGGAAGCATCTTCAAGGATCAAGCCCAAAACTATCATCATCCTGAAGGCGGTTCCATCCCATTGTCCATCCACTTCATTCAACTACTTCATCATCCATCCTAATTCTTACCTGATCCACCACATCCTGGTGGGATCATTCCACCTCCTACCCCATTCCCCTCAATTGTAACTAGAATGTCAACCACACGTTGGACCCAACATTAGTGTTCCCTCCGAGGGTTGCACCCATGTGATCCACTATAGTCACTGCTCTGATCAGTCTGATCCTTCTCCACTGGATGTTAAACATACAGCATACCATGTCTTCAACATAGTAAGCTGAGTAAAACCATAGATACATGCCCGTGGAATATGATTCCCCACGTTCGATGTGGGATGCCTCGGGCTTCTGTGCCCTTAAGATGCCCTATGATAATGTATAGAAGACAGATGTGCCAGTGTCCCATCGTCAAGACATGCCAATGATACCCAATGTCAATACTCCCTTGACCGAAGGATACTACCCTGACTGGACCCCTTGGAATGTCCTGATAGAAGTAGTGTAATTAACTGGTTTCCATGAAGATATGGCGCCAGGAAGAATTCCACATAAAACGTATTAAATCTATAAGGGAGACCTAGACTAGGTATCGAGTTCCGAGGAGGAATCCACATAAGGAAGAACCGAAATCCCATCATCATGTTTCAATCAAGGATCATACGTCTCTGAATAAGGAGAAGATTACTCCTGCCTTTGGAAAGTGGGAATTCGAGGCAACAGACGATGGACGCGCGTGTACCTGCGAAAGCATTAGAAACCTAAATGGTGAACCCAACATGAAGTTATTCTTTTCAATATGGAGATTAGTAGTGCTCTAGGAATCAATGGATTGACGTGTCACCAGATCTAGTTATACGGCACCAAGTCCTGCTAAGAAAATACCGGTCCTAGCATGAAACTCACCATGAAGTTGGGGCAGTAGAATGTTGGACGTCCTGTTCTGCAATGTTGTCAGCGTGGATCACTCTTACTGACCATGGAAGACGGGACGATTCTAGGGAATTCGTCATCGATTCCTTTTTCTTTCAGCACTGATGAGTTAATCTCCCTACTCTCAAGAATCATGTTGCTGCTTCAGGAACATGATCACCACCTTCCCATCGATGCGGTGGCAAGGGCAAGGCCAACACAGTAGTTCCATGTGGCTTCACATATCCCACGATGACCTCTTCATCTATGACCATGGTCCGCCCACACCCCTCACTCCATCCGAGGTCATCCAAAGAAGGGTGATCTTTGACCTCGTGCGCCGTTATGAGGAGGGAATAATTCCAACCCAAGATATGGCATGATTGGATCTGGAGGCATCTGTGCCTCATCGCCAATACTGACCCCGAGGACCACGCATGGATCCATTTCTCCCCACCCCGACATACAACCGTTTCGAGAGCCTGTCCCTGGAACTCTTTGATGATACCCTTCCCTACGCAGATGAGGTAGGTGAATATAGAGACCCAAAGCTTGACGTACATATTCATTACATTACTTTTGAAGAATATCTAATATATAACAAAAACAGACACCAAAAGACTGAAATAGATTAGTGTTTTTGGAAACTTAGAATATAATCTTCTAATATTAGTGAAAGATCTACAACATCTCCCATAGAGATCATCAATTTTTTCTTAACTAAAACCTTTCTTTATATCCTAGTGAAAATAAAACATATAAAGGGTGAGCTCAAATGCTCAGTAAGTGTAAGCATGGAGAAAATAAAACAAACCATATAAATTTGAACTTCAAAACATGAACATAGAATTTAAACATAAAAATCTTGAGCAATGATATGAAACATTGAAGTATGTAGGGAATAGATCATAATGGATCATCAATCATGATAAAATAGAATGGGAATAAAACATATAATTGTTTAAAACCATTAAGAACATGATATGACTTCAATAGTATCCAAGTAATTGCTTCCAAGACCATCCTAGTGGACAAATTCCCTTACTAAATCGAGATCACTCCTCGTTCCAGTCCTGTATCACGGAACCAGATTAACTTGCAGTTCCAGCCATGTCTATCTAATGAGATATAAATCTTTAACCAATGAATTGGAGGGAGAAATAGGTCCCACCAGTATCATAATGAAATCATTATTAAGTGTTCCATAACATAAACATAAATCATTCATCATAACCCAATGAATAAAATGGGTTTCATAAACATCATCCCATCATTAAATAATCCTTATAAAACAATTGGATATCACTTCATCATAAGAAAAGTGAATCCATGTAAATCATAGAGGCATTATACTTGAAACAAACACATATGAAATAATTTCATCATATATGGAAAATGGTTTTGATAAAACAATTGAAATTAATTCTTGAGGAAAATATCCTTTATTCTTTAAAATCATTTTTTTCACAAAATGCCATGAAATTTTAAAAGAAAATAATTTTTCTGAAAATTGTCATGAAATCATGTAGAGTAAAATTCATGAAAATAAGGTGTTATGAAACTGTAAAAATCCATTCATGCCATATAAGTTAAAAAATCATTCTCCTAGTACTTTTAACGGAAAAGGTAAAAAGTACCACATATGGTAAACAAAAGAAAGATTTCATCCATAACTCAATGTACAAGTCAATGAAGGGGAAAATGACTATAAAAATACATGGAATAATATTAAACACATTTTGAAAAACATTTTATGGACATGGATGAAAAATATAACCCCAGTAAATACTTACGTATAAGCAATCTCAGATAAAAATGATATTGCAAAATTATCCCTTACATTAGGACTGATATGCTTTGTACGTACCTGAACCTCATGTATAATGATTTAAATAATGTCATTGACTTATTAAAGAATCATATTTATTGTTATGATATCATATATGGTTCACTTATGACTTTATATTACCCGTTCTTTTGTAAATTCCATGTTAAAGTAGTGTTTTGGGTAAAATCGTTTTATTTATCGTACATGTTTGGACTTGTTGTTCTTGATAATATTATTACTTATATCATGATTTAATTACTTCCTGAATGTAAATAATTATTTATATATCATATATATTCAGTATATATATATATATATAATATATAGATAAATGAAATTAAATACATTGTTCATGGAGACGGTAGGTCGTACGTACGCATGAACGCTGTTTTCCTTTCCTTATTGACTTGAATTGAAGTAAGTAGATGAAATATATATATATATATATATGTATAAATAAATATAGTAGCTTCATTATTTCATATATTTAATTATTATTCATTATATATACTTTATAATCATTCTTGAATGGTTATCATGGAGAATGAATCTCATCGCTTCGTGGAGACGGTAATCTATACGTACGCACGAGCGATGATATCGTTACCATAATTATTAAACTGAATTGGAGCAAATGATATAATATCTCAAAATTAGTATGATGTTACAATAACTACATATATTTATTATTTACACCATTATACCCTTCCAACTGAGGTGGTGGTGGAAAAACAGATTACACCACGACGTGTAGACGGTATTCCGTATGTACGCACGCGCGGTGATTTCATTTTTCGTAGGATGGATATAAGGTGAAATAGGGTTGTTTAATATTTATAATAACATATCAGTATATATTAATACTTATGTAAATTATTTATAACAAAACAACTAAATAAGAGCTAGTAGAAGAAGAAATAAACTTGAAAGAGTCGGTAGAAGAGATTACATTTTCTTTGACGCAGCTCCTTTAAACTTCTTCTCAGGGAACTAGAGTTGGTCTTTTGAGAAGACCAGAACCACTATGATATAACCAAAGATGTTTAGAAGAGTAATTGGTAGGGGTTGTACGAGCATCAAGGCTCAAAATGGTGTGAAGAGAAGAGGGAAGGAGTGCCCTTTTTATAAGGGAGTAGAGGGGTCCCTATGGTAACATAAGAAATATTAATTTATAATAAACTCAACCTCACCTAAAAACCAAAAAAAAAACTCAAATCCATAGATTAAATGAGATAGGGTTGTAATCGCATCAACCAGTAAAATGTATACATGTTGGGAATTTATTTTATACATTATCAACTTGATTTATCATTATTTAATCTATTTAATTTTATTTGTGTTAATAAGATTCTAATTTTTAAATAGTAATAAATAATTACTTATATGTTGTGAATTGACCATAATTGGATAATTTATGAAAATTTAGATCATTTAAATTTAAATATATAATTTTAAAATATTTTTGTGATTTTTAAACAATTTTATAATATGTTATTTTTATAAAATAACAATAGTGTCAATTTTGACACTATTCATGTATTTGAATTTAAATAAAAACCTAACAGAAGATATGTTTGAAACAAAATATATATTATATCCCTAACATGTCATATACATCAAAAAAATTCACGGGGAACTTTAAATTTTTCATATATTATTTTTTTTCATATTTTTAAAACCATTTATTTGGTGTATCTCTTAATAAAATAATTGCTAAAAAATTGTGTTTCTAATTGTTTAAAATACTTATTTTTTGCATAAAAATTAAAAATAAAATCCTATGATAAATATAAATATAATAAATTTCATAATTATTTTTTACTCGAATTTATCATCTTAAGATCACTACATTTAAATTGTTATATTTATTAAATTATAAAGGTGACATCTTTGACATCATTTAAAATAAAATAATATAAATGCCCTAATCGGTTTTATAAGGCTACACATGGTCCACAAATATACCCTTGGATTATCAGGGTATATATATTCTCGACCAATAATGTTTGGTCAAGTTTATGGTCCTCTTTATAGGTATTGTTATTTTAATAAAAACTATATTATTGATTTTTCACTAAATAAATAATATCTTCATCATTAATATATAAGCTATTAAGGTAATTAAATATTTTATAAAAATTAAAATAAATTACCATGTCAAATAAAAAAAATTTATCTTTAAAACGATTATTTATAATTGAATTTATATTCTGTATAACATTATATTAAAAATAATCTAATTATTAAAGTTTGAGTGAGACATTTCAATTTCCTTTAAATAAAATAAATAAAATGTCTTAATAAAATACAAGTGTGTTACATTAGATACCATTTAGACCCAAGTATGATTTTGGATAAAATATAAGCATCCAATTATATTAGGACAAGTGTTAGCGTAATTTTATAATATTATATTTAGCCTTAATTACCCGATTTACCTTTAACTATGGTAATTAAAATTTACCGTAGTTACTATTCATAATGACTAAAAATAAAAAGTACCTTATTAAAGTAATTTGGACCTAATGATTGAAAATATGGAACCCATTTTTTCAAATTCAAATAAATGAAATTTCTGAAAATAATTTAAAATTAATCCCCTTGTTAAAAAATGAGTTTTTAAAGTTAAAACATTGCAAAAGATTGAAATGAATTATCTATAAATTCAATGTAATATAAATGCTAAGGACATAAATTATATTAAATGGTAAAAAAATATTCTATTTATAATTTAAAACCATTAAATATTATAATTTAACCATATAAATTATTACGATGAAAAAAGTTCTTTTTAATTAAAATATAACTTGTTTTTACTATTCATTAAAATATGAAATTTATAAGAATCATATGAAAAATTTATCCAGAGTAAATTTTTATATCCTTATTCCAAATAAGAATTCTATTTTTTCAAATTGATCTTATAATCATGTCAAAACTAGATTTTAATTGGGTGTTCCATCAAAAGGCGGCAAAACTGCATTTTTTGAAAAATACTTATTTTACATGAAAATTTTATCATTTTCTCATACCATGTTCTAGAAAATGTGTAAGATGAATAATAATCTTATAAAATTTAAAATGTAGTTAATATTATTCATAACATCTAGTCCATAATAATATTATAATAATATATCTTTGTTTAGTGAAACCCAGTATTGCGTACTACACACGCTATCGAGGAAAGTCGTGATTGTGTGTAATGCAAGCCAAGTCAGGGATGCGTGTAGTGAAAGCTACCTTTGGTGTTGCGTATAACACAAGAAATCAATGAAATTAAAAAGTATAATTCTCATAAAATCTCAGGGTGTTACATTCTACCCCCCTTAAAATAAATTCCGCCCTCGAAATTCGTTGGGGTTATAAATGGTTTACTACTTGAAAGTTTCTTTAATAGAAACCCACATCCTAAAAAGGAATTACAAAACATAACATTAAAAACAAAATTATGAAATGTAACGGTTACCAAAATTAACTAATAATTGGGTTTCCACATTGGAGAACATTGGTGAAAATATGGATATGGAAGAGAAACCTAACCATCATGTTCTGATGGAGAGTGGTAGAGAACATGGCTATGAAAAAGGACAAAATCACAAAGCCATAAATTTGGGATGATCTAAGGTAACATATGATTCATCAGATATAAGGACACTAGGACAAACTTTATAGTTCTCATGATCATTTCACTAATGTTGAAAAAAATTTGAATACTTACCTGATTTTGGTACAATCCCACCGTTTTTCGTGCCATGAAAAATTTCCACATCATCTGTTAAAGAAATGAAGTTGAATTTTTCATTTGAGAAGTTTTTTCAGATCATGCAATAGAATGATTGTTCATTCCATCTGTTTCTATCGTGAAAAGTTTAGCACAATTTATTAAATATACATAAGTCCATCTATGATGATATTAAACATATATGATTCGAAAAATGGACTTAAACTTCATATATCATAACTCTTAATAAAATAAAACTAGTTTCTACTAACTAGGGACTTCCTGTAGGCCAATGGTAGGTGATAAAGGATCTTCACACTTCGGTTGTGGATTCGATTCCCACATCCTCATCTAACACAACGGGTTGTCACCCTTTCTACAAGTTGTCCATTTTCTTAAACTAAACTATTATAATATTCTATCAATAATATCGAAAAAATTTCTAGCCTTAAACAATACTAACTTATGTTCAACATAATCCAATCCAATCTTTAGGCTTATCCAAAATACTTCGTTCCAAATTCATAGTATAAAGAAAACAATTACTAAAATGGTCATATAAAAAACACATGAATACAATCATTTATCCCTCATATATCAAATGATATATCTTGTTGATCACATTACAAATCGTGAATACCATAATCTTGTATTATCTTGAAAAATGAATACCCATTGAACCAAAGTGAAAACATGAATGCTGTCAAAAGTTAACTATTTCCACATACCAAAATCCAAAAATTCTATATACTCAAACAATGATATAACTTTGTCCTTATATCAGTCATGAGCTCTAGAATACTGTAAAACATTTCATTTTCTCCTTATCCCTTCATTATGCGCATATAATCTTCTTTTCAAAAACATCTCAATCACTTTCCATGGTTACCGGTACCATAAAGTTATTGAAAACCACAATAGACCAATAAATAAATATTCCAATATTCTATGATACTATATACAACATTATTTTGGAATCCCATTACATAAACACTAAATCATTCCACCACATTGTTTTCATATTCAACATCGCCAATAGTGATCGCATGCGACTCCCCTTTGTCCTTTTCCCGTAAGAGGTTTCTCATGTCGATCATCATTAACCCTTGGATTAGGGCATTGATTATCATAATTCCCCATTTCCTTGTACCTGAAGCATTGAAGTGTTGGTGGAGCATTCTCATTAGTCTTTTCTCAATTCACATCATTAGCTACCTTTTTCCCATTACATCGACACTAAACTGCTCGATGACCTTATTTACCACACATAAAACATTTTCTAGTACCTTTTAGGCAATCTCCACTATGCTTCTTTCCACACATTGAGAATAAAGAAACATTCATCTTCTTTTCACCATTATTATAATATTTCTCCTTGAACTCCATATTTCATTTCTTGTCAAATCCATGAGATGGATATGTAACACCAACTTCCATTTCTACCTTGATATCACAACACAAAATTTCATCATATCCACTGAAGTCTCTTATAGGTAATGCCCTTCGAAGACTTGGTTTTAAGCCACTGAAGAATCAATCAACTTTACTTTCAGGTTCGATGATAAAGCCAGATGCATACCTTGAAAGCCTTGTAAAATTTTCATCATATATAAAAACATGTTCATCATCCTTTTACATAAGCTCCAAGAACTCATATCCCATATTTTATCGAAGAATACGATGGATGTACTTATTGAAAAATAAGATCTTGAACACATCCCATTTCATGGAGTCAATTTCACCTTGGGGACCTATATTCTTAATTAGAGTCCACCACTGGTCCTCTTCAGCATATAAACAGTAAACTGCCAGAATGACTTTTTATTGTTATGAACATCGATGTAAGGAAAATATCATTTCAATGGTACTGATCCATTGTTCAGCAACAAGTGGATCAAAAGACCCACTGAATGAAGGTGGATGTTGCCTCATCAAGGACTCAATATAATATAGTTCCCTTCTCTGTTCATTCAAGAGTTCAGAATGATTCATAGCTTGTGTATGTATAACAATAATATTTTCCACTCCATCTCCCATAACATTGGTTTGTTCAGGAGGAAAATCATTGAATTTCCCATTACATTGATCAACACGGTTCCTTCGAGTTCTAGCAATCTTCTAAAACCCAAAAACAATTGTGTAGGAGGCAAAAATCATTCCTGGAAAACAACATAATAAAGGGGGATTACTTCTAATATCTAACATCTTAGGTTTAATTGTATGATCGTTATCATAATTTTAGGACTATAACCTATACTTATAATTAACCTTAGAGACATCTCTAGACATACCTTATAAATATCTCTAGGGATCTCACTAATGTTTTCACATCCTAGTTACCAAAGGTTAACTAAACCTCCCTCTGATACCAACTATAGAGACCCAAAGCATGACATACATAGGAATTACATTACTTTTGCGGAATATCTAACACATAAGAAAAACAGACACAAAAGTAATGTAATAGTTTAGTGTCTTTGGAAACAGAGAATATAATCTTCTAATCTTCTTGAAAGATATTCAACATCTCCCATAGAGATCTTCCTTTTTTTCTTACCTAAATCGTTTATTTATATCCTGTTAAAAAGAAAACATATAAAGGGTGAGATCAAATTCTCATTAAGGGTAATAATGGAGAAAATGAAACAAACCATATACATTTGAACTTCAAAAAATGATCATATTTTTTAAACATCAAAATCTTGAGCAATGACATGAAACATTGAAGTACGTAGGGTATAGATCATAATGGATCATCAATCATGATAAAATATCATGGGAATAAAACATGTAATGGTGGAAAACCATTAACCACATGACATGATTTCCATATTAGCCATGTAATTGCTACCAAGACCATCATTGTGGACAAAGTCCCTTACTGAATCGAGTTCACTCCTCTTTTCAGTCCTGTATCACCGAACTGAATTAACATGTTGTTCCAACCATGAATATATCATGACATATAAATCATTACCCAATGCATTGGAGGGAGATACATCTCCCAACTGTCTCATAATGAAATCATTCTTAAGTTTTCCACAACATAAACAAAAATAATTCATCATAACCCAATGAATGAAATGGGTTTCAGAAACATCATCCCATCAAAACATAATCCACATAAAACATTTGGATATTATTTCATCATAAGAAAAGTGAAACCATGTAAATAATAGAGACATTATTCTTGAAACATACATATATGAAATAATGTCATCTTATATGGAAAATGTTTTTGATAAAACACTAGAAATGAATTCTTGTGGAAAATATGCTTTCTTCTTCAAAATCATTTTCCTTTCACAAAATAACATGAAATTTTAAAAGAAATGAATTTTGTTGAAAATAGTCATGAAATATTGTAGATTAAGCTTCATGAAAATAAGGTGTTATGAAACTGTAAAATTCCGTTCATGCCTTATAAGTTAAAAAAATATTCTCCTCGTACTTTTAACGGAAAAGTCAAAAAGTACCACGTATGGTAAACAAAAGAAATATTTCATCCATAACACAATGTAAAAGTCAAAGAAGGGTAAACATGATTTTAAATATACATGGGATAGTATTAGACAGTTTATGAAAAAAATTTTATGGACATGGAAGAAAAATATAACCCTAGTAAATACTTACATATAAGAAATATCAGATAAAAATGAGATTGGAAAATTATCCCTTACCTTAGGTCTGATATGCTTCGTACGTATCTGAACCTCCTGTATAATGATTTAAATAATGTCATTGACTTATTATAGAATCATATTTATTATTATGATATCATATAATGTTCAGTTATAACTTTATATTACCTGTTCTTTTGTAAATTCCATGTTAAAGCAGCGTTTTGGGTAAAATAGTTTTATTTATCGTACTTGTTTGAACTTGTTGTTATTGATTTTTTTATTACTTATATCATGATTTAATTTCTTCGAGAATTTAAATAATGATTTATATATCATATATATTCAGTATATATATATATATAAATAGTATATAGCTAAATAAATGAAATACACCGTTCATGGTGAAGGTAGGCAGTACGTACGCAAGAACGTTTTTTTCCTTTCCTTATTGACTTGAATTTAAGTATGTAGATGACACATATATATATATATATATGTATAAAAAAATTCATTAGCTTCATTACTTCATATATTTCATTATTATTCATTTTATATGCTTTATATTCATTCTTGAATGGTTATCATGGAGAATGAATCTCATCGTGTCGTGGAGACGGTAATCCGTACATACGCACGAGCGATGATATCGTTCCCATAATTATTGAATTTAATTGGAGTGGATTATATAATATATCAGAATCATTATGATGTTATTATAACTATATATAGTTATTCTTTACAAGATTATACCAATCCAAGTGAGGTGGTGGTGGAAAAACAGATTACCCCACGGCGTGGAGACTGTATATCGTACGTACGCATGCGCGGTGATTTCATTTTCCGTAGGATGGATAGAAGGTGAAATAGGGTTGTTTCATATTTATAATAACATATCATTATATAACTAATACTGATATAGTTAATTTATAATGAAACAACAAAAGAAGAGTAAGTAGAAGAAGAGCGAAACTTTAAAGAGTCGGTATAAGAGATTACCTATTCTTTGACACACCTCCTTTAAACATCTTAGGGAACTAGAGTTGGTCTTTTTAGAAGACAAGAACTTCTATGATATAACTAGAGAGGTTGAGAAGAGTAATTGGTAGGGTTTTTTTGAGCTTCAAGGCTCAAAATGGTGTGAAGAGAAGAGGGAAGGGGTGCCCTTTTTATAAGGGAGGAGAGGAGAACCTTTGGTAACATAAGAAATATTAACTTATAATAAATTAAAAATCTGTTAAAAACCTCAAAAAATAACTCAAATATGAATATTAGATGAGATAGGGTTGTAATCTAATCAACTAATAAAATTTAGATATTTTAGGAATTTATTTTAAACATTATAAACTTGATTTATCCATATTTAATCTATTTAATTTTATTTGTGGTAATAAGATTATAATTTTTAAATTATTATAAATAATTACTTATGGGTTTTGAATTTCCCATAATTGGATAATTTATGACATTGTAGACCATATAAATTTAAATTTATAATTTTTAAATATTTTTTGATTTTTAAACAATTTTATAATAGGTTCTTCTTAAAAAATAACAATAGTGTCAATTTTGACACTATTCATTTATTTGAATTTAATTAAAAACCAAACCAATGATATGTTCAAACCAAAATATTTAATAAATCCATAACATGTAATATTCATTAAAAAATTCACGGGGCATATTATTTTGTTCATATAGTATTTATTTTGATATTTTTAAAACCATTTATTTGGTGTATCTCTAAATAAATTAATTACTATAGTATTATTGAATAATTATTTAATATAATTATTTGATTCATAAAAATTAAAAATAAAATACTATGATGAATATAAATATAATTAATTTCATAATAATTTTTTTACTACAATTTAAAATCCTAAAATCACAATATTTAAATTGTTATATTTATTAAATTATGAAGGTGACATCTTAGACATCATTTAAAATAAAATAATATAAATTTCCTAATCGGTATTATAAGGATCAGAATGGTCCAAAAATATACCCTTCTATGATTATGGTAAAGATATACTCGACCAATAATGTTTGGTCATGTTTCTGGTCCTTTTGATAGGTATTTGTATTTTAATAAAAACTATATTATTGATTTTTCACGAAATAAATAATGTCATCATCATTAATGTATAAGATATTAATGTAATTAAATATTTCATAAAAATTACAATTAAATTACCATGGAAAAGAAAAACTTTTTATCTTTAAAATGAGTATTTGTAATAGAATTTTTATTCTGTATAACCTTATATTAAAAAAATATAATTATTAAAGTTTGAGTGAGACATTTCACTTTCCTTTAAATAAAATAAATAAAAGGTCTTAATAAAATACAAGTGGGTTACATTAGATTCCATTTCTACCAAAGTATGATTTAGGGTAAAATATATTCATCCAATTATATTAGGACAAGTGTTAGGGTAATTTTATAATATTATATTTACCCTTAATTACCCGATTTAACTTAAACTATGGTAAATAAAATTTACCTTAGTTACTATTCATAATGACTAAAAATAAAAAGTATCTTATTAAAATAATTTGTACCTACTAATTCCAAATATGGAAACCATTTTTCCAAATTCAAATCACAGAAGTTGCAGAAAATAATTTAAAATTAATCCTTTTGTTAAGAAAATGAGTTTTAAAAGTTAAAACATCGCAAAAGATTGAAAGGAATTTACCGATGAATTCAATGTAAAATAAATGACAATGAAATAAATTATATTAAATGGTAAAAATATATTATATTTATACTTTAAAACCATTAAATTTTATAATTTAACCATATAAATTATTCTGATGAAAAAAGTTGTTTTTAATTTAAATATTGCGTGTTTTTACTATTCATTAAAAATATGAAAGTTATCGAAATAATATGAAAATTTTTTCCAGAGTAAATTTTTATATCCTGATTCCAAAGAAGAATTTTATTTGGTAAAATTGAACTTATAAACTTGTCAAAACCAAGATTTTAATTGGCTGCGCCATCAAAAGGCGGCAAAACTGCATTTTTTAAAAAAATACTTATTTTACCTGAAAAAATCATTTTGTTCGCATACCGTGTTCTAAAAATGTGTAAGATTAATAATAATGTTATAAAATAAAAAGTTTAGTTAATATTATTCATAAAGGATAGTCCATAATATGATTATAACAATATATCGTTGTTTAGTGAAACCTGGTATTGCGTACTACACACGCTATCGAGGAATGTCGTGATTGTGTGTAATGCAAGACAAGTCAGGGATGTGTGTAGTGAAATATCCCTTTGGATTTGTGTATAAAACAAGGAATTAATGAAATTAAAAAGAATATTTCTTATAAAATATCTGGTTGTTTCATTCTACCCCCCTTAAAATGAATTTCTCCCTCTAAATTCGTCAGGGTTATAAATGGTATACCACTTGAAAGTTTCTTTAATAGAAACCCACTTCCTAAAAAGGAATTCCAAAACATAACATTAAATACTAAATTATGAAACATAATAGTTACCCATAACATAGGTGAAAATGTGGATATGGAATAGAAACCTAACCATCAAGTTCTGATGGAGAGTCGTAGAGAACATGGCTATGAAAAAGACAAAAATCACAAAGCCATAAATTTGTGATGATATAAGGTACCATATGATTCATAAGATATAAGGACACTAGAACAAAGTTTTTAGTTCTCAAGATCATTTCCCTAATGTTGAACAATTGTTGAATACTTACTTGATTTTGGTGCAATCTCACCATTGTTCATGCCTTGAACAAATTCCACTTCATCTCTTAACGAAATGAAGTTGAATTTGTCATTAATGAAGTGTTAGCAGATCATGCGATAGAGTTACAGTTAATTCAATCTGTTTCTATCGCAAAAAGTTTAGCACAATTTATTAAATATACATAAGTCCATCTATCTAGAGATTAATCGTATATGATTCGAAAAATGGACTTATACTTCATCTATCATAACGCTTAATAAATAAAACTAGTTTCTACTAACAAGGGACTTCATGTAGGCCAGTGGTAGGCGATAAAGGCCCATCTGACTTTGGTTGTGGGTTCGATTCCCACATCCTCATCTGACTCAACGGGTTGTCTCCCTTTCTATAGGTTGTCCCTTTTCTTAAACTAAAATATTATAACATTCTATCAATAATATCGAAAAAATTTCTAGCCTTAAACAATACTTACATAGGTTCAACATTATCCATTCGAATCTTTAGGCTTATCCAAAAATCATCATTCCATATTCATTGTATAAAGAGAAAGATTACTAAAAAGGTCATATAACAATCACCTGAATACCATCATTTATCCCTCATATGTAACAAGATATATCTTGTTGATCGAATTCCAACATGTGAATACCATAATCTTGTATTATCTTGAAGAATGAATACCAATTGAACCTTAGTGAAAACATGAATGATGTCAAAAGTTAACTCTTTCCACATACCGAAATCCAAAAATTCTATATACTCAAACAATGATATAAATTTGTCCTTATATCAGTCATGAGCTTAGGAATACTGTCAAAATTTTATTTTCTCCTTATCCCTTCATTAGGCGCATATCATCTTCTCTTCAAATACATCTAAATCACTTTACATGATTACCAGTACCATAAAATTATTTAAAACCACAATATACCAATACATAAATATTCCAATATTCCATGATACTATATAAAACATTATTTTGGAATCCCATTACATAAAAACTTAATCATTCCACCACATTTTTTTCATATTCAACATCGCCAATAGTGATCCCATGTGACTTCCCATTGTCTTTTTCCTTAAGAGGTTGCTCATTTTGATCATCATTAACCCTTGGATTAGGGCATTGATTACCATAATTCACCATTTACTTTCACTTTAAGCATTGAAGTGTTGGTGGAGCATTCTTTTAAGTATTTTCTCTATTCACAGAATTAGCTAACTTTTTCCCATTACTTCAACACTGAACTGCTCGATGACCTTATTTTCCACACTTAAAACATTTTCTAGTACCTTTTATTCAATCTCAACCATTCTTTATTCCACACTTTGAGCATAAAGAAACATTCATCTTCTTTTCACCATTATTCTGAGATTTCTTCATGAACTCCATAATTCATTTCTTGTCAAAACCATGAGATTGATATGTAACACCAACTTCCATTTCTACCTTGATATCACAACACACAATTTCTTCATAGCTACTGAAGTCTCTTATATCTAATTCGCTTCAAAACATGGTTTTAAGCCACTAAATAATCTATCAACTTTGCTTTCAGGTTGGATGATAAAGCCATATGCATACCTTACAAGCCTTGTAAAATTTGCTTCGTATATACCAACATATTCATCATCCTTTTTCTTAAGAACAAGTAACTCCTTTCCCATATTTTGTTGAGGAATATGAGGGATGTAATTATTGAAAAATAAGATCTTGAACTCATCCCATTCCATGGAGTCAATTTCACCTTGGGGCCATTTATTCTTAATTAGAGTCCACCACTGGTCTGCTTCACCATATAAATGGTAAACTACCAGAATGACATTTTCATGTTCTGAAGATCAATATATGGAAAATATATTTTCAATGGTAATGATCCATTGTTCAACAACAAGTGGACCAAAATACCCACTGAAATAAGGTGTGCTTTGCCTCATGAAGGACTCAATATAATATAGATCCCTTCTCTATTCATTCGGGAGTCCAGAATGATTCATAGCTTGTATAAGTGTAACAATAATATTTTGCACTCCATATCCCATAACATTGGTTTTTTCAGGAGGAAAATCATTGAATTTCCCATTACATTGATCAACATGGTTCCTTTGGGTTCTATCGATCGTCTAAAACCCAAAACAAATTGTGTAAGAGGCAAAAATCATGCCAGGAAAACAATATAATAAAAGGGGATTACTTCCAATATCTAAGAATGTAGGTTTAATTCTATGAACATTACCTTAATTCTAGTACTATAACCTATACTTATAATTAACCATAGAGACATCCCTAGACATACCTTAGAAATATCTATAGGGATCACACTGAAGTTTTCACTTCCTAGTTTCCAAAGGATAATTAAACCTCCCTCTAATACCAACTGTAGAGACCCAAAGCTTGACGTACATAGGCATTACATTACTTTTTCGGAATATCTAATAGATAACAAAAACAGACACCAAAGGAACATAATAGTTTAGTGTCTTTGGAAATGCGGAGTATAATCTTCTAATCTTGGTGAAAGATATTCAACATCTCCCATAGAGATGTTCCTTTTTTTCTTACCTAGAACCTTTATTTATATACTGGGAAAATGAAAACATATAAAGGGTGAGCTAAAATTCTCATTAAGGGTAATCATGGAGAAAATATACCAAACCATATACCTTTGAACTTCAAAAAATGATCATAGTATTTAAACATCAAAATCTTGAGCAATGACATGAAACATGGTAGTACGTAGGGAATAGATCATAATGGATCATCAATCATAATAAAATAGCATGTTAATAAAACATTTAATTGTGTAAAACTATTATGAACATGACTGTAACACCCCAAGCTTTCACAATACGCCTCTCTTTCAATAATGCAATAGCTTTCATTGTACGCAAGTTCGAGTTCTAACACACTGCGATTAATCAAAGTAGTCGTTATGAATAGTAATACCCAGTTTTTAAAATTATAGAAATTTTATATTTCAAAATGGACTTCATTTTTGTATTCATAAAATCGATATTATCCTGAGTTGAATTTTTTGTAATTTTCTGAGAACATCCAATTTTTTATGAATAGTGAAAAATACTTAAAAACAACTTTTTTAATTAAAATAATTTATAGTGATAAATTATACTATTGAATTTTTTAAAAGTATCATTAGAATATATTTTTACCATTTTATCCAATGGTGTTCATTAGAATTAATTTCACTTGGAAATTTCATATATACAATTGTCAATCTTTTGATTGATATATTCTTTCTTAAAACAAGCTATTTGTTGTGACAGCGGGAATTAATTAGAAAATTAATTAATGAAACTTATATTTTAGGAATTTTCCAAAATACAAATCATTTTTTAATTCAGAATATCAATTATAGCTTAGGGTAAAATTTTGGCACTATTCTGAAAAACTTCAATTTTTGATGAATAGTGAAACCACTAAGTGGTAGCTAAATAACTGATTTTTCATTTAAATGAAATTTTACCACTTCTGTGTTTTGATTTTCAAAAATCCAACATACATGGTTGTCATTAGGAAGTAAAATTTGGTTCAATGGTATTAAAATAATTTTTGGTGATTAGTAACTTTTAAGTTTAATTAATCGCGATTAAAGGTAATTAGTGAAATTTAAGGTAAAAATGATATTATAAAAATATGAAATGACCTTGAAACTTGTCCTAAACCTCTTTTATGAGTCATGGTCGACCAAGAAAATACATGGGTCAACTTGGGGACCCCATGGAGTCAATTTGGTAGGAAAATGACATAAATAACTTTTATTTAAAGTTAAAATAAAAAATGTCACAAACATAAGTTGTTTTACTAAAACAATTTTTAAATGGGGATATACAAGTCATATATTTGACTATAAATTATCATTAGAAAGCTAAAACGATTTACTACATCATGATAGTTTTTTTATAATTTTTAGAAATTAAATAAATTAAATTATTTATGACACCATGATGATTCCGTGATTACCTCATTAATTAATGATTTAAATAAAATGAAATGATAATGTAAAATCTAAGGCTTACACTTGGAAAAAACCTATTTTATTAGGATATTTCGAACCATTATCACCTTATCCTCGAAATATATCATTGTGGGACCTCTAAAATCCGGAAAGTATCTCATAATAATTTAACATTTCCTTACATTCCAAAAGTGCCCCTCCTCTCCTCTTATAAAAGGCCCCCACCACTACCACCTTATTCACACCTTCAAAGCCTTTTGTCTCGGCAAAACTCTGCCCAAATACTCTCCCAAATTCCCTCCCTTACTCCTAGAAGCCTCACTTTGGGAAGAATGCTTCCCAAGGAATCCTTTGGCTCAAATCAAAAGAGTTACCCGATTTTAAGGTAATGTCTTCTCTTATGTTATTTTGTTTTATTCTGCTTATCCGACCCTCTAAACACTTTTAATAAATTTATTTTGTAACAAAAACAGTATCCTAAATATACAAGGATGTTTTTATGAGAATTATTCGATCTAAACTTACACACACCTACATCTAATGGTTAAAGAACATATTGTTTCTATGATTGGTGAAATATTGCCTCACGAAACGATGATTGTTCAATATTCTTTTAACACATCTAATGGTGGCCATTATGATGAAACTATTTTTATATATGATATATAATATGTTTATGTTTTACTTAACCTTCTTTATTTTTCATTTATGCCATACCATTATGGTTTCCATTATGGGTAAACGCGGTATCTTCATTTTAAGAAGTGCGGACTACCGCCCCCTCAAAGTGATTTGAATCATTAATGCAAAATGTGGGATGTATAAAGGATGGAGTAAATGATATTATATATGATATTATACTGGAATTATAATATACCTTTATATCATTATTATTTCATTAAATACAAAATATAAATGAAAGTAGCGTTCTTGCGTACTTACGGCTTACCTTCTCCAGGAACGGTGCATTTCATTTCTTACCTCTAAACATTATGTAATATTATAAATACATGTATATACTGGACATATATGATATATATGATATCTATATCATGAATATAATTCTGGATATAATGGATATTTCACCACATGAACAACTTTTAATTATAAGAAGTCTATTTTTGACTCAAGTACGAAAGATCGACAAAACGACCGTTTTAACTTAAATAATTACATAATTTTCATAACATGGTAATAAGTGATATAAAAAGAATAATAAACTTGAAAAAGGTTCTTATGAAATTATAATTTAACTCTAGTTTATTATTCAGGAGGTTAAATAACGGTCGAGTCAAGACGGACACAAGGTAAGGGAACTTCTTAACCCAATTTCTAATCTTTGGGTTAATCTCTTACTTTCAAATTATGTCATGATATTATTATGTCCTATATTGTATTTGTACTTTATTTATGTGTACATATAGTGAATACACATAATATATGTACATTATTTAAGAAAAATGATCTTTTTAAGTGTCTTCGTCTCAATCTCCTTTCATTGAGGCATATTTTGTTTAATACACAACATTCTTTTATACGGTGTATAAACCCCTTTGACATTGACTTTAATTCAAAAAGGAAACTTTTTTTACATAGCGTTTTACTAAATGTCAAAAGGAATGTTTTTGTCTTACGTATGGGGCGACAATGACTTCTCTGCCGCCGTGGCCATTATTTGTGTTTCGGCTTCCTCTACAAGCCATATCATTTTTTAATGAAAAATAAATACAAAGTTTTAACTTTCTTTTATTTTGGTATTGAAAATGGTTTTGAAAGTGTTTTTATTATATCAATGTGTTGTATTGATATATTGTTATTAAAATGTTGAAATGTTATGATTCCTTTATGCATGTTTTATGTGATACGATTATGTTATGGTTTATGATATGTTTAAACCTATTCATATGAGGAATGCATTAGATTTAGTAAGTGATGGGTGGAACCCGCTATAGATCCTTGATGCATCGGCAGGTCTCATGAGACAAACTAGTGTCTTGGCACGAGGCCTTGACAAAGTCTTATTTGTGGTCTTCGCATGAGGCCTTGGCTATGTGGTAATGATAGTCTGGCATTATGCATTCCATCATTATGAAAGTGGTTATTGATATTTCATGTGATTATTCAACTTGTAGAATAACCATGTAAGTAAATGGGATTATTTCATTTTACTTTTGCCATATTAAGCTAATTTTCAAGTTTAAAAGGCTTATGTTTTAGTTATACATTGCCTTAAATGTTAATGTTTATTTATGAAAGCTTCCGCAATATTGTTTTCCTTACTAAGAATCTGAGCTCACCCCTTTCAATTTTTTAATATTTTCCAGGATGTTAAGAAGTATTTTATGAATGACCTGCAGGGTTAGTCAGAATAGGATATGAGTGTGGACTATGAATACTTTGTTATTAGTTTTTCACTTTATGATGTAATGAAACCTTTATGAATGTATCTAGTGTTTCCAAAGCTACTAAACTAACTGGTCTTTCGAGACTTGATCTTTTGTGATCATTCCAATGTTACGAAGTAATGTACCGACTCCGGGTAACTGGGGTCGAGGGGTTACAGTTGGTATCAGAGGCAGTTTTGTACTATCCTTGGAAGCTATATTTAGACAAACTCTGATTAGAGCACATAGCCCAAAGATAGACTTTGAGGATTGGTATAGAAGAACTTTCTAGAATTTTGGTATTATAGAGATTTTGTGAGTTTTCTGAGCAATACATCCCTGTCTGGATACAAGCAGGTAGAGGCGGCTCTGAAACAGATGTACCTAGGGGTAAAACCTGAAAACACCGCTTTGAGCTAGACTCGAACGGGAACTGGTGCACGACAATGGACCTTGCTGCACTCTTGGTTACGACACTCCTGGGGGATATGCTTAGGTTAATTATCATTTTCTTTACAAGCCACTATGAAGGGTTATGAGTATATACTTCCTCAAAGAAATTTTTTTTATGATTATGTATTATATCCATAAATAGTTCAATTAGAGTTAAGTGTTTTAAAAGTATGGAATTATGTATTTTAATTCATAAACTAATCTAGTTTATGCCATTGTTTAGAAATGGTGCCTAGTGGAAGGAATGAAAACCAATCAATGCACGCACTTGTGTAGGGATTTCCCTCCTTCTCAAGATAATTATTGTAGAGGTGGAGATACAACTGGTGCTGATCATCTTATAACCATACAGGGAAAACTCACTCATGTTATGAATAATAACCTTACTCGTATGGAGCACCCTGATCCGCAACGTGGAGGATCAATGTTAGACCGCTTCATGAGGAAAAAACTGCCAACATTTAATGGGGTACAAATACATTAGTAGCTGAGTAGTGGATAAAATCCTTAGAGAAAATATTCCACGCCTTGGGGGGTAGCGAAAGGGAAAAGGTTATCATGGCAGTTTACCACCTCACTGGAGATGCCAATCAATTGTGGTCATTGATTCAAAATACAAAGGAAGATGAAGAAGTATCATGTATGGAATGGAGACAGTTCATAGATATTTTCTTAGAAAAATACTTTCCACATGACCATCGAGCAAATATGGTAAGGAAATTTCTCAGTCTGAGACAAAAGGAGGATGAGAATGTCGCAAAGTATGAGGCCAAATTTACAAGGTTAGCATGGTATGCTGCAGATTATATACGTAACCCATGGAGTAAGATTGATCATTTCTTTTATGGGTTAAAAACATTTCTCTGTCAAGCTTTATTATCACAATCCTTCTCATCATACGAAGATATTGTCTCATGTGCTATCAAGACAGAAAAAGAATTCTCTAAGTCTTATGACAACAAAGTAAAACAAGAGAAGAAGAGAACGGTGGAACAAGAGACGGATAAAACAAAAAAGGGAAAGAAGGATTTTCCATTATGTGATAATTGTGGGAAGAATCACCCTGGTACATGCCTAAAAGGAATGGGATTTTGTTACAAATGTTGATAAAAAGGTCACCAGGCTCGTGATTGCAAGGGAAAGAAAGAGGCTATCAATGTTGAATGCTACAATTGTAGGGAAATGGGGCATTATGAAAATGAATGTCCTAATCGTCAGGGAAACTTACCTCAGAAAAGGCCAAGGGATCAAGGAAAAACCTATGCTATTACTACAGTTGAAGTGGAATAATTAATGTATTGGTGCTTTTGGACTCATGGATTATATTTTGGTTATTATATTAATGTGATATATATAAAAGGATTGTACTGTAGTACTTGTTGTTTCAGTAAGGTTTTAATATGATGAAGGTAATCATATTTTTAGTATGTGATAATAAGATAAACTTTACTTTGTTTGGGGAATCTGATAAATTGATTTTGGAATTAAGAGACCTTTTAGAGAAAGTTTGGACAGAGGTATTTTGGATAACTATAAAGGTTGGGATGGATTAAGTTGAACTTTGAATAGTATTGTTTAAGGTTAAAACATTTCTGAATATTATTTTTGGAATATTATAATACTATAGTTTTAGGAAAAGGACAACCTGTAGGGTGGGGCATAACCCGTCGCGTCGGACAAAGCAGCAGGAATCGAACCCACAACCATAGTGCGACATGCCTTTATTACCTACCACTAGCCTACATGAAGTCCCTGGTTATTACAAAATAGTTTTACTAATCTAAATGGTATGTGTTAATATTTGGAACCTTATACAATTAGGATAAATAGAATATTTTTGAGTTCTATTACCTTTTAGAGTGAAAGATGGTTTGTGGTAAAAATTTATTAAAGAATGAAAGTCTACATGACAAGTATGTATATTCCCTTACGTTATTAGAAAATCTCCTAAATAAATTCCTCAACTTTATAAAAGGTAAATTAAAACAAAAACGTTGCTGGTTAACTTTTCCAACTGGGGATTCAATGACAATTTAACCAATCACAAGTTTGTGATTTTCTTATGGTTAAATTTCTCCTAATCCAGTTTTCTACAACTCTCCATCAGACCTTGATGGTTTTTTTTTCTTCCATATCCATATTTTCATAGAATCCTAGTATGGGCTATCTCAGGTTACCTTTTTACTTATCTTTCTTTCTTTTGAAGATATATTTTTATTAACCTTATTTCTGATTTGGGTTTTCCACAAAGGTATTTTCTATTTTAAACCTCTTACATTCAAAGAAAAATTTCAAATTGCGAGGATGCAATTTATTGAAGGAGGGGAGAATGTAACACCCCAAGCTTTCACGATACACCTCTCTTTCAATAATGCAATAGCTTGCATTGTACGCAAGTTCATATTCTAACACACCACGACTAATCAAAGTAGCCATTATGAATAGTAATACCCACTTTTTAAAAGTATTGAAATTTTATATTTCAAAATGGACTTCATTTTTGTATTCGTAATATCGATATTATCCTGAGTTGAATTTTTTGTAATTTTCTGAGAACTTCCATTTTTTTATGAATAGTGAAAAATACATAAAAACAACTTTTTATTCAAAATAATTTATAGTGATAAATTATACTATTGAGTGTTTTAAAATTATAATTATAATATATTTTTACCATTTTATCCAATGGTGTTCATTAGAATTAATTTCACTTTGAAATTGGACATAAACAATTGTCAATCTTTTGATTGATATTCTTTCTTAAAACATGATATTTGTTGTGACAATAGGAATTAATTAGAAAATTAATTAATGAAACTTATATTTTTTTAATATTTCAAAATAGACATCATTTTTTAATTCAGAATATCAATTATAGCTTAAGATAAAATTTTGGTACTATTATGAAAAACATCAATTTTTGATGAATAGTGAAACCACTAAGTGGTAGTTAAATAACTGATTTTTCATTTAAATGAAATATTACCACTTCTGTGTTTTGATTTTCAAAAATATGACATACATGTTTGTCATTAGAATTTAAAATGTGGTTCAACGTGATTAAAATAATTTTTTGTGAATAGTAACTTTTAAGTTTAATTAATCGTGATTAAAGGTAATTAGTGAAATTTAAGGTAAAAATGATATTATAAAAATATGAAATGACCTTGACACTTGTCCTAAACCTATTGGATGAGTCATGGGCGACCAAGACAATACATGGGTCAACTTGGGGGCCCCATGGAGACAATTTGGTAGGAAAATGACATAAATTACTTTTATTTAAAGTTAAAATAAAAATGTCACAAACATTAGTTGTTTTACTAAAACAATTTTTAAATGGGGTTATACAAGTAATATTTTTGACTATAAATATTCATTAGAAATATAAAAAGATTTCCTACATCATGATATTTTTTTTTAAATTTTAGACATTAAAAAAAGTAAATTATGTATGACACCATGATGATGTCGTGATTACCTCATTAATTAACGATTTAAATAAAATGAAAAGATAATGTAAAATCTAAGGATTAAACAATTCAAAACCCTATTTTATGAGGAGATTTATAACCCTTATCACCTTATCCTAGAAATATATCATTTTGGGATCTCTAAAATCCAAAAAGTATCTCATAATAATGTTACATTTCCTTACTTTCCAAGAGTGCCCCTCTTCTCCTCTTATAAAAGGCCCCCACCACTACCACATTATTCACACCATCAAAGACTTTTGGCTCGGCCAACCTCTGCCCAAATACTCTCCCAAATTCCCTCCCTTACTCCTAGAAGCCTCACTTTGGGCAGAATTCTTCCCAAGGAAGCCTTTGGCTCAAATCAAAAGAGTTACCGGATTTTAAGGTAATGTCTTCTCTTATGTTATTTTGTTTTATTCTACTTATCCAACCACGTAAACTCTTTTTATTCATTAATTTTGTAACAAAACTAGTATCCTAAATATACTAGGATGTTTTTATAAGAAGTATTCGAGCTACACTTACACACACCTACACTTAATGGTTAAAGAATATATTGTTTCTGTGATTGGAGAAATACTGCCTCACGAAACGATGATTGTTCAATATTCTTTTAACACATATAATGGTGGCCATTATGATGAAACAATTTTTATATATGATATATAATATATTTATGTTTTACTTAATCTTCTGTATTTTTCATTTATTCCATACCTTTATGGTGTCCATTATGGGTAAACACGATATCTTCATTTTAGGAAGTGCGGACTACCGCCCCCTCAAAGTGATTTGAATCGTTAATTCCATATGTGGGATGTATAAAGGATGGAGTAAATGATATTATACATGATATTATACTGGAATTATAATATTCCTTCATATCATTATGATTTCATTAAATATGAAATAGAAATGAAAGTAGCGTTCATGCGTATGTGCGGCTTACCGTCTCCATGAATGGTGCATTTCATTTCATACCTTTAAACATTATGGAATATTATAAATACATGTATATACTGGATATATATTATATCTGTGATATCTATATCATAAATATAATTTTGGATATAATGGATATTTCACCACATGAACAACTTGTAATTATAAGAAGTCTATTTTTGACTCATGTACCAAAGATCGACAAAACGACCGTTTTAACTTAAATAATTACATAATGTTCATAACATCGTAATAAGTGATATAAAAAGAATAATAAACTTTAATAAGTTTCTTATGCAATTATAAATTAACTCTAGTTTATTATTCAGGAGGTTAAAGAACGGTCGAGTCAAGACAGACACAAGGTAAGGGAACTTCTTAACCCAATTTCTAATCTTTGGGTTAATCTCCTACTTTCAAATGATGTCATGATATTATTATGTCCTATCTTGTATTTGTACATTATTTCTGTGTACTTATAGTGAATACACATAATAGATGTACTTTATTTAAAAAATGATCTTTTTAAGTGTCTTCGTTTTAATCTCCTTTCATTGAGGCATATTTTGTTTTATACACAACTTTCTTTTATACGGTGTATAAACCCCTTTGACTTTGACTTTTATTCAAAAAAGAATCTTTTTTACAAAGCTTTTTACTAAACGACAAAACGAATGTTTTTGTTTTACGTATGTGGCGACAACGACTTCTCCACCGCCGTGACCATTATTTGTGTTTTGGCTTCCTCTACAAGCCATAACTTTTTTTAATGAAAAATAAATTCAAAGTTTTAACTTTATTTTATTTTGGTATTGAAAATCGTTTTGAAAGTGTTTTTATTATATCAATGTGTTGTATTTATATCTTGTGATTAAAATGTTGAAATGTTATGTTTTCTTTTATGAATTTTTTATGGGATACGATTATGTTATTGTTTATGATATGTTTAAACCTATTCATATGAGGAATTCATTGGACATAATAAGTGATGGTTGGAGCTCGCTATATCTACTCGATGCATCGGTAGGTCTCATGAGACAAACTAGTGTCTTGGCACGAGGCCTTGACAAAGTGTTATTTGGTTTCATGGCACGAGGCCTTGGCTACGTGGTTATGATAGTCTTTCATTATGCATTCCATCATTATGAAAGTGGTTAATGATATTTCATGTGATTATTTGACTAGTAGAATATCCATTTGAGTAAGTAAATGGAATTATTTCATTTTACTTTTTCCATATTATTCTAAAGTTCAAGTTTAAAAGGCTTTTGTTTTAGTTATACATTGCCTTAAATGTTAATGTTTATTTATGAAATCTTCCGCAATATTGTTATCCTTACTGAGCATCTGAGATCACCCCATTCAATTTTTTATATTTTCCAGGATGTGAAGAAGTATTTTATGAATGACCTGCAGGGTTAGTCAGAAGAGGATATGAGTGTGGACTATGAATACTTTGTTATTAGTTTTTTTCTTTATGATCTAATGTAACCTTTATGAATGTATCTAGTGTTTCCAAGGCTACTAAACTAATTGGTATTTCGAGACTTGATCTTTTGTGATCATGCCAATGCTACGCAATAATGCACCGACTCTGGGTAGCTGGGGTCAGGGTGTTACAATGACATGATTCCCATAGTATCCAAGGAATTTCTGCCAAGACCATCCTAGTGGAAAAAGTCCCTTACTGAATCGAGTTCACTCCTCTTTCAAGTCTTGTATCACCGAACCGAATAAAAATGTTGTTCCAGCCATGTCTATATCATGAGATATAAATCATTACCCAACACATTGGAGGGAGATATATGTCCCAAAAATCTCATAATGAAATCCTTATTAAGTGTTCCACAACATAAACATAAATCATTCATCATAACCCAATGAATATAATTGGTCTCATAAACATCATCCCATCAAAACATAATCCATATAAAACAATTGGATATAATTTAATCATAAGAAAAGTGAAACCATGTAAATAATAGAGACATTATTCTTGAAACAAACAGATATGAAATAATGTCATATTATATGGAAAAAGTTTTTGATAAAACATTTGAAATGAATTCTTGAGGAAAATATCCTTTCTTCTTTAAAATAATTATCCTTTCACAAAATGCCATGAAATTTTAAAAGAAAATAATTTTGTGGAAAATAGTTATGAAATCTTGTAGAGTATCCTTCATGAAAATAAGGTGTCATAAAACTGTAAAATTCCTTTCATGCCGTATATGTTAAAAAATCATTCTCCTCGTACTTTTAACATAAAAGTCAAAAAGTACCACGTATGGTTAACAAAAGTAAGATTCCATCCATAACACAAAGTAAAAGTCAAAGAAGGGTAAACATGATTTTAAACATACCTAGAAGAATATTAAACAATTTATGAAAATCATTTTATGGACATGGATGAAAAATATAAACCTAGTCAATACTTACATATAAGCAATCTCAGATAAAAATGAGATTTGAAAATTATCCCTTACCTTAGGTCTGATATGATTCGTACGTATCCAAACCTCCGGTATAATGATTTAAATAATGTCATTGACTTATTAAAGAATCATATTTATTGTTATGATATCATATATGGTTCACTTATAACTTTATATTACCCGTTCTTTTGTAAATTCCATGTTAAAGCATCGTTTTGGGTAAAATCGTTTTATTTATCGTACGTGTTTGGAACTGTTGTTACTGATATTATTATTACTTATATCATTATTAACTTACTTCCAAAATTTAAATAATTATTTATATATCATATATATTTAGTATATATATACATAATATATAGATAAATGAAATGAAATACACCGTTCCTGGAGAAGGTAGGCAGTACGTACGCATGAACGTTGTTTTCCTTTTTTTATTGACTTGAATTCAAGTATGCAGATGATATATATATATATATATATGAATATATAAATCCAGTCGCTTCATTATGTCATATATTTCATTATTATTCATTATATATAATTTATAATCATCATTGAATGGTTATCATGGAGAATGAATCTCACCGCGTTGTGGAGACGGTAATCCGTACGTACGCACAAGTGATGATATCATTTCCATAATAACTGAATTGAATTAGAGTGGATTATATAATACCTCATAATCGTTATGATGTTACTATTACTATATATAGTTATTCTTTACATGATTATACCCTTCCAAGTGAGGTGGTGGAGGAAAAACATATTACCCCATGGCGTGGAGCCGGTATTTCGTACGTACGCACACGCGGTGTTTTCATTTTCCGTAGGATGGATAGAAGGTGAAATAGGGTTGTTTCATATTTATAATAACATATCAGTATATAACTAATACATATGTCATTACATTATAATTAAATAACAAAAGAAGAGTAAGTATAAGAAGAAAGAAACTTGAAAGAGTCGGTATAAGAGATTACCTCTTATTTAATGTACCTCCTTTAAACTTCTTAGGACACTAGGGTTGGTCTTTTTAGAAGACCAGAACCTATATGATATAACTAGAGAGGTTTATAAGAGGAATTAGCAGGGTTTGGCCGAGTTTCAAAGCTCAAAAGGGTGTGTAGAGAAGAGGGCAGGGGTGCCCTTTTTATAAGGGAGGAGAGGGGCACCTTTGGTAACATAAGAAATATTTATTTATAAAAAATTAAACCTCACTTAAAAAATCCTAAAAATAAATCAAATAAGAATATTAAATGAGATAGGGTTGTAATATCATCATCCAATAAAATTTATACATGTTGGGAATTTATTTTAATCATTATCAACTTGATTTATCCATATTTAATCTATTTAATTTTATTTGTGGTAATAAGATTCTAAATTTTATATTGTTATAAATAATTACTTATGTGTTGTGAATTTACCATAATTGGATACTTTATGACATTCTAGACCATATAAATTTAAATTTTTAAATTTTAAATATTTTTGTGATTTTTCCACAATTTTATGATATGTTATTTTTATAAAATAACAATAGTGTCAATTTTGACACTATTCATTTATTTGGATTTAAATAAAAACCACACAGAAGATATGTTCAAAAAAAATATATAACAGATCCCTAACATGACATGTTCATTAAAAAGTTCATGGTGCACATTATTTTGTTTATATAGTATTTATTTTTATATTTTTAAAACGATTTATTTGGTGTATCTTTAAATAAAGTAATTTCTACATCATTTTTGAATAATTATTTAATATAAATATTTGTTGCATAAAAAATAAAAATAAAAAACTATGATGAAGATAAATATTATAACATTCATAATAATATTTTTACTCGAATTTAAAATCTTAAAATCACAACATTTAAATTGTTATATTTATTAAATTACGATGGTGATATCTTTGACATCATTTAAAAGAAAATAATATAAATGTCCTAATCGGTTTTATAAGGATACTAATGGTCCAAAAATATACCCATGTATGATTAGGGTATAGATATACTCGACCAATAATGTTTTCTCAAGTTTCTGGTCTTTTTGATAGGTATTTTTATTTTAATAAAAACTATATTATTGATTTTTTACTAAATAAATAATTTCTTCATAATTAATGTATAAGATATTAATGTAATTAAATATTTCATAAAAATTACAAATAAATTACCATGGTAAATAGAAACTATTTATCTTTAAAATGATTATTTATAATCTAATTTATATTATGTATATCCTTATATTAAATACAATCTAATTATTAAGGTTTGAGTGAGACATTTCACTTTCCTTTAAATAAAATAAATAAAAGGTCTTAATCAAATACAAGTGGGTTACATTAGATTCCATTTAAACCCAAGTATGATTTAGGGTAAAATATAATCCAATTTTATTAGTACAAGTGTTAGGGTAATTTTATAATATTATATTTACCCTTAATTACCAGATTTACCTTTAACTATGGTAAATACAATTTACCGTAGTTACTATTCAAAATGACTAAAAATAAAAAAAATAGCATATTAACATAATTTTGACCTACTGATTCCAAATATGGTATAAATATTTTCATATTCAAATCATAGACGTTGCAGAAGTTAATTTAAAATTAATCCCATTATTAAGATAACGAGTTTTAAAAGTTAAAACATTGCAAAAGATTAAAATGATTTTACATATGTATTCAATGTAAAATCAATTCTAATGACATACATTATATTAAATTGTAAAAATATATGATAATTATACTTTAAAACAATTAAATATTATAATTTAACCATATAAATTATTGCGATGAAAAAAGTTGTTTTTAATTAAAATATAGTGTGTTTTTACTATTCATTTAAATATGAAAGTTATCAGAATAATTTGATAAATTTATCCAGAGTAAATTTTTATATCCTGATTCCAAATAAAAATTTTATTTTTCCAAATTGAACTTATAAACATATCAAAAACTATATTTAATGTGGGTGGGCCATCAAAAGGAGGCGAAATTGTATTTTTTGAAAAATGCTTATTTTACCTGAAAATTTTATTCGATTCTCATACCCTATTCTAGAAAATGTGTAAGATGAATAATAATGTTATAAAATTCAAAATGTAGTTAATACTATTCATAATGGCTAGTCCATAATAATATTATAACAATATATCGTTGTTTAGTGAAACCTAGTATTGCGTACTACATACGCTATCGAGGAAAGTCATGATTGTGTGTAATGCAAGACAATTCAGCGATGCATGTAGTGCAAGATCCCTTTGGTGTGGCAAATAAGACAAGACATCCATGAAAATAAAAATAATAATTCTCATAAAATCTCAGGGTATTACAGTGACATCTGGCCCAGCCTAGTCGGAGTCCCATTCCAGGGGCTCCCAGTGAGGACTCTCACCTGGCCGCGTCAGCTCCACTGCCCGGTCACGTTGGATGAAGTGCAGGTAAGCTACGTACAAGCACCACTGGCCCCAGTTTGTCTGACCTGACGCCAGTGTCAGGAGCAAGCTGAAGAGGATGACATCCAAGGGGTATCAACGTCAGCAGCTACTGTGGCACAAGCCACCGCCGATTCATATCAGTGGTTCCCTGCCTACAGTGAACCGGGTCCCTTATACACCCAACTGGGATCGAGGCACCAACCACACTATGGGAGGGATGGGTCGACAATCTTGGTCGCTTTCACAAGAGGTGGCCGCCGCAAACCAACCCGCCGTGATACCACCCCGTACGGAGGTCCTCCCTATACCACTACCACAGAGTGCACGGGCCTTCCCCACTTAAATACATGTCATGAAGGTATTCTCCATGCCACCCCCAATCCTAATGAAGGCCTTCCCCATGGTGATGATACACGTCACAGAAGCCTCTCCCGTGACCATTACACTGGGTATGGAGTCATTTCTCCTGCCACCGACCACTGGGGTAGGGACATTTCACATCCAGTCTCTCTTCAACGTGGGGATCCTTCCCATGTCCTCACAGCAACTAGTGAAGGTCCTCCTCACCTCGGCAACTAGAAGGGTGTGGGATATCCATGATCCACCTGCACCCAGCACGGAGGTTCTACTCGTGTTCATCTAGACTGGTACAAGGACCCTCCTTGTGATTAGGATGCCAGGGAAAACATGCTTCGAGGTCCTCCCCATGATTCTTATATTTCCAGTGGAGGGATTTCCCACTCCAGTTCTACCCATGGAGGTCCTCCCCATGTCCCCTTTGACATTTGTCCTGGTTCTCCTCGTACCCAAGCATTCTCGGGTGGAGACCCTCTCCGCCTCAGCACTAGTGTGGATGAAGGACCATGTGTAAAAAAAGATCCATGTCTCGAGGATCCACCTAGGGGCAGGAAGGCGGGCCTTTGACACCATAAGAAAAATTCTGAGATTTTCCGGACATAGATCAGACCAGTCCACTTCTCTGAATCCGAGGCGAAGTTCGACTCTGTACAGGAACCCTACTTTTTCATATCCGGGTCAAGGGTTGGGGCTAGGATGAGGCGCATCCTCTTGGTGATCCCATAATACATGTCCAATAGATTCCAACCTCCCTCCGTAGGTATATCTAGGTTGATGAAAATCTAGAAACCCCACAGGTTACGGTCATGCAATCACCACCATCGTCACCAGAAGCGCTCTCTACCTCCAAAAGAGATCTCGTAGAAATATTCTGGGGACTAGTGGTAGGCGAGCAGCATCGCAACCTATCACCAGTAGCCCTATCGCTTGAAACAGTAACTGCGACAATGATCCTATCTTATCGCGATGTGGTGGCCAAGCCACTACACTCTATGGAGGATAGCCTGAGATTCGGCGGCCAGTCAGCCTGTTCGCCGTACTCTCCACCGGAAAGCCTGTCGTCCCAGCATTCTACCTTAGTACTGCTACCAGTTCCTCAGCCACCCACGATTTATGAGTGGGGAATTCAAGGGCCAGACTCTGAATCTGATATGAGGAGTTTATGGAACATCCTCATTTCGGACCACATGCTTGAGATGTTCTGGCCCATGGTAGCACCATATCTCTACATACCTGAATCCCTCACCCTAGAGGAAGTTGAGTGTTTCCTCCACACCCTCTGGGCGATGCATTTTAGTCTTCATCATCATTGAGTGGTTTATTCCAGGAGCCAAGTGAATTTCAAAGACATCATCAAGCTATGTCTTTTGGTCGATTTGGCCGCACCCCCTGTGGCCCAGTGCCCCGAGTCACGAGGTCAATGTAAGGCCCTCGAGTAGCAATGCATTCAGAGAATCACGGTACTCCGAAAAATAATCAAGGAGGCCACCCCACATGAAAATATGTGGTTGGGGGCAGTATGTTTCCCACCAATTTAGTCTTATCCGGTGGAAAACCGACTCGCTTGGCGATATCAAGGACATGCCCCTAGGAAGGGTCATGACCAACCTGGCTGATATAGTAGAAGAGGAGGATGAGCTGGAGCTTCTTGATAGAAACATATCCCTCGAGGGAATGCCGACACTATTAGACCCATCGAAAATGATTATTCCCTAGCATAGGAACCTACTAGGTCTCCCTACGCCCACCGAGGCACTGTTACACATCCATAATTATGCTAATGGAAAAGAGCACGTCGGAGCTGCCAAAAACTCTAACCCATATGCCTTAGAGTAGAAGATGGGGGAAGACCCCAAGAAGGCCACATTGTGCCAATAACGTGCTGATCAGAAGTAGTTGGTCAATGAACTCTTGTCTGAACATGGTTCGGAGGGACGACCCAACAACGGAAATCCTAGGCCAGTACAGATGGGGAAAGAAGAACATCCCCTCGGCGAGCTTCCCCCAGGCATCCCTGATCATGCTGCTCTCGTAGACAGGGCTGAATCCAGTGCTCATTGAAAAAGGGCATGGTATGTCTCTCCAAACCCTCATAAACGGCGCAGAAATCCATGGAATTTAGACTAGAATACCCCTACTGCCACGCAACTCACTCCACCAGCCTCTCCATGAGCAGTTGAGCCAGTTTACCGTGTTGAAGAACCTGCCAACGCGCTCGTAGTTTGGGATGCCTATCAAGATAGGTACCCCCGCCCATATGATCATATGGAGGTGATCATAGCCTGCATTGAGGCATTGGAAACTTGACAGGTGGAAATCCCACCTGATGGTAAGGAATATCTGGCATGGGAGGATGATATGCCAGAACCTCCGGGTTTCGGGAATCCCAACAACTCCCCCTTTCATGAGATGGGGGACCCACCGCAGCACCTATCCCACATCAACTCAAGGTGTAGGCCCATGTTAGGGACTCTAGCTCAGCGAGAGGCTGCCATGCTCTACTATATTTTTAACACATTGGAGGGGCTGACATTCCTCTGGTACTACCAGCTCCCTGTCAGATCAGTGATCAGTTTGGAGGACCTTCACAGGCAATTCATGTACTATTTCAGCTCTACCACATGGAAATTGAGCATCTCATACCTCATCAAGTTCAAATAAATGCCCAATTAGCGAGTAGAAGACTTTATCGGCCGGTGGAAGGGGCTCACATACTCCCTTTACATGCCACTAACATAGGATCAATTAATGACGATGTATGTAGGGAACATCAAAATGGAACTAGTTCCTTATCTGAGCACCCATAAATACCCTGGAGGATTCTTAGACTTCTCTGATAAGTCCTAATGCCTAGAAGAAGCCCTCCTACAGGCCAACCAGGCATGTCTGTTTCCCCCTGTAATTCCATAAAGGAGGGCTACTAGAGCTGAGCCCACCGCGGTCGCCCAAACCGAAGTCCCAATGAAACTAGAATTGCTACCTGTGGCACTAGCCCCACAGCCTCGCAGAGGCCCTCCACCTCAGGATTAGCCTCTAGCTCAGCAGCATCCGCCTCAGAATTGGGAGTTTCCAATGCGGAATGCACTGCCACCGCCCAAGCGGGACATCCAGGCTCTGCCACCTTGATAGGCCCCTCATGCTCCTCATCAGGGCCAGGCTCCAAGGGCCCCCATTATGGATAGAAGAAACCAGACCTTCCTTTTCAACAACAATCAGGTCCCCTACAATTTCATAAGTGCCTTAGAATAAGGGATCTTGCGTATTCCAGAGTGAAGAAGGACAGAAGAGGCGAACCTCACTAATCTCCCAACTAGTGGACCTATCATCGGATCACGGGGAACACCCTTAATTACTACTATCTGTTTAATGGATAGCTTCAAGACCATGTCAAAACCAACATAATCAGGCTGGGCTCGTCACCGACAAAATAGGCAGGTGTCATTGTAAGGCTATACAACAATAGCGACAATTAAGGTGAGTGGAAGCATGTTTCTTACCATGTGTCCCAGAAGTATGATGACTGTATGAATCAAAAAACGATTTCTCAAGCCCATGGTATCATTCATGCACACCTAAATCAGCCGGAGCCTTCACAAGTTGCGGCCACCTCTTTTTCATCATCATCTCACCCGACATCTTCCCAGAAAATCAAGCATCGACGACGCAAGGGAAAGAAACACGCCCCGCCAATGCCATCATCGTCTCACACTCTTAGTGACTTCATGCCCCCTGAGATAGGTATACCTCCCAGAATCCTCCTAGTGATGGATGAATCTTCATTGGATAGTCAAGGGTATGCTTTGGTTAATATTATGGAGTTGATAAACCCCGATATGACTCCCGACGATGGGGAGTGTCAGGCGTACCTCTCCAACGTCCCCTTCCGACGCCAATGTTGGCAGAGCCGCAACCATATGGTTTGTTTGGGAACATCAGTTGGCACCTCCAGCTAGGTCGGTCGTGCAACTGAGAATAGACAATAGTCCCAGCACAGATCTCATCACATGCAGCCTTTTCATCTTATGTCTTTAGGATCGCCTCCACCACCGTCTGTGCTACTGGATCAGGCAGAGCTACCTATACCATTCCGCGACTAGCCTCTCCCTACTACAGAATAATCTCATCTGTCTGGTCCTCATCTAGTATCTACAATCTAGGCTTCGACTAGTGAACAATGGGACATGCCCAGTACCAGCCAGCTACCCGTCCAGCCGGCAGGGCCCGCCAAGCCTCCTATCACAGAGAGTCCTCCTACAAGAAGAAGTTCACACTTTGTGTGGAAATATGATCTCCTAAAGCACCCTTCTTGAATCCCAGTGAGTCTTTCCTTCCTCGAGTCCCTTCTCCTATCGTCAGATATGCGTGAGGACCTCACTGAGGCTTTAAGAATCCCCCTCCAATTTGAGATGGAGGTAGCAGCTGCAGAAGCATTTCATTCTGAAGCGGTCAAGAACGCTGAATGTCAGGCCATCATTTCGTTCACTAGAGAAGATGAAGGCTCTCCCATATATAGGCACATCCACCCATTTTACATCACCGGACAATTTAACAATGTGGAGGTTCGCCGTAGTCTTATTGACACCGGCTCCAGGATTAACCTTATCCCGATGCGGACACTGTGGAAGCTGGGTTATCAGAAGATGACCTGACTCCCTCCGATTTAAGAATCCAGTGATACGACATGATAGAACAGACCCCAGTCGTTATGATCTCTTCAAAGACCCAATTCGGTGAACTAGTATCCCGCACCGAGTTTATGGTTGTCTCCCAGGACACCGCATACAATGCATTGATGGGTAAACCATGCCTCCACCTACGTGTGGTGGTACCCTCGTCATATCACGAGTCCCTCAAGTACTCCATTAATGCTCGAGTAGTCTTACCCCAAGGTGATGCATATCATTTCACCTCTTGTGAATCACGCTACCTAGATGACAACTATTACAAGAGCAAGGAAATACAAATTCAAGCAATTGAAGTTGCACCTTCCATGTTTGAAACTGACCCCTGGGTAGGTCTGGATGACGCCTACGTCTTCCTGATCCATCACTTGGAGGCCAGAACCCCCAACATAAAGAAATTTTTTGTTGTCTCTGGTAAAATTGGGAAGTATATTCCCAAGTCCAAGTGATGGTGGAAAATCACATCATACTCTTACACAAACGAGGCTTAGGATATCCTGGAGCCAACTACCACCCATACGGAATCAGGATGTCCTCCCCATGGAAATGGAAGTACATCATATGTGTCTGCCTTTTTGGGCTGGGATTAACTGGATGAAGCCAACGTGCCACAATTGTTTTGTTATCTTCAAGAATGGACTCTTGGGCTACATATTAGATGGGATCAGATTGACTGCCTTCATTGATATTGTTTCAGCAGCACGTGAATCTCCTGATATGATTTCCACTACTGCCCAGGATGGTACTAGGCTCTCGTCAGTATCTACCAACCCAGAGGAAGCTTCTCTAGTTTGGAATTCCACCATTGCAAGCGAAG
Organism: Viscum album; assembly: GCA_963277665.1. Lineage (NCBI taxonomy): Eukaryota > Viridiplantae > Streptophyta > Magnoliopsida > Santalales > Viscaceae > Viscum > Viscum album. The sequence goes on along the minus strand of OY728120.1, from coordinate 1,213,155,716 downwards.
AAGAGGATCTGGTGGATTCTCCCCACGCCATTGAAGAGCGTGTCTTTTCCATGGTCGATGAATTAGTACATGTGATCCTTGGAAGAGAGGTAGATCCAAGACCAACATTGATCAGTGCCACCATGTCCCTTGAGTAAGAGTAGTGGTACATAGATTTCCTAATACAACATCGTGCTCTATTCACCTGGGGCTATGACCATATTCTAGGACTAGATCCTCAGGTAGCTGTCTTCCACCTCGGTCTCTCTGCAAATCATCGTGGGTTCAAGCATCCCCCAGAAATATGCACCCCTCTCACGGTGCCATGGTCAGGGCTAAATTTGACAAGCTCATCAGAGCCATCATTTTCAAGGAGGTCATGTACCCCACGTAGCTAGAAAACATTGTGCTAGTTAGAAAGAAGAACGGACAGACTAGGGTCTGCATCAACATCTGAGATATCAACCATCACTGTCCAAAGGATGAATTTTCCCTTCTGTTGACTGAATTGTTGATTGATGCTACGGATGGGTTCCAAGCTCTATCCTTCATTTATGGTTACTTTGGATACAACCAGATCCAGATGGCCCCTGAGGATGAGGAGTCCACAGATTTCCGGGTTCCCCAAGGTATTATCTATTACCAGGCTATGCCCATCGACTATAAGAATGAAGGTGCCACCTATCATTGAGCCATGCACTGCATATTCAATCCAATCATTAGTAAATTGGTGGAAAGATATGTGGAAGATCTGGTGGTCAAATATCTCCAATTCCATGATCATCTCAAGGACCTTGAGAAACTGTTTTACTTCCTCTGTTCCCGCCACCTGAAGAAGAACACATTGAAGTTTGCCTTCGAGGTCACCTTTGGGACGTTTTATGGCATTGTTGTCATGTATGAGGGCATTGCGATTGACCTAATGATGAACAAGGCCATCATCTAGATTCCTCCCTTGAGGAAAATTCGGGACCATCGAGGTTTCCAGGTCCACTTATCCTACATACGCTGATTCATTGCAAATCAGGCCGGTAAGTGTAAGCCCTTTTCTTGGATCATGAAGAAAGGATCTACCTACAAATGGTACAAAGAGTGGTAGACCGCATTTGAGGAAATCATGCTGTATCCGCTCTATCCTCCAGTCTTGATGCCACCCGTCACCGAGAAACTACTGATCCTATACATGACTTCCCTAGAACAATCTCTTGGCCCCCTTCTCAAACAAAAGGACAATGAGGGGACAGAAAATAGCCTCTACTATCTCAGTCGCATACTCATCAATAGGGAGACCAGATACCCCCTCATTGAAAGATGCTACCTTGAACTCGTATTTTTTTGCAGATGTTGTGACATTACCTATAGCACCATTATGTACAGTTGTTGTCTCAGATAGACCCGCTGATGTAAAATCTGAACCGCCCCATGTTGAACTGACGTCTAGCATGGTGGGCAGTAATCCTCTAGTAGTTCAACATCAGTTTCATGCTTTAGAAGGCTATCAAGGGACAAGCATTGAAATATTTTTTTGCTACCCATCCAACCCCTTCAGACCATCCCCTGGACCTGGATTTTCTAGATGAGGTAATCCTCTCGGTAGCTCATGCCATCCAGTGTTAGAAGATGCACTTTGATGGTGTTTCCCGGTGCCCCAACGACAAGAGACTCAGTGATCCCATGCTCAATAGAGTAGGCCTGGGTATAGTCTTTATTACCCCAGCTCAAGACATTTTTCCGTATTCATTCATGTTTTTGGAAGGCTGCACCAATAATGAGGAAGAGTATTAGGCTCTTATCACTAGCCTCGAGATGGCCCTAGAGATCTATGTGACACATTTTTATGTGAAAGGGGATTCCAAACTAGTCATCAGGCAATTCAACGGTGGCTACGTCTTCAGAAATCTAATTCTTGTACCATTTTAGAGCACACCCTCCAGCTAATGGCCCAGTTTCCATCTAAGCCAGAAGTTACTCATATCCCTTGATCATAGAACGGTTGAGCCAATTATTTGGCCGGCCTCGCTGCATCACTTTCAGAACCCGAGTAGGTTGATATGATCATACATGTCTCACATCGGAGATTCATTTCTCTCATCACCCCAGATGATGACGACAGACTATGAGTAAGACATCATACCATTGGAGCCTCCACGTCGGGACCCCCAGGTGCCTCAAATGAAGTGGTTGTAGTGACCCCCAACTGGAGAACCTGCATTGCCTAGTATCTCCAAAATGGTTACCTCCTGGCTGATCGGGTCAATCGTGAGTGAATCTGACAGAGCGCGCTGTAGTTTAACCTCCAGTGTGGTCCCAGTCTTGAGAATATCCTCTAAAAGTGTGGGTTAGATGGTGTTCTCCTCCATTAATTCCAAGGAGTTGAGATTTCTCAAGACTTGCAGGAGGTTCATGTCGGTTCCTGTGAGGATCACCAGACTGGGCTAAAGCTATCACACAAGATTTTCAGACAGCGGTACTTTTGGCCCTCCATGATCCTTGATTTCATCGAGTTCACCAAGAGATGTCACGTGTTCCTAATTCATGCAAACTTCATGTATGATCCTCCATAGCCCCTCCACTCCACCTTGTTCTCTTGGCTGTTTGTGGTGTGGGTACTCAATGTCGTGGGCCCATATCCACCGACGACATCTTGCCAGTGCAGGTTCATTCTAACCTCTACGTATTTCATTTCCAAGTGGGAAGAAGCATCTCTGATCGAGGAGGTAATGTCCTGTTATATCATTGACATCGTGAGCTCCAATATCATCTACTGGTTTGGAGTCCCTCATGTTTTCATCACCGATAATAGTGCCAACTTCTGAGCATCCAAGCAAGAAAAAATTAAATGCCAAGTAAAACATCTGTTCGAGCCATACCTCCCACTATCACGCGCAGTAAAATGGGAAGATCGAGGAATTAAACAAACCCCTCTCTAACATATTGTAGAAAATGGTTTGTCAGAATAAGAAGAGTTGGTCAGACAAGCTCCCCAACACCCTCAAGGATTATTGGATGACGACTTTTAATTCTACCCAGGTGACCATGTATTCCCTGGTGTATAGAACTGAGGCCATCCTGCCCATATAGATCCGGATGGATTCATTACGCAAAGCGGTCTATGACCAGAAAGTGCCAAATAAGGTAGCCGAAATTAGTCTGGCCAAATTGGAAGCACTTAACGAGAATAGGCTTCCTGCCCGACACAGTCTGGAAAGGAATCAATATAAGGTAGCTAGAGCCTTCAAAAATAAGGTTTGCCTTGGCTCTTTCCTGCAAGGAGACTTGGTATTGGCCCTCCAGACACCAATGATCCCTGGTAGAAAACCACCCAAGTTGGATCCCAAATGGGAAGGACCTTACATAATTCACATGGTATACCCCAATGGAGTATACTCCCGGGTGACCCTAGATGGTGAGCATATAACTCCTCCCACAAATTCCATGTTTCTCAAGTGATAATTTTCCTGAGATAGCTGATCCATCATGACCATCAATTGTTCAGTCCAAAATGAATTTAAAATGTGCATCGTCCCGCAAGACGTTAAATTGAACCCTTAGAACTACGTGTGGATTGATTCCCATCCGCATGGGATACGTAAGAACGCTCAAGCATTTCGACTTCTGACCAGCCCCCAAACTCTTCTCCTTGACTATCCCCCTAGGTATAGTTCTCTCAGAGGATACCTGGATGGTATGGTGTAGGCTTCCTTAGCCTCACTCATTCTAGTAGTATAACGGTTTCACCATGTGCCCACTCCCTATTCTTCTATCCTCCCATGTCCTCACCACATGAAGTTAAAATTCATGGCCTTCAAGAACTATGTACGGCTTGATGCCCATCCTTATGGGATATGTAGGAATGCCTGAGAATTTTGTCTATTGGCCATGCCCAAATACCAGAATCTCCCCTCAGGCCAAGACATATGTTTTGGTTTAGGTTTTTGCCTAAATACACGTAAATATCATCTCGATTCCATCATACGTCCCACTCCCTAGAGGTGTCCGCCTATTTCACCGCTCTGCTTGACATTAAAATATATGGGTACAGCTATGCATCACCCACTCTTTTATTGGGACTCCATCATCCTTCCCATCCATGAAGGGCCTCCAAAGGGCTGGGATGCTAGGCCCAAGGGATCTCCTACCACATCGGGACAATTCCCTCAAGGATACTGAGAAACAAATTGATACATGTCCCGCATTGTGAATATGGTCATTGGTCAATGTTCATTTGTTGTTCCCATTCTAGGTCTCTATAACGACGCTGTGTTTCGAACATAGTCAATAGCTATCCTTTTTTGTCAGGGCCACCCCATGATGTCCCAAAAATTGAGTGTAGTGGTTCATTCTTCCCCATTATATATCCAAGTTACAAACTCCCGTCGGGCGAAGCTAGCCACTAGACCCATATATGGAAGGGAGAGACGAATCCGGCTCATTTTTTTCCAAAATGATCACTTATCATGTAGGATTAGTAGTTGTGATTAGGAGGTAACCACACAAGAGGTTGTATGGCTACCATTGGTCGAGATGCCCGGCCTCAGGCCCATGGCCTTTTCTATCCCCTTGGTCCTTTCTGGCCCCTGGCCCAATTTCTCATTTAGGGTTGTGTGGTGTGGATCATACATATGTCCTCATTCGCATCAGGCTATTTCCCCATGCCACACATATCCCCTTGAGATATATTTCCCTTCATTTATCGTCCATAACACGAGCAGAAGCCCTATCATGCTTTTCTTTCCCAGTTCTAGGCCCTTGGCCCTGACTCTCTCTTGTAGGATTTTATGGTGTGGTATGGGATTATGTCCTCATTCACGTCAGGTTATTTGCCACGCCGTACATATCCCATTTTTTAGGTATCTTACCCTCTCTTCATCCTCACTACAAGACATTAAACTGTGAATTGACCGGGTCTTCCCATCTGAGGCCCAGCCTCAGTCCCATTGGCGTATTTGGGCCCCCGGCCAAGGATCCCTATTTATTGTGGTATAGAGTGGTATGGGATTATGTCCTCATTCACATAGGGATACTCTTCGTGCCATACACCCCCTAGTTTGGATATCATAACCATATGTGCGCGTCCAGAACTATGTGTGGCTTGATTCCAATCATCATGGGTTACATAGGACTTCCCGAGAACATCGTCTTCGGGTCCAGCCCCATTTTGGCCCCTTTTCCCACATTCCCCGAGAGAGAGGAGTATATGGTGAGGTATGAGATTATGCTCTCACTCACATCGTGTGTTGTAACAACCATGCCATTTACCTTCTCCTTGTAACGCCCCAACCCCAGTTACCCAGAGTCGGTGCATTATTACAAAATATTGGAATGATCACAAAAGATCAAATCTCGAAAGACCTATTAGTTTAATAGCCTTGGAAACACTAGATATATTCATAAGTCTTACATTACATCATAAAGTGAAAAAAAAACTACTACAACATATTGTCTTCATATCACCTCATACTGTCCCTAAAGGTCATTCATAAAATACCTCTTCGCATCCTGGGAAAAATAAAACATTGAAAGGGGTGAGCTGAGATGCTCAATAAAGATAAAATTATAGAGGAAACATTCTTAAATAACCATAAAAATTTAAGGAAATGTTTAACTAAAACAAAAGCCTTTTAAACTTGAACTTCAACCTAATATAGCGATGATAAAATGAAATAATTCCATTTACTTATTCACATTGATATTATACTAGTCGAATAATCATATGAAATATCAATAACCACTTTCATAATAATGGAATTCATAATTCCATACTATCATAACCACATTGTCAAGGCCTTGTTCCATGAGTAAAAATAAGATTATTTCAAAGCCTTGTGCTAAGCAACTATTTTGTCTCATGAGACCTACCGATGCATCGAGGAGCTATAGCAGGCTCCACCCATCACTTATTAATTCCAATGCATTCCTTATATGAACAAGTTTAAACATAATAAAAACATTCGTATTAAAACTAGCATACGAAATGTCAATACTTTCGCCATAAACCATGAATTGTATAAAAATAAAACATCCACAGTCAAAAATATCACAAAAACATCAATACTATATGGAAGGTTTTTTATCATAATAAATCAACTTTAAATAAGCATAAAATCCATCCAAGTATGTTGACATAGATGAAATCAAAACTACTTGAGAGAAATAACCCTTTTTTGAAATCATTGAAAAGTCACAAATTTATAAAGGAAGTAATTGACAATAGATTTTTGAATCAAAGTGTCCCATAACACTTTGAAACAATTGAAAAGAATTATCATTTCGAAACATTTATGTCCATATAAATAAATCCTTAAAATCATTTTGAAAACATGGAAATTAATTAAAATGATTTAGAAAGATAAATGTTTAAAACATTTAAAATTATGATCTTGATAAAGTTTACAATTAAAAAATCCTTAAAATATTCATTTTGATATCATTTTTATAAAAAATGGACATGGATGAAAAAAAATATCCCAGTAAACACTAACACATAAACAATCTCGGATAATACTGAGATTGAGGAATTAACCATTACCTTGAACATTACATTGGTCTAGGGTATGTTTATCCTCATGTATGAAGAACATAGTATGTTATTAAAATATACCAGAAACATATTAATATTTATTAAATCACACATGATTCAATTATGACATTATACTACCCATTTAATAATAATTTCCATGTTAAATTAAAAATTCGGGTAATAATCGCTTTCTTTATCGTATGTGTTTTAACTTGTTACTCTTGATCGTATCACATAGAACAATATTTAAATACTTAAAGAATATAAACATGATTTATATATCATATATATTTAGAATGTAAATTTGTATAATAGACATATATATTAAATGAAAAACACCGTTTATGGAGACAGTAGTCCATAAGTACGCATAAACGTTGTTTCCGTTTTCATATCATGTTGAACGAAACTAAGTGAATAAGATATGTGTATGTACATATATAAATATAAATATATAAATCTCTAGTAGCATTATTATGTCATATATTACATACTTATTAGTAATATATATATATATATTTATAATCATTGATGAGTGGTGAATGTGGAAATGAATCTCATCGCATCATGGAGACGATAATCCGTACGTACACAAGAGATATATTATCATTTTCTTAAAGGTGTGGAATGGGATGGTATATTAATTTTACAGAGACATTAGCATGTTATTTTAATTATTTATATACATATTACTCATCATTATATCCATCCAAATAACATAGTGTTGAATAACAATATACACTATGGCGTGGAGACGGTAAGCAGTACGTACGCACACATGGTGAAATTGTCATTCATAAGATGGATAGAATAATGAATAATGTTTTTCCATATTTATAATAATATCACAGTATATATAATATACTATAGTTGTTATTTTATAATATAAATAACAAATAATGAAGATGTGGAAGAAGAAAAGAATGTGAAAGAGGGTGGTGAAATTATTACCTCTTCTTCAGGTTCTTCCTTTTGATTTGATCAAAATGTATCCTTAAGATGGATTTATAATAAAACTATTACCTCTAGGATTAAGTGAGGGAAGTTGAGAGAATATTTGTCCAGGGTTTGGAGGATCCAAAAATCTTTTATGATGTGAAATTTGGAGAAGGGTGAGTGACCTTTTATTAGAGGGGTGAGGGGCACCTTACGAAAAACATAAAATATTATTTAATAATAAATTCAACATCGGTTTATAATGGTTAAAAATTTATTTATTTCGAGTCTAAGGTGGGGATGGGTCGATATACACACAAACAATATGTTTTAGACAGGTTTGGTCACTTTAATAACCTTAGCTTTTAGTTTTAACTCTTGGTTAATTAGTTTGACATTTACCATGTCTCTTTGTATTTTTATATTATATGGTTAATAAACATACTATATACTTCAAATCTACCCCAAAGTGGTCCATTAATGATTCAATTATCATTATATAAGTCATTTAGCTGAATATTAGATTTTTAGGAATAGAATATCAATTAATAATATAATACTAGTTTTAAAAACACATTTATGTCATTTTTGACACTATTGGGTATTTTGTTTTTGATAAATTCATAATGCATTATTACTTCGAAAACAATTCATATAACCAATACTAATATGTTATATTAACCTATAAAATTATTTTAATTCATAAAAAGTCTCAAATTACATAAATTTTGGTATTTATAATATTAATTATCTTAATGTTTCATTAATAGTGTAATTACTGCACCATCATTGTGTCTTAAATAAATTAAATTATTTAATGTCTAAAAATTATAAATAAAATACCCTTATGTAGGATATCTTTTTATCTTTATAAATAATATTTATAATATAATTTATCTTATGTATGACCCTATATTAAAAATATTTTAGTTATTAAACATTGATTTTAACTCTTTTAACTCTTCTTGGAATTAAATAATAATAATTGTCCTAATCTAATAATAGTGGTCAAAAATGATACTATTTTATTCCTATGTTTTTTTGGTCAAGATACACTCCTGAAATAGAATTAGGACATGATTTACTATAGTAATAATATCATGTTTACCCTTAATTACCATATTTACTTTTAACCGTGGTAAATAAAAGTAAAAAATATACTATTCACCAAAAATTATTTTTATCTTATTGAACCACATTTTACTCCTTGATATTATATGTCGGATTTTCAAAATTACACCCATAGAATCAGTAATATTATGTTTTATGAGAATTTGAAAATTCTCCTAGGAGATGGGTAAAAGACGTTGAAAAGATCAATAAAATTTTTATATATCTAAATTTTTTATAAAATGACTCCAATTAATTACAATGCAATTATAAAGGTATTATGTATCTATTTTTATCAAAAATAAATTTATATAAAATAAATAATTATTTAAATAAAAATTCAGTCTTAAACTCTAACTCAGTGTTTTTCACTATTTATCAAAAATTGAATGTTTTCATAAAAATACCAAAAATTCACCCTAATCTTATTTTGATATTCCGAATACAAAAAATGAAGTCTATTTTACCAAATTCAAAACATATAAGTTGAATTTATTAGTTTAAAATTAATTCTTATTGTCGAAACAAATAGCATGTTTTTATTAAACAATCTCTATCAAAAGATTGACACTTTTTTATATATAATTTTAATGTAAAATTAATTCCAATGACCAAAATTGTATTAAAGGGTAAAAATATAATATATTAATAATTCCAAGCCATTAAAATGTATAATTTAACACTATAAATTATTTTTATTAAAAAATATGTTTTCAGTTAAAATATAGTATTTTCACAATTCACCCAAATAGGAAAGTTATCAGAAAACCACAAAAAAATTATTGAAACTAAATTCATATGTCCTAATTCTAAAGAAAAAGTTTATTTTGTCAAATTGAATATATAATTGTTTCAAATATTTTATTTTAAAAAGGTTCTCTATTAAAAGGCGGTAAAATTTCATTTTTTTAGAAATAATTCTTCTATCTGAAAAAATGAATTTGTTCTTACATTATGTCTAAGAAACTCATAATATGGATTCTAAAAATATAAGGATTATATAATGTTCAATATTATGTTAATACTATTCATAACCGCTTTTGAACAGCTAGTTTGGTAGGTCGCGGTTCGCTAGAACTCGGTGTCGCATATGGTGAATGCTATTGAATTAAATTGATGAAATAACGTACTATGCAATCTTGGGCTGTTACATTCTCCCGTCGTTCAATAAATTGCCTCCTCGCAATTTGAAATTGTTCATTGAAAATAAAATTTTGAAAACATAAAACACTTTTGTGGAAAACCCACATCGGAAATTCGATTGAAAAAATTTAGTCTTAACAAGAGGGAAACAGAAATGAAAGGGTCACCACAAAATTATGATCTATATTAGGAGAAAATTGGTGGAAATTAGAGACACATAATTAGAGGGAAAATGTAAATATTTATAGGGAGTGATTGAGGTCTTTAATAACAAAGAACTGTAAAATTTTGGGCCTCAAATCCATCAATTTATGATGATTTAAAATATCATCGGTTAAACATAAGGTATTAGGGTAACACGTTTTTTGTTTTATGATTCCTTTTCTAAAGTTTAATAATAGAATAAAAAAACAAATATATATACGTGACAAGTATATTTTCATCCTTCAACTAATTCCTACAACAATTTCATCTTTCATTCCAAAAGATTTCAAAAGTATTATATTTATATTAATCACATTGGGTTCCAAAGAAATTAATTTATAATTAATTTTTCATACTATAAAAAAATAAATTATAAAAACTAGGAAACCACGTAGGCCAGTGGTATGTGATGCACCCTTATCGCCCTTCAGTTGCGGGATCATGTCTGACGACATTTCTGGACCCGACAAGTTGTCGCCCGACCTTCGGGTTGTCCATTTTATAAAAATCAAAAAATAATCATCAGAAATGCTTTAACCTTGAAAATAGTATCAAATGTAAAATATAATCCATTCCAACCTTTAGACATATCCAAATTACTTCTGTCCAAACTCACAGTCCAAAATTCATAAGGAAGGTAAATATAATGAGGAATTGTTTTTCCACGTAATAATATGTGAATACCTTCATCATGTATTCTTTTAAAATATGGTAACACCCTACATTACCATAAAACATTATTTATTACATTAATTCTCCCTTATTCCTTATAGAATTCTAGATATATTCTATATATCCAAAAACTTTGAATACTCCAACAATGATGAAATAAACAAACCATTAATCAGTTCCATGGTAGTCAAGAATATCCAATATAATTTATCCGAATCAACCATCTCTTATTCCAAAATTACTACCTCAGTATCAAGACCATATTAAGGTTTACCTTTCATTAAACCATGTATTTTCAAAAAAAATGTTTAAATTGCTATATAGTTACTTTTTATAGTGCCATATAATCTCAAGTCCTCAATGAAATAGTATTGTAGTACAATCCTTATTTATCTCCATAATTCGTATAACCAGTACATCGTTGATACAACAGTCAAATGAAATAATTATTTAATATCAAAATAAGAACACTAGTGATTCCTCTACATATGTGGTAGTATCATAACTTTATTATTATCCTATAGAATCATTTGAGGCATACTATGATGATTTGAACATTTATTCCTGTAGTGTCCCAACTCCTTCCAGATGAAGCATTGTACATTTGAAACCTTTTTCTTAATCTCTCAATCACTAATTTGGTTTCCTTTTTCTACACACTTATAACATACTCTCATTCCCTTCCTGCATTTTTGAGCATGATTCTTTCCATAGTTATCACGTATGGGAAAATACATCTTTACCTTATTCCCTTTACTTTTTCATCTCTCTATCATCCTTTTCTTCTCTAGAATCCCTTAAAATCCATAGGACTCCAAGAATTATTTACTTATCTTATCAACACATGATATTGTTTCTTCATAGGATGATAATACATGGAAAACTAATTATCTTCAAAATTTTGGCATAAGACCATGAAAGATATGATCCTTCTTACTCTTTGGATCATACATATTTCTGAAATTCGCATTCCTTTTACTGGGCGCCATTTCTAAACAATGGTATACACTAGATTATTTTATGAAACACAATACATAAATCCAAATATATAAAACACTTAAAAAAATTGAACAGTTTATGGATATAATCCATAGTCATAAAACTATTTTCTTTGAGGATGTATACACTCATAAACCCTTCATAATGGTTTGTAACGAAATTGAGAATTATCTGAAGCATATACATCAGGAGTGTCATAACCAAGAGTGCATCAAGGCCCGTTTTCATGCCCCAGTTCTCATTTGAGTATACCTCAAAGCGGGTTTTCAGGTTTTACCCTAGGTACATCTGTGCCAGAGCCACGTCTACCTACTTGTATCCAAACAGGAATGTATTGATTGGAAAACTCACAAAATATCTACAATCCCAGATCCCTGTTACCCAGAGTCGGTGCATTATTACATATTATTGGCATGATCACAAAAGATCAAATCTCAACATAACGATTAGTTTAATAACCTTGGAAACACTATATATATTCATAAGTCTTACATTACATCATAAAGTGAAAAAAAAAACTACTACACCATCTTGTCTTCATATCCCCTCATACTATCCCTACAGGTCATTCATAAAATACCTCATCGTATCCTAGGAAAAATAAAACATTGAAAGGGGTGAGCTTAGATGCTCAGTAAGTATAACAATATAGAAGAAACTTTCATAAATAAACATAATCATTTAAGTCAGTGTATAACTAAAACAAAATATTTTTAAACATGAACTTCAACATAATATGGAAGAGATAAAATGAAATAATTCCATTTACTTATTCACATGGATATTCTACTAGTTGAATAATCAAATGTAATATCAATAACCACTTTCATAATAATGCAATTCATAATTCCAGACTATCATAACCACATAGTCATGGCCTTGTGTGAAGACTACAAAAAATATTTTCTCAAAGACGTGTTCCAAGACAATAGTTTGTATCATGAGACCCACCGATGCATTGAGGAGCTATAGTGGTCTCCACCCGTCACTTATTAAGTCCAATGCATTCCTCTTATGAACATGTTTAAACATAACATAAACATTCATATTAAAACTAGCGTATGAAATGTCAATACATTCTCCATAAACCAAGAATGGTATAAAAATAACACTTTCACAGTCAAACATATCACAAAAACTTCAATACTATATTGATGTTTTGTATCATAATAAATCAACTTCAAATAATCTTAAAATCCATCAAATGATGTTGACATAGATTAAATCAAAATTATTTGAGAGAAATATCTCTTTTTTTGAAATCATTGAAAAGTAACACATTTATAAAGGAAGTAATTTAAAATATATTTTTTAATCAAAGTGTCCCATACCACTTTGAAACTTTTGAAATGAATTTTCATTTCTAAACATTCATGTCTATATAAATAAATCCTTAAAATCATTTTGAAAACATGGAAATTAATTAAAAAGATTTAGAGAGATAAATATTAGAGAAATTTAAATTTATGATCTTGATAGAGTGCCTTTAACAAATCCTTAAAATATTCATTTTGAAATCATTTTTATGAAAAATGGAATTGGTTGACAAAAATTTCCCAATAAATACTTAAACATTAACAATATCGGATAATAATGAGATTGATGAATTAACCCTTACCATGAACTTTCCTTTGGTCGACGGTACATTGAGCCTCTTATATGAAAATTTTATTATGTTATTAAATTATACCTGAACCATATTAATATTTATCATGTCATACATGATTCATTTATGAATTTATAGTACCCATTTAATAATAATTTCCATGTTAAATTAATATTGTTAGTAATAATCGCTTTCTTTATCGTACATTTTTTAACTTGTTACTCTTGATTGTATCACTTAGAAAAAGATTTAATTACTTACAGAATATAAAACATGATTTATATATCATATATAATTATAATATAAATATGTATAATTGAAATATATATGAAATGAAAAACACCATTTAGGGAGACGGTAGTCCATACGTACGCATAAACGTTGTTTCTGTTTTCATATCATGTTGTATGGAACTAAGTGAATAAGATATATGTAAGTACATCCATATATATATATCTATCTCCAGAAGAATTATTATTTCATAAATTACATACTTATTATTGATAAATATATTTTTATAATTTTCGATGAATAGTGAATGTGGAAATGAATCTCATTGCGTCATGGAGACTGTAATCCGTACGTACGCACGAGCAACAATATAATTTTTTTTAAGGTGTGGAATTGGATGTTATATTAATTTCACATAATCATTATAATGTTATTTTCATTATTTATATGCATATAATTCATCGTTATATCCATCAAAATAACATAGTGTTGAATAACAAATTACTCCACGGCGTGGAGAAGGTAAGCCGTACGTACGCACGCATGGTGAGAGTATCATTCATAAGATGGATAGAATAATGAATAATGTTGTTCCATATTTATAATAACATCACAATATTTAGAATATACTAGAGTTATTATTTTAGAATGTAAATAACAAAGAAAGAAGAAGTGGAAGAAGAAAAGAACTAGAAAGAGGGTGGTGAAATTATTACTTCTTCTTCGGGTTCTTCCTTTTCATTAGACCAAAAGGGCTCTTTATGTTGGATTTACGATCAAACTAATGCATCCAGATTTAAGTGAGGGTCGTTTAAAGAATATTTGGGCAGGTTTTGGAAGATCCAAAAAGCTTTGAAGGTTTGAACTTGAGTGAAGGGGGAGTGCCCTTTTATAAGAGGGGTGAGGGGCACCTTAGGAAAAACATAAAATATTATTTTATAATAAATTAATATTCAGTTAATAATGACTCAAAATTAATTTATTTCGATCATAAGGTGGGTATGGATAAAAATCCTCTCAACCAATAGGTTTTAGACAGGTTTGGGTCACATTATAAACCTTATATTTTAGTTTTAACTCGAAGTTAATTAGTTTGACATTTACCTTGTCTCTTTGTATTTTTAGGTTATATGGTTAATAAACATACTATAAAATTCCAAAAGACCCCCATGAGGTCCATTAATGGTACCCCTATCATGATATAAGTCCTTCATCCGATCCATAGATTTTTAGGAATAGAATATCATTTAATAATATAATATTTTTTTTAAAAACTCTTTTATGTCAATTTTTACACTATTGGGTATTTTGTTTTTTATAAATTTATAACAATGTTATTACTTATAAAAAATTCATATAACCAATAATAATTTGTCATGTTGTCCTAGAAATTTATTGTAATTCATAAAAAGTCTCAAATTACATTTATTTGGGTATTTATAATATCAATTATCTTGATCTTTCATTAATACGGTAATTACTACATCATCAATTTTTCATAAATAAAGTAAATTATTTAATGTCTATAAATTATAAATAAAATACCACTATATAGGAAATATTTTTATCTTTCTAATAAATATTTATAATCGAATTTATCTAATATATAACACTATATTAAAAATGTTTTAGTTATTAAACATTGATTTTAACTCTTTTAACTCTTCATTGAATTAAATAATAATAAATGGCATAATCTAATCCAAGTGGTCCTAAATGATAATATTTTATTCCTAATGTTGTTTTTGGTCTATATACACAAGTAAAATAGAATTAGGACATCTGTTAGGAAATATTTATATCATTTTATCCTTAATTTCCCAACATACTTTTAACCATGGTAAATAACAGAAAAAAGATACTATTCACAAAAAATTATTTTTATCTTATTGAACCACATTTTACTTCTTTATATGAACCGTATCTATCTGATTTTAGAAATTCCACTCGCAGAAGTGGTAAAATTATGTTTAATGTAAATTTTCAATTTAAACTAGGAGATGGGTAAAAGACTGTGAGAAGTTCAATAAAATTTTTATATATCTAAAATTATTATAAACTAAATCCATTTAATTATAATGATATTATATAGGTATTATGTATCTATTTTGACCTAAAATATATTTAAATAAAATATAGAATTATATAAATAAAAATTGAGTTTTAAACTATAACTCAGTGTTTTCACTATTCATCAAAAATTGAATGTTTTCAGAAAAATACCAAAGATTCACCCTAAGATAATTTTGATATTCCGAATCGAAAAATAAAGTCTATTTTACAAAATTAAAAACATATATGTTGAATTTATTAATTTAAAATTAATTCTCAATGTCAAAACAAATATAATGTTTTTATGAAACAATAACTGTCAAAAGATTAGCAGTTGTTTATTTATAATTTCATTGTGAAATAAATTACAATGACCAAAATTAGATTAAAGGTTAAATATATAATCTATTTATAATTCCATGCCATTAAAATTTATAATTTAACACTATAAATTATTTTGATTAAAAAATTTGTTTTTAGTTAGGATATAGTATTTTTACTATTCACCCAAATATGAAACTTATCAGAAAACACCCAATATATATTGAAACTAAATTATTATGTCCTGATTCTATAGAGGAATTTTATTTTGTAAAATTTAACATATAAAAGTTACGAATATTGTATTTAAAAATTTTTCTCCATTAAAAGGCACTAAAATTACATTTTTTGAAAAATACTTCTTTTATTTGAAAAAAATGAATTTGTTCTTAAATTATGTCTAAGAAACTCATAATATGGATTCTAAAATTATAAGAATTATATAATGACAAAAATTCAGTTAATACTATTCATAACCACTTTTGAACGGTTAGTTTGGTAGGTCTTGGTTCTCTTGAACTCGGTGTTGCTTGTAGTGCAAGTTATTCAATTACTTTGAAAAAATAACGAACTATGAAATCTTGGGGTCTTCCACTCCTCCTGAGTGTTTTCCATACCCTTGTCCTATAATCATATTTTCAAATCAGTCGCTCTCAATATGATCCCCTAGGACCTCTTCGACAGTTCACCAACGTGCCTAACTGTACTCCGGTTTAGTACCTAGATTGTCGAACTCTACTCCAACATGCTTTCACCCATTTTTCAGGCTTCGTGTTCTCCCTAATTTTCGCTTCCATCACATTTAACACCCGAAGGGAACCCCAAATGGCATGGATTCTAGGCATAAGGGCTCTCCTACATTTATGTGCAAATATCCTCAAGGGTTCTGGACAACAAATCGATACAAGTCCCGCATTGCGAATATGGTCAGTGGTCGGTGCTCATTTGATTGTCGCCATTTCAGGCTAAAACGATATTGATGTTCTATTTCGAACACGGTCAATAGTTATCCTCCATTATCACACCAACCCCATTAAGCCCTAAATTTCGGTTACATGATTCACATCCTTCCCCACATCACATGTCCAAGTAGAACTTCAAAATTCTTGGTACTATTCCCCAGTGTGCATCTGCACGTTAGGAGGAAAAAGCCGCGATAAGGTAATCATTCGGGGATCCACCGATCTCCATTTTGCATATATTTCATGTATTGAAATTACCTTATCCGCCCTTGTTTCCTACAATGAGTTCGACTCACATAGGCATAGGGATTGGGCTAAGGTCCGCCTATACATGGGATAATCCCACTTCTCCATGGTTTGACTTCTTAAGACCTTAAACTAAAATCTTTTCATTTTTACCCTTCGTAGAACTACATGTGGGTTGATTCCCATCATCATGGGATACGTTGGACCGCTTGAACATCTAGAATTCAGGTCCATCCCCATCTCTCAGAAATATCCCTTTCACCTTGGCCCCTGGGCCTACCCTTTCCTAGGGAGGGGAGTATGCCCTCATTCATGTCAGGTTGTAACGACCACACCACATACCTCTCTCTCCTGAGAGTTCTATGTCCCCTTATTTTACACTCATCCCTTCAAATTGTCTACTCTCAAGTTTAGCACCCCATCGACCCTCTTTGGTGACTCACCAACCCATCTAAGAGTACTCTGGTTCAGCATTTGGAGTGTCAGATTTTATGTGGACATGCTTTCACCCAATTATCATGATTCATGTTCCCCTTAATATGGGCTTAAATAATCTTCCACACCCGAAGGGACCCCCAAATGGATTGGATTTTAGGCCTAAGGGATATCCTACCATCACAGGACAATGTACTTGAGGGTTTTAGACAAAAAATCAATACAAGTACCACGTTGCGAATATGGTCAGCAACCGACACTCAATTATCTATCCTCATTACAAGCTAAAGTGATATGGATACTGTGTTTTGAAAACAGTCAATAGTCATCCTCCATCATCAGTATAGCCCCTTTCATCCATGAATGTTGGATACATGATTTACTTCATTTTCCACCCCATCATGTCCACATGGAATTTTGACACTCTGGATACTATCCCTTAGTGAAAATTTGCACGTTAGGAGGACAAAGCCACAGTGAAGGCATCATTAGAAGTTCTACACAAACTTCCCTTCTCCATGGTCCGAACTCTAAGACCATAAACTAATATATATTTTGAACTACAAGTGGCTTGATTCCAATCCTCATGGGATACGTAGGACACCTAGACGTCTTGTTTTTTGGTCTAGCTCAATTTGGAGCTAGTTTCTATTTCCCCTTACCCTCTTAACTCTATTTTTTCCCATTGGCCCGAGGTTTCAATCACGGAATCACATACAGTGGGGTATAGGATTATGACCTCATTCATGTTGGGTATGTTTTTTTGCACTGTGCACATCCCCCTCTAGCATCGTCTCTATTACGTTTTTGCCACATGATTTTAAAATGCATGCCGAGTCCCATCACATGGCCCTGAACTGTGACATTATCATCCTCGCCTCACGACAAAAAATGGCACAATGTTGTGATTTCCTCACTCAAGGGAACTCCATGTTTGGTATCGGTCACACGTTGTGCCATTTTTCAACACCTGCATACAACATGATTCTGGTGGCGATGCCAGGACATGCTATCCTAGGCATATCACTTAAAAAAAACCATCCTCCTTAAAGGATAAACAAGATACATCAAATACCGCTACTTTTGGTGTGAGTACCACACCCGCACACTATTTTTATCCCTGGCACTGGTACCTTACCATTCCACCACATAGAACTACATATGGCTGGATTCTCATTCTAAGGATATATATAGGAACGCCTGAGCACTTCCCCATAGTCCAATCCTATCTTTCATGTCTGGTCCCTTGTCCTAAACAATTCCCCAAGGAACACATTGTAATATGGACTCTGAGTCCTCATTCAAGTCGTGTTTTATAATTACCCCACTACGTGTCTCCCTCATTTCATATTTTCCATGGTCCGTGCTCTATGACCATAAACTATGACCACTCTGTATCCTTCCCACAAGACGTTAAACTGCACGACATCATCCAGAACTACATATGGCTTAATTCCTATCCTCATGGGATACATAGAGACAACCAAGAATTTTTCCTTTGTTCCAACCCCATAAATATTAAATCCTATTCCTCCACATTTTCACCCCCCTGGGCTGACCCCTTTTGGGGAACCATGTAACAACAACTTTGCCATGAACAAGTTCGGGATGCCCCATAATGACATTTGGAAACAACATCTCCCTCACCAGAGAGGTCCTGTCTACAAGAAGGATTGATCCATGATCAAACCAATGCACTCATCTAATATACTTCCACCATGGTAGCGTAATTTCAAGATTGTTGGATTCTGGTCAAACAGACTGTCACTCCACATTCCATTCTTTTCATGACCCTTATTAGGACCCTCGCCCTCTTTCATGTCTAAGGGAACCACCTAACAGTATGGATGCTCAGCCTATGGCCCACCTATTGTCCTGGGACAACATTCTAGAAGAATAATGGATATCATTTTGAGTCAGGCCTGATGTTTTGAATGTGTTCAGTGGTTGGCCCCCATTTGTTATCACCATTCCAGGCTAATACAATAAGGATATTGTGTTTCGAATGTAGTCAACAGTTTTTTTTATTGTCACGCCACCCCCACATTGTTCTGAATCCTATCTATCATGATTCACACTGTCTATTCCGATATGTTAAGATTGATTCTAGTTCCCTTGGTGTTACCACGTTTGTGCATAATAGCACACTGGGAAAACAGTAATTCAGATGTTCTGAGAGCTTCATTCTTCAGTCAGGTCTCTCCCATTTCCTCCCGAAAATCCAGGTTAGTTGTTCAAACCACGGATGCCTGAAGCATGGTTTGCACTCCTACATTTGGATGGGGTGTGATGAGGTGGTCATCCCTTATTTCTCACTTTGGTCCCCACCCATATGATCTTAGGGAATGGTCCCTGGATGCTCCATGAATATTATGAGAATTAAATAAAAAAATGTAAACAACTGAACTCATGCATGACCTGGCATCAGACAATCAAAGCATGAAAGTACGTTTGAGGGTTTATGATCATACAATACCCAGGGATTTATTCCCCCCATGGATGGGTTAACCTTGTTGAAAGAATGTAGCAGCTCTGCCACCCTATGGCTGGTGGCATCCAGGAGTCACTGCCGCCTGTTCACCTCCCGCTCCTCCTTGGCAGCGATGGGGCGCAATTCATTGGCCGAAATCTGGGCCTTCTCTATGTCAGTCTGAATAACATTCATCCCCTCATAGGCTCGCTTCATGCCCTCTTCGGCCTGCACCAGCTGTGATTTTAGCTGTGATATGGGATCTAATTGTGCGTCAAGGGATGCAGAATTCTCATCCACCTAGGCCTACAATTGATGAACCTCAAATTTAGCCTCGTGGAGCCTCTTGATGTATACTGCATTCCTCCACTTCCAGCCCACACCAAGTCCGTGGTCATTCTCCGAAATCTTTTCCACCATAAGATCTTGGACAAGCACTTGAGGATGCAGGACATCCACTCCCACAACACACAGTTCATGTAGTCGTGAGTGAATTCTTGTCCATATCATTCAACCATTGCACTTTAGGGTGTCATTGATGAGGAGCGTGATCAGCTTCCACGACCGATGACAGACTATCTTGCTATCCTCTTCTTTAGAGGTCGTCTCATCCCAGTCGGCACGATTGGCAGGCTCATACACGGGGAATACCCCCAAGAAATCTTCATCAGGGTCCATGATTGGTATTTGATCAGGAATGGCGGGGCCGGGACTCTCTGATCGATCCTCATCATCAGATCCTACATCAATGATCTCATGTTTGGCACCGCTGACAATCCCACCAGTGATCGGGAGCAATGTCGCTCATTAGGTTTGGTGCTCCACCTCGAAGAACATCGGCATTCCCCTAGGAAGGACGCTGTAAGAAGCCCCAACCAACCTCGCCATGGTGACCCACACCATTTGACGAACTGTACGTGCTAAAAAATTACATGGATGTCAGTAAACATGAATAGCGGGGAACAACCATAAAATTGGCAGAGGGGACATACAGATATCAAATTTCTTTGCCTTGTCCTTAGGTTGATGTCATCGGGACCCTGAAGCATGGACGCACGAATATGGTTGGAATGTCTGAAAACTCTGGATGGGTCGCCTCAGGTAACCTAGCCCCGATGGATGAAGCAATAGATACAGTGGTAGGCGTAGATCTCGAACATCCCGCATTTGTATCCACTGAGGGACTACAGTGAGTTCTATATATAAGACTATATTGCCTGATTAAGATGTTAACAGGGATTCCAGAATGACCTCAAAGGAAGTCTCGGAGAAGGGGGTTTCAATTTTTCATACCTCAGGGTCCTCTACAAACTCTTCAAGATTGGAGTCCTGATCTCTAACATCGCCATCTCTAATGGGATCCCTCTCCTAGCCTCATCTCCCCAGGAGGACTCTTATGATTCTTCTAGCAGAGGGAAGAACTCTCTTAATTTAGCAGCTGAAAACTTCATGGGATTAGTGTGGTCCAGCAACACCTTGACATGGTCCGTCATTAGACGAGGGGCTCCCCAGGAAGGCACAAAGTACTCTAACTCTGCCATATACCGCTCCGCCTCCACCTGGGGCACCGAGAAGCTATCCCAGATAGGGAATATCCCTGGTAAATCCATCCCATGATGGTTCAGGGGTTGCACAACTCAGTGGGGCTAAGTAAATGTCTGTTGACTTCGAAGATGTCCTAAGCCTTCGGGAAGACAACATTCTCTAGCATGTCGATATGGCACAACCGCTTACCTAGAGCCGGTGTGGGTATCCTACAGAATCCCCTCGGTGGCCTCCCCTCAAGGGGGATCTATTCGTCTGGAATCACTCGGTCCGCTACCACTGCTGGATCTACGGCTGCTACCTCACCCTCCACTGGTGTGGGCCTCACCACCACGGTAGCCCTGCCTCAACAGGATTCCCTTGCTGCCTTTCGGCCCCGACCCTGATGTCGGGGGAGGTTCTCTATCACCGACCCAAATGGTTGGTTGATTCATCATCTCCCCTAGATATTATTCCTCTCATCTTATGGTATACTCCTTCACCAGCCCAAAGTCAGTAGTAGGTGGAGCCAGTTCATTCTGCATCTTCCTGTCATCCTGTGTGAACATTAGACATATCTTCCTCATCAGAAGTGGGTGTTCCTTGTGTCTCTCCTCCAAATAGACCTTCTGGGTTAGTCGCTGCATGAAACAGAATTTCCTTGCATATCTGTGTTGGGATTACGGCTCGCAGAGGGGCTCACGGTCCTCCCTTGCCACCAAGTATCTACCTCAAATGTAGAGGAGATATGCTTGGTGCTCTTTTGTTCCTTGGACATGATTTGTGAATATCCCCGTTGGAAATGGAAATGGCTTAAAATTTAACTCTTCAGCCTTCCACACCATGTTCAATATAAACGGTGTTGTCAACATGGTCAGAAAGCTCCCCACAGCGTTCCGGATTGATGTGCAGAAGTTCAACCCAGGAGGAGAGATAGGGTTCAAGTGTTCATAAAACACCCATGATATGTGTCGATATCCACCAATACAGGAGGAATAATGGCCCACATACCCTCTGAGGTCTCTTTCCCTCATTGATATGCCCCAACATCTTAATCAGTTTACTATATCATGATATGATATTTTATATTCCCATTATTATCCATTTTATATATAAATTATTATTTACCCCTTTCACTCTCATAAATCATCCCATGATTCTATTTGTACACATGTTTCCATGCCAAAATATAGTTTTCATTATTTTATTTTTTATGTTTCTTCAATAAATTATGCCTTCAATTTCCAGGTTTAAAATATGGAATATATTTTTCTAGGGCCCTATTTCAGTATATTGGATTTATATGAAGTTAAAGGACCCCTTATGTACCATAATTGTTTTTATAAATCATTAATTGATGCCATCATGCTGCCAAAATTTCACTGCGATTTTCCTAGACAAAAATATTGTGTAGTGGATACCATAACCCATTCCAATTAATGGTGTTCACACTTATCCACATATACCTTTTTAATGTGAAATTAAATATATTTATTACACACTTATTGGACATGTAATGAGTAATGATTGTGAATGAATCCATTTTTTATGATCTATATGGAACATTTAGGCATGACATTTAAGTGAATGTGATGGGCATCCCATGAATTTTATATCAATTAAATCCAGTGTGTAATGTATAGTATCATAATAAATCATATTGGTATAGGGAGTGAACCTAATTCTTTTGTGGTAATTTTCTACCATGAGGTCTTGGCAGTTTATCCTTGACCAATTTATATGATTCTGTATTTAACATTTTTTCAACTTTTCCCATATTTCCTCTATGATTATCAATATATATCATGTCTCACTGTCATGTATATGAATTTTTTCAATAAAGATGACGATTTTTCTATTTCCAAATATTTTTTAGTGTACCTAATTCTGAATGAAACTATAATTTTCATGTGTTTTTGTTTTATTAAGTATAAAAATAACTAATAAATTATGATTTAATGTGATGTAATGATCAGGGTTGGGGTAAATGGGTTCTCGATCCCATACCCCATCCCAATATAAGAGTTTTATCAGTTCTAAAAGTCAGTCAATGATACGTGACATCTCGCCCCACTATCTAGAGGAAAAATTAATGTCATTAAACACCCCTAGACCATTCCACGTAGTCAAGGGTTCATAATATCTAGATATATGAAACATTCCATGGAATAATTGGAACTGGAAAATCAATATAAAAAAAAGAATCATGCCCTATATCGAAAGGAGGGTTCCACAAAAATAAATAAATTGAGGACCCATGCCTTATCTCAGTTGGTGGGATACACTCATTTAATCGATAAAAACCCATACCAATCATATTTTTAGGTTTATAAATTAATATTCAGAAGATGAACCATCCCAGACCAGCTGGAAGGTTCACCTCTAGTAGTCGATGACTGATGCCTAGATACCATAGATGGGTGCTACATCGTGGATCAGTTGAGGACCCATTCCATGTCCTAGTATGAGGGTTCCACTCTAATAGTCTGTATAAGACCCACGATTATCCTGTCTAGAGGGTTCCACTCTATTATTTGATTGAAGACCCAAACCATGTCTAGCTGGACAGTGATAGTCTGAACTCACATATGATATTATCTGATCTCATCCACCATCATGAATCTCTTAAAAGTTATTTACTCAAGGAACAACTCACCTTGTATATCAAAATTCACTATGGATTCTACCCCCTTAATCTAGGTGGACCTATACTTAGGATATGAGACTCATAGGAAAATAACCTTGTCCAAAATAAGGAGATGTGAGAGACTAAATGTCAATCAAAAAGGAATATGGGGAACAAAACGTGTAAGGGGGCCGAAACTGTATGTGTTCTCGCACCACTGCCTATATGTGTCCCTATAGGTACCCTTCTCACAAACCATGTAGAACTACTTGGGTTATAGGTTCAGTACATGATGTTTCCTAGCCACCATGTGTCCTAAAATGGCTATAGATCATACTTTTTAAACGGGAACATGGTGTGTTCCTATTCAAGTCCCTGTGCACGAGGTATTACTCATGTGATTCGAAAAATGAAATGCATCCCCTAGGTGGGACACATTTTTGATGGCCCATCCACCTAGTTTTCCATACTTAACATTATGAAAACCCTTTCAGCATATCCAATGAGTAACTACATGGTGAGTTTTCCTTATAGTGCATGCATTGTAGTTGGTTTTTTCAATGAAAGATTGAAATTCTACCATCATTACAAATATTTAATTTCCTCGAGGTCTCTAAAAATCTATGCTAAGGTCCTCTTTTTTAAATTCTATCCCTCTAATGGTATGAAATCAAAATCAAATTGGATCTTTCAACTCCCACATGCACGATGATAATATCTAGTTTCCTAAGAGGAATCAATTGTATTATAATCCATAGTGGAATCAACCATTTTCCAACAAATCATCAAAATCCAACCCAAATTCCTCATTCAATTAATTTCTCATGAAACATCTTGGAATCTTGGATTCCAATCAATCTCAGTCCCACCTGATAATATCCAACCAAGACCCTGATGGCCTATCATCAATAAAAACAATGAATCTATGGTGTAAGGGAAAAAAATAAATGTTTTACAATTGTTCTCATTGTTTTTATGGAAGAAACTCATATGGGGATATCAAATGTGAAGAAAATTTTAATAATCAATGAGAATAGAAAAAATGGTGCATGAAACGGTTTTCAATTAATGCAGATCATGAAAGGGAATTGATCATGCTCATACAATTTAATCAATTGAGGAGAAATATAAATATTTATGAGACTAGTGTGAAATTGGATCATTCTACAATAAACAACATGATCTCTGATGAAAATGATTCATTTTATTTGATGTGACTCAATCTTCCCAAATCTAGATGATCAATATCGTCAAATTTTGATTCTCCAGTTGAGATGGATGAATGTGCCTCTCAGTTGTCCTAGGGTTATGTATATAACCTTGAAAAACCTCCAAAATTTTGATTAAATTGAGTATAACCATTTTTGGTCATTTAAATGAAATTTGAAAATATAATTATTTATTTACCTAAACATGTGTTCCATCAGTAAAAATATTCGAAATCTCCATACTAATTAATTTTAGGACACACCTAAGTTAAAACATATATTCTAGACTCAACCATGACATATTATTTATTATATGGGATTTCATTTAAGAGATACCACATTATATTTAAGAAACTATGTGAATGAAATTAAAAATAGAAAAATATTTTCTATAAAATTAATTTTAGGTTTATTGATCTTCGAAATTGTACCTTGTCTCAGTGCTTTGCTCTGAAAAAATATATGTATAAATATTCTAATGTTTGAAATTAAAAAATTATTTTTTACATTGAAATAAAATAATTAATGTATAGTCATGATTTGAGATGATCTATAGGAATAAGAAAATAATTTAACAGTAAATAATATATAGAATTTACATTCCATCATTGATAATTGGTTGAAGGATTCTCCATTATCATCTATTTATTTAATGGGAGAGAACATCATGAATTTTTATAGTATGGATTATTTATATAGTTAAATATTATGAAAAAGATGTTGGTTGAGTGATGAGTGGATGTTATTAGATGATAGAGAAATTGTATTTGTCACTGATGTTTTTAGGGGGAATCAAATACATATCTCATTTAACATCATTGTGAATGTACCATTCTTATGAAATCGTTTGGGTAGATGATTGAAAATAATATGGATAACTGAATATATATTTAATTTATATTAAAGAATATTAATGAATAAAGTATTGGTTGAACTGTTGTTTTTATTGAATAATTTAAATTTGAATGATTATGAATTTAGAGTATTAGTACATAAATTGAAACAAAGCGGATATGATAAATTTTTATTTTGTGAAATATAATTATATGAATATAGAAAATAAATTTTTTTGTGACTAATCCTGTTGAATGGTGGATATTACTAGGAAATTTTGATTATTTATTGAACTATTTCTTTAATTCGAAATGTTAATTATATTATATTTAGTTATTTGAATGAAATTTATATTTACATTTAATTTAAACTATTTTTTATCTTTTGTTAATTTATGATGTTGAACATAGAAAATGATATTTTTAAAATTATAGTAAGTATTTGAGAGGTCATATGGCTGAAATTAATATAATTTTTTGTAAACTGTTCCAAAAAAGGAGGGATTATGCCACATATTGGGAAAATAATTATATGTTTTGGTGAGTGGTTTGTGTGTAAAATCTATGTGAGGATCATGTGGTATTTGTTTTAAATAGAATGAGAAGTATGCCATTTTTTTATATCGATCACCAATGAATCAATGTATTTTTTTGGGAGGATGAAGAAGAATGGTCTACAAGATCCTATGTTGTTGGATGAAGTTGTATGGTCTGCAATAAATATTAATAATTTAAGAAGTGGTGAGTATTGTTAGTATTTTATTCAATATGCTATATTTTTAGGAAACAAAATTAAGAATTTCATGGGAAAATTTAATATAAATGAAAATGTAATTAATCTTATGGATTTATTTTATCCTATGGTTATAACAGACCAATATTAATTACCATACAAATTACATTATTTTTTGGAATAAGTAATGCATTATAAAAATATACACCCGATGACCATGCTAGTTTTGTGACTTTGAGAACCCAGGGAAAAATATTATAACTCAGGGATAGATCGTCAATGATAAACTCAAAGATATTTATCCTTAATAATTCTACAAAATTTCATTTATTTATAACCTGGGGTGGGGAAACATTAGATATAAGTGAGTTTTAATTCTTAGTAAATTTAAATAAAGTTAATATATATTCCTAACAATAACGTAAGTGTATGATAAAAATAGTATATAATTCAAAGATCATAACTTTAATTTCAATGATAATAAACATGAATCATTGAATAATTATTAGTAGATCGTAAGTCATGAATCATAATAAAAAAATAAGCCTAATACATGAAATCATAACATAAGAATAATAACTGGTATTGTTTCATACACAAAAATGAAATATAATTCAATATGTGTTAGTACATATTGCTAAAACTTATCATATCACCTTTAGGGGAATACACCTACAGGGTGGTAAAACCCACCATCCTCAATCACAGTCCATTCCTTGGAAGGGATTGTGTTTCCCAATATTCCCGTAGTGGATTGGGATTCCCCATTGTCCCATAGTGGATCTGGATACCCCATCTTCTATGTTCCTGGTGACTACACCAACTGGGCCAGAAACACCATCTTCCCCATTCAAATTACTTTTCATATAAGTGATCTGGTTGCACTATATTCTCATAGTGTATTTGGGTTACCCATCATTTTTCTTCATGGTGAATAAACCTATTGGGTGGAACACACAACTGTCCCTAGTCACAGTGCTTTCCTCAAAAGGGATTAGGTATCCCCATCTTCCCATATAGGATCAACCCCATCTATATAATTACCGTAACTCTATGATGAGATATAAATCATTACCCAAATAATTAGAGGGAGATATAGGTCCCACTCATCTCATAATTAAATTACTCATACATGTGACAAAAGATAATCAAGACATAAAAACATAAACCATTCAAAGTATGAATATTAAGTGAACCCTTGGATCATTTCCTATAAAATAATGAGAAACACCAAGGGTTGTCATACTATATGTAAAATAATTTGGAAAAATAATTTAATAAAAAATTATTCATAAAAATATCCATTATTGATAAAAAATTATTTTCAAACATAAAGCCTTTATAAAAAAAATTTATTTGAAAATTCATTGAATGAATATGAATAAGGTATGAAATAATTGTCAACACCATTTCCATTCAAATGTTATAAATTATTATATAAAATATTATGAAAAAAAATTTATTTGGAAATTCTTTGAAAACAATGATTTAATGATTGAAATAATATTGAAATTAAATTTCATTCAAAAAACATAAATGAAACTCGAAAAAAATTTCAAAACCATTTTCCTTGGAAAAATATAAATAAAGTGTTAATGTATTTAAAACACTATTTTAAAATAAACATTAATTTTTTAAATATCATTTTTCATTGAAAACAATTTCAAAATAAAAATTCACAAAAATAATATGAGAAACCGTTTCATTAATAAGAATTAACATGTAATCATACAAAGGGGTCATCATGTAAATAATTTTCATTATGGTGGTTAAGTTCATACTTACCAAACATTCAACTCTCCCCATAAAAGTTTAGAAAATATCCTTGATAATAGTACAACACAAATAATACTTTGGGAAACAATTTTATCAAAAGGTAAAACATGGGAAAAAATTTTCATTAAACATCATAATATTATAGTAATTTATTTTTTAAAACTTTTTTATAATACATTGTTTTGTAAGAACACATATTATTGAGAAAAAATAAAAATAACATCGCATTTCCATAAAAATATTTATTAATTATCTTAAGTTCCACACAATTGAAAACATTTTAGAATTTCATGGTTATAACAATAATAACAATAATTTAAGAAATTTAGTGACATTTTTTGAGTGGGTTTTCAAAATATTTTATCAATGGAAGCATAATCTTAAACCATGTCGAAAATTGGGGATATTATATCTATAAACAGTTACCACATTGTTAACATTGAATAATAAAAAATAGAACTAATAAAAATAAATGACTCTTGAATGATCACTAAAATAATGATACTCATGATATAACATTTTAATGTCAGTATGTACTTCTTATAGAAGAATATTGGCTCATAACATCAAATGTGTCACAATGAAGGGAAATTAAGACAAAATTACATTACTGATTTCAGAGTTGTTGAAAAATAAATCACACAAATCAAATATCATAAAATGGATAATTAAATACCCATAAATTAACTTATAATAATAATATAATAAATTCATGAGAAATATACACACCATAAAAAAATATGTGGTCAATAAGGCATGTATCTCCCGTAAATAAAAAAGTGAGATGAAATTATCTTACCGTATGTATTGAATCTTATAATATTCATAAATTAATCATTTATAATGAATAAAATTCAATAATAAATTTTATAATGAAAATAAAATTATATCTAATTTCTTGTACAGTTTAATTGTTAATTTATATAATCCTTTTATTAATAATTCCATGTTAAGGTTGTGCTTCAGGTAATATTCGATTTGTTTTTACATGTGTCTTAATTTGTTATATTGTTGTTCCTAAAAAATTTAACTTGATTTCCATAATGTAAGATATTTTATTAATATCTTGAATATTCATTATATATGGATTTCTAATAATCTATATATTGTTCAAATATTAAATACTATACACCATTATTAGAGAATGTAGGTTATACGTACACATGAACGTTGCCTCTATTTTTGTCATATTGAATGAATGAAACTAAATAATATATATTTATATACAACATATCATTGAAATAAGTTTATTATTTTCTATATATAATTTAATTTCAATAAATTCTACCATAATAAATTTCATGTAGTATGCGAATGAATCACATCTCTTTAAGGAGGAAATAGTCCATACATCCTCAAATGAAATTATGGTATTTACAATATATTGAAAGCATGAATGTATGATTTAAATAATAAATAAATAAGTATAAATACATCATAAATATCATATACATCATAAAAAAGTAGATTTTCCATCATAATCTTCAACCATGGGAGACTGAGAAGGTAGAATGAACAACATCGTCTCATTAAGTGGGTTTTCATTTTTGACATGAATGGTATGTTTGTTACCCATATGATAGATGTGTGTATAAGTCTATATAACAAACCTTGTCTTTATTACACACATAAAATTGATTTATTACATTAAATTTCACTTAAGATGACTCTGAGGATCGAGAGGTATAGTGTCTTGGGAAAATATGGAATATTAAATAACAACATAGAACATAAAAAAACATATTTATTGAAAAAATATTATATAAGACCAAACCATTAATTCATATATAGCTTTTAATGAGATAACCAGAGGACATGCATAAGAAATTGGTGAGTTATAAATCGTAGTATGGGAGTAAACAAGGCATAACATGAAACATATAGTACATGATATGAAATAAGCATATCAATAGAGGACAAGAGAAAAATGAACATAAAGAAATTATATAGCATGATTATCATAACATGGAAATGTGGAAGCAATATAATACATGATATTAGTAGGCGATAGGGCTCGATGCACATGGATTTGCAGGATTAAACCCTCATTGCACTTTAATTTTCATAAGTAAACCCTCATTGAAAATGAAATAACATGAGAAAGCCTTCATTTCACTTGAATTTTCATGAGTAAAACCTAATTGGAATTTAATTATCATGATTAAACCCTTATTTCACATGAAGTATCATGATACTAAACATTATCTAATGCATTGGAGCGTTTTGAGGGAACCCTCTTTGTAAACATTTCATTTCATGCATAAATGTGCCACAGGGATCATATAACCTGTAATCATTCAACATCGTAAGCTATTCTACAATTAAAAAATGTGGAATACAAAAATTAAAGTAACATTCAACAAATATATTTGTGTAAAGGTGAATACCAACGATAGGTAAATTGGTATAGAAATCACTATACATTGATTTTGGCTTTAAAATTCACGGTGTATTTTTGGTAGCATAACAATGTGACATAAAAATTAATAAAAGTGGTTGATGAGGGAGAAATGGGTATCTCATCATATTTACATGAAATGGAATGTAAGGGGGTTCATATATATACATTTCCAAAGCCATGGAATTAGAAAATAGAAGGCATAACATATTAATGAAACCAAATAAGGGATTAATGAGAGATAAAGTAGTCTCTCACTATTCTAATATAAGCATGGTAGTATGGTGGAGGTGTCAAATCATACCCCCTAGAGGATGGCTATACTAGTGCAGTCAGGAATGGGCCAAAGGTTCCTAGAAATGAACCCAATGGTGACTTCTTTTATATAGGTGATTTGGAGGAGGAGGTAAATGATGACCAACTAACTAGTCTAAGAAGGAGAATGAGTAGGAGGGGAAATTGGAAAGAGAGTAAGTACTATTCTTTCCTTCCTCTACTGATGCAGACCCAATCATCATATAAGATGTAGGAAAAGAAATTATTCAATGATTATCAATCCATCTCCAAAGTTTCATGTTATAAGGACTCCTATTCAATACCCTCACCATCATTAGAAATGCTCATGAGTTCGAAATAGGTAATTGAAAAAACTGTTCTGACAATTAACTCTCTTAATGTCTAACCTGAAATAATGATGGTAAGGCCCCTAAGGCAGACGCCTAATAAGGAATATGTCATGTGGATTGATAATGAGGTTCTCCAATTATTAAGTGGGATTAAAAAAATGAAAAACCCGCATTGGAGAGTACATTACATCATGGGACAATATGGGGTCGAGCATTAAAGATCTTATTATGGCGTTCCCTGACACTATGGTAAGCTCTCTCTCATGAAATGTTTTTTCGGATATAGATACTGGAATGCTAAAATTTCATTTTAATGCCTCGGTTATCTCCTTTTGTGCATGATATTTGGGTTCTCAATTCTTCATTAAATGTTCTGTATAATAAAAAATCTATTTTTTGAGTGAATAACATAATGAAACTTGGACAAAAATGAGAATGAATAAATCCCTTACAATAATTCGACATGGTAATGGGTGTATAGAAGGGTTCGTAAGAGGTAAAAATGAGAGTGATAGGGGATATCATCATGAATACAAAAAATTGGATGTAAGGAGGATATTTAATAAAATATCCCAACAAAGTAATTAAATAAATTAAAATACATAACATGAAATGAATTATTGACAAAAGAGGAGGGTGGAAGATTCCATATGAAATTTAAGCATAGGCACGGGTGTAAGAAAAGGATCAAAAGGGGCTATATGAGAGTGAAAGGAAGATCTAATAATCTATAAATCTGATGTACTGTATGAGGGTCAATAAATATCATAATCCAACATATAATTTTGTAACTCAAGAATCATAATGGAAAAGAGTAGATTGAATGGAACTGAGAAGAGTGAAATCCCATATGGAATTTCATCATAGTAACGACTTAGGCATGGGTCTAAAATAGGGATGATAAATGATTCCTAATTTAAATAATATCATCTGGACAATATGTAATTGAATATAAAAGGATGTAAATATAACTAATTTAAATTTAAATTATTAATTTCAAACTTGGTTCACGAACTGAAATGAAGAGAGAAATGAGAGGATCCCTTACTTGGAAGTGTGATCCTTAAGGCTTGGGAGAGGCTTCATAGAGGCATCATGGGAGATTAGGGCACCTTGTTAGAATTATAGTGATCGGAGGTAAGAGTTTTTTCAAGCTCCAAATGCTTTCAATGAAGAGGAATAGAATATTTTTTGGGTATATATTGGAAAGGAGATGGAATTAGTTATTATTTAGGTTTTGGACACTGCAAATATAAATATTCAAAACCACAAACCGCCCAATATTTTTTTCTCATTGTTTATGAAAAAGGGGAGTGGTATACAATAATTAATAATTTTAAGGGCTGAACATATTAAAATATTATTCTAGATTATGTGGAGGTGAGTCGACTCTCAAGGAAATAATTTTAAAATTTTAAAATATTTTATATGTCTAGGAAGGTTTACTAGGGCATTATAAAAGTAAGAAAACGAATGTAGAATAAAAATAATTTAAATTTAAAACATATATTTTACGAATATAACTTTTATATTATTTTATTACATCACTATTATTACATTATGATGTCATAGAACACTTTATATATTTATTCACATTTTAATTTTTACCCCAAAATTCGATTGTCTTAGAAAATTATGAAAAGATCCTTGCTGGATAATTTCTACATCATAATTCCATAAATAATATTTATTTTATCTATATAATTTTCTAAATATATGAATTTTTTGTATTGAAAAATACTGACATTCACTGATATTGGACATGTTTTGAAAAAAAAAAATCTAAACCGTAATAAAAATTACATTTGACTTCATCAAAATTATATACTGTGTTATTATTCATAAAATTAATAGGATAATACTATTTTATTTAAATTTTAAAAATTTCAAAAATTCATCAATTCATCAATTCAAAAAAATAAATTCTTTAATTAATAATACAATTTTTTTCATATAATAATAAAATTCTTATCAAAATGAATTATTTATCATTTAGTGAGTAAAAACAACAATGAATAAATATAATCATAACATATTATTAAAATTTGTATTTTTTAAACACTATTATAATATAATTATTAATAATAACAAAGATTAATATAATAATTTAAATATTTCTAAAAAGTATCATATTACCCGAAAATTAAATTATCTAATTCATTATATTTTTAAGAACAAATATTCTCATAACAGAATTGAAGGAATAAGACTTTTATTTTCAAAAACGAATTACACTATATGTAACTAATAACTTATTTCATAACCCCTTATAACACTTGTATATGTCCTAAGGGTCTGGTGTGCAATTGTAACAGACTCTTTGGGTGGCTTAGATATCATTACCCTGGTGGTAATCTCCTTTAAATTGAACTTGCCATGTAGGTAGTTCTATTCTAGATTAATATATTTATTATTGGATTGGTCTTGGAATAAAGAAAATTCCAATGATTCTACCTTCTTTCTATGCTCTGACAAATGATTTTCATATGGCCCATGTCTACTGGATGAGGCCATCGACTCTTTTTACCAAATTAATTTTTCCATTGTTGTTAATATTTATAAACAATAATTATAACATTAAAATTATTATTATTTCAAGTGGTAATATTGATCTTTGATCACAATTGGAAAATGATAAAATAACGGTCAAAAATAAATAGTTACATTTAAATATATACCTTTGTAGTTTTAAATAATGGGACACAACAAAACATACATTTTCAGTAAAAAAAATATTATTAAAAAGTATTGGTCATTACAGTGTCGGTATAAGTCCTTAAATAGTAACAAATATATAATCATTGTATTTTTTTGGTATTACATGATCATTGAATAATAATAACTGAGGTTTTGGTCAATGACATTAATGGAAATGATATTGAGGAAAGATGTTACTTCCTCTTTGGGTAACACTTTCTGGTTTACACCAAAGGGATTACATGTTTGGATTTATAACAAAATGTATGGTTTGATGAATAAAAGTAGGAATTTGGGTTGTTAATTGGGAATATATTTTCTCAAAAAAAGTTGATTAAAAGGTTAGAATAACAGTGGAGTTGGTGGCCTTTAATAATGGGGGGAGGGGATACACATGGAATTTTTGAAAACAAATTAGGTGTACCTGTGTTCATACCTAAATATGTAAGAATAAACTAAAATAACACAAAAATGTAAGGTTTATTCACAAGTTATGGAAATATAATGGGTATGGGAATGTTTCTAGGTTTTTTTGGTAAATATGTTTATGGATATTCACTTGTTAATCTTAATTTTATTTTAATCACAATAACTAATTTTTATCACATTCACTAACATTTTTAGTCAAAATTTATGTTGAAAGAATTAGACTATAAATATTATACTTATTAAAACATTGTATATCAGTTTTTAGAAATAAAATTATCATTAGTGGTAAAATTATGTTTAATTCTAATCTCATTGACCAAGCGATGATGTTGGTTTTTAATGTTAGAATGTTCAAAATTTCATTTATATTTTATATTTAAATTCAATTTAAAATAATTCCATTGACTTATATTGAATTAATAGTTGTATATTTGATCAATTTTCATATTAAACAAAATTATAATATAATTTAACTATATAAATAAATTAAATGAAAATTTTGTTTTTAATTAGAATTTATTAATTTTTTACTAGTCATATAAAAAAATATTTCATGTAAATATCAAAAAAAATTACCCAAATCTAGTTATTGAATTAAGAATTAAAAATGATGTTTATTTTATGAAATAAATTTTTTAATAGTGTATATATTTAAATTTATTATTTTTCACATAAGAACATAAAAATTAGTTATTTTAAGAAAATAATATTTTCAAATATATAAGGACTTTACTAAAACCTATGTTTGTATAATTATCAATATGATTTATCATTATAATAATACTGTAAATAATTTTTTCAATTATTTACTCATATTTCTTTTAATACATTTAACATCAATGATATAATTATCATGGCTTAATTAATTATAGTAATAAAAGAATTATTCATAGAAACCCGGTGTTTTGCTTAATGAAATCCATTTTAGTGTTGCGTGAAGTGCATCCCAAACAGTTTCAAAATTTATTGTATGAAATAGAAACATAGTTCTTCAATATATAATAAAATATATATAAAAGTTTGTTTTAAAAGAGATATATCTATATAATATAATTATTTTAGAAAAAATATTTCAAAATACATTGGGGTGTTACATTATACCACCATTAAAAAAAATTTCTACCATGAAATTCAAATATTTTTTACATTTTTAATACAATAAAGGTACATTCATATAAAACCACATCATAATAATTAATATTAAAACTTCCTTTAGAAAGGTAAAGTTAGATATATAATGGTTACCTAGAGTATCACATAACTAGGTTTCCATATTGAAAAATATATGTGTGCGGGGATGATATGAAATGTAAGAAAAGACTAAATAATCACAGAGACTATTAAAGATCATATATCAAAATAAATATTTTGATCCTAATAAATTTAAGGATCACAAATCCAAAAGGTAAAGAATCAGAAAATAGGTATGGGATATCATAAAAAATTATGATAAAAAGACAAAATTTAATTTAAAGAACTCTTCCTTAATGTTTCATTATTTGTTTTACAATAAGATAAATTTACCTGATTTCATTACATTTTATAATTATAATATCAATTTTTCATTATGTATTTACCAATTTCCCCTTCACATATTTCTCAAAAATGTATGTTTATGTTTATTCATTCTTGAAGTACTTACAGTTTATGAGAACCTTGATAATCTATCCCATCTATCTTCATGTACCTTCAAAAAAAAGTGTGTTGAATAGGTCATCAAATATGTATAAGTCCTCATGTGAAAAGATAATATTTTAATCTCATAAGATCATTCAAAAATATAACGTAAAATTAACATGAATGTTCAACCTTATCACCCTACTAAGATATGAAAATCCAAAACATTACAAAGAAGTTCACAAAGTCATCATAACATTGATCCTTTAAACATTAAAATGTACCTCATGTTTATAACATTACAATCTTGTGAATAAATTCATCATATATTCTCTTGTAAAATTGTAATAACTGGATTTACCATTAATACTTTAAAAAAAATTCTTCCATATTCCAATATATACTGGATGAATTTGGTAAACCCAAAATTTTTTTAAACTTTATTAATGGTAGAATAAACCAACAGTAAAAAAGTCCTTAATTAGTACCAAGGTAATTAGAACTATCCAATTTACATATTCATATCCAATACATCATTATCCAAAAAAAAATTCTTAATATAAGTAATATATTAATTATTTCATTACCATTGACAAAATATGATTGTATCATTAAATAAAATTTCTTTCCCATCAAAAACATTATCCAAAATCTAATAAATCCATAGGGTAAAAAATAAACAAGAAAATATTTTTATATTTCACCATTTTTATAACATAATTCATGAATCCAAATGCATAAATGCATTTATTATTCCAATTTATCCATAATCCATAATAATGAAAATTCATCCAATTACATAATACGTCTGCCCATTCACATTACATATATAGTCTCATCATTAGAAATATGACCATTAATCATACAACCTTGCTAATTCTCTTATATATATATTTCATATTTGGACATCCATATTCATAATGACCATAAATACCACACATAAATATTTTAACAATTTATGAGTTTTTAGGTAGGCCAATATTCCTACCCCTTTCATTAAATGAACAATTCATTTTTCCATTGTAGTTACTTTCTTTCAATTGATTATTACCACAGTGAAAAAAAATTATTTTTCCAATAATAAATTATTTCATTCCACATTATTGAAACTAAGTGAACATTATATTAATTCATCCATGTTCTGTATTACACAAAATCTTAGCGGACTCCTTCCGTCTAATCCTTCGGGAGTCTAAGGGTTGGTTAATGTACGCATTATTGATAATGTTCCATAAAAATTAACAAGGTATAATCATAACATTTTTCAATCCAATTACCACCACACTCTAATAATCATTAAATTTTTTTTGTATTCAATGATAACATGGTTCCTTATGATTCCCACTATTGACTAAAACTAGAAAGCATTGAGTAGGAAACAATTATCATAGTCCTGAACTACATAATCATGATAACCCATTTATATAATGTCTTAATTATGACAAAGTCCATAATCTATTAAAACTTATGAATATCCTACAGCATTCATCCCCAACATTTTTATAAAATAATTCTCTATTGTTCATGAAATGATTGTGAATACCCAAAGCATATGACACCCCCCCCTTCGAGTGTCAAACTAGGTGCATAGTAAGGCTTGTTTCCGAATAGATGGTTATGATTAAGTCAAGGCCAAAATACCACGTTAGAGTTATTACTCCAAGATACATCTATTATAGCACTATTTCCACTTATATTATCTTGAAAGAGAAGTAATTTTAGGAATCCACTTGATCTATCATTTACAAAATTCCACGACATTTACTATACATTTCCACATTCATCAACTTATACTTAGAGACATCCCTAGATATATCAATATAAATATTCCTAGGGATATCACTAAATTTTTATTATAAAATATTCTAATGGATGAAAAAACCATTTTTGTGATACTAATGATAACAAAAAAGTCATAACATACAAAGACATTATATGATTTAATATAATGCTTAATTAATTAAAAAAATGGATTCCCAAATAGTGTTCATTATGTAACTTTGTAAACATGGATAAAAAATTTCTATCTCAGATAATTATCTTTAATGTACCCCAAAAAGATTTTCCACCTTTGTATTTATACATAAAAAAATGTTGTCACCGCCCAGGGAGAGTAAAAATAAGAAAAGGTTGAGATTGAATGCTCAGTAATGGAAAATAAGTTAAATACCTAGGGAAACATGAACATATATTTATAAAGATAGGATCATATTGTTAAAAGATTATACCTATAATATGAAATATAATAAACATAAATCATGGAATAATGATTACTATTCCATAATTAATGAATCATAAGGGAAACATAATTTTAAGAAATGAATTCATAAAATATGAATAGTACAAGAAATTTTTTCACACACACAGAAAAGAAATGTCTTTCCCTATAAGTCTATATGCATTTCTGAACTTCATTGGGAAAATTACTATATGGAGGGAGACACCAACGTATACATTTATAGTCATTTCCATTTATGTTATCTGGTTTCCATGTCATTAAATAGTGGACCAGGTTTGTCCATCATCTGAGAGTGGGCCAGGTTTCCCCATATTACATATTCATGGTGAGTACACCTATTGGGAGGGACACACCACCAACACCATTTGTAATACATTCCATGTATGGAATCGACGTTCCCTATATTATCATTGTGGATTGGGTTTCACCATCTTCCATAGTTGATCAGGTTTAATCATCCTCCATCTTTATAGTGACTACACCCTCAAAGAGGGACATGCCACCATCCATAGTCATAGAAATTTCCTTATAAGAGATTGGTTTTCCCAATCATCCCATGGTGGATAAAGACCATTGTATTGATTCCAATCATCATCTCAAGAGATATAAATCATTACCCAATTTAGTCTATTCAGATATATTTCCTACACATATCATAAAAAAATATACATACAGATTCCACAATATAATAAAACATCCTACATATCATGTCCAAACAATATACAGGTTCCATAAGTATCCTATCATATCCTAGGAAATGAAATGGGTGTTATAAAAATTTAATCATTTTTTAAAATATGAAAAAACCTATGTTTCAAAATAACTCGATCAATGTATAACCTATTAATATATGATTGTTTCGTAAGTATAAAATTCATCAAAGATGAATGGGTTTCAAAACATAAAACCTATGATAGAAAATTGGGCTTCAAAAAAATAATTCCAAAAAAATCCATTCAGATAACAGATATGAATAGATCCTTTCAATCATTAGTGATAATGGCAAGATTAACAACAATAAATGTGATATTAGATGTAATGTAACTTTAAATGATCATTTTAAAACATTTAATGAGGAAAATATCATTTATTCTTTAATAAAATTACTTTTAAAATTTAATGCCTTTTGAATATCATTTTCATTGAAAATAACATTAATGCAAAAAAATACATTTTGAAATTCTATGGAAAACTATTTCCCTTCTAATTATAAAAGAATACATAAACAATTTTGAAAACCCTATTCATTGAAATTAATTTTAATAAATATATACAATTATTGAAATCTTTTTTAAAACATTTTACCCTAATTACATATAAATTAATCTTAGAACAAATTTCAATACCAATTTCCTTTAAAATTTATAAATGTATCTTAAATTCATTTGAAAAGCTTTTTAACATAATTTTTTTATGAAAACTATTTTAAAATTACAAAATTTCCAAAACATTATGCAATAAATTTCATTAAAAAATAATAACAATGTAATATTGAAAAGGAACCATCATGGAATGTATTTACTTGATGGTAGGTATATATGTTATTTCCAAACAATCCTTTTTTGTCGTAAATGTTTAGAAAAGTTCCATTGTAGGAAAATGAAATGGAGATTACTTTAAAAAATATCCTAAAAGATAAAATAGGGGTTAAAAAATAAATCATTATTTGATAATCATTAATAATTTTTTAAAACAATTTTAGAAAACTTACATGTGGAAGAACTGTGATTTCTGAACGAATGTAAAATTCATATCATGTTTTCATAAAAATAATTTCATAATTATCATAAGTAAAAATGAGTTGTAAAATGGTACCATTAAAGTATTAAAAATTAAAAAATAGAGGTTAGTAATTTTCATGAGTGTTATTGAGAGATGTATCATAACATTTCATCAATGGAAACATGCTCTTAAATAATCTCAATAAATGATGAGATTGTTGTCATAAACTATAACCACTTTGGTCACATTGAATTATAATAAAATGGAAATAATAAAATTGAATGAAGATTTAAATATCATGAAAATATGAGATTCAAATATGATATTTCAAATTCATTATATACACCTCATATAAAAATATAGTTTTGTAACATGGAATTTGTCAAATAGAAGGAAATTTGAGAGAAAATTACATTACAGGTTTGGTGAGTTTTGAAACATAAACCCAATAAAATAAGTATCATGAAATTGATATTTAAATTCATATAAGATTAATTTTAAGTAATATTTAATACCACCATGGTCAGAATACACACACACACAAAATAAATGAGTGGTGAATATGACATGTGTGTTATTTAAATTAAAAGGTGAGATGATATTCTCTTATATTATGTCTTTAGTCTCTTTGTAGTTGTACAAAAATAATGTATAAAATATATAACTTTATTATTAATATATCATGAAACCATATTATTATACATAATACAACATGTGGTTTTATTATGACTTTATATTACCATCTTATTACCAATTTTTTATCATGGTTACACTTAAGGTAATATTCGCATTGTTTTTCCCATGTGTCTAAATTTGATATATTGTTGGTCCTAATACATATATCATGATTTTAAATTTTAAAAAATCATATCAAAATCATGTATAATAATTAAAAATGTATTATAATAATATATAGAATATATAAATTTGAAATTAAATACATAGATTAGGGAGATGGTAGGTCGTACATACACATGAGTGTTGTTTCCATTTGTTTGTCTCATTGAATGAATTGAAGTAAATGAAATATATTTATATACATATAATATCATTGAATTATAATTATTATGTATTATATATCATATAATTTCACTAAATTCATCAATAATAAATTCCATGTAATATGTGAATTAATCACATTTTTTTGAGGAGATGGCAGTCAACACATACCAAAATAAAATTACCGTATTTACACAAAATGGAATGAATGAATTTAATATTTATATAATAAATAATTAATTAAAAAATAATTCATAAATATAATATATATTATCTTAAAATGGTGTTTAAATCATTATTACCAAACATTAAAGGTGGTAATGGTAAAATAAATAGCATCATTTAGGTTGGCGGTAGTTCTCCCTACACAAGAAAAGTAAGCTTGTAACCGATTAGAGGGACGCATTTGAATGTGAATGAAAAATAGTTATAATTAAAAAATAGGTTTATTAAGGATACAGATATAATTATATGATCATGGAAAAATAATAATTTAGGTGATTGATAGGAAAATAATTCAACGGAGGTTCAGGAAGGATGTTACAGCTTCTTTGGGTAACCATTTTTGGTTTGTACCGAAGGGATTTTGTGGTATAATTTCGTCCCAAAGAGAGGATTCAAGGAATAAGGGAGGGATTTTGGGAAATGAATTTTGTTTTTTATGGATTTAAATATGTGGTTTTAGTGTTGTGATTAAGGGGGAGTTAGTGGCCATTTATATGAGAGGGAGGAGACATAGATGGTATTTAAAAAACAAATTAGTTTTACCCATGTATTTATCTATCAAAACTAATAAGAATCCAAAAAAATAAACAATTGATTTATTAAGGGAGAACTATTTTAATATACTGGTTTTAGGAAGAGTTTCTCTATCATTCTGTCTCTTAAGATTAAGGATTAGTCCATTCTTAAGAATTATGTGGCCATATTCGCTGTAATTATTTTTAATCACATTATCTAATATATTTTCTTGAATAATAATATAATAATATTAATCTATAAATATTATGATGATTAGAAAATTGACTTTTTATTTAATTTATATTTATAATAGCAAAATAATTTTTTATACATATCTCGTAGACAAGGAAATAAAGAGTGCTTTTATAGTGAAAATGTTTTTAAGTTCATTAAGTTTTTATATCCAAATAAAATATATAATTGATTCAAATGAACTATATTGGATTAATATATTTACTATTTATCTATTTTCATATTAAAATATTATTTATATATAATTTAAATATAAACATTTATCATACAAAAGAACAATTTGGAATTAAAATTCGTCATTTTTAACTATTTAACCCAAAATGAATTTTGTAAGAAAAATTCCAAAAAAATCACCCTAATAAAATTTTGGAATTCTTTGATGAAAAATGCTCTTTTAAATGAAATTAAATTTCTAAAATTGTTAAAAAATAATTTATTACTGTTCAAGGATGAACATAAAAAGGAGTTATTTCAAGAATATAATATATTCAAACATATAAAAGTGTTTACTAAAACAATTTATATTATCAATATGATTTATCTATGTAAAACAATATATTAAAAATTAAAAATTCGTTATTAAAATTCCTATTACTAATTTATATTGACAATTTTAAAGCTATCCATGTTTAAATAACAATAATAATAATAATAATAATAATAAATTCATGTCTCATAGAAACTCAGTTTTACGTGAAATGCAAGGAATGTCGGTGGTACGTGTTTCGAATAATAATCTATGTATTTAATGTATTGTATGAAATTAAAACATAGTGCCTTAATATATAATAAAAACAATATTCATTGTTTTTTAAAAGGGTTGTTAACATAATGATTAAATTAAAATGGAAGATAAATATTTCAAAAAATCTCAGGGTATTACAACAATGACTAGCATAAATAAATTACTTTTTATATAAGAATAATATCATTAAAAAGAGGTTCATGAGTTTAGATTTTTACAAAAAGAATTTATCTTACATATATAAGATACTTTGGGATGCATAAGATAATTTGGATTCTTATTAGATAATTTCATCTATATGGATGACATTTGAATGAAAATATCTTATAGGGAGTTCAATAAAATAAACATGTTACATGATTTTTTTTAATGTTGAATCCAAATTTCTATGCATCTAATTGAAACATAGGATTTATATCAATGTAGTTTTTTTTCAAATACATCACATAAATATTCAAGATATTTTGTAAAAATCACATAATTGAATGACCCATGTTGTTGAATTATAATGACAAAACCATAACCATTTATACAATGTACCCAATGCTCAAAGTGAATGACACTATCATTTTTTGGGAAATTTATTTCAATGTGGTGGTTCTATATATCTTTTATGAATTCATAAAAACTTGTAAATCTCGTGTGATTTATGAAGGATTGGTATTTTAGGATGTAGATATGTTATATCACGTCAATTTTTGAAGCCTTAGTAACTTGGATATTTATATGTAGATTTGTGAATTATTGGTTAATTTTAAATTTAATCATGAAGTGGCATAAATAGTGGATCATAGCCAAAAATTGCGAAGGGGGATTTGTTGAATCATACTTTATAATAATTAAGGCATGAACAAGAGTAAAGGGTTTTTACATTCACATATTATTGGTAGCTAGTTCTGTACT
The DNA here is from genome assembly GCA_963277665.1 of Viscum album. NCBI lineage: Eukaryota > Viridiplantae > Streptophyta > Magnoliopsida > Santalales > Viscaceae > Viscum > Viscum album. The sequence continues at coordinate 1,213,111,762 of OY728120.1, read as the reverse complement.
AAACAAGAAATAGTTTTTTATTCATTTTTTATGTCATGATGATAATATTTGTGCAAGTTAGGTAACATGAGGGAGAATATGTCAGTATCAAGGATTATATTGGGACAAAAAACGAATATATTTTGGTATTTCTTGATGACTATCATGCATTCGATGTCAATTATAAATCATTTCTGATAATTTTAGTTTCTTGTAACATAAAATTAATCGTGTCAAAGTTCTATACCATTCATTAATTCTTCTTCATAATTAATGGAGAAAAAATCATTTTGGTATAAATACATGACCCACTAGGGAAATATTCTTCCTTAATGGGGGAGACCCATTTTAATTTTTTTCAATGTTATTTTTGTTATATTCATCGGTGATTATCATGAGAGGACGTTCATTTAATAATCATGAGAGCAGAATAGTTATCTTTGAAACATTTAAATAGAAATGAACCATCACATTTTTCTTCACCATTACCAATATCCTTTCAATTCGTATCAAATCCATGTTACGCTCTTCTAATTCAAAGATGGGGAAATTATAAATCAACATAATTTAGATAATAAGGAAACTCCAACATTCAATGGAAAATTATTTCATAACTTCAATAATAGAATGATATCTTAAATTATCTATCACGAGGATGATGTTTATTATTATTCTTTTTCTGGATTCATAGTGCTATGATAATCCTGGTCTTATGCCTTTTTAAGAGAAATAAGAATAGTTTGATTGAACAAATATTAATTAATTATTGTATTCATTATTAGGGAAGGAGATACATAATCTATGGTATAAAGAAACACAAATTCAATTAAGATGAAGTATCAAAGTATTTATGAATGAATGAAAAAAATTTGAAATATGACTATCTTTTAAAAATTATAAAACAATTGTTTGATATTAGAATAAAGGAGGATGAATTTTTTTATTATTTAATCTCATTTATTAATAAAATTATTATCACTATAATCGGATTTTATGAATATCACAATGATTCTTTTAGTTTGAAAAATATAATTAGTATGTCTTCAGATGAATTCAATTCCAAAATATCAGGTCATAAAGAAGGAGATCTCAAATACTTCACTTTTAATGACCATCATTGCACTATGATCAATTATTAGATGTAAAATTGTGTTGCGCATAATTATCACAGATACAAAGGAATAAAGTATTTACCTCAAAGAATTTAAGAATTTGAAAATTGGAGGGGTGTAGTGCATTCCGGATAACGATTCAGATATGGAAAAGTTATTAAATGCATTCTCTTATGATAGGAATCATCACATGTGGGAGAACCAAGAATAATGTTAAAAATCCTTCCCTATTTATTAATTTTAGAAATGAAGTAAATTTTTCAAATAAATTTCCCCTGAACCTCTAGGATAATGGTGATGATAAAGAAAAATATACACTGGTTACTAAAAACATTGATTATGTGAAAAAACATTATACAAATTGAAAGAATAAGTTATAACCCAATGATTCTAGAATAACTTTTTATCATTTTAAGAGGGTTTTAATGAGAGCAATGAATGTCGCGATGGTGGGAAAAAATTCACTAGAACATCAATAAGTGTTCATGTAGAATAGAATGAATAAAAAAATCATAGATGATGTAACATAGTAAAATATCGATTACAAATAATGTCAATGTGAGACATCCAAAGAATAAACTATGAATAATGATATGAAAATGTGAATGATTGAGTTAGAATCGATGATAAAAGATAATAATTTTCCTCAAAAAATATTAGACTAGAAATTTGAAACCCAGCCTATTGATTTAAATCATATTAACTAAATTGGGAAGAAGAATTTGGAAGATAAAAAATACATGTAATATTGATAAAGATATGACATATATGTTTTCACATGGTAATTATGATATCAATAAGCTATATCAAAAGATATTTAAAATGTATAAATAAAAATTAAAAAGTAAGGTGTGGTTGAAATTAGGATATTAATGATGTGAGAGAATGTTACAAATAAGTTAAAAACCTAATGCTACAAAAAAGGAAAGTTATAATAAATAACTAATTCCCAGAAAACATTCTCTTATGAAAGCCATTGTTACAAAATAAAATACTAAATGTTAATATATTGGGCATACTATAAATTTTTATTTAAAGGAAAAAAATCTAGAATTTAAGAAGAAAGTATTATAAATCCCATCAGTGACATACATTGAAGCTCAAATAATGTCCTCATAAGAATACTACATATGAAAAATAAAATTGAGATTTAAAAATGAAGCTGTATATAAAAAATTATTAGAAAAAATAAGGATTCATGTTTACAACATTTTTAATAGAATATTTTTCAAAATGGTTATTATTGTTGGAACATCATTTCATTACAAGGATTTATAATGGATAATTATTCAAGGTGGATACAAAAAATCATAATATAACAAAAAAGAATAAAAACATGAGAGAATAGTCATTGAATGAAATTGGTTTGATATATCACATTTGGTTCAGGGACAATGTGATAAAGAAGTACATACATCAGATGTTTGTGTTTATTGTGAATCAAATCCATGGAATTGTAGTTAATTCCATGGAAATAACCAAAATATAATCATTAATAAAATAATTTTTATTTTATGTTTCATTTAAACAATTGAATATGAATGAAATTTGATTATGGATTGTGGTTATTTATCACACCTGATAGGGGATCATAAAAATCTGAAATATATTAAGAATTATAAAGGAGGATCTATCACATGTGGGAGTGATAACTCTCTATCAATAAATGTATGTGGAATTTGGAATATTTAGAAGAATAAAATCATTTAAAAAAAATCATGGTCATTGATATCATAAAAACCAATTTCTTTATAGTATTAAAAAAATTTGTACTTTAAATGATGTTATCTATAAGAACATGTTTTTTTCGTTAGAAGAAAATGAATTATAGGGTTTTCATAATTATGATTTTGAAAACCAAATTTAATCAGTATCATGTTTTGGAAGGTAGTAAGTATTTTTATTTAATTCAACAAAAAGAAAATAATTTTTTGCACATATGACATGGAAATATTGGCCAAAATAACATGAAGAAGTTCATCAGAGTATATAATATAAAGAATATCCCCATTCTAGAAGTGGATGTTTCCCCTGTCTATACCAATTATTAAAAGATGAAAATATAGATTAAAACTCATGAATGATTTGAGATTCAAACTAGAATACTTCTCTCATTGATCTACTCGGAATTTTTTAAAATCATTAATATATGTTCAATAAGTGAATATAGAATTTAATTAATATTATAGATGATTTTAGTAGGACGAAATGCACCAGGTTCATGTTACCCATGAAATAGGTTCATAATATGTTATAGAGTTTAAAAATACAATTATATAGGCACAAATGATTAATTTGGAAGTGACTATGATTAGATAATGGTATTGAGTATGCCTAAAAAAATTCCCTGAATTTCTTGATAATGAATAAAATGTTACATTAGTTCGGTGGTCTATATACTACCCAGTTGAATGTAATGTTAGAAATAAATAATTTTTTATAATAAATATGGAACGAAACATGTTAATATATCAGGATACCTCAAGATACCATTGTTTATAGGCAATTGCGGAAACTAGAATAATTCAAAATATATTTCGTATAAGGACCAACAAAGATATAACTACATATGATTTTTAGTTGACGAAAAATAAACATTCTAATGTCTTAAGGGTGTTAGTGAGTCAATTCCTGATAAATAAGAAAGATAAATGTTGATTAATGATCGGTGAAAAATCAAAAAATTGTTTTTTTCTATGTTACACACTAATAGAATGTTTCAAAAAAGGGTAATATAAGAAGTTAGATAAAATTGTTTATAGTTATTTTATACCTTTAAATGAACATGTGAATGATAATAAGAATCCTATAATTATTTATAATAAGGATAATGTCATCAATTTTTGACTAATGGAATAAATTTTGTAAAGCACGTGGATTCATAAAGATAGTATTGATTCAACCTAATCAATTGAAAATAATTAATATTTTAGATTAAAAGTAGATAATTCCATATTGAAGATGTAAATATAATTTTATAATATTATCTTTGATCAAAATCAGGCAATTCAAACCATGTGAAAAATTATGGAAACCAACCATTCCAGGTTTTTATGAAATATTGAAGCTAAAATGGTTTGGTAGATTTTTAGAATATGGAGGCGGATCAGAATACGAATTAAAAATATGAAAATATTTAGAAGTATAAAACATATGAACATATTCATAGTTCTAATGATTTTATAGTAATAAGAATAAGGTTTCTTTTGTAATATATTCAATGAAAAATAAAAAATGGCCAGAAACAAGGCCATACTAGTCTACAAAGAATTCTAAAATATTCAACGAATTAACACTGAGGAAACTTTTACCCCAATGGAAATGCTATAATGAATAAGGATTTTATTCCCTATAGTATATTATATAAGCTTCAAAGTACATAAAATGGATGTTAAGTCCCCATTTTTAAATGGTGATCTTAATAATAATTTATAAATTGAATAACTAAATGGATTCATGCAAGAAAATGATTCTAGTATTGCATGTATTGAAAAAAAATTATGGTTTGATTACAATTCCAAGAGATTCGTATTTTATGATTTATGATTACTTATGTTGCTTGAAATTTAAGAGGGGAGAAGTTTAAAACATCATATATGTTATGATGACCAACATGACTACATATTTTAATTTTTTTTATCAGGACAACATTATTTTGTCTATAAATTTATAATTATTATTTTAATATTTTTTAACACATTAAAAGTGGTGTCTTGAAATTTCAATGATTTAAGAGATTGAATTTTTCTTTACTATAATAATTACATAATAAAATCATTAAATTTTTATATCACAAGATAAGAATGATATGTTTTTGTTGATGAATATTGAAATGTATTAATGTATTGGTTTTTCCACACTATTATTGGTGGATATATGACATGGAATGGATGATGAAGGTAAATCCATTAATGAAAACAATATTGGAGTTTAGTTAGAAATATACTACACAAAACTATAACCTGGCCATATATTATATAAGTTTTCACTCTATATGATAGATATAAACCTAATACTAAAGAATAAAATATCATGGAGTCACCAAGAATCTATAGATACATACTAATTATATAAAATCATATATTTATTTATAATAAAAATATATTTACATTAATTGATTTATAAATGTTAACTCAGAGGGTACGTTTGATGATAAAAAACCTACATAGGGTTGATCCATTTGTTTTAGAATATTTTTTCTATCCTGTAACACAGTGATGAAACTTATTTACATTGAGTTTAATTGATTTTAAATATGTGGTTACCTCACTAGAAGATATATAAATGATGTGGATGAAAATAATGTTTTATCATTTGATTGTCAAAGATAAATACCCAATAATAATTTAATGCAATAGAAAATGTTCTCTTAATCATTAAATTATTCTAGTTATAAATTATAGTTGTATGAAAATAAATATTTAATATTATTTATTAATAGATAATGTGGATTAAGGTATTTTTAAATTGAAATTTAATCATTCAATTGAAAAAATGGATGCCCTCTTGAGAAAACCATTAACAACAGGGAATTTCGTTAATTTAAGAATCGAAATGGGTGTATATCCAACAAACCATAATTGTTTTATGTTTTATATGATTTTACTAATGTATTAAATCAGGGTTAATTTTCATAGTATATGTAAAATATAGGGTATTAATTTGTTCCCCAAAACATGTAAAATTTTCTAATAAGTTACTGATGTTCTATAGAAGAGAAACACTATTTTATTATAGTTCTAGTTGTGTATATAGAATTTTTTAGATGAGTGGGATTTAAAATATATAATTGATGTATATATATCTCAGTCTAGTTTTCTATATTTATTTTTCTCATGAATAACATTATTGGATCAATTCATGACACATTACTCAAGAGTAGTTGTTTCCTCTATACATTATCATTGGATAGAACATCAAAAAGGGGGAGAATTTTTAAATAATGTATTTCTATAGAATCGAAAGGGGAAATTTTTGAATCTATAAATAAGTGTTTATTTATTTGGTATCAATAAAATTACATGTATGAATAATGTTGAAAATATCATAAACAAATAAAATACATGTGTTGGTCGATGGAGGATAAGAGTCAATAACATCCAATTTTTGTAGAATAAAGAGATGAGTCTACTAAAAATATTTAATGTTTCCATGTGGATGAGTGGGTTTAGTGTTGCTTTCAAGATTAATGAATTTTAGAAGTAGAAATTTTGGATGTGCTATCAAAATGATATCAAAATGAAAAATTCATTTATCTTATAAATGAATTTTATCACATAGTGACCCATGTAGGTAAATTATATTACATTTCAAGATAATTCTATTTCATATATGGTTTATGATTTTATATTATTTAAAAATTAAGTTATGTTATTCACATAAGATATAAGGTATATTTTATGAGATTTTCAAATATCTAGAAGATAATTTCATCTAAATGAACTAATCTTGACGAAAAATGTTATATAGGGAGTAGCTTAAGTACATTTAGATGAGATAGATTTTTCAGTAATGTGGAAATATTTCAATATAGATAATTTCAATATATAAATTACCATTATATAGGTTTCATGATTTGAAATCCAAATGGAATTTGATCAACGTTTCAAAAAATCACATAACTGAACGATATATGAGGTAATATTTAGATGAGAATGACATAGAAATGTTAGTAATATTATTTAAGATCAAAGTAGAACATGTGTCTAGTTAGTACATAATTATTTAAAATGTGACTTTTTTTCAGTTCATATGTGTATTCATAATGATATGGACATCTCGGGATATTTATGAGGGATTGAGACTTCTAGATTTAGATATTTTATATATTACCTGGATGTTTGAATCTCAAATCTCAAAAAAAATGTATATGATGATATAACAATATTTGTGTTTTTTAAAATGAGCCTTTATATGGAATAAAAAGTTAAAAGAACAAGGATATTGTGAGATGACATGTAGTGATCCATCATCTATGATAAATATTGAAAAATCTTGAGTATATTTTACTATAACCTCCTTCTCTTGAGATATGGTTATCATCTACACTGAAAAAATAGATCTTTGTGATCAATAGTTTTTTTCAGGATGAAAAATCTGTCAACAACTCATGCTACATGGGGAAGAAGAAGATAACATTGAGGATGATAGTGATATATATGAAAATAATAATCATTTAGATATCTTGGCAAGGCTTCCACATTCATTAGATAATAATAATTATTTTCAACAAAATTTAATTATTTTTATCAGACCATTCACTAGGTCCAATATCATTACGATTCTATATTTTTTATTGAAAATAATGTTAGAGAACTTTTCATGGAACCAAAAAATTATACATTAGGGATTAATAAGTCTAAAAAGGAGGAAAATCCCATTAATATATTAGTAAAGTTCTTTTATTTTTCTAGATATGTGAGTTTTATAGGAGAACAAGTGATTAATAATCATGAGAGTTAAAGGGATTTGTAGAAAATACAGAAAAACTGATTCAAATCATTTTAGTGATTATCATCCTTCTTATGATCAATTCAATGGGATTGAGTGGTAAAAATTTAGTCAATTAAGTGAATAATTTTTGAGTAAAAAATCTATTTAGTAAGTGAATACAATAGGGGTGGGAATTATAAATGTCCTATTCATATTATCATAAAGTTATTCTATATCTAGTCGGGCTGTAACTGACATCTTGACAAGGATTCCACTAAACCATTCCTTGACCTAGTCGGACACATACCCTCATGTCTACATACCTGTATTCCAAATGATTCCAAGTAACTACAAAGGTCCATGGTAGTTCAGTGTGGATATTATGACCTCATGATTATTGTCATATAATGGTGATTTGAATCGTTAAATCGAGGAATATTTATAAATAACTCATTGAAGAAGGGAAATTATCCATAAATAAAAAATAATCATCCAATGAATCATCTATTCTCATATAAAAATTGATTATATATCATGTATTTATCAAATATAAAAAAGGAAGTCATGGAATTAGGCATGGAAGACAATATAATACATGAATCAATAGAAAAAATTGAACATAAATAATATATCTAAAATATTCTCGAGCCAAAGCTCAGTACATTTCTCCAATGATGCCAAGATATAGTTGAATCCTATATAAACAACAAGGTGATTACCCATGTCCCTTACTACACCTATATAATATTCTCGAGAATCGTAAGTGGAATATATAAGGTGAGAGATAAAAACCATAGGCCACCACTTGTTGTGTCTATTAATATCCAATCAGTTCATATAAATTGAGAAGTGTGGGGATATAGTGATATGAAGTAATAAATGTTATAAAGTGTCATCTCATGTTCCTGATGGATACCAGGATAACACTACCTCCTTAATCCTATGCTAGATAATCTCTGAACATGTAACCATATATATTCATATATATGGTTTTTATAGGTTGTGATATATACAACCATATATATATGGGTACAGATACTATAATGGACAAAAGGAATAACTCAAACATCCATGGTCTATATGATGAGTCACACAACTGTTATGAGACATAATGACCTTTATCACAAGAATAAGGGACGTCATGCCCAGATCATAGTATTAAGGTCGCCATGATCGAATCTAAACTAGATGGTCACTATGCTAAATTCATTGTAATTGGGCAACCATACCCTAATTTTAACAATTGGGCGACCATTCCAAAAACATATTGGTAGGGTTTAAATGAAGAATCATAGTACTATGGTATCTATTCCCATGTATAATAGTCTTCTCTATATGAAAATATTATGTAGTACTCCCTATATGATAAACATATGATGCCTCTTGCTACAAATAAGAGAATCCTTCTGTTCTAAAAAAGAGATTCCAACAATCCTCTCTACATGACTATAAATTGTAGTACACTCTATATAAGAAACACAGGATTCCAATTTTTCCAAATTTGAAATGACTTATCCGCCAACCATAAGATGCAAAAAGTCTACTCTATAAGACTATAAACTATTCTACACCAGATATAGAAAACATAGGATGCCTATGTCACGACCCGTCCCCGGGGCCCGTGCCGTGACTACCCCAAGCCCGCCTTCCATAGGCCAGGCGCTGGCGACTAGCACCAAAGGAGTAGTTCCCTAAATATGGGAAGGAATTTCCTTTATAACTGTAAAAACACACTATAGATCACACAGATGGATACAAAGCACTAATAAAAACTTTATAACAAGAGAGTGCTAAAAAGTAAAGGGGCCGGAAATACTAGCCCAACTGAAATGTACAAGTACAATTGAAAAGCGACAAAACAGTTGAATGTTTAAAATCATCTCCTGGATCATCCACCACAGATCCTACCTAATGTGTAGGTACGGATATCCTCCTCAGCAATCCACTCCCATCAGTCTCCTCTAAGTACCGACTCGTCGTGAGGTCCACCTCCAGGCACCGTCCAGTCCTAGTATACTGAGCCTCTATCAGCGTTGTCCATCATATACATCGAACACAACGAGGTGCACGCATAGCCCATGCAGGGGTGAGTATAATGATACACCGTAGGGACCCCGATACCCTCATGGTCTCACAAAATACAACAATGATAAACCACTTGGTATGAAATCAAAAAATAACCCCACTTAGGTATATGCCCATAAATACATCTAAGATATCAAGTAATCCATCTCAATCATAAGGAAAACAAAAATTTATTGACTCAGCTTACACAGGTACACATCTTATGTAGAGATATAGATATGATCAGATGTATCCACTGAATCATCTATTCATTCGATCACAAACAGGATCCTAGAACTAAAATAAGAACTGTCGAACCCACACAGGATCCAGGAATAGTAAACAGAGCTATTGAACCCACACAGGATCCAGGAACAGTCTTCAGTGCTATCGAATAAATGTAGGATCCAAGAACAGTAGTCAGAGCTATTGAACCCAAACAGGATCTACGAACAGTCTTCAGTGCTATTGAACCCACACAGGGTCCAGGAATAGTTGTTAGAGCGCAACAAGCCATAGGGTTCCGCAAAAAGAATTCATGATTTTAGGAGGGTCCGCTTCTCATTCCAAGAGTCTATAATCAACATCCAAAAATTCCCATGATTATGTATATAAAATATCCTTCTTTCCAAAAGGAACCCAACACAACAGACGGTGCGTCAAACAGATTCTCGGTCTGAGAGTTATTGACATTTTCGTTCTGAGGGCCCTATTGGATTTACATTCGATCGAACTCAGACGTACCCCAACTATGTCCAAACCTCATGTTGGGTGTCCCAAAATAACCGAATCCTTCCATTTTTTCTGTCTTCGTAGATAGTTCATCAATCAGATGCTCGTAGCTCATGTTATGGGCAAAAGAGTGGAAACATGTCAAATGGGTCCAGGTCCGGCCCAACCCAGACGGACCGACCCAGCCCATCCCGGGTATGGACTGGGGTCCGACCCGGTCAGCGGGTCCAACTAGGTCCGTGGGTCCAACCTGGTCCGTGGGGGTGACCTAGCCCGCAAGGGCGGCCCGCCCCACAAGGGCGGCCCGTCCCGCGCTGGTTCCACCCCACACTGGGTCCGTCCCACGCCGGGTCCGGCCCGCGTGGCTATCAGCCTGCGCGGGTGGAGGCCCTTGAGTTCCTCTTTAGCTGCATACAGGGGGGGATTTCATGCCCCTGGAAATCCTGAATGGCATATCCATTCTGGTGGACGTCGAACTGGTGCCACGTGGCACCACTCCATGTCACGTCGGACCCAGGGACGGGTCCCGTTCCACATGGCAGGTCGTGTGGCCAACCACCTCCCACGTGGTCGAGTTGTGTTGCGCCTCCTCCGGCGACCTGGTGGCTCGGGTCTCTAGTCTTCCTCATGGATGGTATTTTGCTGGCCACCGCTGCATCGCCGTAGCCAGGGGGCCGTGACCCCCTTTTTTCTCCATCGCGCAACGTGGTTTTGTCGCACCTTTTCCGGCAACCCGACAGCTCGGGACGCCGTTTTTCTTCTCAACTAGGCTTGCAACGGCCGCCTTTACACCGCCGCATCCTGTCGGCCATGGGTTACACCTCTGGTGGCACGTTTTCCCGCCTCTATCCATGCTGTGACGATTGTCGCATACATCAACGAACATTCCACAGGTCTCCAAACGAGTTCTAGTGGTCCGATTCGTGTTCCACAACTAGCCGCACATTCCTCAAGATTATGCCTTCGATCCACGTTCATTTTTTATGAGAATCGATCATCCCAGTCTCATGCTTATTTTAGCATCAAAGTTCACAAATAAGGTGGAGGGGATGGGCTGTGTTCTTTAGGATCGTACCCTCCACGTTAGGGTGATAGAATACGGCTTCTATTTATAATCCCTTATAGAAAATGAAGAACGTGGAACAAAACAAATTTTGAACCCCTACCTTTGATCGTTGATCATCGACGTTGGCACAAGAAATCAGACGTCGATTCATTGACATCGGGAAAGAAGATAAAGAAGTTGAGGAATACGTTGTTAGTGTTCTTCAAGGACGACACTTCCTCCCTTATTCCGGTTGAAGATCAAAGAAGCAGATGTCCATTGTTGGTGGATGAAGTGTTCTTCATTCTTCGATGGTCTTTCTTCTTTGGGAGAAGCGTTCTTCGTTGGAGAGAATTAGTTTCTCCAATTGCACTTCCAATCCCTCTAACCACAAAGGAATGGCCAATATAAATTACATTAGGTTTTAATAATTTAATTTTAATTGCACAATTAATTCAAGAGGTGTTGGAATAATAAATTAAAAAGAGGGGTGGCACAATTATGTGGGAATCTCAAGAGGTTTCTCCCCACTTATTGGGAAGTTCAAGAGGTTGTAACCTCAGGTGGTCCCCACCAAAATAAACATTAAGAGGAGGTTAGGTTCGGGTGGTCCCCACCACCATAACCTCTCATGTAAGGTTAAGGTGTGGTGTTCACCACCTCCAACATCGACATGGAGGCCTCAACCAACCCAAAATAATAAGGCGACAACTTTATTTTTATTAAATTTTATTAATTAAAACCCAAAAAATAACTTTCATTCTCCACAAACTGTCGTCGAGGTGAAAGTCTTATGAAGAGATTACTAGTGTTGTGAGTTCAATGGTGCCCTTAGATTTCAATTCAGAGCACCAGTTCAAAAGTTATAAAAACCCTCTCGTAAGTTTACCGAACGTACCAGAACAAAACATCAGAAATTGATTCTGGGCACACTGGGCCTCAGAATAATTCGCCTTTAGTTTTTTCGGACTCATAAAATTCCCATGTATTTTAGAAAAAAAATCCCACCAAAATTCTGGGTCTTTACATTCTCCCCACCTTAGGGAATTAAGTTCCCATAAGCTACAACTCAATCTATGGGAACAAATGGGGATACTAAGCATGCATCTAAGCCACTCGCTTCCATGTGATCTCCTAGAGGTTATCGTGTTGCCAACGAACGTGCACCAAAGGTATCGATCGTCCATGAAGGACCCACTTCTGCTGATCCTCAATCTCCACTGGAACCTCCGTAACAGTCACCCCATCATCGACGTCCAACTCCCCATGGTCAAAGTTGTGAAAATGGTTGTTTACGTATCTCCCCAGCTGGGATACGTGGAAGATGAAATGCACCCAGTGCAACTGAGGTGGAAAAGCTAATCAGTATGCCACCTCACCAACTCTACTAAGGACCTAAGAAGGTCTGATGAAACTTGGAGATAACTTTCCTTCTTGGCCAAATCTCTGTAAGTCTTATCATGGTGAGACCCATAGAAAGACGTAGTCACCATCCTAGAACTCTGGAGGTCTCCGTCTCTTATCAGCATACGACTTCTGCCTACTCTGTGGAGTCTTCATCCACTCTTGGATTATGTGCACATTATCTGTGGTAGCTCGTACCATCGTTGGACCCACTAGTGCTGACTCCCCCGGGTTAGTCCAACACAAGGGTGATCTGCAAGGTTGCTCGTATAACACCTCAAAAGGAGTCATCCCAATGGTGGAGTGATAGTTGTTTTTGTATGAAAACTCGACCAAAGGTAAGTGATTCTCCCAGCTGTGACCGAAGTCAAGGAAACAAGCACGCTGCATGTCCTTGAGGGGTTGAATGGTCTGCTTAGTCTGACCATCTATCTGAGGATGGAAGGTGGTGCTCAGACGAAGATGCATCCCGAAAGCCTCTTATAACCTCTTCCACAGCCGAGAAGTAAACTATGCATCATGATCAGAGACAATTGTCGAGGGTACTCTATGTAGCTGCACAATCTCTTGTACGTAGAGGCGTCCCACAATCTCTACAGAACCCTGATCTCTGATCGTTAGGAAGTGGGCCGACATGGTGAGTCATTCAACAATCACCCAAATCATGTCATGACCCCTAGATGTACATGGATGTCCTATCACAAATTCCATGGATATCCCATACCACTTCCAATATAGGACCACTAAAGGCTGAACCAATCATGCTGGTACCTGGTTCTCTTCTTTCACTTGCAGAAAAGTGAGGAATCAAGAGACAAACTCAGCTACTACCTTTGACATGCATGGCCACAAGTTCTATCTTTGAAGGTCCTAGTACATCTTCGCCACTCCTAGATGTACCACTAAATAGGAGTTGTGGAACTCCCTCAACACTTCCTCTTGAAGTGACACCGATACCATAGTACGTCCTCTGAAGAGGATATCATGCTCCCCACCTTCAGAAAATTCATCAGGTGCGTGCCCCTATGAATATCTAAGCAATTCTTGTCTCAATGTCAACGTCCCCACGCTGTGCCTCCCTGACTCGCTGATGAAGTGGGGAAGTGACTGTAAGGGAATGAACAGAAGATGATCCATCCCTATCCATAAAGGATATCTATAATGTGGCCAGATGCTCCATCGCCTTTCCTAGCATCTGTATACTGGATCTTCTGTTGAGTGCATCAATAACAACATTCCCCTTCCTGGGAGTACAGACTATCTCAAATTCATAGTCCCCAGGAACTCAAGGAAAAGTCACTTTCTTAGGATCAGGTCCTTCTGAGAGAAGATATGACTGAGACTCTGGTGGTCATATTATACTCTGAAATGCACACCAATCAGACAGTGCTGAAACATCTTCAAGGTGAAGACCGCTACTACTAACTCCAGTTCATGGGTGGCATAGTTCTTCTCATGTTATCTCAACTGACGAGAACCATAAGAAATCACTACTCACTCCTGCATCAGGAAACATACATGTCTAGTACCAGAGACGTCGCATTAATCTACTTACCCTATGTCTTCTTCAAGAATCCTCAAGATGGGGGGCACAAGTCACATTTTTCCTCTGCTCTTGAATGCTCTCCAGGAATCTTTCCGACCACACAAAGAGTTTCCCATTCTTTGTGAAGGAATATAGTGGTGCTGCAACTCTGGAGAAGTCTATTACGAACCTCCAGTAATATCCAGCCAAACCCAAGAAACTTCGAACCTCTGTCACACTCGTAAGTGGCTCCCAAGAAAGTATCACCACAATAATAGCTGGATCTACTATAAAACCAGCCTCCAAGATGACATGTCTGAGAAAGTGAATCTCTCAGATCTAGAACTGGCACTTCAAGAGCTTACTATATAGCTAGTTCTCTTGGAGTGTGTCCAGTACTACCTGTAAATGGTAGGTATGCTCCTCTTCAATAGATGAGTAAATCAATATTTCGTCGATGAAGACTATGACAATACGATCGAGGAATGGCTAGAAAATCATGTTCATAAGTACCAGGTATACTGCTTGAACGTTGGTTACGTTGAATGGCATAACCAAGAACTGTTAGTGGTCGTACCGACATATATAGGCCGTCTTCTGCACATCCTCATCTCGAACTCTAAGCTGGTGATAGCCTAATATATGGTATATCATCGGGAACCACTGTGCTCCCTTCAGCTGATCAAAGAGGTCATCAATCCTCGGGAGTTGGTACTTGTTCTTCACGGTCACCTGGTTCAGGAAACGGTAGTCGACACATTTCTTTAATCTTCCATCCACCTTCTTGGTGAACAGAATCGGGCTGCCAAGAGAGAACCACTAGGACCGATGAATCCCTTCCCCTATAAGTCCACTAATTGTACCTGAAGCTCACAAAGCTCCACGGGAGACATTCGACACACTGGTGTAGATATCTGTGTTTTCCCAGGGTACATGTCAATGTAAAATTCCACCTCTCTATGTGGAGGTAATCCTGGACCATCATTAATAAAAACATCCACGTACTGATCCACCACTTCAGGATATCTCAGACTCTCTACATATACTACTCCAAGGGTATGGAAGGCCAACTGATGAGTGATATGCTATACCCTCCACCATGTAAGTCTGTCCTGCATTGCAAAGTCTCCCTTCTCACAAGGGAAGGTGAACCTGGTCCCATCCATGCAGACACACCGCACTTTGCACCTAATACAGTCGATCTGAGCATGGACTGTCGGTAACCAGTCCGTACCCATGATGACATCGTAAGGCCTCGACGCCGCTACTAGAAGATCCTAGCCGAAGCTCTCACCACCTAGAGTAAGCTCACACTACTGACACCAGTGTAAAATAATAAAATATTCTCCTTTAGGAGTATCTAGACGTAAGGATTGAGCGAACGACTTCGTCATAATCTTCGAGATCTGAACGAGGGATGTGGAAATGAAAGAGTGACTGGCACCTAGGTCGATAAGAACTGCAGCTATAGTGGAGTAGACACTGATCATACACTAATGGAAATATCACATATACCCATGGTTCAAAACTGTGGGTATAGCCCATAAAACTGTATGTATAGGCTATACCCACGGTTTTATGAACCGTGGGCTGTAGTGGCATCTGCATAGCCCTATACCCACGGTTTTTACAAAACCATGGTGATATCCAATCTAAATTTCATAATACCAATGGTTTGTTTAAACCGTGGGTATATATCTATTCCAATGGTTTTCAGAATAGTAGGAATAGCTTTTCCCAGCACGATAACATACCAACGGTTCAATGAACCTTGGGTATAGATGATAATTGGAAAACTAAAATACCCACGGTTCAATGAACTGTGGGTATAAATGATTCCAGGAAAACTAATATTCCCACGATTCAATGAACCGTGGTCATAGATCCTTCTCCCAGACTAGAAGATACTACCCATAGCCTACCTCCTACTTCTAGTGCGCACCCATCTGCTGCAGCCTCCCTCCTGCTTCCAGTTCGCACTCAGCTGCTGATGCCTCCCTCCTACTTCCAGTGCACCAAGCTGCTGCAGCCTCCCTCCTGCTTCCAGAGCACCCAGCTGCCCGCATCCTTCCTGCTTCCTACTTCCAGTGCACCAATTAAAACAAATCATAATATAATATGAGTTGTAATTGATACCATGAGGCATATTAGTATTAATGAATAATTATTTAACAATAATAACCACCTTATTTTGAATAATTTCCCATCAAAACATAATGAATTTATTGGAGAACCCATAAAGACATTAAATACTATCAAGGTTATTATAAAAAAAGTGATACATGAACCTCCTCTATAAATTTACATGTAAATAGATTCATCAGGATAATATTAAAACAAATATCCTTGGCTTCCGGAACAATTTCTCTACACCAAGGGATCAAAATAAATCCATTCATGAACATGAAGGGAAGGGATACAACCCTTCGTAGTATGTGAATCCATGGGAGTGGAGAACTCATGGTACATAAATTGTTGAAGGTGTAGTCAATATCATGTTTATTGAAGGCCTCCACTCATTGCAAGTAGTGGCCTATAAAAAACATGAAATAGAAAATAACTGGAATGTTTAAGAACACCATCCATTTTCTAAGATATCTAAACAGATATTTCATCATTTCATGTAGTATAATGAAATATAGATACAGACATACATTTGCAATGCAACAAACTGCCTATTATTATGTAGTATATCTGGAGTTATCAGGAAAAAATTTATATTTTTGGAATTCTACAAATCCTGAACAGTTGAAGATAAATCAGTGGAACATTATACCACTTAAACAAGGACTTCAAACATCATCATAGTTTAATGAAAAATAAACAAATCTATTATCGACCTAACCAAAAACACTTAATGATAATTTGATCCATATAAGTAACATTATAATTGAATAACCGATTAAAACTATAAAACACTATAAACCAAAGATTAATGTTGGAACCAAAATCATAGAAACAGGAAACACACACTGTGATTAAAACAGACTAATAGTGAAGACGATATACAAATAATGAATCGAAGTAGATATTGGTGAAATAAGCTGAATGTTAGTGAATATATTATGAAAATGATTTTTGATACTATTTATTAGGTAAATAATCAGCCATGGGTACTCAAGAATCTCTATAAAACTTGATCAATTGAATAGAAATCATAAGAACTTTAGGCCACTTAAACATAGATTTCAAACATAAACATAGTTAAGAAGGCCCTCCCCTATACCCCTCCCCTCCCCTCCCCCCTTCCCAGCCCCTCCCCTCCCCCAACCCAGCTTCTCCTACCCCTCCACCTCCCCCCTACCCATCTCTTCCCCTCCCATCGCCCTGCCCAGCTTGTCCTCCCACACCTTCCAAGCACCTCCCCCTCCCACCAGCCCCTCCCCCCTGCCCAGCCCCATCCCCCCTGCCCAGCCCCTCCCCTCCCCCATACCCAGCTTCTCCTCTCCCCTTTCCTAGCACCTCCCCCTCCTCCTCCCCCTACCCAGCTCTTCCCCTCCCCTCCCCCCCTGCGCAGATTGTCTTCCCACCCCTTCCAAGAACCTCCCCCTCCCACCAGCCCCTCCCCCATGCCCAGCCCCATCCCCCTGCCCACCCCTCCCCTCCCCTACCCAGCTTCTCCTCCCCCTTTTCCCAGCACCTCCCCCCTCCTCCTCCCCCACCCAGCTCTTCCCCTCACCTCACCCCTGCCCGAAATGTCCTCCCACCCCTTCCAAGCACCTCACCCTCCCACCAGCCCCTCCCCCTGCCCAGCCCCATCCCCCCTGCCCAGCCCCTCCCCTCCCCAATACCCAGATTCTCCTCCCCCCTTTCCCAGCACCTCTTCCCCCTCCCCCTACTGATCTCTTCCCCTCCCATCCCCCCTGCCCAGCTTGTCCTCCCACCCCTTCCAAGCACCTCCCCCTCCCACCAACCCCTCCCCCATGCGCATCCCCATCCCCCCTACCTAGCCCCATCCCCCACCAGCCCCCTCCCCCCTTCCCAGTTCTCCCCCTCTCATCCCCTCCCCCCTGAACAACCCCTCCCCACCCCTCCCCCCTAACCAGCTTCAACCATAATTTAAGTACTGTAGGTTATAAACAGATAGAAAAAATACTAAAAATGTTCATATTACATGATAAGGGGGTTTGTCAACAATGGTTACCAGAGAAGGTGTTACTTCCATCTTTGTGGTTCATTGTCATGATAAAACCGATAGAAAAAATTGAAATATTTATGAAAATGCTAATATTTAATTGTAGACACTCCTGTAACTGTAGACAATTACGAGATGGAAAGAACAGTTTGTTTGAAAGACTTAAAATACACTTTCTATATTGAATTTGTACACATGTGTTTTTGTTAGTGGAATTAAATTAGTAGTCATTAAATATAACTATTGAATACCAGAGTAGTGGAAATATTCATGGTTGTAGTATCAAATTGTGTGACAGTGCTTAACGTCCCTGGAGAAGACCTAATATTTCGATGCTCCAATCATGAATTGTTAAAATTAACATAACAGTAATAATAATTTCAATTGTTAATAATAAAAATTAATGACCAAAGAAATTTTACCTGGATATATTTGATGCCACTACTTATGAATATGCATTTCTTTGATCTCCCTGTTCAATAATGAGGAAAAATTTAGTGTTTTGTGTATTTTTTTTTCTAATATAAATAAAAATTTTTATACACTCCTACCCGAATACTTCAAAGCATTCAGTAAATATGCTGAGGCATTTTTCATTATTGTTGATGAAAATTACTTTGTGGCTCTTTTGTTTAAAAGAAGCAATTACATTCACATCATAGAAGATGAGTTCATGTTCATATAACAAACCACATGTTGATGTGTTGATGCTCTCCAATAATAGTAAAACTATACACACTAAATTAAATGTCCAATAAACATCGATGTAGCTCACTCATGCATTGAAAAATAATTAATCAAAAGGACTATAAATATAAATAGATGATATTACGGGCATATTAAAAAATAATAAATTTTTTAATCTAGTAGAATCATAATGAGATCCCAAAAAGGAAATAGTACAACTAATTAAAAAGGAAGAAGAAACATAAATCCTGAGAGGCCAATCTATGAATATTAATTTCAGTCCTCTCTTCAGGTCATATAGAATATTCCTCTATTTTACCCTTTTAATTTTATGTTTTCTCTCCCCTCCAAAGGGATCCAAAATCATCTATATTTAAAACACTACCTCCATGAACAGGTTCCACTACAGTATCCTAAAGTATACCACCTAAATGAATATCCCTGGATGCAAGAGATACAATAGTAATCCTGTAATCTAGGTTAAATTTCCCATTATTATAATATACCACTATCATTGTTTAAGATTTTTGTGGCCTTCATGCCATCTATATAGGATCTAGATTGTAGTCCTTAAAAAGTGGGTTAACAACCTCTTTACCTAAGGGGGAATAATCCAAGAAGGATTTACCCAAAATATGAGAAGATAAACACCCCCAATATGATTCTTTATTAAATGGAGACAAGCTAGGGAATCCACTGGTACCTTTATGTCCCAATTGAAATATACAATAAGAAAAGGAAGGGTAAAAACTATATTGACATGTATAGGTTAGAATATACAGAATACACATATCGTACCTGAAACTATCTCAAGCAGTACCAGATCATGTCCTTGATCATGTTTTGTTCGGTTAATTCTATATCAAAGTTCTTCTTGTATAGGGAGGCCTATAAGAAAATTATCACAATCAAATTTCACCCTAGAAAACAAACGAACTCAAACTGGGTTGAAATTACAAAAACATATGATTTGTGATCGTTCAGGATCATTTGCATACAAGGGAGAGAGTTGGGGAGACATACCACCTCTGAGTTGGAGTTCCACATCCATTGCAGCATTTAAATGGAAAAAATTTGCCTCTATAATTCCATTCAAGGACACATTCATCATTAATAGAGCTATTCCTAGGCCAGTACCTCCCAATTTCGTCTCCATTCAACCAGGCCATACCCTTCCCCATGGAAACCATATCCAATCCAATGGTCATTGCAATGCTGTAGAAGAAAACAAGGAACTTACTCAATGAGGGTGCCAATGACCACAAAAAAATTTTAATGACTAAAAATGTAATGTTATGCATGTGAAATTCTGCACAAATAAAACAACAGCATAAAAAACAACCATTTTAATAATGATTAAAAGTTCATCGACACTTCATAAATTAATTTTACCCTCTTGAATGGACACGTCAATGTTTTTAGTAGAAGAACCAAACCCTTGTAAGGCACATTTCAATTCTATTGTCAATACTATTTGTAATGATGCTTGACCTAAATGCATAAATCACAATAATGAAATGATAAAAATATAATGTGTTCTTTAATTACAAGAGTAGACATATTAATTTTTATCTTTCAAATAAGATGATATCGTAATTTTACCCTTTTCAATGCCATTGATGTTGTAAGATGAATCAACATCACCTAAACTAGAGATTTCACCCATACATTGAAAACATTAAACAACCAAACATGAAACTGCATCATATTATGAAATTAAGAGTATGGGGTTAAATTTCATATTTGAGGATGCAGTTGAGTAAAAAGAAAACTTGCCATGATGTAAAAAATGGTGTGGTAAAACCATACCTTTAACGACGGTGGATAAGTCGATAGCGTCCAGCTCCTCCCCCAGCCCCTCCCCCTCCCTCCCCACAGCCCAGCCGCTCCCCCTCCCTCCCCACTGCCATGCTCCTCCCCCTCCCCTTCTCCTCCACCTCCCTCCCCACTGCCCAGCCCCTCCCCCTCCCTCCATACTACTGAGCCCCCCTGCCCAGCCCCTCCCCCTCCCTCCCCACAACCCAGCCCCCCATGCCCAGCCCCTCCCCCTCCCTCCCCATTGCCCAACCCCCCTGCCCAGCCCCTCCCCCTCCCTCCCCACTGCCCAGCCCCCCCTGCCTAGCACCTCCCCCTCCCTTCCCACTACCCAGCCCCCCTTCCCAGCACCTCCCCACTGCCCAGCCCCCCCTGCCCAACCCCCTACCCAGCCCCTCCCCCTCCCCACCTGCCCAACCCCTCCCCCTCCCTCCCCACTGAACAAGTTTTTTCTTTTGTGTTCAGAGTCTTCCTAAAACACAAAATACCACATTAAAAATTTAGCGAAAGGAAAGATGAAAATCACAATTAGCATATGCATCATTTAAATAAGTTAGTCAGCTTCGAATGTTCCTATAACTATCAGATCTCATACCAATCAGTGTGTTTACCTTTAAAGAAAAGAATAGAAGCAACTAAACCGTCTCAAAGCCTTCAATAGATGAGCTCTTATGCTTCAAAGTGGAGGACACAATCATACTCTCCCGATGAACATCCTATGCTTGTCGAGTATAGGAAAAAGAGATTAAGTGAATGTAGCACCCTCCCATTCCAGCCCTCCACGACACCCCCTCCCAGCCCCCCTCCCAACCCTCCACTGCATCCCCCCTCCCAACCCTCCACTGTATCCCCCCCATCCCAAGACTCCCCTCCATTGCAGCCCCCCATCCCAAGCCTCCCCTCCACTGCTAAGGCCAAGATTACATGATGAGATAATAATATACACACCAAACCATAAAAAATTATGGCATGTGAATATTAGCGAAATAATTGTCAAATAACAACCCTGATGAAAACATAATCCAAAATGCATTTCATTTCATAAAGAAATTCACATAGAAGGAGTCCACCAATACAAAAAAAAATTAAAACTCTAACACAAGTCTCTCTACTAAGTCAAAAATTGGAGGGATTAATATCCCCCCATCACCATCATCATCATCCACATGTCCAACATCATCATCATCATCAACAACATCATCACCAACCACACCATCAGCATCATCATCATCAATCTCATCACCAACAACAACATCAGCAACATCCTCTCCAGCACAATCACCACCACCGTCATTGCCACTAGGACCCTCATGGGAATCACCCGAGGCATTATGTAAAGAGAGAATTGATTCCATACATGAATGAAAAGTGGCAGCAACCTCTGGTGGTAGTGACTAACTCAAAACGTACATAGCTTTCAAGAAATGTTCATTCATTTGCTTACTTTTTTCACGCTCCTCTAAGACTATTTTCTTTGTCGCAGCTAATTCAGCATGCATACTTTAAAACTCAGAGGCCTTAGTGGATTTAGAGGAGTCTGATGATGACCAATACCTAGAGGGGACAATGTTTTTTCCTGGTCTACAACAGACTCTTCCGGGATGCTCCACACCTAACACCAGACTCAAATGATCATTTGGCTCTAAGATTTTAGCTTCCTTCTCATCCATGTCCTCTAATACAGACTGCTGAAATTATAAACATATTAAATTATGAATTTATTTTAAATGTTTGAAATATAAATAAAAAACATAAAATTTTATCTAGTGTTTTTGAATTAACTGCAGTTCCATCTTTTCATTTCCTACTAAATCAGAATTATTTGGCACGAGGTACAGGACCTTCAATTCCCAATTCAGCTTTCTGCATATAAGAAATTCACAAATTTGGACTAAAAACATATAAGATAAATGAAAAAATTGGATTAAACGTACCAAATGATTCTCATGGTTTTTATCTAGTGTAGATATGTCTTTTCATCTTTTTTTTTGTTTTTCACTGAAACTTCCTATGAAACAAAAAAACAATACAAATAATAAGAATTAAATATTATATAAAAACCATTAATGATGGGTAGTACATTATACTTTTCAGTATTCCAATGTGTGATCATTTTTTGATATTGAATTTTTGGACAGTCAGGGTTTCTGGGTATACCCTCAAACTCAGCACCCACTCTGCTCCTCTAACCAATATGTAACTCATACTTGTATGATCGAAAATACTCTCCAAGATCACTCAACATAGAATCTTTGGCATCTTCAGCGTTAGGAAAGTTAAATCGACTCTGCAACGAAAATTTTAAGTCATATAAATACATTACTAATATAAATATAAATTTATAAAATTTTTGAACCCATATCTGTGCCCATGCCATATATTTGATGTCAGCACTAATATATCTCCATGAAACTTGTTCCACTGGAACTATAACATGCTATTTGGCTAAAGTATCCATGAAATTTCTACAATCCTTATCATTTTTACCTACCATTTGATTCTGAGGATTGTAATCCACCATAATCTGAGTTTCACGATTCCAGGCATCCCACATTCTAGTGCGCCCACATCGCCTACTAGAAGATCCCACTAAATAAGATAAGAGATGAAAAGAGAAGATTTATGAGAGAATACAATAGGTCAAAAGTGAAATGATATAATTTGAAACATTTATAATAAAAAAACCTAATACAGTCTCCTGAATAGGCTATGAGGCGTCCGTGGACTATGCTGGATCAGCATCCTCCGAAGGAAGTATCTGTTCCACAGCATGCTCCGGTTGATCTTCATGAACTGGAGTGGAAACTGAAGGAACATACTCAATATTTGTAGGATGGATGGTAGGAAAAGGAGGTGGCATAGACATGTCATAATATGCCAAGTAGGTCGGGGATACATGAATGGATATGGAAATTGTGCAAGTGAGAACATCGGTTGAGTCGGAGAGGACATGGAATGGGAAAAAGAGGGTGAATGGGATGATGAAGGCATCATGTATGGGAACATCCCAGGGGTCTCAAGAGGAGGGCGGACATGTGTGGTAGATGGGATGTCCACTGATGGGTTAGTGTGGGAAGTGGTAAGACTGGAGCTTCGCCTAGGTCTAGGAGGATCCCTACTCGATCCCATAGTAGGAAATGGAATCTATGGAGTTATATATCCCTAAAATAAATTTGATCAAAAATATTAACTTCATATTATATGTAATGCAGAAGATAAATATTAGAATTATTATTCTCACTGAAGACAACTCACGCTCGAGTCTAACAGGATCAACATAAAATAATCATTTCATGCGAGCTTCTGTAGTTTTCTTCATAATCTTCATAAGAATGAAATAAATATTTTTTAGCAACAATTTTTACAAATCATACATACAACATAGAAGACAATGAAGAAAAAAATGTCATAACATCATTCAGTAATGATAACTTACAACCATGTTATACAATTTTTAAAAAAACAATTTAAACCCTGTTTTCTGAATTGAAATAAATATAATTAAATGAAACGAAAAAAACAATACTAAAACAGACATATTATTCCCAAATAAAACTAAATTAAAGTAATTATATTCATACCAACCTTATAAACTCACTTCAAGGTAAATTGAATGAACTCTGAATATATATGGTTTCTTTTAAATATTACCCTCCACGACCTCATGTTCAACACCATCTCTCACAATGGGACAATTTGTGTCATCAAATACAATATTTTTTCTAACACCGATGGGGCGTCAATGGTGACAATTTCATCCCCATCATCATGAAAAATATGTCTTGGAATTACTTCATTAATGAACCCGTAATCAGGTTTTAGATGATCTTTCACAGAAAACACTTGTTTTGACATTGATGCCAAAATGTATGGTTCATCGGTATGCAGGAATCAACTCATGTAAATTACTCTAAATCTACAACCATCAATAAATGTACCATGTAGCGTCATTGAATCAAACCATTTACATTTCATCATAGTGACTCGACCTTGAGAGTAGTAATCCAATAACATTATTTTCTCAACCAGTCCAGAATAATACACATCTTCATATCGAGGTTGACTATCTGATGCACTGGCATAACAATCCGTTCGAGAAGTTAACATAACGCCATCATGCTGTGTTCTCATTTTCACCGCTTCATCAGTTGTAACAAATTTATATCCATTGATTATTTAGAATTGCAGTCATGAACCAAATAATTGGGACCAAAAGCCTACGCTCTTAATTCTTGAGAAACAAAGTAGGTAAACTCAATACCGGGAATAAATATGAGTAATATAATTAAATATATATCTATATTTTAAGGTATATAATTTAATGTTCATACCTTTCATTTCAGCCAAGATGGGAACTCTTGGCTATGCATAGCCTCTCTCCTTCTCAATGGAAAAGGCCGTTGAACTCTACTTATAATTTATTTATGTTCTCTACAAAAAATGACAATAAATGTATAAGGTATATGTGATATGATATCGTATGAGATAACATATATATATTCAAATTACTTACTTGATATAGGCATCGAAAAAACCACAATTAAAAAAGACTGTACGACGTTCCATATTCTGCTCGTCAAAGATCATTGTAACCAATGTATATGACCCGACAATTCCACCGGTTTGGGGAAGAGATGGAAAACAGGGATAAATTACATCATACATCTCATCTTCATTTCTCATTGGTCATTTATGTCTTTTGCCCACGTCTGAAAAATACATTGAACAAAAATCCATACATTCTTGGGAAAGATAACTCCTCACAATGGAACCTTAAGGAAAATTCTTATTTCGGACATACGATTTCAAAGTGCACATATTTAATTCAGTGCGATACATCCACCGAAAAGCGACTGGTCCCCAAAGAAGTGTCTCAGTTGGAAGATAAACTGTTAAATGAATCATGCAAGTGAAAAAGGATGGATGAATTTTTTTTCTAACTCACATAGAATTAACGGAGCCTCATGCAGCATTTTTATCAACAATGATTTGGATAACATTTTAGCACAAAGGTCTCTAAAAAATGACACAACTGAATCACTACCACCCTTACGTTATTGGATAGAAAATGCAGAATTGCTTTTGGAATAAATTCATGATGAAGGATGTGATAATCATGATTTTTTAGGGATTTCAATTTCAAATGTCTTCTGTTGACTCGTTTATATATGTTGCTGGAAAATCCATCTGTAAACTTGATATACTCCAATATTTCTAGAAATTGTTCTTTCTCTACTGGTGTCATCACATAAGAAGCAATGGGAACTTTCCATTTGTTTTCACCGATAGAAAAAGATGTAGTTCTGGTCAAATACCCCAATCCAATAAATCCCGACGAGATCAGAAGTCATCTATGTCTTCCCCTTAATATTCAAAATAATTTCAAGAAACATTTCACATATATTTTTCTCAATATGCATTATGTCTAAATAATGATGTATAAAATTAGTAGACCAATATGCCAAAACAAAAAAATACTTATCATTTTCTAATAGTAAGTGACTTCAGTATTAGTATTCTTCCTCTTTCGAGATTTCAACTTACCTAGGCCTAATGAAAATTTGAAATCATTCAATTCATAAAGAACATTACTTCCAGAAATACGTTGAGGTGGTTCTTCAGTGTCAATATTAATATCAAACCTCTGATGATTCTTCCTGTACTGATGATCCATTGGAAAGAATCGGAGATGCCCCATGAAACTGAAACTACGAAGATATTTCATCCTTCTCGATCATGTATTCTTCATACTAACGGGACATGATAGTTTTCCCTTCGTGCTCCACCCATACATCATTTCATAGGCATGGAAATCATTTATGGTGCATAGAAGGGCATCATGCATCTGAAACGTATTGTTTGAAGAAGCATCAAATGTATGAACACCTAAATCCCAAAGTTGTTTCAAATCTTTTATTAAAGGCTGAAAGTAGACATCTATTCAATACCAGGATCCGAAGGTCCAGATATCAGTGTACTCAAGTAAGTGAAAGGTTTTTTCATACACATCCACGGAGGAAGATTATAAACATGAATAAAAACTGGCCACGTGTTATGAGCAGTATGCATCTGACCAAACGGATTAAAACCATCACATGATAGGCCCAATCTGACATTATTCACCTCAACTAAAAAATCATGATGTTGTGCATCAAATTTATGCCATGATAATCCATCTGCAGGATGGACCGGCTCATCATTACCTTTAATTCTCTCAACATCATGCCATCTTATATTAACTGAGATTTCTGCAGACATGAATAGATTTTGATGTCTGGGAATCAATGGAAAGTGCTACATTACTGTTTGTGTCACAAGGGATTGTGTTCCATCTGCATTTGTATTCAAACAATATGTACCACATTCTTTAAAGTCATTACGTTCAGTTGTTTCCTCCAAATATAAACTGCAATATTTCGGACACGCATGGATTTTATTAGTAGCAAATCCATGCTGCTTAATTAACATTCATGCCATGTAATGATTTGAAGGAATATATGAACTACCATGAAGAAAGTCCTTCAAAAATGTAAGAATATAATCAATGGGGGTATTAGAAATCCCATACATGGTTTTTCCATGATATAACCTCATTAAAAATTCCAACATAGTAATTTTGGTACATTATTGATATACTGGAGTTCTGGAATCATCCAATACATTTTTCACTCTCTCAACATCATCATCTTCATAATTTTACTCATGTGTACTGATATCATTGTCTTCTTTCACCGACATGTCATCTCTCTTGGAATGATGCCCATATGGAATCTGATAAAATATCAAATTCTCCATGTCACTTCATTCATTTCGTTTATGAATAGTCGAAGATTGACTCGTCTCTCCATGGGAAAAACAAACATTATAGTTTCCTTGAAATCCAAATTTTTTTAAATGGTAACTAACTTCATCTAATCTTAACCATAGTCTTCCAACACAATTATAGTAGGGACACTGTATACAACCTCCATCTAGCACATTGTTAAATGCAAAATCTAAAAAATTATCAAAATTACTTTGAAACACGGTTGAAATCTGATCAGTATGATACATCTAACTTCAATCCATTCTATAACAAGAAAAAAAATTATCATTCAATCAACAATGTAAATCATTTTTAAAAACACCATTACAATCTATTTTATTATTAAATTAATCAAAGCATATTAGTATCTAGAAAAAAATATTTAATGACAAGAGGATTCCATGATTGAATAAGTAGTAAAAAAGAAAAAATGTCCACCTTGAGTTGTAAACTAATGAAAAATGTTAAAAATGAAACTCCCAAGTGGTCATTGATGGGGAATAAAAAAGAAATTTTCAATGTAAAATAATCCATTATTGATAGAGAGGCATTATACACATGGGAATAAAATTTTATTTTAATAATATGAATTTATAATTTTATAGATTCTTGGTTTGGGGTTATTTGATAGGGAATAAAACATTCAATTAATATAGAGTAGTTATAACTTTAATGTTTTGGAATTAATATTGAGAAAATGTTTAAAGGTATCATAAAAATTTTGTACAACATAATGGTTACAAGATATTATTTTTATGGATTCTATTAGAACTTTGGAATATTTATTCATATGGAAAAGATATTTTTTTTAAATAGACATCATGATATACTTGGGAATATTGACAATCAACGTTTGGGGTTTTCAACCCCTTTAAAGGAATAAAAGTTAGAAACGTATTGTAAATTCTATATAGAAATCACATAACATGTTTGATATTCTTGAATAAGTCTATGGAAGGTGTGACCATCCTATTCATGATGAAAATGAATGCCTCATCCATACACCATTTAAAAAATATTTGAGATTTAATACTCAAAATCGTCAAAAGAAGAATAGAAAAGGGAAGGAAAAAAGATTTAGTTGTTGAATTTTCACCCAAAATATCCAAAGGGGAAAGTCCCTTGATCCTGGAAAATGGATGTTCTACTCACAGGAGCATTTTTTGTATTGAAAATTCTCAAAACAAACCACAAGACCAATTTATGTATCTTAGTGGGTGTACATGCCATTATGCCTTCGGTTAGTCCATAAGGCTATCATCCCCTATCAACTATCTCCAGTCATACTACAATGTCATCATTCCCTACTTCCGGACCCCATTAATGCCTCAAGGCCTTCATTCCCTTCCATTTTTCATTCAAGACCCCCACCATAATCATCATGAATCACATCTCAAATTCTACCGTTATATCGGATTAATGAATTCATGAAGGATCCACTTTTAACATTGATACAAGATAGTATAAGTCTACTATCCATACACACACATATATATATACCCAAGTTATAGTAAGGAATCTTTTTATCTATATAGAGGCATAAGCATATCATTTTAACAGAATTATCCTGTTTTGTACACACATGCATGAGTATTTCATATCATACATTTTTATATAATTGTCATAACATGTTAAGAACTTCTTGCATTCAACATATTGAATCCCAACATCAATGTTCACCACTTGAATCAATTACACAATCCAAATATCCATGGAAGCATCCCCAAATCACTATATGAGTATTCAAGGGTTATGATATATGTTGAATAACATGTTATGGTCTGGGATCATTTTAGACCTATCCATCAAGATACTACAAAATTAAGAGATCTAGATGGATCTAAGAATGGTCAGGAAAAACCATCCTTCAATATTTATTTTCCATGTAAATCTAGAAAGGATCACATTGGATATCATTGTAAATCCAAAACCTGGATATGAAATCTAAGATCTAGTTCCTTTACAAGGATAATAAATAATATCTATCAATAATAAGAATAAAAATAAACAAATGATAAATTATATTTAAATATTGAGGACTGATATCTCTATATCAAATATAATTCCTCTCTGAAAATAATTAATTCACCATGAATTCAAATTAGAGTCCCTTGGATTTATTGCCCTGAGTTTAGGAGGAATAATGACTATCATTAGGCTGTTTTTGTGTCAGAATAATAATTTTCAAATGATTAAATTCTATGTAAATGGTTTGGTTTATTGGATTAAAAAATCATGCTCTAACCATGGGAAGTTCACTACAAATTCAAGTCACCTGCATGGTTTGGAGGCATGGTTTTGTATACCCTATAAAAATCATGATTTTTATTCTCTTTAGAGTTACATAGTTACCATGGAATTTTATCCATGTTAGCTCTAAAAGTACCCCTACCATATATCACCCACTACTCCTCTCCAATAGGCTTCATAGTTACGTAGGGGGACTACACTATTCCCTCTAACCATTATCACCATTAAATTACTCCAACCCCCCCCCCCCAATCTCCCATAATCTACCCAATACATCACCCAATAAATGTAATAACTCAAATAAACTCTTAATAAAGGCTATAAATAAGGCATAATGAACCTGGAAAGTGAGTGGTTGTCCCAATATCCCCCTCTAATGACTTGTTGACATTAATATGTGTCTATAGAGGTCAAAATCTAACAATTAGTTCTAGTAATAATAAACATATGATTCATTATCCCATTTATCTTCTTTAATATGTATGTTCTTCCATAAAACCTTAACATGGTGCTTCATCTTACTTCATAATTCGTTTATTCATCGATCAACAATCCATATTGGACCTATCTCAAACGAATCATTTACCCCCAACACAACATTTTCAATATCAATTACATTTGAAGGATAATTATTTAAATTTATAAGTAGAAACGCATGGGAAACAACATATATAATAGAAAACCGATGAATTTGATGAGACCCAGCGGAGAGGGAGCCGATAGGGGGGAGAGGGGACGTCGCCCGAGTTGGGGGAAACCTGGTGAAGGCTGGGATGTTGAGGCAGAGGCGAAGACTGGGAGGTCCAGGTTGAGAGAGGAGGCGGAGGCCGGGAAGCAGAGACCGGGAGGTTGACTTGGGACGCATAGCCGAGAGGTAGAGCTGGGAGGTAGGGTTGAATTGGGGGGATCACGGTGGAGCTGGGATGCGGAGCCGGGTGGCGAAGCTGGGAGGTAGGGTTGAAGTGGGGGGGGGGGGCGCAGCGGAGTCCGGACACAGAGCCGGGCGGCAGATTTGGGAGATGGAGTCGGGAGGTAGGGTTGAAGTTGGGGGGAGCGCGATAGAGGGTTTAAGTGAGGGGATCACGATGGAGACCGATATTTAGGGGCTTAATATCCACGGTTATAATAAAATCGTGGGTATAGACGGTAAAAAATGATCCATCCCCACAGTTCATTAAACCGTGGGCATAGATGCATGGGGATAAACCCCATTTCTAGTAGTGATACCTCAAATCATCTTCAGAGTGCCATAATAATAAGCTGCAGCTTCCTGGAGCAGAGCTCTCGCCTATGCACCTACTCCCTACGGCTGGGGTGGACCTCCTGGTATGGGTGGTGGTAACACCGTGAAACATCATCCACCCCCAGCTGCACGACCAGCTCCTCTGCAACGTCTGTGTACACCATGCAGATCACCACGATCAAACCTCTGTATCTACCTGGGAGGTTCCTCAAATATCTTCTCATCATCCGAACGGAGGGTCGAATAGTCACGAGCCATGTGACCCTGCCCGCTGCATGTGAAACACTGCATATTCTTAGAATTGCGGGGTTTATATCATGTGCCTCACATAATTGAACCTGTGTTTAGAGGTCGTCCACCAGATGGTCTGGTCCGCTTAGACCTATGTGTCATCTATCTGCTGCCTACTGTAGAGGACTCCACTATGTGACTCCCGGTGGGGGGTCACGCTACTGGTGACTGGTCAATAAGGAAACTCTCCACTAAGAGGGCTCTATCAAACACCCCTACCTGCGTTGAGATGATGAGGGAGATTACTGAATCCCTGATCTCTCGCAGGGGCCCCTGCTCGAAGGTCTCTGCCCAGAATAATGGGTCTTGTACCATATCATTGGAGTAACGTGAGAGGTTGGTGAACTTCGCTGAGTACTAAGCTACCATCATGCTATCCGTCTGTGCATGTAGTATCTCCTATATATGCACCACACGTAGGGTGGCTGAAAAAAACTCCACCCGAAATAGGATCTCGAGGTATGCCCAGAGAAGTGTCGCCTTGTCATGCACCTGGAGCATTAGGCTCCATCATCGGCTTTCTTTTGAATAAAGGAGACTCATGGAAAGGATCACCATAAGGTTTTCTGGTGTCCCTACCAGTCTGAAGAATCTCACCACAACCTCCAACCAATCCTCAGCTACCTGCGGGTCCGTCTCTCCCTAGTACCTAGGCGGCCTCTAGCATTGAAACTCATGGAACGTTCTCAAGATGTGTGAACTCTCTACTGTTGGGGCTGGTGGCATCAGTGGCCCTACGGGTAGTGGTACCGCGGTTGCCTCTACTATGATAGGACCTTGCACCGAGGCCTCGTCACTTGGTGGGCTTCCATCTCGTATAAAGCCTGGAACCCTGGATGGATTTCTACGTGAGTCAATCCTGAAAAGTAACAGGTGCACCATGGTCAATATGTTATACCTGGTGAGATAACTCAATTATATCTCTATGATAACTCTTGAAACAAACACGCAATCAGTGTTTTCGTGCACTGAGTCAGAAATTAGAAGTCAGGGTCTTGATGTATGGATATGTCGGCCTCTGCACAAACAGTGGACTCCCTGAACTGAAAACCACACTCAGTACCCTTAACACTATTGGTTCACAGAAAATATTAGAGTATTATGTTATGCGGTAGATCCAACTCCTCTGATACAAATTGGTAATGAACTGTCACATGGGGCCCATGCCAGGACTACCTCTAACTTGCCTTCCATAGGCCAGGGGATAGGGTCTAGAACCAATGGTGTAATTCCCTAAACCTGGGAAGGAATTTCCTTTATAACTGTAAACAAACACAACAGAGTACACAACTGGATACAAAACACTAATCAAAACTTTATAACAATAGAGTGATAAAAAGATAAGGGGCCATACATACAAGACCAACTGTAAAGTACAAGTACAAATGAAAATGTAAAAAACAGCTGAAAGATGAAAAGTAGCTCCTATATATTCCACCATGGATCCTACATGAAAGGTAGGTACTGATAGCCTCCTTAGCACTCCACGTCTGTCAGTCTTCTCCGGGTATAGACTAGTCATGAGTTCCACCTCCAGGCACCCTCCAATCCTAGTACACTCAGCCTCAGTCAACATTGTCCATCGTCTGCAACCTACACAATGAGGTGTGGCCATAGCCCGTGCAGGGTTGAGGGTAACAATACTCAGTAGGGACCCCGATACCCTCATGGTCTAACAAAATCAAATAAGGATAAACCACAATGTATGAAATCACCAGATAACCCCACAAAGGTATATGCCCATAAATATACCTATGTTATAATGTAATCCATCTAAATCATAAGGAAAATAAAAATTTACTGACTCAACTCACACATGTATACAAAATATGTTGGGAGATAGATATGATCATATTTATCCACTGAATCATCTATTCTATCTAACCCACATAGGATCTAGGAACAGAAATCAGAACTGTCGAACCCACATAGGATCCCGGAATAGTAAACAGAGCTGTCGAACCCACACCGGATCTAGGAACAGTCATCAGTTCTGTCGAACCCACACATGATCCAGGAACAGTAGTCACATCTATCGAACCCACATATGATCCACGAATAGTCATCAGTGATGTCGAACCCACACAGGATCTAGGAACAGTCATCAGAATGCTACTAGCCATAGGGTTTCTCACAAAGCATTCTTGATTCTGGGAGGATCCGCTCCTCAAGCCACGTTTATATAAAACATATTCCATGAAGTCCCAAGTTGTTGTATCCAAAATATCTTTCTTTCCAAAAGGAACCAAATGCGATAGACGGTGTCTCAATTGGATGCCCGGTCTGAGAGTTATTGGCATTTCTGTTCCGAGGGCCCGGTTGGATTTACATTTGATTCAACTCAGCGATACCACAACTGTGTCTAGACCTCTAGTGGGGTACAAAACAATAACGGTATCCTTCCAAGGTTTTTGTCGCTGCAGACGGTTCATCAATCGGATACTCATAGCTCAAGTTACGAGCAAAAGAGAGGAAACAGGTCAAATGGGTCCAGCTTCGGTCCGAACCAGATGGACCGACCCTGTCCAAGGGTCCGACCTAGTCCGTGGGTCTGACCTTGTCCACGGGGGAGGCCTGACCCCGTGCTGCATCTGGAACGTCCGGCTAGTGGCACGCACGGCTGGCGGCCTGCGGGGCATGCGGCCCGCGCGGCTGGAGGCCCATGGGGTCCACCCTAGCTATGTCCAGGGGGAGCTGTGCCCCTAGAAATCTCGAATAGCTTAGATATTAAGATGGATGTCAAATTGGTGCCACATGATGTCAGTCCACATTATACGGAATCCAGCGACGAGTCCCGGTCTTCTCAGCCGGTCGACTGGCTAGCCACCTCCCGCGCGGTGCAGTTTCGCCCCACCTCCTCCGACAACCCGGCAGCCCAAGCGGCCGGTCTTCCTCGCAACCGGCCTTTTGGCGGCCGCCGCGACACTGTCGTAGCCAGGGGGCCGCAACCCCCTTTTAGCTCCACCATGTAGCGCCGTAGCGATGTACCTTCTCCGGCGACCCTGCAGCTCCGACCGCCGGTTTTATTCATGCTTAGGCTTGCTCCGGCCGCCGCTGAACCTTTGTGGCATGTCGACCGCGGGTTACTCCTCCGGTAGTGTGGTTGCACCGCCTCCATCCATGCAGTGACATTTATTACTTCATATATTGACGAAGTTTCCGTGGGTCACCGGATGAGTTCTGTTAGCCCGATTCTCATTCTGAAAGTAGCCGCACATTCCTCGGGACGTCCCCTTCGATACACATTATTTGTTTACGAGAATCGCTCATCTCGGTCTTATGTCGTGTTTAGCATCAAAATCTTAAATGAATGTGGAGGGGTCGGGAAATAATTGTTCATCCCGCACCCTCTACGTTAGGGTGATAGCATGCAGTTTCTATTTATAATCCTTGAAGGAAAATGCAGAATGAGCAACAAAACAAAGTTCAAAACCTTATCTTTGATCATCGATCGTCGATGTTGGCGTGAGAAAGAAAACATCGATTTGTTGATGTCAGGACTGAAGATGAAGAATTTGAGGACGACGTCGTCAGCGTTATTCAAGGATGGTTCTTCCTCCCTTGTTCTAGTTGAAGATCAAAGAAGAATATGTTTGTCTTTGGTGGATGAAGGGTTCTTCATTCTTTGATGATCGTTCTTCATTGGGAGGAGCATTCTTTGATGGAGAGAAATAGTTTCTCCAAGTCCTCTTCCAAGCCCTCTCCAAACAAAGGAATGTCCAATATAAATTAAATTATGTTTTAATAATTTAATTTGAATTGTACCATTAATTCAAGAGGTGTTGGCATAATAAATTAAAAACAGGGGTGGCACCATTAAGTGGGGAGCTCAAGAAGTTTCTCATCACTTAATGGGGAGTTCAAGAGGTTTTAACCTTGGGTGGTCCCCACCAAAATAAACATGAAGAGGATGTTAGGTTAGGGTGGGCCCCAACACCATAACCTCTCATGAGAGGTTAAGGTGTGGTGGCCCCCACCTCTAACTTCCACATGGTGTCTTTAGCCAACCAAAAATACAAATAAAGCTACAACTTTAATTTTATTTAATTTTAATCATTTAATCCCAAAAACGAACATTCATTCTCCACCAACTGTCATTGAGGTGAATGTCTTCTCAAGAAAATATTGGCGTTGTTAGTTCAAAGGTGCCCTCAGATTTATATTCCGAGTACTGGTTCAAATTTTATAAAAACCCACTCGTACGTTTTCTGAATATACCCAAACAGAACTTCAAAAATTGATTCTAGGAACACCGGGACTCGGAATCATGCACTGTCAGTTTTTGTGGACTTGTAAAATTTCCCCGTATTTTAGAAAAAAAATTCCATGAAAATTCCTGGTCTTTACAACCTCTTTCTCTATATAAGAGATTCCTTATGCACCAAGCATAAGATGCTATTAGTTCTCTCTACATGATTATAAACTATAGTACACCCTATATAACAAACATAATTTTACTCCTACATCATATAAGAGATGCCTAATATACAAATCATAAGATGCCAACAGTCCACTCTATATGACAATAAACTACAGTACACCCAATATGACAAACATAGGATGATTGTTTCTCCAAAAAATAGATTCCTTATAAGCCAATAATAAGATTCCAACAGTAATCTCTACATGACTATAAACATTAGTACACCCTCTATTGAAATCATTGGATTCCTATTGGTGTAAATAATAGATTCCTTATTCTCTAAGAATAAGATGCAAATAGTCCTCCCAATAAGACTATAAACTCTAGTAAAACCTATGTGACAAATATTGGATGCCTCTTTTTCTGATTAAGTTATTATTTATGTTCCATCAATAATATTCCAATAGTCCTCACTATAAGCCTACAAAGTGTATCATTCATTATCAATCAATTCTAGGATGCCTCTTTTTCTATATAAAAGATGAAATATGTGACAAGTATAAAATCCCTCATTCCATGAGTATAGTGAAAAAATTTCAAGAGCGTTGGAATTTGATCGAGCATTACATCACTCCACCACATTCATTGCATGTCCTTAATTTGTATATTCAACATCTTTAATGTCTAAAGGGACCCCCTAATAGCCTATTCCCATGATGGATTAGCACACATTTCTTTCTAGTCTAATGACATATACGGCTTTGGACGACACTTAGATTTTGGCCATCTATTTCAAATTTGATCAGTGGTTGTCCCTTGATGGATTGTTTCTTACTCATGCTAAATCGATGTGGATGTTGTGATTCAAATATGGTCAGAACTTATCTCCCATCACAATGCCTCCCCCATTGTGTTAAATATTTTGGGCATGTAATTCACAATTTTAATCTCCCTATCTTCATACTAATGCTAATTCAGTTTTCATTATCCTGCATTTTCACTAGCACGTAGGTGTAGGCCTCAATTCTATTCCTTATCCCCCTAGTGAGTTGGGGTGACCTCATGGATAGACATGAGGAAGACTTTATTGGAAGCTTCCATGTGTAATACTGATTCACCATGGCCGATCTATAGTGGCACCAGAGTTTCTTCCATGTGTATTCCCCTTTCTCCATTGTCGCTCCTTAGTGGAACCCATGCAACTTCCATGCATAAGCCTCGTTCACCATTTCCACTACTTAGCATCACATAGGCGTATTTCATTCTTAAGCTTCATTAAAAATTTTCTACTCCATAGTGGCACTTGGTAAGCTTCCATGCATAATCCACATTCACTGTTTCCACTCATTAGTGGAACCCGAGATGCTTTGATGTGTAACTCCCATTAACATCCCTTCGAGGCTGCACATTAAACCAATGATCTTTGGGACCATTGTTGCCTCTTGATTCTCTAACCATCAAATGACTCATATGGGATTAGTGAAAGCATAAGCCATGAATCACTCTTTGGTACTCCTTTGGGTGTAATCCCTAATCCCCAGCCCTAAACTAATTGATCACTGACCATTTACCATTCCTAGAAAGGAACTTAGGAATTCTATCTGAGGTTCAATCCCATCACCAATCAGTCCTGACCACTACCCATCATTTTACCATCATCCTACATGACAATAAACGGTATGCCTCTTCCATCCCGCATGACAGTAAATGGTATGCTTTCAATCCATGTGGGTTTTGATATCTATCTCCTTGGATAGATTACGTAAGAAGCCACCCCATGCTTCAAACCCAAGAACTGGTAAACTTTGTTGTTCCCCTTGTCAGGATCCTTGTCCATGGTCCATCCCATAGTGTCTTCATATCATCTTACAGGAACCTAGAATCACTTAGGCTCAAAAATCAATCCATACTCCTCTAACCAAGAATGTAACGGTTGCGATGGGCCGCTAACCACATATAAGCCACAACATATCTTGAGGTTGTTATCATTTATATACACCTAGATTCTATGCTCCATCCTGAACTACATAGATGTTGACTCCCTACCATGGGGATATGTAGGAAGCACCCCTGATATTCATTTCCATCATCTATATTTCATCATTGTCTTTACTTATAGCCTGTCTGTTTCCGGAAGATCCTTCCCTTACTCAGAGGTTCTAAATTCCATCGAATCCCCATTATTGCACTACATTCTAATGTACCACATTCTCAGGTGTCCCATCAGTCCACCAAGCTATTTAGACATTGATTCTCCAGCGCAGGGATATATAGAGAACCTCTCTAGGGTTCAATCCCAACATCGCCATCATATATACATCAGTTCCATCCCATTCATCTCATTCATGTCATTCAACCATAAATCATCCATTCTGATTCCTACCCAGACCTCCACATCCAGGTGAAGTGATCACGTCATTTCCTTGGGAGGGGGTACTAATCATGTGTATGCCCCAACATATCTCTAGGTTGTTGTCCTTTGTGTATACCCCGATTCATCACCCATTTAAAACTACGTGGGTTTTGATCCATATTTTCTACATTTGGTACATAGGAAGCCACCCTAAGGATCAATCCTGGTCAATGGTAAACCTTGATGTTCCCTATTATGGGGTTCACTCTCCCTGATATGCTCTCAGTGGTGTCTAGATCAGCCTACAGTGTGTGAAACTTCAAATTATTGGACACACCATCATGGGTTCTCTCTCATTGGGTGTTCTGACCTATCCATATATTGTTCCCCTTTTGGGGTGCATTCTTTCTGTTCCTCCCTCATTAATGTCCAGATCATCCTTCATGGTGTGATATCATCACTTTTTGGGTAACACCACCCACCATACTCTGTTTTTTGGGTGTTCTAATCCATCCACTCGTAAAATATCACAGGTTCCCCCCTAGTAGAAAAACATCAGGAACAACACAAAATGGTTTGAATATCAATCCTATCATTCTTCCAAAGATGGTAAACTCACGACCTACCCCATGTTGAAGATGGGATGTTTGAGGAAATCCATGGAAAGAACACCATTAGCGTAACCAACTCCGTGAGATGTTAAACTCGCAGCATACCCCCTGTTAAACATGGGAAGAAAATGAAAAACATTGAGACATGCCTCCAGCATAGGATACCCCACAACCAACCTGGGATATCTCAGGTTTTTTACAATTGAGATTTACTCTTATGAATATAATACATGTCTTCTAATGACCACACATCCAAAGATGTCTCAACATTCATGATGTTATCATCTATTTAGACCGAAGGATGCTACCATGTCACGACCCCATGAAATTTCCAGATAGAATATGTGTAATTAATTGGTGTCCAGAATGATATTGAACAAGGAACGCGATTTATGGACAACAGATGAATCAATGATGGAGATCCCGAATAGGTGAAATCATTTGAGGAGGAATCCAAAGAAGGAGAAACCGACATCCCATCATCCTATTTTGATCATAGAGAAAACATCCATGAATAAGTGACTGATGTATCCTACCTATAGAAAGTGGAAATGCGGGTAAAAACCAGTATATCATATCATGAAAACGTGCGCCCCAATGAAAGCATCATAAACACAAATGGTTAACACGACGTGATGTATTTTCCTCGTCTAGTGGGAGGATATGAAAAATTTTAGGGATGACCAAATTGATGAATCACCCATGGTAATTATCTCTCCTTCATGTTTTGGATGTTTACAAACAATGAGTGGGTGAGGAATATGGTCTGTTGAGTCCTTGCCGACCCCGCAGCCTTTATAGGATGCACCGAGAGCATCCACCCCGGATTCCATTAGCTGCTTGCTGACTGCACCTCCTTCATGGGCTACACCGGGGAATCCTCCCCTGAATCCATTGGCTCCTCCCTGACCCCTTAGACTTCGTAGGCCATTCCTGGGGCATACTCCTTTGACTCTATTGACTCCACTATGACTCTTCCGCCAACATAGGCCACCCCGAGGGCATCCACCCCTGCCTCCATCAGCTTCTCACCTAACCCACCACCTTCATAGGATACACCATGGTTTCTGCCCCTCCCAACTCCATCGGCTCTTCACTGACCCTATCACCATCATAGGAGACAATGAGGGCATCCACCCCTGACTCAATCGTCTCCTCTACGACCACCCCGCATTCATAGGCCCCACTGGGGGAATCTTCCCTGCACCTCCATTGTCTCCATGCCTACCCTACCACTATCATAGGACACTACATGGGAATCCTCCTCCCACTTGACTCCATCGGCTCCTCGCCGACATCCTGGAATTCATTGGAAGTGCAGGGGGCATCCTCCGCCACCTCTATCATCTCATCGCCGACCTCACCACCTTCATAAGCTGCAAAGGGGACATCCTCATCTGACTCAATTAGCTCCTCACCGACCCCGCCACCATATTAGGTCATGTTGGGGGATCCATCCCCGACTACTTCAGCTCCTCATTGACCATGTTGCCTTTATTTTACATATCAACGGAATACGCCCCAACTCCATTGGATCCTCCACGAACTCTCCTCCATTGTAGGCCACAATGGGGTTACTGACACAGACTCCATCAGCTCCTTGCTGACCATGCCGCATTCATAGGTGGTGCTGCGGGCATCCCCCTGACTACATTGTCTCCTCACTGATCCCTCCACCTTCTTAGTGTTACCTAGGGGAATCCACCGCTGACTCCATCAACTCCTCACCAACCATTCTACCTTCTTAGGGAATGTCAATGGCTTTTCGACCAAACTATATCAGCTGCTCACTGACCAAGCTTCCTTTATAGTCCTTGTCGGGGGCATCTGCACCCAACTCAATTGGCTCCTCCCTGTCATTGCCGCCGTCATAAGCTATACCAGGGAATCTTCCGCCGACTCTATCAGCAAATCACCACCCCTAACTCCTTCCTAGGTTGTACCAGGGGAATCCAATCCCAACCTACCGCCATCATATGCCACACCGGAGGCATCCTCCCCACAACACCATCATCTCATCATCGACCATTCTGACTTGATAGGATGCAACAGGGGAATGAACCCCCGATATATGTGCAAAATGGCTAGATTTATTATTTGGTAATTCATGAACACCCATGAAAGGGTAATTCGAGGAATAATTTCATCAAGGTTGAAGATACAAATATCCGAGTATTCTTGTGATGTATGTATCTTTTATATTTAAATTTAAATTGTTGTATTTCACCCAGTTTTAAATAAAGAGGAGGATACATGTTTTTTAATGATCTTAATGGATTTTTCAGAGCCCATAGCCTAACTTCTGGTGAGAAAAATAATGGCTATGTACTTAGGAGAAACTATGTTCCCATAGTTGTATGGTTTGGAGTAACTGTGTGGGGGCCAAACTGAGGGATTCAAGAGGCAAATCAGTTAGGTGAAACTATACCTCATGGAGCACATTCTTATACAAGCAGCCCTAAACCTTTTAGTAGATGAGTGAAAATGGGTTGTATCTCATTAGTCAAATCATGCATATGAACCATTCATGTTACCCACTTTAGTTACGGAAGGGCCTACAGTTAGTGCAGTATTTGGGAAACCATGTGGCAAACCTATGCGGCCCTATAATTTTACTAGAATTAAACTCAAACCCATTATTTATCATTTCATTCCCATAGACAAAATTTTGTTGGGAGGTACCTTTTGTTTCCATGTCGTAGGAATATCTCATATTAATCCATCATGACATTCATTCAAACATTATTTGTCTCATTGGATATATGTTGTTAAATAATATGATCATATTTTTCCCTTATTTATTGGTTTTTTTATTGATGTAGTTTTTTTGAAAGATATCTTCCCATATTTTAAGGGTTTTCATTTATTCTTAATTTTTTTTCTTGATATATAAAAAATGAGAGGTTAATACATTATGACCATTTGATTATGAACCTATAGTAGGTGGTCTATTTATTTCCCTCAAGGGATGGTGTTTTTTTGAGTAGTTTATATTGTGTCACATTTTAGACATTATGATAATTACCTTTTAATTATTTGCATGAAATGAATGAATTATATAATGTTATGTCTCTCATTGAATAATATCTTGATGGATGGAAGTCATTCAAGTTATCCAATGAAAAATATGGGGAGTTCCCTTATAGCTACCCCATGTTGTACCACCCCATTGAGAGTGTGTAAGATTACTACTTATTTTCAGAGTCTTAATGAGATTTATATGTCCTTTTTTAAGGTTGTGATCACATCATTTTACCATTTAATTTGTAAATTAAAATAATTAGATGAATTTAATTT
This sequence comes from Viscum album, assembly GCA_963277665.1. Taxonomy (NCBI): domain Eukaryota; kingdom Viridiplantae; phylum Streptophyta; class Magnoliopsida; order Santalales; family Viscaceae; genus Viscum; species Viscum album. The sequence continues at coordinate 1,213,069,619 of OY728120.1, read as the reverse complement.
AGAGAACAATTATTTTTCCTCTTTTTCATGTAATTGATTATGATAGAAATGAAAAATGGTTCATTTGGAATTTTTTTAATTAGTAGGAACAACTCAACAATTATGAATGAATTGGGAAATGATTGATTAAAATATATGTGGAATTTAATATGGTAGTGGGTTTATTGGATGCTCTTGTTGGATTCTGATTCCATTAAATGGAATAGAAATTTCCACTCCATGGTTCTTGATTATGGTAGTGGTTTCAATGGACTTATATACTCATTAGATCCTCAATCTATAGGAAGCCTCAGGCCTTGCTACCCCATAGATCCAAAATTATTAGAATCACATTGAAGATACTATCTTGAAATAATCCTTGAAATAACTCCATGTAATTACCGAGTTTCCTTTGAGTCTCACATGGGAATTGAAAAGGATTCCCCAATCATCTAAACATTTCATCTGAACAATAATGGTCTAACACTTGATTACACGGAGATGTTGTTGTAGATGTAGTTTATTGGTACACATAGTGTGGCCTTTTGGGAATGATATATTTCTAATTACATAGTGTGTGTAACACCCCTACCTGAAAAGCCTAGAGGGGGTTCATTATTTTAATATATTGGCATGATTACAAAGAATCAAGTCCTGAAGGACTGATCAATTTAGGATTCATGGAAAATAGATTACCTACAAGAATGTTAAATTACACATTCAAACATAAAACAAAACATAAATAATCAGTTGATATTTCCATTATTCCACAATCGTAACCCTGTATATCAAACATAATACACTTTTTGGAATCCTAGGAAAACAAAACATAAGAAAGGGGTGAGCTCAGATGCTTTGTAAGGGAAAATAATATAGCGAAAGCAATACACATTTAAGAAAAGATGTGTAAAAAAAATCCTTTTAAACATAAAAATTAACATAATGTGGAGAAAATAAATTAAACGTTAGCATATAAACATGTACATTGATATTCTAATAGTCGAATAATAACATTTAAAAATTAATTTCATAACAAGGGAACGCTTAATGATGGACATAATTATCACATAGTCAAGGACTCGTTCCAAGACTAAAACTAAAATTTATGTGAAAACCTTGTTCCAGGAAACTAGTTTGTGTCATGAGACCTACCGATACATCAGGGGTCTATAGATGGCCGCACCCGTCACTTACTATGTCCAATGCATTCCTCATATAAAATTTTTTAAACATATGATAAACATTCATATTGAAACTAGAATATGAAATGTCAATACCCAAACCATAAACCATGACTGGTTTAAAAATAAAACATCTACAGTCATACATAAAATAACTCATTCGATACAATATGGAAGATTTTATTATAATAAATCATCCTTAATCATGAATAATATCCAGTTAATAATGTTGACATATTTGAAAATGATCATTAAATCTTTTTGTGAGAAATATCTTTTTTTAGCAAATCATTTAAAAGTCAGATATTTATAAATGAAAACATTTAAAAGATATTTTTTAATGATAGTGCCCCATACCCGTTCAGAACTTTTTAAAGCAATTTACATTTAAAAAATTTCATTTATATATAAATAAATCCTTCAAAACATTTTGATAACATGGACATTAATGAGAATGGTTAGACGAATAAATATTTAAAACATTTAAAATGATGTTTTAGTTAAACAGAAACATAAAAAGAAACCTATTGAAAACTCTTTTACAAAACATGGAAATTGAAAATAAATATTTCCTAGTAAAAAAATATACATAAAAAATCTCATATAATGATGAGATTGAGGAATTACCCCATACTATGCACTTTCATTTGGTCGAGGGTACATTTAACCTCTTATATAATGACCATTGTATGTTATTAAATTATACAAGAACCTTATTAATATTTATTATATCATATGTGATTCATTTATGACTTTATACTACCCATTTAATAAGGATTTCCATGTAAAATTAACATTTCGGGTAATAATCGCTTTCTTTAACATACATGTTTTTACTTGTTATTCTTGATCGTATCATTTATATCATGATTTAAATAAATAAAAAATATAAAAAAATATTTATTTATCATTTATAATAAGAATATAAATATGTATAATAGATATATTTATTAAATGGAAAACACAAATTATGGAGACAGTAGCCCATATGTATGCATAAACACATAGTCTGTTTTCATATTTTGTTGAACAGGAGTAAGTGAATAACATATATGTAAGTACATTCATACCTAAACACAAAAACAAACACAAAAATATATATACATACACACACATATATAATCATATATATACGGTGGAATTATTATGTCATATATTACATAATTATTAATTTTATACACTTTTATAATCATCTATGAATGGTGAACAAGAAAATGAATTTCATCACATCATAGAGACAGTAATCCGTACGTACACACGAGTGACAAAATCATTTCACTAATGATTAAAAGGTGTTGAATTGGATACTATATTAATAGTACAGTTAAATTATCATGTTATTTTCATTATTTATATACATATTACACATCATTATATCCATCCAAAATAACATAGTGTTGAATAATAAATTACACCACTCCATAGAGATGGTAAACTGTACGTACGCACGCATGGTGACCCTATCATTCATAGGATGGATAGAATAATGATTGTGGTTGTAACATATTTATATTAAAATTATATTATTTAGATGGTGCTACAGTTATTATTTGGTTATGTAAATAATAAATAAAGAGAATGAGGAAGAAGAAAAGAACTTTGAAAGAGGTGATAAAATAATTAACTCTTCTTTTTGTGTTTCCTTTTAATTTTAAAAAAGGTCTCCTTAAGATGGATTTATGATAAAAGAAAAGCCTCTAGGATGTAGTTTAGGAACGTGGGAGATGATTTGGGATGGGTTTGTCCAAGCCAAATGGATTTGGATGTTTGAGTTAGAGAGATGGGGAAGTACCCTTTTGTAAGAGAGGCGAGGGACACTTCAGGAAAAGTTTGAAATATTTATTTATTATAAAATAATTTTCAGTTTTTAATGGATAAAAATTGATTTATTTCTATTCTAAGGTGGGGATGGGTCAAAATCCTCTCAACCAATATGTTTTAGACAAGTTTAGGTCACCATACTCACCCTGTCTTTAAAATTTAACTCTTAGTTAAATAGTATAACTTTTACCATGTCCTCTTGTATTATTATAATAAATGGTTAATAAACATACTATAAAACTCAAAGAGAACACCAAGTGGATGATTATTGAAATATATAATACTATTTAAGTTTTTTGGAGAAACCTTATATTTTTTGGATTATTTTATCATTTTATAAAATATTATTTGTTTTAAAAACACATTTATGTCAATTTTGACACTATTTAGTATTTGGTTTTTTTGAAAGTCAAAAAAACATTATTACATGAAATAAAATTCATTTAATCAACCATATCATGTCATATTAACTTATAAAATTAGGGTAAATCATCCAAATTCACAATTCACATTTATTATGATTTTTATAACCTCAATTATTTGAATCTTTCATTAATAAAGTAATTAATGCATCATCAATTGGTCAAATGTAAATTTATTTATTAAATTTCTAAAAATTATTAATAAATTTCCATGATGTATTGAATATTATTATCTTTCTAATTAATATTTATAGTAAAATGTATATTATGTATCACCATATATTAAAAAATGTTTAGTTATTAAACATTTAATTTTACAGTTTTAACTCATCTTTAAATAAAATAATAATAAATATTTTAATCTTACCCATGTGGATCAAAGAGGTTCATAGTTTATAACTATGGTTTAATTTATCCAAAAATACACTTATCCAATTAAATTATGACATGTGTTACGGTAATTATAACAACAATTTTCCCTTTAGTTTCCCTATTTACTTTTAATCGTGGTAAATAAAATTCAAAAGTTATTATTCACCAAAAATGTATTTTCTACATATTGAACCAAATTTTACTAACTAATTTAAACCATGACTCCCGGATTTTGGAATTCAATCCCCAGAAGTGGTAAAATTATGTTTTATGAAAATTTTCTAATGTGCCTCGATGGTCTGTAAAAGACGTTAAAAAGTTCAATATAATTTTATACATCTCATTTTATGTTAAAATGAATCCAATTAATTAAGTTGAAATTATATATGTATTATGTATCTATTTTTACTTAAAATAAATTAAAATAAAATAAACATGTATTCAAATAATAATTCAGTTTTAAATAATAACATAGTGTTTTTCACAATTAATGAAAAATTGAAAGTTTTCAGGAAATTACCAAATATTCATTCTAAGCTAATTTTGATAATAAAAATTCAAAAAATGATGTCTATTTTACCAAATTAAAAACATCGAAGATGCATTAATTTATTTAATGTAATTTCACTTGACAAAACCAAAAAGCGTGTTTTTAAAAAAGAAAAAACTATTAAAAGATGTATATGTGTTTATGTCCAATTTAAATGTGAAATTACATATAATGTCCTACATTATATTAAATGATAAAAATATAGTCTAATTATACTTCAAAAACATTGATATTTATAATTTTATAATATAAAGTTTTTGAATTAAAAAATTTATTTTCAATTAATGTTTAGTATCATTCGCTATTGATCAATATATGAAAGTTATCATAAAAACTAAAATTTTTATAGAAACTAAATCTGTATGTCCCTATTCAAAATAATAATTTAAATTCATAAAATTTAATATATAAAAGTGTCAAATAATGGATTTAAAAAGGATTCTTCATTACAAGGCAGAGAAACTTTATTTTCAAAAAACTACATCTTTTATTTCAAAAATTTAATTTTTTCTTATATTATGTCTATGAAATACATAATATGGATGTTAAAATTATATGGAATATTTAAAATTCAATATTAAGTTAATACTATTCATTCCAACTTTTTCACAGCTAGTTTGGTAAGTCGTGGTGCGCTCGAACTCAGTGTTTCATGTAGCGTAACCTATTGAATTACTTTAAAGTGATAACGAACTATGAAATACTAGGGTGTTACATTCTCCCCTCCTTCAATAAATATTTTCCTCGAAATTTTAAATTATTCATAAAAAATAAAAGGTTAAAAAATTGAAAATACCATTGTGGTAAACCCATCTCAGAAATCGGGTAAATAAAATTTAATAATAAGAAGAGGGAAAGGGAAATGAAAAAGTCACCACTGAATTAGGATTTTGAATAAGAAAACATCGATGGATATTATAGTTGGGGGGAACATCAATATTTATTAGGAGTGATTGAGATATTAAATCACAATAAAGTGAATGGAATTTGATCGCCTCAAAGCCTTAAATCTATGATTATTTAAAATATCATAATTTCAACAAAACATAGGGTATTTGGATAAAAAATTTTGGTTTTAAGATCATTTACCTATATATTATGAATTAATTTCTTCATAGTATAATTAATAAATAATACTTGATATGTAGTGTTGCATCCTTCATCTAACATATACCACCAACTCATCTTTCACTCTAAAAGATAATAGAATTCAAAAATATTCTATTAATCCTAATCATATAGGGTTTAACATAGTGAATTAATAATTAATATAAAATATAATTTTAAAAAAACTACATTATACAAACCAAGACATCACATAGGCCAGTGGTAGGTGATTCACCCATGTCTCCCTTTGGTTGCGGGTTCAACTCTCACGACCATGCCAGACATAATGGTTTGTCACCCAAACCTATGGGTTTTCATTTTTATGACAATTCAAAAATAATCTTAAGAAATGTTTTAACAATATCAACAGTATTTGATTTCAATATTAATCCATTTCATCCTTTAGACATATCCACAATACTTATGTCTGAACTCACTTTCCAAAATTTATAAGGAAGGTCACATTGTATACATGTGAATACCTTCATCTTGTATTCTCTAAAAATGTGGTAATGAAATTATTTCCCAAAAAATCCAAATTTTAATTGACATGTACTTCCTCATTCCTTTGGTAAAACATAGAATTCTAGATATACTGCCTAAATCCAAAAAATTTGGAATCTCCCATAATAATGTAATAAAAAAACCATTAATTAGATCCAAGGTAGTCCATAATATAAAATATAATTTATCAAAATCAATACCTCAGTATCTGAACCATATTAATGTTTATCTTTACATTAAACATGTATTTTGAAAAACTATTAACTTGATATTGAGTCACTTTTCATGGTAACACACAATCTCAAACCCATAATGGAATTGTACTGATAAACAATACTTATATACTCTCTATTTATTATAACCAAAACATTGTTGATATAACACTCAAATTATATAATTATTTAATTCAACTTAATAAAACTAGTCATTCATCTTCATCTTAGGCTGTATCATAACTTGACTATTTTGCAATAACATCATGTGCGGTATACTCTGATGATTGGGACATTGATTCACGTTGTGTCCCACCTCCTTGCATATTAAGCACTGTAAATTTGAATTTTTTTTCATAAACATGAAATCAAGTACTTGGTGTACATTTTCAGTACACTTATAACAAAATCACATTATCTTCGAGCATTTACCATGGTCAATCTTTCCACAGTTATCACATATGGGAATTTCATTCATTCCCTTATTCACATTATCCATTTTTCTCTCTTCCATCCTTTTCTTCTCTTACATCCCTTTAAAGACAATGGTGTCAGAGAATTCATTACATATCTTATTAACACTTGATATTATTTCTTCATATGATGAGAATATGTGGGAGAATATTTCTTTTCTAAATGTTTTCTTATGACCATGAAATTTGTGATACTTCTAACTCTTTGGATCATGCGTATTGCTGGAGTCCTCATTCCTTATACTAGGCACCATGTCTAATAATTTTCATACACTAGGTTAGTTTATGAATCACAGTGCATTATTCCAAACATGTAAAATAACTAATGTAAATTGAACAATTAATGCATATAATCCATAATCACGAGAAAATGTTTTATTTCAGGATGTATTTACTCCTAAATCCTTTAAAATTGCCTATAATGAAAATGTGAATTATCCTAAGCATATTCTATAGGAGTTTTGTAACCCCAAGCTCGGCATTTCCCGCGGTTGTGTACCAGGATACCCGAGGTCAATCCTGAAACTCCTTATCAGAGTTTTCACTCTTAGGAGCATCTATGCCAGAGTTACCTCTACCTACTCATATCCATAGAGGGATTTATTTTATTGAAAATACATAAAAATATATACATTCCAAAAATTCTAGGATGTTATTATATACTAATCATCAATGTCTATCTTAGGGTAATGTTTTCTAATTAGAGTTTTTCTAAATATAGTTTCCAATGTTATTACTAAAAATCTTCTCATACCAATTGTAATGCCCCGAACCCAGAAGCCCAGAGCCAGTGCATTATTTTATCACATCAGCCTGATTATAGGGAATCAAGCCCCGAAGGAATAATATATTTAGTAGTCTTGGAAAATAGATTACATACCAGAACGTTACATTACACATTTGAAAATAAAACACAACCTAAACATTCCATTGTGAACTCCATTATTCCCCTATTTTAACCCTACATATCAAACATCATACCATTTTCTAAATCTTGGGAAAACAAAATATAAGAAAGGTGTGAGCTTAGATGCTCATAAAGGGTAAATAATCTAGCAGAATCTATATACATTTAAGAAATGATGTGTAAAAAAATGAACTACCAATTAAACATGAACATGAACCTAGTATGTAGAATATAATTCAATAATTACCATATAAAAATGCACATGTAATTATACTAGTTGAATAATAACATGTAATAATTAATTTCATAATGAGATAATGCCTAATTTCTAACATAATTACCACATAGTCAAGGCCTCGTTCCATGATTACCAATAAACTTTTAGTCAATACATTGTTCTAAGACACTAGTTTGACTCATGAGACCTACCGATGCATAGAGGGGCTAAAGAGGTCCCCATCCATCACATACTAAGTATACTGCATTCATCCAACGAAAATGAAGAAACATAAGATAAAATTTCGAAATAAAACCTGAAAACAAAATGATAATACTTCAATAATAAACCATGAATGGTATATAAATAGAACATCCATTTTAAATCATATCATAACTCATGAGACACAATATGGAAGATTGTATTACAATAAACCAACCTTATTCAAGAATAATATCCGGTTAAAAATGTTGACATAGTGGAAAATGACCAGTAATAGTTTTTCAGAGAAATTTAACTCTTTGTGAAATCATTTAAAAGTCACACATTTATAATGGAAGAAATTTAAAATATATTTTGGAATCAAAGTTTCACATACCACTTTGATACATTTTAAATGAATTAACATTTTAAACCATTCATGTCCATATAAAAAACCCTTAAAACCATTTTGAAAACATGGACATTAATGAGAAGGATTTAGAGGAATAGATATTTAAATTTTTTTAAAGGATGTTTTAGTTAAAGATTACCTTAAAACGAATCCTTTTGAAATATACTTAATTAAATATGGACATGGATAATAAATATGTCTCAGTAAAAAACATACACATAAACAATCATAGATAATAATGAGATTGAGGAATTTACCCTTACCTTGCACATTCCATTGGATGAGGGTAAGTTTAACCTTCTGTATAACGACCATAGTATGTTATTAAATTATAACATTACAATACTCAAATTTATTATATCATACATGGTTCATTAATGACTTTATACTACCCATTTCATAAATATTTCAATGTTAAATATACATTTCAAGTAATAATCGCTTTCTTAATCGTACGTGTTTTAACTTGTTATTCTTGATTGAATCATTTAGATCATGATTTAAATAAATCCAGAATATAAAAAATTATTTATATATCATATATATTTATAATATAAATATGTCTAATAGGTAGATATTTGAAATGGGAAACACAGTTTATCGAGATGGTAGGTCGTACGTACGCATAAACGTTGTTTCCGTTTTCATATCGTATTAAATGAAAGTAAGTGTATAAGATATACGTAACTACATAAATACATACATACATACATATATATATAATAAGTCAAATTATTATGTCATATATTACATACTTACTATAATATATGTTTTTTATAATCATTGTTCAATGGTGAACGTGGAAATTAATCTCATCGCATCGTGGAGACGATAAGTCGTACGTACACACGTGCGACAATATCATTTCCTCGATGATTAAAAGGTGTTTAATTGGATGGTATATTATTTCTATAGAGAAATAATTATTTATTTTCATTATTTATATACATATTACTCATCATTTTATCCATCCAACTAACATAGAGTTCAATAACTAATTACACCACGACATGGAGATAGTAAAATGTACGTAGGAACGCATGATGAAACTATCATTCATAAAATAGATAAAATAATGAGTCTGTTTGTACCATATTTAAAATAACATCATATTATGTAGAAGTTACTATAGTTATTATTTTCTATGGAAATAACAATGAAATAGAATTTGGAAGAAGAAAAGAACATTGAAAGAGATGATAAAATAATTAACTCGTCTTTGGGTGTTTCCTTTTGATTTGAACAAAAGGGCTCCTTAGGATGGATTTATGATTCAGGAAAGGACTCTAGGTTTAAATGAGGGAAGTTGGAAGGTGATTTGGGAAGGGGTTGACCAATAAAAATGGCTTTGGAGATGTGATTTTGATAGAAGGGGAAGTAGCCTTTTAAAATTGAGGTGAGGGTCACTTTAGGAAAGGACTTAAGTATTATTTTATTATAAAATAATTTTCGTTTTATAATGGTTCACAATTGACTTATTTAGATGATAATGTAGTGAGGGGTTAAAATTGTCTCATCAAATATGATTTAGATATGTTTAGGCCACCATATTAACACTATATTTTAAATTTAACTCTTAGTTAAATAGTTTAACATTTACCATAACCTCTTGCATTATTATAATAAATGGTTAATAAACTTAATATAAATAGACAATAGAACCCAAAGTTGTTAATTATTAACTTATATAATATTATATAAGTCCATTGTCTAATCCTTATCTTTTAATAGTATTTTATGATTTTAAAAAATATTATTTTTTTAAAAACTCATTTCTATAAATTTTTACACTATTTAATTTTTGGTTTTTTTGAAAGTCATAACAACATTATTACTTAAAAAATATTTTATTCAACCATTGAATTTGATTTTAACCTGGAAATTTTTGGGATTGCATCAAATGTCTCAATTTATAGTTTTTTTATTTATAACATCAATTATTTTAATCATTCATTTATAAATTAATTACCCCATAATTATTGTGTCATTAATAAATTTACTTATATAATGCATAAAAATTATAAATAAAATAGCATGATTTATTACATCTTTCTTTATTTTTAATTAGTATTTATAGTTAAATATATATTATGTATAACCCTATATTAAAAATAGTTTAGTTACTTTACATAGAATTTTACACTTTTATCTCTACTTTAAATAAAATAATAATAACTATTATAATATAATCCAAGTGGATCAAAAAGGATCATATTTTCATCCTAAGGTTGATTTTTCTCAAAAAAAACTTTTTCCATAGAATTAAGACATGCGTTTGGGTAATTATAACACCATTTTTACCTTTAATTTCCGTATTTACATTTACCTACGGTAAATAAAATTTAAAATTAAATTTTCAAAAAACATTATTTTCATCCTATTGAAGAAAATTTTACTTAATGATGTCAACCATGTCTCTCAGTTTTTTTAATTCAACTAAAAGATGCGGTAAAATTACATTTTATACCAATTTACAAATTTTCCTAGATAGTGGGTAAAGACGTTAAAATGTCAATAATATTTTATACATCTAATTTTATTATAAAATGACTCCATTGATTTATATTGAACATATATATTTCTTATGTGTCTATTTTTACTTAAAATAAATTTTAAAAAAATAAATAATTACTTAAATTAGAAGTATGCTTTAAACAATAATGCAGAGTTTCTCACTATTCATCAAAATTTGAATTTTTCATAAAAAATAACAAAAATTCTCTTTAAAACCCCAAGCTTCTACAGTACTCTTCTATTTGAATAATGTGATAGCGTGTGTTGTACGCAACACCGAGTTCTAACACACCATAACTAATCAAACTAGCCGTTATGAATAGAAATACCAAATTTTTGAAATTATATATATTTTATATTTCAAAATTGACATCATTTTTGGATTCGGAATATCGAATTTAGCCTAAGGTGAAATTTTGGTAATTTTTGGATAACATTAATATTTTGATGAATAGTGAAAATTACTAAATTTTAATTAAAAACAACTTTTTTTAATCGAATTAATTTATATTGATAAATTATGAATTTGAGTGGTTTTAAAGTATATTTAGAATATATTTTTACCATTTAATACAATTTTGGTCATTGTACATAATTTCACAATTAAACCGAACATAAACAAGTATCAATCTTTTGATAGTTATTATATCTTTAAAACATGCTTTTTGTTTTGACAGCGGAAATTAATTTTAAATTAATTTATGCCACTTCTATGTTTTGAATTAGGAAAAATGGATTCCATATTTGGAATCAGGATGTTCATATTGTGTAAATGGGTAACTTTTATTTTTATACATTTTGAATAATTACTGCGGTAAATATTTTATTTACCATGGTTAAGGGTAAATCCAGTAAATAAGGGTTATCAAATAATATTATAATAATACTAAATTACCCTAAAACGTGTCCTAACCTTATTGTTTGATACATGTTCGATCATAGGCATCTTTGGGTCGATTTTGGGACCCCATGGAGCCACTTAAAGGTGATAGGGACACTTTATTTTAATTAAGTTAAAATAAGTACAAAAATGACATAAGCATATATCTTTTCAAAAACCAATTTTTACATAGAGATATATATGTTGTATTTTCGACTATAAATATTCATTTGAAATACCAAAAGATTTCCTACATAATAATATTTTATTTATAATTTTAATAGATTAAATAATTTAATTTAATTATGACACAATGATGATGCAGTAATTACCATAATAGTGAAAAATTAAAATAATTGATATTATAAATACCCAAATAAATATAATTTGAGACTTTTAGTGAATTAAACTAATTTTATAGGTTAATATGACATATTAGGATTTCTTTAATAGACTTTTTTTGAAGTAATAATTCTGTTTTGAGTTTAACAAAAATCAACTATTGAACGGTGTCAAAATTGACATAAAAGTGTTTTTAAAAAAAATATTATATTATTAATTGATAATAAATTCCTAGAAATCTATGTTTCGGAATAGAGACTTATATCATGATAATTTTATCATTAATGGACCACTTGGGGGTCTCTTGGATTTATATAGAATGTTTATTAACCATATAATATAAAAATACAAAAAGACATTGTAAAAGTGAAACTAATTAACTTAGAGTTAATACTTAAAAGATAAGGTTAATATAGTAACCGAAACCTGTATAAATTCTATTGGTTGAGTGTTTTTAGACCCATACCCACCTTAACTTTTGAATAATCAACTTTGGAGCCATCAGAAACTGAATATGAATTTATTATAAATTAATATTTCTAGCTTTTCCAAAGGTGCCCCTCAGCCCTCTTATAAAAGGGTACTCCCCCTTATCATTACTTCACACCTTCAAAGCTTTTTGGATCAGCCAAACTCTGCCCAAATACTCTTAAAACATCCCTAAATACAACCTAGAGGCCTTATTTGGATCAGAAAGCCATCCTACGGAGCCCTTTTGATCAAATCAAAAGGAAGAACCTGAAGAAGATGTAATGATTTCACCACCCTTTTCCATGTTCCTTTCTTCTTCCACTTCCTCTTCCTTTGTTGTTACCATTCTAAAATAATAACTCTTGTATCATATATATACTGTGATGTTATAATAAATATGGTATAACCATATTCATTATTTTATCCACCCTTGAATAACATGTCACCATACGTGCGTACGTAAGGCTTACCGTCTCCACGTCGTGGTGTAATTGTTATTCAATATATTATTATTTGGATGGGTATAATAATGATGTGTAAATCATGTAAATAATAAATATAACAAGATAAATATTATTTATATATGATATACTATCCAATTATATGTTATTTTAATATCAAAATAATGATATTGTCACTCGTGCGTACGTACGGACTACCGTCTCCACGAACGTGATGAGATTCATTCTCCATCGTATCCATTCAAGTATAATTATCATTTTATGATTTAAAAATAATGTTTAAGGGAATGATATCATTATGGATATGAATAAGATACAACCTATCCATGACAAACATGGTTTACGTAAAAAACATATAAAAGAAAACGAGTAAGTTAACACCTGAAACGACGATAATACTAAGATATTATTAACAAAGCTATGTTAAAAGATCATATATGATATTATATTAATATATATGATTCGTGTATAATTTAATAACAATTATTTCACCATTATACAGTAGGTTAACATACCCTCAAATAAGTAAAAGTACAAGGTAAGGGTTTATTTCACAATCTCTTCATTATCCGAGGTCGTTTATACGTATTAATCTACTAGGACCTCTTTATCATCCACATAAATGTTTCTTAAAAATGTATTTCCAAACATTTTTACTATTTACAAGAATATGGGGTAAAGTCATTTATACCTTTGTTTGACTCTTTATAAGTGGTTTATAATGGAATCTTTCCGTCGTTTTCCAAACAAAGTGCTTTTTAACCTTTTCGACAGAATTAAGGTAAGAATGTTTTTTTAACTTATACGATGGGTGCGGTTATTTTCTTCCGTTATAATATATTCGAAGCTTCCCTTACATGCTTATAAGAATATTTTCAAAGAAAATGTTTTATTTCATAAATATATGACTCTTAAATGATTTCAAAATAGAAAGAGATATTTCTCTAAAAAGAGTTTTGATTTCATCTATATCAACATCCTTTGATGGATTTTACGCTTATTTGAAGTTGATTTATTATGATACAAAACCTCTATATTGTATTGAAGGTTTTGTGATATGTTGGACTGTGGATGTGCTATTTTTATACTTTTCATAGTTTATGGTGAAATTATTGACAATTCGTATGCTAGTTTTAATAGGAATGTTTATGTTCTGTTTAAACCTTTTCATATAGGAATGAATTGGACTTAAGATGTGACAGGTGGAGCCTGCTATAGCTCCTCGATGCATCGGTAGGTCTCATGAGACAAACTAGTGTCTTGGCACAAGGCCTTGGAAAAATCTTATTTGTAGTCATGGCATGAGGCCTTGGCTATGTGGTTATGATAGTCTGGCATTATGCATTCCATCATTATGAAAGTGGTAATTGATATTTCATGTGATTTTTCGATTAGTAGAATATCCATGTGAATAAGTAAATGGAATTATTTCATTTTAATTTTTCCATACTATGTTGACGTTCAAGTTTAAAAGTCTTTTTTAAGTTATACATTGCCTTAAATGTTTATTCTTATTTATGAAAGTTTCCACTATATTTATCCTTACTGGGCATTTGAGCTCACCCATTTTCTATGTTTTATTTTTTCCAAGATGTGAAAAAGTAATTTATGAATGACCTGTAGGGATAGTATGTGGGGATATGAGTGTGGGATATGGATACTATGTTGTTGTAGTAGCTTTTCACTTTATGATGTAATGTAAAACATTATGAATATATATAGTGTATCCAAGGCTACTAAACCAATTGGTCATTCGAGATTTGATCTTTCTTGTAATCATGCCAATGTTATATAATAATGCACTGACTCTAGGTAACTAGGGTCAGGGCATTACAGTTGGTATCAGAGGAAGTTTAGTACAAACCTTGGAAGCTATATTTAGATAAACTCTTATTAGTGCATGTAGAACTAAGATGAAATTTGAGTATTAGTATAGGACAACTTCCTAAAATTTTGGTATTGTATAGATTTTGTCAGTTTTCTGAGCAATACATCCCTGTCTGGATACGAGCAGGTAGAGGCGGCTCTGACACAGATGTACCTAGGGGTAAAACCCGAAAACACTGCTTTGAGATAGAATCGAACGGGAATGGGTTCATGACAATGGGACTTGTTTCACTCTTGGTTACGACACTCCCGGGGGATATGCTTAGGATAACTCTCATTTTCTTTACAAATCATTATGAAGGGTTTATGAGTATATACGTACTCAAAGAAAACATTTTTATGATTATAGATTATATCCATAAATAGTTCAATTTAAGGTAAGTTTTTTATAAGTATGGGATTATGTATTTTGATTCATAAACTAATCTAGTTTATGCCATTGTTTAGAAATGGCACCTAGTGGAAGAAAAGGAAACCATATCAATGCATGCACTCCATGTATGGATTGCCCTCCTGCTCAAGATAATTATAGTGGAGCTGGAGGTGCAACTGGTGCCGATCAGCTAATAACCATACTAGGACATCTTACTCAGGTTATGAATAATAACATTACCCGTATGGATCACCCTGATCCACAGTGTGGAGGATCAATGTTAGATCGTGTACCACCCCAAGCTTCCATGGTATGCTCCTCTTTGAATAATAGAGTAGCGTGTGTTGTACGCAACCTCGAGTTCTAATACACCGCGACCAATAAAAGTAGCAGTTATGAATAGTAATAACCACTTTTTGAAATTATATATATTTTACATTTCAAAATGGACTTCATTTTTGGATTTGTAATATCGAAATTATCCTATGTTGAATTTTTGGTATTTTTCTTAGAACTTCTTATTTTTTTATGAATAGTGAAAAATACATAAAACAACATTTTTAATCAAAATAATTTATAGTGATAAATTATAATATTTAGTGGTTTTAAAGTATAATTAGAATATATTTTTACCATTTTATCCAATTGTTGTCATTATTATTAATTTAACTTTGAAATTGGACATAAACAATTGCCAATCTTTCGATTCATATTCTTTCTTAAAACACGCTATTTGTTGTGACAGTGGGAATTAATTAGAAAATTAATTAATGAAACTTATATGTTTGTAATTTTTCGAAATAGACATCATTTTTGAAATCATAATATCAATTATAGCTTAGGATAAAATTTTGGCACTGTTCTGAAAAACTTCAATTTTTGATGAATAGTGAAACCACTAAGTGGTAGTTAAATAACTGATTTTTCGTTTAAATGAAATATTACCACTTCTGTGATTTGATTTTCAAAAATCCTACATACATGGTTGACATTAGGAATTAAAATGTGGTACAATGGGATTAAAATATTTTTTTTGGTGAATAGTAACATTTAAGTTTAATTAATCGCGATTAAAGGTAATTAGTGAAATTTAAGGTAAAAATGATATTATAAAAATATGAAAATACCTTTACACTTGTCCTACACCTATTGGATGTGTCATGGCCGACCATGAAAATCCATGGGTCAACTTGGGGACCCCATGGAGCCACTTTGGTAGGAAAATGAAATAAATAACTTTTATTTAAAGTTAAAATAAAAATGTCACAGACATAAGTTGTTTTACTAAAACAATTTTTTAATGGGGTTATAAAAGTCATATTTTTGACTATAAATATTCATTAGAAATATAAAAATATTTACTACATCATGATAGATTTGTTTATAATTTTTAGACATTAAATAAATTAAATTATTTATGACACCATGATGATGCAGCGATTACCTCATTAATTAACGATTTAAATAAAATGAAAAGATAATGTAAAATCCAAGGATTAAACTTGTCAAAAACCTATTGTATGTGTAGATTTATAACCCTTATCACATTATCCTCGAATTATATAATTGTGGGACCTTTATAATCCGAAAATCATTGTATAAAAGTATCATTTCATTACTTTCCATGAGTGTCCCTCCTCTCCACTTAAAAAAAGGCCCCCACCACTACCACCTTACTCACACATTCAAAGCCTTTTGGCTCGACCAAACTCTACCGAAATACTCTCAAATGTTTCCTCCCTTACTCCTAGAAGCCTAAATTTGGGAATAATGCTTCCCAAGGAAGCCTTTGGATGAAATCAAAAGTGTTACCCGATTTTAAGGTAATGTCTTCATTTATGTTGTTTTGTATTATTTTGCTCATCCAACCCCCTAAACACTTTTTATTCATTTATTTTGTAACAACACCAGTATCCTCACTATACTATGATGTTTTTATAAGATTTATTCGAGCTACACATACACACACCTACATCTAATGGTTAAAGAATATACTGTTTCTGTGGATGGCGAATTGCTGCCTAACGAAACGATGATTGTTCAACACTCATATAACACCTTCAAAGGTGGCCATTAAGATGTCACTCTATTTATACATAATATATAATATGTTTATGTTTTACTTAAGGTTCTTTATTTTTCATTTATGGCATACCATTATTGTTTCCATTATGGGTAAACACGATATTTTCATTTTAGGAAGTGCGGACTACTGCCCCCTCAAAGTGATTTGAATCGTTAATGCCATATGTGGGATGTATAAAGGATGGAGTAAATGATATTATATATGATAATATACTGGAATTATAATATACCTTTATATCATTATGATTTCATTAAATATGAAATAGAAATGAAAGTAGCATTCATCCGTACGTACGGCTTACCGTCTCCATGAACGGTGCATTTCATTTCTTACCCCTAAACATTATAGAATATTATAAATGCATGTACATACCGGATATATATGAGATATATGATATCTATATCATGAATATAATTCTCGATATAATGGATATTTCATCAAATGAACAACTTGTAATTATAAGAAGTTTATTTTTGACTCAAGTACCAAAGATCGACAAAACGACCGTTATTAACTTAAATAATTACATAATGTTCATAACATGGTAATAAGTGACATAAAAGGAATGAAAAACTTGAAAAAGGTTCTTAAGAAATTATAAATTAACTCTAGTTTATTATTCAGGAGGTTAAAGAACGGTCGAGTCAAGTCGGACACGGGGTAAGGGAACTTCTTAACCCAATTTCCATTCTCTGGGTTAATCTACTACTTTCAAATTACGTCATGATATTATTATATCCTATCTTGTATTTGTAATTTCATTATGTGTAATTATAGTGAATACACATAATAGATCTATTTTATTTAAAATATTATCTTTGTAATGGACTTCTTCTCAATCTCCTTTCATTGAGTCATATTTGGTTTTATACACAACTTTCCTTTATACGGTGTATAAACCCCTTTGACTTTTACATTTATTCAAAAGGAATCTTTTTATACGAAGTGTTTTACTAAACGGAAAAAAGGAATGTTTTTATTGTCGTATGTATGCGGCGACAATGACTTCTCTGCCGCCATGGACATTATTTGGGTTTCGGCTTCCTCTACAAGCCATGACTTTTTTTAAATGAAAAATAAATATCATGTTTTAATTTTATTTTTTTTTGTATTGAAAATGGTTTTGCATGTCTTTTTATTATATCAATGTGTTGTAGTTATATCTTTTGATTGAAATGTAGAAATGTTATGTTTTCTTTATGCATATTTTATGTGATATGATTATGTTATGGTTTATGATATGTTTAAACCTATTCATATGAGGAATGCATTGGACTTAATAAGTGACGGGTGTAGCCCGCTATAGCTCCTCGATGCATCGGCAGGTCTCATGAGACAAACTAGTGTCTTGGCATGAGGCCTTGACAAAATCTTATTTGTAGTCTTGGCACGAGGCCTTGGCTACGTGGTTATGATAGTCTGGCATTATGCATTCCATCATTATGAAAGTGGTTCTTGATATTTGATGTGATTATTCAACCTGTAGAATATCCATGTGAAGAAGTAAATGGAATTATCTCATTTTACTTTTGCCATATTATGTTTATGTTCAAGTTTAAAAGGCTTTTGTTTTAGTTATACATCTCCATAAATGTTTATGTTTATTAATGAAATATTCTGCTATATTGTTATCCTTACTGAGCATCTAAGCTCACCCCTTTCAATGTTTTAATTTTTCTAGGATGTGATGAAGTATTATAGGAATGACCTGCAGGGATAGTCTGAAGGGGATATGAATGTAGAAAATGGAGACTATATTCTTCTAGTTTTTCACTTTATGATGTAATGTAACATTTATGAATGTATCTATTGTTTCCAAAGCTACTAAACTAATCGGTCTTTCGAGACTTGATATTTTGTGATCATGCCAATGTTACGAAGTAATGCACAGACTCCGGGTAATTGGGGTCGGGGAGTTATAGTTGGTATCAGAGGAAGTTTAGTACTAACCTTGGAAGATAGATTTAGATAAACTCTGATTAGAGCACATAACCCGAAGATAGACTTTGAAGATTATTATAGAAGAACTTCCTAGAATTTTGGTATTATATATATTTTGTGAGTTTTCTGAGCAATACATCCCTGTCTGGATACGAGCAAGTAGAGGCGGCTCTGGCACAGATGTACCTAGGGGTAAAACCCGAAAACACCGCTTTGAGCTAGAATCCAACAGGAACTGGTGCACGACAAAGGGCCTTGCTGCACTCTTGGTTACGACACTCCCGGGGATATGCTTAGGATAATTATTGTTTTCTTTACAAACCACTATGAAGGGTTATGAGTATATACTTCCTCAATGAATTTTTTTTTATGATTATGGATTTTATCCATAAATAGTTCAATTTATGATAAGTATTTTACAAGTATGGAATTATGTATTTTGATTCATAAACTAATCTAGTTTATACCATTGTTTAGAAATGGCGCCTAGTGGAAGGAATGGAAACCATATCAATGCACGCACTCCGTGTAGGGATTTCCCTCCTGCTAAAGATAATTATTGTGGATCTGGAGATACAACTGGTGCTAATCAATTTATTACCATACTGGGACAACTCACTCAGGTTATGAATAATAACCGTACTCCTATGGAGCACCCTGATCCGCAACGTGGAGGATCAATGTTAGACCGCTTCATGAGGCAACAACCGCCAACATTTAATGGGAGTACAAATCCATTAGTACCTGAGCAATGGATAAAATCCTTAGAGAAAATATTCCACGCCTTGGGTGTAGCGAACGGGAGAAAGATGTCATGGAAGTTTACTGCCTCACTGGAGATGCCGATCAATGGTGGTTGTTGATTAAAAACACAAAGGAAGATGATGAAATATCAAATATGGAATGGAGGGAGTTCAAAGATATTTTCCTAGAAAAATACTATCCTTGCGACCATCAAACAGATATGGAAAGAAAATTTTTGAGTCTAAGACAAAAGGAGGACGAGAATGTCGCAAAGTATGAGGCCAACTTTACAAGGTTAGCGAAGCATGCTTCATATTATATACGTAACCCAATAAGTAAGATTGATCGTTTCTTTGATGGGTTAAAACCATTTCTCCATTGATCATTAGTCTCACAAACCTTCTCGTCGTATGAATATATTGTCTCATGTGCTATTAAGACAGAAAAGGGATTCTCTAAATCTTATGACAATAAAGTAAAGGAAGGGAAGAAGAGAACGGTGGAACAAGAGACAAATAAAGGGAAAAGTGAAAGAAGGATTTTCCATTATGTGATAATTGTAGGAAGAATCACCCCGGTACCTGCCTAAAAGGAATGGGAGTTTGTTATAAATGTGGAGAAAAAGGTCACCAGGCTCGTGATTGCAAGTGAAAGAAAGAGGCTATCAATATTGAATGCTACAATTTTAGGGAAATGGGGAATTATGAAAATGAATGTCCTAAGCATCAGGGAACCTTACCTCAGAAAAGGCCAAGGGATCAAGGACAATATTATGATATTACTATAGTTGAAGCGGAATAATTAATGTATTGGAGCTTTTGGACTCAAGGATTATATTCTGGTTATAAGGATAATGTGATATATATATATAAGGATTGTACTGAAGTACTTGTTGTTTTCATTAAGGATTTAATATGATGAAGGTAATCATATTTTTAGTATGTGAAAAAAAGAGAAACTTTAATTTGTTTGGGGAATCTAATGTTACAATTGATTTTGGAATTTAGAGACCTTTTATAGAAAGTCTGGATAGAGGTATTTTGGATAACTATAAAGGATGGAATGGATTAAGTTGAAATTTGGATAGTATTGTTTAAGGTTAAAACATTTATAACTATTATTTTTGGAATATTATAATACTATAGTTTTAGGAAAACGACAACCAGCAGGTTGGGGGACAACCCGTCACGTTGGACAAAGCTACAGGAATCGAACCCACAACCATAGTGTGACATGCCTTTATTACCTACCACTAGCCTACAGGAAGTCCCTGGTTATTACAAAATAGTTTTACTAATCTAAATGGTATGTGTTAATATTTGGAACCTTATACAATGAGGATAAATATAATATTTTTGAGTTCTATTACCTTTTAGAGTGAAAGATGGGTTTGTGGTAAAAATTTATTAAAGAATGAATGTCTACATGACATGTATGCATATTCCCTTACGTTCTTAGTAAATCTCCTAAATAAATTCCTCAACTTTATAAAAGGTAACTTAAAACAAAAACGTTGCCGGTTAACTTTTCCAACTGGGGATTTAATGACCGTTTAACCAATCACAAGTTTGTGATTTTCTTATGGTTAACTTTTTTCTAATCCAGTTTTCTACAAATCTCCATCATACCTTGATGGTTTTTTTCTTCCATATCCATATTTTCATATAAACCTATTATGGGCTATCTCGGGTGACCTTTGTACTTATCTTTCTTTCTTTTAATGTTATATTTTTATTAACCTTATTTCCGATGTGGGTTTTCCACAAAGGTATTTTATATTATCATCCTTTTATTTTCAAAGAAAAATTTCAAATTGCGAGGACGCAATTTATTGAAGGAGGGGAGAATGTAACACCCCAAGCTTCCATGGTACGCTCCTCTTTGAATAATAGAGCAGCGTGTGTTGTACACAACCTCGAGTTCTAACACACCGCGACCAATAAAAGTAGCAGTTATGAATAGTAATAAACACTTTTTGAAATTATATATATTTTAAATTTCAAAATGTACTTTATTTTTGGATTCGTAATATCAAAATTAGCCTATGTTGAATTTTTGGTATTTTTCTGAGAACTTCCAATTTTTTTATGAATAGTGAAAAATACTAAAAACAAATTTTTTAATAAAAATAATTTATAGTGATAAATTATACTATTTAGTGGTTTTAAAGTATAATTACAATATATTTTTACCATCTTATCCAATGGTGGTCATTATAATTAATTTCACTTTGAAATTGGACATAAACAATTGTCAATCTTTCGATTGATATTCTTTCTTTAAACACACTATTTGATGTGACAGCGGGAAATTAATTAGAAAATTAATTAATTCAACTTATATTTTTGCAATTTTGAAAAATAGACATCATTTTTGAATTCACAATATCAATTATAGCTTAGGATAAAATTTTGGCACTATATTGAAAAACTTCAATTTTTGATGAATAGTGAAACCACAAAGTGGTAGTTAAATAACTAATTTTTCGTTTAAATGAAATATTACCACTTCTGTGATTTTATTTTCAAAAATCTGTCATACATGGTTGTCATTAGGATTTAAAATGTGGTTCAATGGGATTAAAATAATTTTTTGGAGAATAGTAACTTTTAAGTTTAATTAATCGCGATTAAAGGTATTTAGTGATATTTAAAGTAAAAATGATATTATAAAAATAGTAAAATACCTTTACACTTGTCCTACCCCTATTGGATGTGTCATGGAATACCATGAAAATCCATGGGTCAACTTGGGGACCCCATGGAGCCACTTTGGTAGGAAAATGACATAAATAACTTTTATTTAAAGTTAAAATAAAAATGTCACAAACATAAGTTGTTTTACGAAAACAATTTTTAAATGGGGATATACAAGTAATATTTTTGACTATAAATATTAATTAGAAATCTAAAAAGATTTCTTACATCATGATAGTTTTTTTATAATTTTTAGTCATTAAATAAATTAAATTATTTATGACACCATGATGATGCAGCGATTACCTCATTAATTAACGATTTAAATAAAATGAAAAGATAATGTAAAATCCAAGGCATACACTTGTCAAAAACCTATTTGATATGTATATTTCTAACCCTTATCACCTTATCCTATAATTATATAATTTTTGGACCTTTATAATCCGAAAAGCATTGTATAATAAAGTAACATTTCATTACATTCCAAGAGTGCCCCTCCTCTCCACTTAAAAAAGGCCCCCACCACTACCACCATACTCACACTTTATAAGCCCTTTGGCTCGGCCAAACTCTGCCCAAATTCTCTCCCTACTTCCCTCCATTACTCCAAGAAGCCTCACTTTGGGAATAATTCTTCCCAAGGAAGCCTTTGGCTCAAATCAAATGAGTTACCCGATTTTAAGGTAATGTCTTCGCTTATGTTATTTTGTTTTATTTTTCTTTTCCAACCCCCTAAAATATTTTTATTCATTTATTTTGTAACAACACCAGTATCCTCAATATACTAGGATTTTTTATAATAAGTATTATAGCTACACTAACACACACCAAAATCTAATGGTTAAAGAACATATTGTTTCTATGGATGGTGAATTTCTGCCTCACGAAACGATGATTGTTCAACACTCATATAACACCTTCAAAGGTGGCCATTAAGATGTCACTCTATTTATACATAATATATAATATGAATATTTTTTACTTAAGTTTTTGTATTTTTCATTTATGGAATACCATTATTGTTTCCATTATGGGTAAACGCGATATTTTCATTTTAGGAAGTGCGGACTACCGCCCCCTCAAAGTGATTTGAATCGTTAATGCCATATGTGGGATGTATAAAGGATGGAGTAAATGATATTATATATGATATTATACTGGAGTTATAATATAACTTTATATCATTATGATTTCATTAAATACAAAATAGAAATAAAAGTAGCCTTCATGCGTACGTACGGCTTACCATCTCCATGAACGGTGCATTTCATTTCTTACCTCTAAACATTATGGAATATTATAAATGCATGTACATACTGGATATATATGAGATATATGATATCTATATAATGAATATAATTCTGGATATAATGTATATTACACCACATGAACAACTTGTAATTATAAGAAGTTTATTTTTGACTCAAGTACCAAAGATCGACAAAACGACCGTTATTGACTAAAATAATTACATAATGTTCATAACATGGTAATAAGTTATATAAAAGGAATGAAAAACTTTAAAAAGGTTATTAAGAAATTATAAATTAACTCTAGTTTATTATTCAGGAGGTTCAAGAACAGTTGAGTCAATTCGGACACGAGGTAAGGGAACTTCTTAACCCAATTCTCATTCTTTGGGTTAATCTCCTACTTTCAAATTGTGTCATGATATTATTATGTCCTATCTTGTATTTGTAATTTCTTTATTGTGTAATTATAGTGAATACACATAATAGATCTATTTTATTTAAAATATGATCTTTGTAAGGGACTTCGTCCCAATCTCCTTTCATTGAGGCATATTTGGTTTTATACACAACATGCCTTTATACGGTGTATAAACCCCTTTTACTTTTACGTTTATTCAAAAGGAATATTTTTATACGAAGTGTTTTACTAAACGACAAAAAGGAATGTTATTCTTGTCAGACGTATGCGACGACAACGACTTCTCCGCCGCCATGGCCATTATTTGGGTTTCAGCTTCCTCTACAAGCCATATCTTTTTTTTAAATGAAAAATAAATATCAAGTTTTAATTTTCTTTTATTTTGGTATTGAAAATGGGGTTGAAAGTATTTTTATTATATCAACGTGTTGTAGTTATATCTTGTGATTGAAATGTGGAAATTTTATGTTTCCTTTATGCATATTTTATGTGATATGATTATGTCATGGTTTATGATATGTTTAAACCTATTCATATGAGGAATGAATAGGACATAATAAGTGACGGTGGAGCCCACTATAGCTCCTCGATGCATCGACATGTCTCATGAGACATACTAGTGTCTTGGCACAAGGCCTTGACAAAATCTTATTTGTAGTCTTGGCACGCGGACTTGGCTACATGGTTATGATAGTCTGGAATTATGCATTCCATCATTATGAAAGTGGTTATTGATATTGCATGTTATTATTCGACCAGAAGAATATCCATGTGAAGAAGTAAATGGCATTATCACATTTTACTTTTTCCATTTTATGTTGAAGTTCAAGTTTAAAAGGCTTTTGTTTTAGTTATACATTACCTTAAATGTTTATGTTTATTGATGAAAGATTCTGCTATATTTTTATCCTTACTGAGCATCTGAGCTCACCCCTTTCAATGTTTTAATTTTTCCAGGATGTGATGAAGTATTATAGGAATGACCTACTGGGATAGTCTGATGCGGATATGAATGTGGAAAATGGAGACTATATTATTGTAGTTTTTCACTTTATGATGTAATTTAACATTTATGAATGTATCTAGTGTTTCCAAGGCTACTAAACTAATCGGCCTTTCGAGACATGATATTTTGTGATCATGCCAATGTTACGAAGTAATGCACTGACTCGGGGTAACTGGGGTTGGGGAATTACATATCGCTTCATGAGGCAACAACCACCAAATTTCAATGGGAGTAAAAATACCTTATTAGGTGAGCAATGGATATTTTCCCTAGAAAAAATATTTCAGGATTTGGGGAGTATTGAAAGGGAAAGAGATATCATGGCAGTTTACCGCCTCACTGGAGATGCTGATCAATGGTAGTCATTGATTCAAAATACGAAGGAAGATGATGAAGTATCAAATATGGAATGGAGGGAGTTCAAAGATCTTTTTGTAGAAAAATACATTCCTCGCGACCATCGAGCAGAGATGGAAAGGTAGTTTCTGAGTCTTAGACAACAGGAGGATGAGATTATCACAAAGTATGAGGCTAACTTTACAAGGTTATCAAGGTATGCTGGAGATTATATACATAACCCCAGAAGTAGGATTGATCATTTCTTTGATGGGTTAAAACCATTTCTCCGTCGAGGATTAGTATCACAATCCCTCTCGTTGTACGAAGACATTGTCTCATGTGCTATCAAGACCAAAAAGGAATTCTCGAAGTCTAATGACTTTAAAGAAAAGCAATAGCAGAAGAGATATGCTGATCAATCTGGGAATGGAAATAAGTGGAAGAAGGGAAATGTTGAATATCCATCCTGTGGTAAATGTGGGAAGAGACATCCCGGTACTTGCTTGAAGGGAACACGAGTCTGTTACAAGTGTGGAGAAAAAGGCCACCAAGCTCATGATTGCAAAGGGAAGAAGGACGATACCAATGTTCAGTGCTAAAATTGCAGGGAGATGGGGCATTATGCAAATGAATGTCCTAAGCGTCAGGGGAACTTACCTCAGAAAATTCCAAGGGATCAAGGCCAAGCTTATGCTATCACTACTGCTGAGGTAGAAGCTCTGAATGACGTGGTGGCAGGTAATTTAATGGTTTCCTCAAGTTTAGAAAATGCATTATTTGATTCTGGATCATCGCATTATTTCATATCTTCCCAGTTTGCTAAGAAAATTAGATATTTCCAATTTGATTTAACAGGGGTGTTGTGAGTTAAAACTCCTAAGGGAAGTATCATTGCAACAATGTTTTGTGAGTCAGTCCCTATTAGAGCACATAAATGTTCTTTATCGGTTGATCTCATCGGCATACCTATGATTGAGTATGATATAATCCTCGGTATGGACTGGATTTCGAACTATGATGCGAAGATTTATTGTAAGAATAAAGAGGTTACGATTCTTGATGATGATGATAAGGAACACCTTATCTTTAGAGCAGAATCGTCAGCACCTAATTCTTATCTAGATCCACCCCCAGTAGCTCAACTAAATTCAATTATTGAGGAGGAAGAGAATGAAATAACTTTGGGTGAGGAAAGGAATGTTCAAATAGAGGATGTACGTGTTGTGAAAGAATATGTAGATGTATTTCCGAAAGATTTACCTGGACATCCTCCAGAACGAGAAGTTGAGTTTTCCATTGATTTAATACTAGATAAAAGGCGTATATCGAAGACCCCTTATAGAATGGCCACTGTAGAATTAGTCGAACTAATGAAACAACTAGAGGAATTGAGTAATAAAGGATTTATTTTCCCTAGTGTTTCTCCATGGGGAGCCCCTGTTCTTTCTGTTAAAAAGAAAGATGGATCTATGAGGTTATGTATCGACTACAGGGAGATCAATGCTATAACAATAGAGAACAAGTATCCCCTACCTTGCATTGATGATCTATTTGACCAACTGCATGGAGCTCAATACTTTTCAAAGATTGACCGTCAATCTGGATACCATCAGTTGTGTGTGAAGAAGGAAGACATTCCGAAGACAGCATTTCGAACCAGGTACGGGCATTTCGATTTTACTGTAATGCCTTTTGGATTGTCTAATGCACCCTCTATATTAATGGATCTGATCAATAGAGTTTTCAAGGAGTATCTCCATAAGTTTGTTGTGGTATTTATTGATGATATATTGGTATACAAAAAAAGCTATGAAGATCACGAATGTCACATGCGCATTATCTTGAAGACTCTGAGAAGACATGAATTATATGGGATGTTTAGAAAGTGTGAATTCTGGCTTCTGGAGATTTCTTTTCTTGGCCATATTGTCTTTAAAGATAGAATCTCTGTTGATCCTTCTAAGACCAAGGCAATCCAAGAATGTCCAGCACCTACGAATATAACTGAGGTACATTGTTTTATTGGTTTAGTAGGTTATTATCGACATTTTGTCCAGAATTTCGCCTGGTTGGCTAACCCATTAACGAAGCTCACACGTAAAGGGGTTAAATTTTTTTGGACAAAAGAGTGTGAAGAATGTTTCGAAGAACTAAAGAGAATATTAGTCAATGCTCCTATATTGACTCTACCATCAGGGAATGATGGGTTCATTATTTATAGTGATGCATCGATGAAAGGACTTGGTTGTGTGCTTATGTAGAATGATAGCGTTATTTCTGATGCATCACGATAGTTGAAAATTCATGAACAAAACTATCCTACTCATGATATCAAGTTATCAGCTGTGATGTTTTCTTTGAGGATATGGAGGCACTACCTCTATGGTGAAAATGTGAGATTTATACTGATCACAAGAGTTTGAACTATATTTTCTCACAAAAAGAACTCAACATGAGGCAAAGGAGATGGCTTGAATTACTCAAGGATTGTGATTGTACGATACACTACCACCCGGGGAAGGCAAACAAGGTGGCAGATGCTTTGAGCAGAAAATACCATGGAGTTTTGAAAAATATGAGAATTGAAAGGGATCCAATTTTCATGGATCTAGTGAAGATGGACATGGGAATAACTTGGGAAGGTGAAACATCAATGCTTTTTCAAATGGTTGAAAAACCATCTTTTCTAGAAAGAATTAAGATTTCTCAGACCGATGATGAAGAATTTCAAAAGAAGATTAAAGCTGTGAATGATGGGAGATTGAGAGACTTTGTGTATGAAGATGGAATTTTGAAATTCGGGAAGAGGCTTTGTGTTCCCGACATACCTGATCTAAAAAGGGAATTTCTGGATGATGCTCATAGTTCCAATTTCCCTATACACCATGGGAGCACCAAAATGTATAGTTATTTGAAGAAAAATTTGGGTGAGACAACATGAAGAGGGGGATTGCTGATTTTGTGTCAAGATGTATGGTTTGTCAACAAGTGAAAGCTGGAAGGCATCATCCTGGAGGGGTCATGAAACCTCTTCCCATTCCAGAGTGGAAATGGGACAAAATTATGATGGACTTTGTTATGGGACTACCAAAGACTCCTAGAAGGAATGATGAAATATGGGTTATTGTTGATCTTCTTACCAAGTCAACACATTTTCTTGCTATAAGAGATGATCTACCACTGGAACGTCTAGCAAGAATATATATTAATGAAGTTGTGAGACTTCATGGAGTACCCCTATCGATTTTTTCTGATCGTGATCCCCACTAAACTTCATGATTTCGGAAGAGTCTTCAGAAATCCCTGGATATTGAACTTTATTTGAGCATTGCCTACCACCCTCAGACAGACGGACAATCAGAACGGACTATTCAAACCTTAGAAGACATGCTGAGATCTTTTTCACTTGACTTTCAGGGTATGTGGGATCAATATTTACCTTTGGTAGAATTTTACTATAACAATAGCTTCAATTCGAGTATTCAGATGGCACCATATGAAGCGTTATACGGAAAGAGATGTCACACACCGACCTGTTGGGATGACATTGGTGAAAGAAAACTTGTAGGCCCAGAACTAGTGGAGGAAACGATGGAAAAGGTGAAGTAATCCAAAATCACATCTAATTAGCTCAAAGTAGGCAAAAGAGCTATGCCAATAATTGAAGAAAGGATTTGTTATTTCAAGTCGGTGATCATGTTTCCTGGAAAGTATCTACATGGAAGGGAGTCATGCGTTTTGGTAAGAAAGGTAAATTGAGTCTTAGGTACATCGGATCTTTCGAAATTCTAGAACGATTTGGGGCTGTAGCTTACCGATTGGCAATGCCTCCATGTCTCTCCAAAGTTCATGATGTGTTCCACGTATCTCTATTGAGGAAATACATGCCAGAACCAATGCATGTACTCACATATGAGGAGTTAGAACTAGAACCCGATCTGTCTTATTGTGAAGAGCCTGTTAGGATTCTTGATACGAGAGAACAAGTACTGAGAAACCGGACAACGCGTCTGGTAAATGTTTTGTGGTGAAACCATAAGATGGAAGAGGCAACGTGGGAACCCGAGGAACTTATGATGAAGAACCACCTGAGTCATTTCATGTGGTAGTATTCTGGAAATTTCAAGGACGAAATTATTTGAAGGAGGGGAGAATGTAATACCCCAAGCTTATACGGTACACTTCTCTTTGAATAACGTGATATTGTGTGTTGTATGCAACACTAAGTTCTAACACACCATAACTACTCAAAATAGCCGTTATGAATTGAAATACCTAATTTTCGAAATTATATATATTTTATAATTCAAAATTGATTTCATTTTTGGATTCGTAATATCGAATTTAGCCTAAGGTGAAATTTTGGTACTTTTTGGATAACTTTAATATTTTGATGAATAGTGAAAATTAATAAATTTTAATTAAATTTTTTTTAATCGAAATAATTTATATTGATAAATTATGAATTTGAGTGGTTTTATAGTATATT
The DNA here is from genome assembly GCA_963277665.1 of Viscum album. Lineage (NCBI taxonomy): Eukaryota > Viridiplantae > Streptophyta > Magnoliopsida > Santalales > Viscaceae > Viscum > Viscum album. The sequence continues at coordinate 1,213,039,358 of OY728120.1, read as the reverse complement.
TAGAATATATTTTTACCATTTAATACAATTTTTGTCATTGGACATAATTTCACAATTAAACCGAACATAAACAAGTATCAATCTTTTGATAGTTATTATATCTTAAAAACACACTTTTTGTTTTGACAGCGGGAATTAATTTTAAATTAATTTCTGCAACTTATGTGTTTTGAATTTGGAAAAATGGATTCCATATTTGGAATCAGGATGTTCATATTTTGTAAATGGGTAACTTTTATTTTTAGACATTTTGAATAATTGCTGCGGTAAATATTTTATTTACCATGGTTAAAGGTAAATCCGGTAAATAAGGGTTAAAAAATAATATTATAATAATACAAAATTACCCTAAAACGTGTCCTAAAATTATTGGTTTATACATGTTCGATCATAGGCATCTTTGGGTCGGTTTTGAGACCCCATGGAGCCACTTGTAGGTGATAGGGACACTTTATTTTAATGAAGTTAAAATAAGTACAAAAATGACATAAGAATATATCGTTTAGAAAACCAATTTTTATATATGTTGTATTTTAGACTATAAATATTCATTAGAAAGATAAAAATATTTCCTATATAATGATATTTTATTTATAATTTTTAGACCTTAAATAATTTAATTTATTTATGACACAATGATGATGCGGTAATTACCATAATATTGACAAATTAATATAATTGATATTATAAATACCCAAATAAATAAAATTTGAGAATTTTATTGAATTAAACTAATTTACTAGGTTAATATGACATAGTAGGATTGATTTAATTGGCATTTTGCGAAGTAATAATTCTGTTATGAGTTTCAAAAAAATCAACTATTGAATAGTGTCAAAATTGACATAAAAGAGTTTTTAAAACAAATATTATATTATTAATTGATATTAAATTCCAAAATATCTATGTTTCGGACAAGAGACTTATATCATGATAAGTGTATCATTAATGGACCACTTGGGGGCACTTGGATTTATATGGTATGTTTATTAACCATATAATATAAAAATACAAAGAGACATTGTAAAAGTGAAACTAATTAACTTAGAGTTAATACTTAAAAGATAAGGTTAATATAGTAACCCAAACCTGTCTAAATTCTATTTGTTGAGTGTTTTTAAACCTATACCCACCTTAAACTTTGAATAATCAACTTTTGAGCCATTATTAACCAAATATGAATTTATTATAAATTAATATTTCTAGCTTTTTCAAAGGTGCCCCTCGCCCCTCTTATAAAAGAGCACTCCCCCTTCTCATTACTTCACACCTTCACAGCCTTTTGGATCGGCCAAAATCTGCCCCAATACTCTCCCAACATCCCTCAATACAACCTAGAGTCCTTAGTTGGATCAGAAAGTCATCGTAAGGAGCCCTTTTGATCAAATAAAAAGGAAGAACCCGAAGAAGAGGTAATGATTTCACCACCCTTTTCCAAGTTCCTTTCTTCTTCCACTTCCTCTTCCTTTATTGTTACCATTCTAAAATAATAACTCCAGTATCATATATATACTGTTATGTTATTATAAATATGTTACAACCACATTCAGTATTATATCCACCCTTGAATAACATGTCACCATACGTGCGTACGTACAGCTTACCGTCTCCACGTCGTAGTGTAATTCTTATTCAATATATTATTATTTGGATGGGTATAATAATGATGTGTAACTCATGTAAATAATAAATATAACATGATTATTATTCTGTATATATGATATACTATCCAATTATATATTATTTTAATATCAAAAGAATGATATTGTCGCTCGTGCGTACGTACGGACTACCGTCTCCACAGACGCGATGAGATTCGTTCTCTATCGTATCCATTTAAGTATAATTATCATTTGATGATTTAAAACCAATGTTTAAGGACTTTATATCATTCTATATATGAATAAGATACAACCTATCCATGAGAAACTTGTCTTACGTAACAAAACATATAAAAGAAAACGAGTAAGTTATCACCCAAAACGACGATAATACTAAGATATTATTAACAAAGAAATGTTAAAAGATCATATATTATATCATATTAATATATATGATTATTGTATAATTTAATAACAATTATTTCACAATTATATAGGTGGTTAACCTACCCTCAACCAAGGAAAAGTACAAGGTAAGGGTTTATTTCATAATCTCTTCATTATCCGAGGTTGTTTATACGTAATAATCTACTGGGACCTCTTTATCATCCACATCCATGTTTCTTAAAAATGTATTTCAAAACATTTTTACTATTTACAGGAAAATGGTTTAAAGTCATTTATACCCTTGTTTGACTTTTTATAAGTGGTTTCTAAAGGAATCTTTCCGTCGTTTTTCAAACAAGGTGCTTTTTAATCTTTTCGACAGAATTGAGGTAAGAATGTTTTTTTAACTTATACGGTGGGTGCGGTTATTTTCCGCCGTTATAAAATCTTCGAAGCTTCCCTTAAATGATTATAATAATATTTTCAAAGAAAATGATTTATCTCATAAAAATATGACTCTTAAATGATTTCAAAATAGAAAGAGATATTTCTCTAAAAAGAGTTTTGATTTCATCTATGTCAACATCCTTTGATGTATTTTACACTTATTTGAAGTTGATTTATTATGATACAAAACATCTATATTGTATTGAAGGATTTGTGATATGTCTGACTGTGGATGTGCTATTTTTATACCGTTCATAGTTTATGGTGAAAGTATTGACATATTGTATGCTAGTTTTAATACGAATGTTTATGTTATGTTTAAACCTTTTCATATGGGAATGCATTGGACATAATATGTGACGGGTGGAGCCCCTATAGCTCCTCAATGCATTGGTTGGTCTCATGAGACAAACTAGTGTCTTGGCACAAGGCCTTGGCAAAATCTTATTTGTAGTCTTGGCACGAGGCCTTGTCTATGTGGTTATGATAGTCTGGAATTATGCATTCCATCATTATGAAAGTGGTAATTGATATTGCATGTGATTATTCGATTAGTAGAATATCCATGTGAATAAGTAAATGGCATTATTTCTTTTTATTTTTTCCATACTATGTTTAAGTTCAAGTTTAAAAGTCTTTTGTTTTAAGTTATACATTTCCATAAATGTTTATTCTTAGTTATGAAAGTTTCCGCTATATTGTTATCCTTACTGGGCATTTGAGCTCACCCCTTTTCTATGTTTTATTTTTCCCAGGATGTGAAGAAGTAATTTATGAATGACCTGCAGGGATAGTATGTTGGGATATGAGTTTGGGATATGGATACTATGTTGTTGTAGTAGTTTTTCACTTTATGATGTAATGTAATACTTTATGCATATATCTAGTGTTTCCAAGGCTACTAATCCAATCGACCTTTCGAGATTTGATCTTTCTTATGATCATGCCAATGTTATGTAATAATGCACTGACTCTAGGTAACTGGGGTGGGGTCATTACATTCTACCTATGCTAACTTTGATAATATGAATTCAAAAAATGGAGTCCATTTTAAAAAATTAAAATCATTAAATTTGAACTAATTTATTTATAATTATTTCCCGTTGTCAAAATCAAAAAGCAGGGTTTACAAAAAGATAGAACTATCAAAATATTGACATGTGTTTATGTCCAATTTAAACGTGAAATTACATATAATGACCTAAATTATATTAAATAATAAAAATATAATCTAATTATACTTGAAAAACATACATATTTTTAATTTAATAATATAAATTAATTGAATAAAAAAATTTTACAATAATTAAAATTTAGTATCTTTCACTATTGATCGAAATATGAAAGTTATCAGAAAAACACCAATAATTTATCCAAATTAATTTTTTATTTCCCAATTATAAAGAAGAATTTATTTCAAAAAATATAATATATAAAAGTGTCTAATATTGGATTTAAAAATGGTTCTTTATTAAAAGGCGTAAAAATTGTCTTCATGAAAAATTATTCTTTTACCTGAAAAAATGAAATTGTTCTTACATTGTTTTTAAGAAATACATAATATGGATGTTAAAATATATATGGAATATTTAAAATAAAAAATTAAATTAATACAATTCATAACCACTATTTAACGACTAGTTTGTTATGTCGTGGGAAACTCGAACTCCATGTTGTGTGTAACGCAAACTATTGAATTACTTTAAAGAGATAACGTACTATAAAATCTAGGTGTGTTACAATGTGGGAATTATATGTTTTTATAATCCTTACAGATACCACTAGTATGAGTATTTTCATCCAGTTTTTGGATTGGATAGATCAAACTTTTTTATTTATAGGTTATATGTTCCCTTGTGTATTGTAGGTTCACTATTGATTACAAAGATCATTTTTTGGTAATAAAAAATAAATGACTTTGATTACATATTATTTACATTACTATTTTATTAGTGATATATTTCACACTATTTCAGTTTATATTACACAAACTGGACTTTTCATTATCACATATAGGGGTCTCTTATTGAGTATTATATCACACCCCATTAGGGCCTATAATGGGTACCTGGTTAGAATATATTGATATAGGTAAGAACCCATGAAGGTGACCAGTATTTGATGATTGATTCAATTATTTAATTATAAAATGGTATAAAAGGACCAATCTATATTCCCGATTTTTGTTGAATATAGATTCATTTGTGAATTTTTGTACCATTGGATACATGTATTGTATTGGATTCATGTATACCTATATTATTACATTGTAGATAGTTGGCATGAAACATCATTATATATATGAATTTCCTTTGGAATTGATTATTTGTTACTTTGATTTGTATGTTATATTTGTTTTATTTATTACTTCTTATTTGGATAGTTATTATTATACCACTGTGTTACACTCTGACATGTGGGAATAGTCTACCCACAAACACACCTTAGACTCTCACATATAGTTGGATGCCTTAGGAATACTGGGAGGCATGCTTGAGGACATGTGACCCAACAAGTCAGGGAACCATTTTGTGCCACCCAAGTCAGGATGTAACATTTGAATTATGAGAGATAGTTGATGGTTTATTGTTTAGTTATATATTTACAAAAATCCAATGATGTTATATTCTTCATTTACATCAACCTGTGATAATTATTGGTAAGAACATACATATTATATTAGTTTTCCCACCCTTCATTAAAATGTTTTATTAATATGATTATACATATAGAGTTTGTAGTAATTTTAGGTCACATAAGACATATAAATAGGATACATTTTAATTAAGGTCGAATGCATTATTCATTGGTTGTGGTATAGATGTTTTAATGGACCATTCAGACATGTTTCTATTTGTGGAGTTTTTTATATGACATGAAATTAATTGAAATATTCTATTCATGCATTATGAAACTCATTTCAAACAATATTATACATCGTCATAAAGAGTTTTCACTTACAAAATTAAAATACCTTCAATATATATATTGATATATATCTGGTGTTGGTTTTCTACCTATAGTATATTAGAGGAGTGTTCGAGGGGGATACCCCATCATGATTTCAACACATGTAGATTCCTAAAGAAGGTGGTTGAGTACATTTGTTATCAATATGGAACATATAAATTTAATGTTGTATAATTGTTGTACACAAGTATTTTTTCACCATACCTCTTTTGATTCCATAGAAGTAAGGGCACAAAAATTCTTAGCTGACAAGAAAAAAATTTTGGATTACAATTGCCAAAGAACTTTTTATGAATCCATTAGAAATAATCATTAACATTTATATATTATTAATAAATTTTTCCATTAAAACTACCGTTTTTGTTGAGGTGACCTAAATTCCAAGTATTGTTTAAAATTTTCATCCTTCTGGAATTATTTTGGACAATGTGATTTGATAGATTTTAAATATTATCAAATATCAATTTGGGGATATTCATTATTTACATATTTTCTCAAATCTATCAAAATCTATTGATTAAATGAAATGATTTAGACTTATAACTAATCATTAACACCCAATACATTTAACTATGATAAATATTGAATTAAAAATAGTATCTTTGATCTCTAATGGATTTAAATTGAGTCGCACTGTACAAACCTATATCCAAAAATTATGATAATTTATGATTAAATTTTCTATATATTTTGGTATTTTAATCTACATTATATATTATAAACATCTATGGACATAATCAAGGTATCACATAAACATCATATTATCATTTATGATCCTTAAATTTATTAAAGCATCTAATGAGTATATATTAATAATGACATGATGATAATGGCTGAGTTTATCAATTATTCACTAAAAGGAAATAATAAAATTCAAAGGCCCTGATTTAGCAAAAATACCCATATAAACAATAGATATAAAAAATAATTTAATCACTATATTTCTCATTAAAAATGTATAGGTAACATTTTTAAATTTAATGATATCACAAAATTAATATAATATAAGAATTAATTTCCTTATAACATCAATAAAATTCACATAATAATTCCTTACATGGCTATGATTATATAATTTTTGGATGAAATGATTTATGAATCACCATATTTTGTGAAAAATATTTTTACATAATATATTTATAAGGATTTTCATCTCACCAATCATATGGGAATAGGTAACACTATCTCTGATCAATATACTATCTATATTACTTATATTTAACTTTACTTTAAACATGTTCCCCATATAATAATTTTTCATTGTCATCATTTTTATCCTATTTGTAATTGGGTAAATATTCTTATAAATATCATAATAAAATAACGAAAGATATAGGTTTTCTAGAATATCTTATATTCATTATTAAAAAATGAAACCAATTTATGACTTGGAAATATCATTATATAATTAACAAATAAATGAGTAACATAAATATAAACTAGAATGCCTAATGTCCAATGTTTTCCATAGTTATAGATCATGATTGAAGAAGATCAAAAATAAAATACATTTTGAATATTTCACTAACATGTAATATACTTGGAACATGAATCCTCCTATGCTACGTAAAAAATCATCATAATCTAAATGTATTCAATCTACTTTCCCTCAAAATAATATAGAGAATAGATATGAATAAAAAATCAACATGGGTTTGAAACATACCGAATACACCAAAAAGAAGGATCACATACTTTATATAGTGTAACTATAATAAATGAATATGGTCATGCATTAGAAGACAACATTTTATTGCACTCATGCATTAATCATAAGATAAACATATTACGGTATTATGATCATCAAATTATTCAATGATCATAATATAGTCATTATGAACTATGAGAATCAATTTTGTGATCTATATAAATTATAAACCATTTGAAATGGCCATTTATTTACAATGAACCAGATACCATATATCAGAATCCATTTTTATCATTATAGAATATTCCATATAAATAAACTAACGTTGATGAAATAGAGATATTATTTTTGATGATATATATCACATATATATCATGGGATACATTATCTAAATAAATAGGACAATTTAATTCCCCATGTTTTACCTCGCATCCTATAACATACTAGATGTATTACAATGCATTAACGATTTTATGGGATAACATCAGAACTCATTTCAGAATCAACCGAATCTATTTTGGATATGGATTGTTATACTATAATTATTTTGGCATGAACTTTTTTCCAAAAAAAATTAGTCTCTATTTGAAGCCATAATTAGGTAACCCTACAAGAGATTTATGAATTATCAAAATGTATGAAATCTATAATTTATAAATTTATGAAAGGATTGAACTTTAGAAAACATCATTTCATGACATTTTATAAATTGTTAAGGTGTTAAGCTAATAAAATATAAACATATCATCATGTGAACATGAGAATATAAGTAACATCATATACATCAGATAACCAAATATACAATAACAATGTATATGAAATAGAGTAGACCGCTAAAATGGAATATGTTAATCTAGTATAAGTTGACACAATAGTTTTTGATTATTTTTGTTTTATAATTATATAGAATGATTACATAAAATTTAAATAATCCATGTTGATAGTCACTATAAATGTAACTTATCTGAGAATGACATTGAATTTCATAAATAAATCAATTATAGGACTTGATATAATTTCATTTCATACATGTGGATGAATCTCTACATAGTTAAACTCATCAAATGACATGGATAGTTACATTAGAAACCAAACACAAAATTGTTAAACATCAAGGATGTAAAAAAAATATCAAATTTTTATGGTTCATGAGCTATATTTCATAAACAAAAAAGGTAGTGAGTATTGAAAAATAATTGTACACTAATATTTCAAAAACTACATTACATTTCATTTGATAGACTTTATTTTTCTAGTCTATATAACATGTCACTATTTATTATCTCATGAATCAATAACATATCATATATGATACTATTACTCAAGTTAATCATTAAATTTATTAAAAACTATACTAATGTATAATGATTTTAAATTAAAATCAACCCATAATAGATTTTTATAAGTTTTTTTTCATTACTGGTTTTCTATATTATATGTTTAAAATACCACAATGAACGATAAATAAATATTGACATTGTTATATAATAATTACTAACACATTAGTGACTTTGTTTTAAGAATTTAATTTATTTATTTTTACTATAGTTTTTAACCGTTGGGTTCCCCCTATTTTTTTAGTAAAAAAATTATTTTTTGGTCATAAGCGAAGGTGGCGAACAGTTGGTACATAGTTAGGGGAAACTATTCACCCATACCTAGGAAACCATGTGGAAATGGTCAATTTTTTACAGGGGGACCACTCGGTTGGAACATGGTCTCTCAAACATTGAAGTTTAATTATGTGTCTTGTACTTCATTGATAGTGAGGGATGCATAGTTATTTCAAGGCACTAAAATCAATAAATGAAAACCGTGTGAACTATCAAGGTCACTAAAAACTATTTAATTACCTTTTCCCATCTTTGCATTGAATAATAAAAGGACTTTATTCTGCTCTACTTGATATTTTCATCTATTAGAGCCTCATCAAAGATTCCATGGAACAATTGAAAATCATTCTATGCGTGGTTTTGGTATTGGAACTATAACGAATAATCAATAAAGCCCTCTTCAACTATATTTCTCTTTCTTTTTGGGGTTTATCTCTACTCTTTAATGATTTCCTATTTTTACCGTGGGTTTTTTCTCTTATAGGGGGTTTGGTCAATGGGTTATTGAGGAATATATTGAGTATTGTTGTCCAATTATGCATTTATAGGGAACTATTGTGGTACGATTGTGGTTTTTTTACCTATTTATTAATGTATTAATTTATGAGGTAGTTAGTTCCATGATCTAACATTATATGAGGAGTTTGGATTTCTTTATTGAATGTATAAATGTGTTATATGGTTCTTTTTTTTGTCTGAAAAATGTTTTCAATGGTTTTTGACATGAATATGTCATGAATGGATTTTCTAAAGGTAAATGGATGTATTCTTGAATATTCATTAATGTTTTTCTTCGTTGAAATATTATATGAATTCTAAAAAAGGTGAAAAATGTGTTTTTATGGCACTTGAGTTTTGAATATGTTGAATTTGGGGTTTTAAAGAAGAATGGATTTTTTTCATGATGGATACCTTTTTCTGAACCTATAATGTTATTTGTGAATTATGTAAATTAAGGGAAGCCCAAATAAAAAATGAATTGGGTTTATGTGTGGATTTAAACGGGTTTTGGCCCATAGAAATGGTTGGATTATTTTTTTCCCTTCAGGGTTATAAATTTTTTTTTAGGATTTTTGAAAGTATTGAAAAATATATTTTTAAATGATATCTCCGTCTAAGAAATGGAATGTCATTTTGATTATGGTAAATGGTTGATTCTAGGTGATGATATGTGAAATCGGCGATTTCCTTATGTGATTATGATTCCATAAATGTTCATGTGAATGTGTTGATTTATGTGATATGTGAAGTTGAATTTGAGCACAATTGAATCCCTTGTATTTTGGTTGGAGATTTAGTACAAGCACACAAGTTTATTAAGAAGTGGATAAGGCCCTAATTCAACTATAATGAGTGATGATTTAAACACTGTATAATCATATAATATGATTATATACAACTAGGCCATGTGATTAATTCCCCTCTATTGTCTCATGCATGAGAAATCTATTGGTCTTGGATTGTGGTATTGAGATAATTGGACCATTCGATGTGATCCACTTTGATAGATATTTCAGTAGAACGTTGTTGGTAGTTGAGATTAAAAGCATTGATCGTAGAGGTATGAGGATTCTATAGTTATATTAGATTTAATTACCTATTTATATTTTCATAGTGTTTTTTTTGACATTATGCTTATGATATGTGACGGTAAATATCAACACATGATAGACCTTATTTACAATATTATTCCAAGCACTCATTTTGTGAAAAAATATTTTCATCAAAAGTGGTCTTGAGATTTTTTTCCATTAAATTATTTCTTTAATATTTTTATTATATTTATAATGAAATTTGAGGTTGATTTTTCTTCTAATGATAAATAATTTAATCATTTTATTTGGTGGAATCCTACTTGGATTTGGAACAAACCCTGCATATAAAGTGTGGTGTATGTAGAGTTTGTTATTTATGTCCCACGTAAAGGTCATATATATCATGATGGGGATAGTGGATTCAATTTCAAGTGTTCCACATCATATTGGTTTCAGTGGTGGTTTCTTGAGGTTTACATCACACATGTTACAAGGAGGCTTTTTTTGGATAATTTTTTATTCCAATTCCCTTTTCATACCTTTTTGGGTTACTGTTTAAATTTTAAACGTTAAATCAAAATATTTTTATACCATTTTTTGTTGTGGTTATCACCTACTATGATTTTTTTTCTTTTTGGTGGTTTATGATTATAGATATGGGTGAAATCATTCCCATCACATATTTTTGTACCCATGCACTACTTACCATGCCATGGGGATTGCGAACATCCTCTGGCCCATGCCATGAATCAGGTTGGATTGAATCCTTGTTTGGTTTGTGGTAAAATTAGTTTTTATGTAGGTCATGGTATTTGGGTATGGTTATTTGGGGAATATTATGAATAGATTGGATACATGATTATCAGGGATTGAGGATCTATTTTGGAGTGGGGTGTCTAGCCAGCATCTTTCCTGAAAATACTTGAGATTCCATGGGATGCTGGTATTTGGTTTTTCTTCTCCTCTAGGTTAGAATAACATGATACAGAAAATATATGGCTTCCGGGTGTAGAGTGGAATGTTTTTGATAGACGTGTTTTTATTATGCAAGTTTTTATGTTTTTATTTCAAAAGTGGTTGATATTTTATATTATTATTGAAATATTTCATAATTTGTGTTGATTGTTGTATTGATGGCTTTTCATATTATATCTTTTTCTAATAAATTTCATCCGCAAAAAACACACGAGTAGTCTTGAGAAGAGGATGGAGATTTTTCTCCCTCGATAATTATTCAGATATTAGTGGAATCATTTTGTTGGATATCCAATCATTGGTACAAATAGTGATCTCTAGATCATAATAGGTCAAATAATCCATGACAATTCTTAAAAATAAAAAATATTGTGAGTTTCTCAAGAAAAAGGCTCATTCAACACATGGGATATTAGAACCCTTGGATGTAAAGGAGTCTATTAACAAAATAGAGAGGAATTTTGTTTTCTTGATACTCATATGGTGGTCAGAGTAATGTGTTCTTACTTAATATTGGAAGGACCAAATGGTGAGTGGTCAGAATCAGTGGTGAAATCTATAAAGAGTGAGCAAATAGGTTGTAAATACTTCAAGGGTGTTTTAACCAATAATTATTTCCCAAGGTTCTTACGTTCACCATATCTATGTATTTTATGGATCATAACTAGGGAGATAAATCTGTGATGGTGTATGCTATCCTCTTTTCATTTTTAGTGTGGTACACACCTGATCTCATTTACAAAGAGTTGATAAAGGCTTAAAATTTAAAGAGGGGGTTTTGGCTATAATTCTAACCTATGGTATTTTGGTTCCTCAAGGAAACATATTCTAGGTTTTTCATTGTTCCATAATGGTAGAAATTTATAGTGGAGGAATGAACCATTTTTTGGAGTAGTGTAAATAGTGGGTATTTGTTGCTTTTCTATGAAAAAAGTGGATGTTGGATGAGAATGGAAAGAAGGGAGGTTGTAGTATAGGCCACCCATCCCTACTTCCTTCGTCCATGGTTTATTATGATGGGTCAGTTGTGTTCCACAAGTGTGTAAAAGTAGGGTATATGTGATCATCATGTTTATATCTGACCAGAACATGTCACCGATGTAGAGATCTGAGGCATTTTTAGTGACTCTATAATGTAGCGTACTGATAGTAGAGTAGTGAAGGATCTGTGTCTTTTAAGTCGATGTCATCCTGGTCAAGACTATCTTGGAAGACATGTTCTCTATAAATATGTCATGGTAGAATACATATATCTTCTTCTGGATATGTTTAGTTTAGGTCACTACCACAGGTCATTGATTTTCCCCAGGCTCGAGCTTATATAATGCAACTACATGTAGTGGATCTATCACAAGTTCAATTGGATGCATAAACTTTGATATTTTGAACTAAAATTATTTTTTACATCATATTTAGATGTTTTAATAGTTGATAATAGTTCATTTGTTTATTTTATGTCATCCCATAATTTTATGTGTTAATGTTCCCAATTCAGCTTTTGTCATATGTTATATAGTTGGTAACACCACTCGTTATGAAGTGAGAGCAGGGTTTTAGGTACCCATATAATGAACTCACTGTGTTCGGGGATGACATGGACATGTATTTATTTTTCATTGGAATGAAACGCTTTATCATAATCCTTGGTATGAATTGGATAGTTTTTTTTCAGGTTCACATCAATTGTTATAGCTTGTGATTAAATTACATTGCATCTTATGGAAGTACACTTGTTTTTATGGTGACTTGGATACTTAGTTGGGTCGTTCTAGACCTCCACTTCTAGAATATGAAATTAGTGTTAATTAGATATCTTAAATCATATTTTAGGATTATGATGGTTCTCTTGATAGTGGATTACCCCATGTTGGGGATGTGTTCCTAGAGGTTATTCCATGGGATATCTTGGGACTAAATTTGGAGCCGTATGTGGAATTCACTATTGACTTGGCACTAGGAACTTGGCTAATATCGCATCCCTCGTACCATGTGGACCCCATAAAGTTGATGGAATTAAATGTATCGTTATATTATTTTGAATCCAAAGGATTACTTCTTCCAAGAATCTCACATTGTCATTCCTTTTATCTTTTTGAAAAAATCCAATGGACCTCTCTAGTTTTTTATTGATTAATAGAAGACGCATAAGGTGACGATCATGAACAAGTACACTTTTCCTTGTAATGATTAAACATTCAATATGATTAAGGAGAAAATGTTTTTCCCAATATTTATTTGTGTTTGGGTTATCATCTAGTTAGTGTTAAAGAGGATCAATTTCCAAAAATAGCCTTCCAATGAATGTACGACCATTTTGAGTAGTTAGTCATGCATTTTGGGTTGAAAAAATATCTAGCGGTCTCGATGGAACTCCTGAAAATGGTGTTCCACCAGTATATATATTCTTTTTCTGTGGTATTTTTGGATTGAATAGTTCAGAATATAGGAGGATTATAGGGAACATTTTTGGATTGTGATGGTCAACCTTTTGGATCAATGTGTCTATATAAAGTATTCTATGTGGACATTATAGATTAGGGATGAGAAGATTCTATGCCATGTGATCACATTACAATTGGTTTCAGTAAAACTATATATGATTGGTGATGTGATGTCATGGGATCATTCAACGAAATAAATTTAAGATCAAATACTTATTGCACCTGGCATAGTATTACGGATGGGTTGTTCGGGATTTCTCCCAATGGGTTTCATCTATGACTGCACGTACTTGAATATGGGTAAATTTTAAATATACCCTAGAGTGTCAATAATATTTTGAGGAGAAGCAATTGTTGTTGAACAGAGACCCTAATTTTATCTTACCATATTTTGGAGTGTGGTATTTAGATTATTTTGTGGCTTCAGCAATAGGTCTTGTGAATGTCTGGATGCAGGATAGTCATGTGGTGTCTTATTGTTCTAAGAAACACTAAAAACATGAAAATATTTCCCAACCCATTACCTAAATCTTGATGAGGTGATTCATGACCAAATGATGGGGCACAATTTTATTTTTGGGGAGAAAGTTTTTGTTATATTATGATCATAAGAGCTTCACATACATATTCTCCCTTAATGATTTGAATTTGAGGCAGCCAAATTTGTTTGAGTACATTTTGGAGATCAATTCTGATATATTTTTTACCCAGAATGAGAAAATGTGGTGGATGATGTTTTCAGTAGGAATCTATTAGTGCAGGATTTGAAATAGTTCACTGATGAGAGAAATTTTATGTGGCTCTTTATTCATATGATCTTAGGGTTCGAGGAGTGGAATATATGTCTGCTTATGGATAATGTTCAAAAGAAAAATTACCTCCTAGAAATTATATTGTGGGATTTTATTACTGATGTTTTATGTCAGCATCCAATATAGTTTCTAAATGTTGAGAAGATACCTTGTGATTGTTCGTTTTTCCCTGAGGTAGTTTCTTGCTTCAAGGTTCACTTTGTGGTATAGTTTTAGTTGAGGAAGGTGGTGATAAAGGACCCCCACCTATATCAGCGAGACATTCATCTAGGTGATACCAATATGTACAATTATTTGTGTTGTATGTTTTGGTGGCTACATGTGAGGCAGTATATAGTCGAAACTTTGTTATAGTGTGATGCATGCCATTTGGTTAATGAAGAGAACCAAATTAACTCATGTTTTCCTCAGCTAGTGCCCAATCATACCAAGTAGTGGGATTATATTTCCATGGATTTAATTGCTAACATACCTTGTTCACCCTAGTGGAGGAATACCATATGGTTAATGATTGATTTTCTGGCCAAATAATCCCCCTTCATTCACATATGGGATTCATCCAAGGTGGATGGGATGGTTTAATTGTATGATTCGAATGTTTGAGCATTCATGGTGTTTTGATGAGAATTGATTCTAATAGAGTCCTCTATTTCTGCTTGCGTCATTAGGATGTTCATCAGAAAGAGATGGGGTCATATGTCCTGTTGACATAGAATACCATCTTTAAATCGATGGTTAGATAGTGTGGGAAAATAAAATGTTGGAATATATGCTATGGGAATGTGTTTTGAATTTTTTGGTTCATGGGATAGCAATTTAGTGGTTTCTATGTTTTCATATAAAAATAACTACCAATCCTAGAATAGAACAAATCCATTTTAGGTGATTAATGTTTGGTCCTGTCAATCTACTTTTTGTTGGGTAGAGGTGGAAAATACCTTTTTTGATATTTCTGAGCCATGTGAAAGAGATATATAATAAATATAATCTATTCATGTAGTGATTGATAGAAGCTCAAAGTATTTAAAAGTCAAATATTGATCCAAGGAGTAGACCATTAGAATTTCTTATTATGGATCAGGTATTCCAAATTATGGAACCTCCTTTGGGTTATCATCCTTTCGGTAAGAATGTGATGATTACACTGAGTAATTTCGAACCATTTGATATCACGTAGAGTATTGGTAAGGTTTCATATATGTTAGATTATCCCTACTAGTTGAAATCAATTCATGAAATCTTCTACATCTATCAATTTAAAATATACAATCCAGATTAGTATCATGTGTTGAAGTATGAATTTGGTGTTTGAGTCATATTTTTGTATGTTTGAGTAGTCAATAAAGATTGTGGATTCTCAGTAGAAATATCCGCAATGTAAGTACATTATGCTGGCCCAATTTCTATGCAATTATGGTAGTGATGTTCTTGTAAATTTGGAGAAGATGGCTTGGGCTGGTGAGGAGTATCTGATTTTTCCATTGTTCATGCATCATGTTGAATTTCATGGGGAAGAAGGCTTCCATTATCGGTAGAATTTTCACATCCTTGAATTTGATTTGTGGTATTGTATTATTTTATTGAGACTAGTAATTATCCCTTGGGTTTCCCATGTGTTTTTTGTGAAAAATTTTGAGTTTTGTATTGAATGTAGGTGAAACATGGTTGGTTCATGGTTATTGGAAAATTTCACCATTAAATAAGAACCCATGAAGCTAGTTTTCATTTTTGGATAGTGGTGAAAAAATTGTTGGTACATGATTTTTTCAACTATGCAGCCTAACCGTGAAGCATTTCCCTCATAGATAAATATGGGTTAGAATTTTCCCCACAGTTTGGAAAACTCTATAGGTAATTCAAGTGGAATATCTATGTCATTTAAACATATTCAATTACCTCTATTCCATCTTCATATTTGAATCTAAACCCTCTCTATTCCACCAACTCACAATTTTCATCAATGGTATAATCCTATAATCATACATGGAACTCCTGAGAATCATTACATGGTTTTTTTGGTTTGTTACAATAAGTAATAATCAAGTAAGGCATCTTCCACTTGATTTCAATCTCATTTTAGGGTTCTTCTTCCTGCTTTATTGAGTTCCTATTTTATATGGTATTTTTGAACTAAAAGTTGAATAGATCGAGGGTAGTTAGGGAAAATATGTAGAATTAATGTTTAATATTTCCTTAATTGGGTCTTTTGGGGTTGTGGTTGTGGTTTCTTATCGATTTTCAGATGTTTCCATGTGTCTGGAAGGTGGATTCATGATCTTATATTATTAGATGATTTTTTTCCTGATTTCATGAATTTATAAATGTGTTTTTTCGATTTCTTATGTTGAACGAAAGTATTTTTTTTATACTTTTGAAATGAATATATGTGAAAATGGATTTTATAATTGAAAATGGTTTTGTTTTTTGTGTGTTTCATTTTTGTGATTTATGGAAATGTTATATGGATTGTTCAAAATAGGAAAAAAATTGAAAGGCACATTAGGTGAAAATGGGTATAATGTGTAATTTTCAAGAGGAATGGATTTTGTGCAATGATTAATACCATGTTGTGAACATTTAATGTTAATTTTGAATTGTTTAAATTCTAGAATGAACATTTTCAATATGAATTTGGTTTATGTGGGGATTTTAATGGGTCATAGAACCTAGAAATGATTGGATTTTTTGTGTGTGTTCATTATAGTGTTTCTAAATGTGTTTTCATGATTTATTACCATGTCTATAAAATGTTTTTTAACTTTAGTTTGGAGTGTGAAAACTATAATGTTGTTTTGATTATTGAAAATTGTGGATTCCATGTGATTATTTGTTTGAGAAGTGATTTCCAGGTGTACTTATGATTCTTGGAATGTGCATGTGATTGTGTTTATTTTTGTGATTTGTAAAATGGAATATTATAAAAATGTAACCTCATATATCTAAGTGAGAGACCTATAAATAGTATGCTACTTGATTCAGATATGTCTGAGTCCCATATTCATCTTTCTGTATTAACAATTACAACACCAACTAAACTTATGATATGATCGGAGACCACTAGGAATTGGGATTTGTTCTGTTGTAGTGGCTCATACATAAGAAAAATATTGGGTTTTCTTTATGATATAGAAACCATTTGACCTTTTCATGGGATCCCCTCTAATGTACTGAACACTATAATGTTTTTTGTTATTGAGTTGGTGGATCATTATCACTAATGTATGATGATTCTAGAGTCCCATTAGATATCATTACATTTAGAAATATTCTCATGGTTCTCTTTTGTAAAATTATGGTTATGAGATATTGTGGTAGTCATAGGAATATGGTTTTCTTTTTGTACATTCTTCATTAAAGAAATTTTTTGGTGAATTTTTTTCTTGAAAAGTGTTTCTTGAGATGGTTTTCATAAAAATATTATTTGTTTCATGTTTTAAATATTTTTAATTAACTGTTCATGTTTATTTTTCATCTAATGTTATGGATTTTAATCTTTTTTTTGGGTGGCTTCCTACATGAATTTTCTTCACACCCTTCATACACGTTTGGTTGAATATAGACTCGGTTATTCATGAACCATGTAAAAGAAAGATTTATTGTGAAGGTGATGGTGGATTCAGTTTTTAGTGGTCCAATTATTGCAATTGTTAGTGTAGGTGGATTAAGGGTTTTGTAAGTATTATTTTAGGGAGTTTTTTTTTCAGAGAACTATTGGTTTTTGTTTTTTATTAAATTTTTAGATTTACGTTTATGTTGTAAACATTAAATATGAAAATTCATTCACCTAATTTGGTTATGGTTATAGGTTTGTGTGATGTTTAATCTTGAATTCAATTTATGATTATAATGTAGTGAATTCATTACCATAGCATTTTATTGATACCCAAGAACTAGTTTCTAGCCTGTGGGGATTATGAATGTCCTTTAGGTCATTCCAAAAATCTAGTAAATTATCGGGTTATATGGAACCCAAGATTGGTTAATGACAATGATTCATTTTACAAAAATTACATATAATCTCTCACATATTTAATACTAATAGGAATAACATAACTTTTTTGTTTTTTCAGCAATAATTATTTCATCAGTTGATTTAGAATATTTTCTACAATAAAAATACTATGGATATGCACATCACCCTAATAAATGATCCCTTAAATGAGATAGTGTTTTTGAAATATATGTTTAGTCATCTTGTGAGACCATGGTTCCTTTTAATACAAAACATCAATGTTGTTTTCAATGTAATTATGAATTTATCCTTCTATGCATGGACGTACAAAATTCTTTGTAATGAAACTATTCATCCAAAAAATATCCTATATATTTACTTTTATAATGATATAATCTAACACTATTATTAAACATACCATAGTGGATTATTTGAAAATAAACAAATTATAGAATGTATATTGAGGAAAAACTGGAAACTATATTAAGAAATCATATAATCAATTTCATAATGAAAACATTCATAGCTATAATCCATTAAAATGATCTTACCCTCACATAACAATTTGAAGAAAATATAATAACTTAATAATATTTAATAAAGTATGGTCATCATATAATGTTTATTATTCTAATATATAATGGGTTGGAATCTTATTGTAATGATCAAAGCATAGGGAAAATTGTTTTTATTACATAATATGATATGAAAGTTAGATTTTATTGAGGGGACATCATAAAATTGTTCACTCCTTTATAAATGTATAAAAGGATATATAATAATCCTATAAACCTCCCAAGTAAGTAATTAATAATAGATATTTTTATATATGTCTATTAGTGAATTAGATAGTGTTTTAGAGGCTTAATATGAGAATAAATCCAATCTTAAGCATGGAATACACTAATATTTTTAAAAGATTGTTTTACTACCTTTTGATGGCATCCCATTTTTAAATCTATATTTAGAAAATTTTATAATCTATGTTTCTCAAAATAAACTTATTTTTTATGATTCGGACATAAAAATTTACTTTGTACGAAATTGTGGTATTTTTCCGACAAAGTTCATTTTTTAATGAATAGTGAAAAATGTTGTATTTTAATTCAAAACCTATTTTTAATATAATTTATTTATAGGATTAGATTATCTTTTGAATTGGTTTTGAACTGAAATTAGAATATATTTTTACCATTTAATTCAATGGTGTCCATTGGAATCAATTTCACATTGAAATTTGACTTAAACTCGTGTCAATCTTTTGATACTTATTGTTTCATAAAAACACGCTATTTGTCATGACAGTGAGAATTAATTATTAAATTAATTAATGTAACTTATATGATTTTAATTTTGTAAAATAGACATCATTTTTTAATTCAGAATATCAAATATAGCTTAGGGTGAAGTTTTGGTATTTTTCTGAAAAACTTCAATTTTTGATGAATAGTGAAACCACTAAGTGGTAGTTAAAGAAACTTATTTTTCGTTTAAATGAGACATTGACAATTTTGTGATTTAATTTTCAAAAATCTGACATACATGGTTGTCATTAAGAAGTAAAATGTGGTTCAATGAGATTAAAATAATTTTTTGGTGAATAGTATCTTTTAAGTTTTTAATCGCGATTAGAGGTAATTAGTGTAATTTAAGGTAAAAATAATGTTATAATAAAATGAAAATACCTAGACACATGTCCTACCCTTATTGGATGTGTAATGTCAGACCAATACAAGCCATGGGTCATCTTGGGAACCCCATGGAGCCACTATGGTTGGGAAATGACATAAATAACTTTTTATTTAATGTTAAAATAAAAATGACACTAACATGAGTTGTTTTACTAAAACAATTTTTAAATGGGGTTATACAAGTCATATTTTTTACTATAAAATTAATTATAATTCTAAAAAGATTTAAAACATCATGATTGTTTTTTTTATAATTTTTATACATTATATAAATAAAATTATTTATGACATCATGATGATGCAGCAATTACCTCATTAATAAAGGATTTAAATAAGATGAAAAGATAATGTACAATATATGACATATACATGTCCAAAACCTATTGGATGGGTGGATTTCAAACCCTTATCACCTTAATCTCGAATTAAATCAATGTGGGACCTTTTGAATCCGAAACTCATTTTTAAATAAAGTAACATTTCTTTACTTTTCAAAAGTGCCCCTCCTCTCCTCTTATAAAAGGCCCCCTCCTCTACCTCCTTACCCACACTTCCAAAGCCTTTGGCTCGGCCAAACCCTACCCATTTTGTCTCTACACTTCCCTATCTTACTCCTTGAAGCCTCACATTGGGAATAAGTCTTCCCAATGAAGCCTTTGAGTTCAAATCAAAGGGAGTGACCTGATTTTAAGGTAATGTCTTCACTTGTGTTCTTTTGTTTTATTTTGCTTCTCCAGCCCCCTAAACTATTTTTATTCATTTATTTCGTAACAACTATAGTATCTTCCATATACTAGGATGTTGTTATAAGAAGGATTCTAGCTACAATTACACACACCTACATCTAATGGTTAATGAATATATTGTTTCCGTTGATGGCGAATTTCTGCCTCCCGAAACGATGATTGTTCAAAATTCTTTTAACACCTTAAAATGTGGCCATTAAGATGGAACTATATTTATATATGATATATAATATGTTTATGTTTTCCTTAAGCTTCTGAATTTATTATTTTGGGCATACCTTTATGGTTTCCATTAAGGGTAAACGCGATATCTTCATTCAAGGAAGTGCGGACTACAGCCCCCTCAATGTGATTTGATTCGATAATACCATATGTGGGACGTATAAAGGATGGAGTTATGATATTATATATGATATTACACTGTAATTATAATATACCATTATATCATTATGATTCTATTTCATAAAATACGAAATAGAAATGGAAGCAGTGTTCATGCGTACGTACGGCTTACCGTCTCCATGAACGGTGCATTTCATTTCTTACCTATAAATGTTATGTAATATTATAAATGCATGCATGTACTGGATATATATGATATCTACATCATGAATACCATTCTGGATATAATGTATACATCAACAACTTGTAATTATAAAGGGTTTATTTTTTACTCAAGTACCAATGATCGTTAAAACGACTGTTATTAACTTCAATAATTACATAGTGGTCATGACGTGGAAATAAGTGATATAAAAGGAATAATGAACTTGAAAAAGGTTCTTAAACAAGTAGAAATTAACTCATGTTTATTATTCAGGAGATTAATGAACGAATGAGTCAAGTCGGACCCGAGGTATGGGACTTCATCTCAATCTCCTTTCATTGAATAATATTTTGTTTTATTCACAACCTTCTTTTATACATTGTATAATCCCCTTTGACTTTTACATTTATTCAAAAGGAATATTTTTTATACGAAGCATTTACTAAATGACAAAAGGGAATGTTTTTGTCGTACGTATGCGGCGACAATGACTTCTCCACCACCATGACCATTATTTGAGTTTCGGATTCCTCTACAAGCCATACCGTTTTTAAAAGAAAAATAAATACCCTATTTTAATTTTCTTTTATTTTGGTATTGAAAATGGTTTTCATATAGTTTTGATTATATCAATGTGTTTTATTGATATCTTGTGATTGAAATGTGGAAATGATATGTTTCCTTTATGTATGTTTTATGTGATACGATTATGTTATGGTTCTTGGGCTTTATTATGAAGACGGGTGGTTCCGTGATAAACTAAGGGCGGGTGAGCCCGATATAGATCTCCAAAGCAATGGGTAATGCGATTGAGTGAAACGTTAATGTTTCTCCAAATAGATTTAGGGAATATACTGTGATTGGTATTCCAAACGTAACCAAGAGGGTTACTCCCTACGTACGAATCTTATGAATGCCTCAAGTTACCTTTATGTCTTATGATTTATATAATTTATTCATGATATGATGAATTATGTTAAAGTGCCTATGTTTTATGCGTAAAGTATGATTTCATTCTTATGTATATATGAACTCATGTTTCCTTTCCATATTTTTATAACCCTTACTGAGCTCTTTATGCTCATCCCAAGTTTTTTTGAAATGTTTTTCACAGGACAAGGGAAAGGTACATGATATGATGATAGTGTCAAGGAAGTGTCAAGAAAGAATCCATGTTTTATTTTAAATAGGTTTTCGTTGATGGGAAAAATGAATACTATCTCTTATGTAGCCACTTTTCTTAAATGTGGAATGTAATACATGTTTTATGATCTAATTCTCTATAACTCTAAACCTGAAAAGATCCTCAAGGTGTAATATTTTAATAACTCAAGATTAAGTAAGGTTAAGGTCGGGGCCTTATAGTTGGTATCAGAGGTCAGTTTAGATAACTTTAGGAGTTAGAATTCTATTAAATTATTATCCAAAAATATTTTTTTTAAATGATATAGCATTTGAAGATTACCATGTTGCTTCAACTAAGACATGTTTGCTCAGAATGGTTTTCAACAGAGGAAACTGGGAAGCAGTTATAGGAAGGCACACATAAGGAAATAACCTTCCGAATCAGCATCCTGAGATGGTCGGAATTTGAACTGAATAGTTTGTTTTAGTAATGTCATAGTTGACTCAATAGATAAATGGTGGTGGTATCCATGCACGAGATCATCCAGATCAACCGCAGAGGAACATGTCAGTGGTGGAACATTTCATGAGGCAACATCCCCCATCATTCAGAGGATCATCTGACCCTCTATTAGCTGATGGGTGGATTAAAGCACTTGAGAAGATTTACGATATCATGGGGTGTTCAGACAATCAAAAGGTTAGTCTTGCTATTTACTGTTTGGATGGTGAGGCAGATCAGTGTTGGTCGATGGTTAAAAATATCAGGGTTGCTGATGAGATTGATGATATTGACTGGGATGAATTCAAAGGTATGTTTCTTGAGAAGTATTTTCCTAAGGCTGTTCGACTTAGGATTGAAAAACAATTATGGGAATTGAGGCAGGAGGAAGACTCAGAGGCTCCCTATGAAAAGAGGTTTACTCGATTGGCAAGGTATGCTCCAAATTTTATCTGAGACCTTGATAGAAAATCAATCATTTTTACTCAGGATTAAAACCAAAATATTGAAGGGAATTAGCTTCTCGTGAGTTTAAAAGTTATGAAAAGCATGTTCGATGTGCTGAGAAGGTGGAAATGGAGTTTGCCGATGATCAAGTGTTCTATAACCACCAGCAGAAGAAGAGACCGAGGTGGCAGGAGAAAGGGAATAATTGTTCAAAAAAGTCTGATGGTAAGAAAACTATGTTTCCAGTTTGTGATAAATGTGGTAAAAGGCATGCTGGGGAATGTCTTCTGAATTATGGAAAGTGTTATCGATGTGGTAATATTGGACATAAGGATCGTGATTTCACTGAAAAAGATCAAGGTGATGGTAAGTCCAAATTTTATTTACAGTTAGTGAAATATTTTAAGTGCAATGAGATGGGTCACTATGTAAACGTGTGTCAGACAAAGAGCTTGAGTGATGGGAAGCAGTTAGACTACAAGCAGAAAGGGGTGGTCAAATCCTTTGCAACTACTTCAGCAGATGTCGGGCCATCAAATGAAGTTGTATCAGGTACTTTGTTTGTTTTTTCAGATTATGCCAGTGTGTTGTTTGATTTGGGGTCCACACATTCTTTCATCTCTGAAACCATTTCTAGTAAAATGGGAACACCATATCAAGAAATGACTCCTGAACTTGTGGTAAAAACACCTGGGGGGAATGTTGAGGCAAAAAGAATTTATAAGAATCTTCCTATCCTTATCTGTGGAAAGAACCTACTTGAAAACCTTATTGTTCTACCTCTAATAGAGTTTGATGTTATCCTGGGTATGTATTGGCTCTATATTTACCATGCTAAGATTGATTGTATAGCTAACGAAGTTTCTTTTAAGAAAGAATTTCAGTTTGGGTACAAGAATGATCCCTTACTGTTTATAACTTATCAAGAGGTCGAGAAACTTGTAAAAGATGGAAAAGATTGTTACCTTGCACATATTGTTGAAAACAAGGGAACTGTTCAGATTAATGATGTGCCAGTGGTAAATGAGTATCCTAATGTTTTTCCTGATGAGTTGCCTAGAATAATACTAGATCATGAAGTTGAATTTACTGTTGATTGAGTTCCTGATGCTAAGGCAATTTCAAAACCCCCTTATCGAATGGATCAAATTGAACTTTTAGTGTTGAAGGAGCAATTGCAAGATTTATTAGTGATAGGTTTCATTCGACCAAGCACATCACCATGGGGTGCTCCTGTTTTATTTGTTAAAAAGAAAGATGGTTCTATGAGACTTATCATTGATTATAGAGCCTTGAATAACATCACTGTTAAGAACAAATATCCTTTGCCTCATATCGATGATTTGATTGATCAGCTCCAGGGAGCTCAGTTTTTTCAGAGATTAACCTGAGATCGGGGTACAATCAGCTAAAGTTGAAGGTAACAGATGTTCCCAATACTGTGTTTCGTACAATATATGGACATTATGAATTTGTAGTAATGCCTTTTGGGATAACCAATGCACCTATTGTATTCATGGTCATAATGAATTGAATTTTCCTTGAGTTCATGGATAAGTTTGTGGTGGTTTTCATTGATGATATTTTGGTGTTTTCTAAAAGTATAGAGGATCATGAAAGAAATTTAAGTGTTGTTTTTCAAACATTAAAAGAAAAATAAATTGTATGGGAAATTCAGAAAGTGTGATTTTTGGTTGCAACAAATTTCTTTCCTTGGTCATATTGTTTCTAAAGATGGGATAACTATTGATCCTACAAAAACAAAGGTTGTGGAAGAATGGACAAGACCCAGAAATGTAACTGAGATTCGTCGTTTCCTTGGTTTGGCAGGCTATTACCAAAGGTTTGCTAGAAATTTTTCATGGTTATCTAGTCCAATGACTAAGCTAACTCAGAAGGGTGTTAAGTTTATCTAGACAAACGAATGTGATGATTGTTTTCAGGAATTGAAAAGAAGATTGGTGAATGCTCCAGTTTTGGAACTACCTTCCAGGAATGGGGAGTTTGTTATCTATAGTGATGCTTCATTGAAAGGAATTGGTTGCGTCTTAATGAAGAATGACCGGGTAGTTGCTTATGCTTCACGACAGTTGAAAAATCATGAGGTAAATTACCCTACACATGATTTAGAATTAGCTGATGTTGTTTTCACTTTAAAAATTTGGAGGCATCATTTGTATGGAGTAAAGTGTGAAATATATACCGATCACAAATGTTTAAAGTATATATTCACTCAGAATGAATTGAACATGAGACAGAGGAGATGGCTAGAATTAATCTTGGATTATGATTGTACAATTCATTACCATCTGGGAAAAGCAAATAAAGTGGCTGATGATTTGAGTGAAAAAATTAATGCTTCATTAGCAATGTTGCGTTCGAAACGTGATCCTTGGGTTAAGGATTTGAGGAACTTTGGCATAGAATTTGTTGGTGCAGGATGTTATTCTATTTTGTTTCAGGTATCATTGAAATCTTCTCTATCAGACAGAATCAAGCAATCACAGAAGCAAGATATTGAGTTGTAGAAAAAGGTAGAGCTAGTTCAGAAATATAAGTTTCCTGAATTGAACATTGATAATGATTGCGTTTTGAGATTTGGGAAGATATTGTGTGTTCCTTGTGATTCACATTTGAAAGGAGAGTTGTTATGTGAAGCTCATAGTTCTTCATTTTCAGTTCATCCTTGCAGTACTAAGATGTATAGAGATCTGCGGGAGTATTACTGGTGGGATGGAATGAAAAGAGATATTACTGATTTTACTGTGAAGTGTTTGACATGTCAACATGTTAAAGTAGTGTGGCAGTTACCGAAAGGGATGTTTCAGCCTTTACCAGTGCCAGAGTGGAAATGGGAGAATATATCCATGGACTTAATTATGGGATTTCCGAAGACCCCCCGAGGTAATAATGAAATATGGGTTATTGTTGATCACTTGACTAAATCTGCTCATTTTCATTCTATACAAGATACTTTTTCCCTAGATCAACTTTCCCGTTTGTATCTTAAAGAGACAGTGAGGTTACATGGAGTTCCCCTCTCCATTGTATCTGAACATGATCCCAGGTTCACTTCTAACTTTTGGAAAGGCCTTCAGAAGTCGTTGGGTACTGAATTAAATTTTAGTACAGAATTTCATCCTCAATCAGATGGGCAGTCAGAACGATCAATTCAAACATTGGGGGATATGCTACGTTCTTGCTCTATGGATTATCTGGAAAGTTGGGAGAAACATCTTTCTTTGGTTGAATTTTCATATAATAACAGTTTTCATTTCAGTATACAGATGGCACCATTTGAGGCATTATATGGGAAGCGGTGTCGAACTCCAGCTTTTTGGGATGAAGTGGGTTAAAGAAAGATGATGGTACCAGAATTGGTAGAAGAGTTGGAAGAAAAAGTTCAGCTGATACAGAAACACATGAGAACAGCTCGGAGAAGGCAGAAGAGTTATGCGGACAATAGGAGGAAGGATCTATCTTTTGAGGTAGGTGATCATGTTTTTCTCAAAGTCTCACCATCGAAAAGTGTGATGCGATTTGGTAAGAATAGAAAGCTGAGTCCAAGGTTCATTAAACCATATGAAATTCTGGATAGAGTTGGATCAGTTTCATACCATGTGGATTTACCTCTGAGTTTATCTTAGGTACACAATTTTTTTCATGTTTCTATGCTGAGAACGTACATGCCAGATCCATCTCATGTTTTAGTCCAGAGGTAGTTCAGCTGGAAGAGAACCTATCTTATGAGAAAAAACCGGTCCAAATTCTTGACAACAGGGAGCAAGTGTTACGAAATAAGGTGATTAATCAGTTAATGGTTTTTTGGAAAAACCACAGGATGGAAGAGGCAACATGGGAATCTGAAAATGCAATGAGGGATAAATACCCCCACTTATTCGATATGTAAATAAATTGCGGGGACGAAATGTTCTAAAGGGGGTAAGGATGTAACATCCCAAGTAAGTAATGAATAATATATATTTTTATCTATGTCTATTAGTTAATTAGATAGTGTTTTAGACGCCTAAAATGAGAATAAATACAATCTTAAGCATGGAATACACTAAGATTTTTAAAAGATTGGTTTACTACCTTTTGATGGCAAACCATTTTTAAATCTATCATTTTACAATTTTATAAGATATTTTTGTCAAAATAAACTTATTCTTTATGATTGGGGCATCATAATTTACTTTGTGTGAATTTTTGGTATTTTTCCAATAAAGTTCATTTTTTATTGAATAGTGAAAATGTTGTATTTTAATCAAAAAATATTTTTAATCTAATTTATTTATATGATTAGATTATCTGTTGAATTGGTTTTGAAGTGATATTATAATATATTTTTACCATGTAATCCAATGTTGGTCATTGGAATCAATTTCACTTTTAAATTGGACTTAATCTGGTGTCAATCTGTTGATACTTATTGTTTCATAAAAACATGCTATTTGTCATGATAGCGGGAATTAATTATTAAATTAATTAATGTAACTTATATGATTTTAATTTTTTAAAATAGACATCATTTTTGAATTCAGAATATCAAATATAGCTTAGGGTGAAGTTTTGGTATTTTTCTGAAAAACTTCAATTTTTGATTAATAGTGAAACCAGTAAGTGGTAGTTAAAGAAACTGATTTTTCGTTTAAATGAAACATTACCACTTCTGTGATTTGGTTTTCAAAAATCTGACATACAAGGTTTTCATTAAGAATTAAAATGTGGTTCAATGAGATTAAAATAGTTTTTTGGTGAATAGTAACTTTTAAGTTTTTAATCGCGATTAGAGGTAATTAGTGTAATTTTAGGTAAAAATAATGTTATAATAAAATGAAAATACCTAGAAACGTGTCCTACCCTTATTGGATGTGTCATGTCCGACCAAGAAAATCCATGAGTCAACTTTGGGACCCCATGGATCCACTTTGGTTGGGAAATGACATAAAAAACTTTTTATTTAATGTTAAAATAAAAATGACACAAACATGAGTTGTTTTACTAAAACAATTATTAAATGGGCTTATACATGTCATATTTTTGACTATAAATATTAATTAGAAATATATGAATATTTCCAACGTAATGATATTTTTTTTATAATTTTTAGACATTAAATAAATTAAATTATTTATGACATCATGATGATGCGGCGATTACCTCATTAATAAAGGATTTAAATAAAATAAAAAAAAATTTAAAATCTATGACATACACATGTCCAAAACCTATTGGATGGGTTGATTTACAACCCTTATCACATTACCCTTGAATTATATCAATGTCGGACCTTTTGAATCCAAAACACATTTTAAAATAAAGTAACATTTCTTTACTTTCCAAGAGTGCCCCTCCTCTCCTCTTATAAAAGGCCCCCACCTCTACCTCCTTTCCCACACTTCCAAAGCCCTTGCCTCAGCCAACCCCGGACCATTTTGTCTCTCCACTTCCCTCTTTTACTCCTCGAAGCCTCACATTGGGCAGAAGTCTTCCCAAGGAATCCTTTGAGCTCAAACCAAAGGGAGTTACCCGATTTTACGGTAATGTCTTCACTTTTGTAATTTTGTTTTATTTTGCTTCTCCAACCCCCTAAAATCTTTTTATTCATTTCTATTGTAACAAAACCAGTATCATCCATATACTAGGATGTTTTTAAAATAAGGAATCGAGCTACACTTACACAAACCTACATCTAATGGTTAAAGAACATACTGTTTCCGTGGATGGAGAATTTCTGCCTCTAGAAACGATGATTGTTCAACATTCTATTAACACCTTCAATGGTGGCCATTAAGATGAAACTATATTTATATATGATATATAATATGTTTATTTTTTTCTTAATCTTCTGAATTTTTCATTTTGGGCATTCCTTTATGGTTTCCATTATGGGTAAATGCGATATCTTTATTTAAGGAAGTGCGGACTACCGCCCCCTCAAAGTGATTTGATTCGTTAATACCATATGTGGGACGTATAAAGGATGGAGTTATGATATTATATATGATATTACACTGGAATTGTAATATACCTTTATATCATTATTATTCCATTTCATAAAATACAAAATAGAAATGGAAGCAGTGTTCATGCGTACGTACAACTTACCGTCTCTATGAACGGTGCATTTCATTTCTTACCACTAAATGTTATGTAATATTATAAATGCATGCATGTACTGGATATAAATGATATATATGATATCTACATCATTAATACCATTCTGGATATAATGGATACATTAACAACTTGTAATTATAAAGGGTTTATTTTTGACTCAAGTACCAATGATCGTTAAAACGACCGTTATTAACTTAAATAATTACATTGTGTTCATGACATGGAAATAAGTGATATAAAAGGAATAATGAACTTGAAAAAGGTTGTTAAACAAGTATAAATTAAATCAAGTTTATTATTCAGGATATTAAAGAACGACCGAGTCAAGTCTGACCTGAGGTATGGGACTTCGTCTCAATCTCCTTTCATTGAGGCATATTTTGTTTTATGCACAACCTTCTTTAATACAGTGTATAAACCCCTTTGACTTTTACGTTTATTCAAAAGGAATCTTTTTTATATGAAGTTTTTACTAAACTACAAAAGGGAATGTTTTTGTCACACGTATGCGGCGACAATGACTTCTCAGCCACCATGACCATTATTTGAGTTTCGGCTTCCTCTACAAGCCATACCGTTTTTTTAAAAGAAAAATAAATACCCTGTTTTACTTTTCTTTTATTTTGATATTGAAAATGGTTTTCATAATGTTTTTATTATATCAATGTGTTTTATTGATATCTTTTGATTGAAATGTGAAAATGTTATGTTTCCTTTATGTGTGTTTTATGTGATATGATTATGTTATGGTTCTTGGGCATTATTATGAAGACGGGTGGTTCCATGATAAACTAAGGGTGGGTGAGCCCGATATAGCTCTCCAATGAATTGGGTAACGCGAAGGAGTGAAACGTTAAGGTTTCTCCAAAGAGATTTAGGGAATACACTGTGATGGGTATTCCAAACGTGACCAAGAGGGTTACTCCCTACGTAAGAATGTTATGAATGCCTCAAGTTACCTTTATGTCGTATGATTTATATGATTTATTCATGATTTGATGAAGTATGTTAAAGTCCCAATGTATTATGGGTAATGTATTATTTCATTCTTATGTATATATGAACTCATGTTTCCTTTCCATATTTTTATAACCCTTACAGAGCTCTTTATGCTCATCCCAAGTTTTTTCGAAATTTTTTTCACAGGACAAGGGAAAGGTACATGATATGATGATAGTGTCAAGGATGTGTCAAGAAAGATTTTAAATATGTTTCTATTGATGGGAAGAAGGAATACTATATCTTATGTAACCACTTTTCTTAAATGTGGAATGTAATACATGTTTTATGATCTAATTCTCTAAAACTCTAAACCTGAAAAGTTCCTCAAGGTGTAATCTTGTAATAACTTAAGATTAAGTAAGCTTTAATGCCGGGGCCTTATAAATTAACTCCATGAAACATAATTAAATAACCCTTCAAAGAGTTTTCCATCATTGACATAGGTGTTCGAGATTCGTAGGTGCAAAATGTTCTTCTCTCATTCCATGATGGCAGAGGAAACCATGTCGGTCCCTCCACCTCTGGTGGGGGAGGGACCTTCTTCATCCATCAAAAGAGGAGTGTCCCCTTTACCCACCTTCTCCATCCCCTATTCTCTTCCTCCATTCTTGTAATTCCCTCTCGTCCATAATATTCCAGATATATACTATGGAAGACCTATTCTGCAGCTATCACTAGAGGAGTTCGATTGAGCCTCAGCTCTCCTTAATCAGACATTTTTAGATCGTTCTCTCAGAGACATTCATCGGTTGACTCATTTGACAGGATTGTTTTTTTAAAATGGGAATTACAGTAAAGGGGTTTCATAGGATTTCTCGATAACAAGAACATAATGATTTGGTTTGTGTCTGAGGAAGAATGGATCAAAGCATGTTCCAATGCTCCTCACAGTTATAATGGGTTTTGTTTCAACCTATTATGTTGACCCTACGAATTCCACATGAAGCACGAATCCAATTCTGTATCCATATTGGTGAGTTTTCTAAACCTTCCCCATCCATTCCAAAACCCTACTATTGTTAGGATGCTTGGGAATCTAGTAGGGAGGTAAATGTGCTTGGATTATTGCACCAAATTTGGGTGTCATCCGGTTAACCCTCATATATGTGATGGTGTTGATGCATCCTAGGTACCTCCTGATATCATTTGGATCACAGTTGAGAATGAATATTGTTGTCAGTAAAATGGATTCCATGACTCATGGGTGGATTTCTGCTCTGATTATAATCTGTTAGGGCATTCGTTGTCATTCAGCAGGAAAGGGTCTAGGCTGCATGAGAAGGTTTGGGAAAAAGGCAATGTTCCATTTTTCAAAACCCTGGGGCCTGTGTTTATTGATCAGTTGACTCAAATACTAATGGAAGTTATGCAGGAGAAATGGATTTTGAGAGAGGAGATGGATTCTGGTTTTGTGGACCAACCGATATCTATTGCCTCTCAAGGTGGCAGTGGGCACACTATATTGTAGAATAAATCAGAGGAAATCCCTAAAGCCTTGGGTGCCTTCTATGAGGAGGTTGTACGTTATAAAATTAGTATCAATGATAATGAGAAATAGTCTATTACATTATAACCAAGAGGTGAAAAACCTATAGATTGTAATGATTCACCTAAGTAGGGATATATAGTGAACATGGAGGGAAAACAATAGGTTGAATCTCAGCTGATATTGGTTCAAGAAAGGATTTTAGATGATTCTAATAGGATGTTGGATACTGAGAGAACCCATTTAGAGATGGTGGGGAATTGGGTTGTAGGACTGTTTCAATTAATGGATACCAAAAAAATATGTAATATGTTAGTCGGTCGGGATGGCCTAGCCCAGGAACAAGTGAATGTCATTGTATCTCGAAGAACATAAGGGTCATATATATATGAGGTGATCCCTGGTCGGGACTCAGGAGCTATCACCTTGACTTAAAGGATGAGGAACAAAGGGTGCAAGGACTACTTTTCTCTTCCAAATACAATTGGAGACCAGGTCATGTAATAAATTTACATCCAAAGAGTTGCAATGTGGGCATGAAAACATTGTTAATATGCAGAGGAGTCCCGTGGGAAACCCCTTTCTTTTGATCCAAGAGGATGAGAATTTGGTTGGGTATCTTTACATCAAGTCTACACAAGAATAGGTAGACAAAATTATTGGTAGGGCACTTCAGGTGGATTTCAATTGGGAGTAAGCAGAATTAGATGACCAGAAGAACCAATTTTTGATAAGGGGTTTCAAGGAAGAGATGATAATTATATAGGAATATCCTCAAACATGGGATAAGCTGGCTGATCACTTTGAATATGTCACGACCCATTCTCGGGGACCGTGCCGTGACTACCCCAAGCCCGCCTTTAATAGGCAAGGGGCTGGTGACTAGCACCAAAGGCATAAATCTCGATGACTGGGAAGACATTGCCTTTGTAAAAGTAAACAAAACACCACAGAGTACAAGCGGAAGTAATACACTAAGTACATGGGCCAGAATACAAACCCAACTGAATGTACAGCTATAACTGAATGAAAGTATAACTGAAAAGACAAATAGCTGGAAGAAAAGAAGCAGCTCCTGGGTCGTCCACCTCGGATCCTACCTAAAGGGTAGGTATTGATAGCGCAGCTCCTGGATCATCCGCCACAGATCCTGCCTGAAGGGTAGGTACAGATAGACTCCACAATGCTCTTTCCTGTCATCCTCCTTCGAGTATCGTCTCGCTGTGAAGTTCAACTCTAGAAACTGACTCGTCGTGAGTTCCACCTCTGGGTATCATCTAGTCCTCGAACACTCGGCCTCCGTCAGCACTGATTGTCATCTGCAACCAACACAACAAGGTGCAGGCATAGCTCGTGTAGGGGTGAGTATAACGATACTCAGTAGGGTCCCAAAGACCCTCACGGTCTCTCTAAATCCAACAAGGATAACCACAAAAAATAAACACAATAGATAACCCTTACTTAGGTATAAGCCCATACTTATACCTAAGTTATCATGTAACCCATCTCAATCATGAGGAAACACAAAGGTTATGAAATCAACGGATAACCACTACCTAGGTATATTCCCATACATATACCTAATTTATCAAGTAACCCATCTCAATAATGAGGTAAACACAAAGGTCATAGACTCAGCTCAAACCAGGATTTTCATTATCAATACCGTAACTACTGAAGAGCCCCGTCTCTGACGAGTACAGTGATCCTGTCACGACTCCGAGGTACTGCTCATTAACCTAAGACTGTTGAGGTACTCCTCCTGTCATGTACCGCGGGTCAGCCACCCAAACATTGTAGTGCATCCCACTAGGATCTTCCACCCCAACACAGTAGTGCACCCCCCCTAATAACCCGCAGAGGTACTCCTTCTATTGAGTACCGCGGGTCTTCTGCCTGCTACTAGGCGTTCCGTTCGTCGTGGGTCTACACCCAAACACAGTAGTTCTATGTCCACTGGGCTACTCGACTCACTCCAAGTCGAGTCGGTCAAGCAGTCGTTAGGTCTCAGCCAGCTACACGGTCTCCGTACACCGTATGCTTGTCTCCGGGAGGGTCCGCTCCACAAGCTACAGGTCGATACTCCAAGATTCAAAAAGTCCCACAAAGAAGAATCCCAATGGATGGCCACTTCATGGGGGTTTCAACGCAATAGATGACGCATTAATCGGACACCCGGTCTGTGAGTTATTAGCCTTTTCGTCTTAGGGGACCAGATGGTTTCGTGTACAAACCAACCCGACCGTATCTCAACTGTACCTCTAACACTCATAGGGTGTACTCAAAGGTACTGTTTCTCAACGTGATCACTAACGCCGCTGACGGTTCGTCAAACGGATGCCCGGTCTGAAAGTTATCACCTTTTCGATTCGAGGGGCCCGGATGTATTTCGGGTTCAATCCAACCTGTCCACAATCCAACTGTGTCCAAACCACAAGAGAAGTATGCTAAAAGTTCCCTATCATCAAGAGGAATGCAACAAAGTCGACGGCACGTCAATCGGACGTACAGAGCTCATGTTATAAGTTTTTCCGCTCCAAGGACCCGATTAGTTTCGGGTTCGAACCAACCTGCCCATACTCAAAGTTCTACGAAACCTTGAGTGTAATATAACGAAATGACCGTCTTGATCCAAACATCAGATCGCAACTAACGATGCGTCGATCGGAGGTCCATAGACCACGATATGGGCGTTTGAGCGGTTCTGTCTGAAAATAGGGGGTTCGGGCCCGGTCCGACCCGACCCGATGCCCAACTGGGTCAACCCGACCCGGGTCCAGGTCTGGCCCAATAGGGTGCAGCCCGACCCATCCTGGCGCTAGTGCGGTGCCCGCGTGGCCAACGGGTGTGGGGGGGGGGGGTGTTACAACCCCCCGCGGTCGACGAAACCTGCACGTCATTAAGCCGCGCCGCTTAGCCTCCGGAACGGCTAAGACGTTCCGGTTTTGCCCGACGTCGTGGCTTAGTCGCGGTGGTTCCTTTCCAGTGGCACGGCACTACCGCCTTCCGTGGTCCACCGGACGCGCTTCGTTGTTCCGTTTTGCTCACCGCCTTCGCCATCGGTCCTCCCGGGACCCGACCTTCACTACGGAGGCTTCAAATTGACTTTGCGGTCCCGTTTGTCGTCGCCCGTCAATCTGCGCACAATGATCAACCAGTGGAGTCTTCGAATCACCTCCACGGCCCCGACTCTGGCCACGGTTACGTTTGGACTCAAGGGCGCTGCGCGACGACACCACACATCTTTGCCGCATTTATCCATGATTCCACGCGATGCCATTGCACCGCACCGCCTTCTTTCGTACCACAACAACACAACAGCAAATGGGGAAGGAGAGTCTGCCAAGTTCATGTGGTCCGACCTTCTCCTGATAAGTTTCTATCAAGCGGCCAAAAAATAAATATGAAGAATGGCAATGATGCTTCACAAAAAAAAAGTAAATAACCCCCACGATTCTTCCCGCAATCAAGAATTCCCAACCCGAAAACATATTCTTTCGCAGATCAACTTAATATTTAGTTGATCAGAGTTATTTTTTTTAGAAGGAAATAAAAATTGGTTCATTAACATTCACAAAATAATTCC
Source organism: Viscum album (assembly GCA_963277665.1). Taxonomy (NCBI): domain Eukaryota; kingdom Viridiplantae; phylum Streptophyta; class Magnoliopsida; order Santalales; family Viscaceae; genus Viscum; species Viscum album. The sequence goes on along the minus strand of OY728120.1, from coordinate 1,213,003,722 downwards.
CAACCTCAAATAAATAATGTCGCACATTGGGCGCCGTGGTATACGACGACGCGGGAAAAGAGTCGTTGGCGATGTTAGAGTGAATCTGAAGATGTGGGGCCTTCCCTCTTGTCGCGGAGGAAATAAGAAGAAGCATGTCGACCATTATTCGTCGAGTAAGGAATTCGTTCTTCATGGATTCGGTGTTCTTCGATAAAGAAGCGTTGTTATTCTTTGAAGAGGCTACATTCTTCAATGAGGAGAAATTGTCTCCTCTTCCTTCTTCTTCTTCTTCATCTCACAAGGCTCTTTCTCTCTCCCAATTCCCTAACACAAAGTGTGTCCCCCAAAATAAAATAAAAGGGGCTCAACCAATTATTTTATTATCACATGTCATTTCTAATTCAAAACTCAAAACACTTGATTAGGAGTTTCAATAACTTAATTAAGTGTTAGATGGCAGGAATTATGAGGGAGAGAGGGGGAGAAAGAGTTACCCAAAATTTAAGAGGGAGGTGAGGAGTTAAGGAATGTGAGCGGTTGGGATCGTGTGGGCCCCTACCCACCTTTATCCTCTCAAGGTTGGTTAACAAGTTGTGGGTCCCACCCCCAACTCCCTTACTTAGGATAAAACTACCTAGTGGAAAATAAATAAAATTTGTAACAAAATTTTATTTATCCCGCACTAAAATCACAAAAATTAACAACTCCTCCCGAGAAAACGCACCATCGGAAAAGGTTCTCCTAAGAAATTACCGGTGCTGCGGTTCCATCGGTTCCCTCTGATTTTTATTCCATGAAACGGTTCAAAAGTTAGAAAAACCTGCTCGTTTTTTCACTGAACATACCTGAGATAATCTTCGGAAAATGATTCCGAGCACACCGGGCCTCAAAATCAGGTGTTATCCAAAGCCGTTGTCTCATACAATTCCAAATAAATTAAGAAAAAAATTCCCATGAAATTTCCAGGTTTTTAAATTACTCCCACCTCAGTGCTTTATGTCCCCGTAAAGCTATAACACAATAAGGGAAATAAATGTGGTACTAAGCACGCAATAGATCCTCCCACTCCCATGTGCTCTCCTGGAGGTTCCTGAGCTGCCAGTGAAAGCGCACCCAAGGAATCGACCGTCTATGTAGGATCCGGTCCTATTGATCCTTGATCCCCACTAGAACCTCTGTGAATGTCACCCTGCCATCAACGTCCTACTTCCTGAGGTTGATGATGTGTGAAGGATCATGCACCCGGTGTAACTAAGGTGGAATGGTCAAATGGTAAACCACCTCACCTACCCTGCTGAGGACCTAGGAAGGTATATTGAACCTCGGAGATAACTTTCCACCTTGTCCACATCTCCATAAACCTCGTCGAGCTGAGACTCGTATAAGGACGTGATCATCATCCTCGAACTGTAGATGTATCTCTTTCCTGATTAGAACTGAAACTCAAAACTCCTGCTGCCACGTGGGTGAAGTTGTCCGACTCAAGAGGGATCGACTACACCATCCTATGCACGATTCCATCCTGTGCTGCGTGGGTTTTCCATTTCACCTACCAAGGAATAACCCATCCCAATGTTGTAGATAAACCACAACCTTTTTTTCCTAATACAATTTATCTAAGCATGGACTGTGAATCCATTCCATACCGAGACCAACTTCGTAAGGCTTCAACGCTACCACCAAGAGATTCCAACCGAAACTCTCGCCTCATTTGTCAGATCACACTATCGGTGTAAGTGTGATTATAGAGTCTCCTCCCAAAGGTATCTCCAGACGCGAGGGTCAAGTCTACGGATTACCAGAAACTGTAGGTCTGGGGAAAGATTCATGGAAGGAATGATCGGTATCAAATTCTGTTGTTACGGCAGCTAGTAATGGACACAGACTGTCCCTTGAATCAATCTTAGAGCCATTGGGTCACACTCCTTGACCGCATGCAGCAACTCTCTTCCCCTACCCTCCTGCCCCCTGAGCCTGGCAGGGACTATAAAGGTAGGTGATTGTAACATATCGAAAAGTACAACACCCCATGATGCTCTCCTAGCTCTGCATCCACGTCTGCTGCTCTGCAGGTTTATCTAAACATAACAATAATTCTTCTTGAAACATTTTACACACCCAAGTCTCTGAGACTGGCGCCAGTTTCCAGCTTTCCCACTACTAACCTTCACTGATTGCATCCATTCAGCAATAGAACTCTCAACCACAAAGGTACTTTCCATCACCCTATAATAAGTAGTATTGCATAGAGAAAAGTGATGGCTCAGATATCCTTAAGCGCACCACGCTCAGAGGTTCGAGCTCTATTGCACTGATCGAAACGTATTCATCGAGTACACGGAATGCTCGGTACTCCTCGATGAATACTCAACTACCGAAACGTCGTCCTGTCGATGCTGTAAAAGCTCAAAAAAACACTCAGCCACTTCCTCAAGCCAGTCCTCAGCTGCCTGTGAGTCGGGCTCGCCTTGGAACATGAGGGTATCTGATGTTTGAACATGTGTAAGGCAGTAAGCCTACATGTGTCACCTACTCGAACTGCCAGTTGTAACTGCTGACCAACATGTAGTGATGTATAGCTGACACACTACCTGAAGACACTATCTGAGGCATCAGTCCACATACCAAAGCCTCATCCCTATGCGGACCATCCTCATGGTCAGTCACTGGAAAACACTAGTAGACAAGTCTACAATACACTCCACTGGTGTCTCAGCTAGGAGGAAACATCTAGCAATCACCTCCAGCCAGTCCTCTACTGTCTGGGAATCTGCCACGCCTCGTAACCTCAGAGGCCTCTACTGCTCGAACTCATGCAACGTCCTCTTTTGGCATGCACCATCTGCTGGTATGGAAAGTGGCATATGCTGCCCAACAGGTGGTGGTGCTGCTGGTACACCAATCGAGGGTTCCTATATAGTAAAAGGGCCCTACATCGGAGCCTCGTTGGTCGGTTGGCCATCATCGAGTACTCTCTTGGAACTGCAACTGACTGTCTGCATGGAGAAATCTTGAACAGATGCGACACGGTCAATGGTTTATACCTGGTGAGCGGACCTAGTTGGAGCTGACTTTAAAACTTTTGGAAACACACATGCAATCCGTGTTTTCGTGCGCAAAGTTGGAAATCAGTAGTCAGGGTCCTGGTGTACGGATACGTCGGCCTCCGTACCAACACTGGACTCCATGAACTAAAATCCACACATAGTACCCTTAAAACTATTGCTTTAGAGGAAGAAAATAGCAGAGTTATATGTTTTGCGGTAGAACTGACTCCTTTGATATGAATTTTTCACGACCCGTCCTCGGGGCCTGTGCCGTGACTACCCCAAGCCCACCTTTCATAGGCCAGGGGCTGGCGACTAGCACCAAAGGCATAAATCCCGATAACTGGGAAGACATTTCCTTTATAAAAGTAAACAAAACACCAAAGAGTACAAGTGGAAGTATTACACTAAGTAAAAAAGAAAGTGCTGAAAAGTAAGTGGGCCAGAATACAAACCCAATTGAAAGTATAGGTACAACTGAATAGAAGTACAACAGAAAAGACAAACAGCTGGTAGAAAAGAAGAAGCTCCTGGGTCGTCCACCTCAGATCCTACATGAAGAGTTGGTACAGATAGCGCAGCTCCTGGATCGTCTGCCACAGATCCTACCTAAAATGTAGGTACAGATAGCCTCCATAACGCTCTTTCCCATCATCCTCCTCCGATTATTATCTCGTCGTTATGTCCACCTCTGGATACTGACTCGTCGTGAGGTCCACCTCCAGGTATCATCCAGTCCTCGAACACTCGGCTTCTGTCAGTATTTCCCATCGTCTGTAACCAACACAATGAGATGCGGTCATAGCCCGTGCAGGGGTGAGTATAACGATACTCAGTAGGGACCCCGAGACCCCCATGGTCTCTCTAAATCCAACAAGGATAACCACAAAACAGAAACAAAACAGGTAACCCTTACATAGGTATAACCCCATACTTATACCTAAGTTATCATGTAACCCATCTCAATCAGGAGGAAAAAAAAGGTTATGAAATCAACGGATAACCACTACCTAGGTATATTCCCATACATATACCTAAGTTATCGAGTGACCCATCTCAATCATGAGATAAACACAAAGGTCATAGACTCACCTCATACCAGGATTTTCATTAACGAAACCGTAACTGCTGAAGAGCTCCATCGTTGACGAGTACAGTGATCCTGTCATGACTCTGAGGTACTACTCACTAACCTAAGACTGCTGAGATACTCCTCCTGTCGAGTACTACGGGTCAGCCACCCAAAAAAAGTACTACTTCCCACTGGGGTCTGCCACCCAAACACAGTAGTGCACCCCTCCCCTAATAGCCTGTAGAGGTACCCCTTCTGTTGAGTACCGCGGGTCTGTTTCCTACTACCAGGGGCTCCATCCACCGTGGGTCTGCACCCAAACACAGTATTACTCCATCCACTGGGCTAGTCGACTCACTCCATGTCAAGTCGGTCAAGTAGTCGTCAGGTATCAACCAGTTACACGGTCTACGTATTCCGTACGCTCGTCTCTAGGAGAGTCCGCTCCACGAGCTACAGGTAGATACTCCAGGTATCACAATGTCCCACAAACAGGTATCTCAAAGGACCGCCTCGTCATGGGGGTCTCAACGCAACAGACGGCACGTCAATCGGACCCCCGGTCTATGAGTTATTAGCCTTTTCGTCTCAGGGGCCCGGTTGCTTTCATGTATGAACCAACCTGACCGTATATCAACGGTACCCCGAACTCTCCTATGGAATACTCAAAGGGACCTTTTCTCAATGTAATCACCAATACCGATGACGGTTCGTCAAACAGATGTTCGGTCTGAAAGTTATCAGCTTATCCATTCCAGGGGCCTGGTTGGATTTCAGGTTCAATCCAACCCGGCCATTATACAACATCGTCCAAACCTCAAGAGATGTATGTTAAACGTTCCGTCTCCTCAGAAGGAATCCTACATAGTTGATGACACGTCAATCGGATCTCCGGAGCTCATGTTATAAGTGTTTCCGCTCCGAGGGCCCGGTTGGTTTCGGGTTCGAACCAACCCGGCCATACCCAAAGTTCTCCTAAACCTTGAATGTAATATACCGAAATGACGGCCTTGATCCAAGGATCACATCGAAACTGAAAGTGCGTCGATCGGTGGTCCTTAACCCATGATATGGGTGTTTGAGCGGTTCTGTCCGGAAATAGGGGGTTCGGGCCCGGTCTGACCCGACACGATACCCCCCACCCCCCCCCCAGGGGTCCGGGTCAGACGCAATAGGGCGCCGACTGACCCGGTGGGCGTGGCCCGGCCCAGCAGGCGCGGCCCGGCGCGGCCTGGCACTGGCGCGGCGCCCGCGTGGCCAGCGGGTCCGGGGGGGGGGGTTACAATCCCACGCGGTCGATGAAACCGGCGCGGGATTAAGCCACGCTGCTCAGCCTCCGGAACGCCTATGCTATTCCGGATTGGCCCGCCACTGCGGCTTAGTTGCAGCGGTTCCGTTCCGGAAGCTGGCCTCCGCCGCCTTCTATGGACCACCGGACGCTCTCCAGTGGTTTGTTTTGCTCGCCGCCTTCTCCAGGGGTCTTCCCGGGACCCGAACTTCACTGTAGAGGCTTCAAATTGACTTTGCGGCCCCGTTTGTCATCGCCTGTCAATCGGCGCCCAATGATCAACCAGCGGAGTCTTCGAATTGCCTCTGCGGCGCCGACTCCGGCCGTCCTTTTGATCGGCCTCAACGGCACATCGCGATGGCACTGTGCATCTTTTCCGCATTTCTCTATGATTCCGCGCGGTGCCATTGCACCATGCCACCTTCTTCCGAACCACAACAACACAACAACAAATGGGGAAGGAGAGTCAGCCGTGTTCGTGCGGTCCGACCTTCTCCCGATAAGTTGATATCAAGCGGCCCAAAAATAAAGACGAAGAACGGCAAGGATGTTTCATGAACAAAAAGTAAATAACCCCTACTGTTCTTCCTGCAATCAAGAATTCCCAACCCAAAAACATATTCCTTCATGGATCAAAATAATATTTAGTTGATCCACGTTATTTTTTTCGAAGGAAATAAACATGGGTTCATTAACATTCCCAAATTAATTCCCTACCTCGAATAAATAATGCCGCACATCGGGCGCCATGGTAGACGGCGTCACGGAAAAAGAGTCGTTGGTGACGTTGGATTGAATCCGAAGATGTGGGGCCTTCCCTCTTGTCACGGAGGAAAGAAGAAGAAGAAGCACGTCGACCATTCTTCATCAATGAAGGATTTCATTCTTCATGGATTCAGTGTTCTTCGATAAAGAAGCGTCATTCTTCAACGAGGAGAAATTATCTTCTCTTCCTTCTTCTTCTTATTCTTCTCACAAGGCTCTTTCTCTCTCCCAATTCCCCACCACAATGTGTGTCTCCAAAATAAAATAAAAGGGGCTGAACCAATTATTTTATTATCACATGTCATTTGAAATTAAAAACTCAAAACAATAAATTGATTAAGAGTTTGAATAACTTAATTAAGTGCTAGTTGGCGTGAGTTATGAGGGAGAGAGGGAGAGAAGGAGTTACCCAAAAATTAAGAGGGAGTAGAGGAGTTACGGATTGTTAGGGGTTGGGCTCGTGTGGGCCCCAACCCACCTACATCCTCTCATGGTTGGTTAACAAGATGTGGGTCCCACCCCCAAATCCCTTACTTAGGATAAAACTACCTAGTGGAAAATAAATAAAATTTGTAATAAAATTTTATTTATCACTCAATAAAAACACAAAAATTAACAACTCCTCCTGAGATAATGCACCTTCGGAAAAGTTACTCCTAAGAAAATACTGGTGCTAGGGTTCCATCAGTGCCCTCGGATATTGATTCCGATCACCGGTTCAAAAGTTAGAAAAACTCGCTCGTTTGTTCACTGAACGTACCCGAGCTAAACTTCGAAAAATGATTCCGGGAACACCAGGCCTCGGAATCAGGTTCCGTCAGAATTTGAATTCTCATAAAATTCCAAAGAAATTATGAAAAAAAATTCCTTGAAATTTCCGGGTCTTTACAGAATACATCATGTTTGATAAGCCTGATGTTTAGTCGCACACTGTACTCTAGAATCATTTTAAGGAGGAATCCTCTAATTGGATTAAATTATTTTTTCAGTAATCTCAAAAATTATTATGAGGGTTTTCCTCATGGTTGAAATGTGTGGTTTCTAACTTTTCCTTAAAAGTTATTTCTAATAAAAATTTATTTTTCAGACAGGAGTTATCCATTCTACGACACTTTTGAAATATATCAATATATGTGTTTTATCTAAATCCAAGACATCTATTTTATCTATATCTATAGATCTCCATATCCATAATATAGGCTATATCACCAATCATTTTCATTGGGTTGAATTTTCCCAACCATAAATTTATATAATATACTACTGTGATATATTTTACAATAATTATTATATCATATGCAAATAACAAAAGAAATATCATAACACTCCTACTAACCCACTCACATTAAAACTATGGGAGACAAGATTTAATATAAAAATCGGTTGTTTAAAAGTTCTAGACATTGTATTCATAGATTTAACATAATTTTTTTCATTAGTATATACAGATTTACAACAAAATTCCCATTAATGTAACTTTTTTTGACAGAAATTTGATATATATCATAATAATAATTATCTTGTATGATATGAAATATTTTAATAGACTTTTTCATCACTATGATAGTAAAATTTTCTTAATATATATTACCATGAAATTATTTTTTACCATTTATAATTGATTTTATTTATATGAGGAAACTCTATCATCTATATCAGTTTTATTGGTAAATACATACATACACCCTATGGGTCACACCCCTTCAGGTGAATCCTCAAAGTCCCAACCATGGTGTATTTACAGTGATTCCATGTCCAATTTAATTTCACTTAACCATTCCATTAGATTTAACCCTCTGTGGAAACATTTATTATAGTAGGTTCATCAAATATAAATATTAATTAATTTTAATTATCAAAAGAAAATTAATATATCTCTTGACCTACGTTAATAATATAAAATCATTGAGGTTATTGTGTTATATTAATCATTTAATTTTGCAAAAAAAATAGTGAAACAGTTCGACATCAATCTCATGAACACAATTTTTTATTCCAAAAATAATCCAAGTTGAATTTACTTCAGAAAAAACCTTAATTGATATGTTCTTTTTCAATTAAAATATAAAATCATGGAACAAATACATTCATCTAAATATTATTATAGAAATAATATCCATTAAATTTCACTAGAAATGTAATTTTATCTAATCTTGTGAAATTATTATCTGAATAAAAACAACATATATATTTTAAAAAACCCTAATCAATAATAAAATATACTCTAGAATCCCACAAACTACATATATCACATTACATCCTTATAAATTCCTAAAATATAATTTAGTTTTGTATTAATGATGATACTTCTATACTGTATCAATATAAAATATTATATAGAGGTCATATTGATTAAATCATGATCCAAATATGTAAAAAAAATTGTTCATCCCATTGGAAACACCATTAAATTTTTTTGTTATAGGAGTAGTGAAACAAATTCCCCATATTTAATATTATTAGTGGAATTTGAGATTAAGTATGCACCCCCTGATCTAATCAGAAAATTGTAATAAAATTTCTGAGTATACTTTGTATATAACATTGTATTCATATAAAAATTTCAATTTATTTTAAAATTTCTCTTATAATAATTATATATCCATATAAATTAAAATTAATTGTAAAAATTTAAAACTTATATCTACAAAGAACTATTTTTTTGCACCATGTGATCTATATTAATCAAAATTTATTAGATCTAACACTCCACAGGCCTTCAAAACATTTCCAATAAAAGTATCATTGGTTATTTTTTCAAATAATTAATATTTTAATAAATCAAATTATTCATAATAATAATATTACTTTCAATCCATCTCTAAAGATCCATTATATTAAATTATTATTTATATTCCAAAGACTCTAATGAAAAATATATATAGTTTTTGAATAATCATTATCCTTCTTATTCTCTATGTTATAAGAAATATTATTCATTTCTATAATATATAAATCTATTATTATATAATAATTTCCAAAAACATACCATTCATGAAGGTATGATATCAATTATTCGTAATAATAAAACTAAATCAATTTTAATGGTATGAAAATAACACAATTTTGCAATTTAATAAATTATTGATTATAAATACATAGATAATAAAATATTTCCATTAATTCAACAAATATTTCCCCAATATTATACACTCAGATATGATAAAATTTTATCAATTATCTATTTTCAATGATATTTTATTTCTCTACTCAAATGTTTAATGACCACAAATTATCATAAACATATGAGTCAGAAATATAGGATTTGTTTTTATAAAAATGATATTAATAATCTTAGAATTATTCTTTATAAGTGCTTTGATTAACATTATATACCATTATGAAATCTGTTAATTTTTATACCTTAAATATACCAAAAAAATATACCCATGATTCAATTCATTTTAACACCCAATAGACATTATGATAAATACTCATTTAAATAAATTTAATCTCTTCGATGGTTTATGATACACAGAATCCCGAGTTTATGAAATCTATAAAATAATATACCATTATATAATGGATATTAATTTTTTTGTTTTTAAAAATATCAAAAATGTTATAAAAAATAAACGATATACACATATTCAATGATTTTCTATTGAATAGAAATAAAATTAATTCTACTTAAAGAGAAATATTTTTTAAGAAAATATTATTTTTCCTAATATGATGTATTGTTGATTCATGAGAACTAACACAAAAATTAATTATTCAAATGGTTAGAAAATATATTTTATAAAATGACAATTTTATTTAAATCATTGAATAAAAATCATCATATGGTGAATTTATGGTATTTTTTTGAAATTTTTTATTATTTGTTAAATACGCAAAGTACAAAATTTAATGGAAAATTTCATTTTTGGTTTAAATTATTGAAAATGATTAATTATATTTTAAATTTATTTGAAAGTATAATTAGTTATGTTAAATTATAATTTAACAAAATTATATCATTTGAATCAATTTTATATTTCATTTTTATGCACAAACTAGTTAAAATATTGAATGATCTTATTTGCAAAACCAATTTTGTCAAGGTGTATGTGGGATTAAATTAAAATTATAATATTCTTGATTACATGAATTAAATTTGAAAAACTGATTTCACTTTTTTGATTAATTTTTACTTATACTATATTAAATGTTAAAATTAAAATTTTTTCAATATTAAAAATTCAAATAGTAAAAATTATATATCATTTTTAGTGTTAAAATAAGATTACTGGGGGATAATCTAAAAATATATGTTGATAAATTGTATAAAACGTGCTGAAACCCCATTATATGAATATATTTCAACATTATGTCATATATGGTTCATGAACGACCCATTTTAGAGGATTGTGTCCTTTGAAAAACATGGTATCAAATTATTCTTTTAAAAAATTGAAAATGTGTCTTCTTTAACACTAATAACAATACACCACCTTTACTCTATTTTTCACAATTCAAAAACCACTTTTATCAAGGAGTAAATTCCAAAACAAACTACCTTACATCCATACCAATTTCATTTAGGAAATTTAATAAATTATTTATCCATTCTCAAAATGTAATGGGTTGAATCAAAATGAAGTCGCTAGATGAAGAATTAACATTCCTAAATGAATATTTATATTTTATTTGTTCTTCAGCATTCATAGATTACTATTTAATTGTTCTAGTATAATAAAAAATATATATACCACATAAAAATGTATTATTATAATATTATAAAAACCATTATTAATCTCTTTTTTTATCTATTGGGAAATGAAATCATCAATCGTGTGTACGGTGTACTACAACCTGGTGAACTTATGTAACTCATTTTAAAACAAATTTATATATAGGGATATAGTAATGGATTTAATGAAGAAATATAATCTTTAATATATAGTTATATTTTTGTAATTATAACATCACATATTCCATCTTTCGATCCATTATATTTATAATATGATAACATCACACGTGTGTACGTTGCACTACCACCTCACATAGTGATGTGATTAGCTTATAACATATTATTTACATAAAAGGTAATGTGGTTAAATTTAAATAATATATGATATATATATATATATATGATATTAAATAAATTAAAAAAATATATCATGCACTTACTTACCCTTTCACCCATTAAAGGAATAATATGGCCACGCGTGTATACGTACGACCTACAGTCTCAATGAAATAATGTGATTCATTTTTTATGAAAAAAATTAAATAATGAATCTAAAGATATAAATAATTTAAAAATAATAAAATATTTAACATTATCATTAAATATATGACAAAAAAATATCCTATGTACATAAATCAGGAATTTCATGACCAAACACACATGAGGAAACTAGGAAATGGCCAGTCGAAACAGTGAAAATAATGAAATATGATTAAAAATGGGTGGTAAAATGTCATAATTGTACCCTATATGATAATATTTATGGAATAAATGAATAAATTGATTAAAACCATTATAAAATATATTAAATTAATATACATAATGAAATTCATGAGATAAGAGATTTCATCTCAATTCCCCCTATATTAGGACATAATTCAATTTATTTTCATTTTTTATATGGTGAAAATATTGGCCTTTTGAAATAATTTTTCATTAGAAAATAAATTTCCATAAAATATAAATATTAATCATAATATAGATATTATCATTCCCAAAAACATATAAAATTTTTAAATGGATTTTGTCCCATATAAGTTAATTGATTAATTAGTTAAATTTTGAATAAACCATATTCTTTTTAAAAAAATAGATATTTGATTACAATGAATATTATTAATTAACTAAATTGATAATTAAATATATTTTTAAAACTTTTGAAATTAAGTAATGGTTTGTGAAAAAAATTATTTATCCCCTTGATGCATCGATGTAGAGGATCAGGATTAACAACACCATTTATTTTATTGAATGGGAGATGTGGAAAGCGAGTAAGGGGCCTAAAATGATGCATACCGGGAGCCTCCCCATTAACATAATAAGAATATCCTTAGGGGAGGGAGCCATATTTGGTTTATACCATTATAATTGAGTAGGAGGGTGCCTTTGAGGTGAGGATGCCAGCTATACTATTCCCTTCATTCCAAGTGTGAATATTAACTATCCTACTACTGATGGTCTTGTTGAAGGAAGATATCACATAATAAATCTTCCACGGAGTGGGAGAGATACCCTTGTGGGAGTCTTAGATAATTTTGGAATCCAATTCAAGATCTGTTAAGGTGATGCCTTTAGAATGACACAAGGAAAGGCCACTGAGGATGGCATTAGCCTCTGCACCCAAAAAATTTCCTTGGCAATGTGATGAAGTGAATAAAAGATGCATAATGACATTGTGATTATGAACAACACCTCCACCACACTTAATAATTCGACAACATGAGATGTTCATACGGAGTTTAAGGTTGTACCTTGGGATAATCCAATGGGTCCATTGGCTGTGGGGACTATCTGAGGGAATTGAATTCTTATTCAACAATAAAAATATTTAGGGATGGATCCTCATACCAGAGTTTCCATAAGATCAAGAGCTCGGATGCAAGGCATCTGGCCCTAACGGTCAAGGCCAATCCTCAGGAATGGATGTTATTGTAACAAACCTATTTGAACACATTCCAAATACACCAGAAAATCACTCGGAGGAGGAGACAATGTGATATCTGTTCAGTTAGGTTGGAAGTGGCTATTTTGTAACATAGGTTCAGAAACTCGACAATGTTGTTATTCAGTGGGGTGAAACTAGTGAATTCCCCCAACGACTTCTATAGTTTGATTTCCCAGTAACATTGAAAGAACAAATTCATGGTAAATTCCACCTTGTGAACTTGGAAGCAAGAGCACTTGGAGACAAGACAAACCCCCTTCAGAACTCATACATATAAAATTTCATCATTTTGTGGGGAAATAAAACATAAGAAATAGTGATCTCACATTTTTAGTATTTATAAATAATGGATCTATGTACATGTAACAAAATCATATGGGTATAATAACACTATTATAACATTACAATATAATATCCTACATATCAAAGATCTTAATAAAGAGGTATGTATTAATGATTGGAAGTTCACATGATATGAATCATAGGGTGGTCAATCACTATAAATAAATCAAGAACCAAAAGATCATGTCATATATGCATAGAAACATTGTAAAAATATAAATCCACTTTATTATTCCTGGTTAACAACCAATACAATAATCATAGTGGATTAGGGCATACTTATTTTCCATGGAGGATCTGGGCACACCTGTTTCCCATTGTGGATCTGAACACACATGATTCCAATTTTGTATTAGGACACACTTATTTCCTATTATGGATGAGGACACAAATCCTTCCAAATGTTGATAAATTTGATCGAGTTATTTATAAATTTATCTCATGAGATATAAATCTCTAAACAATGAATTGGAGAGATATATTTGTCCCACCCATCACATAATTAAATCATACATACAAGAAATAAAAGATAATAAAGAAATCATCATATCATGACGCATAAAAAGGGATGGGTTTTATAAACATCATATCAGAAACCATGAAATTTAATTAGTATCATAAATATATAATAATATAATAACCTAGAGAAATGAGAGTGGTTTATTAAATATTTTATTATAGGTCTACCTATGAAAGGAATAATGTTTCATAAGCATTTTATTATTCTATAACATGTTCAAGAGAAATGGGTTTCATAAAAACCTATCAACATAAACATTAATCATTAAACAAAATAATATGAATGATATCTTTGGATCACATCCATAGTAAATCATAAACTATAATATAGTATTTCAACTCTTATGGAAAAGGATTTTTAAAAATACCTTATATAATTTCTTAAAGAAATTAATGATTCATTAAAATTCATTTTTAGGGAATAAATCCTTCGCCAAATCCATTCCATTTAAAACCACATATAAAACTTCTTAATTAAGCATCAAATAACATTTAAAAATTTTCTTTAGTAAAATATAATATTTTATTTGGAAAACTCTATTTCAAACATAAAATAATTTGAAACCATTTTTCATTTAAAATTACCTTGAAAATAAATAATGAAATCTTTGAAGGCCTTTTAAAAAAACTGGTAAGCCTAATCAAATATGAAAAAAATAATCATTAATAACTAATTTAATATGAAAAATATCCATAATATTAGGAAAAATATATATTTAGAAATAAGAATATAACAAATTTATGGAAGCTTCAATGGAATTGATAACCAGGAAAATGAGTATATCCATATATGTGAAAAATTATTTTCCATGATAAAATGTTTGGAAAAGTTCCATGATCGGAAAATGAAATTAAAATTCATTTAAAAATATTATTATTAAAAATTTAATATATCAGTAGAAATTACTTTTGAAAATCAAGTTAAACCATTTTTTAAAACACTTTTTGAAAACATCATTTTGAGGAAAAATATATTTCCAACTAAAATGAAAAATAAATTTAGATTGAATTTAAAATATTTTCATAATTATAATGAGTAAAAAAAGTTAAATAACAAAAATATTAAATTAATATTTCCTTAACATCCAAATAGAATAAAATTCATGATCATTATTGACTGGTGGATCATATTATTTAATCAAATAATGCATAATTATAAATAATCCTGAGAAATGTTGATATTGTAGCAATAAACCATAACCTCCTTCATAACATTTTATCTTAATCCCCATAAATGGATAATATTACATGAAGTATATTATATTATGAAAATATTTTTATTAGTGATTTAATAAATCAACAGGGTAGTATATTCACCTAGTAAAAGAATAGAGGTGCATGACGTGACATGTTCCTAAAAGAAAAATTGAGGAAAAAAAATTACCGATTTAGAAATATTTGAATATTAAACCCCATGAAATAAAGAAAAAAAGAATATATAAGTACCTATGTATATATATTTTAGGATAGGAATCATAGAATAAAATCATGGGATGTATATAAAATTACAAAGGATACAAGTGGTTAATATTGAATAAGGGTCATTAAAATAAAAGTGAGACTAGAAATTATTTTCTACTTGAGTGACATTTAAATCATGAGATCCATGAAATAATAAAATCAACTATGAAATATATTATCACGAAAAAATTAAATTCAGGATATAACATTTAAGAGGAAATTATATTCAACATATTATAAGAATCTATGGTTAATACAACATAAATCTCATAGAAATTATATTCAGATGAGAAATCCCATTCCTTAAGTCTTGAATTTCATCAAACACATTCGAATCCTAGGTATAATTATTATAACATATAAAAATTTTACAAAAAATATATTATTATATATAATACGATATATTTTTTAATTATTACTTTATATTACCCATTTATTGACAATTTATTATTAATTATTTTTTTCAGGTAATAAATTCTTTGTTTTTCATTTATGTTTCTAATTATTAATACTGATCCTATTATATAGACCATGATTTAATTATTTTAAGAATGAAAAAATAAAATAAATAAAATATATATTCATTATATATGTATTTATATTAATCTAAAAATTATATAAATAGTAAATGGAATACACCAATCTAACAGATGGTCGGTTGAACATACACATGAAAGTTATTTCTATTTTCATATCATATCAAAAAATAGGTTAGTGAAAAATAGGTATATATATATTATAATTCCTATTAATTTATTATTTAATATATTTCATATATGTTTACTAAATACATCCATAATACAATCCATGTAATGTCTAAGTGAATGATATCTCTTTAAGACAGCGGTAGTCTACACGTCTATGAATGAAGTAATTGTATTCCTACCAAATTGAAATAATTAAATTTAGGTCTTATATAATATTTAAAACAGAATAAATAAATCATAAATTTCATATATATCATATACTACCCATAATTACATCATTATAATCCATCATGAATTGTGGTAATGGTAGAATATAGGACAGCGATTCAAGAGGTAGTAATCCTCCATAAAAACAATCAATGATTGTGTATCCCTTTTTATGAATGACTGTGTTGGTTTGGATCAAATCACTAACAATAAAAATATCAGTATATTAATGATTTTAGATTATTATATATGATTATAATGGGAACAATTTAGGTGGTCGAGATGTAACATCCCAGGTAAATAAATAATATGACATTTCATATTTATCCATATTTGTGAATAAAATATTTAAATGACTTTAAAGGGGACGCTATGCTCGATTGCGTACCCAACACGCAACAACGAGTTTCTTGGGAATCTTACGTTGCACTCTAATAATAAAATAATATTATTTTAAATGGTAGTTAACATGTAGCCGTTGTAATGGCGGGAATGGATAGAAATAACTGAAATATGATTATATATGTTTTTAAATGTTTTTATAATTATCCAATAAAGGATAGAGGCTTAAAATACGGAAAGAATTCAATTTTAGGCATATATGCCCTAGTTTTCACTAAAGGTTCACTTATCACCTTTTGATGGCGAACTGTCATTAAATATAGTTTTGATCACTCTTATAAATTCTTTTGGACCAAATAAAACTCTTATTAAGAATCGGGACATCAAATTTTACTTTGTGTAAATTTTTGGTATTTTTCTGATAAAGTTCATTTTTTAATGAATAGTGTAAAATGTTGTATTTTAATTCAAAACCTCTTTTTAATATAATTTATTTATATGATTAGATTATCTTTTTAATTGGTTTTAAAGTGAAATTAGAAAATATTTTTACCATTAAATCCAATAGTGGCCGTTGGAATCAATTTCACTTTGAAATCGGACTTAAACTAGTGTCAATCTTTTGATACCTATTGTTTTATAAAAACACGCTATTTGCTCTGACAGCGGGAATTAATTATAAAATTAATTAATGTGACTAATATGTTTTGAATTTTTTAAAACGGACTTCATTTTTGAATTCGTAATATCAAATATAGCTTAGGGTGAATTTTTGGGAATTTTCTGAAAAACTTCAATTTTTGATGAATAGTGAAACCACTAAGTGGTACTTATAAAGACTGATTTTCCGTTTAAATGAAATTTTTCCATCATTGTGTTTTTAATTTCAAAAATCCGACATACATGGTTGTCATTAAGAAGTAAAATGTGGTTCAATGGGAAAAAAATAATTTTTTGGTGAATAGTAACTTATTATGTTTTTAATCGCGATTAGTGGTAATTAGTATAGTTTAAGGTATAAATAATGCTTTAATAATATGAAATGACCTAGACACATGTCCCAACCATATTGGTTGTGTCATGGCAGACCATGACAAGCCATGGGCCAACTTGGGGACCCCATGGAGCCACTTTAGTTGGAAAATGACTTTAATATATTTTTATTTAATGTTAAAGTGAAAATGACACAAACATAATATGTTTTACGAAAACAATTTTTAAGTGGGGTTATACAAGTCCAAATTTTTATTATAAATATTCATTGGAAATATAAAAAGATTTCCTATATCATAGTATTTTTTTAATAATTTTTAGACATTAAAGAAATTTAATTATTTATGACATAATAATGATGCAGCGATGACATCATTATTTGACGATTTAATTAAAATGGAAAGATAATGGAAAATATACAACCTACACATGTCCAAAACCAATTGGATGAGTGGATTTCGAAGCCTTATCACCTTATCCACGAATTATATCAATGTGGGACCTTTTGAAACCGAAACACATTTTCAAATAATGTAATATTTCTTTACTTTCCAAAAGTGCCCCTCCTCTCCTCTTATAAAAGGCCCCCACCTCTACCTCATTGCATACACTTCTCAAGCCTTTGGCTCGGCCAACCCCTGCCCATTTTCTCTCTCCACATCCCTCTCCTCATCCTAGTGGACTCCCTTTGGGCATAATCCTTTCAAAGGAAGCCTTTAGGCTTAAATCAAAAGGAGTTACACTTTTAAAGGTAATTCATTCTCTCATGTTCATTGGTTTTATTTTGCTTCTCCAACCCCCTAAACTCTTTTTATTTACTTCTTTTGTAACAACACCAGTATCTTAAATATACTAGGATGTTGTTATAATATTTATTTGAGCTACACTGTCACACAACTGCATCAAATGGTTAAAGAACATACGGTTTCCGTGGATGGCGAAATTCTGCCTCCCGAAACGATGATTGTTCAATATTCATTTAACACCTTCAAAGGTGGCCATTATGATGTCACTATTTTTATATATGATATATAATATGTTTATGTTATATTTATGCTTCTGTATTTTTCATTTTTGTCTTACCTTTATGGCTTCCATTATGGGTATACGCGATATCTTCATTTAAGGAAGTGCGGACTACCGCCCCCTCAAAGTGATTTGATTCGTTAAATACCATATGTGGGATGTATAAAGGATGGAAATATGATATTATATATGATATTATACTTGAATTATAATATACCTTTATATCATTATTATTCCATTCTATAAAATACGAAATAGAAATGAAAGTAGCGTTCATGCGTACGTACGGCTTACCGTCTCCATGAACGGTGCATTTCATTTCATACCTCTAAATGATTATGTAATGTTATAAATGCATGCATGTACTGGATATATATAAAATATATGATATCTACATAATGAATACAATTCTGGATATAATAAACATTTGGCCACACGAACAACATGTAATTGTAAGAAGACCACTTTCGACTTAAGAACCAAATATCGGCAAAACAAATATTATTAACTTAAATGATTACATAATGTTTGTGACATGGTAACAAGTGGTATAAAAGTAATAATGAACTTGAAAAAGGGTTCTTGAGGAATTAGAAATTAACTCAAGTTTATTATTCAGGAGATTAAAGAACGATCGAGTCAAGTCGGACCCGAGGTAAGGGATCCTACTCATCTCTTTCTTTTTAAGTATACACTTTTATGTCATTCCTTTTAAATCTCATATTACTTATTATTGGGATGATATTTTATATTAAACTTACTGTAATTTTTATGTTCATGTGATGAGAGACCCTATTCCATCTCATCAATCCATTTTGGAAGTTTTGTGTGGCGCCGTTAGGCTGCCGAGTTTTCGTAAGGGATTTTTTCATCTCACTTTTATCCCCGTGAGATTTATGCTACATTTGCCACAATTTCCTTTGAGTGGTGTATGTACTGCCCATTATTCTACTCTTTGTGTAATATACTTTCGTTTATGAGTATTTACATCAATGATTTATTGCCTTTCTTTCATGGGGGTAAGTTTTGAAAGATACCCATGTCGGTAAGGGAACCTTTCACCCTCCTCTTTTTAAAAGACTTCTTTTATTGGGTCTTTTAATTTACATATTGCTATGTTGGGATATGTTCTCATATATCCTTAATGATGTAAATTTTGTGTCCAAGTGATGAGATACTCTTTTTATCTCTCATCAACTCATTTTGATGTGACGCCGTTAGGCTGTCAAGGGAACTTCTTAACCCAATTTCGATTTCTTTGGGTTCAACATGTAGTTATTGAATATGTCATCCTTTGAATATGTGTGAATGACCTTTTATTGTTTTACACTTAATATCCACTTATATTGGGAGTATTTATATTTTTCACACATATTTTGAGATTGATTTGTCCTTATTTTAAGGATACCTTCTTTATAAGGGATTTCATCACATTTGAAATTTCTATTGAGGGTTCATTGTTGTTATGCACCAATTCACTCTTATATGGTGTATATACTGTCCTTTGGAGTATTATATAATGAATCCTTTTATTCTCATGATATTATAATGTTCTGACTAAATGTTATTCCTCGATTATTGTATTCAAGTGTCTCTAATTTTGGTAAAACCCCTTTTACCAGAATATCGTTTTAAATGTTTTAATTATTTCTTCTTATTAATATCCATGTTTTCAAAATGGTTTTAAGGATTTATTTATATGGATATTAATGGTTTAAAATGTTAAAAGCTTCAAGGTGGTATGGGACACTTTGATTCAAAAATCTCTTTATTAAATGTTTTAAATGGTTTTGGAAATGGTTTCTTTTTTGGATTCATTATTTCAATATCCTAAATGTTATATTGTGATTGAAATGTGGAAATGTTATGTTTCCTTTATTCACGTTTATGTGATAAAATTATGTTATGGTTCTTGGGCATTGTTATGAAGAATGGGTGGTTCTGTGATAAACTAAGGGCGGGTGAGCCCGATATAGCTCTCCAATGCATTGGGTAACGCGAAGGAGTGAAACGTTAAGGTTTCTCCAAAGAGATTTAGGGAATATACTGTGATGGGTATTCCAAACGTAACCAAGAGGGTTACTCCCTACGTAAGAATGTTATGAATGCCTCAAGTTACCTTTATGTCTTATGTTTTCTATGATTTATTCATGATTTGATATGCCTATGTTTTATGGGTAAAGTATGATTTCATTCTTATGTATTTCTGAACTCATGTTTCCTTTCCATATTTTTATAACCCTTACTGAGCTTTTTATGCTCATCCCAAGTTTTTGAAATGTTTTTCACAGGTCAAGGGAAGGGTACATGATGTGATGATAGTGTCAAGGATAAGTCAAGAAAGAATCCGTGTTTTATTTTAAATAGGTTTCTGTTGATGGGAAGAATGAATATTGTCTTTTATGTAACCACTTTGTTTAAATGTGGAATGTAATGCAAGTTTCATGATCTAATTCTCTAAAACTGTAAACCTGAAAAGATCCTCAATGTGTAATCTTGTAATAACTCAAGATTAAGTAAGGTTTAAGGCTGGGGCCTTATAGTTGGTATCAAAGGTCGGTTTAGATAACTTTAGAGGTTAGGGTACTCTTTAAGCATAAGTGACATTACCATAATGGTTAGGATTTCAGAAAGAGTCCTAGTTTTAGATAAAGTGAATGAGTAAGTGTATCATAGTGTTTATCTTCCTCATTAGTACATTATGGTTTTGTTGATATACTCACACTGACCTTTTTTGGTTTTAGTAAATGGCTGGATCTAGCAGGCACCAAAGTAACAGTGGATGTGAAGGAAACTGTGACAGTTTTTTGAGCAAACAAACTGAATGATATGGGAGCTGTAATGAGAACTCTTCTGATTATCCTCAACCAACTATCTGGAGTCATGATTGACCACCTAAACCTTGGAGTTTTCTCTAAGGCATCATATATGCAAGAAACAAATCCCTACGGAAGTACAGGTAATAATCATAAAGGTATGTGTGCTCAAAAACCTATGTGTCAAAGATGTGGAAAGAAACACCTAGGAAAATGTTTCAAAGGGACAGAAATATGCTATAGATGTGGAAATGAAGGTCATAAAGCAAGAACTTGCCATGGAAAAAGGAAGCATCCAGTTGACTCGAGGAAAGGGAAAGAAGTTCTTTCTGAGGGATCAATTGAATGTTTTAAATGTGGTGTGCATGGTCATTATGCAAACACATGTTCTATGAAGAAGTTTCGTGAATGGGGTCACCAAGAGCGTACAAATGTTCGTTTACCAATACCTAATGCCATTCCAATTGAGGATGAAGAAACTGACAATGACCAATCAAAGGTATGTACTATTTCATGACTATTGTTTTCTTATTTTGGAATCTTGGGATATGATTCATGATTTTGTTTGTAGGAAAGAGGTATTTCGGAATAGGTTGGAAAGGAATGGATAATGGATCATGAAGAATGTTGAATGAGTAAGATGTCAACATATAGGGGCTTCAAGAGTTATGGTGAAATTCTTAAGATTATCAAGTCTCTTTTGATGATGTGGTTACATTAGAAGACTTTTTATATTATGTGTAACCCTGATGTTTAATATAGGCAAATTTTATCCAAGGAATAGTTATCTTTTCTTTTGTGGACATAGTTATAAAGAACCATTTGGGTTTATATGATCCTTACTTTTGAGGAAATTATGGGTTACTAAATGTTATGATTGAAGTGGAAGGCATGAGATAAAATTGAGGTTAAAATATGTAGTGAATATTTCTGTAGATTTTATCTAGTTTTGGGGAATGTTTTGAGAATTATATAGTTTTGAAAAAAGGACAACACGCAGACCGTGTGACAACCCGTCGCGTCGGACAAAGCTGCGAGAATCGAACCCACAACCAAAGTGCGACTGGTATTTATCGCCTACCACTGGACTACGTGAAGTCCCTGGTTAGTTTGACTGATTCATTCTAGTTATATGATTTTATGAATTAAGAGTAAGTTGATTTTGGGTTACTTATAAAAATGATTAACCTATCATGGAGGATATGTGATTAGGTTAATTACTTTTCAATACGAGACTTTAGGAGCAACTAATGTTGTTTGGAGATAAATGTTACGATTTAACTTGGAAGACAATGTGACTAAATCCTTCAAATATTTGGGTTTCAATCTTATATTGGTTTACTTTGAAGAATTTTATGGACAAATTGTTTATCGGATGGTCCTCGTTGAACTTTGGGTTTTGTTGGACAAATTTTGGAGATTAAGAATAGATTTTCTTTTTATAAGGGGTTATCCTTTTCTGGATTATCTGATCTTGTACTAACCTTTTTGGTTTTGGTTCTGGTTTAAGCCTAAAGACATAGGATGTACATAGTTCTCTTTTGTGGGTTAGGTGATCCTCTAGAAGTTGATTATAGTACTCTTAATGTGAACAAGTCTTCCTAAATAGTCGTCTTTTGGAGAAAATATGAGTTTGTGTAAGGAATATAATAAAGGTTGAAAGTCAATATGATAAGTGATTATGTTTCCTTATGAATAAATTCCTCAATAAAAAGTAACTTAAAACAAAAATGTTGTATATTAACTTTTCCTACTGGGGAATCAAATACCGTTTAACCCATCACAAGTTTGTGATTTTCTCATTGTTAACTTTCTCCTAAACATGTTTTCTATCACTCTCCATAAGAACATGACCCTATGTTTTCTCCTCCATGTCCATATTTTCATACTTGGAATCCTAGTATGGGTTAACTCCGGTGACCTTTGTACTTATCTTTCTTTATTTTAAAGTGTTTGTTTTACCGACTTTTGTTCCGATGTGGGACTTTCAAGGATGTTTCCAAGCACAATTTTAAAATTGCGAGGACGCAATTCCCAAAAGGGGGGAAGGATGTAACATCCCAGGTAAATAAAGAATATGACATTTCATATTTATCCATATTTGTGAATAAAATATTTAAATGACCTTAAAGGGGACGCTATGCTCGATGGCGTACCCAACACGCAACAATGAGTTTCTTGGGAATCTTACGTTGCACTCTAATAATAAAATAATATTATTTTATATGGTAGTTAACATGTAGCCGTTGTAATGGCGGGAATGGATAGAAATAACTGAAATATGATTATATATGTTTTTAAATGTTTTTACAATTATCCAATAAAGGATAGAGGCTTAAAATACGGAAAGAATTCAATTTTAGGCATATATGCCCTAGTTTTCACTAAAGGTTCACTTATCACCTTTTGATGGAGAACAGTCATTAAATATAGTTTTGATCACTCTTATACATTCTTTTGGACCAAATAAAACTCTTATTAAGAATCGGGACATCAAATTTTACTTTGTGTAAATTTTTGGTATTTTTCTGATAAAGTTCATTTTTTAATGAATAGTGTAAAATGTTGTATTTTAATTCAAAACCTCTTTTTAATATAATTTATTTATATGATTAGATTATCTTTTTAATTGGTTTTAAAGTGAAATTAGAAAATATTTTTACCATTAAAACCAATAGTGGTCGTTGGAATCAATTTCACTTTTAAATCGGACTTAAACTAGTGTCAATCTTTTGATACTTATTGTTTTATAAAAACACGCTATTTGCTCTGACAGCGGGAATTAATTATTAAATTAATTAATGTGACTAATATGTTTTGAATTTTGTAAAACGGACTTCATTTTTGAATTCGTAATATCAAATATAGCTTAGGGTGAATTTTTGGGAATTTTCTGAAAAACTTCAATTTTTGATGAATAGTGAAACCACTAAGTGGTACTTATAAAGACTGATTTTCCGTTTAAATGAAAATTTTCCATCATTGTGTTTTTAATTTCAAAAATCCGACATACATGGTTGTCATTAAGAAGTAAAATGTGGTTCAATGTGATAAAAATAAT
This sequence comes from Viscum album, assembly GCA_963277665.1. NCBI lineage: Eukaryota > Viridiplantae > Streptophyta > Magnoliopsida > Santalales > Viscaceae > Viscum > Viscum album. The sequence goes on along the minus strand of OY728120.1, from coordinate 1,212,979,474 downwards.
TTTTTGGTGAATAGTAACTTATTAAGTTTTTAATCGCGATTAGTGGTAATTAGTATAGTTTAAGGTATAAATAATGCTTTAATAATATGAAATGACCTAGACACATGTACCAACCTTATTGGTTGTGTCATGGCCGACCATTACAAGCCATGGGCCAACTTGGGGACCCCATGGAGCCACTTTAGTTGGAAAATGACTTTAATATATTTTTATTTAATGTTAAAGTGAAAATGACACAAACATAATATTTTTTACGAAAACAATTTTTAAGTGGGGTTATACAAGTCCAAATTTTGATTATAAATATTCATTGGAAAGATAAAAAGATTTCCTATATCATAGTATTTTTTTTATAATTTTTAGACATTAAAGAAATTTAATTATTTATGACATAATAATGATGCAGTGATGACATCATTATTTGACGATTTAATTAAAATGGAAAGATAATGGAAACTCTACAACCTACACATGTCCAAAACCAATTGGATGAGTGTATTTCGAAGCCTTATCACCTTATCCACGAATGCTATCAATGTGGGACCTTTTGAAACCGAAACACATTTTCAAATAATGTAATATTTCTTTACTTTCCAAAAGTGCCCCTCCTCTCCTCTTATAAAAGGCCCCCACCTCTACCTCATTCCATACACTTCTCAAGCCTTTGGCTCGGCCAAAACCTGCCAATTTGCTCTCTCCACATCCCTCTCCTCATCCTAGAGGATTCCCTTTGGGCAGAATCCTTTCAAAGGAAGCCTTTAGGCTTAAATCAAAAGGAGTTACACTTTTAAAGATAATTCATTCTCTCATGTTCATTGGTTTTATTTTGCTTCTTCAACCCCCTAAACTCTTTTTATTTGCTTCTTTTGTACCAACACCAGTATCTTAAATATACTAGGATGTTGTTATAATATTTATTTGAGCTACACTCTCACACAACTACATCAAATGGTTAAAGAACATACGGTTTCCGTGGATGGCGAAATTCTGCCTCCCGAAACGATGATTGTTCAATACTCATTTAACACCTTTAAAGGTGGCCATTATGATGTCACTATTTTTATATATGATATATAATATGTTTATGTTATATTTATGCTTCTGTATTTTTCATTTTTGTCTTACCTTTTTGGCTTCCATTATGGGTATACGCGATATCTTCATTTAAGGAAGTGCGGACTACCGCCCCCTCAAAGTGATTTGATTCGTTAAATACCATATGTGGGATGTATAAAGGATGGAAATATGATATTATATATGATATTATACTGGAATTATAATATACCTTTATATCATTATTATTCCATTCTATAAAATACGAAATAGAAATGAAAGTAGCGTTCATGCGTACGTACGGCTTACCGTCTCCATGAACGGTGCATTTCATTTCTTACCTCTAAATGATTATGTAATGTTATAAATGCATGCATGTACTGGATATATATGAAATATATGATATCTACATAATGAATACAATTCTGGATATAATAAACATTTTGCCACACGAACAACATGTAATTGTAAGAAGACCACTTTCGACTTAAGAACCAAATATCGGCAAAACAAATATTATTAACTTAAATGATTACATAATGTTTGTGACATGGTAACAAGTGGTATAAAAGTAATAATGAACTTGAAAAAGGGTTCTTAAGGAATTATAAATTAACTCAAGTTTATTATTAAGGAGATTAAAGAACGATCGAGTCAAGTCGGACCCGAGGTAAGGGATCCTACTCCTCTCTTTCTTTTTAAGTATACACTTTTATGTCATTCCTTTTAAAGCTCATATTACTTGTTATTGGGATGATATTTTATATTAAACTTACTGTAATTTTTATGTTCATGTGATGAGAGACCCTATTCTCTCTCATCAATCCATTTTGGAAGTTTTGTGTGGCGCCGTTAGGCTGCCGAGTTTTCGTAAGGGATTTTTTCATCTCACTTTTATCCCCGTGAGATTTATACTACATTTGCCACAATTTCCTTTGAGTGGTGTATGTACTGCCCATTATTCTACTCTCTGTGTAATATACATTCGTTTATGAGTATTTACATCAATGATTTATTGCCTTTCTTTCATGGGGGTAAGTTTTGAAAGATACCCAAGTCGGTAAGGGAACCTTTCACCCTCCTCTTTTTAAAAGACTTCTTTTATTGGGTCTTTTAATTTACATATTGTTATGTTGGGATATGTTCTCATATATCCTTAATGATGTAAATTTTGTGTCCAAGTGATGATATACTCTTTTTATCTCTCATCAACTCATTTTGATGTGACGCCGTTAGGCTGTCAAGGGAACTTCTTAACCCAATTTCGATTTCGTTGGGTTCAACATGTAGTTATTGAATATGTCATCCTTTGAATATGTGTGAATGACCTTTTATTGTTTTACACTTAATATCCACTTATATTGGGAGTATTTATATTTTTCACACATATTTTGAGATTGATTTGTCCTTATTTTAAGGATACCTTCTTTATAAGGGATTTCATCACATTTGAAATTTCTATTGAGGGTTCATTGTTGTTATGCACCAATTCACTCTTATATGGTGTATATACTGTCCTTTGGAGTATTATTTCATGAATCCTTTTATTCTCATGATATTATAATGTTCTGACTAAATGTTATTCCTCGATTATTGTATTCAAGTGTCTCTAATTTTGGTAAAACCCCTTTTACCAGAATATCGTTTTAAATGTTTTAATTATTTCTTCTTATTAATATCCATGTTTTCAAAATGGTTTTAAGGATTTATTTATATGGATATTAATGGTTTAAAATGTTAAAAGCTTCAAGGTGGTATGGGACACTTTGATTCAAAAATCTCTTTATTAAATGTTTTAAATGGTTTTGGAAATGGTTTCTTTTTTGGATTCATTATTTCAATATCCTAAATGTTATATTGTGATTGAAATGTGGAAATGTTATGTTTCCTTTATTCACGTTTATGTGATAAAATTATGTTATGGTTCTTGGGCATTGTTAAGAAGAACGGGTGGTTCCGTGATAAACTAAGGGCGGGTGATCCCGATATAGCTCTCCAATGCATTGGGTAACGCGAAGGAGTGAAACGTTAAGGTTTCTCCGAAGAGATTTAGGGAATATACTGTGATAGGTATTCCAAACGTAACCAAGAGGGTTACTCCCTACGTAAGAATGTTATGAATGCCTCAAGTTACCTTTATGTCTTATGTTTTCTATAATTTATTCATGATTTGATATGCCTATGTTTTATGGGTAAAGTATGATTTCATTCTTATGTATTTCTGAACTCATGTTTCCTTTCCATATTTTTATAACCCTTACTGAGCTTTTTATGCTCATCCCAAGTTTTTGAAATGTTTTTCACAGGTCAAGGGAAGGGTACATGATGTGATGATAGTGTCAAGGATAAGTCAAGAAAGAATCCGTGTTTTATTTTAAATAGGTTTCTATTGATGGGAAGAATGAATATTGTCTTTTATGTAACCACTTTGTTTAAATGTGGAATGTAATGCAAGTTTCATGATCTAATTCTCTAAAACTCTAAACCTGAAAAGATCCTCAATGTGTAATCTTGTAATAACTCAAGATTAAGTAAGGTTTAAGGCTGGGGCCTTATACGAGAAGTGAATAATTTAAGAGTTTATGTTGAATGACTTTACCACTTCTTTTGGTAATTTATTTTGTTTTACACCAAAGGACTAACATGGTAATATTTATATTTAATGTGATTATACTCTGATTAATGGGTGGAATGTTTTAGGATATTTTTACAATTTTTTGTCATGCCAATGGGAATTAGTGGTATGAGGAGGTGAGGATATGTTGTGGATATTTATAAAGAAGGGAGAAGACACACATTGTATTTTTAAATGAATGTTAGGTGTACCCACGTTTTTAATTAAAAAATGTAATAAAAAACACACTATATTTGATAATATTTGTAGAAAGGTCGCACTATGTTCATTAAATGGGTATTGGAAATTTTTAAAAACTTTTTTACAAATTGTATATTAATATTAACTATGACATAATCTAATTTTTAAATTTATCACTTTAATTTATTCTATATTCATTCACTAATATTTTTGGATCAGAAACCAAATTGAAATTTTGTTGAATTATAAAATATTCCAATTCCACGTATATAATCTATCTTATTATTTATAATCATAGAAGTCGCATAAAATAATTTTATATTATTCCATTAGATAGGATGATACATCATGTTTTTAATGTTCAAATGCTCAATTGTTTAAAATATTTTTATATTTAATTTCAACGTAGCATTTATTTAAATGACAAAAATTATATTAATAAATATATTTTTATTATAAATATATATTTATAATAATTATGAATATAATTTAATTATATTTATTAAAACTATGGAAACAATGTTTTGAATTAAAATTTTGTATGTTTCACAATTCATCTAGAAATGAATCATCTAAGAAAATTACCCAAAAAATAACCTTAGGCTAATTTTTAAATTACTATAATAAAATTGAATTTTATTTTATCAAATATTATTTATCATATTAAAAATTATTTCTTTCTAATATGATATCCATTAAAAAGTGGTAAATATACCTTTTATAAAATATATATCATTCTTGGTAAAATTTGTTTTATTTTTATCTCATGACTAGAAAACACATAATATGAACATTAAATAGTTGTGTAATTAATATATATATATATGTCATTAGATCAATTTATCCAATTTTTTATTAATATTTTCTTGTAAAACATTTCTGATTACATAAATATTGTTTTCTAGAAACATATTTCCAAATTTTCAAAAGGTTTTTATTTTTATTTAATGATAATTTTCTCCCAAATAATTATCCTTATATAAATGGGTAAATAATATTTTCATAATTTTTTTAATATTATTCATAATAGGAATTAGAATTTCTAAGTGAAAAATATAATAATATTTTTCTAATAATATTAATATCACGTTTAAGTTTGGAAAAACTAGTCCTTCGGTCTCACAAAATATATTGAAGGAACTCATAATTGTGTGTAACGCAGACCAAATATATTATTTTTGGGTTTTTAGATAATATAATTATTTTTAATGTTAAATATCAACAGAATTTTTTTTATAATGTAATAATGACATTTAGATTTCATATAACAAAACATATATTCATTTTGGAAAAAAATTACATATCAAAAGAATTAAATTAATTGGATGAAAAATTTCAAAATATATCAGGGTGTTAAATTCTACCATCATAGAATGAATTTATACCTAAAAATTCATATGGGTTATTGATGATTAAATATCACATCATTACTTTAATTTACACCGACATCATTATATATGAATACTACAACATTCATTGAAAAATATTACTTATAAACATATTGTTTATAAGAGTCATTCATAACAATGATTATAAATCGGACAAAATTTGTGGGATTTGTTGAATTGAGAAGTAATAAAAGAAACAATAATTAAATATAGTGATGATGATCGCTGATCAAAAATAACTAAATGGTCAACAGAATGTCATTTTTATCAAAACTACAAATATTTGATGATTTTTAAGACAACTTGTTTAATAGAATTATTTCTATTATGATAAATCTTTTTCAATATCCTTTTCATTGAGTTCAATAATTTTTCATATGATGATATAATTACTTTTTTATCATTTCCTTCCATATGCACAGTCTCAGACATTGGTTGTTCCATGATAAATTCACACATCATATCTTACTTTTGGGAATGAAGGTGAATTTCCCATTCAAGAAGAACTAAAAGTCCATGAGTACCATAAACCCAATGATATGTCATTCCATATGTCATTATATAAAATTATTGTAAATTAATTAGCAAAATTTATCCAATATTCATAAATCATCATATAGAGAGATAATAATTTAATATCTATAACCATATCTTAATTTAAACTTAAAACTTCAATAAACTTTTACTCTTACAACCCTTGAAAAATCTGAAGATACCAAACATTATGTGGAAGGTCACTAAATTTCTCAAAACTATATTAACATTTATCCGCATATATCATAATGTATATATTGGTTGTCAAATTCAAAACATGTGAATATAATTATCATATATTCTCCCAAATCATGGTTGTGAGATGAATAGAAATAAATAATTGTTGAAATTTTTTTTGGATTCTTATTCTAAAGATAATTTAATTTATTTCATAAATTCCATAATATCCATCAAAGATAACCCTATAAACATGGTTAGAAACCTAATATACTTTGTCAATATCATCATACCTTTATTCTTACTAAATATCATTTTCTAATTATTGGGAACACATTAAGCATTAACTTTGTAACACCCCAAGATTTCATAGTGTGTTATTTCTTCAAAATAATTCAATAACTTGCACTACACGCAACACTGAGTTCAATTGCACCATGACTTGCCAAAAAAAAGCCATTAAAAGAGGTCATGAATAGTATTAACTAAATTTTAAACTTTATATAATCCTTATAATTTTAGAATCCATATTATGAGTTTCTTAGTCATAATGCAAGAACAGATTCATTTTCAGTATTGCACTTTTATCAACTTTTGATAGTGAAACCTTTTTAAATACAATATTTTAAACTTTTTGACTAAATGGAGACATCAAAAAAATTTAAAATGAAACATCCCAAGCTTCCACGGTACGCTTTCCTTTGAATAAAACAGTAGCGTGTGTTGTACGCAACTTCGAGTTCTAACACACCGTAACCAATCAAACTAGCTGTTATGAATAGTTATACCTACTTTTTGAAATTATATATATTTTATATTTTAAAATGGACTTAATTTTTGGATTCGGAATATCAAATTTAGCCTAAGGTGAAATTTTGGTACTTTTCTGATAACTTTCATATTTTGATGAATAGTGAAAATTTCTAAATTTTAATTAAAAACAACTTTTTTAATCAAAATAATTAATAGTGATAAATTATGAATTTTAGTGGTTTTAAAGTATATTTAGAATATATTTTTACCATTCAATTTAATGTTTATCATTGGACATAATTTTACAATTAAACCGAACATAAACAAGTGTCAATCTTTTGATAGTTATTATCTCTTAAAAACACGCTTTTTGTTTTGACAGCGGGAATTAATTTTAAATTAATTTCTGCCACTTCTGTGTTTTGAATTTAGGAAAATGGATTCCATATTTGGAATCAGGATGTTCAAATTGTGTAAATAGGTAACTTTTATTTTTACACATTTTGAATAATTACTGCGGTAAATATTTTATTTACCATGGTTAAAGGGTAAATCCGGTAAATAAGGGTTAAAACAAAATAATATTATAATAATACTAAATTACCCTAAAACGTGTCTTAACCCTATTGGTTGATACATGGTCGACCATGGGCATCTTTGGGTCTATTTTGGGACCCCATGGATCCACTTGTAAGTGATAATGACACTTTATTTTAATTAAGTTAAAATGAATACAAAAATGACACAAGCATATATCTTTTAGAAGAACAATTTTTACATAGGGTTATACCTGTTGGATTTTCGATTATAAATATTCATTAGAAAGATAAAACGATTTCCTACATAATGATATTTTATTTATAATTTTTAGACATTAAATAATTTATTTTATTTATGACACAATGATGATGCAGTAATTACTAAAATAGTGAAAAATTAAAATAATTGATATTATAAATACCCAAATAAATATAATATGAAACTTTTAATGAATTAAACTAATTTTCTAGGCTAATATGATATATTAGGATTGATTTAATGGACTTTTTTCGAAGTAATCAATCTGTTATGAGTTTCACAAAAATCAACTATTGAATAGTGTCAAAATTGACATAAAAGAGTTCTTAAAACAAATATTATATTATTAATTGATATTAAATTCCTAAAAATCTAAGGTTCGGCCAAGAGACTTATATTATGATAGGTTAATAATTAATGGACCACTTGGGGGTCGCTTGGATGTATATAGTAAGTTTATTAACCATATTATATAAAAATACAAAGAGACATTGTAAAAGTGAAACTAATTAACTTAGAGTTAATACTTAAAGATAAGGTTAATATAAGTACCCAAACCTGTCTAAATTCTATTGGATGAGTTCTTTTCGACCTATCCCCACCTCATACTTTGAATAGTCAACTTTGGAGCCTTTGGAAACCGAATATGAATTTATTATAAATTAATATTTCTAGCTTTTCCAAAAGTGCCCCTCACCCCTCTTATAAAAGGGCACTCCTCCTTCTCTTTTCCTCACACCTCTCAAGCCACTTGGATCGTCCAAACTCTGCACAACTAAGCTCCCCAAATACCTCTCCTCCTCCTTGAAGCTTCCCCTTAGGCAGAAAGCATTTCAAGAAGTCCTTTGGTTCCAACCAAAGTGAGTTACCTAAACTAAAGGTAACGATTTCTCTTAAATTATTTTCATTTATTTTGCCTCTTAAACCCCCAAAATCTTTTTATTTCCTTTCTTTTGTAACAACACCAGTATCCTCAATATACTAAGATGTTGTTATAAGAAGGATTCAAACTACACATACACACAACTCCATCTAATGGATGATGAACATAATGTTTCTGTGGATGGCAAACTAACGCCTCACGAAACGATGATTGTTCAAATACATCTTACCACCTCTCATGGTGGCCATTATGATGGAACTGTAATTAAATATGATATTAATGATATATATTTTATATATAAGCTTCTGTAATTCCATTTTATTTCATACCATTATTCGTTTCATGTTGTATATACATACGATAATTTCATTTGAGGAAGTGCGGACTACCGCCCCCTTAAAATGATATGACTCGTTCATACCACACATGGAACGTATAAAGGATGGTGTTAATGAACTTAAATAACATATATAAAATATTATATTATACAGGAATAGTAATATACCTATGTATCATTTGGATTTTATTCTTTTAAAATGAAAATTAAATGGAAGTAGCGTTCGTGCGTACGTACGGACTACCGTCTCCACGAACGCGATAAGATTCATTCTCCATCATATCCATTCAAGTACTATTCTCATTTTAGGGTTAAAAATAATGTTAATATCATTCTGATTATGAATAAGATATAATATATCCATTACAAACATGTCTTACGTAACCAAACATTTAAGAAGAACGAATCGATTATCACCCGAAACGACGATAATACTAAGATATTATTAATAAAGCAATGTTAAAAGATCATATATGATATCATATTAATGTATATGATTCTTGTATAATTTAATAACAATTATTTCACCATTATACAGGAGGTTAACCTACCCCAACAAAGGAAAAGTACAAGGTAAGGGTTATTTCACAATCTCTTCATTATCCGAGGTTGTTTATATGTAATAATCTACTGGGATCTCTTTATCATCCACATCCATGTTTTCTTAAAAATGTTTTTCAAAACATTTTTACTATTTACAAGAATATGGGTTAAAGTCATTTATACCCTTTTTTGACTTTTTATAAGAGGTTTATAAAGGAATCCTTCCGTCGTTTTCAAAACAATGTCCTTTTTAACCTTTTCGACAGAATTGAGGTAAGAATGTTTTTTTACTTATACGGCGGGTGCGGTTATTTTCCGCCGTTATAAAATCGTCGAAGCTTTCCATACAAGCTTATAAGAATATTTTCAAATAAAATGTTTTATTTTATATGGATCTTAAATGATTTCAAAATAAAAGGAGATACTTCTTTAAAAAGAATTTTGATTTCATCTATGTCAACATCCTTTGATGGATTTTAAGATTATTTGAAGTTGATTTATTATGATACAAAACTTCTATATTGTATTGAAGGTTTTGTGATATGTTTGACTGTGGATGTGCTATTTTTATACCATTCATAGTTTATGGTGAAATTATTGACATTTCGTATGCTAGTTTTAATACGAATGTTTATGTTATGTTTAAACCTTTTCATATGGGAATGCATTGGACTTAATAAGTGACGGGTGGAGCCCGCTATAGCTCCTCGATGCATCGGTAGGTCTCATGAGACAAACTAGTGTCTTGGCACTAGGCCTTGACAAAATCTTATTTGTAGTCTTGGCACGAGGCCTTGGCTATGTGGTTATGATAGTCTGGCATTATGCATTCCAACATTATGAAAGTGGTTATTGATTTTTTCATGTGATTATTCGATTAGTAGAATATCCATGTGAACAAGTAAATGGAATTATTTCATTTTACTTTTGCCATACTATGTTGAAGTTCAATTTTAAAAGGCTTTTGTTTTAGTAATTCATTGCCTTAAATGTTTATGCTTATTTTGAATGTTCCGCTATATTGTTATCCTTACTGGGCATTTGAGCTCACCCCTTTTCTATGTTTTATTTTTCCCAGGTAGTGAAGAAGTAAATTATGATTGACTTGCAGGGATATTATGAGGGGTTTATAGTGTGGATTATGGAGACAATTTGTTGTTGTAGTAGTTTTTCGTTTAATGATGTAATGTAAAACTTATGAATATATCTAGTGTTTCCAAGGCTACTAAACCAATCGGTCTTTCGGGATTTGATCTTTCTTGTGATCATGCCAATGTTACGAAGTAATGCACCGACTCTGGGTAGCTGGGGTCGGGGCGTTACAAACTTCCCATAATTACAATACAACCATTCCATTCAATCAATTTTCATAGTCATTAGAACCATTCAATATCTCATTCCAACTATATAATAAAAACTTAAACTAAAAATCATTATATATTATATGATTATTATAAGATAATATTTGAATTCAAATTCATATACAATTCTATCATTTAATATTATTCTTAAACCATTACTCAAGCTTCAAGATATTATTTTTTAATTCCACTTTCATTTAATAATATGTATGAATTGTGTCCTCATTTTCGGAAATTTATGTTTTGTCATTTTTTATACGTTTATTGATAATAAATTTGTTCGAAAATATAACACCATTCACATATCATTTGAAGTATCTTTATCTCCACTTGTATAACAGATACTCGTACCAAAATGAAGATTATCTTTATGAGATTTCCACATTGGATAACAATTTTTATAATTCCCAAACAATCCACACATAAAAAATTCTTCGTTAATCGAGTTCCTTCTAGTTTTCATTATTGACTACGGCTAGAAATAATTATCTGAGAAAAGCATATCATAGAAAAAATCCCAAAATTCATGAAAAAGTATATATGTGATGCCAAAATAATTATACAAACTATTAAATATATGACATCATAGGATTATCTATAGGTAAATACATATAAAATCATTATAAATATACCAAGGTATCTCGATATTTTAGTCCATTCCAACATTCCATTGTTTGAAAAAACTTTACATTTGATACCACTTATAGAGACCCAAGATTAACATACATGGATACTACATCATTTTATATTTTTTTAAGGTTGGGGCCAAAGCCCCAATTTATTATTTAATGAAATGATCACTTTAGTGTGGGTAGAGGGAGACCCATTACATAGACCGAAGGCCCAAGGCCAAGTGGCATGAATACACAGTTTGAAATCCAATATATAGGCCCAAAGGACCCCTCGGTGAATAGTAATGTTACAGTACTCATGTTCCTACAGTACTACTACCACAATAGTTCCTGCTACAATACCTCGCCGCTAAAGTGTTGATGCTGCTAGAGTTCTGCCACTACTAAAATACCGGAATTTTTTCGTTGCCTGGATTTGATCTTTGGCCTTTTGGATGCCAAGAAATAGTTTTTGCCACTTGGGTACATGCTTGTTGGCACTAAATCATTTTATATGAATATTCTTCACGTTAGTTAAGTACATGATGGTGGATCATAAAGTTTCGTGTTTTTGAAAATTTTAAAACAAAATTTATAACTTGGCGAGAGATCATAAACATATCCAATATATATCATCTACTTTTGTACTCATATTTAAAATAATTCTTCATATGTTGTGGAAAATAAAACAAAATAATGGTGTGAGATAAAGATATTTGTAAGGTTAAATGAGGGAGATATGTAAGAATAAAATGATCATAAGTGTATGTGAACATTATTGTAACATTATAATGACATAAATTACATATCAATGATCATAATCAATATTAATCGCATAAATATTGGTAATTAATAAGACATGAATCATAATAGTGATAAATCATCATAAATAAATCATGAACCATAGGAGCATGACATATATTTAATGAACTATTATTAATATAGAGAACCAATTAATGTGTCATGGTAAAATACCAAGACCATAAACATTGTGGATTAATAAACACCTATCTCATGGGGTAGTTTAGGACAAACTAGTTTCCCATTTTGTATTTGGACACACCTCTTCCCCTTTTTGGATTATGACATAACTATTCCTAATTTTGGATCGGTTCAGACCTGTTTACCTTTTTGGATCAATCCTTTTGAATTTTCCCATTTTATCTCATTAGAAATAAATCCTTACCCAACACATTTGAGGGAGGTATGTGTCTTATCATTCATATAATGAAATCATACATATGTGTTCCAAAAGATAACATAACATTCATCATATCATGAAGAACAACAATAGATTGGTTTTATAAAATAAACATAACCCATGAAAATAAATGGTTATCATAGATAATTATTTTTATTATAATCTTGGGATGATAAATAGGTTTTATAATCATTTAATCATAGAATTACCCGTGAAATGAATTAGGTTTCATAAGCATTTTATCATTGTATAACCTGAGGATGAGAATCAAGTTTCCTAAACAACATATCATATTAAACATAATCAATTAAAATAAATAATAAAAGTTGTATCCTTGGATGAACTTTGGTTTAAATAATAAAATATAAAAAATGATTCCATCGTATTTGGATAAGGATTTTGAAATATCACTTCGAACCATTCTTACAGAGAACAATCTTTCATTAAAAATCATTTTGATTATACAAAACATCTTCAAAACACATTTAATTTAAAACCACTTTGAAAAAATATGAATTAATATTTAAAAATAATTTAAAACATTTATTTTAGAAATTCTCCTAGATTTTTTGAAGAATTATATTTTAAAAATAAAAAAAATGAAAAAAACTATTTTAAAATTATACTTTAAAATATATAAAATTATATTTGAAACTATATAAACAAATTAGAACATAAATTATTTTTTAGAATCATGTTCATTGAAAACCATTTTGAAACAAATAAATTATAAAATACAGAGAAATTTTTTTATCTAAATATAACATTATATAATTTTATTATATTATTAAATGAAATGAAAGTCATGATTGTGGGTTAATTTATACACTCCCAACACTCCCTTTGCCTCCTAAAAGGTTTAGTGAGTTCCCTGATTAGAAAATAATAACAAGATTCCATTTAAATTGAAATGTTATAAAAATTGTAATAAAAAATTTAAAATTTATTTTAATATTCGTAGTAAAATAATTTCAATTTTTCTGTAAAATATTGTTTAAAAAATGGATTTTGTACCAAAAAGTGAAATAATGTGGAATTTTCATAAAATCATTTTCTTAATTATCACAAGAATAATAGAGTAGGGAAATTGTACCATTAAATAAATATTTCATTAAAACCCATGCGATAAAAAATTTAGTGAGAGTTATTGAGATATGGATCCTAATATTTCATTAATGGAAGTGTAATCATAAACAACCTCGATAAACTATTTTATTGTAACAGTAATCCCTTAACAACGTGGTAACGTTGAATCATAATCTGCATGAACTAATAAAAATAAATAAGTAATATAATATCATGATTATATGTATAATAACTATATAACATCTAATATGTGATGTATATTGGCCTTGTAATGGAATATAGGCATATGAAAAAACATGTGTTTCATAGAAGGAAAATTGAGATGAAAAAACATTATGGATTTGGTAACATTTTAAACTATAAACCCCATGAATGAAGTATAATAAAATTTATACATAAATATGCCTAAAATTAAGGATAATATTCATTTAATAAATTAATAATTAGTTTATACACAACACAATGCCAACGAGTGGTGAATATGTCATCTGACTTTTAGAAATAAATGTGAGACTATAAATACCCTTATTGCTTGATTAACATTCAATTCTTGAGATATGTGAAATACTAACATCAATTTAAAAAATTAATATCCTAAAATTTTTTAAATACATTATAAAAAATGTTACAGGGTAGTATATAACCCAGGAAACAAGAATAAATTTTGAATATGACGTATATGTCACAGAAAAAAAATTGAGCTGATAAAACCATTATCTTAAGCCTTAAATTTCATTTTACACATTCAAATATCCATTATAATATATAAAAGATTATTATAACTATAAAAATTCATATTATTATATAATATTTCATATATTATTTTATTTTGAAATTATATTACACATTAATTTATAATTTCATGTTAATGTTACAATTTGTGTAATAATTGCTTTGCTATTTCCAATTTGATTTGATTTTTATCTTATTTCATAATACATGATTACTTATTTGAGGAACATGATATATGATGTATGTATATATATATCAAACATATTCTGCATAAAAAACTTATAATAATCTATTAAAGATATAAATATGAAATGAAATTCATCGTTCATGAATATTGTAGGTTGTACATACACATGAACACAGTTTCCATTTTCTAATCATATTGATAGATTAAAAGTAAATCACATATAGGTTTATATATATATTAAAATTAAATTTTAATTATCAAGTTATATATGTCATATATTTTTACTAAACCCATCCTTAATATATTTAATGAAAAGTGTGAACGAATCACATCGCTTTGGGGATGATGATGTCCAAATGTTCACAAAAGACGTTATAATATTCCGAAAAATATTAAAATCATAATGGTATGTGTTATATAATAATAAAATATTATTATGAAAATAATAAATATATTATATATCATATGAAAATATCAATTCCATCATTAATGATGACCTTAAATCGTGGTAATTGATGAACTAACCTCTTCAGTTTGCGAGATAGTAGTCAACAGTACACACAAATAATAATTGGGCATCTAATTTGACTATAGTGTGTGTAGGTGTAGGTAAAAACCATAAAAAATATCATTATAATTTTGATAATCATTTAATTATATATTCTTTTAATAATTATTATTGTGTGGGTGGAGAGTGAAATAAAGCAACACTTCTTTTTGAAAGATGATACCTTTTCATTGATTAATTTCCGTTGGTTTTCACCGATGGACTAAAATGGTTTTATTTTTACACAAATTGAGGCTTCAAGGAATAAGGGAGATCTTTTAAAAGGATAATTTTTAGGTTATTTCCAAGAATGTTTTTTTTATTACCGTGATGATAGGGGAGACTTGGTGGCCTTTTATAAGGGAAGGGGAGGACACACTTTTTATTATTGAATATAATGTTAGGTATAATAGCTTTTTTACCCAAAAATAGGCTTCCAAAACAAAACATATACAATAGTATGGGTGTTAATGTTTATATATATCCATAATATCTTTTTTACAATAATAGGCCCATTTTTACACCTTATGTGTAATGCTTAAAAATTTCATATGCTCATTTTTACCTTAAGAAAATTAATTAATATTATATTATTTCACTAAACAATTTGGTTAAAAACATAGTTTAAATTATTAAAAATTATAAATAATGATGATTAAAATTATAGATTTTATTTTCCCAATTCAAATCACACAAGTAGAAAAAATTAATTGTATATTAATCAGATAGACGTGAAGAGACAATAGGCATTTAAAGTGAAAATTTTCAAAAGATAGAAATGTTTTTATATGTAATTTCAATTTTAATTTAATTCATATAACCTAAATTCTTTTAATAAATTTATAATGGATCTAAATTGACAATTATACCAATTTAAAATAGAATTTATCTATTAAAATAAATTACATGAAAATGCAGTTTTTAATGCGAATTATTGAATTTTAATTGTTCATTTAAAAATGAATCTTCTTAGGAAAATATCATTGTCTCCATAATATAAATTTAATTTTCTTAATTAAGAAAATAATTTAATTTTAAAAAATATATTTTAAAAAATTATAAAATTTCATAATTAAAATAGGTGTCCCATTTGAAGTGGTAAAATTTCATTTTAGAATAATATGTATATTTATGCATAAAATTTGTTTAATTGTTAACTATTATCTATATAACAAATAAGATGAAAATTATTTAGTAGAACGAATTCAGTATATATATCAATTGAATTAGAATAATGTATCAATAATTTTTGAATTAATTTTTTTATAAAACATTTTTGAATTAATAAATATAGTTTTCCATCAAAACATTTCCTATATTTTCAAAAGGGTTTTAATTTCATTTATAGATAATTGGTAAGAAATTATTTTATTCACAAATTGGTAAAATATTTTTTCATTATTTAATTAATCATATTCATAATATCAATTCCAATGGCTAGGTGATAACTGCAATTATATTTTAATAATAATATTGATAGTACCTTATAGTTTACTAAACTAGGTCTTGGGTGTCACAAAAGTTATCTAAGGAATGTGATATTATGTGTAATGGAGGAAAAACATACTGTTTCGTGTAACATAATCTAATATAAGTGTTTCAGGTTGCCCAATCCTAACATGGTGTTGCATATAATTAATTACTAACATGGTTATTTCATAAAACAGATGCTATATTCAGTGTTGAATAAAATGATAAATTTCATAATGATTAAATTAATTTGAAAAATAAAATTTCAAAAAAACCTATGGTGTTATAATAAAAATGTCAAATGTAAAAATGTGTCATTAAAATTATGTTTTTTACAATACTATTAAATTTTCTTGTGAAATGTCTAGATGGTACAGTTTCCATGATGCCTGATATCACGATTCCTAGTAATTAAGAATTTCATTCATTGATAATTTAGTTATAATTATTATTAATGAGATTTTCATATTAAAATTATATCTAGATTCATTAATTTCTCTATTTATTGATTTTTTTATTTAACTTGAAATAATGATTATGCCTTAGGCAATAATTATAGTAAAATTATTAACTATATAACCTATGTGTTCATTAAATTTACCATTCTATATTAGAAAAAAACATAATTTGAATGAAAAAATTTTCAAATTAGAAAAAAAATAATTATTTTAGGATTATGATAACATAAATTTTCTAATTATACTATTTGTTTAATAATATTTTTAGTTATAAATTTTTATTTAAAATTCAAAAATATATAAAAAATCTATAATTTAAAATTTATTAGAAATATAAACATGAATAATTAAATTTCGTAAAACTAGTGGAGAATGTTGATATTTACCTATGGAAAAGGAAATACATCATGTATTGGAACTGAGAAGATTATGGCTATATTTGGGAACATAATAACAAAATGATTACTAAGATATTTTGAATTGGGAATCATATTATTCAACGGTTTGATTCTCTTATGTTGTATCACTTCATGATAAAAAACCCCCATCAATTTTTGGGACTACTAATCAAATGGTAGATTAGAAATGGACTATATCCCTTGAGAAGATATTTTAGGCATTGGTTTGTGATGAGAATGAAATTGTTAAACATGACATGTATTGTCTCAAAAGTGACACTAATCAATGGTTTCAATTGATCTAGAATACCTAGGAGGAAGTGGAAATAGAATATAAGATATTTTAATATTGTAATTTTCATCTATTTGAAAAATATTTCGCTACAGATAAATGATATGAAATAATGACAAATTTCTATATCATAATTTGAAAGGAAGAAGAACTCATTGCATAGTATGATGATAATTTAACATGGCTAGCAATTTATTCCATATATTTCATACGTAATAAGGAGTGAAACGTTGAAAACATTATTGAGGGATTAATCCAATTTTTTTGTTCCACTAGTCTGTCAAAAATATCCATATTATGTGGAAATTGATTTCTGCTCCATCAAAATGGAAATGGAATTATAAAGATTCTATTTATTCAATAGACATCAATTAAAAAATTAATTTAAATAGGACAACAACAAAATGTTAGTGTTTTTGTTGGTGGAAGGAATATTATAGTCTAATAATATGTTGAACATACAACTGAAATATTAATGACTGACGAGACTCATATATACAGTCTCAATGTGGGAAAAATTATTATATTGAAACCGAGAATGAATTTGTAAATTAATGTTGGATATTATGTTTTATCGACTATATAACAATATAAGTGTGACATGAGGTTCTATAAAAAGATAAATTTTATCCCTAGGTACATCATATCCTTTTATATTATGAATGAACTAGTGTTATATCTTACCATTAGGAAATTCCCAAATTCTTCTCAAATGTATATGATATGATCCATTTATAACAATTAAGGATGGTTATTCTAGAACCATCACAAATTATCACCTCAAATAACAATAGAATCTGAACCAAATAGATATTACTATGATGAATATATCTATATTATAGATATTATAGAGAAATTGTTGAGAAACAAATTAATTGATTGAGTATGGTACATTAATGAATTTATTAAATTGATGGGGGAAATAAGGGAAGTAGAAGATGTTATGAAGAAAAAATTTAAAAAGTTTATTATAAATTAATTATAATAAAAAAATTAGGATCCAAATTTTTTAGGTGGTATGAATGTAATACCCCATATACTTTATGATATATTTCCATTTAAATAAATTTAATCTCTTTGATAGGTTGTGATACACACATCCTCATTCATGAGATATATAAAAAACATATACCTCTATAAGCAATTCATTAAGATGGTGGGTATGAATTGGAATAACCAAATTAATAAAATATATATATTTACCTATATTCAATTGTTATCTTTTGATTAAAAATATGAAAGAATTAAATGAAAATAAAATGTTTTTAGAAAGAAAATATATTTTTAAACAAAGTTACATCATCCCATCTTGAGAAATTATGTTAAAATTAATTATTTAATGTTCTATAAAACCTAAATTTAAAGTGTAATTTCATTTTATAATTATTTATAAAAATATATATTATGGTGAAGTAATGAGATGTTTTAGAAAAGATTCATTGTTCTATGAATAGTGAAAACTATTGATTTTTTTTGAAACTTTAAATTTTTTGTAACTATTTAAATGTGAAATTATATTTTAAATTTAATTAATGGTATAATTAGTTGAATAATTTTAAAATTTAAATAATTTAATTAATTATAATCAATTTTTGGTTGAATGAAGATGTGAATTTGTTTAATCGTTTGAATATTTGTATTTGGAAAAACTATTTTCTCAACATTTCTCTTAGGTTAATTATGAAATTGGAATCTGTAACATCAATGAATTTATTTTGAAAAAATGGATTAAATATTTGGAATCATCCTAATTTATATTATAAAATATCTAAAATTAAATATTTTTCCTAATTAATTCTAAAAACATGAAAAATTATTTATCATTGTTAGGGTTAAAACTAGTTTACCAGGTATTAAATTAAAATGATAAGGGGTAAAAAGACATGTGACTTAACCTGATACAATTTTATAGCCATATTTTTACCTCATATACAATAATTTTTTATAATAACCCATTTTTGGATTTCTGAAATGTCAGAAATGTGGTTACACATTATTATTTTAAAAAATTTCTTTTGTGTTATATCCCCAAATATAAATAGGACACCCCATCTACTCCTCAATTAACTCTACCAATGTAAATTAGTACAGACAATAAGTGATAAATGAAAATCATTAAAATCCTAAAAACATAATTTTAGAATTTTTATAATCATAAATCTATCATAGTATGACTTTTGATGCCAACTAATGTAAATTCTCAAAAGAAGGGTTAACGTTTGTAAGAGGGAATTTTAGTATTATTTACTCTTTCAAATAATTAAAACATTATTAAATAATTATTGTATAAAAATATTAGTATATAACATATACAAGGATTTAATAATATTAATGTAATGAACAATATATTTCTCCATATTCTATAAAGGGGAAATGAAATCATCAATCTTGTGTATGGTGGACTACAACCTCATAAACTAATGTGGCACTTTTTCCATTTATGCTTCTCATGAAGGGATATAATGGATAATTTAATTTATATATCTATATAACATGATATAATTATAATTATCTATATATAATAAATAATATACCATCTTACATTCCATTCACTTTAAAATACGTAAATGTCACTCATATATAGTATGAACTACCACCTCACAGGATGATGTGATTTTTTTAACTTATTCACTATATGGAAGATAATAAGGATAAATCTAATAAATATTTGTGGTATATCTATATGAATTAAAATAAATTATATTAAATTAATATATTATAAAATTCATTAACCTTGTAGCTGTGATGAGAATTATATCACAGCATGTGCATATATACTACATAATAACTCTACAAAATGATGCAAATCATTTTCCATGTCCAAATTTAAATAATCATTTTAATTATGTATCTAATGAATAAAACATGAATTTATAACATTAATACCATTTAGGAAATTATGTAACGAAATCCTATGTACATAAACTGTAACATTAATGAAAAAACACACATCATAAAATAATAAAATTAACACATAAAATAATGTAAATAATTAAATATTATTAAAAAAGCGTAGTAAAATGTCATATAATAATAATATATGATATTATAATCATGATTAGTGGTTTATTATAAATTAATAAAGTACCTAAAACTATTATACATGATAATAAATCATATTCCAATTAAGGGACGGTTGAGGTATAGGATTTCATATCAATTTCATCACCATTGGGACAAACAGGAAATTATGAACATATTTATTTTTGTATGCTGTATATACTACCCATTTTTATTCATTTTCATTAGTTATTATATTCTATTAAATACCCATATTTATTCAGTTATTTTTATTATTTTCTATGAAAACTAATAGAATTTGTACGTATTATGATTACATTTAATGTTATATGATTATTCATGGAAATATTAAAAAAGTATTCTTTACTCATTATGGGTATATGATGATTATTCATATAATTCATTAATTAAATTTAATATAAAATCTATTGGGAATATATTAGATATGCATTATACAGGTGAATCTAGAAATTTTATGCCCCTAATGGATTAACAAGTCTCATGAGACAAGTTAGTCAACCAAATTAATTTGCGTTTTAACTGTAGTTTCACTATTTCCTATGAAAGGTATTGATAGTAGATGTACCATGATTCATTAGATCACCACACCAAATAAATTATAATTTTATTCCTTGAGATTTAATTTGATATTATCTTTCATGATATTTCTATATTGAAATTAACTCTGGATGCATTTCATTATTGGTTTGTTGATTAAATGGTTTGGGTTTTTAGTTTATTACCATGGAATTTTGTTTAAGACTTATCTAGTTATGATATTCATGTAATTTGTTAAATTTAATTTGAGAAAAATTATTTACATTTATATATTTATTTGTCCTTATTGATCTGGGATAATTTTTTTTTTGTACATAACCCTTACATAGTATTTGAGATCAACCATTTGGGGTTTCCTTTCCTATGGATTTGAAGAAGAAATACATGGATGAAAATCATTTTTTTATGTTTTATTTTTTATTTTTTATTCGAAATATATTAATGGGACAATGTATGTATCTGTTTCTTATATAATTGTAAAATATTCTCACCTTTTCAAAGTTATGGATTATATTTAATTCCAATATAATAATGAACACACGAATATGGGGTTACTAGAGTTTGGGTCATTATATTCAGAATATATATGAATATAATTCCTATTTGTGAGTATCAAATATTATAAATTTTAATTAAGAAAATTTTATTAGTGTAAAACGACTAAATTGTGACCCCATTTAGAATTACCTTTTGTGGGACATGATCAACTTTTCACAACAGTTTGGATTAATATTAATGGCTATCATGTTTCATTACTATTTTCGAAGGACATAATTCCAATCATGTGATACATAATTTTTGGATTGTTTTGTTGAATACTATTTTTCCAAATGTGTCATAAAGATAAAATGAAATATCATAGATTATTATTAAAACCATTATATTTTCGCAACATAGTGTCACTTGATACTGTCAAAGGGACATTGTTTCTTAATATTTTTAGTTATCTACATCCTTCATTCCCAAAAAAGTACAAACAGTGTTCACATAACCTATAAGGAATCCATATTGAATGATCAAGGTCATTATAAGAATTTTTTTAGAAGGATTCGGCCTTATAATATATGAAGGGATTTCATAGCATAAAAATATCAATATACAACATATTCATGTTAAATAAATTACATCATATTTTAATTATGTATTTATCGCAGATTACATTATGTATATATAAATATATAAATTCAACAAATTGATTTTTTATAATCCATATTCCATCCATTAAACTAGTATTTTAGAACCATATTAATAATAAAATATTTCCACAAATCACATTTTTTAATCACATAAAACATATGCAAAAACTTTTCACACATATCAAATGTAAGGATATACCTATGGTTTTTGACTACCATTTATACAGAGAATTATGATTATATGAATCAAAATATCTTCAAAGAATAAATAAATAATTTTTAAGGATAACCCCTAGGTTTATTGATAATGCGTAAACCTACATTCTAGTGAGATTTATGGCCTAATTTATATTTAGCCGCAGATTATTACTAGTTGGATAATTGAATTACAACTTATCTATAATTCCCCATTTGTATGAACTATGCTTATCCACATACTTGAATCTTATAAATTCAGGAAAAATAGATTCCAAGATAGCAGTGTACACTATATAATATTTTAATAACTTGTATGCAATGAATAGTTTATAAATTTCATAAGGCATAATTTATCAAACAAAATAAATCATACATAAGATTCAAATCTTATAATTATTTTATATACATGAATATATATATATATATGAATAAATTAAAAATAAATAGTTTATCTATATTCCCTGTTTGATATATCAATATAAACACTTCATATTATAATTATGTATAAATTTATTTCATTTAAAATTATTAAGACCAATATTTTATAGAAACCTTAAAAATGTAAAAAATCATAAAATATTAATATTAAAAAAATTTGCAGGCATAATGATTTATGTTATATTAGATTTTTCATAATATATGATTTAATATATTCTTAAGATATATTTAATCATATTTGTAATGTCATTTTAATTCAATTTAAAACCATAGTGTGCATTGCATCACATGAATTGCATCTTAATTAGTGATAAAGCCTCTTTAATAGTTATAATATAATGATTGGTTTAGAGAATACAATATTATAACTCATAGACAATAAAAAAATTAATAATATAACATCACATATTGTAAAACATAATGTTTTGATGAATCACAATTTATGATTCACCTAGTTGTACCCTATGGATGCAAAAAATACTAATTCATTGAGTAAAATATCCCATATCACAAATATTGGAATATAAATTTAATGGATAAAATGTATAAACATGATATCATACCTAAAAATGTATTATTTAACTCATTATGAGATTCATTTTCTTTATATAATCATTATAGTAATTATTTTCCATGATGATGGTTACATTGATATAGTTGATGGGTTTTTAAAAAAAATCTCATTTGCGCAAATAGTGAAATAAACCTATTCATTACATAGATACATGATAATTGAATTAACATGTAAATAAAAGATATAAATAAACACATTCTTACCTCAATCACATTGTGGGTTTTATCAAGATTGTATTCTCGATGAAGTTAACTACTAAACCAAAATCAAGGGTTTACCACATTTTTTAGTACACTAGACAATTAAATCCGAGTACACTATCAGTCGATCCCTAAATATCCTAAGGAATTATAAGAACTTATTCATATAGAAAAATAGGGAAAAATAAAGAAGATATTGATATCTAGAATTAACAACTCACAAATCCCACCAATGGAATGTATACAATTTTTCATATATAATAACATCAAAAAATTAAATATATCACACATTAGATGCAAAGATTTGGTATTTTCCACATGTTTCTCAAAATGTATGATTTTTTGGGTGTTATGAAATTTGAATATGTCATAAATTATATTATAATAAATCATTTTCATATGAATAATCTATATAATTTTTAACATAATGAGATTTTGTGAATTAATTATATTCAAATTAATTTATTTTTTTAAGATTTTTCATAGGCAACAACGGAAGTAGATTAATTAATACTAAAAAACTATGTTTGACTTATGTTACACACAACCCGATTTAAATAGTTCACTATAAACAATTTTTTTTATCATTCTCTATAAGTAATATTGATTTTATGTAATGGTACATGCATCAATGGCTTCCCTCGATGTCTTGCATTACATGCATGACTTAGCTATGCAGAACAATAATATATTATTAAAATATTATTATTTAATATAATATGATATAAATTAGATATTAAATTAAAAGTTATGAAAATTATTTAATAATTTATGAATGTATATATTTTTAAAAAATATAATATGAATTCATTGGGTACCAATTAATTTAAAAATAATATGAAAACTGATTAAATATAATGTGAAACATTATTATTTTTATGTTTACAAAGATTTTTTTCCATAAAAAATTGATTTAATTATAATTATAAAGTAATATTAATTTAACATATATGTTATATATAAAATCAAGTATTTTTTATATTAAAAAAGTATATTTCAGAGACTAAAAATAAGAACCAAATTTTGTGATTAAAACCCACTATTTTTATTAAGGCATTTTTACAACATGCTAATGTCGAACCCATTTTAAATCTTAATATTTTAAATTTTATAGATCATATATTTCATTAAAAACATTATATTTACTAACATATAAATTGAATTAGTTTAGGTTATGTATTTGGTATTGCTCAGTGATGTTTACTTTTTTAATGAATAGTGAAAAAACTGAATTTTAGTTCAAAACACCTTTTTCATCAAATTTATTTTAAATAATAAATTATATTTTGAACTGGTTCAAATGATAAATTAGATAATATTTTAATCAATTAATCCAAATTAGGTAATTGTAAATAATTTCAAATTGATATTTTATATAATAACTTAAAAAGCATTGGATTATTTTTTACTTTAAAAACCAGTAGTGTCATGCCATCGCCAGGATAAAGTTTAAATTAACTATTTTATACAGAATTTATTAGAATTTTAAAAAATTTATTCCATATTTATAATTAGAATAATTTTTATTTTTTATTATTTTCAAAAAAATATTCCTTCCAAATGGATTAGTGAAGGTGATTAAAATTAATTATTATGATTAAGAGAAAAGTTATCTTCTCAGGGGAAAAAATATAAATTTTTAACTGAAAATGGCCTACAGTATTTTCCCAAATCTAGTAGCTAGAAATAAATCTACCACATCTTCCATATTCCCTAATTTGGGATATAATTGGATCCAAATTAAGTAATAAAATTTTGTGTGTAATTCTCTCTTCAAATGTTGACAAGAGTTCTACTCCTCGAACAACATAAAAAGGTTCCATTTCCTCCCACTACCTCACACCACTAATTCCTTTTAGATAGAATGTTATATGCTCAAATATCTCCAAAACATCCATCACTTAGACCTAAAATCTTTTGTTTTTTCATAAATCCTTCAATTAAATCCATTTAGTGAAAACCAAAAGCAGTTAACTGATTTAAAAGGTTACACTTTAAATTAATCTCATGCCTTTCATTTATATCGACACTACCTGAATTTAATTTATTATATTATTGAATAAAAAACTGTATAATAAATATGATAGAAAATTTTAATGGAAATTTATTGACCTAATATTAGACAAAAATATGTCTAATGGGTAATGAACATGTTTCTATTTGTATAGTGAACAACCACCTCAATAAACGATGTTTGTTCATTTTCCTCTACCACATCTCATGGTTGAAATAATGATGGAAAATATGTTCTTATATGTTATATGTTATATTTATTTTTATATAATATGATTTGATTATTTTTATAGTTATATATATACATTTAATTTTGTGTTATTATGATAATTTTGTTGGAGGATGTGTGGACTACAACCCCTTCAAAGTGATGTGATTCATTCGCACAGTACAAGGAATGCATAAAGGATGATTTTAGGGAACCTATATGATATATATCACATGATATTCCTAATATAATGATATTATATATATATATACATATATTACTTTTCCTTTCTTTATTTAGATAAATCAATAAAGAAGGAAACATCATTAATGTGTATGTTTGACATACTATCTCCATGAATGGTGTCTTCCATTTCAAAATTCTATAGTATATATATTATAAAAATAAATATATAATGAATATAAATTATATTAATATGATAGTTTAAATCCATTAAATCAGAATATATATAATGATCAATGATATAACAAATTGAGACACATGAAAAAAACAAAGCGAATATGACCTGAAGCGTAACCTTAAAATGAATGCATTAAAAATGACTTAATATGTAGTCATAAAAACCCATATATGGTATTATATATAATAATATTCTTCTACAAGATATGTATAATAATATTTAATTTTTTATTCAAGAATATTTTATATGTATTAAGAGTGTCAACAGAAAAGGTATGGGAATTACAGCTTACTTTGTATTTCTAAGTGATACATTCATTTCTCACTGCCCATTCCTATTGTGTTGTGTGTGTGATTCCAATGGATGTGTTATATTAATATTATACATTACAATATTTTTATTTACATTCAATTTTATGATATTTATATAATTGTATTTATTTATAAAAAGTTACCAAATCTGTAATGTAATTTTTTCTCAATTGATCGTCTTTGAGGCACATGCCATGTTATGCACCTATATTTTTCATAGAGGTATATATAATATCATTGAAATGATATATTATGAATATCATTATTTTTATTGATATTTTAGGATTCATTTAATTTAATTTTCTTAAATAGGGAGTATGGTTCAATGTTACCATGTGGTAATATTATATTGAAGCAATATCATCACTTTTCAATATTATTTATGTTAATACATCCTTTGATGAAATAATAAGTCCCATATCACATGAAAATTCTTGAAATTTTATATCCTCTGTTTATTCATGACTTATTCATGTATGGGGACCATTTTTCTACTATTTGATATATTATAAATTTTAGAATGGATTTTTATGAATGTTTAACTTTACCATATCCTCGTTTAGAAATCTGTGTTCCAATAAACCCATGTTGAAATAGATATTTTTTTATCCATAAATTAAATTTATCTCATTATATTAATTTTAAAATTGAAATTTATTAAAAAATATAATAATCTTTTGAATGAGTTTTACTTTCAATACCTGGATTGTCATCCCGCATATATGCTTCATTTTAACATAATTTATTTCACTTATATTACTAAAATTTGGAAATAATGGATACAATATTTTGAATCCAAACAATTTATATTGTCTAATAAGTTCAACTTTGTTATTGTAAGAAACTATTACTGAATTTAATTAAAATTAATTACAATTATTAAGGAAACATTAACCTTAATAAAGGACTAAACCATTACCTTAGTAGCCCAAATGAGCTGGAAACTGGTAAACCACCCATTGGATGGCCATAAATAGGAAAACGAACATAAATTATTATTTTTTGGTTGGCTTTGGAAGAATTATTTTTAGGTGAGAAACTGGGTTCACCTACCTTGTTTCAATAATACCATGTGAGTCATTTTCTTCTCTTATAAAATGCCACCACCTCTCCTGATTCCTCACACCTCTCAAAAAACTTAAATTCGCCAAAGATATTCCCAAATAGAATCCCAAATTCCCTCTCATGGTCCTTGAATCATTTTATGTTGTATAAATCCTCAATAGGAATCCCTTTGGTTGACACAAAAATTAGTAGGCTGATTTTAAGGTAATTCTTCCCAATAATCAATTTTCATTCATTTACTTATCCAACTCCTCAAATATTCTTATTACAAAATCATATAATACGTCTAGTATCATGAATATACTATGATTTAATTTTATTAATGTGTATAAATACAGTAACATATAAATCCATATAATTGGTAACAAATATACTATTTCTGTGTACAACCAACTACCACCTCACAAAATGATAATTATTCAATTTTTACTTTTACAACATTCATGGTTGGATATAATGATATAAACACTATTCATAAATTTTATATGTAATATTTATTATTTATTCATACTTTTTCAGTCATTGTATAACACATACTTTTAGCGCTTTCCATTTTGCAACAATACAATAACATTGTTTAAGGAAGTGTGAACTACCGACCACTCAAAACAATGTGATTCGTTGAAAAAATAAATAAAATGTATAAAAGATTATTAAAATTAATAATTTAATACATAAAAAATATATATTATATTCATGAAATAATTTCCTTTATACATATATATCATTTTTATTACAGTTTCACACCCTTAAAAAGTGAAAATGTTATTCGTGGTCGTGGGGACCATCGCCTCCCTGACAGGAGGTGATTAATTATTCATTATAATAATTTCATATATTATTATATAGGATAAAATTAAATTGTATTTACATTATAATTTTTTTGTAAGGATATGGTGTTACTTACTTTCTTTCCAAAATAATCATTAAAATGTTGGAATTTTAGTCATACGTATGTACATCTAACCGTCTCTATCATTGTAATATTGATTAATTTTTCAAAACATTATGTAATTATTTATTTGAAAAGTATAATTAGTGTATATATATGATTATTATTTTATGTTTTTTTGATATGTCATATAATGAAAACTCTGACCATAGTTTACCTAACTAAGTAGTTTTGACACATAAATAGAATTTGGTCAAAACACCTGATTTAACCATAATGGTTTAATTATTTTTATACAACATAGTAAAAAGTGAAATAAAATTAATTATATATATGAAAATTGATCTAAAAAATTCTTTAATTAACATTAGTTTATTATAAATGATTATTAAGGATGTTCACTTGATAGGAAATAACTGGTAAGGTATTTTCATCTAAATTTCTCACTTTTATGAGACGAATATCATGTTCACCACTTAAATATTTTGTGTGGGGTATCTTCGGCACATTTTTATATTATATCATTATATAATTTATCTAAATGTTATTTAATCAATTCATTTAATGTAATTACATTGTGTTATTTTTTCGTTAAAATATTTCTATGTGTTTTTGCTAAATTTGGATGGTTTAAATATTATTTTCTTCATAAATAATATTAATGATCTAGAAATGGTATTTCCAGTAGAGAAAATTATATGAACATTGTTATATAAAATTTTTAATTTTTTTCTACTCTGGTTATTCATGACCATTTTCAAATATTATTACAATTTTTTAATCTTTATTACAAAGAATGATTTAGAAACTATTTTATGATAACCCAAATATATTTCACTCTTTAGTGAGAGAATATATTTTTATCTAAAAATAATTATTTAGTATAATGTAATCAAAAAAATTAAATTATTTTTAATGAAAATTTTACCCTTTGGGTATATTACCATTTTTTTAGTGGAGTGGTTTTTTCACTTTCCAAATAACGTATTTTCCTAACCTTTAACCATGAAAACAAAAAATTATCTTTACCTCATACAAAATTAACTGATTTAATCATGGAAATTTCATTGAATCTTCCTATGCATTTTGGAAACGATAACTTTTAAAGAAAATATTTTCAAATGTGATATATATAGAAAATTATATTTCATTAGTTTTCATAAAATAATATGATATTTTATATGTGACTACTGTTAAAGGTTATTTTTATAATATATTAATTCACCAATGAAAAGAACCATTTATTTTACTCAAACTAGGATATGTTATATTGATACCATTTATATTATTCTCACAGATGGATTATGATTTATCTTTCCAAGGATTGTACTCATATTCACATCCTTGATTCCTTTTAGTTAGTAAGGACTATCCCAAACTGGGGCTTGATCCATAACTACCAAAATCCCTCATCCATAGGCTAGGGAGATAACTAGTGTCGAAGGAATAACAACTCAGGGATTCCATTGTCTAAGTACATACACACAGACAAATGCAACCATATCGATGAAAAAGTTCACAATGAAAAGAAATTTAAAAGATTAAAACTGCTATAAAAGTGTACCATAAAAGCATGTAACACTAAACGTATGAATATAGTAAAATAAACAAGAATTAAAAATGAGGAAAACAAAAAATCATCTAAAGAATTTCCAAACCTGAAGGAAAAACTGTGAATGTAATGCTATCAAAGAATCCATGCTCCTACAAACCCTATCACGCCCCCCAAACGCGGTCTAAGCTCTCGAATCCTGATGTATCTGATATCATGGTCAAACTAATTCAGTGACTTCATAAAGCACAATATGTGCTGGAAAATCCCATGAAGGGGTGATTATAAACATACTCTATAGTATTCCCTAAAAATAAGGGGGATAGTATTGAAAATAAAAGAGGAAATGAGATACAAAAAAGGGGCAAGGTACAATAAAAGTACAGCTCAACCCAACAAGGGAAGTGAAGTATGTTCATCCAGAAACGAGGAGATAGAGATGGTGAGAATATGAACTTCTCATTGATACATTGATACCTTAATAAGTATATTAGTTTCATCCAACCATGAGAAGCTCGACATGGAATGAAATTTTGCTAACTCGTGTGTCTTCCACTCTCTTAAAAGGAGAGAACCTGAACTCAAGGAGTGGTTCCGCAATAGTTTGAATATATATATATATATGTGTCTGTGTGTGTTCAATCCAAAGAATCCCAAATGAGAGAATGTATGTGGATATTAATTATAAACATAAACCTAGGTCAAGAGTCACCAATAGTTCCAGGAATATCCTCTATCAATAGCCAACATCTCACCTGCCTACACTAAACTACAAGTCAATGGAGCTCAAATCACCAGATCTCAATACTATCTATTTCGGGAGTAACTGATTCATACTCCCAATTTTAGGTCCCATCACTTGGATGTGTCTCAGTGAGTAATACTTCCCTCTTAATTTTATGTCTAATGTTATGTTGAATGGAAAAATCATCACTATCTAATCGGCAAACACTACTGCCCAGATTTTCTAAAGGGTAAGCCCTAAAGATAGAATAATGAAAACCATTTCCCAACCTCAAGAGATTTTATGTACGAGATGGAATGATGAACCCCACCATCCATACACTTTGTATGGTAATCCCAGGAGATACCGGTGAATTCAACTACCCAACCTCACTGAAGGGTAACCCCGAGAGGGAATGATGAATGCCACTGCTCAACCTCACTGGAGTTAAAGCCCTGATGTCAAAACTGATGTCACCATCGTGTCGTACATGAAGAATGATAGGATATGTACATTTAATAAGGGATTGAATAAAGATTCAGACATATAAATGGGTTACACCATTGTAATCCTCACACAAAAATACAAAAGGATGACTATTCACTTTATCCATTTCAATATCAAGTGCAAAGCTTATAAAATAATACACTATCCTCAAAAGACATCTCGTGGGGCCTAGGACATTTCCCTAAATTATAATGGGAATTTTAGGTTATCTTAATGCTCTCAGAAAAACATGTGAGATGGACTAATCAATTCTCAAAATTGTGTTCGCAGAGAAAAATTCATAAATTAGCATAACACGTGTGAACTGGGCCCCATGGAGACCGTACCTCGACATTAAAATTAAACAACCAAGATAATTCTTGAGATGTCCTCATTGTGGTCATGTTTATGATACCATTAATTTCACATCAATCAGACATCCCCTTTAATAATATGTCTGAAACATGATTCCAAATAACAATAACTATTTTATTATTATTAACATAAGCATTTTGGGTCTCCCATCATTGGGAACAGAAATTAATAAATCCCAAAACCTCCTGAGAAATTGTTTTCTTGTAGAAAAAAAACCATTTTCCTAGACATCACATCAAACAGATGTGGGATTTAGGAGGTGCGATCCATTTCATGAAAAAGGCACAAATTGGGCCGGTCAGTTCCAACTTGGCTGGGCCACTGTCAAAAGGGCCTTCCCACACCTGACCAGCCCAGTCTGACTCACTGGCTCGTATCCCATTCATAGGTCTGTCCCAAGCTACTCAGCCCGGCCCATGCCTACACCAACTGTCTAGTTGGATGGTCCACCCTTAGATGTTTGGTCAGTAAGAGACCCACGTATGGCCGGCCATTCTCCCCACGAGGTCATCACCTCAGGTTCCTTCCCCTCTAAATGCGATAAACACTATAGCTAGGACTTCCACTGTCAGTCATGCACACTGCATTGCGCGGACGTCAGCCCTCAGAGGTCCTGCTCAGCTTGCTGCATGCTCCCATCACAAACCTGCTCCAACATTAGAGCCATGTGATGACATCGTCCACCATCCTAAGCAACGCCGCCACACCAGCCTGGTCCTGCGCTCCCATTCCTGACCTGCTCGGTCTTCCGAACCCAACACTTCTTGACGCTACTAAAATGCTCTAACATGGCATCGCCCGGTGCATCCAAGAAAACCACTATCCTCGATTTTTCCCCATTTCTTCTCTACTGAATGACTCTTTGGAATTTTTGTGCACCGCCACTGTCAGCCACCCCCTACGAATTCGTTCTGGTGGTCCCTTCAGTGGACCCCCGTGACTCGCTTAGACACACGATTACATATCTTAGGACACATTTGTGATCATTAGGACAAGAAATTTGTATCACCTACCACGAATGGACAATATGATGGTTGGTTGATGCGTCCAAAAATTATAATGATGAATGATTAAGAGTGTTCTTCAAAATAGAGATCGATGGCCATGCTCATATAGCCATCAATTATTTTTAATCTAATATATGTAGAAAAAAGTGGAATTAATTTTTTTTTAAATATTATAAAATCTGAAACCAAAATTGAAATGATCCTACCTCAAATCGGTGTTCCATCATTGGTTATGCATCTGTTGCGATCTGGGTTCGATCCTTCAAAGTTCCAGTATAGATCACTCATCAATCATGCCAAAAAATGTGAAGAACGCTTGAGAAAATGGGACAGATCATGAGTGAAGAGAGAGGTAGAGATATAGGGAATTAGGGGTTTGTTTCTTAAAACTGATAACTAAAACTCTATTAATAGGGTTCCTGCTCTACGTGGAAATCCGAGTTCATCGTTCCCTCCCATTTAAGGTCACACCTAGGCCAAACCCCACATTTAAAACTGAACGAAAGTCTCATATTTCCATTAAAATCCTTTTTTAAATGTTATTTGAAAAGTCATCGGTGATTAAAATCACTATGTTTTCATTCCAAAATTAATTTTCCCCCTCTGTGACTTTTCTCACAGTAGCCCTGTGCCGACAAATTTTATACCCTTCTTATCGTATATGGAATGTTCCAGACTTAATTGTTCCCTTAGATTAATGATCCAAATAAAAGTTTTATGTTATTTTGTTTCCTTCTCATGAATAGGATAAAATATAATTTTGATGTAATAAAATTAATTCCGGGCACACCAGGCATCAGAATTTCACTCCACCTAAATTCCTAGATCTGTAAATACGTATTGAAATATTTCAATGTGTTATTAGGAAGAAATAGATTCTCTACATAGTCTCCATGAGATATTCAATTTATTTCGATCATTAACATTTCATTTCCACTAAATATCTACATAATTTTCATGGATTTTATTATTGGATAAACCATATACAATTTTTTTTTAAAAAAAATTCTTTATAAGTTCTTTGAGTATTAGTGGAAATGTTGTTAAATTACTATTCTTTATTCATTACTGATATTTTATAAGGAATATTATTTATTTGATATGAGGAAATCTTAAGACATTCAATATATTTTTAAGGGACCTTTTAAGGTAAGACATAACAGTTTGGGACCTATTAATGAAATCCCTCGATGCAATGAAATACTCATTGGATGAAATAGTTTCAAAAATTTAAATAGGTAAATTGTCTCTTGATTTTAATGGTTCCATATACTAAGGAAATTTGGCATAAAATAATTATGCATATCCCTCATTTAGTTTTTCTTATTATATATCCAGGAGATCTTGGGTCGAAATAACTATGAATAAATTTCATTTTTGTTCATTGATTAAATGGGGTCGGATTTATTTGATTACAATTCCATATTGATTTTTATCTACTAATTTTAATCACATCTGTTTCCCGTTATTTTCATGACATATTGTTTGTGAAAATCCTTTTCTGTTTTTTGATTACATGGTATGTGTGATTAGTTATTTACCATTCCATATTATTACACTGATTGATACATTATTACTTCTGCTATATTTTTCACTTACAAAGAATTTAAACTTATCAATATTATATTACATTGAAAGAAAAATAAGAATAATGTAATGAAATATATGAAAGGATTTACTAGATGGATTGGAGGTATCCTCTATGTTATTAATTTATTTATATGAAATAAAATTATGTTGTAATTATTATTATTTTTTATTAAAAACTCATGTATATATCTAGTTACTAAGACTTATAAACTCTTGGTCCATCAAAATTTGATTCCTTGTACCCATTCCAATTTAATAGTAGTAGACACTAGCTCTAGGATTTCATGGGTTGGGTCTCTACATGTGTAATATTTTCCCTCAACATTGATCTTAAAATCATTAAGTATTTATATAATTATATAAATTATTATTTTCAATCGCTCAACATCCTCCTTTGGGCTATAAATCACATATTAATGATCCGATTAATAACCATTTTTTCCATCATAAATCCATCTAAATTCATTTCATAGTCTATTTGTAAATTGATCTCATCTAGAGTGGATTTTAGTTTGAAAATTAAGAAAAATAGTTTTTAAGGGAGTTAATATTTATCTTCATTTTCATTATCTTCACATTGATGACTTATTATATAAAAAAACATCTTACATGAACTCTTCAATATCAGAAATGCTTAGATAATTTTAATATTCCTTATTTTGTGAGATGAATTTTCGTTTTTTACTTACCTTCATTGATATTTCATCAATATTATTGTCTATTAAAGTATCTCATTTGAATTTCCCCTAATAGATATTAGTTTTGGTACTTATATGGACAATTATAAGTGAGATATCTATCTTTAATACATCAATGTAAGAAATAAAAAATTTTCAATTAAATTTTAGACTTCCAAATTGTCACGACCCGCCCTCAGGGTCCATGCCGTGACTACCCCAATCCCGCCTTCCATAGGCCAGGGGCTGGCGACTAGCACCAAGGCGTAAATCCCTGTAAAAAGGGAAGACATTGCCTTTGTAAAGTAAACAAACACCACAGAGTAAGCAAGAAGAAAGTAAACACTAAGCAAAAGCAGAGTACAACTGAAAGTGCGGAAAAGTAAATGGGCCAGTATACAAACCCAAACTGAAAGTAATGTACAACTCGAAAGGGAAAACAACAACTGAAAATTAAAAGCCGCTACACCGAGCTGTACACTGGAAATCCCAACTGAAGGGTGGGTACAGATAGCTCCACTGCTCCACCGGTCCCGCCGTCCGCGCCGAGCACGTCCCGCCCAGTGGTCCACCTCCAGGTACCGTCCTGCTCTACAAGCCTCAGCTAAGATCAACACTGTCCGTCGTCTGCAACCAACACAACGTAGTGCGGGCAAAGCCCGTGTAGGGGTGAGTATAAGCTACTCAGTAGGGACCCCGAGACCCCTGAAGGTCTCTCAAAATCCACAAAGGATAAACCATGAAGAAAGGTACAATCACGAAGTAACAACCAACACTGCTTAGGTATATTCCCAATCATATACCTAATTCATCAATTTCAAATACGCTCCAACCTCTGAGACCATGTACAACTCAGTCCACACAGGAAAGTAAACGTATTCCACACAGGAAAGCAAAACGTAATCCACACAGGATAGCACAACACAATCCACACAGGAAAGCAATAGGATTCAGATCACACAGGTATACTTCTTCGAAAGATGATAAAGATGATCTCTGATCCATCTAAGTCGTCGGACCCACGAAGGATCGATAGGTAACTAACCCCCGCAATAGACCCACACAGGATCGGGCCCACATAGGACCTGTAGGCGCTGGTTCACACAGGACCGCTGAGCGCAAAGACCCACACAGGATCAGACCCACATAGGATCGGGCCCACACAAGACCTGTAGCACTGATCCAAGTAGGATCACTGAGTGCTGTAGTCGTCGTCGTCAAATCCACACAGGATCTCTGTACTGTCGTCGTCGCAGTCACAGTAGCAGTAGTAGCAGTAGTAGTCACAGTAACAGTCGCATCCAGCACTAGGGTTCCTGCACACAGCAAGCTCGTTCGGAGGGTCCGCTCCACAAGCCGAGAGGCTGATACATCAACTGTCACAAAGTCCAGAGTTGATGTATCCAAATGTTCCGTATCATCAACAGGAACTCAACGCAACAGACGGCGCGTTGATCGGACGCCCGGTCTGAGAGTTATTGGCATTTTCGTCCCTAGGGCCCGGTTGGTTTTTAAGGAAAAACCAACCCGACCATACTCCACCAGCATCCAAACCTCGGGCGGAGTATGCCAAAAGAACCGTCTCACTAAGAGGAACAAAACAAAGCTGACGGTACGTCAATCGGACGTCCGTAGCTCAAGATATGAGCGTTTCCGCTCCGAAGGCCCGGTTGGTTTCGTGAACGAACCAACCCGTCCAAACTCAAAGTGTTCCGAAACCTTGTGTGCGATATACCGAAATGACCGTCTCGATCCAAGGATCGCTTTTCCGCAGACGGTTCGTCAATCGGAGGTTTGTGGCTCAAGTTATGGCCAAAAGGCCGAAACTGTCTCGAAAACGGGGGGTCTGGGTCCGGGCCGACCCAGCCCGACCCCCCCCTGGGTCGGCCCGAACCGGGTCGGACCCACCCGGTCCGCTGAACCCGGCCCGGCCGGTGGCGGCGCGGCCCGGCCAGCGGCGGTGCGGCCAGGGTGCCGCGCATGCGCCGCACGCGGGGGGTGAAACCCCCCCCCCCTTTTCGGATCTCGGCCGACTTTTGCCGGCCGTTTTTAATAACACACGGGACCCGCGGGCCCCGCCTTCTAACCGAACCGGCACCCGGCACAACCGGACGCCTTCCCCTTCTCCGCCGCGGACATAGCCGCGGCTCATCTGATCTCCGGTGGCCGGCGAGGCCGCCCGGCCCTGGATGCTACGCCACGGCCGTAGGGCCGCGGCCCTTCTTGATCTCCGGCGCCGGCGGCCCGGCTGCCGCCGGTCTTCCCGTCTCGCCGCGGCCCGGAACCGGCTGCGGTGTTCGTTGTCCGGCGTGGTGCGACGGCACCGCGCCCCTCCGCCGCGCCTTCGATTCCCCTTGACGCTGCGCGACGGCGTCGCGTTCTTGATGATTTTTTCCACGGCGCCGCGCAATAAAAATCGAGCGAATAACCGCGTGGTGCGACAGCACCACGCCACCTTGTCTCATCCAAAAAAAATAAAACATCAAGAATGAAGGAGGGGGTTCGGCCGTGTTCATGCGGTTCGGCACCCTCACGTTAAACAATAACAGTAAATAAAATCCTCACATTAGTCATGCTATAACCACGAACAAGGATAATTAAATAAACCATTAACAACAACCCCTACCTTGAAAATTGACGTCCCAGGTCGGTTATCGCGGAGAAAGGCGTCGCGGCGTCGGACGTAGATTCCGTGGACGTCGAGGTGCGTCCGAGGAGGAAACGAAGTCTCTTAACTTGTCGCTAAGATGAAGAAGAGAGGTACGTTGTCGTTGGCGATGATCACCACGGTCGGAGACTTCTCCCTTGTCGAGGAGGAAGATGAAGACGGAAGAATCCGGGACGCCGAGTCTCGAAGGTCGTGGAATCGATGTTCTTTGTCGGGGAAGAACTGTTCTTCACGTTCTTCGTCGAAGACGAAGCAGATCTTCAAGTCTCTCAACGATTCTCCCAATCCTCTCAAGTAACAAAGGAACTAACCCAAAAATAAATTTAGCTTACACTTAATTTATTAACACAACCCAACCTTTGAAATTCAAGAGTTTGAATTTCAAAAACTCAAAATTAAACTCACTTATTAATTATACATGAGTTGTATAATTAATTAAAAGTTAAGTTGTCAAGCCTTTAAGAGGGAGAGAGGGGAGTTAGGGAATTTGAAAAGGTGGGGCTCGGTTGGGCCCCTCCTCATCTTAATCCTCTCTTAGGTGGTTAAACCACCCAACTTCCAACAAAAGATTATAACCACTTTTAAGATATAAAATAAATATTGTATAACAAATTTATTTTACTCTTCATTTCTTCCAGAAAAATAAACATCTCCTCCTAGGCAAACACAACTTCGGGAAAGGTCTCCTTAAGCGAATATCGGCGCTGCGAGTTCATCGGTGCCCTCAGATTTCAATTCCGAGCACCGGATCAAAATTTAGAAATTCTCGCTTGTTCGTTCACTGAACGTACCCGAGCCAAACTTCAGAAATTGATTCCGGGCACTCCGGGCCTCAGAATCAGGTGCCGTCAGAAACCGCGCTCTTGTAAAATTCCAAATAATATTAAGAAAAAATTTCCCTTGAATTTTACGGGTCATTACATTACTCCCACCTCTGGGCTTTACGTCCCCGTAAAGATACATAAAAAACTAGGGAATCAAATGAGGGAACTGAGAACGCATCTGAGCCTCCCGCTCCCATGTGCTCTCCTGGAGATTCCCGTGCTGCCATCTGATGCGCACAAGAGGAATCGATCTCCCACGCAGGACCCGCTCCTGTCGATCTTCTATCTCCACCGGGACCTCCGTAAAAGTCGCCCCATCGTCAACGTCAAGCTCCCCATGGTCAATGATGTGCGTCGGGTCGTGCACGTATCTTCTTAGCTGAGACACGTGGAAGACATCGTGCACCCGGTGCAACTGAGGTGGTAGAGCCAGGCGGTAAGCCACCTCACCAATATTGCTGAGGACCTGGAAGGGTCCGATGAAGCGCGGAGATAACCTGCCGCCTCGACCAAATCTCCGAATACCACGTCGAGGTGAGACCCGCAAAAAGACGTGGTCACCATCCTCGAACTCTAGTGGCCTTCGCCTCCTGTCAGCGTATGACTTCTGTCGGCTCTGAGCTGTCCTCATCCGCTCCTGGATGACCAGGACCTTCTCTGTCGTGGCCTGGACCATCTCCGGTCCCACAAGTGCTGACTCTCCAGGGTCTGTCCAGCACAAAGGAGATCTACAAGGTCGGCCGTACAACGCCTCGTACGGTGTCATCCCGATGGTGGAGTGGTAGCTGTTGTTGTACGCAAACTCCACCAAGGGTAGGTGGTCCTCCCAGCTACGACCAAAGTCGAGGACACATGCACGGAGCATGTCCTCGAGAGTCTGAATGGTCCTCTCCGTCTGACCATCCGTCTGAGGGTGAAAGGTTGTGCTCAGATGTAGCTGCGTCCCGAACGCCTCCTGTAACCCCTTCCAAAGCCGGGACGTAAAGAGAGCATCTCGATCGGAGACGATAGATGATGGCACACCGTGGAATAGCACAATATCTTGAACGTAGAGACGTCCCAAGCACTCCACTGAGCCCTGCTCTCTGATGGGTAAGAAGTTTGCCGACTTGGTGAGTCGGTCAAAAATCACGCAGATGGAGTCGTGACCTCTGGAAGTGCGTGGAAGTCCAGTCACGAAGTCCATAGATATGCCATCCCACTTCCACTCTGGAACCTCCAAGGGCTGTACCAAGCCTGCTGGTACCTGATGCTCTGCCTTCACCTGCTGGCAGGTGAGGCATCGAGAAACGAACTCTGCTACTGCCTTCTTCATTCCCGGCCACCAGTGTTGTCGTCTGAGGTCCTGGTACATCTTTGCCACTCCAGGATATACCGCCAAAGGAGAAGTGTGAAACTCTCTCAGCACTTCCTCTCGCAAAGTGACTGGTACCATGGTACATCCTCTGAAAAGGATTTCGTGCTCTGCTCCAAGGGAGAAACCATCAGGTGCCTGTCCCGAGGATATTTGTGCACGCCGTGTCTCACAGTCAGCGTCCCCACACTGTGCCTCCCTGACTCGCTGCAGTAGTGGAGGAGTGACTGTGAGAGACTGAAGGAAGGATACTCCATCTCTATCCACGAAGGATATCTGCAAAGAGGCTAGCTGCTCCGTCGCCTCCTCAAGTAGCTGAATGTCCGTCCTCCTGCTAAGGGCATCGGCTACTACGTTCCCCTTCCCAGGAGTATAGACTATCTCAAAGTCATAGTCCTGGAGGAACTCGAGCCATCACCGCTGTCTCAGGTTCATGTCCTTCTGCGAGAAGATATACCTGAGACTCTGATGATCGGAAAAGACTGTAAAGCGCTCGCCCAGCAGGTAGTGTCGCCATGTCTTCAGAGCAAAGACCACTGCTGCTAACTCCAGGTCATGGGTAGCGTAGTTCTGCTCATGCGGCCTCAAATGACATGATCCATAGGCGATCACTGCCCACTCCTGCATCAGAACACATCCGAGTCCGGTCCCTGATGCATCGTAGTAGACTACGTACCCTACTCCCTCCTCGGGCAACCTCAAGATAGGTGTGCTAGTCAATCTCTGCCTCAGCTCCTGTAAGCTCTGCTGACATCTGTCTGACCACACGAAGGGTTTCCCTTTTTTCGTCAAAGCTGTGAGTGATGCCACAACTGTAGAGTAGTCTGGCCCGAATCTCCGATAGTATCCAGCTAGTCCCAAGAAACTCCGAACCTCAGTCACGCTCCTGGGTGGCTCCCAAGCTAACACAGCCTCAGTCTTCGCGGGATCCACTGCAACTCCCGCCTCAGAGATTACGTGTCCCAAGAAGTGGAACTCACGTATCCAGAACTTGCACTTCAAGAGATTACCATAAAGCTGGTGATCTCTGACTGTGTCTAGTACAACTCGCAAGTGATAGGCGTGCTCCTCCTCAGTCGTAGAGTAAATCAGAATGTCGTCGATGAAGACCACGACAAACCGATCGAGGTATGGCTGGAAGATCCTGTTCATGAGAGCCATGAACACTGCTGGAGCATTGGTTACACCGAAAGGCATAACCAAGAACTCATAGTGACCATACCGACATCTGAAGGCTGTCTTCTGCACATCCTCATCGCTGACTCTGAGCTGATGATAGCCTGACCTGAGGTCTATCTTTGAGAACCACCGTGCTCCCTTGAGCTGATCAAAGAGGTCATCAATCCTCGGTAGCGGATACTTGTTCCTCACTATCACCTGGTTCAGGCGAAGATATTCAACACAAAGTCGCAATCTCCCGTCCGCCTTCTTGGAGAACAATATCGGGGAAGCCCAGGGTGAAACACTGGGTCGGATGAACCCCTTGCCCTGCAAGTCCTCCAACTGTACCCATAGCTCTCGAAGCTCGGAGGGGGCCATCCGATATGCTGGAGTGGATATAGGGGTTGTCCCGGGGTACAAGTTAATATAAAAGTCTACCTCTCTGCGAGGAGGTAGCCCATGGACGTCGTTGGGAAAAATTTCCGCAAACTGATCCACCACTGCAGGAAAACCAGGACTCCGCACGTCAACTGCTCCAAGGATGAGGCTAGCTTACTGATGAGTAATGGGTTGTCCTCTCCTCCGCGGAAGTCCATCCTGTGCTGCTAAGGCTCCCTTCTGGCCGGTGAAGGTGAACCTGCTCCCGTCGGTGCGTACACATCGCACCTTGTGCCTAAAACAGTCAATCTGTGCATGGACCGTAGATAGCCAATCCATGCCCAAAATGACGTCATAAGGCCTCGACGCTGCTACAAGAAGATCCCAGCCGAAGCTCTCGCCTCCTACAGTAAGCTCACACTGCCGGCACCAGTTCATAATCGCCGAGTCTGCTCCCGTAGGAGTCTCTAGCCGTAAGGATCGAGCCAACAGCTCTGTCGGAATCTCTGAGCTCCGAACAAGGGCAGCGACTATGAAAGAGTGGCTTGCTCCTGTGTCTATAAGAACTGAAGCAAGGGTGGAATAGACACAGATAGTACCTAGAATCATCTCGGGTGCGCCGTGGTCGTAGGCCTCTGCTGCCTGGAGCTGTTACTGTCTCTGCCCGCCAGCTCCCTGTGGTCGGGGTGGACCTCCTGGTGGTGGTGGTGGCAGAGCCTCAATGCGTCGCCCACCACCGGCTGCTCGTCCAGCTCCTCTGCCTCGTCCGCCTCCTCCTTGCGGACCGCCATGGTCGACCCTCTGCCTCTGCCTCGGTGGTCCCTCAACCGACTGCTGCTCCTCGGCACGGCGGGTCGGGCAGTCACGAGCCATGTGGCCCTGCCCGCCGCACGAGTAGCATTGTCTGCCTCTCGAAAGACTGGATCCTTGCTGTGTGCCCTGCACTACTGAGCCAGTGCCCTGAGGTCGTCTGCCCGAAGGTCTGGTCTGTCTGGACCCCTGAGTCATCCGTCGACTGCCTGCTGCAGATGACTCTGCCACATGCCGCCCTGCGGTGGGTCGCTGAGCTGGTGTAGACTCAGCAAGGAAGCTCTCGATCAGAAGGGCCCGCACCAATACTCCTGTCTAAGTCGGTATGCTGAGGGAGATCAGCGATGCCCTGATCTCGTGTCTCAAACCCTGCTCGAAGGTCCGGGCCCGGATGAATGGGTCCCGTACCATGTCGGTCGAGTAGCGCGAGAGATTGGTAAATCTCGCCGAGTACTGAGCGACCGTCATGCTGCCCTGCCACAGCTGAAGAAGCTCCTGGATACGCACCGCACGAAGGGTGGCTGGGACGAACTCCGAGCGGAAGAGGCTCTCAAAGTCCGTCCAAAGAAGAGATGCCTCATCGTGCACCTGGAGCATCAAGCTCCACCATCGTCCTGCTGCTGCGTGTAGTAGGCTCGCAGTGAGGATCACCATGAGGTCTGCTGGGGTCCTCACTAGCCTAAACACACGTACCACTGCCTCCAGCCAGTCCTCGGCTGCTTGGTGATCCGTCTCCCCGCGAATCCTGGGTGGTCGCTGGCGCTGAAACTCATGAAGTGCTCTGAGGCGACGTGCATCGTCAGCGGCTGGCGCTGGAAGCATCGGGGGCTCGGCGGGTAGTGCTACCGCCGGTGCCACTGCTGACAAAGGGCCCTGCACCGAGGTCTCGTCGCTCGGTGGGCTGTCATCACGCTCGACTCTCGGAACCCTAGCTGGCTGCCGTCGTGGGGCCATCCTTAAAAGGAAACAGGTGCGCCACGGTCAGAACAGTATACCTGGTGAGCTGATATAAGTAATCACAAAGAAAACTTTGAAACACACACACAATCAATGTTTTCATGCATTAAGTCAGAAATCAGAAGTCAGGGTCCTTGTGTACGGATACGTCAGCCGCCGCACCAACACTGGGCTCCCTGGACTGATAACCGTACTCAATACGCTAAACATTATTGCTCCACATAGAAAAGATCAGAGTTCATGGTAGAACCGAACTCCTCTGATACCAATTTGTCACGACCCACCCTCGGGGTCCGTGCCGTGACTACCCCAAGCCCGCCTTCCATAGGCCAGGGGCTGGTGACTAGCACCAAGGCGTAAATCCTGGTAAAAATGGAAGGCATTGCCTTTGTAAAGTAAACAAACACCACTGAGTAAGCACGCGGAAAGTAAACACTAAGAAAAAGCAGAGTACAACTGAAAGTGCGGAAAAGTAAATGGGCCAGTATACAAACCCAAACTGAAAGTAAGTACAACTCGAAAGGGAATACAACAACTGAAAAGTAAAAGCCGCTACACTGAGCTGTCCCCTGGAAATCCCACATGAAGGGTGGGTACAGATAGCTCCACTGCTCCACGGGTCCCGCCGTCCGCTCCGAGCACGTCCCGCCCAGTGGTCCTCCTCCAGGTACCGTCCTGCTCTGCAAGACTCTGCTAAGATCAATGCTGTCTGTCGTCTGCAACCAACACAACGTAGTGCGGGCAAAGCCCGTGCAGGGGTGAGTATAAGATACTCAGTAGGGACCCCGAGACCCATGAAGGTCTCTCAAAATCCACAAAGGATAAACCACGAAAAAAGGTACAATCACGAAGTAACAACCGACACTACTTAGGTATATGCCCATACATATACCAAAGTCATCAATATCAAATACGCTCCAACCTCCGAGCCCAAGTACAACTCAGTCCACACAGGAAAGTAAACGTATTCCACACAGGAAAGCAAAACGTAATCCACACAGGATAGCACAACACAATCCACACAGGAAAGCAATAGGATTCATCTCACACAGGTATACTTCTTAGAAAGACGATAAAGATGATCTCCGATCCATCTATGTCGTCGGACCCATGAAGGTTCGATAGGTAACTAACCCCCGCAAAAGACCCACACAGGATCGGGCCCACATAGGACCTGTAGGTGCTGGTTCACACAGGACCGCTGAGCGCAAAGACCCACACAGGATCAGACCACACAGGATCGGGCCCACACAGGACCTGTAGCACTGATCCACGTAGGATCACTGAGTGCTGTAGTCGTCGTCGTTGAATCCACACAGGATCTCTGTACTATCGTCGTCGCAGTCACAGTAGCAGTAGTAGCAGTAGTAGTCACAGTAACAGTCGCAGCCAGCACTAGGGTTCCCGCACACAGCAAGCTCGTTCGGAGGGTCCGCTCCACAAGCTGAGAGGCTGATACATCAACTGTCACAAAGTCCAGAGTTTATGTATCCAAAAGTTCTGTATCATCAACAGGAACTCAATGCAACAGACGGCGCGTCGATCGGACGCCCGGTCTGAGAGTTATTGGCATTTTCGTCCCCGGGGCCCGGTTGGTTTTTAAGGAAAAACCAACCCGACCATACTCCACCTGCGTCCAAACCTC
Source organism: Viscum album (assembly GCA_963277665.1). Lineage (NCBI taxonomy): Eukaryota > Viridiplantae > Streptophyta > Magnoliopsida > Santalales > Viscaceae > Viscum > Viscum album. The sequence continues at coordinate 1,212,934,607 of OY728120.1, read as the reverse complement.
GGGCGGAGTATGCCAAAAGAACCGCCTCACTAAGAGGAACACAACAAAGCTGACGGTACGTCAATCGGACGTCCGTAGCTCAAGATATGAGCATTTCCGCTCCGAAGGCCCGGTTGGTTTCGTGAACGATCCAACCCGGCCGAACTCAAAGTGTTCCGAAACCTTGAGTGCGATATACCGAAAGGACCGTCTCGATCCAAGGATCGCGTTTCCACAGACGGTTCGTCAATCGGAGGTCTGTGGCTCAAGTTATGGCCAAAAGACCGAAACTGTCTCGAAAACGGGGGGTCCGGGTCCGGGCCGACCCGGTCCGCTGAACCCGGCCCGGCCAGCGGCGGCGCGGCCAGGGTGCCGCGCATGCGCCGCACGCGGGGGGTGAAAGCCCCCCTTTTTTCGGATCTTGGCCGGCTTTTGCCGGCCGTTTTTAATAACACATGGGACCCACGGGTCCCACCTTAAAAACTGAACCAGCGGCCGGCACAGCCGGCCGCCTTCCCCTTCTCCGCCGCGGCCATAGCCGCGGCTCATCTGAACTCCGGCGGCCGGCGAGGCCGGCTGGCCCTGGCTGCTCCGCCGCGGCCGTAGTGCCGCGAGCCTTCTAGATCTCCGGCGCCGGCGGCCCGGCTGCCGCCGGTCTTCCCGTCTCGCCGCGGCCCGGAACCGGCCGCGGTGTTCGTCGTCCGGCACGGTGCGACGGCACCGCGCCCCTCCGCCGCGCCTTCGATTCCCCTTGATGCGGCGCGACGGCGTCACAGTCTTGATGATTTTTTTCCACGGCGCCGCCCAATAAAAATCGAGCGAATAACCGCGTGGTGCGACGGCACCACGCCACCTTGTCTCATCCAAAAAAAATAATACATCAAGAACGAAGGAGGGGGTTCGGCCGTGTTCATGCGGTCCGGGCCCCTCACGTTGAACAATAACACTAAATAAAATCCTCACATTAGTCATGCTAGAACCACGAACAAGGATAATTAAATAAACCATTAACAACAACCCCTACCTTGAAAATTTACGTCGCACGTCGGTTATCGCGGAGAAAGGCGTCGCGACGTCGGACGTAGATTTCGTGGACGTCAGGGTGCGTCCGAGGAGGAAACGACGTCTCTTCACTTGTCGCTAAGACGAAGAAGATAGGTACGTTTTCATTGGCGATGATCACCACGGTCGGTGACTTCTCCCTTGTTGAGGAGGAAGATGAAGACGGAAGAATCCGGGACGCCGAGTCTCGAAGGTCGTGGAATCGATGTTCTTTGTCGGAGAAGAACCATTCTTCACGTTCTTCGTCGAAGACGAAGAAGATCTTCAAGCCTCTCAACGATTCTCCAAATCCTCTCAAGTAACAAAGGAACTATCCCAAAAATAAATTAAGCTTACGCTTAATTTATTAACACAACCCAACCTTTGAAATTCAAGAGTTTGAATTTCAAAAACTCAAAATTAAACTCACTTATTAATTATACATGAGTTGTATAATTAATTAAAAGTTAAGTTGTCAATCCTTTAAGAGGGAGAGAGGGGAGTTAGGGAATTTGAAAAGGTGGGGCTCGGGTGGGCCCCTCCTCACCTTAATCCTCTCTTAGGTGGTTAAACCACCCAACTTCCAACAAAAGATTATAACCACTTTTAAGATATAAAATATATATTGTATAACAAATTTATTTTACTCTTCATTTCATCCAGAAAAATAAACATCTCCTCCTAGGCAAACACAACTTCGGGAAAGCTCTCCTTAAGCGAATATCGGCACTGCGAGTTCATCGGTGCCCTCGGATTTCAATTCTGAGCACCGGATCAAAAGTTAGAAATTCCCGCTCGTTCGTTCACTGAACGTACCCGAGCCAAACTTCGGAAATTGATTCCGGGCACTCCGGGCCTCGGAATCAGGTGCCGTCAGAAACTGCGCTCTTGTAAAATTCCAAATAAAATTAAGAAAAAATTTCCCTTGAATGTTACGGGTCTTTACACAAATTTTTTATTTTAGTTTAATATTGGAATAACTTAGTTAGCTTCTTTATATTATATATATTATCTAATTGTGTGATGATTAATGTCATTAAATATCATCCTATACATTTTATATTTATCCACTATATTATCATCAGTCATGTTTATTACATGTACCTTGAGAATTATTATAGGTCTATATAATGATTTTTTATTTAGAAACCATTCTATAGTAAGTGAGTTGTTTAATTTAAAATTAGTAGAGAATAATTATATATTCCTATTTTCTTTAATCATATCTTTATTCAGATAAAAATATACATGAATATCCACCTCTATTCTATTATCCCAAATCAATATTGTGTGAGTATATTTCATCTATAACACTCTAAAATTTTTAATAATATTTTTTACAATATTGATTTTTGGGTCTTTGAATTTTAATTCAATATCTTAATTTTTCAAAATCATATTGAAAATATACAATTAATAATTTGATTTTATAATCATTTTTACACCATGGAACACAATTATCTCCATTAAAAATTTAATCCTTTCTTGTCCACATCAAACTCATTATGTTCATTTTCATTGAGCGGTCCATTATCACTATTTTTATCATTAATTCCATAAACCACGAAACTATGATTGTTCAAATTAATAGTTTTTAAATAGTGCATTATATTATTTTTCAACAGTTGTACTTTTTTTTATGATTATAGGAAAGTATTTTTTTATTCATTAAAATATTTGTGATTCATCAATTTATAGAAAATCCAAAATCAATTGAAAATAATAATTTATAATATTTTCTTTCCACAAATGAGAATGAATCTATAAGGTTGGTTAGTTAAGATACATGATTTATTCCTTTTTAAAAATTTAGACTCTATTTTCATATTTCTCATATGGTTATTCACATTATAATAAATTCAATTATCCTTATATTTGATTTTAAATTAAATAAATAATATAATCTTTCTAAAACATTACATAGTTGACATCAGTTACGGGGACTATATCAGTGGATGAAAAAAATAAATAATTATCATCAAAATTGAATTCACTACATTCTAAACCCATGTAATATTCTTTTAATATATTTATTACATGTTAAGGATCACTATCCTCATGATATTTTATATTTCGACATATTGGAATTTTATCCAAATGAACGATGATATTTAAAAACATTAACATAGAAGTGAATAACTGAACTCTGTCATCTTTAGCCTTTTATAGTAGATATCTAATTTACATATTCCTAAAAAATGGTCTCACATAAGGATAATTACAAGAGTTTCAATCCAAAGTGGATAAATACCTCCATATTCTCTACCATTCCTCAAATGTGTACCATATTCAGTTCTTATTTATTCCCCTATATTAAATGGTATTGTATATATAAATATTATCGTTTGATATTTTTTTTCATATATTAATATGGTTAATATATCATTCATATTTAATATATATTATTGAGGGACCTAACACCATATTATCTGTAATACACAAATATGTTTTAGAAAGATATTATTTAAATTTATTTTTATGAACATAGAAAATATGATTTTAAAAAAAAAACAACATGTCTGTGGTTTATTTTCTTAAACACTAACTTTTGAAAGATATGACATAAATTTTTATAAATTTTTTCATTACAAAACATAAATTTTTTCCTCATCACCACACAGTGGAATTTCTTACCCCTACCTTTTCATGTTTTCCCCATGTAACAAGTTGAATATATTTCCCCAGGTAAACATCCTATGAAATACACCACAATGTATTTCATGTATAATTTCGTCATTAAAAATTATAGAACACACTCATCAGATGTTACTCCCATTATGATGTGTGGAATACTCTTACATTTCAAGATTTTTAAATCCCCAATTTCATTAAAATAGAATTATTAAATCCATGTCCTGGATATATAAGACTCATTGTTCTAGATATATACTTCCACCAAATGTTATTTGAGAATAATTCTCCTAATGGATTTTTTTACATAAAATTTTTTACGTACATTGAAAATGATCTCTATAAATATTAAAAAGAGAAATAATTGATAAAATGAGTGTTTCGTGTCATGTCATTCTCTTTTTTACCATATTACGAGATGACTATATCCCTATCTAGTTTAGAATATTTCATATTATAAAATTATACTCTATAAAATTTATTTTTATAATATACACCAAATATATTATGGTTTCATACATACCATAATATGCTCCAATAAATTCAATATCATGAAAATATGAATATTTTACATCCATTGTAATGATAACAATTGGAAAAAATTATTCTAATATTTTACTCTCATTGAAATAACTGGAAATATTGTTATTATGAACCAAAAAATTTGTGAAAATAGAAATATAAGTGCACTATATGTTCATGTAGTAGTGGTTATAATAAAAAATTTAATTTAGTTTTTTGAGGTATAATGTTATGTTCTACGTGAAATAAAAAATACAAATGAAATATTTAGGTATAAATAAATTAGTTAAAATTTATTTTTCCTAGGGTATGATGTGAAACACTGAATGGTGTCTCAATGATTTCAATAAAAAAAATTTATAAAAAAATATGATATATATATACATATATAGGATAACACATGACAAAAATTTAAAACATTTTATATCCTCCACAAACTAACTCTCACAAAAATGTAAGATCCAATTTTTGGAATGACATATCCTATGTCTAGATAATGATATATATACATCAAACAACCCACTCCTTTTCTGAATATTTGGTTGTACATAAATTATTATCATCAGTGGTGTCTATATAGTGATATTTTATATAAAATACTAACCCCTTAAAATAAATAATATATTAAATTTTCTTAATATTAACATATTAATAATATATGAAAGAATCCATTTCCACAACCATATCATGAACATTATTGGTACTCCAAAATAAACTAAACATGATCAATGGAAACAGAAATATGGGGACAAAGTTGCATCAATAGAATTAATCAAGATATATTGAATTATAATTTGGAAAACATTCATTAGAAGAGATAATAGTGTCATTATGTATTCCTTGTTTTGGGTCATAAGATGGGATGATTTTTCGGATTTGAAATAAATATAAGAGTATAAAACTAAATCAATTATACTACCCTTTTCTTAGTAATTTACAATAAGAGAGAGTTTTTGTGGATTACAAAATCCTGATCTGTATTCTTATATCTAGTTTATAGTCCATTATTCAAATAAAACATATTTCTATAGTAGTAGATTAATGAAATCCCCACATTATTACATCATCAACCTCTAAATATAAGGGCAACATAAATATCGAATAATGTAACAAGTGAAAATAATTTTTGATTTGTAATTAATCTCATTATAATAACAATGGACAGATTACAATAACCAAATTATAATTATCCCATAATTGAAACATGAACTAAAATATCATTATTTCCAATAAAATATAATTAATATAATTATAATTCCATAAACTATTGTCCCTTACCACCATCTCATAATCTGTAGAATAATAGAGATATGAAAAAATAAGTATCCATGATTATAAAAGATGGAAATCTTATTAAAAGAACATAAGGTATTTGATACACTATTAACATCCCATTGTAACCCACTTCACAAAACCCCATAAACAACACTAAATTAGGTTGTACTAAAATGACACCAGAATACCTCCCTATATTCCCAGGTATATATATTATTGGTGAGGTCTGGGTATATTCATGCAGACATTAATCCCTAAAATAAATATCATAAAATTCTTGCAATAATCTACTAATATTATTCCATGAACTATATATAATATGAATATTCATAAGGTGAATATTTATAGATAGAAATGATGAATCCTATATTATATAATATTATATTTTGTAATCATCCATCTTTATGTATAAAAATTTAACTGAGCAGCCGATGTTGATTTATGTAATAAGAATCATTAACATGTAATGATGGTGGCCATCTTACAGATAAAAATATATTATAGTAACATAAACATCAATATAAAATTCCCACTAAGATAGTCATATTTATCAAATCCTAAAAAATGCTTTACCTTAATAATATACTCGACCTGAATAACATTTTCAGCTGAACTAGGTACTTATTCTTTAAATAAAACATGGACATCTACATGAATATAACAAATCTGAAGATTTCTATATTGGTAGGGGTGAGTCCGATGACCCATAAATATTAATTTAATTTCCTCAAAAAAATCATTTATAAGAAAATGGATGTTAATGGAAAACATATGAGATTATAGTTCATGCCTCTATTACACACAAAATAAGAAACATAAAAAAAATAAACATGAATGTAATAACACTAGGTTATCATTTGATAAAAATCACACCAGGGAACCAAAAATCACATTCATTGACCAATGTTAATAATTCATCAATCAAAGTGGCATGCCTATGGAAACCCTCATAGATAATCCACCACAAATGGAATTCCTGACATATATTAATACCTTTAGATAAATTAATCATAATATAAATTCTTGTTGAATATGTGAAACCCCTCACTCATATAATGTAAGAAATAAAATGAGGTAATTTTAATAGTTTAACCCTATATTTTGATGTTCTTTCCCCATTAGGGTATTATCTAATCGATAAATATCATGCATACTATATAACATTGGAATTGATTTATAGATGAAAAATAAAAAGTCAACTATAAATAAAAGCCTATCCAATAGCCTCTTCAGAGGTGATTTCACATGGATCATCATATACAAATCAAGATACATAAGAGGTGGTTTGGGGTGGGAAACTCAATACCTATTCAGAATTTAATTTAAATTTTTTGATGAAAGTAATCACAATAGGTTGTTTTGAGAATGTGGAAAACCCATCACTAACATCATTGAAATGATCTAAGGAGGATATATTATTAGATAACACATAATATAAGTTGAACCATCATCCTATCCTTATGGTCTATCACAATATCATATATATTTTTTAGATAAATGGAGTTAACTTTGAAGGGAATCAAAATAACCAAATTAACATGAAAATCCAAAACATCCCCTCTAGGTAGGTCTCCCGGCTAGAAAATATATCCCCAGAATAACAAGGAAAATAGACACAATAAGAAGCCTCGAAAACACAAATATTTGTATAACCATTATCAATATAGAGATCCCATACTAACTCTCAACTAGATTTAAACTGTACATAATAATGTAACCCACCCTAACTAGCATTTCCATGCCCAGTCAGCAGAGAATACCATAATATACTCTATATGGATAATGGTCCTTTGTATCTTTGATTACATCTGGTTATAAGTATAAAAAACATAATTTCATTCATACAATCATAATTACTATGATTTATCTTCCAATCCACACCATCCCATGATGGGAACATGTTATTTCTACTAAGATGTTACATACTATTGCCCCCTATAATAAAAGGAAGACTCACACATCTCTCATCAAGTGAATGGATCCATAAGGAGGATAATTATTGCAGATAGAAATTTCATATGAACATTTCTTACACCATCAATCATGAAAACAAGAAATAACTACCACATCAAACATTGTAGTAGATATCAAGGAACACCACGAAGAAACTAATTATGACATACTACACTTCATGAATGTTTATGAACAACTAATGGAAAAAACATAATTCTCACCCATCACATGGCTTATCAATATACCACACACCCACCACAAGGGTGTACTAGTATTCCCTTAGTCTTATGGGAAAATTAATATCCCATAAGTGTCACAACACATTATATCCAACCTACTATCTTAGTGACAATATCATATATGGTCGTATGATATCATGTTCCATCAAAAATGATTCTCATAACAAGAAAGAATCATAAATATTCCCTATATTGAAAAATATATATTTATTTAATGGGGTTTACATACTCAATGTATGTAAAAAAATATTCAAACAACCCCCTAATATAAATATTTTAAACCTCCAAAAAACGTCATTAAAATAAATTTTTAAAATTAGTTACATATCTCTGATAGTCATGATATGAACTTGTAAAATGTTTCTATAAAATGTTTATTTCAATATTAAAAATTTTCATTCAGACATAATTTCAAAACCATCTGATTGGAAACTTGTTTTATACATTGAAAATTAAATTGATGTCATTTTCGTAACAAAATTAATTGACATTCCCCAAAATTGAATACAAATTCTTGATTGAAAAAATATGGATGTTGAATTTTGATTAAATAACACCAAAAAGTCAATATATAGTTCTACTAACATTCATTCAACTGAGAAGGTAATAATGGACCATTTATCATGCTATACATCTATTGTTAACTATTAGTTTGACATGATTTAGGTTGAATTTGAAGCCAACCGTGGTTACCAGGTCTCATGGTCCTTTAGATTATGAGTTTGACTGGGATGGGGACTATGATCATTCCTATCAATGTGACTTTGACTTTTGAGTTCTTCTCTTTGGATCCCTTTATGTACGATGGCATGTGTGCTTGTATGACCCCTTCATCTTTCTTGTTGTCCTTTCTTTCCCTTTTCATAATAATTAGCGCTATTCCCTAACCATTCGACTAATTAAAAATAGCAATGTAAATCCAACTACCATAATTGATGAACCATAAATCAATCTAATGGACATATAGAACCCTAATGTTCCCAGGACATCTTACCCTGTAAATAACCACCATTAATTTAATAAAAGAATAATAAAAAATAAAAAATACCTTGTTAGAGTGACCAATGAAAAAATATCTGCGGGTAACCATATAGAATTGAAACAATGAACTACATGGTGTTGTAAACTATTGAAATTTACCCAAGACTACACTAGGAAAAATCCCCAATTTCCAATAGAAATCACATATACTATATAATCACATTTTCCCAATAAATTAGTGAAATATTTTTAAAAATTAACTCAAAATAACTGGTCAATGGGGGAACATACACATTATTTTGAGACATCCTAAAAAAGACAGAAATTAATTCCCCTTGAAACAAAATATTTATAACATGATCTTGTTGAATAATATCTATAAAAACCTACACGGGAGAACACAATAAATGGAGGAAAATTAGTATGAATTATGAGGAACTTAGTGATCACATCGATAGTCTATTTTAAAAATCTATAAAAATCCATGATTTATGGGATAAAAATGGTTATAATTAGGGATCCATATAACGAATCTACCACTCTATTTTCACATCTGATTCCAATGGATTCCATGTGGGTTCTAAAATTGGACCACTAGAATATTATTAGAAGTGCCATTTTAAAAAAGAAATTTATAAATGGGTGCATTTTGGATGGAACATGGGCATCACATCACAGTCCTCCCCATATTAGGTCATGATGTGATTCTGATATAGAAACTATTGTTTAATGGACTTGATCGAGGTCTGTTTTTTATGGAAAAACCATTACACCATAAATCCTTACACTATATTCACACCTATTTCCTTTTTTACATCTATTAATGAAACGAAAAAGGGAATTGTGTTTTTATATCCGTCATTGGGATATGATCCCTTTATAATTACAGAAATATGATTTCCTCTAAGATACTATCATCACATCATATCCCTTCTGGTTATGGTGTAATCAACCTCAAAACAATGTAATATAATATTACATAATGGGAAAATAGAAAAAATCATAATGTGTAGTGATCTCCCAAATATCTCTAGAAATTTAACATCAGTCCACATTATAGAATTATGAAATTTCTCTTATTCTCAAATTATTTTATACCTACTATGGAATTCTTTCCAACAACACCTGAGAACATTTTCAAGGATATTTACAATGAAGATTAAACACTAAAATAATCCATTAATTAGTATTAAATATGATATATGGTCACTTAAATATATCTGATCTAAAATGGCCAAATCTAATCATCTGTCGAGATAATGAATATTTGATATAACACCTGGTTAAATATTACCAAAATCCATGGCTAATTATAGGTTCCCACTATAATGATTTTAGTCCACATGAATCCATAATTCCACATATATTATATTAATAGAAAAAATAATTAACAATTCATCATTGAATCTCTATATTCATTCATCAAATCCAAAAAAATGTTTTTGATGTTAAACTATAAACCCAAATCAGAATTAACCAAAAGTTTTGAAACCAACACATTTTATTCCTCACAAAACTGTCCCTAATTGAAAAAACATCCCTATAATTTTATAAATTAATATCTCAATCGACAATCTTAGAATACCAATATGATAACCAATGAATTTTATTCAAAAGAAATAGCCAAATATTTTGATGGTGAAAAAATGATATAATTGATAGAAAAATAAAAAAATACTAATAATATATAAATAACTATATATATGGTTCTTTTGAACATAGGGACCCACAAAGTATTACTAAAACTAATGGGTCTCCTAGAAATAGTAATATAATAAAAAATGCATCCTAGCTACCCATGTAGAAAACCAGTAGAACATAAACCTGAAAACCTGATTCTAACACCTAAAAAATAGATCAAGAAAAAAAGTTTTTTTTAATTATAAAATAGGATACATTCCAAATACACATTTATAGAATTAGGGTTATACATTATTAACAACAAAATACCAAAAAACATTGTTTACATATGTACTTGTTATTCCTTCAAAACGTTATTTGATAATTTTACACACACCATAAATCAATAATTTTTTTTAAAAAGTGTTATCCAATAATACACTTATAAACTACAATATTATTTCCCTAAAAACTAAAATGAGTTTGAAAATCCATTTGGAAAATAAATATGAAAATATTTTTCTGTATATTTTCTTAAAACACTAAAAATAAAATATCATTTCACTCACTCCACATGATACCATTATCATAATGCATTAATAAACTATTAGCTTTTGAAATTTTCATATAAAGCATAATAAATATTAGAAAACCCAAATAATGATTCTTAATCCAACACCTAAATCATACCTAGAGTTCATATTTCCAAAAAATTATTTCCCTTAGATATACAAGTTTTAATTAAATCAATGGTTCAATGTCATGTACCTAGTCTTCGACAAAATCCATGAAGTTTTATATCCACATCTCGCTAACACTATCCCAAATGAGCATATGATTTGATAAAATTTTATAATTCCTTTAATAGGATAACCTGAATGATACCCATGTATGATGAATTAGGGGATCTTAGTATATTCTTCTCATACACCAAAGTTCACCAATTAGAGGTGATGAACTAGTTTTTTCAAGGGTAAACAATTCATAAAATTATTAGCTTAAATATTATTCCCAAATTTATTGAAACTTCACTATGTTCCATCTATACAATGGATACCCCAAAATATGTACTTAATAAATAAGGATCCAAAAGATCCTAAGAAATTATAAATATAATGGATGTATTATACAAGATATATAAAATTAAACCCGAAAATAAGCAGTGGTTAAACAAAACAAGCTTCTGTAAAGTAAGGATTTAACATACAAAACAAACAATATATATAGTAATGTATTTTAATTATGAATTTGTAATATAGAGAAAAATATCTTAAATTATCAGCCGCTATAACTTGGTTTACCCAAACCACATGTATATCTCTAATAGATAGCTATAAAATAAAGATAACACAAAGGTCTTCATGCATACACTGAAACCATTTTTATATACATCAATATGCAGTGAGTCAAAAGGAATCATTTGGTTACCTTACTAAATTTGAAACACTTTGTTCTACTGTAATCATGTTCATAGGAATTAAACAATCAATAGTGTAATTTGAACCAATGTAACACACCTATATAAAAATATTACAGAAATTAAACAGGGAATCAGTAACATCAAGTAATTATATAATTATTGGACTACCATGATACCTAACCTCAACAACCTTTTTAAATAAGGGTAATATGACCAAAATGTCCTCATTTCATAAAAATAATATTATGTTAATGTCATCTTTATTGTCATTATGAATAAATAGATTATACATTTTGGATCGGAATCATAATAAAAAGTGTCAGTAATCATATAGATTGTTCCCTAACATCAAGGATGTAATGATTAGAGAGAATATCACTTGAAATCCCCATGAATAGGATAAATATCCCTTAGGATGTGTTACCATTACTAAATATTGTATTCACTAGTGAATATTGAAATAATTTTTATGGTGGAATCTCAATAGTAACCCTTTAACAAAATCCCAACTAGAACCATCCTTAGAGGTGAGGTTTGATTTCAAGTTACTTTCACATAGAGAAACATTGGATGTGATCTAGGCGAATCTCAATAGACAACCCAACATATATGATAAATATTAACGATAGGTGTAATTACAATATATACATGGTATGGTGATGAACCATCACTAACATCAAGGAATTGATCTATGTAGGGTATCACAAAATCCAAATGCTCAAATCAGATGAGATATACATCATGGGAGATGTTTCCACATCTATGCATTATACCCTTTAGTCACTTTAATATGTAGTCTATAGATGGAATCTTAATAGGTATCATCTTGAAAAATAAAATCAATACCGTTGTGTAATGTCAAAATTTGAAAAAACAAATATCTCAAAGTAAAATAAGGTAATAATATACGTTAATAACATTATAAAAAAGAAAAAATATCATGACCATAAACTAGTAGAACCTGTCCACCACACACTAAACATGACAGTAATCCATTCAACTCAAAAAACCCTACCCTAACCAATATCATTATAAAATTTTATCACAAAAAACATAATGCTCCATGTGATAGACGTTTAACCCAAATATCATATTGAAAATACACTTTTAAGTATCCATAAAAAATCTATAGGTTATTTGAATAATTGAAATTCCACTCATGCATTCCTACCAATCAAATTATCTTAAAAATGGAACACACAACACCAACTATGTGGGTACCCACCATCCTTCTCTCAAAAATACATGTTCTGGTCCCCTATCTCTTTTTTGGTAACTAGATGCTTGTGAAGGATCACTATTCCACAATTCTATATCTCATGAGATTGTATTATATCATTAATGTGGAATAAAATCTCTATCTACCTCCAAAATCCCTGAATCAGATCATGAGGATCACTAATAAGGATATAAGTCCAAAATAAAACATTTTTTTGCATGAAATGATAAAAAAACACAAAATAAAAAATGTGAGACCGAATATTTTTGTGAAATATTTGTTTTTAATTAATTTAATATTTTTAACAATTTTCATTTCACAAAACACGGAATATAAATTTTGTTATGTGAAAGAATTGCATTTTTATTGATTAATACACTACACTGTGTTTAAATTTTATTATATTGTATTACATGAAATTGTTTAGCTACACGCAGCAAACAAATTCCTTACCTTATAAGAAACACTAACATGTATTACGTTACACAGGATGTTGAGTTTCTATGAAACAACATTTTTATGATATATATTATTAAATAATAGAGTTATAACATAGAAATTATAAAATATTAATATGAACATTAATAAAAAATTAAAATAATATTTATTGTTTTGTATAAATATAACATAATGGTAGTAATGCATATAATTTTTGGTTTAGTCTTTGTATTTTTGGAAACACTATTTTCACAAAAGAAATCCATTTTATGTCCTATTCTGGAAAATAATAAATTAATTTCTAGAAATATTTAAATATTGAAATTTATAAAAAAAACCTAATTTTTGAATTCAGAATGTTGAAATTTTATTAATTGGAATTATTGAGATTTTTATGGGAAACATCATTATACATGAATAATGAATGATAATGGAATTTAATTCAAAAATAATTTTTAATATAATTTATTTATATAGTGTAATTTTATTCAATAATGGTTTCATAGTAAAAATAAATAATTTATAAAACTTTTACTCTAATGTAGGTAATTTTAATCACTATTATGCTTAATTTAGATATAAAATCTTAATTAGCTTTTGACCATTCTCACTTTACAACCCTGGGTTCTCACTAAGTCTCTTAGATTAGAATTAAACATAATTATGAATCCTATATGATTTGAATTATTATAAATTTTCCTAAATATATGTAATAAATATTATATTTTTAGTGTAGTAATATCAACATAATTGTTTTCTAAAAGGATTAGTCAATGTGATTAAAATTAATTACAACGATTTAGGTAATATTAAATTTTACATGGGACTAAACCTTAAAAATAAGGTCCGAAATTACCCATAAAAATTTCCATACCCCATTTGTTGGATATATTTAGTCCATATATCATTATATATTTAGTATCATTGGTTTTTATGATTACTGATGGGTAAAAATTAGGGTACACATATCGTTTAATCAAAACAGACATGTGTGTCCCCACTATCCCCTATAAAAGGACACCACCTCTCCCCTAATTAAAACCACTAAAACCATATCATATTGGAAAATATATTATCAATTCACTTCCAAAAATAACTCCATTTCTCATTGAATCATCCCTTTGTGCAAATATCCAACCACAGATTCCCTTTGGGGAAACCAATTTGAGTTACTCAAAGAAGAGGTACAACCTTTTCTAAAGATCCTTCATTTATTTGATTTCTCTGCTACCTCAATTATTATTTTTAAATTCAGTTATAATAAACAAAAAATCTTTAATATAATTATTTGTTTTTACTATTTGTTTTCTACATAGACATACACACACTCCCTGTAACGCCCCGACCCTAGTGACCCAGAGTCGGTGCATTATTTTAATACATTGGCATGATTACAAGGAACCATGTCCCTAAGAGCCGATCAGTTTAACAGTATTGTAAAATAGATTACATACATGAATGTTACATTACACATCATAAAATACAAAAAAACATAAATAATCCTTTATGAATTCCATTATTCCATTGTCTTAACCCTGCATATCAATCACATTACACTTCTTGGAATCCGGGGAAAAATAAAACATAGAAAGGGGTGAGCTCAAATGCTCAGTAAGGGTAAGAAATACAGCAGAAATATTCAAAAATAAGCATAAACATTTAAGGCAATGTATAAAACAAAAACAAAATCCTTTTAATCTTGAACATCAGTATAATATGGCAAAAATAAAATTAAATAATGCCATTTACTTATTCACATGGATATTCTACTAATCGAATAATCACATGAAATATCAATAACCACTTTCATAATGATGGAATGCATAATGCTGAACTTTAATTTCTTTATCAAGGCCTCGTTCCAAGGACGAGGGGATAACTATAACTGGAACCCAACCCAGAGTGCATATAATTACCGGACACCAACCCGGAGTGCCTCTAATAACTGGACACCAACCCGGAGTTCCTCTAATAACCGGACACCAACCCGGAGTGCCTCTAATAACTGGAAACCAACCCAGAGGGCTTACTTTTACCGGTCCCCAACCCGGAATATACTAGTCCAACACATTCATCTTAAGAAGAGGATGAAATATAACATAAAACTTTGTTTGAAAACTAGCATGATAAATGTCAATACTTTACCCATAAACCATGAATGGTATAAAAATAACACATCCATAGTCAAATATATCACAAACCCATCAACACAATATGGAAGATTTGTATCACGATAAATAAACTTCAAATCAAGTTTAAAATCCATTAAAGTATTTTGACATAGAAGAGATTGATTTGTAAAACTCTTTGAGGGAAATTCCCCTTTTTCGTGAAAACTTTTAAAAGTCTCACAATTTAGAAAAGAAGTCATTTAAAGACATTTTTGAATCAAAGTGTCCCATACCACTTTGAAACTTTTGAAAGGAATTAACATTTAAAAAAACATTCATGTCCATATAAATAAATCCTTAAAAACCATTTTGAAGACATGTACATTAATGAGAAAGATTTAGAAGAATAAATATTTAAAACATTTGAAATGATGTTTTAGTAAACATTTCCTTAATATAATCCATTTGAAAACTCTTTCATAAAACATGTACATGGATAATAAATATGTCCCAGTAGAGACTTGTGTAAAAACAACCTCCGATAATAAAGAGATTGTGAAATTAACCCTTACCAGTTTGGTAACTTAAGAAACATACAACCCATGAAAGAGGTATCATAAACGAATATGTAAATACATATAAATTTGATTTTATTACACAAAGAATATAATTATGGGCAGTACATACACCACACAAAATATAATAGTGGCAATATGGCCTGAATCTCACGGGAATAAGGAGTGAGATGAAAACCCCGTACCTTGCACTTTCCTTTAGTCAAGGGTACGTTTAACCTCCTGTACGAAGATTTTAGTATGTTATTAAATTATACCAGAACCATATTAATATTTATGATATCATACCAGATTCATTTATGACTTTATATTACCCATTTAATAATAATTTGCACGTTATGTTAACATTTTGGGTAATAATCACTGTCCTTATTGTACGTGTTTTAACTTGTCACTCTTGGTTGTATCACTTAGATCATGATTTAAATACTTCTAGAATATAAAACATGATAAATATATCATATATATTTAGAATATAAATATGTATAATAGACATATATATGAAATGGAAAACACTGTTTATGGAGATGTTAGTCCGTACGTACGCATAAACGCTGTTTCTTTTCATATAGTATTGAACGGAAGTAAATGAATAAGATATATGTAAGTACATAAATACTTATATATATATATATCTCAAGTAGCATTATTATTTAATATATTATAAACTTATTAGTAATATATATTTTTATAGTCGTCGATGAATGGTGAACTTTGAAATGAATCTCATCGCGTCGTGGAGATGGTAATCCGTACGTAGACACTAGAAAAAATATCATTATTTTGATATTTATATACTTGGATGGTATATCATATATACAGAATAATTTTCATGTTATATTTATTATTTACATTAATTAGAAATCATTATTATACCCATCCAAATAAAAATATATTGAATAAAAATTACACCACGACGTGGAGACGGTAATCCGTACGTACGCACGTGTGGTGACATATCATTCAAATGATGGACATAATAATGAATATGGTTGTACAATATTTATAATAATATTACAGTATATAGGAGATACTGGATTAATTATTTTAGAATGGTAATAACAAATAAAGAAGAAGTGGAAGAAGAAAGGAACTTGAAAAAGGGTGGTGAAATCGTTACCTCTTCTTCGAATTCATCCTTTTTATTTGATCAAAAGGGCTCCTTATGTTTCCCTTATGACTAAAGTAAGGCCTCTAGGATGAATTGATGGACGTTTAGAGAGTATTTGGGTAGAGTTTGGCCGAACCAAAAGTCTTTGAAGGTGTGATTTAATGAGAAGGGAGAGTGCCCTTTTATAAGAGGGGTGAGGGGCACCTATGGAAATGCTAGAAATATTATTTTATAATAAATTTTTATTCTATTTATAATTTCCCGAAAGTAGATTATTTAAATTTTAAGGTGTGTATGGGTCAAAAACCACTCAACCAATAGAAGTTAGATAGGTTTGGGTCATTATATTAACCTTATATTTAATTACTAACTCTTAGTTAATTAGTTTCACTTTTACAATGTCTCTTTGTATTTTTAGATTATATGGTTAATAAACTTACTATATACATCCAAGAGACCCCACAAGTGGTCCATAAATGATACACCTATCATGATATAAGTCTCTTGGCCGAACCCTAGATTTTTAGGAATTTAATATTAATTAATAATATAATATTTGTTTTAAAAACTCTTTTATGTCAATTTTGACACTATTCAAAAAATGATTTTTGTAAAAATCATAACAGAATTATTACATTAAAAAAAGTTAATTAAATCAATACTAAAATGTCCTATTATCCTAGAAAATTAGTGTTATTTATAAAAAATCTGAAATTACATTTATTTGGGTATTTATATTATCAATTCTTCCAATTTTCATTAATTAGGTAATTACTGCATCATCATTGTGTCATAAATAAATTAAATTATTTAATGTCTAAAAATTATAAATAAAATATAATTATGTAGTAAACCTGTTTAGATTTCTAATTAATATTTACAATCGAATTTATCTTATGTATAACCCTATATTACAAACATTTTAGTAAATAAACTTTGATTTAAACTCTATTAACTCTTCTTTGAATTAAATAATAATAAATGCCCTAATCTAATCCAAGTGGACCTAAATGATAATATTTTATTCCTAAGGTTGTTTTTGGGCGAGATAAACTTGTCCAATTGAATTATTACATGTGTTAGGGTAATATTAATATCATTTTTACCCTTAATTACCCTATTTACTTTTAACCGTGGGAAAAAAATAAAAAGCTACTATTCACAAAAATTATTTTCATATCATTGAACCACATTTTACTCCTTGATATTAACCGTGTCTCTAGGATTTTCGAAATTCCAATCATAGAAGCGGTAAAATTATGTTTTATGAAAAATTCAGTTTTTTTAACTACCACTTAGTAGTTTCAATATTCATCAAAAATTGAAGTTTTTCAGAACAATGCCAAAATTTCACCATAAGTTATAATTGATATTCCGAATTCAAAAATGATGTCTATTTTAAAAAATTCCAAACATATAAGTTTCATTAATTAATTTTATAATTAATTTCTGTTATCACAACAAATAGCCTGTTTTTAAGAAACAATATATATCAAAAGATTGACAATTGTTTATGCCCAATTTCAAAGTGAAATTAATTCTAAAGAACACCATTGGATAAAATGGTAAAAATATATTCTAATTATACTTTAAAAACACTCAAATTAATAATTTCTCACTATTAATTATTTTGATTAAAAAAGTTGTTTTTAATTAAAATTTAGTAATTTTCACTATTCATCAAAATATTAAAGTTACTTGAAAAGTACCAAAATTCCACCTTTGGATAAATTTGATACTCCGAATCCAAAAATGAAGTCCATTTTGAGAGGTAGAATTTATAAAATTTTAAAAAGTAGATATTACTATTCATTACGGCTAGTCTGATTGGTTTTAGTGTGTGTTAGAACTCGAAGTTGCGTATAACACACACTACTGTATTATTCAAAGAGAAGCATACTATGGAAGCTTGGGCTGTTACATTGTAATTTTTTATGTCCCCATTCTAGTGAATAAATTTATTTAGTCAAATTGAATATAAAAAAGTTTAAAATATTGGATTTAAGAAGGGTTTACTATTAATGTTGTTAAAAGTTCATTTTTGAAAAATAATTCTTTTATATGAAAAAAGGAATTTGTTCTTACATTATGTCTAAGAAACTCATAATATGGATTCTAAAATTATAAGGATTATATAATGTTGAAAATTTAGTTAATACTATTCATAACCTCTTTTGAACGGCTTGTTTGGTAAGTCATGGTGCGCTTTAACTTGGTGTTGTGTGTAGTGCAAGTTATTGAATTCATTTTAAGAAATAACACACTATGAGATCTTGGGGTGTTACATTCTCCCTTCCTTCAATAAATTGCGTCCTCGGAATTTTAAATTGTTCTTCGAAAATAAAAGGTTGAAAATAGAAGATATCTTTGTGGGAAAACCCACATCAGAAATTGGGTTACTAAAATTTAGTCTTAATATGAGGAAAAGAGAAATGAAAGGGTCACGACCAAATTATGATCTCGATTAGGAGAACATTGGTGGAAATTAAAGACATATAATTGGAGGAAAAATGTAAATATTTATATGTAGTGATTGAGGTCATCAATAAAAAATAAGTGTAAAATTGAGGTCCTTAAATTCATCAATCTATGATGATTTGGAAAACCATCAGGTCAACGAAACATTGGGTATTAGGATAACACATTTTTTGTTTGATCATTTCTTAAATAATGTATAAGAAATAATTTCTTCATAGAATAGGAGAAGAAGAAAAAATATATTCTTGACAAGTAGAGTTCCATACTTTAACTAATTTATACCACAAAATGATCTTTCACTATAAAAGATAATAGAACGTAAAAAAATTATTCTATTTATCCTATTCGTATAGGGTTCCAAAAAAAAATGAATTTATAAATCATCTAATAGATCTTAAAAAAACTACATTATTTAATCCCAGAAATTACGTGGGACAGTGGTAGGTGATACACCCTTGTCGCCCTTCGGTTGTGGGTTCAAGTCTCGCGGCCTTTCCGGATGTGAATGGTTTCCAGCCAACCTCCGGGTTGTCCTTTTATAGAAATCCAAAAATAATCCAAACTAGAACTATCCAAAATGCTTTAGTCCAAAAATGAAGATCCTTTTTGCTGCATAATAAAAAGTGAACACCTTCATAGTATATCCTTTTAAAAGACTACAACATCCTCAATTAACATAATAACTTATTGATTACATTCATGATCAATTATTCCTTAAATAATAATGGATATACTCCTTCAATCCAAAAATGTTGTAAACTCCAACAATGATGGAATATACAATTCATTAATCCGTTTCAAGGTAGTCCAGAATATCCAATATAATTTATCCAAATCAATCATGTATTATTCTAAAATCATTACCTCGGTATCAGAACTATATTATGGTTTATCATTCTCTGAAAAACATATTTTCCAAATATTTATACTGTTATTGAGTCACTTTTATTTATTCCACACAATCTCAAGTCCTTAATGAAATAGTATTGTGGTACAATCCTTATAAACTATATAATCATTATAATAAGTACATTGTTGATACAACACTCAAATGAAATAATCAACATAAGAACTCTAATCATTCCCCTTCATCTATGGTAGTATCATAACTTGATTATTATCCAATAGCATCATTTGAGGCATAGTCTGATGACTGGGACATAGGTTCATGTAGTGTCCAAACTCCTTGCAAATGAAGCATTGTACATTTGAAACCATTTTCTTACCCTTGTAGTCACGTACCTTGTACCCTTTTCCTCCACACTTATAACAAACTCCCATTCCTTTCAGGAAAGTTCCAGGGTGTTTCTTCCCACAATTATCACATATGGGGAAATTCTTCTTTCCCCTTTTCCCTTTATCCATCTTTCTCTCTTCAATCCTTTTCTTCTATTGCTTCCCTTTAAAGCTATAGGACTCAGTAAACTCTTTAGTTATCATATTCACACATGATACTATTTCTTCATATGATGATAATACGTGGGAGAGTATTTCCCTTCTAAATGATGTCTTAATACCATGAAAGATATGACACTTCTTACTCTTTGGATCATATGTATTACTGGAGTTCACATTCCTTCTACTGGGCACCATTTCTATACAATAGCATAAACTAGGTCAGTTTATGAATTGCAATAAATAATTCCTAATGAAAATTGAACAGTTTATGGATATAATCCTTAATCATAAAAAATGTTTTCTTTGAGTAAGTATATACTCATTAGCCCTTCATAATGGTTTGTAAATAAAATGATAATTATCCTAAGGATATCCCCCAGGAGTGTCGTAACCGAGAGTGCAGCAATGCCGGTTGTCGTGCACTAGTTCCCGTTCGAGTCTATCTCAAAACAGTGTTTTCGGGTTTTACCCCTAGGTACATCTGTACCAGAGCCGCCTCTTCCTTCTCGTATCCATACAAGGATGTATTGCTCGGAAAACACACAAAATCTCTACAATACCAAAATTCTACGAAGTTCTTCTATACTAATCCTCAATGTCTATCATAGGGATATGTGCTCTAATCCGAGTTTATCTAAATCTAGTTTCCAAGGTTATTGCTAAAATTCCCCTGATACCAACTGTAACGCCCCGACCCCAGTGACCCAGAGTCGGTGAATTATTTTAATACATTGGCATGATTACAAGGATACAAGTCCCAAAGATCTGACCAGTTTAGCAGTCTTGGAAAATAGATTACATACATGAATGTTACATTACACTTAATAACATACAAAACAACATAAATAATACTTTATTAATGCCACTATTCCCTTGTCCTAACCATGCATATCAATCACATTTCACTTCTTAGAATCTTGGGGAAAATAAAACATAGAAAGGGGTGAGCTCAATTGCTCAGTAAGGGTAAGTAATACAACGGAAACATTCAAAAATTAGCATAAACATTTAAGGAAATGTATAAAACTAAAACAAAATCCTTCTAAACTTGAACTTCAGCATAATATGGCAGAAATAAAATGAAATAATTCCATTTACTTATTCACATGGATATTCTAGTAATTGAATAATCACATGAAATATCACTAACCACTTTCATAATGATGGAATGCATAATTATGAACATTAATTTCTTTATCAAGGCCTCGTGCCAAAGCCTAGGGGCTAACTATAACCGGAACCCAACCCGTAGTTCATCTAATAACCGGACACCAACCCGGAGTGCCTCTAATAACCGGACACCAACCCGGAGTGCCTCTAATAACCGGACACCAACCCATAGGGCTTACTTTTACCGGTCCCCAACCCGGAACATACTAGTCCAACACATTCATTTTAAGAAGAGGATGAAATATAACATAAAAATTTGTATTAAAACTAGCATGAGAAATATCAATACTTTACACATAAACCATGAATGGTATAAAAATAACACATCCATAGTTAAATATATCACAAAACATTAAACACAATATGGAAGATTTGTATCATGATAAATCAACTTCAAAACAAGTTTAAAATCCATTAAAGGATTTTGACATAGAAGAGATTTATTTGTAAAACTCTTTGAGAGAAATACCCCTTTTTCATGAAAACATTTAAAAGTCAGACAATTTAGAAAAGAAGTCATTTAAAGACATTTTTGAATCAAAGTGTCCCACACCACTTTGAAACTTTTGAAAGGAATTAACATTTTAAAAAAACATTCATGTCTATATAAATAAATCCTTAAAATCCATTTTGAAGACATGGACATTAATGAGAAAGATTTAGAAGAATAAATATTTAAAACATTTGAAATGATGTTTTAGTAAAAATTACCTTAAAATAATCCCTTTGAAAACTCTTTAATAAAACATGTACATGGATAATAAATATTTCCCAGTAGATACTTATGTAAAAACAACCTCAGATAAAAAAGAGATTCTGAAATTAACACTTACTAGTTTGGTAACATACGAAACATACAACCCATGAAAGAGGTATCATAAAATGAATATGTAAATACACATAAATTAGAGTGTATTACACAAATAATATAATTATGGGAAGTACATAAACCACACAAAAGATAATAGTGGCAATATGGCATGAATCTCACGGGAATAAGGAGTGAGATGAAAACCCCTTACCTTGCACTTTTCTTTAGTCGATGGTACGTTTAACCTCCTGTACGAAGATTGTAGTATGTTATTAAATTATAACAGAACCATATTAATATTTATGGTATCATACCTTATTCATTTATGACTTTATATTACCTATTTAATAATAATTTCCACGTTAACTTAACATTTTGGGTAATAATCACTTTCTTTATTGTACGTGTTTTAACTTGTCACTCTTGGTTCTATCACTTAGATCATGATTTAAATACTTCCAGAATATAAAACATGATAAATATATCATATATATTTAGAATATAAATACGTATAATAGACATATATATGAAATGGAAAACACCATTTATTGAGACGGTAGTCCGTACGTATGCATAAATGTTGTTTCTAATTTCATATAGTATTGAAAGGATGTAAATGAATAAGATATATGAAAGTAAATAAATCCTTATATATATATATATATGTCTCCATTACCATTATTATTTCGTATATTACAAACTTATTAGTAATATATATTTTTATAATCGTCGATGAATGGTGTACTTGGAAACGAATCTCATCACGTCGTGGAGACGGTTATCCGTACGTACGCACGAGAAAAAATAATATTCTTTTGATATTTATATAATTGGATGGTATATCATATATACAGAATCATTATCATGTTATATTTATTATTTAAACGAATTAGAAATCATTATTATACCCATCCAAATAATAATATATTGAATAACAATTACACCACGACGTGGAGACGGTAAGCCGTACGTACGCTCGTATGGTGACATATCATTCAAAGGATTGATAGAATACTGAATATGGTTGTACCATATTTATAATAATATTACAGTATATAGGAGTTATTGGATTAATTATTTTAGAATGGTAATAACAAATAAAGAAGAAGAGGAAGAAGAAAGGAACTTGAAAAGGGGTGGTGAAATCATTACCTCTTCTTCGGGTTCTTCCTTTTGATTTGATAAAAAGGGATCCTTAATTTGGATTTATGACTAATGGAAGGCCTCTAAGATTAAGTAAGGGAAGTTTAGAGAGTATTTGGGCAGAGTTTGGCCGAACCAAAAGTCTTTGAAGGTGTGATTTAATGAGAAGGGAGAGTGCCCTTTTATAAGAGGGGTGAGGGGCACCTTTGGAAATGCTAGAAATATTATTTTATAATAAATTCTTATTCGGTTTCTAATTGCTCCAAAGTGGATTATTTAAATGGTAAGGTGTGTATGGGTCTAAAAACACTCAACCAATAGAATTTAGACAGGTTTGGGTCATTATATTAACCTTATATTTAAGTACTAACTCTTAGTTAATTAGTTTCACTTTTACAATGTCTCTTTGTATTTTTATATTATATGGTTAATAAACTTACTATATACATCCAAGTGACCCCCACGTGGTATATTAATGATACACCTATCATGATATAAGTCTCTAGGCCGAACCTTATATTTTTAGGAATTTAATATCAATGAATAATATAATATTTGTTTTAAAAACTCTTTTATGTCAATTTTGACAATATTCATAAATTGATTTTTGTAAAAATCATAACAGAATGATTACATAGAAAAACGTTAATTAAATCAATCCTAACATGTAATATTATCCTAAAAAATTATAGGTATTTTTTAAAAGTCTCAAATTACATTTATTTGGGTATTTATATTATCAATTATTCCAATTATTCATTAATTAGGTAATTACTGCATCATCATTGTGTCATAAATAAATTAAATATTTTAATGTCTAAAAACTATAAATAAAATATCATTATGTATGAAATTTTTTTATCATTCTAATTAATATTTACAATATAATTTATCTTATGTATAACCCTATATTAAAAATGTTTTAGTAAATCAACATTGATATTAACTCTTTTAACTCTTCTTTGAATTAAATAATAATAAATGTCCTAATCTAATCCAAGTGGACCTAAATGATAATATTTTATTCCTAAGGTTGTTTTTGGTCGAGATAAACTTGTCCAATAGAATTAGGACATGTTTTAGGGTAATATTAATATCATTTTTACCCTTAATTTCCCTATTTACTTTTAACCGTGATAAATAAAAGTTAAAAGTTACTATTCACAAAAAATTATTTTCATCTAATTGAACCACATTTTACTAGTTGATATTAACTGTGTCTCTTGGATTTCCGAAATTTCAATCACAGAAGAGGTAAAATTAAGTTTTATGAAAAATTCAGTTGTTTTAACTACCACTTAGTAGTTTAACTATTCATCAAAAATTGAATTTTTTCAGAACGACGCCAAAATTTCACCCTAAGCTATAATTGATTTTCCGAATTAAAAAATGATTTCCATTTTACAAAACTCAAGACATATAAGTTTCATTAATTAATTTTATAATTAATTCCTGCTGTCACAACAAATAGCGTGTTTTTAAGAAACAATATATATGAAAAGATTGACAATTGTTTATGACCAATTTCAAAGTAAAAATTAATTCCAATGAACACCATTGGATAAAATGGTAAAAATATATTCTAATTATAATTTAAAACCACTCAAATTCATAATTTCTCACTATTAATTGTTTTGATTAAAAAGGTTTTTTTTAATTAAAATATAGTAATTTTCACTATTCATCAAAATATTAAAGTTATCTGAAAAGTACCAAAATTTCAACTTAGGATAACTTCGGTACTTCGAATCCAAAAATGAAGTCCATTTGGAGAGATAAAATTTATAATATTTTAAAAATTAGGTATTAATATTCATTACGAAAGTTTGATTGGTTGTAGTGTGTGTTAGAACTCGAGGTTGCGTACATCACACGCTACTGTATTATTCAAAGAGTAGCGTACCATGGAAGCTTGCGGTGTTACATTGTAATTTTTTTATGTCCCCATTCTAAAGAATAAATTTATATAGTCAAATTAAATATATAAAAGTTTAAAATATTTGATTTAAGAAGGGTTCACTATTATTGTTGTCAAAAGTTCATTTTTGATAAATACTTCTTTTATCTGAAAAAATTTAATTTGTTCTTACATTATGTCTAAAAAACTCATAATATCGATTCTAAAATTATAAGGATTATATAAAGATTAAAATTTAGTAAATACTATTCATAACCTCTTTTGAACGGCTTGTTTGGTAAGTCATGTTGCGCTTTAACTTGGTGTTGGGTGTAGTGAAAGTTATTGAATTATTTTGAAGAAATAACACACTATGAAATCTTGTGGTGTAACAGTCTCATAAAATGGGTAACAAACATTTCAATCTTATGTATAATGAATTATTTTCTCAACAAAATGATGATTTTATTTTTTCCATTACCACCTCTAGTTTTTGGAATATACGATGGAAAATATATATTTATATGATATTTTGGATATATATTTGTTTATTTATTCATTATATAACACATACCATCATGTTGTTGATTTTTTGAAAATAGGATAATTTCATTTGGGGATGTGTTGAAAGCCGCATCCTTAATATGAATTGATTCCATCACACGCCACATATATTGTATTAAGGTTAGTATTAGTGAAATTATATGATATATATTACATATTAATTCAACTATAATTATAAAATATATATATATATATCATTTACATTATTTCGTTCAATATTAGAATGAAAAAATGGAAACAACATTCAGACGTACATGGGACCTACCTTCTACATGGAAAGATAATTCCATTTTATATTTACATATTGTATATTTTAATGTAAATAAATATATATAGAATAAAAATGTTATTTATATAAAGGATTAAATTCTAAAAATCATTATATTAGTTTTAAGACAAATAATATAACAAATTAAAACACTTGTGAAAAACAAAGAGGATATTACCCGATTTGAAGACATAACTTGGAATTGTTAATATGTGGGTAATATAATGTAAAAAATATATGATATTAGATATATGATTAATAATATAATATTTATTTTACATCTTATTTTACAAGTATATATATATTTAGTAGTTGAGGTATGGGAATTTCCGAATTTTTTTTATTTCCTTGAGATATAACCCTTACCACTCACTTAATTTGTGTGGTATCTATAGTGATCATGGATGTAGTCTATTATTATTGTAATTAAATTTATGGTTACTTAAATATCTATTTAATTATATTTATTTCATATAGGTTTGTCTATCAAAATTTACCATATCGTTAAATAAATTTTGTCTCAATTTTTTCTTTCTTTGAGACACATGTCATGCTATGCACCAATACATTACCTTGTGGTGTATTTGATACCTTTACATGATATATCATGAGTCTAAATATTTTAATTAAATGTTGTGATTAATTTAATGTTATTATTTACATTTTATTATGACTCAAATTTATGTAATTGGGATGATTTCTACAAAACAATGTCACTGCTTAATGATATTCATTATGATTATGCTTCCATTGATGAAATCATATAATAAATATTTCAATAACTCTAATTACATTTTCTAAATTATGTTTATTCATGTTATATAACGTTTTTTTTACCATTTTTCAACTATTTGGTACAAAATATTATAAATAATCATTTTTTTAGAATGTATGAATTCACCTCTCTTTTCAGAAGGAAATATTTGTTCCTCCAAAACCATGTTCTCTTAAAATGATTCCAGAAATATTATAAAAATATCCTATGACATTTAAATGAAAATTTGACAAATTATTTTCATTTAATTTTTTTAATAGAATTGGATATTGTTGTAATTTTCTTATCAAGATAATTTTATAAACATTTTAAGGTGAAGGCTAAACGTTTGGAAAGTATAAATTTAAACACATCATGACAATAATTTCCATGACTTTTATATTAGAAGACATAAAAAATTAAAGCAAAATTTTATCCTTGTATTCTATAATTTAATTGGTTTAATGTGGTTATAAATGATAATGTTTTTCAAAAAAATTA
The DNA here is from genome assembly GCA_963277665.1 of Viscum album. Lineage (NCBI taxonomy): Eukaryota > Viridiplantae > Streptophyta > Magnoliopsida > Santalales > Viscaceae > Viscum > Viscum album. The sequence continues at coordinate 1,212,906,508 of OY728120.1, read as the reverse complement.
TTATTAAAAAGTGATTTAAAGGATTCTAAATACATCATTTATATGTTTTAAAAAGGTTTTCTTCAATGAAACTGATTTCAATGATTTTTCTACTTTATATTTATCTTTTCAAATTATTTTCATAGAAAAATGTTTTAAATTTTTTTTGAAATATTCTTTTATATGTTTTCATTGAAATTTTTTTCAATTATGATTTCAAGACTTATTTCTATTTTTTCACTGACTCTTCAAGGAAAAAGGTATTCAAAAAGTTTCCAATAATCTATTATAATTATATAGTAAAATAATTATTAAAGATTATATCATGAAATATGTAATTGTTCTCAATGTTATTTTAATGAAAAATCATTTCAAATTATTTCCTGTAGTCTTTTATAGGTATTCAAGAGAAATGGATTTCAAAAACATTTCAAGGATTATTTCAATGTTTGCAATCTTTTTTCAAATAAAACTGTCTTAAAAAATGAGTTATGTTTTTAAATAATTTTTTGAAGAAGAAAGGATATATTACTCATGAATTTTTTTAAAAAGGATCTCTCCAAATTGTTTTCCATCAAATATGACATCAATTAGTTTTAATCATTACATTCTTGGAAATTATCCAAAGGATAAATTCATATTCTTTCTCTGAATGGTCTATTTTTCGATGGGGTGATGTTTATCAAATCTATTTCTATTTAATGGAATATATGATTATGAAAAGTATTCCTATACACAAGTATTATTCTTATGAAACAATCTTCATATGATTATTTTTTTTGATGAAAATTTTTATAAAGCGTACCATTTTTCACAAGTTATGATATGACAGACCCAATTTAATTTCATGAGTTATACTATATTTTTATGAAACATATCTCATTTTATGGGTCATGATATGATGAATTTTTAATTATATTTGAGAACTTGTATTAATGTTTTTATTATGAGATTGGTGAGACATATTTATCCCTCTAATGTATTGGTTAATAATATTTAACTCCGTAGATAATGATGGGATTAATTTCGACATTCTTAATCCACTATTGAATTATAGGGATACCTTATCCCTTATAAATAAAAAAATTGGGGATGGTGGTCTGTCTTACTAATAAGGTGTAGTTCTAATGAAGATAAAATATTGGGATGCTTGATCATCTTTGGGAAGATGGGGAAAAAGGCAATTTTGGATGATGGGGATACACATTCCCTTAATAGGAAATGGATGCAACTGGGGATGGTTGTATATTTCACCTAGTAGTTTTATTCCCATTGATGTTCCATAATAACATGAATAAATACATCATGAATTATATGTAATAGAAATAAAAAATTATTTTTTATTCCACAATTAAATTTCAAATTTTATGTTATGATTTCATGGATTGTTCACTTAATTGAATTATGATTCATTCCTTGTTAAATATTATCCTTTAAGACATGATTCATGTCTGTTAAATTAAGGGCATGGTCTTCCAATTTTATGATAAGGTTATTATACCATTATGTTCATATTTAAGCTTACATATCTCCCTTTTTTATTACTATGATTTTCAGATCACCCTTTTTATGTTTCCAACCCCGAATTATAAATATATATTTTTTATATATTTATAATAGGGTTAATAGTATTTTAGATCCTAGTGTCAGATAATTCAACTCATTCATGTAGAATAATGTACTTTTCCATGTTTCCAAATTCAATAAACGAACATGGTTTTGGCCGTCAGTTTTTTTAGTGTATGATGTTTTCTAGAAAAAAATAATGGAATGCCTATATATGTTTAGGATGGGTTTTTTATCTTCATATTAGAGATATTATTTATTAAAAAACTGGAAACTATGATGAAACAAATAGTTATACCACTAGGTTTATTTCTAAGGATACGTTTATAGAAGTCCCTAAGGATATGTATATGAATGAGTTAATGTTATGATTGTTTTAGGAATTTTGGTAATGGATAGAGTGAGTTATTCCCTATAAATAAATTAATTTATGGATATTACAAGTGTATATGGTTATGGAATAAATATACCTAGGTGTAACAACTCTAAAATGGTGAATCAGGACTTTCTTGACCATAACCCGGTACACAACAATGGTCTTTACTACAGACATGGCATTAATATATTGGGTAATATGATTTGGGAATTGAATAAATCCTCATGAACCATCAAGAAGGATTAAATACTATATTGAATGTGAAAAAATATTATAATACTAATTTCTCATATATTAAACAAGGTGTCATAATTTAGATATACTATAAGTGTTTTTTTCATTATTATGTGGTTCCTCACTATTAAAATTTCTTCTTAATAAGTGTTTTATTATTCTATTGAATGAAAATGGATAAGAGGAACTGGTATGCCATTGAATGTGGTGGAATGTTTTCTTATGAACATCCAAATGGGATGGTTACTACAGTGAGGGATGTTCTGATCATGCCAAGAAAAATTTCATGGATCCTGGTTTAAAACATGTACCCTAACCAACTCTGGAAATATCCAATTCAAGGATGATGTTTTCATATAATTTGACTAATGGATACCATTGAGGAAAGATGATTTAGTTCTTTTTATGTCCTGAATGCAGAATGAATTACCAAACTTAATTTCTTTTTGTAAAAAAGATAATCTTTTTACAGTGGAAAATATAGTCATAAATAAGGTAACTACAATGGATAGGTGGAGGGTTTATTTAATGAAATATAATTTTCCAGTAGGAAATATTACATAATATTGAGTTAGGTCAATACTATGGATTTATTTCACATTGATTATATTATTTGTTTTTGAGATTTAATTAACTCTTCCATCACTTATACATAACCACATGATTATTACAAAGCTGATAGTTCTACTTTCTATCCATTTGTTTCATTAAAAAATCATTTAAAAAGAAAAATGGTTTCACATCATATTTAAACATCGTAACATTTCCATGATCCAATCCATGACATTATTATCCATTAGATTCCTATGAAATACACCTCAGTTATTAGATGATCATTAAAATCTTAGTAAGGGATACAAAAAGAAGGAAATCTATTCGCCTTTCAAAAAAAATGTAAACCAAGAATCCGTTATCATAACATTATACATTTCACCATTAAGAAGTAGTAAACACTCTTCACATAATATGCGCTCATTGAATACCCTTTTATAAAAAAAATATTTCCATAAAACCGCTAGAAAAAACATATATCATATAAAAGGTAATATAGGACATAATGATACTTAAATGGAATAATCATACGACCATCTTCCCCAAATCATTCATACAATTGGAATATCTATAAAACTAACTTCCATACCCAATGCATTGGAGGTTATAATGTAACCACCTATCATTGGTTTATCACCGAACCACTCACCATTGGTTTATCAAATGACCACCCGCCAAATGTTGAAGTACCATCTTGTAATCATAAAATAAATAATTTTTCAGTTATCAACATTTATCTTATAAAATTTCAATTTCAATCAAAATATATCGTTTCCAGATATTGAAATATTCCACGCATTTATAAATACATTTAAAACATTAAATAAAGATAGTTTTAATCAATTTTTCTCATATGACGTTGAAATTATTGAAATAAATTAACATTTTAAAACATGCATGTCTATATAAAAAATTCTTAAAAACCATTTAAAATCAACAACATTAAATAGATGGTTGTTGAAGAAATTTTTTTAAAACATTTAAAATGTTATTTTATTTAAAAAGACTATTACAATTTGATATTCACTTGAATTAAAATCATTAATGAATACTAATATTCAAAACTATGATTTTTATGATAATATATTAATAAATGATAGAACTTGTCAAATGGGATGTATATAAAACTCATAGGTTAATAAAGGCACATAACATCAAGATATTCAGTGATGATAGGTGATTGAGAAGAAATTGCATAAAAGTGTAATAGATAATTATCTGTGAAAAAATATAAATACACCAATTATAAGTTACTATTTAGTGAAAAACAATAATAGGACATTCACACATATTCATGGGAAAACAAAATCAATGACATAGATGTTTAACTCAATGAATGGACATTGATGTATGATTTCCATTACAAATATCATTTTTTTTATCAAATAGATAGATTATGTGTATTATTTATAAATCCACATAAATAAAGTACAAATACTATATAATATATCAAAATTCATTTCTCATATAATCATATTACGATGTAATCAATAATTAGAAGATCAACCTAATGAATAAAACTAGTGTTAAGAAATTCTCTTACCTTGAGTATAACATGACTTATTCTTTTTTTAATTTCCTTAATACTAATCATGGGTTAATTTCAAATTGAATCATAATAATATTTCATATTTATCAATAATTTTATATATGTTATTACCATGATATAGTAGTTAGTTTATTATTTGAGTTTATCTCAGATGTTTTGTCGATCTTCGTTACGTGAGTTAAAAATGAAATTGTTTTTGATGAAAATTGTTCATATGGTCATCAGTATAATATCATAAGAATTATATTAATGAAATATGTATCATAAATATCAAATATTTATTTATTTATAATAGTCTATAACATTTGGAGTTATGAAATGAAATGCATCATTCACGGAGACGGTTTGTTGTACATACCCATGAATTCTACTTTCATTGCTTTATTATATTAATTGAAGGAATACTAAAATGATAAAAAGTATATTATAATTCTTGTATAATATATATTTTATAAATTTTAATTATATTCATTAACTTCATAAATTATGCTTTCCATTAGTGGAATTAAAGAGTCATATCACCTTGAGGGGGTGGTAGTCCACACATCCCCTAATGAAATTTTGGTATTTACACATTATTTAAAGAAAAATGTTATTTTGTAAATAAAAATTATAGAATTTTAGAGATAATATATATACAATATATATCTTATATAAATATAGATCTATCATAATTTTCACCATGAGTGGTGTGAAGGGAAAATTGAGCAATCATCATTTCGTGATGCAATATATTGTCATAAGGGAAAATAGTATATTTTATATCCATTATATAGAGGTGTGTGTATGTTTAGGTATAAAAAATAGAATAATAGTATCATATTATATTTTTAATACTTTTTTTAAATAAATTTAATTTAGTGGAGATAGGGGTTGGATAAGGAAAATAAATTAATGGAGCTTTAGAGAAGGCAATACCTCTAAATCAGGTAACTTCTTTTGATTTGATCCAAAAGGCTTCCTTAAGTTCCCTTTTTCCCATGAAAAGGTATATATAAAGATGGAATTGATTTTGGGAGCATATTTGAGAAAACTTTGTGTTATCCAAGGGGCTTGAGATGTGTGTGTATGTGGGATGAGGTGGTGGCCTTCTATTAGAGGGAGGAGGGGAACTATAGGAAAGTCTAGATATAGTATTTTGTTACAAATTGATTTAAAAAATTTAATAGATCCAATGTGATATATTTCTAGGATAATATGAGGATGTTTCTAAATCCTCTCAAACAATACATTTTAGACTAGTTTAGGTCAAAAATTTATCTTTCTCTTTTGGATTTATCACCTAGTTAAAGAAATTGGCTTTTACCATGTCTTCCTGTATTTTTACACAATATTGTTAATATAGTTTCTATAAAATTACAAACCTCTCATGGGCCCCTCTTCCTTATGTTTCCTTTTTCCAAAGTAAAGGCATATATATTGACTCTTACTGGGTTCTAGTCCTCTCAAGGCAACACACAATATATGCTAGCAAACTTCTCGTGGGCCCCTCAACCCCGTTGGGAACAGGTCTAAGCCCTAGGGATGGCCAACTTGGAACTTATTGGGGACGTGTGGTGCGCAGGTGGGCATGCCAACCCAATACCTTGTTACCCAACAATACTTTTTTTCTCGCGGGGCATGGGTAAGTTGGTTAAAGACGGTGGTGTCCTGACCCCGAGGTTCAGAGTTCGAGTCCTCGCAAGGCAATACACACTATATGCTAGAAAACCTCTTGTGGGCCCCTCTACCCCGTTGGGAACTGGCCTAGGCCCAAGGGTTGGACACCTTGGGCCTCACTAGGGATGTGCAGTGCGCATGGGGGCAAGCCAGCCCAATACCTCGTTACCCAAAAACATGTTTTATTTTTTCTCGCGGGGAATGGATGAGTTGGTTAAAGGAGGTGGCATCCTAACTATGAGGTTCCGAGTTCGAGTCCTCACAAGGCAACGCGCACTATATTCTAGAAAACCTCTCATGGGCCCCTCTACCGTGTTGGGAACTGGCCTAAGCCCAAGGGTTGGCCACCTTAGGCCTCATTGGGGACGTATGGTGCACAGGTGGGTAGGCCACCCCAATACCTCGTTACCCAACAACGTGTTTTCTGCCCTTGGGGCGTGGGTGAGTTGGTTAAAGGTGGTGGCATCCTCACCCCGAGGTTATAGGTTCGAGTCCTCACAATGTAACCTGCACTATATGATAGTGAACCTCTTGTTGGCCTCTCTACCCTGTTGGGAACTGGTCTAAGCCCAATGGTTGGCCACCTTGGGCTTCGCTACGGATGTGCAGCACATAGGTGGGTAGGCCAGTTCAATATGACATTACCCAACAACACGTTTCATTGTACAAAGAGGACAGATGATCAGTCAGGGAAACATCTCTTCTTCATCAGAAATGACCAAACCCTGATGCTGCGAAACCATGCTCCCCCCTCTCGATCAGAAGAAGGAGGCTTGCAATCTCATGGATGAGACAAAGCCTTCGTTCCGTTCACAAATCCTGAGTTTCTGCCTTCTTTTCCGAGGATTAAAATCTCGCCAAAAGTCCCTGATCATTTCCATGGTGTGGCTCAACTTAATCTTTCCTTGGCAGAGCATAATGGTGCATCAAGTCTCTATAATCATACGATGGTGCCTCGGTTCCATCATCAGCGTCCTTGAGTTGATGATTTTGATCTCTTTATCTTCAATTCATGGGATCTTCAAGAGAACGAGGTAGTTAGCTTACTTGATCAGAAGCATTTGATGATTCGGTTTGAGACGGAAGAAGACCCAATTACTGCCTGGTCCCATTCCCCTCTAAGCTGCAATGGAGATTCCTTTTTTCTTCTTCGATGGAGTTTTGATTTTCACATGAGGCGTGACCACTCAATGATGGTGATTTGGTTGAGTCTTCCTGGACTCCATCTTACCTTTAAAAATCCATCTATTTTGTGCTCCATTTTATATTTGAGCGGCCGATACCTATGTTCGGATCGTCAGACGGAGTTTGTCTGTCATCCCATTTGTCCACAGATTTGTGTAGAAGTTGATGTTGTGAGGTCGCCTGTCAATTGGGAATGGATTATAAATGGGAAGGAGTTTCGATGGAAGCAGGATGTCAAATTTGAGTCTTGGATGTTATTCTGTGTTGCATGTGGTCGTCTGGGACATGTTGATTCGGTTTGTCGATGTAAAGGTATGGTTGGGGCTTCATCGATGGTTTTGAGAATGGGTAGTGCTGGTCTAGCCTCGCTGGGGATGAAGGAGCTGTCTAAGAGTTTTGGGTCACAACGCGAGGAGGGCGCTCAAGATCATGTGACTTCCTCTACATAGGCAGCGAATGATCTTCGGTTTTCTGTGGTTCAGGCTGCAGGAAGCTCTGGTTCTGATTCCACAATATAGAGGAAATCTCAGAAGGAGTTGCAGGAGAAGCCGCAGGACCCAACTGTGAGCCCGATTTTTGAACATTTAAAGAGTGATCATGGTATTCCAATAGATTTGGATAACCAGGATTCATGTAACTAGAAGAATGGGCTTGTAACTAAAGACTATGATGTTTCTGAAATAAGGTAAATGGATTCCTATGTTGAAAAGTGGAAGGGGCAGAAGGATATTGCTGGAAGAATGTCAATTATGGTCTCTACTGGCAATTGATTTTTGGAATTGGCTCAAGTAGAGGAAGATGATACAAGGGAAGAGGAGGGCCTACAGTAGGATGATCTCTCTCATGCGGGTGCTGCAATTAGGAATACTCTTATGCAGGATGTTGTGGAGCAGCCACAATGACTTTCCATAATTGAGTATAACAATCAATATCAGCAAGAGCGGGGATTGTAGTATCAAGAAGTGAAAATCCCGGGAAAGTGGGGTGATATTTCTGATAGTGAAAAGGAAAATGTGAAAGGTATAGCTCAGATTTCTTATAGTGATGTGGTTTAGGGTATGTGTATGAAGATTTCTGGGAATGAGGATGCTATGACAGCCCCACCACGACAGAGGTTGAGAAAAGCCTACTCCCCTCTTCCAAGTCTAGTGCTTACCAGATCCTCTGTTGGTAAGGAAAGTGGTGTTATGCTATCATCAATGGAATTTTGGTCTCCAGAAAAGATGAATATAAGAAGGAAATATTCTATGGTCCTCAAGCATTATGGAAGCTCTGAGTGGGAAACTACTATCGCAGAATATGGAATATATAGTGGATGTGGTGATCGGTGTGATTTTTATGATTTGTAGTTATATTTTCTCCCCCGCTGTACTTGTTTGACATTTTATTTTTTATTAATAAATGGTCAGAGGATTATCTCTGACTGAACTTTCCTGGTATATGAATCATTGATCTTCATGACTATTATTTCATTTAATAAAATTATTTTTTTAAAACAAATTTATTTAAATTTTTAGAATAACTTGTAATGGGTTTTTATTAAATTAATAACAAAATGATTCATTTGAGAAAACTACATTTACTAAAATATAACATGTCATAATCATCCATAATTTTTTTTATGGAATAAATACATTCAAATTACATTTATCATAATATTTATAATATCATTTATTGAATTATTTCATTAATAAGGTAAGAACTACATCATCATTATGTCATAAATAAATTTATTTATCATATATATAGAAATTATAAATAAAATATAATGATATAGGAAATTGTTTAGCTTTAAAATGAATATTTTTACTAAAAATGATAAATTGTGTAACCCCACCTTAAATTTGTTTTTGTAAAATGATACATGATTGTGTAATATTTCTCTTTACATTAAATTAATTATTATAACATGACATTGTCAAACCCAAGTGGTTAGAAAATGAAAAAAGTTAGGCCTAATTTTTTTGGACTCCCATGATTCATTCAAAAAAATTATGACACGTGTTATGGTAGTTTTGCATAATTATAATATTAATTTTACCCCTACTTAATGAATTTACCCATTTACTTAAGTAAATAAAAATAATTTCTTAAGTTACTATTAATATTTTCTAATAATAACAAGTACAAATTTACACAATGTTGACCATATAGTTCCATATATGTAATCCATTTTTCCAAATTAAAAGCTCAGAAATTTTAGAGTTTAATTTTAAATTAATTCCTGTAGTCAAAACCAGAAAGAGGGTTTTTATAAAGTAAAAACAATCAAAATATTGATATCTGTTTATGTCCAATTTTAAATTTGAAATTACTTCAAATTACCAAAATTTCATTTAATGATAAAAATATAATCCAATTACAATGTTAATCCAATTATAAATATAATTTAACAATATAAATAAATGAGATGAAAATGCAGTTTTGAAATAAAATGTAGTAGTTTTTAGTATTGATTAAAAAATGAATTTTATCACAATATACCAAAATTAAACAAAATTAAATTTTGTTATCCCAATTATAAATAAGAAGAATATTTTTTATTGTTGAACACTAAAATGTGATAAAAAAATATTTAATAAATATTCTCCCTAAAAGGTAGTAAACTATCATTAAAAAATATTTGAGTATTTTTTGCATAAAATTAAATTTATTCTCATTTTAAGGCTCAAATATTTTTTGGATGAAAGAAAAAACATTTATGAACTGTGTAATTCACAATATAGTTAGGTACGCTCATTCTTGACAACACAAATTCTAGGTGTAAAGTACCATTTACAAAAGTCATAATATTATTGTTTTATTATTTTGAATAACTTAGTGTTTGCTGAAAAATAATATTTTGAAGAAACACATTGCTGCGTGTTGAGGATGATATTGGAGATAACATACCCATTAAGGTAAAACCAATATCTAAATCCTATATATTTAACATATATAAAAAATTATTATTCAATAATTATCTGGGTTATTATATCTATCCCCCATTTTTGTAATTGAGTCCATGAAATTTATAAGCTGTGATCGGTAACTAAGGTTTCACTTTTAAAAATTACTACATTGAAATTCCACATTTGAAAAGAGTAAAAAAACAAAAAATTTAAATAATATAGAGTGATGTAAAAATTTCACATGAGATAAAAAATAATAGGCTTCCATGTCAGAGAAAATGGATATGGAAGAAAAACTAATTATGATATTCTGATTAAGAGTGATAGAAGACAATGTTGTGATAAATTAAACTCTCAAGATACCATAAATATGTTATTTGTTAAAATTTCTTGAATCATCATTATTTTAGGAATTAAGATATTATTTTTCTTTCAAGATCCTTCTTATATAATTTAGGAATTCAATTACAACATAGAATAAGAGAATAAAGGAAAATATGTTCTTAATAAGTATAATCTCATACATTAATAAAATTCCTCCACAAACTCATCTTTTTCCCAACCCGATGTGTATTTAAGATGAATTCCATATATAATAAGCACTATAATAAATTTCTAAAAACTCACATCTTCCAAAAATGACTAACTATCAATTTTTTTCTAACATTAGTCATTAACAAAAAACAAAATGATTAGTACTAGGTAAATAATTTTCAAAAAGAATAATGCTTTATATAGAGAAAAAACTACATTTAATCTCTAAAATTAAACAGTAATACCCAAAGTTCACCAAATACCATTCAAAAAATAAATTCCTTTAAAATTACATAAAATAAACCAAACTATGATTTAAACCCAAAATTTATAAGGATTTGATCACATAGTCTTCCATGATAAAACATAACATTTATCTCCAAATAACATCGACCACTCTTAAAGACTCATACTGCGAATTAATTAACCTAATGAAATATTCTCCATGATAGGTTAATTAATAAAATAAATTACATTATTCCCTATATGTCCATAATTAAATTAATATTCTATTACCAAATATAATTCGACCATTAGTACTCAATTAAAATCCCACAATATTTTATTTACCTTAATCGTATAAGATTCTCTAAATAGTGAACATCTTCAAGGAAAACTTTTATCACATAATACCCAAATAAATTTCCAACACAATTGATATCCATTTGACTAAACTAAATTTCAAAAAATAAACATATTATTTCTCCGTAATCTCTTTTTAAAAAAATTTAAAGCCATATTAACAAAGGAAAATAGTGTAAGCTAGTGGTAGGTGATGTACAACTATCACCCTTCCGTTGTGGGTTTGATTCCTACAACATTTTAGGACATGAAGGGGGTTCAACCATCTTATGGGATTACCTTTTTCTAAAACTATATAATTTATTAATCATTTAAAAAATTAGATAAAATCTTCCCAAATAACCATAACATATTTTCATCTAATCTTTTATCACATGTCCATCATTTTGCATCCCAAAAAGTAATATTTTATAATCACCTAAAAAATTATCATATAATATTTATCCATTACATTATAATTATGTTCACAAAAAATATGAATCTTCATTGAATAAAATTTTAACTTAACAATCATCAAGGATACACATATTTTAAAAGTTGTTCTAATGTAATCCCATCATCAAATAATCATTAATAATTTTAAACATTTCATCATCCTAAAATCTACCATTACTCTTGAATCCATCAAATGTAGACATATTATTAATTAAAAGTTCATTATAATATAGTATATATTCCATTACTCCATATCTTATAATATCTCACTCCTAAAAATAATAGATATTGATAAGAAGATAATTAATTCCTTGATTCTATATTTCAAGATCTTCTTGGCGTTTATTTTCTCCTTCAACATTTTTTCCATCTTTAAAAAATTAATATTTCATACCAATTTGGTAATTTCACCAATATAAATATTTTAATGTGTTTTTTATCATGATTTAATATTAAAAAATACCATGACCCATAAGATTTTTTAAATGAGTAAGTGTTGGATAACTCAAAAAATTTCTTTGAGGTGATTGGAAAACTCAATAATTTGTCAAAATCATTTGAACATGCTTTTGAAATAATATTTATGATTGGATAATTAGATAGGGTTGATAAGGATTTGAAAGATATATTTCATTCCATCTTCACAAATTATCCTTCATATTCTGAGAATAATCATCACTTAAACATGAAATTAATTATTATAATAAGAGTCCTCTATATGGTAATGATACCATAATATTTTTTTAATACTCTAATACAAAAACCTATTTATAGATCAGTTGATTAGGATTTTATTTAATCCATCTAATTTAAAATAATTGTTCAAAATTTTCCTTATGTTAATAACCATTTTGGTTATATATTAACATTATCCTACACCATGTTAAAATCCTAACCATTAATGTTATCTAAATGGACCATTGATACTAGCAGTAATTATAAATACTTAAACATTACATAAACATATGTTAATTCAATAATTTTACTCTATTTCATATTGTATATATTTTTAGGTTTTGAGCTTTAGATAATTAGGCCATCACATATACATAAAAACTTGATTATTAAAATTTAGACACTTCTACTAAGTATTCATTTTCTCATAAAACTAAAAATAAAAAAAATTGCTTCCTTTCAGGTTTAAAAATGCTAACTCTTAGCTGATCATATCTATGAAATTATTATCCTTTAAAATCATGTGAATGTCATTTCAATATTGGGATGAGAATGAAAATATTAGTAAGAGATACACAAAAAAGTAAAATGGTTATCTTTATAAAAACATGTAACCATTAATTCATTATCATAATGTAATACTTTTCACCTTTATGAAGAAGTAAATACTCCTCCCTGAATATAATCTCATTGAATACAATTTTGGGACAAAATATTATCATAAAACAAATAGAAATCACAATGAACATATAAAAGGCATTTTATGACATTATTATACTTAAATTTAAAAACCATATGGTCGACTTCCAAAAATAATTATTACAAATCGAATAGTCATACCGCTGACTACCACACCCAGTGCATTGGATGTTATAATGTCAAAACTAATCCTTCGATTATTATGGAACCACCCATCTTTGGATTACCTGTAAAATTTCAATGTAACATTTTTTATTCATAACACATAGAAGATTTCAGTTATCAACATTTCAATAGTAAAATTGCATTTACAATCAAACGAAATATTTTAAAGTTATTGAAATATTCAACCCATTTCTAAAACTATTTCAATCATTTAATAAATAATCATTAAATCAAAGTATCTTATAAAACATTTAATATTTTAAAAAAAATTAACATTTTAATTCATTAATGTTCATATAATTATATATTTAAAACCATTTGAAAACATGGACATGAAATAGAATGTTTTAGAATAATAAATCTATAAAACATATAAAATGATGTTATGGTTAAATAGTCCATTACAACATAAAAAACACATGAATAAAAATCATTAATGAATAAAATTATTCCAATATTTAATAATAAATAGAATATAGTAATTAAAGATATATCCTATCAAAAGGGATATATACACATCTTATAGGATAATATAGGCGCATAACATCAAGATATGCCTCAATAAAAGGAGATTTATATGCAGTCCCATACAAAGATTATATTATAAAATTATGTACAAAATATATAAATACACCCAAAAAAGATGATATTTAGTGTAAAATGAACAGATTCCATTCAAACATATTCTTGACCAAAATCCGAAAACAATGATGATTAACTCAATGAATTGAAATTGAGTTAAGATTACCCTAATAATGATGATATTGTAAACAAAATAGAAAAATTATTTATATTCAGTATAAATAATAATAAATAAATTATATATTTTAGAAAGATATATAAATTCACATCAAACATAATCATAGCACGACATAATCAAGAAGTTGAAGATTAACCCCAAGAATAGAAATTGGGTTAAGAAGTTCTCATACCTTGAGTCCGAATTGTCTAGTTCGTTCTTCAATTTCATGAACAATAATCTTGGGTTAATTTATACTTGATTAAGAACCTTTTTGATTTATATAATTAATTTTATTTCACTTTTTATCATGTTATAAAAATTAGCTAATTTTTTTCATTCAAATTGGATATTTTGTCATTTTTCAGTACTTGAGTCAAAAATGAAATTGTTTTGATGAAAATTGTCTATGTGATCATATGTACACTATATAAATAATGATATTCATGATTTAATTATCATATTTATCCAATATATATGTATTTATAATAGTCCATAACATTTTTAGATTATAAATGAAAGTCAATGTTCATCGAAACGGTAGGTCATACGTACACATGAACACTACTTCATTTCTTTTTCATTTTAATAGAATGAAAAATAAATGATAAATAGGTATATTCTAATTCCATTATAATATTGATGTTATAATTTTTACATATTTTCATTAAATCAATCCTTTATAGGTTCCATGTGGGGCATGAATGAGTTATATCACTTTGAGGGGCGACAATCCACACTTCCTCAAATGAAATTATCATATTTACACAATTTGGAAAGCATAAAGGTATGTCATAAATTAAACATAAAGTAGAATAGATAAAACATAAATCTAAAATGTGTCATATATAAATATATTTCCATCATAATGTCCATTGTGAAAGGTGGTCGGAAAAATTGAACAATCGTCATTTCATGTGGTAGTAGTGTACCATACGAGGAAACAATGTGTTCTTTATCCAGTAGATGGTGTTTTTGGTATGTTTAGATGAGTAAAATAACATAACAACATCCTATTATATTGAGGATAATGGTTTATATTATTAAATAATTTAATTTATAGAGTTTTGGGGGTTGGATAAGGAAACTAAATGAAATGATCATTAGAGAAGATGTTTCCTCTAAATCGAGTAACTCCTTTTGATTTAAGCCAAAAAGGCTTCCATGAGATTCCTTTTAACAATGGAAAGGATTATAGTAGGATGGGAGTCATTTTTAGAGCATATTTACGTAGAATATGGGTGAGACAAGGTTCTTGAGAGGAGTGAGTATGTGGGGAGAGGTAGTGGCCTTTTATAAGAGGGAGGAGGGGAACTTTAGTAAAGACTGGAAATAATATTTTATTATAAATTGGTTTTCGAATTATAAATGATAAACGTGTTATATATTTACTGTAAGAATATTAGGGGTCTAAATCCTATAAATAAATTATTTTTATACAAATTTAGATAACAAATGTCATCTTTTCTTTTCGATTTAACCCTATGTTAAATAAATTTACTCTTATTATGTATTCTTGTATTTTTATACTATTTTGTTAATATAGTTACAAACAAATTTCAAGAAAACCTAAATTGAATCATTAATGAAAATTTTAATATTATATAGGTCATTTGGATGTATCTTTTAATTTTATGACAATTATATCATTTAATAAATTAGTTTTTTGTTTTAAAAACTCATTTATGTCAATTTTGACACTATTTAATAATTGATTTGTGTTAAAGACCTAAAAACATGATTCAATAGAAAAAAATATATTAAATAAAATATAATAGATCATAATAATACATAAATTTATTTTATGGCATCAAAAATTTCAAATTATATTTATTTTAAAATTTATAATATCATTAATTTGAATCTTTCATAAATAAGGAAATCATTGCATCATCATTATGTCATAAAAAAATTTATTTAAATAATATCTAAAAATATTTAATTAAATAAAACTATATTACGAAAATTATAATCTTATAATTAATATTTATAGTTAAATATATCATTTATATAAACCCACCATAAAATTGTTTTTATAAAAAATACATATTTATGTAATATTTCTCTTTACTTTAAATTAATTATTATAACATGTCATTATCACACACAAGTGGATCCAAAATGCAAAAGGTATTGAATAAGGATTATTTTGTTCGCCGAAGATTCATAAAATAAAATTATAAAATGTTTTATTATAGATTAATATTATTATAATATTATTTTGACCCTTAATTACCTAATATTCCCTTTAACCGTGGAAAATAAAAATAATTTCTGAAATTAAAATTCATAATGTCCAAAAATAAAAGGTACCTATTTAAAAAATTTGTACCCTATGATTCCATATATGAATTCCATTTTTCCAAATTCAAATGGAAGAATTTTTAGTAATTAATTAAATTTTAATTCCTGCTGTGAAAATAAAAAAGTGGGTTTTCAAGAAGTAAAAAACTATCAAATGGTTGACATGTTTTTATGTCCAATTTAAAATAGATATTATATCCATAACCAAAATTAGATTAAATGATTACAAAATAATTCAATTTCACATTATAAAATTAAAAGTGAATCTAACTGTATGAAAAATGAGACGAATAGGCAATTTTGAATTTAAATAATGTATTTTCACTATTCATTAATAAAATTTAGTGTATCATAAAAATACACAAATTAAACCAATGTAATTTTTTATGTACCACATCTAAATAAGATGTCAACATTTTCAAATAAAACATATAAAAGTGAAAAAAATAAATGTTAAAAAGGTTCAACATCAAGAGGAAGTAAACTATCTTTTCAAAATAATAAAGTATTTTATGCTTAAAAATTGATTTATAATAAATTTAAGCCCCTAAAATTAATTGAATGAAAGTAAATAAAATTTAAAAAACAAGATTAATTTATTGAATAGTTAGTTTTTGTAAGAACAAGGACCATCGTTTTAGGTATTTTTTTCCATTTTCTAGAGTTTTTATGAAAAGTGGGGTTTATGGAAATTTTTTAAGTACACGCCGTGTACTTTTATGCCGCACGAGGTCGTGTGCTGCTTGTGTCTTGGCCACACACACAGTCGTGTGGGGTGATGTGGAGGCCGCTTAAAGCGAAGTACGAGAAATCCTAGAACACTTCGTGTACTCCAAGAGTACACACCGTGTAATTTCTTTTTTTTCATTAAATGGACCAGGCTCACGTCTGACCACCAAAATCGTCTTCTTCTAGGTCCCGTTTGACCGAGAGAATCCATATATTGCCAAAACATCTCCGAACCCCCGTGACTCCATCCGCCTTCGGAATTCACCTCTGTCGATTGCAGTGGAACCACAACGGTATGCTCTTCCTTCTTCTAGAGCATCATTTTCCAAATCCTCCTATTTTTAAAGATATCATGGGTTGAACGTTTTGTGTATTTTCATAGATCAATGACATTCTAAGGAGATTAAAGCCTCGTGGTTCAAGTATATTGATATACTAGCATCATGGTAGGTGGTTTGTGCCATTCCATTCGATGTCTTTGTGTATTATATGCAATTTCCACCAATACCCTGGAATAGGGTATTGCATGTTTACTATTTTTCCCCTGTTGGTTTTCCTACCTTTCTTGTATGCTCGTTTAGAGGTATTTTGGCTATGTATAAGGATAATTTCTAGGCGTAGATGTTTTCCCCATGCCTTGTTCTATTTACGCCCTTTTGGCCTTGTTATGCCTTTGGCTGTTATACCTGTTTTCCATGCCTTGTGACCATAGGATGGAGTACTGTTCCTTGACATTCTTGTTATGCTATAGACTGGATATCCAAGTATCTTTGTAGGTTTACTATGGCCATATAGCATTATTATGCACTGACTTTCATGGGGCCCTGAGAACCTGGTGTTATAGACTATAAGGGGATAGACCGAGTGAGCTTCCTCAGAGAGTCATGGACATTATAGACTATATGGGATTGACCGAGTGAGCTTTCTAGAGAGTCTTGGATATTATAGAACACAAGAGGATAGACCGAGTGAGATTACTTATAGATTCATTAAACTTATAGACTATACGAGTGTAGACATAGTGAGCTTCCTTGAAGTGTCATTTTTTTGTATGAATTTCATTAAACCATTCCAGGCTATATGAGGAATTGACCGAGTGAGCTTCCTCTGAGAGTCTGTGATCGACTTGAGTCTATAAGTGGAATTGACCAAGTGAGCTTTCTCAGAGAGTCCTTAGACCTTGGGGCTATAAGGGGAATTGACTGCCTGATCTTCCTTAGAGTGTCCCAGACTACATTAGACTATAAGAGGAATTAACTAAGAATGCTTCATCAGAGAGTCTTATAATATAGTATGATCAATCCAAAGGGGTTAAGCTAAGTGTACTACCCAGTGGGTTCCTGGTACATCGTGGATATGACAAGAGGGGAGGGCAGTGAGTACTTTTCAGACGGATTCCTGGTTGTGGTTAGCTGTTTTCTTCACTGCTTCTTGTTGATCTGTGGATTGTTTACTGTTTTGTTTCATCTTGTTTACTAGTTATTGTTTACTACTTACTGTACTATTACCTTCCATATGATCATTGACTATTAGGCACATATCTTTGGGTGGTTTCCTAACATGATATACTCTCACACCATATTTGGGTCATGATTTTGGGCCCAAACTAATTATATTACTATAGGTATAGACAAGGGAAAGCGCCCTTTGACTTCTGGTACTTGATTACATTAGAACCGGAGAGAATGGGACCATGTCGAGGCTTGCGATGATGAGGATTTTCTTATCTATTTTTACTTTGTACTTAGGTTTAGTATTGTATTCAGAATTGTTACTTGTTTGGATTCTTTTCTAAAAAATGTATCATGTATAATTTCATATATTTATATATATATATTTTTGTGTGTGCTCTAGTTGTTTATTGTTTTATCCTTCCACTGTTTACTATTGTTGGGTGTTTACTACTACCGCTATTGTATGTGTTTTTTACTTCCACTGTGTACTCTACCAATGAGGGCATAACTTCCCCTCCAACACACCCAATGCCCCCACTACTAGTTGGTAGCCTCTGGTGTTCGGGGAAATATACTTTAGGACATGTGACCAATGAAGCATGGGTCAACTCTGGGTGGCTTCCGGAACCGAGACGTTACAATGTGGTATCAGATTAATTATTTTCTCTTGTCTTACTGTTTGGAGCCTATAGCCAGGGATAGGATGGAATATCTACATGGTAATAAGTTGTGCTCGGGAGTAGCTAACCCGTGTACAGGGAAAAGCCAATCTACCTCGTTTATTGTAATTTCATTAGGATTTTAAATTTTTACAGTTGATTTGATTTCACTGGTGGGTGATTGACTTGCTTTGTGATGTTTCGGTAATTGTTATTGCAGTTCTATTTCTATCGCAACCCATTGGGATACGGGTATTCCATCTCATGCATCATATAGAAACTTGTTTGAAATCACATGCCATGCATTCTTTATAAGCCATTTAGTATGCATTAGAGATTGCATGTTGTTGTGATAGACATTGTGTATATTATGCATTCAGTTGTGATAGATGCTTTAATTGAATCTCCTTCATTTGATAGGGAATTTTTTTGTATAGTACATTGCCTAAATGGTTTCCAAACATTGGGTCTTGAGGTGTTATGGGCCCTCATGGATCGGAATTTTGTGGACCATTTCCTGGTTTCCTTGTTATAACTTGTATAAGATTTCATGCTCTGATTCGCGGGGAGAATGGCCCCTCATAGATTGGAAGTTGGCACCTCAACTCTTGTTTTTTGTGTTTTCTGGGATTCAGAGTAGTATTTGAGTTACTGCCCAGAATAACCCAGAATACACGACGTGTACTTTATTAATACATTTTGTGTAGTTTTTAAACTGTGGCACTGACTATGTGGGTAGAAACACGGGGATGTAAAAAATCTTCAGGAACACATTGTTTATGGTAAGTACAATCCGTGTTATAGTGATCATGTGTCTACCCGTGTGAATAACGATACAGATGGATGAAACTTCGACGTTACATGCCATGTCCTTTTTATCACATGTTGTTCCATGTATCCAATGTTCCCCACCGTGTCACGAACAACACGGGTTGGGGAAAACCTTCAAGTACACGCCATGTTCTCAGGGATCATGCTGTGTAAAAGTGAACCATGTAAACGGCCATGTAAATTACAACAGGGTTCGTTGAATCCTTGTCTAGTACATGATGTGTCCTTCATGAACATGTCGTGTAGTCTAGGATTAAGATGACAGTGTGGGTTAGCCGTGTAAGGAGACTCGTGCTGGGAATAGAGTTCAAGTACATGCCATGTCTAGGGACAACACGCTGTGTGGTTGGGGAGTTACACGACCAGTTGTGGCAGATGTACACGCCCATGTGAATGTCTTAAAAGAACACGCCGTGTAGTTTTTATACACGCCGTGTAGTCATTTTTTGTAAAACATGAATGTTTCTTTCTCCTATTCTCCTCTTGTACTCTTGGGTGATCAGTCTTTGATAATCCTCATCTATGATATTTTTTTGAACTTTCAATGCTTTTCCCTCGAGAGGTCCTTCGGTTTTATGTTAGCTGCAAGATGGTGATCAGACACCGGATATGGCCGATCAGGCACCTCCTATAGATCCTCTTGATATGCGAGCCTTGGTAGTAGCAGTTATACTGGTTTCAGGCACCAATGCACAGTTTAGTGATGACTTTCTGAGGATTATGTAGATCATATGGGGAGCACCGCCTCCTGCCCCACTGATGGAAGAGCTGATGCGGGTTTTTCAGCATCATCATCCTCCTACTTTATCAGGGGATAGAGGACCTCAGGCTGCAGATTCATTGCTAGAGGCCACAATGAAAATTTTAGAGAATCTGGAGATTCTTCTAGAGAAGGGAGTGAAGCTCCCTACTTATATGCTCTTAGACTCAGCCAAGAGGTGGTGGGAGGAGATCTCAATGTCAGGGCGCCAGAAGAGTATGACTTGGGATGAGTTTTAGTGAATCTTATATGATTACTTCTACCTAGATACATTGAGAGACGATCGATCTTGGGAGTTTATGATTCTACAGCAGGGTACTCTTTCTATTATGGAGTACTCATCTTGATTTACTAAGTTGTAGCATTTCACACATATTCCAGGAGGTGATGACTTTTTCCTTGCGTGGAAGATCGAGGATGTTATGAGGCACGACATCCAATCGTAGGTGAACATCTTTAGGTTGACTTAGATATCATCTATCGTCAACCAGGCGCTGATCACAGAGCACAATATGAGGGATTCTGGAGTAGTGAGCCAGGGCGATTCGACCTCCAGAGCTAGTGTTCCTCCTACTGATAGTAGGAAATGCCATAGGGAGTCTTCTTGAGGAGATCAGATTAGGTGGAATGTATCTTCAGGCAGCCATGTAGTTTGCTACAAATGCGGGAGGAGAGGGCATACTAGGCCTCAGTTCCAGAGATACCTGATAGAGTGCTGATCTTGCGGCAAGATGAGCCATCTTTATCATTTTTGTTAGATATTCTCACCTACAACTGGTGGTTGGGGTTCTTCTATGACCCCTCGTTTAGGAGATACATCGCTAGTTTCTAACCAGTATGGGAACTAGAGATCTTCCAGCTGTGTGGGCCAAGGTGTAGGTAACGTCCGTGGTGGTCAGTCACCGGGTTACAAGCGATAGAAGAGTTAATTAGCTCATAGTGGTCAGCCAGGGTCGCAGGGCCACGGTACATTCCAGTCTTTTATTATGGAGCAGAACCATCAGGAGAAGGATCCTGGACCTTCTACAGTTCGAGGTATGATCTTAGTAGCCTCAGTTTTATCTTCAACTCTTTTCGATACTAGTGCTACACATAGCTTTATCTCTATTGTTGTTGTGGAGAGCCTTGGACCTTGCATCTTTTCGTCTGCTCATACATTGACTCTAGACACACCGTTGGGGACAATAGTGGTTAGCATACATCAGTGCAAAGAGTGACCTCTTGAGGTTGCAGGGTGTCAATTCTTATCAGAAAACTATGTTTTAGAGATGACGAGCTCTAATTTCATTCTCAGAATGGACAGGTTAGTTCCCCTTTAGGTAGTTGTCAACTGCTATCGCTGCATGGTGAGTTTCATATCACCATTGGGTGGTTCTTTTCTTCATAGAGGTGAGTGGGATGTCCAGGCGAGTCGAGCAAGACCAGAGCATCATGGGCTAGGAGGAGTTACATCCCAGGTTGCTAGTCTTTATCTGGATGACCGAGGGACATCACAATTATACTTTCCTCCAGTGTTGGATTGTTTCAGGGATGTCTTTCTAGAGGACTTTTCATGTTTTCCTCCAGAGCGTTAGGTACACTTTTCTATTGATCTCGTTCTAGGAGCGATACCAGTGTCCATTACTCCTTATAGGATCGCTACAATTGAGTTTCAGGAGCTCAAGAAGCTATTGGAGGAGTTGCAGGAAAAGGGTTATATCCATCCCAATACTTCTCCTTGGGCTTTGCCTGTCCTGTTTGTGGAGAAGGCAGACGGTAACCTCATGCTATGTGTGGATTATTAGACGATAAACTAGTTGATGGTCAAAAATCAATATCCCTTGTCAAGGATCGATGATCTCTTCTACCATCTTTGAAGAGCCCAAGTGTTATTGAAGATTTACTTGAGGTCCGGTTATCATTAGTTGCGCGTTAGACCATCTGATATACATCATACAACTTTTAGGAGCAGTTATGGTCTATAAGAGTATATGGTTATGTTATTCGGTCTCATGAATGCACCTACAGTTTTCATGGCACTGATGAACTGAGTGTTCCATAAATTATTAGATTCCTTCATAGTGGTTTTCGTGGATGACATCTTGGTGTATTCTCACACTCGACACGACCATGCTACCCATCTTGAGATCATACTGAGTACATAGAGGGAGCATCAGCATTATGATAAACTCTCGAAATGCCACTTTTCGATGGATCAAATTCATTTCTAGGGTCATGTTATATAAGAGGTAGGAGCATCAGTAGACCCAGAGAATGTGAGATCTGTAGTTTACAGGGAGCATCCAAAAAATGTCTTTGATGTTTGGAGTCTTCTAGGTCTAGCTGGATACTAGAGGCATTTCATATAGAACTTTTCACGCCTAGGAGAACCTCTAAAAGGTCTAACCAAGAAAGGGGAAACTCTCTTATGGTCAGACTCCCGTGAGTCATCCTTTCAAGAGCTAAAAGGGAGGTTGGCGTCAGCAACGATACTAGTCTTGAAAAACCCGGACAAGAGAAACACTGTTTATTGTGATGCTTTAGGTATCGGGCTAGGAGCTATTCTTGTGCTAGGATATGGAGTCATTCCGTACGGGTCTCAATAGTTGAGGCCACATGAGAGGAACTACCTGACACAAAATCTAGAGTTGGAAGACATTTTTCATGCCATTAGATTTTTGAGACATTATCTTTTTGGAGAACATTTTGTAGTATTCACTGACCACAAAAGTCTCATGTATATCTTCACTCAGTTTGATCTGAATCTGAGACAGCACAGGTGGGTCGAGTAACTTCAGTCCTTTGACTTTGACCTTTCCTATACACCTGGAATGGGCAACGTAGTGGCTAATGCGTTGAGTAGGAGGACTCATATACAGGAAGTTATATAGGCCAGAAGTGAGTGGTAGAATATGGCTCTGTTCTCTAAGATGCATTTGGAGGTGCACGACAACAGGGGTAGACTATTATATCTCATGTAGCTATTACCTCTACACTTCTTGATCAGGTATGGATGAGGCAGTTATCATACTCAAAAGGCCCAGTCTTGTGGGAGAGTGTGTTAGGAGAGGACCCTCTTCCAGGATGGACAGTAGTCAAGGATGAGATCTTGCCTTTCCAGGGACGCGTATGGGTGCCAGCAGACATATGCGAGGAGCTGATGTAGGACAATCATTCCTCACGTTGGCAAGTTCATCCTGGCATCACCACGATGTATTATGATCTATACTTCTAGTATTGGTGGCTAGGTATGAAGATAGATGTTTCTAGTTTTGTCCTGAGGTGTTCCACTTGTCAACAGGTGAAAGCAGAGCATCAGCGGCCAACAGGTATTTTGCAATAGTTAATCATTCCAGAGTGGAAGTGGAATGATGTCGCGATGGATTTCATGACCGGTTCTCCGAGGTCACCTTGAGGGAATGGTGTTGTTTGGGTTGTAATGGACAGTCTTATGAAGGTTTCTCACAATTTCCGATCATGGAGTCCTTCAGTGTTGATGAGTTGGGACGGTTGTACATCCGAGAGATTGAACGTCTACAAGGAGTTCTACACTCCATTATTTCAGACTGGGATGCTTGTTTTACTTCTCGGTTCTAGTAGGGGATTTATAAGTCTTTGGGTACCCAGGTACTTTTGAGTACATCATACCATCCCCAGACAGATGGACAGTTCGAGCGCACGATCCTTGTGCTTGAGGATACGATCTGAGCATTAATTATGGAATTTGGAGGCTCTTGGGAGAAGGATATCCCTCTTGTGTATTTCTCCTACAACAAAAGTTTTCAGGTGACTATTCGGATGGAAACATACGAGGATTTGTACGATAGGCCATGCTGATCATCCATCTGTTTTCTAGAGGCTGGAGAGGCAACTTTGCTAGGACCTCCTCTTGATCAGGAGACCATAGATCAGATATAGTTGATTCAGAAGAGGATGCCAATGGAACAGTCTCAAAAAAAGTCTTATGCCGATCAACGGAGATGACCTATGGAGTTCGAGGTTGGGGATTAGTTTTTCCTGCGTGTCGCATCGAGGTTAGGACACAAGAGGATTTGAAGAAAGGGTAATATTTCACCCAGGTACGTCGGGCTCTTTGAGGTGTTAGAGAGAGTTGGGCCGGTTTCCTATCAGTTGCAGTTACCTCAGAGGTACCAGGCTATTCACAACGTCTTACACATTTCTCAGCTTCGATGTTACTTTTCAGACCCATCTCATGTCGTTCAACCTAAGAAGGTTGTGCTCTAAGAGGATGCATCGTTTGAGGAGCATCCTATCCGGATAGTCGATCATAGTATGACGGTTTTTCGTGGCCGTTATGTTCCTCTGGTACGGGTTCTATGGCAGTACATGCGAGTACATGATGAGACTTGGGAGAGGGAGGCTGATGTATGATCGTAGTGGCTAGAACTATTTGGGGTTTCTTTTTCCACACCCCACTAGGGAAATTCGGGGACAAATTTCATTATGGGGGGAAGTTGTGAGAATATGTACCTTTGTTTCAGGTATATTTTTCCTTTTAATGTTGTTTTTAAGAAAATATGAGTTTCTGGATATTTTTTAAGTACACTGAGTGTACATTATAAGTACACGCCGTGTACTTCGATGTCGTCTGAGGCCGTGTGCTGGCCGTGTTCGGGGAACACACACGGGCATGTGGGGTGATGTGGAGGCCGCTTAATGCGGAGTACGGAAAATACTATTACATGCCGTGTACACCAAAAGTACATGCTGTGTACTTTCTTTTTTTCATTAAATGGACCTGGCTCGCGTCTGACCATTAGAATCATCTTCTTCTAGGTCTTGTTCGACCGAGAGAAGCTGTACAGTGCCAGAACTTCTCTGAACCCCCATGCCTCTATCCATCCTTTGAATTGACCGACGTCGATTGCGTTGGAACCATAAAGGTAATCTCTTCCTTAATATAAATCATTGTTTTCCAATTCCTATTGTTTTTCATGTTATCGTGGGTTGAACATTTTGTGCATTTTTGTAGATCTATAACGTTCTAAGGAGATTCATGCCTCGTTGTTCAAGTATATTGATCTCATAGAATCAAGGTAGGTGTTTTGTGAATTTCTGTTCGATGTCGTTGAGTATTATGTGCAATTTCCACAAATACCCTTGAACGGGGTATTTCATGTTTACTAGTTTCCCCTTTTGTTTTTTCTATCTTCCTTGAATTCTTGTGTATAGGTAATTTGGCTATGTAAAATGTTAATTTCTATGCTTGGATGTTTTTTCCATGCCTTGTTCTATTTACAACATATTTGTCTTGTTATTCCATTGGCCGTTATACTTGTTTTCCATGCCTTGTGACCATAGGATGGAGTATTATTCCCTAACATGCTTGTTATGCTATAGACTGGTTATCCAAGTAGCTCTGTAGGTTTACTTTGTCCATATAGAATTATTATGCACTGACTTGTACAGGGCCAGGAGAAAATGGCGTTATAGACTATAAAGGGATAGGCTGAGTGATCTTCCTTAGAGAGTCTTGGAAATTATAGACTATAGGGGATAGAACGAGTTAGCTTCATAGAGAGTCTTGGATATTATGGACCACAGGATGATAGACCGAGTGAGGTTACTCATAGAGTCTTGAGACTTATAGACTATACGGTGGTAGACCTAGTGAGCTTCTTCGAAGAGTCTTTGTTTTGTTGGAATTTCCTTAAACCATTCCAGGCTATAAGAGGAATTGACCGAGTGAGCTTTCACAGAGAGTTTTTGATTGACTGTAGTCTATAAGAGGAATTGAACGAGTGAGCTTCCTCAGAGAGTATCTAGACCTTGGGGATATAAGGGGAATTGACTACGTGATCTTCCTCAGAGAGTCCCTAACTACCATAGACTAAAGGGGAATTGACTGAGCGTTCTTCCTCAGAGAGTCTTATAATTTAGTATGAACAAACTAGAGGGGTTAGGCTGAGTTTACTGCCCAGAGGTTTACTGGTACCTCTTGGATAGAACCAGAGGGGAGGGCTGTCAGTACTTCACAGAGCGATTCCTAGTTGTGGTTAGCTATTTTCTTCTCTACTACTTGTTGATCTATGGATTGTTTACTATAGTGTTTTATCCTGTTTACTGGTTACTCTTTACAACATACTGTACTATTACCTTCCATATGATCACTGAATGTTAGGCACAGATCTTCAGGGGGTTTCCTACTAGGATTTAGTCTCACACCCTATTTGGGTCATGCTTTTGGGCCCAATCAGATTATATTCCTGCAGGTATAGACAAGGGAAAGATCTCTTCGACTTCAGGTACGTGATTGCATTGGAGCAGGAGAGCATGGGACTAAGCCGAGGCTTGCGATGCTGGGGAGTTTCTTATCTATTTTACCATTGTACATTTTTTTATTATTGTATTCATCATGTTGAATTGTTTGGAAATTTTCTTTGATTTATGTATCATTCATCATTTCATATAAATATATATGTGTGTGTGTTTGTGTGTGCTCCAGTTGTTTATTATTTTAGCCTTCCACTATTTGATGTTGTTGGGTGTTTACAGCTCTTCTAATGTTTGTGTAGTTTACATCCATTGTGTACTCTGCCAATGAGGGCATAGTTTCCCCACTAACACACCCAAGGCTCTCACTTCTAGTTGGAAACCTCTGGAATTCGGAGAAATTTGCTTGATTCGATATGACAAACTGGGTATGGGGTGCCTCTGGGTGGGTTCCCGAACAGGGACGTTACTTTTTTATTCATTAACTCCAGCACAATGACTAGGTATTAACAAAAATTTAATGTAATAATAATATTATTGATTACTTTTTTGGTATAACTCGGTATTGGGTGAAACATAGGATTTTTGAGAAACTTGTTGTTGCGTCTCCAGTACACTATCAGATGTAACGTCTCTATTAATGTAAAACCACTATACAATTCTTTAATATTTAGTAAATATGAAGATGTCTTATTCCATAGATACAAGGGATGTTACACGAAATGTATTGGAATATTGGCCTCTATAAGACATCATCAATGGTTAAATTCTTATGTTTTGAATGAATGTTTATAATCTAAATCAATTTCGTAAGTGGAAATCTCCCGACGAGAATCAATAAGGTGTTATAGGTAATGGTTATATTGATGATGATGATGAGACTTTAGATGAAATATGAATGTAAATAAGAATTATGTAATATGAAGTGGCAGACATATAAGGATTATATATGATGTTGAAAAATTAATTTTATATGTATTTATATTCATAAATTATTTTATATGAATGGATAAATTAACAAGGAATATAAATTTTGGTTTTTCAGAAAGGATTTAAAAGAAAATGTGCAAAATTTCCAATGGACTATAAATGTGATTTAATAACACTGTGATATTTATATTATGGATAGATAACCCATAGAATTTCCCTTTTGATTTGATAATGTAGTTTGGATAAAGATATTTTGGATATGAATAAGAAAATTGGATATTATTGATTACCTTAGAAAAAATTAAGGACTTTTGGAGAAGTGGTTTATGTTATCATTGATTAAGCTTACTATATTTATGAATTTATGGAATATATCATGTAATATTAGGAATAAATAAATCGACATGTTTTTGAATAAGATTTATTGTAATCCTTGTTGTTACCACGTTTCAATAGAATATTTCATAACAGTATTCACATTAATTGAATGTGAAAAGTTTATGCTACATTGTGATATGTGGAAGATCAATGTTATGATGATTTTTTGATATTCGTTGTATTGTTTTAAATTTTTATTTTTCAAAGGATTATAAATTTAAAAATTTATGGAATGTTTACATTAAAAATATGATAATATTTTTTACATTAATGTATTATCACACAACATGATGGTTCATAAATATTGAATAAAATTTTTAAACATTGTATTGATGGTAACTGAAGATAGATGGGATGAATTATCTAGGACCTCATGATCTATAAATTCTATAAGAATGAAAAATTCACCATCATTTTTTCAGAAACAGATTATGTTAAAATTGTTCATGAAATGGCCAAATGGGGAGATTTTACATATCAAAGGGATTTAAATCATGTAAGTATAACATCTCAAGAAAATTATTGAACTCTAATGAAAGGATCATGAAATCGAAATGTTATCTGAGTACCATCTTTTATGATGAATAATATAGTCCATTAGATCATAAAATATTTATGGATTTTCAATTTTTAACATTCTCCTAACCATGTTATATATCACTCTCCCCCAAAAAATGATAGTTATATTTTTATTCGTTTTCCAGGTATTCACATTAAACATGTGATAACCAATGGGGAAACACATATATGAATTACATTAGATAATATTTATGGTTTCAACAATCCATTTTTAATTAATGTTTAAGTGGTCATTTTTAGGAGTGGGTTTCTATTAAAGGAACATAAAATTAATAAACCAATGATAACACAAATGAATTTTCAGGGATATATTCATTTTTAGGGGGATGAATATAACACCCTAAGGTTTTCTGAAATATATTTTTTACAAATTAAATTATTCTTTTTTGAAAATATCGATTTCAAGAAACAGTAAATATATCTTGTTTTTTATGAATAAAACATGTGATTATTTCATTATATAGTACACCAAGTTATTATTTCATTATATGATACACCAAGATAAGTTTTCGCTACACACATCACCAACATTTCAAGCATTTAATGCAACATCATCTTAGCATCTGTTAAATCCAACACTATGTTTCAATGAAACACAAATTTTTAATATAATTAATTAAATGATATTGTTATGAAATTATATTTAATGATAACAACATGTATATTAATAACTTGTATTAAAATAATGTTTATAATTGTTATATATTAAAATAATAATAATGAAAAAATTGTTTATATATTTGGAAACAATGTTTTTTCAAAAAAAAATTATTATTATGTCCTTATTTTATTCAAAAATGATTATTTGTATAATTTATTTACAGGGTAAAATTATAATTTAAATTGGTTTAAAAACCACAATAGGTCAATTATTTACATATTAATAAATTTTTTGATTTATATTTATTTGGATGTTATTTACAATCCTTAATTAACTTTTGAACATTCTCATATTAAAACCCTCTTTCTCACCACATCTATGAGATTAATATTAAACATAATTTTTATTCTTCTCTGAATTTATTTTTGAAAAAAGAACATAAAAAAATTGTAATAATTAAAATATTTATAATCTAATAAAATCAAAACAATTATTAACAAACAGATTAGTGAATGTTATTATAATTAATTTTAGTGACTATAGTAAACTATAAGGCCCCAGCCATAAAACATTACATAATAATGAATTAAATTAATAATTCACATATATGATCTATTCAGGTTTAGAGTATTATAGAATTAGGAAATAACTATTACATCTCAAAAGATTACAAAGTATACACTTCTACTAAGTTTCCATAAAATAAATAGTCTTAAAAAGAAACATGTCCAGTTTCATGATTTATATATCATGTCTTTCCTTGATCCCATCCTTGACCCTATTCATCTTTAAGTCCTGTGGAAAACATTTGAAAACCCTAGGATGAGCATAAATAGCCCATTAAAGGATACGCAAAGAAGGAAAACTATTAGTTTTTCAAAACAACAAGTAAACCATGAATAATTTACCAAAGTAATACTTTTCACCTTTATGAAGTTGTAAAAACTCTTCACTGAATAAAATATCATTACTTACCCTTTTGTAAACATAATATTACCATAAAATCCTTATAAAGAACATATAACATATAAAGGTAACTTGGGACATGAACATACTTAAATAGAATAACTATAAGGCCGACTTTCACACATATCACTTAATGGAATAGCCATACGGTCGACTTCCATACCCAATGCATTGGAGGTTATAACGTAACCACCTGTCTTGGTATTCACGACACCACCCGTCATATGGTTTATCACGTAACCACCCGTCAAATGTCCAAGTACCATTATAAAATCATAACAAATATAAAGGAAAGAAAACATTTCCACATTTCAATCACAATATTTCACTTAAATATATTGACATAAAAAAATCCATTATAAAATCTATTTTCAATACCAAAATACATAAAATAGTATATGGTATTTATTTACTTTTAAAAATATAATGGCTTTTTGAGGAAGCCAAAGATCAAATAATACTCGTGGCGGCAGAAATGTCATTGGCACCACATACGTTAAAAAGAAAAATACCTTTTGTCATTTAGTAAAACACTTCATATAGAAAAGATTCCTTCCAAATAAAATTAGAAGTCAAAGGGGTTTATACATCGTATAAAAGAAAGTTGTCTATAAAACAAAATATGCCTCAATAAAAGGAGA
Source organism: Viscum album (assembly GCA_963277665.1). Lineage (NCBI taxonomy): Eukaryota > Viridiplantae > Streptophyta > Magnoliopsida > Santalales > Viscaceae > Viscum > Viscum album. Next base: position 1,212,875,643 of record OY728120.1, on the reverse strand, counting down.
TTGAGAAAAAGTCCCTTACAAAGTCGGCATCCTTAGATTAAGGATAACTCAATTACAAGATTATGTGTGACATATATAAATACAAAAAATATAAGTGAATATTAAGTGTAAAATAATCAGAGTTCATTCACACATACTCTTGAAAAAACCAAACCAATGACATAGTTATTTAACTCAATGAAATGATATTGAGTTATGATTTCCCATATATGTTCGTATAAATGACGTAAGAATTTATCAATGAGATGATTATGTTTATAAATAGTATATCCACACAAGGGTTTGTGGAAATTACAACATAAATATTCCATACATAATCTTGTCATAATAAAGTCAATAGGTATAGGTTTATCCCAAAGAATTGAAAGTGGGTTAAGAAGTTCCCTTGCAGAAATCCAACATCCTAACAACATCACTTTATAATTCATAAAATGAGATGATGAGAGATAAAAATGGGTATATAATCACTTGTAAATAAAATTTATAGCAATAAGGATATATAATAACATATCCCATCATAATAAGATTAAAAGACCTAACATAAAGAAGACTTTTAAAATGAGGAGGGTGAAATGTTCCCTTACCGAATTGGGTAACATCCGAAACGTACACCCCATGAAAGAAGGACTATACAAAATTTATGTAAATACCCATAAACGAAATTATATTACACAAAGAGTATAATAATGGGCATTACATACACCACTCAAAGGAAATGGTGGAAAATGTATCATAAATCTCACGAGAATAAAAGTGAGATGAAAAATCCCTTACGAAAACTCGGCAACCTAACGACGCCACTTAAAACATCCAAAAATGGATTTACGAGATCAAATAGGGTCTCTCAGAATATGAAAATAAAAATTACAGTGTGAGGAATATAAATTAATATCCCCAAACATAATAATGTTGAGCATAAAATAAATGACATAAAAGAGAGTACTTAAAAAAAAGAGAGGTAGGATCCCTTACCTCATGTCCGAATTGTATTGTTCGTTTCATTATATTCCTAAATAATAAACTTTTTTCAATTTATAATTTCTTATGGTACTCCTTTAAAGGTTATTATTCAGTTCATATGTCATATTAAAATGTTATAATAATTGGTTAATAATTTTAGTTCATATCAGACGTTTTTGTCGATGTTTGGTACATGAGTCAAAAATGAACTTGTTTGAAAATGATTGTCCATTTAGTTATAATTAAATCTACTTAGAATAGTATTAATGATATAAATATCATATATATCTAGTAAATATTCATTTTATACTATTCCATAACATTTGGAGATAAAAATAAATTAAATGCACCGTTCATGGAGGCGGTAGGCCGTACGTACGCATGAACGCAACTTTCATTTCATTGTCATATTAATGGAATAAAAAATAATTGATAGATATATATAATATAATTATATTATAATATATATGTTTAATATTTCATTTATGTTAATTAATTTCATTCTTTATACATTCCTTGTATTGCATGAAAGAGTCACATCACTTGAGGGGGCGGTAGTCCACACTTCCTCATATGAAATTATCGCAATTGCACAACATGCAAAGCATAAAGTTATGTTTTAAATATAAAATACAGAAGCATATGGGAAACATTAATATCATATATATAATATATATATAATACAGTGAGTTCATAATGGCCACCATGAAAGGTGTTATGATAAGATTGAACAATCATCGTTTCGTGAGGCAGTAATTCACCATCCACAGAAACAGTATGTTCTTTAACTATTAGACAGAGTATTGTGTAAGTGTAGCTCAAATACTTCACATAAAAAAATACTAGTATATTTAATATACTGGTGTTGTTACAAAATAAATGAATAAAAAGATTTAGGGGTTCGGAGAATCAAAATAAAACAAAAGAACAAAAGTGAAGACATTACCATTAAATCGGGTAACTCTTTTTGATTTGAGCTCAAAGGCTTCCTTGGAAAGGATTATACCAAAAGTGAGGCTTCTAAGAGTAAGGGAGGGATTTGGAGAGACAAAATGAGCATATTTTTTCTGATCCAATGGCTTTAGAGGTATGGTTATGGAGGTAGAGGTGGGGGCCTTTTATAAGAGTAGAGAGCGGCACTCTTGGAAGGTTATAAAATATTACATTATTATAAAATGATTTTCGGATTTTAAAGGTCCCAAAAGGATATATTTCTAGGATAAGGTGATAGGAGTTATAAATACACCCATATAATAGGTTTTTGACAAGTGTAAGACTTAGATTTTACATTATCTTTTCATTAAATTTAAATAGTTAAATAATGAGGTAATCGTTGCATCGTCATGGTGTCATAAATAATTTAATTTATTTAGTGTCTAAAAACTATAAAACAAATAGCATGATGTAAGAAATCATTTTATCTTTCCAATTAATATTTATAGTCAAAAATATTACTTGTATAACCCCATGTAAATTTTTTTTTTGTAAAAAAATACATCTTTGTGACTTTTTTATTTTAACTTTAAATAAAAAGTTATTAATGTCTTTTTCTAAACATAGTGGCTCCATGGGGTCCCCAAGTTGACCCATGGATTTTATTTGTCTTCCATGACTCATCCAATATTGGTAGTACATGTGTAAAGGTCATTTCATATTATTATAAATTTATCTTTACCTTAAATTATACTAATTACCTTTAATCGTGATTAATAAAACATAAATGTTACTATTCACCAAAAAATTATTTTAATCTCATTGAACTACATTTTACTTCCTAATGACAACCATGTATGTTGGATTTTTTAAAATCAAATCATAGAAGTGGTAAAGTTTCATTTAAATGAAAAATCAGTTTCATTAACTACCACTTAGTGGTTTCACTATTCATCAAAAATTGATGTTTTTCAGAAAAATACCAAAAATTCACCGAAAGATATATTTGATATTCAGAATTAAAAAATGATGTCTATTTTACAAAATTCAAAACATATAAGTTGAATTAATTAATTTGATATTTAATTCCCGCTCTCAAAACAAATATCATGTTTTTAAGAAACAAAATCTATTAAAAGATTGACGTTAGTTTAAGTCCAATTTCAAAGTGAAATTAATTCCAATGAGCAACATTGGATTAAATTGTAAAAATATAATCTAATTGAACATTAAATCAAATTCAAAAGATAATCTATTCATATAAATAAATTAGATTAAAAGGAGGTTTTGAATTAAAATACATCATTTTACACTATTCATTAAAAATAAACATTATCGTTAAAATACCAAAGATTTATACAAAGTAAATTTTGATGTCCCGATTCTAAAAAGAATTTTATTTTGTCGAATATAACATATAATTTTTTTTTAAAAATGGATTTAAAATGGGTTCTCCATCAAAAGGAGCTTAATCGACCTTTTAAAGAATATTAGAATATTTTCTCTTAAAATTGGATTCATTCACATTTTAACATTTATTTTAAAAAGTAAAAATATTTGAAAAACATATATAATAATTTTGTAGTTAGTTCTGTTCATTCCCGCCATTACAATGACTAGGCATTAACTAACATTTAAAATAATATTATTTTATTATTAGAGTGCAACGTTAGATTACCAAGAAACTTGTTTTTGCGTATTGGGTATGTCATCGAGCATAGTGTACCCATTAAAGTAATATTAATATTTTATTCACAAATATGGATAAATGTGAAAATGTCATATTCTTTATTTACCTGGGGTGTCACATAAACATAAGAAGAACATGGTACTAAACCATAATCGTAGGGGTAAAATAAATTTTAATCCTGTAAAAAAGAAATTATATGGCAATATTTTGTCTATAAACCTTACATTATTGTGTTTTTTTGGTTTTGATGACTTTTTTTTAGATAAAAAAGTTGGTACATCTAACTTTTTTTCAAAAACTCATAGTGCCCCTCAATCCCCTATAAATGTACATCACCTCAATCCCTCCTTCCTAACTCTAATAGAACATATGTTAGAACAAGATAAATTCAATAAAATTCTCAACAACCCAAAATTCTCCATTAAGCCTCCCTCTCTACTGAAATTCATCTTAGGATTCGAATATTTGAAAACAAAAATGAGTTACCCAAAAAGAGGTAACATACTTTCACAATATCCTTTTCTTTATATTATTTCTCTACCACATAAAAATATTTTATCACTATAAGGGTTTGACCTACACTTACACACACTTCCATATAAAGGGTAAAAAAACTAATCGTTCTTCTGTATAGCGAACTACGGCCTCACGAAATGGTGTTATTCATTTTTTCCATTTATCACCTTTCATGGTTGGACATTATGATTCAATATCAACAATCATAATGATATATATGATATATAGGATGTATTTATTCTTCATTAATTGTTATATTACACGTACAATAATTATTCACATTTTTTTAATATTATAGTTTTGTTAGGGGAAGTGTGGACTAACACCTCTTCAATGTGGTGTTATACATTCAGAAAATACATGTAAATTATTAAAAATGTGTTTTGGGAATTTTTATGATTTATATTAAAAATTAATTCTACTATTATTATATTATGTATAAATATATGACATTTAAGTTTATTCTTTCAATATTACAAAGAAAAACGGATACAACATTCACGCATTTGTACAACCTACTGTTTCAATGAATGGTACATTCATTTTATTATTTCTATAATATATAGATTAGAATATATATATATACAGAAAAAATATTATATGTATATTATGGATTACATTCGTTAAATCAAGAAATTAGTTCGAGGACTAAAAATACAGCATATAAATACACATGTGAAAAATAAAGCTGTTATTACCTGATGCCAAACCATAAAATGGAATTCTTAAAAAGAGGGTAATATAATTTAGACCCATATATAACATTATATATTAGAATATTTTTCTATAAATGATTTATAATAAACACATATTTTTCATACATTTTCTTTTACATGTACAAAGAGAGTCAGGCATTAAATATGTGGATTTCATCTCGCTTTTTAGTTCTGTGAGATACATTCCTTGTAAACCACTGATTTTTTTTATGGGGTGTATATTTCCAAATGTTGTAATCTATTATTAGTATACATACATGTATGGGTGTTTAATTATCCCATTGACAATCATTCTTTCATGGGGTATTTGTTTCAAATTTGACAAATTTTTAAAATAATTTTGTCTCAATTTGAATGTTTAGAGACACAAGACATTATAGGGACCAATATTATTACATCGGGTGTATATACTAACTTTGACATGTTATATAATGAATATAATTTTTTTATTAAATGATAATAATCATGTAATAGTATTCTATATAGTGTATTATGATTCAATGATACCAAATTGGTAACTGTTTATATATACAATGTCACTATTTAATGATATTATTTATGAATATTCTCCCATTGGGAAATATTATAATCCACCTCGTAACAAATATCATGATTTTTCTTATCCTCTTCTAATTCATGGTATACCCATGTAGTGGAAAAAAATTTACACTCTTTGTAAAATATGAGTATCAGAATGTGTTTTTCAAATGTCTAACTTTATCTCTCGCTTCAGTTAGAAATAAGGGTTGTTTTAAATCCATTTTTCATAAAAAGGTTTCCAAAAATATAATACAATCATCCAATGTTCATGAAAATATATTATGATATATTTTATAACTTTTTTTAAAAAAATGGGTTTTAAAAAGTAAACTTCTTATTATTTTCTTTTCAATACTAATTTCTAAACCTTCTATGGTGAAGAAGGAATATTCGACATGTACAAATTTACCTGCCATCATAAATGTCATTTAGATGAAGTTACATATAAAATTGTACAATATTTTTCAAAAGAATTTATTTCTTCATATTATTGATAGTCTTTATTTTACAGTTTCCTTCAATGAATAGGGTTTTGAAAAATTATTTATGTTTAAAAAGGGCTCAATATTATTTTCAAAACATCATTTATATGTTTATAAAAGGATTTTTTCAATGAAAATAATTTCTATTATTTTTAAGATTTTTTTATATTATCATATTATTTTAAAATAAAATGTTTTTGTAAAAAAAATATTAATTTAAAAGTTTTTAAGTGAAAAGTATTTTAAAATTATATTAATCCTTGTTTAAATGTTTTCAAATTGTTTTTGGAAGAATAATTTTTATCCTATATTTATGATTTTATATTTGGATTTAAGGGGAAATAGTTTTAGATATTATTTCAATAATTCTTTCTATGATTTCAATGTATTTTAATAGAAAAATGATTATGACATTTTTTTCTTGTTTTTTAGAAATTTTAAAGGGAAAAGGATTTAAAAAATTATTACAAGCCTTTAATCTCTGTTTCCAATTTCATACCAAGGAAAATGGATATAAAATGACCTTATGTTTGAAAATATTTTTTAGTGAATAGAGGGTATTTTCCTAAAGAATTTCTCAAAAAATATCATTACAAATTATTTTCCATCTAAAATGATATCCATTGTATTTACTCATTCATTTATAATAAATTATATAAATGATCCACTAATATTCTTTCTATGAATTGATTATGCTTTGATAGAATGATTTTTATGAAACTCGTTTCTCATTCAATGGTTATATGTTTAGGAAACACATTCATGTTTTGTGGTTTTTATGCTTAAGAAATTTTATTCTTTACCTAGGATATTATTTGATGTAATTTTTGTGGAACATTTATATTTTCCATTTTTATGGTACAATTATATGTTTAAGACACCCATTTCATCTCATGAGTTCTAAAATGTTTTTATATAACCCATCTTCTATTATGGGCATGAAATGATTAATGTTTTATTATCTTCTAGGGCATGTAAAAATTATATTATTATAAGATGGGAGGGTCTAATATCTCCCTCAAATTCATTAGGTATGATTTATATCTCATGAGATAATTATGGGATTCATGTCCACGAGATTAATCCACTAGAAGAAAATGGGGAAACATGATGCCTTATAAAGAAATGTCTGCAACTCGAGATGGTGGTGTGTCATGCCCAGTAGGTGTAGTTATCGTGAAGATATATGATGGGTAAACTATATCCACTATATGAAGATAGGGAAAACCAATACACTATTATAATATATGGAAACCCAATCACCTAAAAGGATAGGACTACACCAAGGGATGGTTGCGTGTCCCACTAGTGTATTCCAAATGAAGTCCCTTGATATGTTCTTTAAATGTATCTTTACTTATAGGGAATAATATTACATATTTATGTGTATGAAACAATTATATGTCTTACTCTTATGTTATTATTTCTTGGATTCAGATATTGATTTCAATATAATTCATGCTTTATTAACATCTGACATTTTTCCCATGTTTCATGTTTTTTATATAGAGGGTATGATCTTCTAATGTTTTGATAACATTCTCATACCCGTATATACATGTTTACACATACATATCTCCATTGGTTACCCTTTATAATCATCTATGATCACCCCTTTCAATGTTTTTCTCCACTGGTTATGATGAAATATATTAGTTATGATATTTATAAGAGGGATTATAGTCATGGATAACCCAATGGGAGATAGTGTAGCTCAATGAAGTACATAAATTTATATTTGCATGTTTCAAAATGATATAAAAAATTGTGGTATGTTGTTATCTTTATTTGTAATGTATTATGTATTCCCCAAAAATGATGTAATTTATATGTACTTTAAAACTATGTTATTAAGAAATTTATCAACCCTCACAAACTATACCACAATATCACACATTGACCCAATCAATGTGGAAAGGGTCTTATGGGTTATTTTGGAAAAGGAAACACCACAAGAATCTTAATAAAATCACCCCAAACAATCATAAAGGGACATATCTCTAATATGGTTGTCATAAATTGATTCATAATCACAAAACAAAAACATCATATCATAAATAGATTAAAAAATAACTCTTATGAGCATTAAGAAATAGGGTTTTACCATAAAAATTCTGAAAATACAAAAACATGATTTGAAATACACCCTTCAATAATTCTATTTAAATGTTTAAAAATACTCAATAAATACCATTTTAAAATGGAATAAAACATAAATATTTACTAATGTTTAGATGTTTTTAGAAATCCTACAGAATTTTTTTATGGAATACCCACCATTTTATTTGAGGATATATTTCCAAACCATCACATGTAAGTACAATGTTAGGATAATTTTACCACTTAAGGGTAGATGGGGTGTGTCTGTGATATCATATATTCGATGATTCCTTACATAGGAAACAATCATTGACTCATGTTTAAAAAAGTTCCCAATTGAAAACAATTCAAACACAGGTCAACATGAACACACGAATTTACTAGGATCACAATTAAATACGAATATCAACATCCTTGGTATTGATTGGAAATGATCCAACACCAAAAAATTAACTAGAAAACAATATTTTTTTGGAATTATAGTAGTAGGATATTCCCTTTCACTCATGTATCACTATATAAACTATCTAACATATCATTTTCTTCTTCTATAACAAATGAAGTAATACAAATTTTTTTTAACAAACAAGTTAAAATGCATCTTTATGAACTTTCAGAAATTTAAGAATTCCTAAAAATTATCTACATTTTTACCCAAAATCTTCTAAGAACATAATGGACATTTAAATAATTCTCTATATAATCACTCTATCTAATTCTCCCATTTTTATTTCACAATATGGAAAAATATTTGTCTCCATCAGAAAATGGTTGAGAAAATTATGATCACCTTTTTTAGTACAAAAATACCAATATGATAATCCAACACATTATAATAGTTAGGTGAAAAAATAATTAGATAAATATAATTATCAGTTGAATATATTTCAACCTCTTCTCCTCTCCATTCAATTATTTCTATAAAAAATATCTTTTACCAATATAAACATATAAAATTCTTCTACATCCAAATTCGGAGGTTCTCTCTCTTCAGAGATGAATATTACATCAGTGAAAAAGTACTCTATAATTTTTTCATTTTTAGGTGATGAAAAAAATGATTTTTTCAAGATTCTTAAAATGTTTCCTATTCTACCAATTTTTTCAAATTTTCATGTTTAGATGAATTTTAGATAAATTTTGAATTCTTCAATGTTTCAAAAATCCCCTTCTTTATTCATGAACCATACACAATATTATAATAACTTTCACTCACTATGGAATTTCATCACAAACATTATTATGAATCTTATTTCCATAATGAAATTCCTTTATTACAATTCACTATACCAATTTCTTATATGGGGAATAGTTACCATTGTGATTTACCGATATGATATATTAATTACAATTCTCTATAACAACTGATGAAAAACAAACATCTTATTTAAACATAAATATCCCACTTTCCATCACTTTAATATCTCTTACATTCTCTCAAAATTGTAATTCTGCTTCTGATTAGGATTCTATGATTTCGATAGTCAAAAAATGTACAAATTGTATATTGTTATATCTTAATTTCATTAAACCACTTGAACTATAACTAAATTAATTCAACAAATTTTAAATGGGTTTCTTCATTTTTGATAATTATTATAATTTATTATTCATATAGGTCACCAAATTCGCTTCTTTTCATTGCATTCATTAGTCCTAAAAAATTCTTTCTCTGATGATTATGATTTACTGCCGAGTCTAATGCACCGGTATCAATAACATCATCTTTATGAACACCTTTCTCGATTCCAATGATTTTTCATCACATAAAATTTCTTCCATTTATTGTTATGATGGTATATTTAATCATATGGATCATTATCATCATGTTCAACATCAGCATCTTAATTATTTCGAAAACATATACTTTTATCATGAATTCCTTCAATTCATTGAATTAATTTGAGATAATCTTCAGCATCCTCTAACATACCATGTAATTCATTACAACTTCCCTATCATTCATCTACATCGTTCTTTCCATATTTGTCCAAATTTAATTGGCATTATTTAGATCAGAAAGAATATAGTTGGAAGAATATTTTTCTCCACCATTATTTTATCAATAATGAGTAACATGTTTTATATAATACATATTAATTATGAGAACTCAAATATCATATAATAATCATCATAGTTATATCATTTTTAGGAAGACATCGATTATTTACTATTATGATATCATCTTCCAGTATCGACCTCAGGAGATTCTGATGATCCTTTTCATAGAGAAAATAAATTCTCAATATGATGGAATTTCTCACCTATTGTGAGATTTTTTTTTTAAAAATGATGATTATTCCATTTCATACCAAAACAATGTAAGGTCATTTATTTTCTTCTTAAACATCGTTTTTACATTATACATCTTTGACATTGAATGTCAAAAACTGAATATGATCACCTTTCTTATTAGCTATCTTGGTACATACAATATCCCAATATGGATTTTTTTCAACAAATATTCATAAATCCCAAAACATTAAATATTAAATATATGGATTCCTTATCAACATTCCTAAGCTTACATGACCTTACTCATTGTATAAAAAAATTATTGAAATCAAGGCTATGTTGTTCAAATGTAATGATTACAAAAACATCCTCATCATTCTTTCCATAGTTTCCTTCTACATCCATTCAACATTCATAGAATACAAATTTTTTCTTTAAAACCACACCAAAAAGCAGTTAGAATAGTTCACACACATAAAATTCTGAATTCAAAAATAACCCACAACTCTAATTTATTACAAACTATTGTTTAGTATATATATATGAAACAATTATCACCCTTGAAAATAGTACCAATGGTAAGATGAGATAGGGAAAAATCATGACTTTTATAGTTTATCCTATCATGGAAATCTCAAAAACCTTTTCCATTTCTTCCCCAAATCATTCACAAGATCAGTCGTCATTCATAGAGATGATAATTTAATCTGAATAAAAAATATCAATTAGGGAAAACTCATATCTTTATTTTATTGAAATATTTCATTCAACTCTTAAATTTTTAAAAATCATCTATCAAAATCATGTATCCAATTCAAAGTATCATTCCCCAAGATATTGTTTCTTTTTTTATATGTCTTAATTCAATCACCACACATTAAATCCACCATTAAAAACAAAAAATAATATGTTTTTCAATGTAAAATTATTTATCATGATCCCCATTTAGTAATATGGACTTTACATCCATTGGGATGATTTTTCTAACTTCATTTGGAAGAAATAAAAAGGAAAATTCAGATTGTTTCTAAATCATAAAATGGAGAAAATGTTAAATCAAAATAAACACCTTCAATTTGATAGTAAACTTTTCTCACTAATTATGTCTTGAACTTTCTCACTTCATCTTATTCATTGAGATTATTCTGAAAAACCCACTTTTAACCAATATGTTTTTTTATCAAGACTAGGTACGAGATCCCATTTTTCATTATTTCCAATATTATCATCTTCTATATTAATTGAATAAAACCCATTATATATACTCAAAATATCCTTTCACATCATTTAAGTCGAATTAACAATAAAAGGAAGTTTTTGTAATAACTTTTGTTGTTCTTCTTGCTTAAACCACTTGATGTTAATGAGCAATAATATTTTGGGGTTGAAAATTCTTCCACAACCTAGTATTATATTTTTTATATTATTCCACATAATTGGAATAATACTAGTCTAATTATTTATCTTGGTGAGTCAGATTTCAATTTTTGGAATATTAATTAGAATTGTTAGCAAAACATTCCTTATTCGTCACAACATCCTTATCAGTCATAATTTCTTCATATTTCATAGAGTTTTTAATAAAATTTACATTAATATAATCAATAATTATTCTTATTTCATGGTTGAATCATATATATCATCTTCTATTTGTATCATAGTAAATGTTGATTCCATCTTCACCTTTCTACTTAAACATTCCTTGATTTCAACCTTTCTTTTTTATAATACATGGACTCCCAAAAAAAACAAATGTTTAAAACTTGGTTTTTTTTACAAAAAACCTTTCTTATGGAGTCATATATGATAATTTACTATAGAAAAATCAATTTTGGATATATACAATAGTAATCATGGCTTGCCTCAAATATTAATGATAATCACTATGATCAAATAACTTCGTTCTCCCCAATTCCACCAAACTTCTATTCTTCCTTTTTAGAACCCCATTTTTTCGAGGAGTGTATGTGGAAATATAATCATGAATAATTATGTGATTATCAAGATAAAATTAATATTATTTATCATTATACTCACTACCAATATTAGTTCTTAGCCTCTTCACTAAATACACACATTTCTTCTCAACTTTACTCGTTAATCTTTTAGAAATTTCATAGAAACTTATTTATGTTTCCATACATACCCAAAGTAGTGTGATAATTTAAATCAATGAAATTAGTGAACTACTTATATTAATTTTTTTTATTGGACAATAAATGTAATAATAAATAAATTATAGGGTTTTTTGGAAAAATCTTTTATTTTTTATGCCAAAAATTTGTAATCATTTATTCTAAAAAATAATTCAACAACATCCTATTATTCATGGAAAAGAAATAATGCCATAGACAAAATATCTATTTGTTGAATGAATCAGGTTTCTTTGGAACATAATTCACATAATATTTTCACAACTAATTCTATTCCACTTTACCAAAGTAATACATGTTTTTTATTTCACCGACATTGAATAAGTTTATTTTTGTATGTTGGCCTCTTGTAATAATCGTTCCATTATCCTCACAATTCAAAACAACCCAATATTTTCTGAGAAATTTTTTTTCTGACATCAAATTTTTTGAAACTCTCAGGAGTTTATGCTTAATCCCATAGACGTATAAATATTTCTTCGATGTATTTATTTATTTCCCAATGACCGATGAATAGACACCTATGATTATCAGTGACTCTTCATTAACAAATGTTACCATTATGTCATTTATGTATTTCACATTATTCAAGTTATTTAATTCTACTTTCATATGAGAAGAACACACACTATCGATAATCAAAGGAATTCTCCTTTTATAGCATTTAGAGTGGTGTAAATAACATGAACCTTTTCTTATTTATTTTCTATATTCACTCTCGAATTTTGATAAAAAATAAGAATATTTTTTGTGACTATAAAAAACCAAAAACAACCATATAAATATTTCCACGTTGTACACATCATTCAAAAATACTTTTCATATGTTGGAACCTATTTCAAATATCACACCAAGCTTCATAGATTTCATTAATACATCCTTCTTAGAAATATTATTTTGAGAGGATTGACTCACTATCAAACATTTCCTTCTTTAAATTGTTAAATAAAAGTAATTTTGTTGATTAAACAAACACATGTTTTTTATATATTTGAATACACCCCAACACCGGTACTATCCATTAAAAGTATATCTTCCTCTGAAACTTCCTTATTGACTACCATTGTGAATACATTTCTCAGTAAATTTCTTTTCTTTTTATATAAACCACCAAACATTCTATTATAAATTAGAATCTATTTTTTCATTTAATCCATAAATGAATTATATGTAATAGTAAAATTTACATATTTAGATTGTTTAGAAACATTTTAAAACTTCTGATTTCATGAATATTTTGAATTCCCAACTTTTCTGGTCATGGTCACATAGATATATTCCCCTTTAGTCTTCTTTTCAAAGAAATTTTTTACATTCTTCTAAACCATTAGAGGAAAAAAAAATTGTCCTTCTCATGTATATCAATACCCGAACATTCACTAAAATGGGAAATAGAGACTTTAAACACATTATTTTTAACATTATAATTAGAAGGTTTTTTGGACAAGATCCAACTCATATTCATTAACCGTCAACTTCACTTCCAAATGTTCATCAACATTCTTTTAATCATCACCAAATTCATTTAAATCGTTAATTTCATTCATGAGAATTGATATCTAGTCAGGAAAACATTCATCATTATTTTTTGAATAATTATTTTTCAACATCCGGATATATTTCTCTTATCTTCTAATATTTCTCATAAATTAATTCAATATTTCTTTAAGATTATATTCTTATTGAGTTTATTCTTCTGCTTTGGAACTATTACTTGTGAATTCTTTATTATTCCCTTTTGTAATAAAATTACTATCACGAACATAAATATTTTTTTGGATTTAGGATCCCCAACTCATTATTCTTTGTCTCTATATATGAAACGTCTTCTTTTGTATTCAATGAATTTTTTATCATTCCTAATAGAAAATAGATTCATCCTTATCACATTGTTTCATCAATGATCATCATGTCCATCATTATTCTTCATCACTATCCATCTCTTTTTTCTTCGAGGACAATTAGCTAAAGATTCCCTAATAGATGATTATTAAAAATAATTCAAAGTAAGAATCCATTTTGTATTTACATGTACCTATTCTCACACATTTATAAAATAAGGATAAAATATCATCTTCATTTTTAAACACTTAATATTTGGAATCAGAATCTCCTGCTTATTTTTCAAAAATAATCTTCTTTAAGATATCATTCTTTGCCTCCCAGAAGAAAATTTATATATCATCCATTGTAATTATTTTAATATATTTTTTCCCTTATCATTTAATAAGTAATTAGTTTTCTATGAAAATCATCTACAAGTAATGTTTCAAGATATCTTTCTTACAATGATGAAACATTTTCATCAAATTTTTCATAACTGATTCTTAATATCATTAAAAAAACTATTGAATCCTACAAAATTTCCCCAAAACATCTAATAGAGTGAATGGTTTCATTTACCTTGGTAAATAAGTTCCCAACACATTTATAATCATCCTTTTTCCGATCACCATACCCCCACCTCCATATTTGTAATTTTACCTTCATCAATTTTTTATTTCCTTCATATATGTTTTTCAATTTATCTCATATACTGTGGGTTATGGAATCAAAAATTTTCCTTAAAAATTGACATTCATAATGTGATAATTGTAAATCATTATGGTACCTTCCATCATTCCCATGAATCTTCTTATCAATTGTAGTGAAAGGAAATTTATCATCAATTGGAGGAAATCCATTTACTGATCCATCAATAACATCATATCTATTAGAAATAATAATTGGAAAAATTATATCTTTTCTTATATGATAATTATTGTTATCTAAAATTACGATACCTTTACTCATAAAACAATTCAAATTCACCATCAAAATCTATTCAAATATTCAGAAAATAATAAGTGATGGGAACCTTCGATTCTGATATGTGTTATTAATGCCCAGTCAAGATAATGTAGTCACTAATAGTGCGATGGGTTAAATAGTGATATATTTTTTCTTTATGTTTTCATAATTAAGAAACAAAATTTTCCTCTTTTTAATGAGTTTTTTCCCTACTGAAATAAATTAAAACACAAATCCACATGAACACTGTAGACATGAGGCAATGAAATGTTTTTGTACCTAACATGTTACAGTATTTCATTATCAACATTCACAAATATATAATATAAAAATAATTTTATTATTTCATACCCATAATATGGTAAGAACATTGTAGACATGATTATAATACTCATTTTCATTCTACCAGTACAATTTCTCAATTTCAAAAAATCTATTTCTCTATTAGAATACAGTTGAATAAATTCTTGACATATTCTTCTTTAGTCCAACAATCCAAATATGATAATCCTAACCAATACGATAACTAGATGAATATAATTATCAGATAATTATGATGATTATATGAATATGTTAAAATATTGTCTCTATACTTTCTCTTTAATATAGAGAAAGTTTTTCAACATGTTTCACTATATAAACTTTTTCTGTTATAAAATTTGGAGCTTCTCTCTCTTCAGTGATGATCATAACTTCAGTGATAAAAGTACCATATACATTTCCCCTTTTATTTGTGACTGAAAAAGTATTTGGATGGTATTATGAAATTTTTTCCTAATCAATATTTGTTTTTGAATATGAATTCATGAATTTTGGAATTTTTTTGACTTTTCTATATTTCTCAACTATTCTCATTTCCTCTTGATCCTTGTCAAATATGTTAAAATTTTTATCTTTATTCTTAATTTCATCACAAAAATCATCATAATTTTAATTTCGTTAATACAATCCATTTTCTATAATAATATATAACAATTTCATGTATTAGGAAATAGATACCATTCATATTTCCCAATAAAATTTCCTTATTATGATGATATATACCAACTGATGAAAAACAAAAATATTTATTGAACATCATGCTCCCACATTCCAGCAATTCGGTATCCCTTTAAAGCTCAATAATCTTTCATTTCAATTTGTATTACGGTTTTCTTCATTATGTAAATACAAATGAAAAAGAATAGATTCTTATTACTCTCTTTTCTTGACCCACTGGAATGATAAACATATTAATTTACCATATTTTAAATGGTTGAATACATTATTGACAAGGATAATAATTTATTCTTCATTTTTTCCCTATGTTAAATTATTTTCATTTCATTCATTGGTCCCAAAAAATAATTCTTCTAATGATTATTATGGCATATCGAGTTTAATGTTATGGTATCAACTACTTAAAATTTATGAGTATCAAATTATTTTGGGATCTCATGCAAATATTATGATAAATTATTGATATATCCTCAATCAAGACTCAAATGTGAAAACAATGAAAATTGATTATTCTAGAACACTATTTTTACGCTATGAGATGTATGATTTGTTTTTTCATTAGTGCATCCAGTAATGATTAAATAGGGTTTTAAAAAATCTATAAATGTACTAAACTGAATTTAAATGAATTTTATATCTACCCCACCAAATTTCTCTACCCATTTTCATGATCATACAGTGTTCCATCACAATTTTGGAAATTGTATGAAATTAAAGGAAGTTAATCTTAATATGATAATATTGAATTAAATATTTTGAATTTAAACCTAAAGATAGAGTTTTTATTTCAATTTTTAATTTTTATTATTGAATTACTTCATAAAATATGATTTTCTAGTCTAGTTTGGTTTGTGAAATGTTTTGAGGAGGATGAACTTCTATTAGCCACAAATTCTTGTAGAACATGTGGTCTCTTTGAATATGGCATAGGGTGAGATTTAGGTTGTGTAGACAATTCATTGAGAGGCCTTAGTTCTTTATATTGAGTTTGTAAAGATGCCTTGAGAACCCTCAGTGTTGTATTTCCATGATAAAATCTATCCAACATGGGGGAAGGGGAAAATCTATTGGGTGATCAAGATTTATGAGGGTGGTTGTAATCTAGATTTTGTCACTGATTTAGATATATATTCAACTGATGTGGGATTTACTCATCTTTGAGAATGAAAAATAAAAAAATTTATTAATAAAGGGGGAGAACAGTTTGTAGGGAATATGATTAGGAGGATACTACATGAAATTGAATCTCATATCATTATATATATTAATAAATATAATTTTTATGAAAATAATAATAATAATAATAATAATATTTTATATAATAAAATCTTATAATCATTGTAACCTCTTTATATGAAGATCGATTTAAACATCCAACTATGGAATCATGATAGTGAAATCAAGATGATGTATTTTAAACCTATAATTATTAGATAATTCAAACACATGTAAATATAACATGGTCCAATCATTTTATGGATTCTTTCCATGATATGCTGAAATAAAAATTTCTCATCTAATAGAGGTTTAAAATGATACATATCATTTCATGAGTAAATTTCAACAGAGATAATTTTTTTTGTAAGTTCATCTATAAGATTATGTTTTTATAGTGATATTAGAGTATTTTCAATTTATCTTTTAATGAATACTGTATGAGTTGTGATAAAAACCTATAGTTTACCTAATAATAATATTAATTTATAGGGACTTTCTAAATTGATATGGAAAATGATGTGATTTATGTTTCCCAATGATTCTTTGAGTGAAATAAATTACACATGGATTGAATTTTTGAATGAGAAACTAGTTGTTTCTCTCCATTTTCGTATTTGAACATATAGGTAGTTATTATTAATGATTCTTGGTTTCTTCAACCTTATATTTTCACTCCAAGCTATATCCAAGAGAGTTTTTTAGTTGGGGAGGATAGTAGATTCTTTCTGGTGGACATTTCATTGGTATACCGATGATGAAAATGATGCAAAGTGTTTATTATGTAGATGAGATTTTGATCACTCTCAATTTATGTGCAGGTGAAGTTTATTCCATAAATTACAATTTTATTTCTTATAGTTCAGTTAGGATTTCTATAATATATTTGTTGGAATTTTTTAAAACATTGGGGTTGGTAACCAACCATTAATGAGTTGATGTTAACTCACCAATGTATGGTATTCTAATATCACAATTTGGGTCTGTGTTATAATTGGGGAAGGGTTCCTATTGCGTGGTGGGTTATATGTTTTTCAAAACAACAATGTGTTTTGTTTCAAGGTAACCCATTGGTATACCACTCCTACAGAGATAGGTTGTGTACATGATGAAAAAATTATTTATTAGTCGATCACTCCCCCTGTAGTTCATTTTTTCAACAAGGAATCGTCTTCTCTTATCATTGTTGAAGGGGATTTCTTTTACACATCATGTTCATAATGATGTTCATTTTCTTCATTTATAGGGTTTATGGAGAGCTTAATTTTTAATATACGACTTTTCCATTAATTCAAAAAATATATTACAATTATGAACTTGAAAGATCCTTTTAGGGTTTTTATCATGAAAAATGGGCACATATTACAAGAATCACATAATGATAAAATAAAAAAATTACTCCTATCCACTTTCTTGACATATTCATTGGATCATCCAAGCCTAATCTTTCAACAACTCATATCTCGGAAAAATATATAAATGATATAGATGTTTGTAAATCGAAATAGTAGAATAAACATAAGAGATGCATAAAATATAATAAAGACTAATAACAATATGTTTTGTTCATATTACCATGAGTTATATTATTAAATAAAGGACATGAATCATTAAATAGAAATTTGAATACAATATAATTAAGAATAATTTGTTATCATACCATCATGGTTTATAACCAAGGTGTCATAAATAAAAAAATACCAAGTCACTAATGTGTCATAAACATTTCAAGTCTAGACATTAATTATTTACGCATTATGTTGGTATTATATCAGTTGAAAGACATCATATATATTAAATCAGGCGAGAAAAATTTAAAATAATGTAAATAATTTCATTACTAACCCAATGAATTAAATTAGAGGTTTTAGGTAAAAATCATTTTGTATAATGTGAGTAAATCCAAAAAAATCTAAATTTTATCTCATGAAAAGAGAATCTGGTTTTCATATATCTATATCCGTGATTAAATAGTATATTCTTACATATATGTAAATTCTCGTTGAAATGGAGGAGGACAGGGTATTCATAATATTAACATTTTTCAAGAATAAGAGAATAATTTGGAAAATGATTTTTCCTTCATAATTGTATTAAAAAATGGATTATGGGAAAAGAATATTTAGAGAGAATTTAGGTCTCCCATTGATAAAAACCAATCTTTGATGTTTTGGGTTAGAATGTTTAAGGGAGAAAAACAAATAAGTTGAAAACTAGAAGACACATAATGAAGATGCACTTGAATGAAAAAAGGTGGACAAGATGTCATGACCCCCTCCCCACAAGGTTTACCCCAACTAGGCCATCAGATGAAGGAGATAGAAAATTAAATCCATGTCCCACCTTCCGTAGGCCCATGGATGGTGACTACCACATTGTCAATAATAGTTACACATATGGGAAGAATTATCCACTTAGATCTCAGATGCAAAATATAGAGATATGAAAAACACAAACCAACTCCTGTTTAGGATAAAATATAATAGAAAACTCAAATTCATAAACGTAATGACATGTTAGAAGTAAAACAACTACAAGGAAACATTCAGGTAAAAATAAAAGGTAAAGATGTCAATGACCATTAATCCCAAACATCTCCCACAACCACATTCTAGTAGTAACCAGCCTTATCATCATCCCTCTCCCACTATCCTATGAGAAAATAATTACCCATAAATATGGGCTATGCCATTATATGAAATATAATCCTCCTCAGAGCCTCTCATGTAATATATTAGTTAACCATGCTGAAGCACTATGAACAGAAAGTGAAACTAACTCATCACCTAAACATATATACTAAATTCATAGTCTCACCATGGTTATACTCATATAGTAATAAATACAATATCAAATATATTAAATAATAATTTTAAGGGTAACCAACTACCACATCACCATTAGATTTATTCTCTGACTAACATCTCACATCCCGACCATATCTCTCAAAAAGGCTACGCCACATACACATAGGTGAAGCACCACACCATGCACCTTATGCAACACACCTTATTTCCATGTAACCAAAATTAACTAGTAATTTTTCAGGTGACACCACAACCTATATAACATGTATCATATATCGAGTATTATACATCAATCCATCACAGCTCATACAATAAGAATTGTTCATCAATCAATCATTAGATTTACAGTTTATACATATAATAGTCCTTAGGAAACTATATCTAATATACATATTTGTGAATTAACCACAAGACATTATGTCCCTTTACAAACATATATGTTGAAAACTAACCATCATTCGTACCAGAACAAGTAAATTCCAATAGAATATATTAGGGCTAACTAGGCTAGTCATCCATCAATCTTCCCACCATGATGTAGGGGAGAACACCCACCACTAGGGATCAGAATCCCTAGGGTGTTTTTTCACTAACCTGTAGGGTGGAGTAGCATATAATAACACAAAAGGGACATTTTATAGTATTGATGACAAACAGACTACGTTTATATCCTATTTTCATTATAAAATGAAAATAATGTCTCTTAGAATCTTGTATTCCACTACTAGGACCTGATATCCTCTAACCACACAACCATTTAAGAGTGACAATGAATTATTATATCAATTTTCCTTAGTTTCACTATATTTTAATCAATTATTTAAACATTAATAAACCATTAACATTTTCCACATTACATTTTCATTATCATTAAAAAGAATGTTCCATGCCTTACAGACATAATAAAAACATGTATGTGGCTTCTCAAAATTATATCCCCATTAGTTCATCCTAGAAAGTTCCAACCCATATAGTTATACATTTATTCATTTGTTAAAAACATTGATTTCCATTTTACCATATACTGTATGAAAACATCCAAATATACCGAAATGGTATACATCCAAGCACATCAATCCACCTCAAGTAGTGGATAGAGGAATGTTGATAAATAAACATCTTCTCCATATTCCTATCAACATATTAAAAAATACATACTAAATTAATATCCATATGTAAGACCATTTTTAACCTATTCCACCATCCCTAATGTCCTTCCCAAGAGCCGCATGCATATCCTGATGCATCCTGCCATCACAAGAATCTACTACTTCCATAATATTTGGGCCTCTATAGCCTATATACTACTAAATCCCTCTGATCTCATCCATAAAAGGATCACATCATATCTATTCCTCCCTATCACATATACCAAAATGACCCTACTGGCTAATCAATAACAGAGTCATATCACAAGAATCCAAAATAATATAGAAACCAAACTCTTTCCCAAAAGTAATGCATCTATCCATCACAAACAATAATCCCATATAGAAACATATAACAAGCCACTCATCCTTTTCAATAAATTTGGGAACTCTCGAACATAAAGGAATTACCCCTTATCATACAACTGATTATTATTCCTTCTTGACTTAATCGATTCATTATTTATATTTTCCATATATGAGAAACATACAACTCATTCTACCATAAGATATCAAAAATTAATTTAAAATGACTTTAATTCATTTATCAACGAGCAAGAACATGATTTAAAGAATTATTTAACTCCATTAACACATGAATGATAAATTCATATAAACATTCTCGAATCATTAATATGATTAAAACCTATATTTATTAAACCCAAGTGTTTCATATTTTTTGAAATTAATTAATATATAATTATGGATTTTCATTATTTATAAATTACATCGAATAATAAAAGTGTAATAAGAACATCATAGATACCACACAATCTTGAAAAACAACAGGCATACCATTATCACAGAAAAAAATAGAATCATCACTATTTGATTTTTACATAATTGTTAATATGTTTCAAGTAATTAGGAGGTTTATTTCATTGGAATAAAAGGGGATAAATCATTCTCAATTTACGATCGAACATAAATAATAGAGATGCAATGAATAACCAACCTTAAAACGGTGTCAACGTTATTTTCACTAAAATAAACCAATGTTATGTATCCTTGTCCACTCTCATAAAACGTTATCCACTCAAAGATGTTTTTCTACAACTGTACCAAAAAACAACCAAAATAACTCCTTTAGAAACATTTTTGTCAAGTTACATAACATGGTAATGAGAAAATGGAGGAAATGGAACAAAGAATCTATAAGAATAGTGGTTGAACATACAATGGATCCAAGACAGTTTGTTATAGATCAAAGGAAGAAATATAGAGATCAATTCAATAAAAATGAATCCATAAAAAATCTATGTGGATAGTATTTAGTATCCTAGAATTTGAAGAGGGATGCAGTCGACATAGGGTTTAAAAAACATGAGTGGAAGATTCTTTCAATGCATAAAGAAATTGGGATTAAAATGATGTGTAATCCCCTTTCTTTTTTTTCTAATCCTTAGGGTTCAATTTCCAATAAATTACATTTCCCCTTTTTTATTTTTAATAATCTCATTCATTACACATCGTGAAACTAGCATTACTGTCATGTAAAATTTTATGCCTAAAAAATCCCTAAAACAAGCGTTTACCAGCCGAGTCCCTCTAGATTTTAAATAAGCCTCCTCCGAGAACATTGGTTTCCAAAATGCGCAATGGGTTAATCCACATATATCTAGGGCCTTACATTAGAAACCTATTAATAAATTCTCATGTTAGAGAATCAAAAACCAATCCAGAGAGGAAATAGAAAATGGTCATTAAAAATTCCACCAGGTGAGATACTTCTCAAGGATCTCACCACCCCAAGAGCTCAACCACCCCACTTAGGGAATGTGTGAAACTATGAAACATGCCCAACCTTCTAGTAAAAACTTTCATGGAGGGAATACATCTAAAAGTGAGTAAAAGATAACAAGACATAAGATGAAACCACCTGATACACCAGAAAAGGACTACAACCACAAAACGGATAGTGTTATAAGAGAAGAGTTGATCATCAAACAACACTGGGTATTGAGCATGTATTTATGACTCACACTCCCATGTACTCCCCTCCATGCTACTGTGCCACCACAAGGGACGAAACATGGGATATCAAACAAGCTCAAAACCTTTTTCTATGAGACCTGGATCTCTAAAGGAATCTCCTTAAAGGTCTCATAATCATCAAACTTGGTATCACCTCAATTGATGATGTGAGAGTATCAATGAAAATAATGAATTCTCTACGACATGTGATAAACATCGTTTATCCAAGTAATCATTGAGGGAAGTGATATCTGATATTCCAAAGGTCCAACATAAGATAACACCTTATAACACCGAACAAACAAAGGATAAATCTCACACCATTGAAAAGACATTTCCTTCTTATGAAGGGGATCCACCTTTAAAAACGCATATCCTACTATATCATGCTCTTTATGTCTCATTCTATGATCGAAAAAGAATATATTTTGATCCTTCACCACATTCATCCGCTCAAAAATCACCAAAACCACCTATGTTGTATTTTATAAGAATTCCTTTTTGAGTATTGATTAAACTCCAAACATGATTTAGGAAAACAATGAATAGATGGGTATACCAAACATGGTTTTAAAAGGTGGTATACCTATGGGGGAGTTAAAACAATTTTTTAAAGAGATATATACCAAGGGAGGGTGACTCATCTATGAACCTCCATAATCCGAGACACAAGAATGTAGCATTCCTAAAAGAGCTCAAATGGTACACTCTGTCATATAATCCATCTGTATATTAAAAGTTGTTCACTACCATAAATAATAACAAAAAATAATAAAATATCCCTCTATAAAAACTGGAGATAAAATTATTGTCTTGATCGGAAATGATCATCCTCAAAACCCTATGGAGTCTCAACACCCCTACTAATTCATCCTCGATAATACCTCCATTGAGATCTAATCCTTGATTTTTTTAATTGGGATAATTTAATAATATTAACCACTACCACCCATGTAGAGATATATCCTCTCTTATATCAAGGTAAAATGATAACAATGTCCAACAATATTTCCCCCCACATCAACTATGGAACATCTAACGGCTGGAGAAATCATATATGAATGTGGTGCTCGACCTTCAACTATTGGAAGACCAATCATTGAGACATAAACACTGAAACAACATGAATCAAACTAGGCCACAAAAACCAACCCCTATAATCATGGTATATCATTTTTATGTAGGTATATACCACCAATAGATAAATATGGTAGTCTTTATGAACCATATCACTCATTTTATATGGTAAAAAATATATTTCTTGAAACATCACTCGATGTTGTTTATCCTTATAAAAACCATTTGGGGCCCCGCCAAAAACCACGGGTTATCTCACGATCTATACCTCAAAATCCCCCAAAGAGGAATCTTTCTCATATTACAAAATAGAGGATTTCAACTTCATCTAAAAATCACTAATTCCTCTGAAATATTCTACCATATCTTGTTGGAATACTCAATGTTCTTCCATCACTCTCTAGGAATAAATATATTCATGCACCACATAACAATGAAAAAATATTCTCAGTGCATCATCACTGACATTCAACAAAACTTTTTTATAATAAATATCAATGTGGTAGTCATATAATAACTCCTTCTGTCAATGTCAGTGCAAGCTCAAGTCATGTTTGGAGAAAACATACCTTAGATTCTTATAATCGGTGAAGTCCACAAAAAAGTCGATGATGAGGAAATGTCACTAAAATATTAGAGAAAACACATCCTCCACCAACCCAAGATCATGGGTGTCATAGATAAAATCATTGGGACGTAACTACCGATAACTATATGAAATGACAGATCTCTACTACATCAAAACATATCCCAAACATACACATGAAGAAATATAGAAAACCTCATAATGTGCCCCTTTTGTTGGAAGAAAATGTAATGGAGTGAAAAAAACATCTTTTTTATATACCGAAAATATATCTAAAACTGATCCTTAAGAAAGAATGCATGATCCTTTTTATCAACATTTATATAGGAGTCAAAACACAAGAAAAAGCTTATACAAACCTCCTGTAATATCCTGCATCACCAAGGAAACATTGTAACTCTTCCACTATCATGGGGGATTCAGAAGATAGAACTGATTCTATGCTCCTTAGATCAAATATAAACCCTAATGATATTTAAATTCTCAAATAAAAAGACTAATAAATCCCAAAACTATATCATTAAAGACTTCCCAAGAAACTACTCACTGTGGATATCTTTACAAATTGAATGCAGATACTATGAAAGATCCTCCTTAGACATGGATTACACAAGGATGGTATCAATGCAATCCACAAAGAAAATATCTTGGATCTCATGGAACATTATGTTCACAAAACCCATGAACACATTTGAGCATGCATTACACCGAATGACACCACAACTAACTTGTAATTCCCATGATGATAATGAAATGAAATCTTTAGGATATCAACATCATTTCACACATCTGTTTATATTATGTATATAAATTTATCATAATGAACAAGCACGAATCCTTTATTCAATCAAATAAATCATAAATCAATCGATGTTGATAGTGGTTACTCACTATCACATGGTTAATGTGACGATAATCGATACACAACTGCAAAATGTCATCAGTCTTCACCAATGACAAAACTAGTCCACCCCACAAGGACACTGTTGTCCAAAAAAACCATACAATAGACCATTAATATATATACACATATTGGTAATATCTTAGGGAACCATCCCACGTGGATACATTTATATAGGAGACAGACCTTGATGAAGTACCATCTCAAACTTGTTCTCTCTTAATAAGGGAATAGCTACAACCTCTTCAAGAAATACATTAGGTGACTCTTAAAAAATACTGGGAAATGATGATTGATGAACCTACAATGAACACAACATCATCGTATCTATCAAGGATAACAAGGATAGAACCCACCTCTATACCATATGAGATTTTCTCTCACCAAATAACATTGCCGGTCTATATCAGCATTGAAGAACACAACCTCCCCCCCTAAAAACACCCAATATCCTACACCACATAATTTAAATCAAGGTTGAGGATGATATCATATGGTTGTATCCAAAAACATTTGAAATCTAACCAATATAGGTGCTACACCATCACAGCCTCATAGTCTATGAATATAAAAATAAGTCAGCTCGACCATTAAATGAAATAGTTAATACAATGGGCATTAGATGTATCTCTACATCAAGTCACAAAGCATAGAACAAGGAAGGTGATAAGAATTATTTTGCTAATACCTCAATAAAAATGCATGAAACTATGTAAAATCATGAATATTGTACCTAAAATAATGTATGGCTATCTTGGAACTGGAATCAATTAACCATGATGCTGGTAATGACCTACTCCATAGCCCCTCAGTCCATGATGTCAACCACTTCCATAGATGTTATCATCTAATTGAGGATGGGGAGCTTATTAGGTAAATATTATGCCCTACCCATATACTCACTACTGATCCCAAACAAGAAAAGTTACATTCTTCTTCTAGAGCTGGAACTACCTCTGTTGTGGATCCTGAAGTTGAACAACTAACACAAGCTAACTACCCTAGAATGGTCAAAAACCCATTCCACTGATGAAAATGACATGTATAATAAAATATTTGTATAATATATTGGTTTAATCCAGAGAAAAAATTCCATAGGAGAAATGAGAAAATGAGGGATGTGACATACTCCAGGAGAATCTGATGCTCTTATATTCTGACAATTGGTAAGCCTAGACCCCACAACTGGTTCTTGAGGAATCTGGAAGATTACATTATCATGAGGATATGGTTATGGATGACATACTCTTGATGAACTCTTATCTATTCATCATATAAAAATACATATTTTGCATAAATGGTGTTAATTATCACTAGATATTTAGTGTCAAATTTCGTCAAAATTTCTCTCCTAGGCCTTGTCATCTGGGAATTTGTCTGAACTATGTCACGAAAGGTCCTGGAAAGGGATCATGAACTCCTGCACATAGGATCTCTCATACTAATGTGTAAGCAGCTCCTAGTGTTTGGTTTCCTCTATGTTTTTAGAAAGAAAATCGGCTCTGAACTAGACCCAAAATTCCTCCAATGATACTAGTGAATCGTCATGATCTCTGATGAACAAGGACTGACACATTATCACTACCCCATGCCGCATCATCATATCAAACCTTTCCCTCTTCTCCTTCTAATAATTGATCAAACTAAAGTCTATATCAACTTCCACTAACTAGTATTCCATGAATAAATCTATAACAGATCAGTCACACCTCTACAAACTACAGAATTGAAACTCTCAGAGTTTCCTCCTCTACATTTCTTCATTATCAACCTTTACCTTGTAGAGATCTGTTGGTTCATGCTTCTGAACATACTCTATGCAAACCTGATGAGGACATCGACCTTGATGCATTCCTACAAAATAAAAAACGGTTAGATATCATACTCATTAATATGGTATACTTTATCATTAACAAATTTATTATTTCATTAATTTTGGGATAATGATTCCCAATTCTTAATAATACATACCCATGTGAAAATGAGAATAATGCATGATCCATTCTTATATCTCTCCCTAAAAATAGTATAGCATCATTTAGTAGCCACTGTAAGGACAAATTTATGTGAATTAGATCATAAGTAGACATATATACCCATCATTAAGCGAGTATCATTTGTTTACAATGCATTATAATATTAGCTAACATGGTTTATATTCCTTCTAATGAAACATCACATGTTCCTAACTCCAAAAACCATCTTATCCCTTAACAGGACATCTGATTCATCTCTATCATGAGACCCTCTCCAAAATGTGTACCACTATTGTGCCAATGTCAGTGAAGGGAATGGGTGAATACTACGTCCCACCTCCAGTATGCCCCGGGATGTCGACAACCAATGAGGGTATAGTAAATACACAGATGGGAGTCATTACTGAATAATAGAAAACATGTGAAAGAGAAAGATAAGATAGACCCCAACCAACTTCTGTTCAGATTCCAATATAAATGAAATATGAGGAATACATGTGTAATGTTAAGAAAGAACAAGTACAACCCCATAGAAAACACCATGTATAATGAAATGCATTAAAGATGATGAAGAACACGAACCTCAATTAGATCCTGAAACCATAATATAATAGTAACCATCCTAATCTCTAACTTTCTCCTGCTAACCTAAAAAAATATTTATCGATCCAAATAGTGAGTATAATAGTATATTATATAGGATGCTCCCCGGATCCTCTCATACAAAATATAATGATATCATATAAAATAAAATGCAATAAAAAATGGTATTTAACTCCTCACCTAATGTGGATACTATGTACTTAGGCACACCATGGGTACTCTCAACATGTATCTCATACAAGAACATACAATATAAAAATAAATATCATGGGTACCTTACTACCATTTCCCCACTGGTTTTCCTCTCTACACCAACATCGCACATATTGGGAATCTCTCTCTGAATAGGGTATGATGAAGACATAGGTGTGAATCTCCACAACATACATATCATGCAACACACCACCATGTCCACTTTACAAAAAATAACCATGTTGTTTTTGAGAGCCTCCATTTTTTGAATAACATGTATAATATATTTTGAATTATACATCAATCTATCACAACCCCTAATAAGATTATCGACCCACAATCCATCACATCATATACATGTTATTCATTTAGTAGTCCATATGAAACAATATCCTGAATACATGGGTGCGAAATAAAAAGATGTCGTTATGTCCATCTACACCCATATATGGGGAAACCATCCATTTTTAATACCGGTATAAATTACTACGAAGAGAAAAGAGTAGGGACAAATGGGGTAGTAGTCCATCTATCCCCCCACATGGATGTTGGGGAAATCACCCCACAAGGGATAAGATATCCTATAAGAACACAACCATTTATAGAGGTACACTATATTAGTTTATCCATTTTACTGAGTTTAAATTATAGTTAATTTATTCTTTTACCACTAATTAACAACTAAAATTTAACAAATTTTATTTCATTACCATTACAAAAAAGTTCCATGATGACAAGGAATAGGAAAACCAAGCCCCGACTTTACAATACTATAACCTCAGCATTCCATAGATTCATGTTCCAAACCCAAGGGTCAAACATTAATTCATTTACTAACTAAATTTATTTCTATATAACCACGTACTCTTAGGAATCATTCTAGGATTACAAACTATGTATATAGCCTAGCACTTCTATCTGCCTCAAAAAGTTTTGATGGGAATGATAATAATTGTTCAACATCCCTTTCATCCCAAAACAAGATTCAATAAAGCATAGAACATTCATATATATAGGTGAAAATAGATTCAACCTATTTAGTCATCCCTAATGTCCTCCAAGGAATTGACATTCATATCTCAATGCATGCCTTAGTCACAAGGGTCATCATATTCCACAAAAATCGGCCCTACCCTCATTATATACCACAAAATCCCTACATGCTCATTCATCACTGGATAGCATCACATCTAGCCCTACACACCCCATATACCACGATAATTATCCATAATCATTCATCCTAGGGAAGCATCACATATTTTAGGAAACATACATAGCAACCGGTCTCATGGCCCTAAAGTAAGGAATATAGCCTTTACATAAAACAATCCCTAATGGCCCCAAAAAAGGTATTCATCCATTGTAGGAAAGAAGGAAACTCATACCATGTAGGTTATTATATTTTATCATAGAACTAAATATTATTCAATCTTTAATTAATTGATTAGTTATTTATATGTTCCAAAGATGGGAATATTAACTAGAATACCAGCATAAGTAATCTAAAATTAATGAAAAAATTAATTTAACATGGTTTTATTTATTTTAACATCAATACTTAACATGATTTATACATTTATTCAATTACATTGACACATGGATTATCAATTCATGTATTAATGGTTTCATAATTAAGATTACAACACACCTAACTCACTAAATAAATCCTCTTTAATAATTTATACTATTATTTAACAATTATTTATAGTATTATTTTCATTTCCAATAACACATGCTAATCAGTGAATAAAAAAATGACATAGATAAGACATATCCATAAACATAATAGGAAAAAAATATCATGGTTCCAAATGGTAACATTACCATTTGATTGATACCAATTCATTAATCCCATTTAGGTAATTTTTATATTAATTTCATTGGAATCTGAGGGGCCAAATCATGCTCAATTAATGATCACACATAAATAAAATAGAGTAAATTAATCCCCTATATAAAAATGTTGTAAAAATTCTATTCATAAGAACATACCAATGATACAAATCCAAATCACCTCTCCCGTAAGAATTGTATCCACTCAACAATTCCACCACACAACTACACTAACAAAAAAACCCTTCAGAAACATAGAGATCAAACTCCATCACAAAGAAAAGTGGAATTTAAAAAAACAAAGAAACTGCAATAGCATAGGAAGAACATACCATGGATCAAATAAGGATCACTAAAAATTTATGGAGGGAATATAAATATCAATCCATGATAAAGTGATCCCCATAACATCATAGAGGGGGTGTTAGGTCGCTAGGAATTTGGAGATTGGTGCCACAACCATAGGGTATTAAAAATGTGATCAAATGAAATGATTTAAAACATAAATCATTATTAAATTACATAATATGTAATCCCATTTCAAATTTTGTAATCCTAAGGGTTTACATTTCACCAAAAAGTCACCTTCATATATTTAAAACCTTGATTCATTATACATAGTGAAACCAACATTCACGTAATGTTACATTACATTGAATTAAAATCTCCCTCCATCCATTTTTTAGTAGTTTAGTGCCTCTGTACAACCTCTGAGCCTCATCCAAGAACCTCATTCTTTAGAAACACACAACAGTTTGATCCATCTGGATATGAGAACATACATGAGAATTCTCTTACCTTTAAGATTTTTTTCCTTAATTGTGGATGGGGAAAACATAGGACCATGGATAAAACTTTTGTAAATCATTTAGGGAATCCTTTGGTTGTGGAAAGATAATAAACATTTCATTTTAGAATTTGGAGTGGAGAGTGGTGGGGGGAAAGGTGGTATTTATTACTAGGGAGGGGTGTCATTAAATAAAAAAAATGAGTTTCTATATTTAAATTCAAATGCTATTGGGTGACATTATTTAAAATTATTTTGGTTGAAAATTATGGTTTTAATGGATGTTTTATCCAATTATAAACATACACCACATATTTAGTTTTTTATTTTTTAGGTCTCTTATGATTTTACCTTTCATTTTTATCTCACTACATTATATTTTACCTATACAATGATAACTCTTTTTTACCAAGGTAAATAGTTTATGTGAATAATTGAACATTATATTTGTACATAATTTGTAACATTTAATTCCAAATTCATAATTAATTTGAATTAAATCAATTTATAAATGTTTTATAAATCAATTTTAATCAGATATAGGTATTTCTCATAAAAATAGTTTTTTTCAAAGGTTAGAATCTTGGTTTTCAAATATTATATATGTATGGTTCTAATTGTACCAAATTATGAACAATTTTTCTCCTTAACAAACATATTTATTGATCGGAATTATAGAATTTTGAATCTTGATCACATCCTAGTCACATCACGAGAGTTATCGTATTTTATAAAAATATAATTTTCACTTTTTAACATAAGAATCAACATTTTATGAAAATTTCCATAACTAAAATTTAATATAATAATAATTTGATGAAATTAAAATTGAAACATTTTTTTATAAATATCACACTATGAATATGAAAATCTAGTATTATAAATAAGAAAAATTATTATTTCTGAATATTAACTATTATTCTGACATAATGAACATTTTTATAATTATAAAAATTACTTATTAATTAATTAATTTATAATATCATCTAAAAGTGTTTTATTACATAATTTATTGAAAATAACATAATTTAAAAATATAAATTTATCATATTAAATACTTTTAATTAAAATTAAATTATTATATAGTTTCTATAAAATATTCCAAACAGTATCTATATTTCCCCAACAATAATAATTTTGACAAACCTTCCTCTCAAATAATTTTCCTAATACCAACAAGTAATATTGGTAAATAGTCCTCATTACGAACATTTAAATTTCCATATAAATTTCTTATTATACTCTCATAGATACTCATCCCACTATTAATGAATTTTCTATCATATCCATTTATATTATTCACTATTTTCATAGTTCTTATTTTACCATTTATTATCTTTATAGATGGGGAAATATTCGTGGGTGATTTAAAGCCCATGGAGGTCCTTGTAGTGAATATACTATTTGTTAATGTGTATAAAAAAATTTGGTCATGGATTTACTAGTTCAAATTTATGCATGATGTGTGATGGCCCCATGAAATATTATACCTTTTTGTGTTTTATTATTGAATGAAATAACAAATTTTTATTTGGGAGAATGAAATATATTTATAAAAGAATCCAATTTTAGAGTTATTACATTATTCACCATTAAATAAATTTCTGGCTCACAATTTTATATTATTGATCGATACATTTAACTCAAAATATTATTGTATTACTCAACGATTTTGAAATTTAATTCATCCTTCAACAATATTTCTGAAAATCTAATATAGAAAGGGTCAATTCTATGGTGTTTCTTCTATTCGTAGTAGGGATGATAGAAATTATCCATTGAAATAATATCTCAATAATTCATTTATAGATGAAATGAAATGGCATTGAATAGATAAAAAACTATTTTCGGTGAGTTGAATAGTTCAAAACCTTTAAAAATCATTAAAATTATATTTCCTATCAATATTAATGAATAAATATTCTATAATG
Source organism: Viscum album (assembly GCA_963277665.1). Lineage (NCBI taxonomy): Eukaryota > Viridiplantae > Streptophyta > Magnoliopsida > Santalales > Viscaceae > Viscum > Viscum album. The sequence goes on along the minus strand of OY728120.1, from coordinate 1,212,842,499 downwards.
GGTAATAATTTTGTACATGTTTTTTCCATCATTTTGATATGATTCTTATTAAAAAGAAAAAACTAAAACATAAAATTAATTATCAGTAACTAAATTATATCATGGTAAAAGAACCCATATTATTTGTATCCATTAATTAAAATTAAACAAATATAAATGATGAATTATACATTTAATAATAATAATAACAATTACTCTAAATGAGGTATAATATAATTAGTAAGAATTTAATTCCCATTAACATTTGATAAAATAATCATATATTTTTTTATAGATTATATAAATTAATTTCAGTTTGGGAATTTATAATTGATAATGAAATCTACCATAAACTAGAAATTATAAAGTTAAAATCGAACACTAGATTACTATTTTATAATAATCATACTGTAGTCCCAATTTTGTTCCATAGATGTAATGATTTTAATTTCTTATCATCGTTATTATCGATGAGAATAAGAAATTGACTTTGATATTATAAATTTTTCTTATATGCAAGATAAAAATGTCATTATAGGGTCATTGCTTATACCCATTTTCCCTTTTTTATATTTTATATGATATATGATTGGAAAATATCCCATGTTTTCCACACATGACGGATTAATCACCTAGCTAAGCATTCATTATCTTCCCATTGCTGATAGTGTGGGGAAATTGATAATTCACATCCCTATGATTGTTCTAATGTAGGTGACGACTTGTTCTTCACTTCTATAAATTTCATCTTCCATGAAAACAATTACCCAAATGTTTTACTCGTTTGTTTCATGTATGTAATTGTATATAATTCTAGTCCATGTTATTCCAAAAAATAATCCTAACATATATTCAATGTTATATTGGGAATATAATTTTTATTCCATGATATAATTCTAATATAGGACAACTAGTTTAGAATAATCCTAAAATTATTTAATTTATATCCCCTTATATTTGGAAGTTCTTAATAACATTGTCTATTTCTTATATAGTATTAAAAATTTCTTCTATTACCTACCATTTTTTAAATGGATAAAACAAATTTTATAAATGCATTAATATTAAAAATCTTATAATAAAAATTATGATTTAAAAAATATTAAAATTTTCTAATTTCATGCCTCTAAGATGATACATGTCAATTTTAAAAACGAGTTCACAATAACTTAAAATCCTTCATAATTGATCATAAAATGTTTTCATTCACTAAATAATATACCCTATGAGTGTCAAACTAGTTTTCCTATAATGACCACTTTCATGGACCAGTTCCAAATCCATTCTCTCTAAATAAATTGTTTTTAGGTATTACCTATAGGTACATCTATGCCAGAGCCCCATCCTGTTATTATATCTAAACATGGATGTATTTTTGTAGAAACCACTTAATTAATACTAACCAAAATACCTGTATGTTTTATTATATTTATATATATAAATATGGTTTTTAATAATTATATTTAATAAAAAAATTGAATAAATAAACATAACATGAAACCAACTATAGTGACAGTCCTTTTAAAAACAATACTTTTACAAAAATAATTAAAAAATATTACATGAATGAAATCGAATGATCTTTCTAGTAGAAGTGTATTTGTAATTAGTTACATACTACTTGAATTATGTAAAGGTAACCTAATAAAATTCTGAACCACATCCTAGAAATATTCATAGAATCTTCATTGGATAGCTATTTTTCGTGCCATGTCTTGGGAAAAGAAATTAAAGAAAGGGGGGAAAATCCTAGTAAGGGAATAAACAATGGAGACACTTGTCATGTGAAAAAAAGGAAATTCAACAAGGTATGCTAATTTGAGAATGAGGAATTCAATAAAGTATTGTACATGAATCATAACATTTTAATGTGTATATAATGTAATCATGATACATTCATAAGCATATCACCAGGGAAAATCACCATGGTTTTATAAATCATAATATTCAAGGTTATTCAAAAAGGTATCATAAGACATTCATTTATAGAGATTAATTCATTATCCAATGAATTGGAGTGCTCTTATGGGTCAACATTCATATGAATCAAATCATGTAATCCATATTATAAATAATGTAAATCATTTCATTAATAACATGTTGAAATAAATAATGTGTTTTTGTATATAAATAACTGATTACAATGTACATAATGTCTAGAAATAAACGTCATTTTTAACCCATGAAATCAGAATATGTGTTTAATATATATATATATATATATATATATATATATATATATAACAACAAATATTATATTTATAAATCAAGTTTAATTTGAATGAAAATGTAAGATGTTTGGCTTTAATAATAAAAAAAATACTTTATAAAAAAGATAAAAACTAGTAAAATGTTTTTTGTAGAATAACAATACATATCATGGAATATGGGAAACGAATAATGATAGAGATTAGAGGTATACCATTCAAACAACACCATTTCTTAAATGAGGGGAATAAAAATTGAATGAATGAAAATAAAGATGATGGACATATAGAATACACATAATAAGGACGTCCAAGAATGAAATAGAGTGATGTATAATTACATTAAATTGAAAATATTATTAATAAATCATGTAGGGGGTAAGCCGAGGATAGTAGAAATTACTTTAGTAATACATGGATGGATGTTCTGGGTGGGTTAAATTTAAAAATAATATCAATTTTTTTACTTTGATGTTGATAGTGGGGGTGGAAGGTTTTAATTTGTACTTGATGGGTGATAAAATTAATTTAAAAATGATTATTTTTTATTTAAGGCTAACCAATATTTGGAGGCATTAATTTTTTAATATTTTGGAAAACAAATTTTTTAAAGGCTGTTCTGTTCATGAAAAAAAATTAATATCCATTTATGTAGGTAGTTTTTTTGTATTTTAGGTTATACATTTTAACTATAACCCACTACATTATTTCTAATATTATGTGGTAGCACATTTTTACCAGAGCGAATTTTCTATATCTAAAAGTGCAATTGACCATATAACCTAATTAGGATCTTATAATTCCAAATATGTATCCCATTTTAAGTAATTCAATTTATAAAAATTGTAAAAATATGATAATTGTTTTCATATAACTCATGAAAATATTATTTCATGGTTAATACAATTGTTTTAAAATTGATAAGAAAATATTTATAATTGTAACACATTATGTACTATGTTGTTACAAAAAAATTATTATTAATGGGGATTAAAAAAATAAATCATGATAATTCCCTAATTACATCGTAGGATTTTTTATATTTCGTGAAGACAATATTTTTATATTTATTATAGAAATAATTTTTTTTTGAAATATAATATAAATTCACCCGATGAAAATGTCGATGCACTGAAAGTGAAAATTTAACATTTTTTTAAATTAACTATATTAATATTATAATTTTATATTTTAAATTAAAATCATTATATATTGAATATTATGATTTTTATTGGAATAACAATATATTTAAAATTTAAAAAATCACATAAGACATTACTAATTTATATTATCATCTAAAATTGTATTATAAGATAATTTCAAGAATATAACATTATATGATGAATATTAATTCTTCATGTTACATAATTTTGAGTGAAAATAAATATTCATGTTTTTTGTTAAATAACTCTGATAGTCCCTTCAGTGCGCAAACTATAAAAATATTGACCAGTAGTCTTCTTAATTAATTTACGTATTTCTAAGCCGTCATATTGTCCACTACTCCTCTTTCAGAATAGCCATTTCTCCAATAAATAGCCTATCATACTCTTATAATTACTCAATTGTTATCTTATAAATGATCTCCCATATCCTTTGATAATGTCTATTGTTTTACAAATACTTCCTTTCCTCCTTTTGATCATTATGTCTATGGTGGCATTCATGGGTGATTTCATGCCTATGAAATTTGTTTCTGTATTTAATGTACTATTCATTATGGTTTATATCCCATTTCATCCAAGATATACTAGTCCATAGTTATGATTTATTTATTAATTTATCATGAATTAAAAATGTATTTTTATGCTATATTGTTATAAAACATAATAAAATGTTATTGTGATAATGGAGATCCATTAATTAATGAAGTAAATTATTCTTGTCATTATACTGTCAATGTCCGGTAACACCATAATATTTTTCGAAAAATATTTATAATAATTTTACTCTTTTAAATATTTTGGGTTTCTTGCACCACCAATATTACCTTGCAATACAAGGAACACACTGATTATATTTTATTACATAGAACACAGTGTTTAAAAAAATGTGGCAAACTATTAAAATATTATTATTTTATATGATAGTTATCACTTGACCATTGAAATAGAGGGTGTGAATATTGTTAACAAAATTATGAAAATATTCATTTAAAAAATTTATATAATATGAATTTATTCAGAAAATATTTATATTTTATTTTAATCGAATGAAAATAATGGAAATATTTTAATAAAAAACAAAATTTTTACACACAAACACATTTTACCTCAACAAAATAAAAAAATAACATTTGGTTAATATTATCAATAACATTAATATATTATATATTTACTCAAATTTTTAACATTCGTATAATTTTTATTCAAGGAATATGATAATAATAAAACTACTTTTATGCTTAAAACTAATTTTTTTTTAAAACGGACAATTTAAAAAAAAATCCATATACATAGAAATTAATTTTTTTATAATTTTTTATTCTTTTAATTAACATTAATTTTTTAAATAATAATTTCAAAATTATCAAGGAGTTAATTTTTGATAATTTTCGGAGAAGATAAATTTTTAAATGAAGAGTAAAAACTACATGTTTTTATTAAGTATTTTCATATATTTTGTAATTGTTTAAAAAAAATAATTTGCTCTTAAAATTATATTATGTTCAATGATATTTATATTAATCCAATTTATCTTATTTTAATCAATTTAATTTATCAATTTTACAAAAATAATTTAATATTTTGAAACATTAATTATTGTAGAACCACTTTTTTAACACATTAGTGAGATTAATTTTAAATTAAAATTTTCAACTTATATTAATTATATTTGTAAAAATGTATTAAATATATCCAAAAATAATCCTTTATATTATTTAAGGATGTGAAATTATTTATATATCATAATTATTTTAAAAATATTAAAAAAATCGCAGTAAAGGTTGAACTGGGTATATTGTTGGTTAAACTAAAATGATAAGGGGTAAAATGACATATAATATTTTTCAACACCGATTTTGTAGACATGTATAGGCCTAGTAACCACTATTATTTTATAATTCCCAATTTTGGATCTTTTTGGAATCTAAAAATTGTGGGTAAACTTTTTAATTTTAAAAAGTTAAAAGTTTTCTATTCACCTTATTTATAAAAGGCCATCACCTCTCCTCTTCTCATCATGCATCAAAAACACATTGAGTCTAAAAAACCTAAACAATATAGTGTCCATAGTTCCATTATATCATTGAATAATCCTTATTTTGGATAGATGTTTAATCTTTGATAGCTTATACGTCAATCATAAAGATGTTTCCCAAAGTAAAGGTAACATCCCTAACATATAATTTTATTTTATTTATTCCTATACATATTCAAAGTCACAACAAAGAATGATGATATTAAAAATAATTATATTTAATATTCTAAAATTTTATTTTAATATTTTAATATAATAAATAATTTTACTATTCAATGAAATTGTATATGAATCATCATTTTTGTATATAGTAAATTACCTCCTCGCAAACTGATGGTATTTTGTACCGTCACCACCTAAAATAGTTGGATTAATGATGTATTTAACGATTATTTATGATTTTTATAATCTTATTATAATTCTTTAATTATTATACAACATTTAACTTCTTACCAAATACCCTATTGAAAAACAATAATTTCACTCATGTAAACGATATACTGTCACACTATAAATCATTACGATGAGTTTTTAGTTTTTATTTTACATGGATGATAGTAAGGATATATTAATTGAATAAAAAATAAATTTTAATTTAGTAATAATTATATAATTATTATATCAAATAATTCTTATTACATTACATTCATTAGGGGATACCAAAATGACTTTTGTGTTTATTCTGGACTACCAACTTGGGAAGTGATTCAAATATTTTATCTTGTAAAGTTTAAATTGAAGTTAATAAAGACGTGATTAAAAAAATTAAAAATATATAAAGAATATAAATTAATATTAAACTAATATATCCTCTACCCTTATTGCATACATTCTTTTAGGAAATTGAAAACAAATTTCAATGACATGTATGCCATACCGTCTCCATAAACATTGTATATGATATTCTATCTCAAAATTTTAGTGATTTTGATAAGTACATATATACTAAATATATATGATATTCAAATCACGTTTACAATTATTTGACTTATTTGTACATGATGAAAATAAAATGAATTCAAATAAAATATTAAAACCTAAATAAAAAACAATGGAAATATTTTTGGGAACGTGATTTTCAAAAGGAATTTTTATTAATCAGACAATAACATGTCCTAAGAAAGTAATATATTTCATGATATTTATAATTATTTTTTATAATATTTGAATAATAAATTAAATTTATTATATAGTATATTCCAATATATACAAATCAATTAGATACTTTAGGTAACATATTTTATATTTAAACTTTACATATGTGATACACATACCAAATTTTCAGTTATTTCATTTCTGTGGTGTATATAGAGACCATTAATGTATATTAGGATGATTTTAATGAAAATTATTGGGATTTAAATATATAATTTAGGATCTCTCTTTCATTGGGTTTACGGCCAAAAATTTACAAAATTGGAAACCTATGGTTGTATCTATTAGTATTCATTGAGACATACATTATCGTATGATCATATCATCATATATAAGGTTAATATAAATCCAAATTCAATTTTTTTATCTTCAATAGATTTTAATTATTGATATTTAATATTTAAGGATTATTTTTTAATGGGTCTTATAATTATAAATTTAACCAAGATTTAAGGGTTTGATGGTATGATTTTTTTAATTGGGATTGTTTATAATTATGTTCATAATAAAGATATGTAATGATATATAACTCAATATAGTCAATAATTTTATTATAATTCGGTTATGTAGTGGTAATAACTTTTTTCCCATCATGAAAATATATTATTTTAATCATCAGTTCAAAATAATGTTTTTAATATAAATTGACAGTATTTATCTCTTCAGTCAATTTTTTTTATTCTATATCTCTATTTTCTAAAACTTTTTAAAAAATATTTTAACATTCTAAAATATTATTTTTTAATGAATATTATTAATGATTTGATTTTAGAAACATTTTTTTAAATTAATATTTATGTCATTTTCAAACTATTCCACCTTTAGATTTTATTAAAAATATTAATGGAATAATTATTTAAATCTGAAAAAATTATTCTGCATAATGATAAATCTGTTTTTTAATTATTACATTATTAGTATAAAAGGTTATTTTAAAAGAATGTCATTTTAAAAGTGTATTGAATTTTATAAACTGGTTCTCATTGTGGAATTTTTATTTTCCGTAAAAAATTCCAAATTCTTTTCTTTCAAAATAATTTTCTATCTGTGATTTAATCCATTAATGATTCTTAAGATCTACTAGGGATATGATCAAACGTGAAAATTTTTATTATTTTCTGTAATTTTTTTATTATTATGAAAAGATGTTCATAAACACCATTTATCACATGTTTTACTATTATTAAATTTTTATTAAATAAGTTTTTTTTTCATGGGTTATGTTATGAGGAATCATTTTAGGGTCATATAAAACACATTTTTGTGGATAATGTGAATTTTATATCCTTTATATCCCCCAAATGAATTATCAAATGATTAATAACTCATGAGTAAATATTTTTTGTGTGAACCTGATTACATTTTAAAATTTTTATGAGTGAACCTAATTACATGTTCACAATTTTATTCCTGAACCTGATTACATCATCATAATGTTATGAAATAATTATTTAATATATCCAAAATTTTATATGTCGACATATATTTGACGTCCATAAGAATAAACTTATATCTATTTTCGTTTTTATAATTTTATATGAGGGGATAATTTTATGCCCATGTCTATAATTAAATGAGTGAACATGTCTCTATATATAGAACTTTACAATTTTATATGCTAATATGTGTACCATACATCTATTTATTATGAAAATGATATATTTTCAAGTAACATGTTATTTTATTGAATTATGATTCATCTCTTATGAAATACCATGATTTATTCTATAATACATGTTTATGATCTATGATATGTTAGGTATGGTTTTTCAAATGTTATTATCATATTATCATAATATTATTCACATGTATTTTTTTATATCTACCTTATTTATCCGTAAACAGAAATTTATATCATACTCTTTTATGTTTTATTTCCCAATGTTATAAATAATGATATTATATATGACATGGTAAAAAGGTTTCTTTTTATATAAAATATAGTGGGAAATGATGTAGCTCACTTATAAAACGGTTGTTTATGTTTCTATGTTTCCAATCACACTAATTTGTTATAGTCATTAGGTATATCTTTGTTAAATTAAATGAATATCCATATAAAATATATAATATCTATGAATGAAATCCTAGGTCAATAAAGTTTTTATAAATCTAATTGTAATGTTAATATTCAATTCCCAATTTTTTTTAATAATTTTATTGTTATTATATTTTTATTTAATGGTTTATTCCGTACTTAATAATTTTATTTTGTTTTATTAATATTTGGTTATATCTTATGGTAGTCATCTTGACATTGATATCCCTATATTTTTTCCTAATGGTCATGTTTTCCCTTATATTTCATGGTTTAAAATATTATTGCGTAGTGAGATTAAAAATGAACTATCTGGTAAGATTATTAGTTCATAAATTATATATTTTTTGTATTTAGGATGAGGTCTTATTATTTTCCAAGTATTACATGATTATTACATTAGGATATTTCTTGTAAGGTATTTCGACTAGTTTTTATCTCCAGTAATAGGATGGATGGGCATGACACACATTTATATATTATGATCATCCATCCATCCTATACTCTACACTAAAACATAAGTATGATCACATTACATGACTGTTATTTTGATATATGAATTCATTGTACTAATTGATCCTTATCACAAAATTTGAAAATAATCAACATTGATAAATGAAACTATATAAATAATTTACAGTTTATTGAAACTTCTATGATTTTTAACCCACCAACTACTACTGTTCAAGGATTAGGAAATTTCATAAATGTGTTTACATCATTACATCTGCATGTTTATGTATTATTTTGATGTTGAAATTATGAATTAAGATAAGTATTATTATATAGATCAAGGATTTGATTGGTGATAATATCTGTATTATTTTAGAGGTTAATATATATAACTTATCTATTATTTTTTATAATATACCAGGATAGAATATTTATATTATTTTTGATTGAATTTTTAGGTTTATTTGTAATTTTACCCTAGTTTTCTACATTACATAGAAAATTGATAATTTTATATACAAGAAAATGGGATTGAAATACATCTACTAAGTGATTTTTATGTAGTATTGTATATCTGAGATATGAATAGTTCATGTGAAATTAATTATAAATTCAAGAATGACTTTTATTGGTTTCCTTATATGAGAATGTCCATGTGCATTAATATTTTCCACTTATTGATTATCGAAGGTCATTAGTTCATAGAGTGGAATGCCAATAGTGTAGGGGTGACCCTGATTGTAATGTCCCTCATTATCCCCTATTAGTATTTCACGTTACTTTTCAGTTCATTATCAATTAAACTAATAAATATAGAGTTTATGGAGGTTTTAAGATCATTGAAAGGATATAATTTAAGAGAAGTAAAGGTTGTTTGTTAAAGAGTTCTAAATGATTAAATTCGGTTAGGGTACAATGTAAAAATCATATATAGATAATTTTATATACCATTTTGATTATATTATTTGGTACCCAATGGAATTGTATTGGGGAAACAGTGTCTTCAGGGGGTGTCTTTTCGATTAAAGGGAAAATGTTGTCTTTTGATCCTTTTTTCATCAATCCCATGCATTTGGGTTGATATCTCAACACATTATGTTGATAAATTGATTTATGGAAATCATCACATCATTATGAGAAATGAGACCCTTGATAACTACATCGTATCACTACAAACCATCATGCTTGAATGGGATGTCAATTTGTTGTATAAAATGATGTAGATTAAACCTAAAATATATTATAGGAGATTATTTTTGAGAAATATTTCCATGAATCCAATTATATTGTAATGGTTTGGTAGTTTATAGAACATATTGAATGGAAAACGAATGTTCTAGAGTACATCAATAAATTAAATTATATGATTTGTTTCACACCATACTTGAGTGTGGATGACATAAAAGTTACTATATTTCAAAATTAGTATGAAAGGAACCCCTTAGACTTATGTTATGTTATTTTAAATTTTTTACCATATCGATGGTTATAAAAATATATTTTCTATATGTGATTGGATTATAGCTATGTCATAGAGGATATGGTTATTTTCCTTGACAAATCATTAGTGATATATCATCTGGTGGTTGAAGGATATTAATGAAGAGAAAATAATGAGTTTGATCATGTTAGGTTTTTTAAGGTGGTAGTATTCCTATTAAACATATCATAGGAGTACCTCAAGTGTGAAATTGTTTCTGTTGAAATTGAAGATATAATAAACCTCAAATTCTTGCTATGTAAAACTAGTGTAACCTCAATGGTAAGTAAGGTTGTCATTATATATTTGTTAGGATGGATCAATCAATGAGGCTTAGTTAGAAACCCGAAACAACTAATTATTATATTTCTTATTATTGAATATAATTAATGGGGGCGTGTTTAACATTCACATGTAGACAAATTGGGGAGGTATAAATGGTTGTTTAATTTAATCGTATGATATTCACATTCTTCCTCATATCTATTTCAATAATTATGGGAAATTTACATCAAACTTATGATTTATTTTTTCGAGTTGTCTATAATTAATTAACGTAATGTCCATTATATTGTGAGATTTTTATTTTTGTATATTATATGAATTCTTGTGAATTATTTTATATAGGACCATCCAATTCCAATATATCATGTTAATGTTTATCTATTTAAGATAATAATGTGTAGGATTTCTTAAAATATAATGAACCTTGACACTAATTTGGGAAATTATGTGGATGGTATTTAAAATTCTCTATCTTATTCAATTATATTACAAAATCATGGTTGAATTTTGGAATCATTCACCCTAAAAATGAAAACCATAACTATTATTCTAGTTATATATACATAATCTAGTAACATGTCCTTGTTGATTAATAAAAAATAAATATTAACTTCTACATTTTTGTTAGTCATAAATATACACATATTAGTACGTGTCCTGAACCAAATTTGGTTTCCACCAATTCCAGCAACAAACATGGACTGTGAAAAGGCACAAAGGGAATTCCCTATCCCCATGGGCATGAACAAGTTCTCAGGTATCAAACAATTAGGATTGGGAAGGATTTACCTGAGAATGAAAGCATAAAACCTTAAAAAAAATCCATAATATATATCTGAAATTTTCTCCGAAAAAATTATAAAGAAGAAACCAGAATTGAACACATGTCTTTGAATAAAGTACAATTTTTCCAAATAAAAATAAACAACACAAAAATTCATCCACAAGGACTCCACTAGACAATAGTTCATCACCCATAAGTCATCTCTACAACTCCACCCCCAGGATGGGAACTACCACCCCAAACTGCCATCACCCAAAGCCTTCCCTTTACCTGAGTCATGAGTAATAATGTGTACATACATCCAAGTGGTGTAAGTAGGGTGTCAGCCTAAGACCAATAGGATACCAACCAATGGATAAAAAGTGCATGAAATACAAGGTGAATAAGAAAGTAGTTTTAATATGCACTGAAAAGCAGTGACAAATTCCATGAAATGGAATGTTCAATTGAAAACTATTTTCAAGATAAAAAATAAAAATTGATTACACATTTAAATAGTAATGTTATCTATAAAAAATATACAACCAAACACAACCTCATAAAATGGTAAATACCACAAATCCACGGATCAATGATATCAGGAATACCCCTAGGAATAAGATAATCACAAGCCCCCTTTACCTCCTACCAGGTGTAAAGTAACAATAGTAAAATATGTTCTCATACATGAGCCACTAGTATAAGACATAAGCATATCCTAGTGTTCCCCAATAATCATCTATATAGTTTAGTTAGAGGTTTCGTTATATAAATTCTATGTGAAACAGGGACAAAACCCACCAAGTTACACGATCTTCCCCCTTTGTGCTAAAACAATTTCAGAATGATAAGAAATACATTTTCATATAAAACACCACTAGTGGTTACATATGATCAGCACTGTAACTATGATAATTTTAAACCACTTGAAATAGAAAAAAACAATTTGGTTTTTAATAAAAGGATTCCTCAAAAATCCATCATTTTTTCACACAAAATACTTTGAAATACCCCCTTTGCATACGACGTGAAAACTCAAAAGTCACTAAAAAAGTAATGGAAGTCCAAATAAATTTCATAGAAACCAAAAAATCCATTTTAGGGAATCCCCATGTGAACCAAAAAATGTTATTTTTGTAAAACATCTATTTTTAAACAATCATGGAACTTAAAATTCCCAGGTTCAGAAAATACCATTAAATCCCACTTTCACAGCAACAACCAAAGGGGTTAATCATTAAAAACATTATTTGATGACCTATTAAATTTCACTAAAATCAACAAAATATTTATATGGAATCCTTAATTGAATAATTACAAGAATTATAGGAATAACCCCCCCCCATTTCACATAAAATTGGCACTAAAAATTTAATTGCATTACAAACTCCACTAAAAATAGTTTTCGCAGAAATATTCAAATGAAATGAAAATGAAAATATCATAAACATAGTATTAAAATTCAAATAAATTGCATACACATGTAATCACATACCCAATTAACGAAACCCCATGAATATTTTGTGGGAAAATTATATCACACCACTGCCGGACCTCAAGGAAGGTATATTTAACATAAAATCCAAATATTGGACCGAAAAACCCATATCTAAACCCTATTCTCAAAACCATTGTTTTTGGACATTTGTAACTTAAAGGATAGTAGATAAAACCCTAAGAGAGTTTATTGAAACCATGTTCCAAATGAAAAATGAAAGAAGGATACCCACTTATATGGGAGATCATGAAAAATATCCTCAAATACACCAGTATCTAAATTTTAAAACATACCAACATTGAAATAATGTTATAAAAATGATAATTAGATCATGTAAGAACTGGAAAGGTGGAAAACAGTGAGAAATAAATGATTTATGAATTAAATAAGTTACCTCTTCAAATATGGATGATTTGATAATCCCTATGAATGTCTTCCTTAATTCATGATTCACACGATCTCCCAAGAGTAGGAAAAGGAAATTGGGATGCACTTAAGGATGTTATCTTTTATTGGTAGGTGTAATAATTGAAAAATAGTAAAAAATGAATAAGTTATTAAATATAAAAAATTTATTTTTAAAACCTGAAATGGGCTTCCAGGTAGGCCCAATCCCTTAAATACAATTCCAAATCCACCATGATTATGGATTCTTAAATTGTCCATTTTAATATGATGGTGTTAATATCTCAGGGGAGGATAAGTAGGAATTGGAATGTATGAATATTTTTGAAAATTGACGTACTTGAAAAGGAATCAAAATATATCATTAAATCTAGAATTGGGCTCACGGTTAGGCCCAAATCATGATTACTCACCCATTCCATAAAATTTACTGGGAAACCCCCAAAACAATGAAATAATGGAAATTAAATTAAAAACACCTTGAAATATGTCATGGATGTGAAAATTATCCCCCCCTTGAATGTATTTAAACCCTTTAAAGTCACCCTAAAAATCATTTGAAAAATAAGAACGAGTACACTTCCTGAACCCATGACTTCCACTCCCATGTCTCATGTTTATCACTACCATGCTGCCAATGAACCCAGGCCAGCGGAGTAGACTTCCCTCGAAGAAACCCCTCTTGGGAGTCCAATATTTTCATTGGCCACTAAAAAAATGATAAGTCAGGCACTATTTTCTGTTCTTCCCAAATCAGTACAATGGATGGATCCATGATTTATTTCATTAACTAGGGAAAATTTAAGATTTCATGGATGGATTTCAACTAAAAAGGTAAGGGTAACTAATAATCTAGCATTCCAACACACTCGGTGATTTAAAAAGGGCCGACATATGACAACATTGCCTTCTATTGCTTCCCCTATCAACGATCGCCCAAACGAGGGGCCACTTTCCAGAATACCCTATCACCCACAAAAAACTCTAAGTCTCGACGCCTCTAATCAGCATATGACTTATGATGACTATGATATATCAATAAACATTTCTAGATCAACTTGACATTCTCAAACGTCTCCTAGACCAGACTCTTCCCCATCTGTGAGGTCTCACCTACCTCATCCCAACATAGGGGTCGGACCGACAAAGCCGACAACTGATCTCCTCAAAAGGTGCCATTCGAATAGAGTATTTTTAACTATTTTTATATGAAAATTCAACTCACCCAAAACGGATTTCCCAAGAACCTCCAAATTCAAAAACAAATGTGTGGAGCATGTACTCAAGAATCTGGTTTGCCTATTTTGTCTAACCATATATTTTAGAATGGTATTTCGTGCTCATCCTAATCTGAGACCCCAAGGCCTTCAAAAGGCCTACAAAAAACCAAGAAATGAAATGGAGGTCTCTATTAGAGAAAAATATTCATGGCACGCCATGGAGTCTTACTACCTCTTGAAGACACAAACGGCCCAACTCATCCACTTTAGTTGTATCTTTTATTGGAATGAAGTGGGTTTATTTAACTTGTAGATCAATCACCCCCAAATGACATTATTACCCCGATTTTTATGAGGTAATCCAATAATGAAGTCCATGGTGAACTCTTCCCACTTCCAGGTAGGAATGAGTAATGGCTGGAGAAAATTGGTGGGCCTCTGAAGATCTACATTCACCTGTTGGCAGGTGTAGCATCTCAACACAAACTCTGCTATGCCCCGTCACAAACCTAGCCACCAGAAATGTCATCTCACAACATAATACATCTTGGTGGAACTAATGTGGACATCCTACTGATATTGGTCGCAATCTTGCATCACCACCTTCCGTAGAGTCAATGGAACTACTATGAAGCCCTTGAAGCATAAGATGCCCTCTTGGGACAATGAAAAATCAGATGACATCTACCCACCAAGAAAAAACTACCCCGACCGCTAACAATGTTCATCACTAGAATGTTTCCACTAGATCAACTCCAACAGAGAAGGATTCAACACGATGCTTTCAAAGAACGCACCTCCACTATGCTCCCAGGTCTCGAAAAGAATCTGAGCAATGATTACCATCATAGCCCACTCATCACTGTACTTCCTCAAAGCCTTCACATGAACTCTTATTCTCAATGTGTCAGCCACACCATTACCCTTTCTTGGGGTATAGACAATGTCATAGTCAATCCCCTAAAAGTACCTGATCCAACGACGATGCCTCAAGTTGAGGTCCCTCTGTGAAATGATCTAGGCCATGATTTTATGATCAAAGTAAACCATAAACATCTCACCAAAGAGTCAGTGATGCCAGGTATTAAAACCATGCATCACTACTGCCAATTCCAATTTCTGTGTTGGGTGATTCTTATCACGTGGTTAGAGTTGGTGAGAGCCATGCACCACTACATGATCATCCTACAAAATCCCTCACCCAAGAACCATATCTAAAGAATCATATTAGACCACATACACCTTACCAACCTCAGGAAAAATCAACACAGGGGTGGTAGTAAACCTGCTTTATCTGCTCAAATGATGCCTCACATTCAGGGCCACATGATAACTTCATCCCTCTCGGGAAGAGTGCGGTCACTGGTAAAGAAATCTGAGAGAAGTACTGAACAAATCGCCTGCATTAACATGCCTGACCAAGGAAATTATAGATCTCAAACACATTCTTTTGTTACTCATTTGACATAACTGCACTGATCTTATCAGGGTCCACTGAAACCCCCTACTCTGAGATCAAATGAACAAATAAGTTCACCTACCTAATCCAGACACTGCACATTGACAACATTGTATAGAGGAAGTGATCTCACAAGGTGTCCAAAACCATCCATAAGTGATGTTCGTGTTCCTCCTCAGAGCCAGAGTATACGATAATTTCATCTATGAACACGATAATTAAGGAATCATGCTACCAATTGAACACCCTATTCAGGTGTGGCATAATGACTGCTGGAGCATGGGATAATCCAATGGGCATAACCAAATACTCAAAGTGTATGTACCTACTTCTAATATCATTCTTCGAAATATCTGACTCCATCACCCTGATTTGATGGAATCCCAAACACATGTCTATTTTTAAACACCACTATTCCCCCTTCAACTAATCTAACATATCATTTATTTTGGGAAAACATAATTTTTTCTAAATTGTTACCTTATTCAGCTTCTGGTAGTCAATGCACAACCAGAGGGATCCATCAGCCTTTTTCATGAAAACGGGAGTGGCCCAAGGAGAAACACAAGGGTGAATAAATCCATTGTATTATGGGTTGTATAGATCTATCTTTAATTCCTTCAGGACATTGGGGGGGAATTCCATAAGAGGGAAGGGATAACCGATGTGTTACTGGAACCAGATCAATCAAAAAATCCACATCCTACTATAGGGGAAAACATAAAAATCATCCGGAAATACCTCCAGAATATCATTAACTACATGAACAACTTCACCATCAGGGTAAATACCATTGTCCTCTAGCTCAATCGATGATAAATAGATGATAATACTTCCCAAATCTGGGAGTGGAGGTCTTGCACGACTTGAATAATGATCCAATTCTCCCTGAAAAACCTTACGACTCCCATTAGGTGTCTTGAAACTCACTCGCCACCTTTAGCAACAAATGTGTACCTGGAAAGTGTAATAGACAATAAATTCCATGTATTATATGAAATATATCAACATCTAGGATTAAGGGGACCGACTCCATCTCAACCCCTGACACAAAAAGCGTACATAAGGGGAACATGAGAACTTGGTCATTCTTCTTTCCCAACGATGTCACCGACTCCATCGTAAAAGACAACAACATAGTTGGTAAATTCATCATGTCCATACAACGGGTAGAAATGAATTAAATATAGTAAATAAAATCAAAAACAGTAGTAGATATAGAATATGTGATCAATATGATACCTCAAAGAGTTGACAGTACCGTCTCTGATCCCGCAGGTTCCTGATCCACTGCATGGAGATGTTCGGTGTCTACATGTAGATGACCACTAGTCTGTGGCTATGCATTGTACAAGATCTACTTAGAAGATGACCTATCTTGACCATCAAAACCACCGAATCGAGTTCCCCAATTCCTCGAATGCTCAAATTGTACTGGCACTCCCCTTGGAGCCATTGACTAGGCCCCACTCGGTAGTGGATGTTCTTCCACATAGAAGCATTGTAAATGACCCACACCTCCACACATGTAACAAGGTTTTTGAAGAAGTGGCCATGATGGTAAGATGTGCTCAGTATTCCCACACCGGTGGAACATGGCCGATCAGGCATTAGAAGCCGTAGTTGAAAATTTCCTGGATGAGTGACCTAAACTGCCAATTCATTTCGTCCCCTGTTCCTCCCACTTCCTTTTCTTCTCTAACGAAATACCACTTACCCCTAATGATAATGAACTAGAGAAACTAGAACTGAAATTCCTATCAATCTCCACCAGATATTCTTGTTCGACAACCTAAAAATAGGTCATCAACTTGAATAAGAAAATGAAGGAGTATATCTATGGTCGTAAGCCTTTCTCAAACCATTGGGTCTTCGATTGTGAATTTGAGATGACATCAAGGGAACAATGAAACAAATCATGGAAATTATTAGAATTCTTCATCACTGAAATATTCCCCTGACCAGGGTCCATGAACTCTCTTGAGCTAGAAAATGCCATGACCTTAGGGGAAGTACTGTTCATTAAAGACGACCTTGATATATGCCCAGCACATCTGCTCATTATTCGTAATCTAAAACCCTGACTCCCACCACTTACATCTAGGACACTCCAACATAAATATTGCACACATTACCCTGAGCTCCAAGGGTGTTTCTAGGAACTCAAAAATATTCTCAATCTTCTCGAGCCATTCCTAGTCTTCCTGGGGTTCTGAGCTTTCTTGGAAGGTAGGAGGCTTGTTTTTTCACAAAACTCATGTCCTTTATCATTTATATGAGCCATCTATTCTACCATAACATTAATAGGATTACTATCCAATTAATGTTCCAAATCATACATAGCCCGGACCACAGCCTCGATTAGCCTCTGATCAATCAGTGTGAGAGAGCTCTCTCTGGCTTCCGTCTGTGGGTGGGTGGGAGCTTTCCGAGGAAGCATGTTGCTACAAAATAAAACTATCCCAAAATAACAATCAATACCAAAATTAAGAAAATTTTAATCAAATACATAAAAAATATATAAACTAAACACATTTCAATAATAGAAGAAACAACTACTCCACCCCTGCCAGGTGTCCACGTGTGGTCTGCAGCCCACATGTCTCACATCGAAGTGAAGTCAATAAGACTATTCCAGCATCCCCTAATTAATCAAGGTATGCCAGAAGAGGTGCGGTCCAAGAACCCCACTCACCACCAAAACCCCTATCCCCAAATTTCCAACATCCTGTCTATCCCGAATCATCTCAAAATAATAATATAACCTTAAAACATTAACCACTTCTGATAAAATTTTGTCACGAACTGAATCTGGTCGCCAACTATACCAGCACCAAAATCAACTCGTGCAATGGCCTAATAGGCATTACCTATCCCCACAATGTAGCACACGATCCAATGTATCAAACAATTTTTTGGAATGATTTACCCGAGTATGAATGCATAAAACCTTTCAAACAATCTATAATATAAATCTGAAATTTTCAGCCAATAAAGTCTTAATAAAAAACCATATTTGAGTAAATGCCTTTGAATATAGTACCAAAGGTCCAAATACAATTAAAAAATGAATCAATACATCCACAAGGACTCCACAAGACAAGGGGTCATCACCCACATGTCGTCTCCACAACTCTGCTCCAATGATGGGAACTAACACCCCGAACCGCCATACCCAAAGCCTTCCCTTTACCTAAGTCAAGAATAATAAAGTATAATTACACAAAAGGGGTATAAGTAGGGTGTGATCATAAGTAAAATAGGAAAACAAGAAATGATTCCAATGTGCATGAAATACAATGTGAAAAAGAAAGCAGTTTTAATATACAAAGCAAAGCGGTGACAAATTCCAAGAAATGATGTGTTCAATTGAAAAAAGTTTTCATACTAAAACATTAAGAATTTTAACACATTTAAATATTCATGTTTTCTACTATAATATAATTACAAAAAACCCAAATAAAATGTTAGATAACCCAAATCCAATGAGCAAAAAAATATCAAACACCCCTAGGCATTAGATAGTCTCGAGCACCATGTACCTCGTATCTCAGTGTAAAGTAACTATAGTAAAATCCATTCTCGTGCACGATCCACTGTTAGGGAACATACTCGTAAAATTTTAGTCCCCAATTATAATCCATATAGTTTATTTAGAGTTTTCATTAACCAATTTATGTGTGAAATAGTGATAAAACCAATCCGATCCACTAGCCGTACTAGTACATATCTTCCCCACCTAGGTACCCAGACTTCCCCCTTTCTGCTCACAAATTTTCTGCGTTATACAAAAATTTATTTTCAAATAATCCACCTCTACTTTTCACATACAATCATTACAATAGATAGATGAATTTTAAACCATTTAAAACACACAATAAAAAACTTTGAAATTTAATAAAACGATTCCTGAAAAATCTTGCATTGTTGTGCACCCAAACTCACTGAAATACCAACATTTCATATAATGTGCATACTCAGAAGTCACCAAAACAGAAATGGAAGACCAAATAAATTTCAAAGAAACCAACAATCAAATTTTTGGATGCACCATGTGAACCAATAAATGCTATCTTTGTAAAACCTTCATTTTATAAAAAACATGGGACTTAAAGTTCACAAGTTCATCAAACTCCATTAAAACCCATATTCACAGCAACAATAAAAGTGGTTAAACTACCAAAAAAACAGTAAACCCAACTGTATTTATATAAAATCAACTAAGTATTTATAGGGCCACCTCAATTGAACCCATAAACAATCTGTAGGAAAAAAACCCAATTTGACATAAAATTGCCACTAAAATTCATTTACTTTACAAACTACTCTAAAACTAGTTTTCAGAGTAATAATAAAATGAAGTGAACATGAAAATATCATAAAAACATTATTTCAATTCACATAAATTTCATACACATGGAATTACAGACCAAATTAATGAGAACTCGTGAATCGTTTGGGAGAAAATTCAATCGCACCACCACTGCACCTCAAGGAAGGTAGATTTAACATAAAATTAGTATATTGGACCAAGAAAACCCAAAGTAACACCCTATGTTCAAAACAATAGTTTATGGAAATTAGTTACCTCAAGGATAAGTGATGAAACTCTAAGTAAATTGAATTACACCCTATGAAAAATGAAAGACGAGTGAAGGAGACCCACTTACTTGAGGGATCCTGAAGAAATCGCCCCGAATACAGTAGTAGATGAATTTTCAAATAGCCAAAAATTCAATGGAGGTTCTAAAAATAATGAGGATAGCATGTATGAACTAGAATTAGGGATAAACAGTGAGAAATGAAGGATTTATTATGGAAATAATTTAACACACCAAATCTGAATGATTTGAGAACCCCTTTGACGATCTGTAATAATTCGTAATACACACGAGCTTTGAAGAGGGGGAAAGGTAATGAGGACACCTCTAAAGATGTTTTTTTATATTGGTAGGTGTAATCACCAAAAAAATAGTAAAAATTAAATATGTTATTAAATATACAAAAATCATTTTTAAAATTGTAAATGGGATTTCGGGATGTCCCAATCAGTTAAATAAAATCACCAATCCACCATGATTTTGGATTCCTAAATGGTCTAAATTAATATGGTAGTGTTAATTGGTCAGGCGATGCCAAGTAGGAATATGAATTGGTGAATTTTTTGGAAAAATGAAGTATTTATAAAAGAAACTAAATTTATTTTTAATTTTGTAATTGGGCTCACGGTTTTGCTCAAATCATGAATACTCACTCATTCCTCCAAATATTCATGGGAAACACCCAAAAAAAGAAATACTAGAAATTAAATTATTAATAATTTTAAAATATGTAATGGATGTAACAAAACATGAAATTTTTTGTAGGATAAGTCCGGCCAGATCTATGGAATATTGATTCTATCAGTGTTGTAATAAATATATTGATTCATAATGTCGTTAAAAATGGGTAAAAAAGATATTAAATTATATCATATAAATCTATCATATTTTTTTCCTGATGAATTATTTTGGATTCTACTAATTGATAGGTTTATTTTTCTCTCCAACTATTATATGATAGACTATAAATTTATTTCCACATTATCATATGGCTCCAACAGACTAAAGAGATTTAAATATTATTCTATAAGATTTTTAAATTGAGGGATTTATTATAATAATATGTATACTTATGGTTCTATTTAAAATAATAACTAATATGATATGGGATACTATGATTTTATAGGGACTATAAAAGATCTATTAATTGAAAATCAAGAATCATTATCCCATACCCCAGATTTTGAATATATATGGATAACATAACATTTTCATATGGTTTTGAAGAATGATATAATTTTTGGATATTTTAAAAACTATGTATCAAAATAGGACATTAATAATATATATAATCAGTATTAATATATCCAATTTTTTAGTTAGTGGTAAATTTTTTATTAAAAATGATAATATAATCTTCTTAGATTTAATAAATTATAAATATCATTCATGTTTTTACTCCTTTTAATAATTTTGGAAGAAATTTTTGATTACTCTATATCCCCATAGGAGTACGAAGTGTATCCACATAAAATTTTAAAGACATTGTGTGAGTTATACATTTTCTCGAAGTAATCATAATGATAGTTTTAATTTTGAAAAAAATACCTTTGTAATGTCAATTTAGGATATATAACACTAGACGATCTAAAAAAGATAATTATTATAATGTCTTCATATATAACATTGAGTTTCTTTTAGTTCCATATTTATCTAGGAATATTATGGTATTATTTTTCTTTCTTTAAGAAATAATAACAATATGATCTCAAATGAATTATTTTCAATAATCGATATGACGATTGATTAACATGATCAGTGTAATTTATAAATTCAGTAATTGATTGAATGTTTTAAAAATACATCAATCATGATCATACAGAAATCCAATAAAAATTTTAATGTTTATTAAGATTCTATTTTTTTCTTATATATAAATTTTGTAAGGATAATCATATGTTTTATGCTCATTAAATGAGAATATACAATACCAGGATATTATCTATTAAATCAATAGGAAATAAGAAAAAATTGTGACATAAAAAATAACCTGAAATACAACATTGAAATAATATGATCATGGAAAAAATATAATAATGAAATGCCATATTGATTATTCAAGGTTCAATGATATGATATTATAACACAGTTTGATATAAACTCCATCCATGAACCATATCAGGGAGCTAAATGGTAACTGTAAATGAACTATACAATACATATCCTAAGAAATAATATTTATCCAATGAATAAGGGGGATATTGAATTATCCATTCACCCACTCACCCATCATGGAAAATTATATTTAATACTCTATCTATAACATTTAAAATAATGTCTTTAACAATCCCACATTAATAAACACTCAAAACATGGATAAAATATGTATAAAAATGAAACTGGTTACATATATATTAAATAAATCAAGTCAAATATTCATAAATAGAAACAATTTTTGAGATATTTGAGGTCACGACCCCCTCCCACAAAAGATGCCCCTCCTGAGCTGGCAATGGTGAAAGGGAGATAATGTCCCCCGAGTCCCGCCTCCAGTAGGCCCTAGGGTGGTGAATAGCACCAAGGGTATGAGTTTTAAAAAATATGGGAGGCATTACCCATTTTATTATTTAGGATCGAGAAATAGGACAAGTCAACCACCAAAAATGAAAAGAACAAGTGTATATAAATAAACCCCAACCAATACCACATGCATGTTTAAACAATTTTATAACAAGGTACAAGTACATGAAAGATCAAAGTACAATAAAAAAAGAAAACAAGAGTACAACAACTCCAACAACTCCAATTTTCTGACTAGTAGGGTCCCGCACGGCCCTGGTAGTCCCCCTGGAAACCTAAAAGTAAACGTAGGGTGAGCATAAAAGTATACTCAGTAGGGAAACCTAAATCTCTCGTGCACAAGTGGGGAGACATCCTAATGTCCCGTGAGAACAAAAGAAGAAACCTATCATGGAATTCTATCGACCCAACCTCACCAGCCAAACTCACCAAAAACAGAATCACAACGGGTAGCAGTAGTATAAGAATAAGAGTATTGGGTACCCCGCACCATTTCCCAGTAGTTAGCTGCTCTTCCTAATGGCAAACATCCTAATGCTTCCACACTCTCCCAACCCGCACACACCTGGGCCTCACAAACCACACATCCCGCCCACACACACCTGGTCCTCACAACCACATATCCCGCCCACACACACATGGGCCTCACAACCACGTATCCCTCCCCCATACATCAGGGCCTCACAACCACGTATCCCGCCCGCACACACCTGGGCCTCATCCCGATGATTCTTGGGGAACAGTACATCCTGCCCGAAGAGTCTTGGGCTAAACCCACCCCAATCGAAACCTACCCGAAGAGTTTTAAGTTTAAGGTCGCCTCAAGCCATCACATCCTAGGGGAGAAGGAGCAGGAAGGAGCTAGTAACTAAGGGAAAAACACCCTCTCCCGTGAAATGGGAGTGTTCGGAACTAAGTGCTCAACATGGGTGGGGTGCGATAAAAAACAAAAGATACATATATATATATATACCAAACACACAACCCAACCTATGGCTTCTAAACAGAGAAACTGAGCACGTGCCTCGACACTGATACTATGAAGCATGCATAAAACAAACAACCACAACCCCAACCCCATTTAGGTTTTCATATTTCAGCCGAATTAGTTTATTAGTTCCTTAACTACTAGAAATCTATCCACAACCAACCACATCGATCGTTCATAAAACATATCCCTACCATCCACAAATCAAGTTAGGAAAACACAAGCAACACAACCAAGTCCTTTTTATCAACCAATCATCCCATTGATTATTAATCCCATTTCATTACCATGACCCACCATTCATTAAGTCTTCCACTTTTAATATATTATTCACAACCCATAGTCTGTTCACATTCAAACCCATCCCTGCAGCCCCACTGCCAACTGCCATAACCACAACTACACCGTACATCATTATCCATTTAATACCATTTATCGCAGCCCCGATGCCCACCCGATCCACAGCAACCCACAAAACAAGGTTTGTGCCACATCATCGCCCCTTTAACATCATTTACTGCAGCCCTGCTGCCTGTTCTATTCGTAACAACCCAGTACTCACCCCTCCCTTTCACACACCATTAACCAAGCCAAAACCCACATGTTCATTATTCCATTTTGTTTAACATGGGTGGTCACACAAGGGTTCCAGATTTTAAACATCCAACATTACGTGATTAACCAATTTCCACATTCCACAAAGTTTCCATCCACAAAAACTGTCTAGAATGATAGGGAAACATTTAATTGCACAAGAAAATGCCCCCAACGACCGTGATTTTCATTAGGCATAAGCCTATTCAATTTACAACATAACAAAAGGATAAACAAAGATAAACATAAAAACTTCCCCATCCCCATTATTTAACATGTTATTATCTTTATTTAATATTTCAACTATTTCTCATGAAAACAAGAGGATATCTCCCCACCTGATGCACAAATTAAAGAGAGGAAGGTAAGATCCCAACCCCAACAGGTTCCGATCACAACGCTCCCCCGGATCAACCTTAGAAGATGTCCATCCGTGTCCGTCACTTCTGTCGGGTCCTAGAAAAACCTCCTTGGGTGGAAGTTAGAAAGGAAAGGCCAAATTAAAAACAATGGATCCAATCTTAGAAGTTCGGCCTCATCGTTACAATCCCATGGCCGCTGACGGATCGTAAATCGGAGCTCGGACGAAGAAGTTATGGAAAAAAGAGCCTTCGAGTCTCTTAGGAGAACTCTGCTCAGAGGAAAGGGGAGGAGAGTGGTGAGTTGAAAAGGAAGAGGGGACCCCTACTTTTATAGGAGGGAAACGAAAAAGTACACGGTTGTTGGATCGAATAAGAATGTATGTCTATTATATGGAACAATTCAAGAGGGTGGTGAATTGTAGGTTAAAAAACCTTTTGTGTTTTAGCACTGAAGTGATTAGTTTAAATGATCTTAAACTAATACAAATAGTAATACCCACAATTGTGTTGAATATAAAAGGTATGATGTAATGTAATACTAATGAAATGTAAAGCAATTGTATTCATGATGAACACAATAATCAGAGTAATACAAAGATGAATGATTCTACCTTAAAGCATATAGAATCAATCAATACAATATGTAATAGAATGGATGTAATTGAAACAATTACAAATGTATAATAAATAGAAAGGGAAACAAAAAAAAATTTCCTTTCTAGTACAATTAGCAGTGGAAATGTAAAAGAATTACAATTCTTTTAACCCAAAGAGAAGGGTTATCCTTTCACCTAGGATAAAAGGTCTGTCTCACCAACACCTTGGTGAGTCCTCGATACGGTAATTGGTTCGTCCGTATGCCTATCCACGACATCCCCTGATACGATGATCGGTTCATCCGTCTGCCTATCCCCATAAGCCCTCGATACGATGATTGGTCTGTCTGTCTGCCTATCCCCGGCAGCCCTTGATTTTGTAGGTAATCGGCACCTCTGTCTTTCAATTACTTGAAAGCCCTCAATACGATGATCAGACGCAGAAATCACAAAGTATGAGAGAAGTCACAACATCTCTCTCTAGACCTTGATAGAAGAAAAGTATCGTCGTTGTATCAAAAATTCTCATTCGTCGTTCCTCTTTCTCAGCTTAAAATGACCTCTTATTTATAGGCCTCGGGTTACAACAGTCATGTTGCCTCCAACGGTCATATTTCTCTGAGAAACTCGGAGGGACTTGGACACCTAGCATCAAAACGGTCATATTGAAACAGAAAGCACAACATCGTTTTGATTAGTTTGTAACTTACTCAATGACATCGTATTGGTTTGAAGAAGATATATGAATAATATAATCAAGAGTACGATTTAAATGAAGCATGTTTTTTTGACAACGTACTAACACAAGTATGTAATGTAAGATATGAGAAATAGAGTCAATACAAATTCCATATTCTGTACGATCAGCATATTCAGTATGATAAGCATGGTCAGTACGATCAGCATGTTCAGTACGATCAGCATGTTCAGTATGACCAGCATGGTTAGTATGATCAACATGGTCAGTACGATCAGTATGGTCAGTACGATCAGCATGATCAGTACAATCAGCATGATCTCTACGATCAGCATGATCAGTACGATCATTATGGTCAGTACGATACGATAGACAAGGTTAGTCCGATTAACAAGACATTTTTGATTTCCAAAACAAATCATAGAAGTAAAAAAGAGCACTTTGACTCAACAATCCCCCCCTTATTGGAAAGCACAACACACAAAGTAAATATAACAAGAAATACTTATCTCCCCCTGAGTTATTGGAAAAATTTTTCAATAAGAAATTGAATAAAACTAACTCCCCCATAGGTATAGACTTTCCTAAGGATTTTATTCGTAGATTTTCCTTAAAAGAGTTGTAATGCATTCTCCCCCTTTATAAACATTCTCCCCCTTTGTGATTTACAAAAAGAAAGGGGTAAAATTGAATTGACTGAAAGAGTTAGAAAATAAGCAGAAGACAATGGATAAAAGAGATTTCATTACGATAACAATCAACACCAAACTTAAGAACAAATAAAAGCCACTTGTTTTCTCTTTCCTTCTCCTTTTTCATCAACACATGAAGAACCACCTTCATCTTTTTTATCTCCTTCTTGTCTTCAGAAATAGAATCACCTTGAGACCTGAGAAGGTCTTGTTGATCGGCAATGAGTTGATCTTGATTTCTAATTGTCTCTTCCTAAACTTTGATTACTTCTTCAAGAGTATCAATTCTATCTTGTAAATTCTTGTTATCTTGCGATAACCTAGAGTTCTGTTTCTTCAAGGGAACTATTTCATCTTTGAAAGATTAAACTTTCAAAAACTCATCCTGAAAGGCATTCATTATCTCCTGTAAGTCTTTTACTGAAGGAACATCGGCTCGTTGGGAAGACAAAAGATTCAACCGTTCAACTATTTCTCTGTCAAGCTTATTGAAAGCAATTGCAAGATCATTTGACAACCTTCTTATATCTTCAATTGATATCTCATGATCATTGATTGAGCTCTCTGTTTTGTATGACCACATGGTCATCTTATTTCATGCCTTCTTATGAGCAACCGAACTCTCTGAAAGATCTTTCAAATCGGCTTCAACTCACAAAACTTTCTTTCTTAATTCTTTTACAGAGACAATATTCTTCTTTTTATTGTCAGTAATAAAATCAATCTTGCATTTCAGCCTAGGGAAATATGGAATGGTCTTCTCAACCCTTCTCAAAACATAGACAATGTAATAACTCTTCTTGATAGAGATTGTATGTTCTGAATCAGTATCTTCATCGTACGAAGCCATTTCATTCAATCGGATTGAGTCAACAACTTGCTATTTTCCTTTTACTTTTTCTTTCTGCTTTCTTTCATCTTCCACTCTATCACTAATGACAGCAACTTTATCAGTGTGATAGGATTGAGAACCTTGATTTTCTTGAGATGAAAATCTATCCGGAGTTCATGCTTGATCGACATGAGGAACCTGTTGAATATCTTCACTTTTCTTTTGAACTGATTCCTCTCTACTCTTCTTTGAACTCTGAAGTAATTCTAAAAGAAAATATTCTTCCTCTTCTTCAACTTATTTTATTTCCTCCATCAATTTTTTTCCTTTTTCATTGTTAGGAAGACTCTGTACGATGGGTTCTTGATGCACTTCTTCCGTCAGTTGAGCACTAGCATCCTGATCCATTTTCAAGACATTAGAGATATCAAGGTCTTGAGCCTTTCTTTTCAAAACAGTTTTCTTTTTATTTTCAGCCTTAAGGGTTTCTTCTTCCCTTATTCTTTATGCAAAAGCCTCATCCGGGTCAAGACCGAACATTGGATCACCTTCCTTTCTCTGTTCCTTATCATTTCTCCATTTAGCTACAACCTCCTTACTATACTTTGACTTCTTCTTAGTCTTTGAACTGGTTTGCGGATCAGACTTTTGAGTAATAACAGTAGATTGAATGTCCTTGGCTGGCATAGGTGCCGATTGATTCTAAGCCGACTCAGCATCTACATCTCTGACAAAAAGTTTTTAATTCTGATCAAAACAAACATTCAACTTCTTCATAGTACTGTTGCTGATCTAGGAGGGCTTCAAATCTATCAACATCCCTTTCAAAGGAATGTTGCAAAACTTCATACTCTCAAGAATAAACATTGTAAGGATGGCTGGATACATAATCATTTGGGACTTAATCCCTCCTATCTTGATATTCTTAATGGTTTCAAAAACATACCCCATGAGATTTACTTTTCTCATATTTACAAGATAGTCAAGCATAAAAATATCAGTAACTTTCAGAGATTCTCTATCCCCTTTCATTGGGATAAGAAAACCTTGCATCCATAAAGTCACAAACGGATTGTCTGGAGAAAGATGAGCCACTTTTCTCTTCTATTCATTTATAACAAACAAAGTCTTTTCCACACTTTCTCTATTAAATGTTCCCACTTCCTCTGGTAGTTTATGAGATGGGCAGAAAGAATCCCCTTCTATCAGGACATTCTGAAAATGAGCCGCTTGTTTCATAGACATAGACAACTTTCTATCGTACACACCAAGATTGATAGTCATGTCTTTGTCAAAAGATACGGTTTTATAAAACTGACAGACTTCATCAAAGAGAACCGGATCTTGAGAAACAGGTCTTTGAACACAAAAATGTTCCTAACCTTGAAACAGAATGATTCTTCTGATTGTGGAGTCATACGAATCAAAAAATTCATGAGAAACTAACCTTTCTCTGAAAAAGTCTTTCTCTGTAAAAGTCTATGAAGACATTTCGGCGGGAGTGTTTACATAGGATTGAGACATAAAGGTGTTGCCGATGTAAGATCGTACGATGATTTAAAACTACTGGAGCAGAGCATCACCTTAAGACCTGAAAAACCAATGTGGGTTTGGGGAGGGGGGGCTATTTATAGGCAATAAAAAGGTGACCGTTGATCTTCTACGGTCAATATTAGAGGAAAACAAATCAATGGTTAGGATTAAAAACGAAAGAAAAAGAAAAAAATGGAAAGTACCTGCCGGAGAATGTAAGGTTATTGTTGGTTTTAGTAAAGTTCAAAAAAAACCACAAACGTATGAAGTAAAATAATACTATCAATCGTCATACCTATGGAAAACAAAGTCATTACCATTAACTGACAAGATGATGGAAAACAATGTCGTTACCGTGAACTAACAAGCTGATGGAAAACAAACACGTTACCATCATCGGTTAGTATGATGGAAAAGAAAATCACCACCATAATCGGTCGATACGATGAAACATTCAATACGATAAACAGAGAAGTAAAAACACATACCAGGAGAGTAAACAATTAAAGATCATAAGATAAAAACATAGTAAAAAAATATGTCCTTCCCCTTTCAAAATGAGTTATTTAATGATAGGAGAATTGTAAAATATGAAGTAGATATGAATGATTATTTTAATGTAATCATTCCTAGCTTATGTTTAATAAATTAAAATCTATCATATGGTAAAGGCTTTGTAAAAATGTCAGCAAGTTGTTCTTGCGTTCCGATAAATGGTAAAATAATATCTCATTTTTGTGTGTGATCCCTAAGAAAGTGATGCCTAACATCTATGTGTTTTGAAAAATATTGGTGTGATAGGTTCTTAATAAGAGATATGGCACTAGTATTATCACAAAGGATTTGAGTTTTGGAGAAACTCAATCCATAGTCAGTGAGTGTGTGTTGCATCCACAATACTTGAGCACAGTAACTTCTAGCTGCTACATATTCAGCTTCAGCAGTGGATAGTGCTACTGAGTGTTGTTTCTAGCATGACTAAGAAACTAGAGAATCTCCTAATAAATGACATGATCCAGATGTAATTTTTCTATCCATTCTACAACCACCAAAGTCAGTATCTGAAAAACATTTTAAAATATTATCATTCCCAGAAGAGTAAAAAAGACCTAAATCCATAGTGCCTTTTAAATACCGAACGATTCTCTTTACAGCTTTTAAATGAAACTCTTTTGGATTATATTGGTATCTTGAACATAATTATACAGAAAACATTAAGTCGGGTCGACTGGCTGTCAAGTACAGAAAACTTCCTATCATACCTCTAAATATTGTTTGATCTACTAGTTTCCCAGTT
Source organism: Viscum album (assembly GCA_963277665.1). Classification (NCBI taxonomy): domain Eukaryota; kingdom Viridiplantae; phylum Streptophyta; class Magnoliopsida; order Santalales; family Viscaceae; genus Viscum; species Viscum album. The sequence goes on along the minus strand of OY728120.1, from coordinate 1,212,811,644 downwards.
TCATCAAGATCAAGAGTACTTGAGGTACCGATTGGAGTGCTAATACTTTTAGTTTTGTCATATCCATACTTTTTGATTATGTCTTTAATATACTTATGTTGAGATATATATGTCCCTTCTGGTTTTTGAGAAATTTGAAAACCTAAAAATAATGTTTACTCGCCCATCATACTCATTTCAAACTCAGATTTCATTAAATTTGAAGAAGAATCAGTTAAATATTTCTGAGTTGATCCAAATATGATGTCATCAACATAGATTTGAACAATCAAAACATTTTTATTTTCCTTTTTTATAAAAAGGGTTGGATCTACTGTACCTTTTGTATAATTGTTTTGTAAAAGAAAACTTGTAAGTCTATCATACCATGCTCTAGGGGCTTTTTTTAGACCATGTAGAGACCTGGTAAGTTTAATAACAAGATGAGGATGTTTTGGGTCTAGAAAACCAGGAGGTAGTTCGACAAAAACATTTCTTGAAAAAAACCATTTAGAAAAACACATTTTACATCCATTTGAAATAGTTTGAAATTAAAGTATGCTACAAAGGCTAGTAGAATACGAATAGATTCAAGTCTAGCTACAGGAGCATATGTTTATTCATAGTCTATTACCTCTTGTTGATTATAGCCTTTAGCCACAAGTCTTGCTTTATTTCTTACAATGATTCCATTCTCATCACATTTGTTTCTGAAAACCCATTTTACACCAATTAAAATTGTTTCTTTAGGTCTATCAACTAAATTTCAGACTTGATTCCTTTCAAAATCATTTAGTTCATCTTGTATTGCTTTGATCCAATCATCGTCACCTAAGGCCTCTCTTGGAATTTTAGGTTCAAATTGGGAAAGAAAAGCAAGATGTTATACTTCATTTCTTAAAGAATTCCTGGTCCTTATAGGTTTATTTACATCACTAATGATGTCATCACTTGGATGATTCCTAAGAAACAATTGATTTGGTTTTTGTAAAGCCTTTTCATCAACACATGGTAGAAAATCTTCCGTGGTAAATGTTTCAGGAATACTTTCTTGAACATTTTCCTTATCAGAATGATCTTCTATCAAAGGTTTATAATCAATTTTTGAAAACACATCTGAGGATGTAGGATTGGACTAGTTGAAAACAAAAGGATCAGTTTCATCTAATTTTACATGTACTATTTCATCAATAGTACAAGTGTTTTTATTGAAAACTCTATAAGACTTAGAGGTTGTAGAATAGCCTAGAAAGATTCCTTCATCAGATTTTGGTGAAAATTTGTGTAGATTATCTTTTGTATTCAGAATGAATACATTGCATCCAAAAAATTTGAAGTATGAAACTTTCGGTTTTCGGACAGTCCATAACTCATAAGGGGTTTTATTAAGAAATGGTCTAGTTAAAACATGATTTATAGTATAAAAGTCAGTACTAACAACTTCATCCTAAAAGTGCATTGCAATTGAGTATTCACTCAACATGGTTCGAGTCATTTCCTGAAGAATACGATTTCTTCTTTCAACAACACCATTTTGCTGAGGAGTTCTTGGAGTTGAGAAATTGTGAGTAATACCTTTCTTACTAAAAAAAAGGATCAAAATATGAATTTTGAAATTCACCACCATGATCACTATGAATAGTTATCAATGGTAGGTTTTTCTCATTTTTAACTTGGGATCTAAAATTTTTGAAATAGGAAAAGGCTTCAGATTTCTTTGTGAGAAATTATACCCATGTAAATATAGTAAAGTCATCAACTAAAACAAATACATAGTATTTGCCTCTAATTCTTCTAGTTTGTGTAGAACCAAAAAGATCCATATGCACTAGCTGTAATGCATTATAAGTTGAAACTTCATTAAATGATTTAAATCTAGTTTTATGTTGCTTGCCAAATTGACAAGGATCACAGACTTTTGAAGAATCATATCTATGATCCGCTAGTCCTTTCACAAGTCTTTTCTTTGAGTGTTTACTAAGATTTCTCAGATTACAGTGTCCTGGTCTTCTATTCCATATCCATGATTGGTCTTCTATTGCACTTAAGCAGGGTAAGTTTTGGCTCCTATGGTCTTCTAAGTTAATAGTGTAAACATTCTCTTGTCTATGGGCAGATAGAATGAACTCATCCTTGAAATTGTGAACTAGACACTTATCGTTTCTAAAATTCCCAAGATAACCTTCATCACATAATTGACTTATTCTGATGATATTGTGCCTAAGTCCTTTAACAAACAATACATTTGAGATAAGAACTTTTCCAAGAAAAACGATATTACCTATACCAATAATCATTCCTTGAGCATTATCTCCGAAGGTAACTTTTCCACCTTTTTTTTGATAACCTTTTCAAAGAGATATTTTTTTTCTGGTCATGTGTCGAGAACAACCACTATCCATGTACCAAATATTCTTATTGGTACACTTCTCATTTTCATGAAAAAGAAACAATTAGTTTTTCCGAATCCAAACTTGTTTGGATCCAGAAGGGTTAGATAAAATAATTTTTGGAATCCATATTTGTTTTTGCAAAATGAGCATTATGAAATCTTAAAGATTGAGTTCTGTTAAGAGAACAATCTCTTCTCTAGTGTCCACCACATTGGCACTTAGAACAAAAAGAGGTTTTTTGAGGAACAAAATAGTTATTACTAAAAACAGGTTTGGGATGACTAAAACAAAGACCAGAACGATTTCTCAAAGGTCTAATTTGAGAATACATCTTTTCAATGTTTTCCTTTCCATGAGTAAAGTTTGACAAACATTTTTTCAAGGAAGAAATTTCGGACATTAATTTTAAAACTAAATTCTTATTTTCCAAAACATTGGAATTTGAACTAGAGCTAGGCTCTAATATATTTTTCATTGAAATTACATTTTCAAGATCCTTAGAAATTTTATCCTTATCGGATTTGACTTTCTCAAGGGTTTTTAAAATACTTTTAAAATCATAAGTTTTCACATCAAGATCTTTAGAAAGATCTGATACTTCTTTAGTTACGACTGAAATTCTAGAATTTTCTTTCTCAAGCTTCTTCATGGGTTTAGAATTTTCATTTTCAAGTAATTTATCAAATTTAGATACTTCTTCAAAAGTAGGTAATGTATTATCCTCTGATGATGAAGATTCATCATTTGATGATTCATAATATCTATTATCAGAATAATTTGCATTCAAAGAGACATTTGTAATAGCTTCAGCATTATGTAACATAGCCTTGAGAAAATGATCTTCAATTGGTAATCTGGATAAAAGTCCAATATTCCTATGTCCCGAGGAATCATATTCTGATGAATAATCTGAAGAATCACTACCACTTGCACTCTAGGTATCATTTGTCTTCAAAACATTCTTTGTCTTATAAAACCTTTTCTTGTTTCTTTGAGAGAGTTTTTCCTTTCTATATTCCCTCTTCAGTAAAGGATAATCAGGCCTTATATGTCCTGCTTTCTTACATTCATAACAAGTTACCTCTGAGTCTTTCTTATCCTTCCTATCTTTCTTTTTGAATCTGTATTGGATGTCTTTCTTTCCCACAATTTTGTTCATCCTTCGAGCAAGATTAGCTAACTCATTATCCGAAAGATCAAAATCACTTGAATCAGATATAACTTTCTTGGATTTGGATCTTGTAAGCCTTTCAGGTGTTTCAGATTTAGATGCAAAGGATACACTACCATTCCCATTCTTCTTCTTGTTGAAATCAGCAGCTCTCTTCATTTTTGTCTCGTGCTGTAGAAGAGTTCCAAAGAGTTCATCTAGAGAAATCTGGGAAACTTTTCTATTTTCATCAATAGCTGTCCTTTTTTGACTCCCATTCATTTGGAATTATATCTATAATTTTATCAACTAGAGCTTCATCAACAAGAACTTTTTCTCCCATAGATTGTAAGCTGTTGAAAATTGTCATAAACCTTTGTTGCACTTTACATACTGGCTCTCCATAAGGAAAAACAAATCCATGATATTCTGCTCGAAGCATTTATCTTCTTGTTTCTATAACCTTTGATGTACCAAAATGAGTGACTTCTAATTTCTTCCAAATATAGTTGGCTTCTTCACATGAAGATATCTGACTGTATATATTCCTGGTCATAGAGCATAATAAAGTATTGCGTACCTTGTAATTCAGTTGATATTATTGCTTATCTTGGTTAGTGAAAGTACTATCTTCTTTGTCAGGAATTTTGTAACCTCCAGTAAGAGTAATAAAATTGTCTACACCAGTATTGATCACAAAAGTCTTCATACGATCTCTCCAGTACTCATAATCATTTCCATCAAAGATAGGTGGTCTAGAAGGATTCAGATTGTCTATTGACCCAATATTCATTCCTGCCATCTAGTAAAAAAAACTTTTCCAATCCACACGTTAGTGTAGTAAGTATTTAAGAATAGTAATATGAATGAAATAAATCATTTAATACAAATCAGTGGAAAACCCCCTCTGATACCAATTGTTGGATGGAAAAAGAATGTATGTCTATTAGATGGAACAATACAAGAGGGGGGGGGGTGAGTTGTAGGTTAAAAAACTACTTGAGTTTTAGCACTAAAGAGATTAGTTTAAATAATCTTAAACTAATACAAATACAAATACCCACAATTGTATTGAATATAAAATATATGATGTAATGTAATACTAATAAAATATAAAGCAATTGTATTCAAGATAAACACAATAATCAGAGTAATACAAAGATGAATGATTCTACTTTAAAGCGTATAGAATCAATCAATACAATATGTAATAGAATGGATGTAATTGAAACAATTACAAATGTATAAGAAATAGAATGGGAAACAAAAACAATTTCCTTTCTAATACAATGAGCAGCGGAAATGTAAAAGAATTACAATTCTTTTAACCCAAAGAGAAGGGTTATCCTTTCACCTAGGATAAAAGGTCTGTCTCACCAACACCTTGGTGAGTCCTCGATACGATAATTGGTTCGTCCGTCTGCCTATCCCCAACAGCCCTCGATACGATGATCGGTTCGTCCGTCTGCCAATCCCCGGCAGCCCTCGATACGATGATCGGTCCGTCTGTCTACCTATCCCCAGCAGCCCCCGATTTTGTAGGTAATCGGCACCTCTGTCTTTAAATTACTTGAAAGCCCTCGATATGATGATCGGACGCACAAAGCACAAAGTATGAGAGAAGTCACAACATCTCTCTCTAGAACGTGATAGAAGAAATGTATCACAGTTGTATCACAAAGTCTCATTCATCGTTCCTCTTTCTCAGCTTCAAATGACCTCCTATTTATAGGCCTCGTGTTCCAACGGTCATGTTGCCTCCAATGGTCACATTTCTCCGAGAAACTCGGAGGTACTTGGACACCTGGCATCAAAACGGTCATATTGAAACAGAAATCACGACATTATTTTGATTAGTTTGTAACTAACTCAATGACATCGTATTGGTTAGAATAAGATATATGAATAAGATAATCAAGAGTATGATTTAAATGAAGCATGTTTTTTTGAAAATGTACTAACACAAGTATGTAATGAAAGATATGAGAAGCAGAGTCAATACAAATTCCATATTCAGTACGATCAACATGTTCAGTACGATCAGCATGGTCAGTACGATCAGCATGTTCAGTACGAGCAGCATGTTCAATATGACCAGCATGGTCAGTCTGATCATCATGGTTAGTACGATCAGTATGGTCAGTACAATCAGCATGATCAGTATGATCATCATGATCAGTATGATCATTATGGTCAGTACGATACGATAGACAAGGTTAGTCCGATTAACAAGACATTTGTGATTTACAAAACAAATCATAGAAGTCAAAAGAGGACTTTTGACTCAACAACGGTGTGTACTCGGTTATTTCACACGGTCTCCATGCGGCTTCCAACACGGCTCCACGGCCGTTGACTAGTCAACACACGGTTTGAGGGTAACACATACACGAGGAAGGACTAAACGACATGTAGTTTGGACACACGGTGTGTAATCATTTATTTGACACGGCTCCAACATGGCACACGGCCATTGACTTGTCAACAAACGGTAACGCGTACGTGGAGAGAGACTACACGGTGTGGAGTATTGAACACAGGGTGTGTACTCATTTATTTATCATGGCAAGGACATAGCCTTCATCACGGGGTATACTTGGCAAGGGGGTACATGGTGTGTACTCAAAAAACACGGCGTGTAGTTTCACAATTCTGGAAAGTCTGGGAAAAGTCCATTTTACCCTCCAGAACACTTTGTGGCCTTCTTTTTGACAAAGGAATGGACTGGAGAGGTCTTGGCCGTTACATCAGATTCCTCTTAAAACATTCTCGTCCCCGAGAATTCAAAACCAACCTATAGGAACCCATCAAGATACCTCTAAGGGTTATCGTTATAATAGGAACCCAACCAACAACCCTAATCACATGTGTTCTGAATTCCTTCTCCTATGTCGAGATATTATCTGCTTTAGGCGGCACTGACTCGCCTGCATGGGTTTAATCGCTTCCTCATTAATGCGTCTCGACTAAGAATTAGATCTTCCCACTTTCATACATTATGATTTTCCAACATACACTACCCCTAACACCGTACAACCCACACATTGCCCGAACATGTGGTTTGGGGAAAAATTCCTTCTTCTACGTCGAGATATTATCTACTTTAGGCGTCACTGACTCTCCCACACAAGTTCAATCACATCCTCATTAGTGCATCTCGATTAAGAATCTGGTTTTTCCCTTTAACCACACATCCGGACATGCTACACACTTATAGAGAACAAGGAATCAAATGGTCTCACAACTGACAATCCAAGCATTCCTCATATCAAAGGAACCGAGTACAACATCAACACAAAGCTCAGAAGAACAAGGGGAAAACAAGCCAAAACTAATTTGGGTACATAGCGTGCATCTGGGTCTCCTGCTCCCAAGTGCTATCCTCGAGGCTGCCATGCCACCAAAACACACGAACCAACGGAATGGTTCATCCATGAAGCAACTTCTCTTTACGATCCTTGATTATAATTGGTCTTTCCTCGAAGGTCACATTGTCTCCCATATCAAACTCTCCCCAGTCTATAACGAGGGTGTCGTTGTGTAATTACCGACGAAGCTGGGAGATGTGGAAGACGTCATGAACCTTCTCCAACTGAGGTGGCATAGCCAACTGATATGCCACCTCGCAGACTCGCCTCAGCACCTCAAAAGGTCCAATGATCCTAGGTGAGAGCTTGCTCCCTTTCCCAAGCCTCCGCTGCCCCCATCGGGGGGAATCCTTCAAGAACACATGATCCCCCACCTCGAACTCCAAGGGCATCCTCCGACGATCAGCATAAGACTTTTTTCGGTCCTGATCCACTTTCATCCTCTCATGTACAAGGTGGACTTTCTCTGTGGTGATCTGCACTACCTCTGGCCCAAGAGCACCTATCTCACCAACCTCTGCCCCGAAAATGGGTGAACGACATGGTATCCCATACAAAGCCTCAAACAGTGCCATGGCAATAGTAGAGTGTAAGCTGTTGTTGTAGGAAAACTCTACTAAAGGCATGTGTCGTACCCATGATCCTCTGAAATCCAGAACGCATGGTCGCAGCATGTCCTCCAGCATCTGAATAGTCCGCTCTATCTGCCCATCAGTCTGGGGGTGGAAATAAGTGCTAAGGTGTAGTTGGGTGCCAAAATCTTGTTGTAACCCCCTCCAGACTCATTAGGTAAATTGAGTATCCCAATCTGAGATGATAGTCTTCGGGACACCATGAAACTACACAACCTCATCTACGTACCTCTGTGCTAAGGTACTCACCGGGCCTGACTCCTTAATTTCTATGAAGTGAGCGGATTTCGTCAGTCAATCCACCACTACCCAGATAGAATCATAACCATCATGAGCTTTGGATAGTCCAGTGACGTAGTCCATTGAGATGTCATCCCACTTCCTCTCGGGGACATCTAAAGGATGTAACAAACCACTGGGAACACGGTGTTCATCCTTCACTTGCTGACACACTAGGCATTTAGCCAGAAACTCTGCCACTTCCTATTCCACCCTGGGCCACCAAAACTGTTCCCTCGGGCCTTGGTAAATTTTTGAAACTCTTGGATATACCTCCAAGGCTGAGCTTTTGAATTCACCGAGAACTCCCTCACGCATTGTCTCTGGGACAAACAACCTTCCATGGAAAAGAATACAATGTTGGCTACCCTCTGACCATCCTTCTAGAGTGTTTCCCTGATCGAAATTATCCGCATTACTTCCGCCTCGGAGTCCCCTACTCAGACTCTTGCACCTGCTACAACAAGGAGGACTGCACCATTATCTGAAACAAACAGCCTCTAACAACTTCTACCCCAGCATCCATGCGCAAGGCAGCCAACTCTCCCATCACCTTCCAAGCATCAGTGGATTCATGAACCACATCCTTATGCGACTTCTGGCTCAGGGAATCAGCCAAAACGTTGCCCTTACCTTCAGTGTAAGAGATATCAAAGTCATAGTCTTGGAGAAACTCGACCCATCTCCACTGCCACAGGATCAGGTCACGCTGGGAGAAGATATAACGCAGGATCATGTGATCTGAGAAGACCACAAAGCGCTCCCCAAAGAGGTAATGTTGCCAAAACTTCAGTTAGAACACTACTACTACAAGCTCTAGGTCATGGGTGGCATAGTTATGCTCATGAGGGTGTAACTTCCTAGACCCATAACAGATCACTCCCTTCTTCTGCATCAGCACGCACCCCAGACCAAGGCCAGAAGCATCACAAAACACTTCATACAATAACCCATCCTCTGGAAACCTGAGTACGGGAGCACTGGCCAACTTCTCCTTTAGGTAGTCGAAAGCCTTCTAGCATTGCTCATTCCATAGGAAGACCTGGTTCTTCCTAGTCAATGCTGTCAATGGAGAAGCAACTCGGGAGAAGTCCAAAACGAACCTCCAATAGTAACCTGCTAACCCCAGGAAACTACGAACTTCTGCCACACTCTTGGGTGCTGCCCAAGAAACAACTGCCTCCACCTTCGATGGGTCCACTAACACTCCATGCTGAGACACCCCGTGCCTAAATAAGTGTACTTCTTGCATCAAGAACTTACACTTCGTCAATTACCCGTAAAGCTGGTGGTGTCGAAGGACTTCCAAGACTGCCCTGAGATGCTCAACGTGCTCCTCCTCTAATTTTGAGTAGATCAGGATGTCATTGATAAACACAACGATGAACCGGTCCAGAAACTCTCGGAAGACAATGTTCATAAGTTCCATGAACACAACCGGTGCATTCTTAACTCCAAACTGCATCACTAAAAACTCGAAGTTCCCATACATGCACCTGAAAGCCATCTTCGAGATGTCACTATCCTTTACCCTCCACTTAGGATATACAGATTGTAGATCAGTCTTGGAAAACCAACCAGCACCCCTCAGTTGGTCGAAGAGATCATCTATCCTTGGAAGGGGGTAACGGTTCTTGATCGTTACCTGGTTCAACCTTCCGTAGTCTATTCATAGCCCGATACCACCATCTTCCTTCTTCACGAAAAAAACTGGAGCACCCCATGGCGATACGTTGTGTCGAACAAAACCCTTCTCCATCAGATCATCAATCTGAATCCACAACTCCCGCAACTCTGAAGGTGCCATCCTACAAGGGGCCATCGAAATCGGATGGCCACCAGGCTATAAGTCTATCCCGAACTCAACATCACGTCGGGGGGGGGGGGGGGGTTGAGTCACAACCTCCTCAGGAAAAACATCGAGGAACTCCCCACAACCTCTAGGACATCCATAATCTCTGTATCAGCTGGAACCACTGATAAACCGCCTACAAAGGAAAGGAGAGGCTTCTCATGTCGGCTTCCCACCTGATATCTCCTCTCGCCAACAAAAGATACGTGCTTCCCATCCACGTCGGAGAACACAACTCTTCTCCGGAAGCAGTCGATAACGGAACTAATAGAAAACAACCAGTCGATGCCTAGGATGACATCATATGGCTGCATCTGTAATAGAAGAAGGTCCCCACTAGATCGATGTGGTCCCAACGTCAGCCCACATCCCCAGAAAACACAAGACATGTTGGTCTCGCCTCCAACTAGTGTACTCAGCACCAGTGGTACAGAAAGTATCTCTATGTCTAGTCCCAATGCATGGGCCAGAATAGGTGCAAAAAAGGAGTGAGAAGCTCCCGAATCGAAAAAAGAAGAAACAAAAGCACTGAACAAACAAATCGTACCTCGCACCACCTCTCATCCTACTGGAGCTGTCAAATCTGATGCGTGCAACTATCCATCCCCAGATCCTCTGCCTTTATGATGTCGTCCACCTCCCTGACCATGTCTTGGTCGAGGTCCTGAAGGAGAACCCAGAGGTCGGATCCTCCCATAAAGTCTTCCCTCGGAGGAGCATGGTCCTACTACCGCTGGAAGGGCCTCGCCGACAACTGGTGCTGCTGAGGTGGGCGCTGGACCTACCCACCTCTATCGTACTGAACTCGGGTCAGGAACCAACTCTGAATGTGCCCAAAACCTCTACAAGAAAAACACATCGGTACTGGGCTCGTGAAAAAGGGACGAGGACCGGAAGATCTGAACTGGAACTGCTTGGGTCTGCTCCCCACTGGCCTGAACCTGGAAGGTCCCGTCGTAGGAGACCTGCTGCTGACTGCTTTCCCCTTCGACGAGCCCGGCTGGATCCCCTCTCGTGGTGCATCTCCTAGTGAGTGCATCCTCTCTACAACCTATGCCTTCTTCCGTGCCGCCATGTACTTCGGAAGGGTGAAGGGGGTGACCGCATACAAGAGCTAAGGATGAAGTGCCTCCTCCAAAATTCTTGCCCAAGACTCCTTATCCGGAAAAGAGATCCAGATCAAAGAACATGAGATCCTTGAACATGATCCCCACCTCTCGTAATGACATACTCCCCTGCTGAAGCGAGAGTAACTCCTTCTGCTTCTCCTCCTTGATCATGGAAGAAAGGAATTCCCCTCGGAATTCCTTCTCAATGTAAGCCCATGGAACCTCTACATCTATCATCTCTACGAGGTAGAGAATCCACCACTTTTTGAACCGCACCTCTCAGCTGAAAGACTTCTAGAGAAACCCAGTACTCCCTCAGAGCACGGATCAAGGTAAAAGTGATCCCTAGATCCTCATGACACCCCTCCATCTCCGTATCTGAAGTACTACCCTCGTACTTTTTGAGGTTCTGCCGCTGAAAAGAATGGAGAGTCTTCTGCCACTGGCTACCTTCCTCCTCTAGGTTAGTCCTCAACTGATCGACTGCCTAAATCTGCTGGGCCTCGGCCGTCTGAGCCACCCGGGGATGACGTCCAGGTGCCAAAGTTGTACTATAAACAAGGATCTCCAAAGCCCTAGTAGTAAGGAAAAGCTCAAGGTTTTTTTAACATTTTATTTCAATTTCATTCCTAGAACACCCAAATCAAGTAAAACACAATCATGATGATGCATGTACCTTCCCTAGGGTCTCTACCCTGCAATCAATGTAGTCTCACTTTTTCATTCGGTAGGCTCAAAGTCCTTGCATCGGATCACGGTGGCCCTAAAATCCCATGTCCTAGCCAGTCTTCCCTGGCCTATGTCATGCACCAAGATTAACTAACATTGTCGCCCTACCATCCCACGCAATCCTCACTGTGCCTAACTCTAGACTCCATCCTATATCTCAACCATCATCCTATGATACCATTCTGTCATGACCCCCTCCCACCAAAGATGCCCCTCCTGAGCTGGAAATTGCGAAAGGGAGATAATGACCCCTGAGTCCTGCCTCGAGTAGGCCCCGGGGTAGCGACTAGCACCAAGGGTATGAGTTTTCACAAATATGGGAGGCATTACCCTTTTTATTATTTAGGATTGGGAAATAGGACAATTCAACCACCAAAAAGGAAAATAACAAGTGTATATAAATAAACCCCAACCAATCTCACATGCATGTTTAAACAATTTTATAACAAGGAACAAGTACATGAAAGCTCAAAGTATAATACCAAAAGAAAAAAAGAGTACAACAACTGCGAAAAATCCAACTGTCCGACTAGTAGGGTCCCGCTCGGCCCTGGTAGTCCTCCTGGAAACCTGAAAGAAAACGTAGGGTGAGCATACAAGTATACTTAGTAGGGATACCTAATGATCTCGTGCACAAGTGGGTAGACATCCTAATGTCCCGTGAGAACAACAGAAGAAACCTACCAAGAAATTATATCCACCCAACCTCACTAGCCACACTCACAAAAAACACAATCACAACAGGTAGTAGTAGTATAAGAACAAGAGTATTGTGTACCCCACACCATTTCCAAGTAGTTAGCTGCTCTTCCTAATGGCGAACGTCCTGAAGCTGCCACAATCTTCCTACCTGCACACACCTGGGCCTCACAAACCACACATCCCGCCCGCACACACCTGGGCCTCACAACCACGTATCCCACCCGCACACACCCGGGCATCACAACCATGTATCCCGCCCGCACACACCTGGGCCTCACAACCATGTATCCTGCCCGCACACACCTGGGCCTCATCTCGAAGATTCCTGGGAAACAGTAGAACCCCCTGAAGAGTCTTGGGCTAAATCCACCCCAATCGAAACCTACCAGAAGGGTCTTAGGTGTATGGTCGCCTCAAGACATCACATCCTAGGGGAGAAGGAGAAGGTATGAGCTAGTAACTAAGGGAAAAACACCCTCTCCTATGAAATGGGAGTGTAAGTCACTAAGTGCTCAACATGGGTGGGGTGCGATAAAACAAAAAAGATACAGATATATATATACCAAACACATAGCCCAACCTATAGCTTCTAAAAAGAAAAACTGAGCACATGCCTCGACACTGCTCGTACAAAGCATGCATACAACAAACTACCCCAATCCCAACCCCATTTAGGTTTTCACATTTTAGCAGATTTAGTTTATTAGTTCCTTAACTACTGGGAAACTATCCACAACCAACCACATCGAACGTTCCTAAAAAATATCCCTGCCATCCACAAATCAATTAAGGAAAACACAAGCAACACAACCAAGTCCTTCTAATCAACCAAACAACCCATTGATTATTAATCTCGTTCCATTACCATGACCCACCATTCATTAACTCTTCCACTATTTATTTATTATTCACAACCCATAGTCTGTTCACATTCAATCCCATCCCTGCAGCCCCGCTGCCAACTGCCATAACAACAACTGCACTGTACATCATTATCCCTTTAATACCATTTATCGCAGCCCCGATGCCCACCCGATCCACAACAACCCACAAAACAAGGTTCGTGCCACATAATCGCCCCTTTAACATCATTTACCAGAGCCCTACTTCCTGTTCTATTCATAACAACCCAGGATTCACCCCTCCCTTTCACACACCAGTAACCAAGCTAAAACCCACATGTTCATTATTCCATTTTGTTTAACCGGGGTGATCACACAAGGGTTCCAGATTTTAAACAGCCAAAATTACGTGATTAATCAATTTCAACATTCCACAAAGTTTCCATCCACAAAACGGTCTAGAAAGATATGGAAAAATTTAACTTCGCAAGAAAAGGCCCCCAACGACCATGATTTTTAGTAGGAATAAGCCTATTCAATTCACAACATATCAAAAGGATAAACAAAGATAAACATAACAACTTCCCCATACCGGTTCATTAACTAGTTATTATATTTATTTAATGGTTCAACTATTTCTCATGAAAACAAGAGGATACCCACCCCGCATGATGTAAAAATTAGAGAGACGAAGGTAAGATCCCTACCTCAATAGGTTCCGATCGCAACGCTCCCCCGGATCAACCTTAGAAGACGTCTGTCGGCATCCTCGGGTGGAAGTCAGAACAGAAAGGCTAAATTAAAGACAACGGATCCAAGCTCAGAAGTTCCGCCTTGTCTTTACGATCCCATGGCCACTGACGTATCGTAAATCAGAGCTTGGATGAAGAAGTTATAGAAGAAAGAGCCTTCGAGTCTCTTTGGAGAACTCTGCTTAGAGGAAAGGGGAGGAGATGGGTGAGTTGAAAAGGAGGAGGGGACCCCTCCTTTTATAGGCGAGACAAGAAAAAGTACCCGGAGTGTACTTTATGGTACACGGTGTGTACTCAGTTATTTTACATGGTCTCCACGCGGCTTCCAACAGGGCTCCGCAGCTGTTGACTGGTCAACAGACAGTTTGAGGGTAACGCATATGCGGGGAAGGACTACACGGCGTGTAGTTTGGACACATGGCATGTACTCATTTATTTCACACGGCTCCAACATGGCACATGGCTGTTGACTGGTCAACACACGGTAACGCGTACGTGGAGAGAGACTACACGGTGTGTAGTATTGGACACACGACGTGTACTCATTTATTACACATGGAAAGGACACGACCTTCAACACGGGGTACAGCCGACAAGGGGGTACAGGGCTGTACTCAAACTACAAGGTGTGTAGTTTCAAAATTCTGGAATGTATGGGAAAAGTCCATTTTACCCTCCAGAACACTTTGTGGCCTTTTCTTTTACAAAGGAATGGGACAGAGAGGTTCGGGCCATTACATTTGATAATATCAATGAAATAAAGATGTATGTATTTATAGTACACAAATATCATGAAATACATAGTTATTTGATGATAATAAAAGAATATTATTTAAAAAATTATGTGAGACTAAATCAGATGAACGATTAGGAAAAATCATTCTAATGATTTATATTCGTTAAATTATGAAATAATTATGTTGATATTTGGATAAGGACATATAAATAACAATAAAATGATATTTATATTGGAATAGTTGAAGAAATAGAAATTTCATACAACCCTTTAGAGGGATGATAGATAATGAAAATGAGTTTTAATGAGAGAGATATAAAGGATCATCCATTATAATATTTTTATCGTCATTGATGTTTTTAAATTATTTTTGTCACATGTGTCAATGATTTATCCCCCATATAGAATGATCATAACTCATAACACATTGATTAAATATTTTTTCAATAATTTTCTTAGATTAAATACATATCTCAAATTTTATTATACATCCACAATATCCCTTGAACCATGGGTGACAAGTGGTGTGTTATTGATGCTATTTTAAACCATTTTCTATCATTTTCCCTAAAACATTAATAGTTAAATCCACTAATGATCCATGGTTGTTCCCTTTACATTTATTCTATATTCTCCCCTATTCATATATATCAGCGATTAAATAGTAGTGGTTTTGGTTTGGTTTTTATTGATTTATTTATTGATGTTGTCGTTCTATAGGTTTTCCATGGATAACCTTAGGGATTTCATTATTATTTAATTCAATACATCTCATTCATGTATAATGACTATAAATGATCATGTTATGATATGAGATTAATGAATTGACATTTATTACACATGCCTAATTTATGGAAATAACATTCCATAATTTTCATTTGGTTGATGGATAAAATTAAAATAACAATTCTGATATATGGGATCAAATATATTATAGGGTAATATATGGAATGTGAACATGCATTATAAAAATTTCAGTTTATCAATTATGTGTTGATTCCTCCCATATAATAACATTTATATGGAAACATTTTTGTCAGTAGATATAGTGATTTAATTAATGTAAACTAATGGTTAGTTAAATGGGGGACTGAAATAGGGATATTAGAAATAAGGAATAAATATTTTTTTATTATAAAAATTGATAAACATATAAGGGGTGATTCTTAATTGATATTTTTTATATGGTTCAATATTTTTGTTATTATCATTTTAAGTCACAAATGTGTCTGATTGATATACTATAATATAATAATTTTATATGATATCATTGTAATATTCTCAAAATCATAGTGGTATAAATCCTTATTAATGTTAATGAATTAGTTGTGTTGCAATTTTAAAATGATGTTGTTTATTTTTTGTTGATAAATTCATATTTGATATGAAATAATAATTAACGATATATTTTTTATTGTGATTTTTTATATATTCAATCATTTTATGTGGTATTTGTGGTCTACCATACAATTTCAATATGGGTATCCATTGGTCAGTATTTATAATAGTGTTGATGTGGTTATGGTAGTTGGGGATTGGCTTGTTTTGAATAAATATAGTAATTTGCTTACAATAATGGTATTTTAATAGTGGATTTTTTGTAATTTATGTAATCAGGTGTTTGGTTGTTTTGGGTAGTGTAATAACATTATAAGGACATTAATAATTTGAATTATTGAATGAAATGACAATGGGGGATGAGATTGTAATTGATAACTAGTGGGATATTAGATTGTAAATTATTATGATCGAAGGAGACAGAACTGATGAAATGAAACGGGTAGAAGAAATGGAAATGTGAAAAATGAAAAAAATGAATTATGATGTTTACTTATTAAATAATAGACATTATATATGTTAAAAATAGAAATATAAAAAACCAGTGACTATAAATGGTAATCATTGAACTCTAATTATAGTATGATTAAATTAGAAGTTTTCATATATTATAGCTATCATATGTGAATATATAGCGATGGATTATTGTAAAGCGAAGGAATTCATTATTAAGATGTGTTAGATATGATGTTATTCATGTTTTGGGTATTAGTAGTATAAGTGTTGTGTGAAACCATAAGATGATGGTTTTTAGATATATGATATTCATTATAAATTTCTAGTATTTATTACAAACTACCTATAGCATACCAACCTTAAAATAAATGGTCATTACATTATTTTAGATGAATATTCATAAAATTTCAAATGTACATTCCTAAGGACAATAATAGTTAATTGTATTTGTAGACATGTAACACATTCTTCTAATTTGTTGGAAGATTTTCAACATCAACAGTAAATATCTTCCCATTTAGTACTCTGATTTAATACCATTATTCAGAACCTCGGGAATGGAATCATAAAATAGGGGTCATCTTAGATGCTCATTATGGGTAAAAAAATTGGGATAAGTAAGAATAACATGATCATAATTGAATTATAACATGGTCATCACAGTAGCAGATCATACCCTTGATTACAAATATCATAATCAAGAGTCTTGAAACAATTACTGATAGTTCATAAAACATGAATCATAAGATAATAAAGATCATTAGCTGAGAAATAATAACATAACAGTTAGAAGTGAAATTTTTGGTAGAAGAATAAAAACATAAAAAAATTCCATAACCTAAGGATAATTTCCAAAACATATCAGTGCACTTCATGGGGTATTCAACTTTTGGGTCGGACACACCACCATACCATATTGGATCCATTTCTTTATAGTAGATCAGGTTAATCCTTCTACCCATAGTGGATAGGGTTTCCCCTTATTAGCATAGTTGATTAGATTCTCCCTTATTCTAATAGTCGACAAGATTTACCTATATTCCAATAGTGGATTATGTTTCCCCAACATACCATAGTGAATCAGAACACAAACGCTTCCCATTTTTGATTTGGACACACCTGTTTCCCAATATAGATAATGCCCCATTAAATTATTTCCCATAATTTTATCATGTGATTTAAATCATTTCTCATTGTATTAGAGGGATACATAGGTACAACCTGTAGAATAATAAAATCACATGTACATGTTCCATAAGATAATAAATCATTCATCATATCTTATCCCATAAGTAAGGGACATGTTTCATAAACATCATATCATAACCATTGAAATGAATTTGTTATCATAAAAATGTCACCATATCATATCCATTGTGAAATCTACATGTTTCGTAATCATTTCATCAAATAATAACCCCAAAATAAATGGATTTCTAATTAATGTAGCCAATGTAAGGAAAAAATATTTTTCAAACAATGTGATAACAAAAACGTTAAACACATAGAGAAATAATGAGAATAATTTCCTTAGATCATATCCCCAATAAATCATAAATTGTATAATCGAATTTAATCTTAGATGGATATGTATTTTGGAGGATAAAATGGAATGTTTCTTAAGTAAACTAATTTTTCTCTAAAAATTACTTTTAAAGGGAAAAACGTTTTCAATAGTTTTTTCAAAACACCTTGAAAATTAAAAATAATATTTAAAATTAATTTAAATAAATTAATGTGGAAAATATAATTTATATTTTGAAATATTATTTCTAAAACATAAAAAAAATTTAAAACCATTTTCATAGAGTTAAAAATTGAAACTCATAAAAGAATTATTGAAATCATTTAAATCCTTTAATTTGAAGAAACACATTAGGAAACATATAAATTATGCTTTGAGAATTATTTAAAACCTTATTTAAACTGAAATCATAAGTAAAATTTTTGTTAAGAAAATAATCTTGAAAACATATAAATCACTATTCAAGTAATTAATGGTCGTGATGGCATAAATATATATATATATATATATATGTCGAAAATTCCTTCTACATTATATAAAATTTAGAAAAATGCCTCTATCAAAAAACATCATGAAGAATATTATATTAAACCATATTGTTAAAATGTAAAAAACATGGGTAATTTTTTTAATTCTCACAGTATAATATTAAAACATTTTTGAAAATAATTCTTTATCAAACATTATTTTGAAAGAACAAAAATTACAGAATGAGGAGAGGGATAAAGATAAATTTTCATAAAAACAATTTATTAATTATATTAAATACAGATTTATGGAAAATGGTACAATTACATTTATATATCATTAATAACTTTACGGGAAGAAAATTAATTTGTTTAATTGATATATTTATCCAAATTTTTTTCACTAGATTCATAATCATTAATAGTCTCAATAAACTATGATATTAGAGTAATAGACTCCAACCACATTGGTATCATTGAATCATAATGCCCATGAGATAATAAAAAATGGACATATAATATCATTAAAATAGTATTATTAATGATATAATATGTCAAATATCATTATATATGCCACATAAAATAATATAAGTGCCTATCACTGGATGTACCTCAAAGATGGAAATGTGAGAAAAATATAATTTTTATATTTGGTAACTTTTGAACCATAAGTACAACGAAATAGAGATAAAAAAATTTATATTTAAATACCAATAAAATTTATTTTAATAATATTGTAATTAATTAAAGTTAATTTTATACACATAATATAAAAATTTAGGTGCATAAACTGTCATGTATCTCAAAAAATAAAATTTGAGGCAAAATTATATTGTTGATTTGGTCCCATTGGAGCCATCCAAACAATGAATAAGAGATAATAGAATGGATATGTAAATGATCATAAATTTAATTAGAATAATAATATAATAATTTAATAGAATTATATATGTTATACAAAATATATGAGTAGTGAATAAAAAATAAGTCCTAGAAAAATAAATGGGAGATGAGAAAACCCATAACTAATGACTTGAATTTATTTGTAAACATTTAATCCTCTTGTATAATAAATATATGTTTATTATAAATCCACAATATGACCATATTATTATATCTCATACCATATGGTATTTTATTGTAACCCTATATTTCCATTTTATTAATAATTCTATGTTGGGGTTATGTTTCATGTAATATGTGCTAGATTTCTCATACATATTTTGAATTTTTTTTATTCATACTATTAAATAGATCAAGAATAACTTATTTAATTAATTTAAAATTTTATAAAAATATATTATATATTAATTATATAAATATTTATAATAATCTATAAAAATATGAAATGGAATACACCATTGATGGAGATGGTGGGACGTACATACCTAAGAATAGTTTTTCTATTTTCTTGTCTTATTGAATGAAAGGAAATAAATGAAATCTATATGTATATATATTTCCATTATAATATATTTATTATGTCAAATATATAATACTAAACTAATAAAATCATACTTATTACATTCCATGTAATGTTTGAATGAATCATATCTAATTGAGAATGTGATATTAATCACATCCACAAATGAAGTAACCATAATTCTAACAAATGAAAATCATGAATGTAGGAATTATATTAAAATTATAGAATATTAAAAAATTAAAATATATCATAAAAAAATAATTCTTACCAACCATTAATAGTGGAAATGTTAGAGCGAATGATATTGGTCGCCAGGCAGTAGACCAGCATAAACTTGAATAGAGATTTTGTATCCCATTTGATTCAAGTATCTGTGAGTGTAGGTAGAATCCATAATGTAAATAAATATCAGCATATTTAGGATAATTAGTATTTTATTTTTTAATTGAATAAAAACATTATTTAGTGTATAAGGAAAATAAAACAAAATATCTTATGGAAGGTTGTTACCACTTTGTTGTGTAACTCCCTTTGTTTTTCACTATAGTGAATCCTCGGTTGGATTTATGGACAAGGCAACTAGTATATGATGAATGCAGCGAATTTTGTTGATTACATGGGATGTGGGGGGATGATCGAGAAGGTATTTAAATGTGTAATGATTATGGGATGATACATGGGATTTTATAACTGGGGGGAGGACACATTTTATATTCTTGAAAACATTTCAGTTCTTTCTTGGTTTTACATTACCCCAAGGGTTCAAAATCCACCAGTATAGATTCTTATAGGATTAATTGTCTATCAATAGCCATAAATTTATTTTTAGACAAGCATAATGTCATTTTTTGAAGATTATTTTCCATTTTTAGTCATTAATTTAAGTCATTTTTAATTATTGTAATTAATTTAAATTACATTCAATAATAATTTTGGTAAAAAATGTTAAAAGTATGAGATAATATAAATTAATATGATTCTAAATTTGGGATCAGTTTTTCTAAATTATAATCATAAAAGTGGAGGAAAATAATTAAAATTAATCCCACTTATGGGATGAGAATATAGGTTTTTGAAATGAAAAATTTCAAAATATAGAAATGTTTTTATAGAAAAATTCAAATTGAAATTGGGTAAAATGAAACAAAATTTGATTAATTGATTTATTATTGATATTAATATAATTATAATCCAATATAAAATAAAATTTAACTATAAAAATAAATTATATGGAGAAGTATTTCTCAATTAACATACTGTGTTTTCTAACTACTCATAAAAAAATTGAAACATCAATGAAAAATACCAAAAATTGACAATAATGATTTGATATTCAGATTTTAAAAATGAGGTTTATTTTTTCAAATATAAAAATTAATCTTTTCAAAAATTATATTTAAAATGGGTTCTCATTTAAAATGTAGTAAAATTTTCTTTTTGAAAAATACATATTTTTTTTTCTTAAAAATTGGTTTTTTCATATCATACTTTTAAAAAATATAATGCATGAGTACTAAAAATATTTATTGAGTAAAATATAAAGAAATATTTTTAAAAAAATTTATCATTAGTGGTTTGTTAAATTTTTTTGAATTAAAATGGTTTTTAAGAGAGAAATTATTCTCTAAGTAGTGGAATTTAATTATTTTCCAATAGATGTTAATTTCATCCACAATTAATTAATAAAAAAGAAATAATTTTTATAATATTTTCAAAATTTAGTCATTCCTTTATGTAAAATCCATTTCAATGGATTAGAGGAAACTAAAATATTATTTTCATACAAATATTAATAATATATTTTAATTCGGTGAAAGAAGGCCTTGCTTATAACACAAGCAATCGAGGGAACTTGGCATAATTTGTAAAATAATTATTATTTTTACATTCCCAAAATGATAATAAAATCATTTTTCATAGTTTAATATTAATGTGGTATTTGATTAAATTATAACCAATCTAATTTCCTTCATATAAAAGAAGTTATATTCAGTGTTGAGTGGAATGAAAATAATAAAATGGGTAAAATATTTCAAAAATTAAATTTAACAAAATATCAGGTTGTTATATTCTCCCCACCCTTGAAATGAATTTCAGACTCAAAATTTGAATTGGTTATCATGTTTTTCATATATGATGGTACCTTTAATATAAAACCACAGTATTAAAAGAAATACTAAAAAATATTTGAGATAATGTTTCAAAAATATCAGTTACCTAGTGTAACACAAAAACGATTTTCCACATTGGATAATATAAGAGTAAAGTGATGTCACAGACATATAATAAAATAATAAATAATCATAGATATTTATGATGTTTTTTTAAAAATAATTTGGTGATCTAGACAATATTAACAATCAAAAAATAGTAAATTGTTGAAGCATTAAAGAGGTTACTAATATCAATGAAAATTATGAAACATGGACAACATAATGTTTCAAGACCATTTTCTAAATGTTGAATATTTTTTTACAAAAAATATATACTTTCATTAATTGATTCCATTCCATTAGAATAATCTCACTATTTGTTCATGTCTTAACATCTACCCACTTCACTGATTACTCTAAAAAAGAAGGTGAATTTGTAACTCATGAATCCCTAATAGATCATGAGATCCATAATAAGAAATCCCATATAAATTTTGATACCATAAATAGAAAGTGGTTATAATAGATTATCCCATACACATATATTCTCATATTATGTGATAATATCGTAATCTAAAAAACATTATATGGTCATTAACATAATATCTTCAAAAATAGATAACCATATAACCTTTATAAAAGATACAAATACAAAAAATTTGAATGAAGGTCACTAAATTTCATAAAACAAGCCCAATTTTGATCCCCAATATATCATAATGTATCTCTTGGTTTCCATTTACAAAACATGTGAATACCTTTATCATTTTTCCTCTTGAAACTTATTAATATACATAAATTACATATATCCATTATTGGAATCATGCTTTCACTATTGATCAAAAAATTATTTCAATAGATTCTGTAAATCTAAAAATTTTGTAATATCCATCCATGATAGCACAAAGATCTTTGTCACTAAATCTATTATCAGTTCCTAGATCATCAGTACTATCAAATTTATATATTTATCGCTTATATATATTTAACCCCACATCATTATCTTAAACTCGGGAATATATTTTGGGATAAATTCCCTTCATCACAATATCCTATTTCAATTAAATTTCTTTTTAATTCTTCATCACCATTCAATGTATCCTTTTAAATACACAATGGAAAAAATATTATGAAAATATGAATATATATCATTTTTATTATAACATAATATTTTAATTCCACAACATATACACATCAATAATCAAATAGTACTTATAAAACATTAATTAGGATTCATTATAATATTAAATAATACGCCTTTTCAATAATATGAAACTTGTATATTTTATTATGGTTCCTCAACATCAATTTAATCATTAGTAATAAATTTAATTTAAAAATAATAATGTTAAATCATCAAATATGATTCACAATTCATTCTCCATCTTTTTATATTCAGAAGTATAATCAATACTCTTGGACCATATTGATTCTCTTCATGAGATTTCCACAGTGGAATTTAATTTTCATGCTTCCAATACCATCGACATATGAAATGTTCACTATCCTCAATGTTCTTTCTAGTTCCCACCAATGACGAAAACAATAAATCATAATATGAGAAACACTAATCCTAATTAAAAACTACATAATCATGATCAAATACTTATATGATGCCTAAATCATGACATAGACATCTTTAATCCCTGACCCCTTGGGATTATCCTAGGTTATTCATAGTCATATGATATTTCAATCCTTCTTGGGTTTGTTAATTTCCAAAGTATATTCCAGGGGATTTTTAAAAAATGTGAATAGGAATAAACGTTGTAATGCACCATTTCTTGATATATTCTTGATCAATATGGTGTTTTTGGAGTTATTACAACAATATAAGTCTTCTCTAGAGCCACATAAACCTATTGTAATGGGAAAAATATGTATCTCTTGGAGACCAATCAATATATACATTACCTAAATTCAAAGACATATTCCAAAATATTAACTCATCTATATACTTATCCTTTAATACATACCTATTAAAATACATTGAAATATAGCTTGGTATCTCACTAAAAAGGTGTCATCCTAGTATCCAATGGATGACTAAAACATTCCATTGATACCTACTATATAGACCTTGTATTAAAACACATGAATAGTACATATTTTAAGATAAATATTTATCACATTTGAGAAGTACATTCCCAAGGACAATAATAGATTAGTATCTTTAGAAGAATTTAAAATATTCTTCTAATTTAATGAAATTTCTTTAATATCTCCCATAATTATCTTCCCCATTGGTACTCTTACATTATTCCATTCTTCATTACATTTGAAAAGGAATCATGAAAAAGGGTTGACATCAGATGCTCGATCATGGTAAGTAAGGGAGATAGGTAAGCATAAAAAGAGTATTAGGGAATTAGAACATGATCATAATATTAGAAGATCACACTTTCCATATCAAAGATCATAATCAGCATTCTTGTAAAAACTATTTGTACATCATATGACGTGAATCGTAAAGAAATCAAGATAATAATCGATGAATTCATAACATAAGAGTAAGAAATTGAATTTTTCATAAAAAGAAAAATCATTTTATATAATTTACTAATCCAAGGATCATTTCCGAAACATATCTGTGCACTTCATGGTGGATGCACCTACTGGGAGGTACACACCAACAACACAATTCTAAGACTTTTCATTATAGTGGATCAGGTTATACCTTCTTCCCATAATTGACAGGGTTTCCACTTATTCCCATAGAGGATCGGTTTTTCCCTTTTTCCCATAGTAGATCAGTTTCCCCATCATCACATAGTGTATCATGATTCCCGATATTCCCATGGTGGATTAGGATACACTTTTTTACCATATTGTATCAAGACGCACCTATTTCACATTAAGGATCATTCCCATTTAATTATTTCCCATAATTATCTGATGAGATATAAATCATTACCAAATTCATTGGAGGGATATATAGGTACCACCCATTAGGTAATTAAATAAAACTTAATTATTCCACATGATAATAAAACAATCATCTTTTATTGACAAATAAAAAGAGATGGGTTATATAAACATAATATCATAACTCATGAAATAAAATCGGCTAAATGAAAATGTCATCATATAATAATATATGGATTATATAATGGTTTCATAATAATTTCATCAATGGACGACCCATGAAAATAATTGGAAGATACCCTAGTTTCTAAAAAAACATGACCACATAAACAAAAACTCTTCAGAAAAATAATGAGAATGACGTCCATAGATAATATCCCAAGTACATAATATAATATATCATATGATTTAATATTTTATGGATATGAATTTTGAAATATAACATAGAATATTTATATAAAAAAATAACATATATTTGAGAATAACTTTTTAAGGGGAAAAATTATTCAAAATACTTTTCTTTGAAAAAATCATTTATTAATTATAAAATAAGATATCAGTTGATTTAATAATATTCATGAAAAAAATATCATTTGACTATAAAATATATCATTTAGAAACATACAATTTTTTGAAAGATATGTTCTTTAAAAACATCTCTGAAACATATAATATAATTTTTGAAATCACTGAATTCCGTTTCATTGAAAATAACCTTTTGAAAATATATATTTAATATTTAGAAAATAATTTAAAAAAATTAATCTTCAGACATTTTTTATATCCATTTTCATTGATAGTTACATGGGAATCATATAAATAATGATTTAACAAAATGCTGATCATAACGGAACATAATTACCACATGTCGAACATTCATTATGCATCGTAAATAGTTTAGAAATGATCCTCACTCAAAAAATGAATAAAAAATCATAGAAAAATAAATTTTTAAAAAAATTAATCATGTGAAAATTTTCCTTTTAGATATATTATGATAACAATAAAAACAATTTTTCAAAAATTTCATTAGAAAAAATGGTTTTTAATGTAAATATATTTCTGACTAAAGAGTGAGATAACATTAGTTTTTCATAAAATGATTTCCAAATATTTTCACGTACTAAAGAGTGTAAAAATTGTACGATTACATGGAAATACTAGGTTAGAAAGTATTAGAATAAAAATAAAAATATTTATTGATAGATGGAGCATATTATTCATTTAATGGAAGCAAAATTGAAAAGAATACTAAAAAATGATGACTATGTAGTAATATACTCTTACAACATTGGTAACATTGAATCACAATATACAGGAGATAATAACATTACATAAATATTATATAATCAATAAAATTGTACTATTAAGGATATAAATTATCCATTTTCATTATATTCTCCTCATATAAAAATTTTGGTACATAACATAACACGTATCTCATAGAAGGAATGTTGAGATAAAATTACTTTTCTGATTTGGTATCTTTCAAAACATACACCCCATGAAAATATTACCATACAATGGTTATGTAAATAACCATAAATTTATTTATAAAAATAATATAATACATTCATGTGTATTATATCCACCTTATTGAAAAATATAGGTTCACAATACACCATGTATCTCATAGAATGAAATTTGACACAAAATTATTAACAGATTTGGTAAATTATAATCCATACACAACATGAAAAAGATATCATGAAAGGGGTATCTATATACCCAAATATTTATGTATAATATTAATATAATATATTCTTGGGAATTATATACACAACATAAAATAAATTATTAACGAATTAGGTAAAAGTTTCGCAGAAATAAATGTGAGATATGAAAACGATAACATTAAGTATTGATGTTCATTGTACACAAACAAAACCCAAGTATAATAAATGTAATTGTATTATAAATCTATAATAGAATAACTTTCTTTTTTATAATGCCTTATATTATTTTATTATGACTTTATATTACCCATTATTAACAATTCTATGTAAATGTTTTGTTTTGGGTTATATCTGATTTGTTTTTCAAATATATTTTTAATTAATATTTATGATACTCATAATTAGAACATGATTTATTTATTTAAATAATTTTATACTTGATATAAATATAATATATATATATAGTATTCAAATTTTTTTTCATATTTTATTAAAATATGAATGGAATGTAGTTTTCATTGAGATAGTAGGTCGTACGTACGCATGAACGTTGTTTCAATTTTCTAATAATATTAAAAGAATTGAATTAAATAATATATATATATATAATAAATAATTTTTTATTATTATTTAATATATATGATATAAATTTACTAAAACTATCAATAATAACTTCTATATAACGTGTGAATGAACTACATCGCTTTTTTGAGGTAGTGGTCTGAACGTCAACAAACAAAGTTATCATACATCCACAAAATTAAAATCATGAAGGTATGTGTTATATAAAATTTATATAAGAAAAAATAAATCATAAATATATTATATATCATATGAAAACAAAAATTACATCATCATTCCAAACCATTAAATGTAGTAATGGAAGAAAGGACGATATAAGTTCACATGGCGGTAGTCTTCCGAACACAAAAAGGATTATTATCTGCCCCTTTTGAAATATGTGTGTGGGTGTGAATGTAGAAAACAAAATATAAACATATATATATATATACATAGTATAATTATGTGATTATTTATTCATGTAAGATAAATATATTAGGTGTTATAGAATGAAATTAAAACAAAATAGCTTGTTAATGGATCTTACCAATTCTTTGGGTAACTCCTTTTAGATTGAACCAAAGGAAATCCATGTTTGGTTTTATATCAAAATTGATGAATCTAGGATAAAGGAATTATAGTGTAGAACCTATTAGGGTATGTTTTGGATGATACAAAATCGATTGAGTGGTGTGAAATGAGGGCGAGCTGAGGATGCCGTTTATAAGTGGGGGACATTACACATTGGGTATTATTGGATATATTTGAGTGCTAATCACGTTATACATGTCCCCAAGGGTTAAAAAAAGTCTATTTAAGAATAATAGATGATTAATGGTCTATATATGGACTGAAAATTGTTTTTTGGAAACTATACATTCATGTTTATACCTTATTTCTCAAGATTAATCATTAATTAATCTTCTTCTTCTTTATTCACTCTAATTAATAATATTGACATTCTCTTATAGTTTTTTTTCTAAAAAATATTTTTACATATTAAAAATAATAATTTTTTATTCAAAATATAGAACCCACTTTTTTATATTATAATCATATATTTGGATGAAATTATTTTAATATTAATCCCACATACAATATTAGATGATGAGTTTTCAAATTGAAATTTTTCAATTGTATGAAATGTTTTTACATTGAATTTAAATGATAAATTGACTCTAATGACCTAAATTTAATAAATTAATGTATAATTTACCTAAATATAATTTTAAATTAATTATTAATATTTTATAAATATTAAAAAAAAATTATTATTAATAATTATAAAATTGAAATGTTGTGTTTCTTAACTATTTCTTAAAAATTGAAACATCACTGAAAATAACACCAATAAAAGAAAAGTAAATTATGTTATTCCTATTTCAAAAATAAGGATTATTTTTTAAAAGAAAAATTTTATAATTTGAAAAAAATATTTAAAATGGGTTCCCTATTAAAAGGCAGTAAAATTACATTTTAGTAAAATAAACATTTTTAGTAATAAAATTATATTTATTCATTTCTTATACCTATAAAATATATTTTATGAATATAAAAAATATAGATTTACTATATAATAAAAAAATTATTTAATAATTACCTAAAATGTGGTTTCTTAAATTTTTTGAAACTATGTAGTGTTTGATCATAGAGAAATAGTATTTTTTATAAAAGTAATTTCAGTGATTTCCAATGGTTCTTACACTCATTTCTAAATAATTGATAAAAATGGATTCCATTTTTACTTTTGTAAAGAATTTTTTCTAAATTTATTAAATATTATTTTTATACTCTGTTGCTCTGTCTACATGGAGAGAGTAAAAATATTTTCAAAATAATATTAATAGTATATTTTAGTTCAGTAAAACATGGAATTGCATGTAACAAAATAAATTTATGGAACATGGAATTGTGTGTAACATAATCCTAACCTAGGGTTACATTTAATGAATATATTCATATAATTTTTTTGTATCATATTATTAACATGGTCTTTCATTAATAGAAAACAAAAAAAATTCATTCATTTAACCCGAGCTATATTCATTGTTGTGTGAAATAAAAAAAATCATAATTTTTAAATTAATTCTTAATAAATATTTCGAAAACTCTCAATGTGTTACACTAATACCCGAGTTACAAATGGTTACAAACCCCCGAAAAGTTTTTTTTTAATATTTCATCTACATTATAGATGTAATTTATAAAATGTTCCCCCCTTTTTGAAAATCTGACTTCAGAGATATTTGTTTTATAATAACTCAATATAGGTGTTTACAAATAATCTACAATGTAATGGTAATATTTTATATTTAATATGGAAAATTTATATAGTTTTTTATGTCTCAGGAAAGGTATATATGAATTGGATATTGTTAGCATCAATTTCATTATTAGTGTTTGTGTTAGATGTTTTTCAAAAAATTATCTATTCTAGAATTACTACCAACACATAAAGGGGTTGGTGTATTTGTTTCTAAAAACAATATTAGAGAAATATAAATGATTTTTTCCATAAGTGGGGCTGTCCAAAAATTAGTTATGTAAGAAGAATATTTTGGTCTACATACTATTATAAATATGGTCCATACATTTTTCTTGATGATAAGATTAATATGGTTTGGAATTGTTTCAAAATTATATATCAGGAATGATTTGGATGTAAATTATGAGTTGTGATGTTTTTTTGTAAGGTTTAAACATAAATTTGTAAAGTTATAGGAAAAATATATGTTAAATCAGTATAATTATTACCCCATGGCGGTATTACTAGATAAATAAAAAACAGTTGTAGTTCCTTGCATACTCTAGGATCATCAATTTCATACATTAAGTGAATTATTTTCCTATAAAATGGGTTTCCAAGATCTAGAAGTTATGTATAAATGTTCTTCAATATGAATGATTTTATTAATTTATATAGGAATGTAAATTTTATATTTGAAAACATGAAACATCATATATAAAAAACTATATTGATATATAAATGTAAAAGGATTGATTTTAGAAAAGTCGAAGAAAAAACATCGAATATAGAAGAGTATCTTTAGATGTATTGTGAACTTGATGTAAAGTAATGAATATACGTATATAATAATTATCCTATGTGAGGTTATATATTATATTATGACTCTAAAAAACATATTCTAGATGATTAAAAATTATAAATTCAGAGAAAATCTTGTATACATAAGAGATATTTACTAAAAAATGTAAAGGTAACCAGTATTACATTCATGAAAATAGAAAAATGTGGAATATTAATTTTAATATGTAATGGTTATCAGCCTTGTAGATAAATATAATTTTTATAAGAGTAACTAGATAGATAAGCTAATACAAAATTGTTATTTTCAATCATAAAATATGACAGAAAAAATCATAAACCAAATTTTATAGTATATATTAAATCATATGATATGATTGATTTAGAGTCTAGTCATGGATGAAAGAAAGTAGTGGTAGTGGTTTTATTTTCTTTAATAGGAATATGAAGATTTCAATTCTTCTAACCATATGCATGCATCCATTGAAATGATGATTGTCTACCACAATAGTTTTGGAGTTCAAGGATATTTGGAGTATCATGCCACTATATTTGGAGGGGTTAAATATATTACACTACATCGATATAATGTATATATTTATTTATAAATAATCATTACATGATGAAGTATATAATATAATGATATACTAATTTATTGACTCATTCACTATTTTTATTGGGAATACATTGTGTAATTTTTGGGGAGTTGATTCTACCCAATGGGAATTCCTTACCCAATAGTTTTTAAAAAAATATATATGTTTTTCTGGGAGAGATATGCTTCTCATATAAAAAATAGTATGTTGGATAAAATATTAACTAGATGTTGAAAACATTAACATATAATTCTAGGTGAAAGTAGAAAATTTGAGGGTAGTATGTAAAAGGAGGTTAAAATTAATTAGAATAATAATACAAGATTTAATCACATTTAAGATATTTAAAGTGTTTAACCTTAATGTATCAATGATGAATCATGGAATGTTAATTCTATTTCTATGGTGTTGATCACATTCAATCAGTGAATAAAAAACATGGAGATTAGTAAGCGCAATCAACACTAGTTATATCAATAATAATGAAGATTCTATTTGTTTGTCTTTAATTCTACAGTGTTTTCTATTTTGTAGAGTTGAGAGAATGAGATTTATGAGGGGTGATACCAGAAGGAGTTATTTAAAAATAAAATAACCATTAGATGTGTATTTCACTAGTCATTGAGTTCCCTAGTTGAAATACACTAAGAAGTAATGATTTTTGTGTATTCTAGTAAATTGAATATTCTCAGAAAATTTTCATTGGATTGCCCTAATTATGTGAACTATGAAAAAAAATTTGCCTTGATTGACTGATTTATTAACATCTAATAAGATAAAAAAAAATTCTGTGTGTGATAAATAATTATTATAAAAATATTTTTAGGTTTATGTTATGATAAATGACCCTAAAATCATAATTATGATAAAATAATAAGTTAAATCCTATTGAAAGTTATTCAAATATCATTATCTGTGGTCTGAGTTTGGGAAATTAGTGATGAAGTTGGAATATCTTTTATACCATTATTCACCACTACATTGTGTATCTCTCACTAAATAACCTTTTAAAACCAATATGTGTTATCAAAGCACCATATCCTTTTGTGGATTTGTTTATCATTAATCTAAGATGTTGTCATTAAGAGTTTTTTCCTTTTTTATAAATATAATGTCTTGATGATATGGATAAAAGTTTTAATTATCCTCTTATTAAGGGTATTAACATTTTTTGCATGAAAATAATTGAGATTTCTTGGTTTTTTAGTCTTATAGTTAAATGATTAAGGGATATTTCCAATTAAATGATGATATACAAAAACTCAACGAACATGTTCATTAGGGAAAAACATTGAATGTTTTGCATAGTGGTATCACTTTAGTAATTCATGAAAAATGTTAATTGTTCTAGTGCTGATGATAATTTGGTTTTATTTGTAATGATATATGAAAAAACAAATATCTAAAAAAAAATTTAAATATGACCATAATAGATGAATATAAATTAGTTATTGATAATAAAGAACAAGAATATTATGTGAAAATAAAATAATTTTAGTAGACAAAAAGAAGATAAACCAGAAGAAGAGTCCTAAAAATAATAACACACAAACTAATATTTTTTATGTTGATTTTAGTGTTGAATATATTTCTACCACTATTTTATATTTTTCATTATAATATTGAAATTTAGGCTCTATTAGTAAAAATTATATAGATTTCGATTCAATTGAAGAAGTAGGAATGAAATTTTATAATAAGTATGATGAATGTTTATACCATAACTAAGATGAGATCCAATGCATATATGATAAAGTGGATCATTTATATATAATGAATTTAGTAAATAAAAAAATAAAGTAATTTTTTTTAATAAGGGATAAATATATTAGATAGGTAATTAAATAGAGACATCTTGAAAATGGGTTAAAATATAAAGGACTAAAGCTAATTTCTTAATGAACATAAGAATTAATTTTCTTATAAATATTCGAAATAAAAAGTGTTGAAAGAAAGAATTACAACTCTAAAACTGTAGAGTTAAGATAAATTAGAAATAAAATAAGGATAAGGTATGAAAGATATTGTATCCCATTTTATGAATAATGTTGATAATATTAGGGAACTAAATCCAAATATTAGATCCTAAAATGGAAAATATAAGATGTAGAATCCCTTTATAGTAACTTCAAGAAGTGGAGTCCATAATTTTTTTATCTAGATTCATCGATTAAGTGTAATATTATTACTAAAAATGGAAGTTATAACCATTATAATTAGTTATGTATAATATTATAATATGGTAGAAGTATAGGGACCACCATGTATGGGTATCTAACAGGTAAATTTCTAACTGGTAGAACTAAATCTAACACAACAACATGTCAACAAATACATTATTACTTGTGAATTAACATTTCAACGAGATTTATAATTAGTATTAACCAAAGTTATATGAGTATAAATTTCTATAAAATATTAAATGAATGATTATTAATTAATTATTCTATAAATTCGATGATTGGAAATAAAGGTTTTGATGAAATAAAAATTTTATTCCAGAAAATAAATTAACTACACTACTGTAAATAAATGTCTAATAATAAATATGGTTTCCCCAAGCACTGAAAATAGTATATTTAAATATTTCCAATTTGAGAAATGATGGAAATTATTGAGTGAAAATAATTATTCTATTCTGAATTAGGGAATTATTTTAATTATTTTAAATAATGAACATACCAAGTTAATCATGTCTCAGTTGAACCACATGAAATTGTTAGAAGCATGTTTGAAATAGTATCTTTGTTTAACGTGTACAATGAAATTCCCTAACAAGAGTAAATTATATTTTCCCCTCTATTTATGTATTCAAACTCTATAACTATTGTAAAATTGTATCAGGTTTTTGGGGATATTTTTCCTCTTGCGAGGTTTCATAAAAAATATCCCAATGATATTATAAAATGACCCAAATATCCAATTGATGATTGGTTTATTATATGTGATATATTAATTAATATATATTCTTAATTATAATTTTGAAATATGAAGTATTATTAGAATAAAAATTTGTATCACAATTTGTAATAAGTGCCAATTGAGTTGTTAGTGTCAATGTCACATATTCTTCATTATTATCATAACAAAAGTATGGAATATGATACCTTGATGGAGAAGTAAAAAAATTGATTTTTTTATTTTTATCTAACATATAATATCATCTTATTAACTTCAATATAAAAAATCTAATAGGTAAGGATGATTAGGATCAAGAATAATAAATCTATATCAATTTATGAAGTTGATAAAATAAGGAATTTTTTTGATATAATGATCCAAATGGATCTACCCCTATTAGTCATGTAATTAAACCCATATTGGATAATGAAATATAGTTCTCAATTTGGTTCCTAGTGTAAAATTTTTAAGATTTTTTTTGAAGAATTACACTTGTTGTGATTCCTTTTTTATTCATTAATAGTTTCGCGATTGTGAAACTGACATCACATGGGTAGTTCATTAGTATAGTAATAGTATTTTGACTAATTGAAACATATTAACGTTGCTGAGTGAAATAATAATTTATAATGTTCTTAGATTAATACATATTCCACTATATAATGTTCCAATATAGAATGAAATGATGGTTTTTATGGATCATTTCTTGGTTGATATATCATTCAATAAAAATTACTAAGAGTGAAAACATAGTTGACTAAGATTCCTATTAATGTATATAATATATAAATTTTTACTAACACATTATTATATATTTAATATTTTGATGAAATTATTTGAGTCATGATGTGTTATGAAATGTGGGTTCTCTGACTCTCATATGTTAAATTAAAGAATATGTATATATAGGGGATCAAATATTTAATATAAATATCATTATTCCAAAATAAATGTGAACACATAAATGTAATAATTGATATCATATGGTATTATTAGAATATTTATAAGTAGTTTCTTGTTTTTCTCAAAGAACATTGTAAATGTAATCAAAATATCGAAGTATATGTTATTGGATATCAATAAGATATTGATAGACAGATAATAAAATTAAATGTTACAAACATTTATCCCAGATTAATTTAATTTTCAATGAGTCTATATTTTTCATTCATATGGTAATTTTTTCATCATATGTGATGTCAAAGGGGGATTATGATCATAATGAATTAATTAACCTTTATATTTCATAACGGGGGAGTATGAAGCATCATAACTATCTTATGTAGTGGAGTTATTTATTAATGATAGTGTTTATAAAAAATATCAAGGGTAAGTCTATTAGAATAGAATTGAAATTTTATATTAATTTAGTATATTTTGTTGAAAATGTATATGTGCTTCATTTACTATGAACACTTTTTTGTGTTGGAGTGGGGGTTGGGTTTCTAAGAAACAATTAAATAAAATTTGAATGAATTTCATTGACTTTAGCTGTTATATATGTCATTGTGGATGGTGAATCTGATTTTATATAACAAATTGTATGGAAAATATATTGAAATTTGTTTAACTGATATTCTAGAATATGAGTAGGTAAAGGTATATAAGATATTTTGGAAGATGATTTATAGATGTTCCAAATGTAAATTAGAAGTCCATATGTTTTTTGGGAGGGATGAAATATTTTCTTGATGTTTTAAGATGAATTTCCTATGTGATATATTTTCCCATATCATGAGATGAGTTCTAAGTGAAATATCAATTATTATAGTTCACTATATATATAAATCTTATCGACTAGATGCATAAAGATGATTTTTTAATATATTTGGGACACCATTTTTTTAAAAGTTATATTCAGAACATTTCCCAGAATATCGAGTGAAAACGTGATGTTTTTTCTATACATTAAAAAAGAGATAACGTGAACACTGTTATGAAAATTTAAACCTATTGATATATATATAGGTAAAAGATAATAGAATATATAATTCATAGAACACAACTTATATACATTTTGTAACTTTTGGAAGAGGTATCATAATTTGATGAATGTGTGTATCTCTCAGAACACATAATATCCTCTTTAACACCCATAATATATATATATATATATATATATGTAATTATATATTTTATTACACATTTCGACAAGGTGAAAGTTTATTTTCAGGAACACAGATTATTGGAAATCTGTTCTTATGTATGCTTGGATGGGAGTAGTGACATTGATGGGTGTCCTTCTGGTAAGACCTCTATGTTGTGTTAGAGTGATGAAAATTAAAAATTAAACAACATGTGTTGTCCTGGGGAGACTTTCATTAGTATAATTAGTGTCCATAGTAAGTAATACCATGTGGTGTGGTGGGAGAGAAACAATGTTATTATTGTATACCCATGGCTTTATGTGACTGGGTTTAGAGAACAGGGAATGTTGGGTCATGAAAAATGGTAATCGAGCTAATAAGGAATTGTATATGTAGTGGAACTATTGAGGGTTAGTGTGCTGTGTCCAAAATGAGGCATTTAGGAATTAAATTGGTGAAGAGTGTAACAACCTGAGAAATTTGATACTTAAATGCAAGATTTTACGACCCTTGATAAGAAAGTCAACCTTTCTTTTCCTGAGACTACATGATTATAACTCCAAAAATTAATACTATGTTTCCTAGAGTAGTGATCATAAATGAATACCTTATGAGATGTTCTCTAGGGTGAATGTGAGTGTGGAAAAAGCACAATTAAATAACAATTTTATCCTTTGGTTATAACCATTACTTTGAAAAGTGACACTAGTGAGCAATATAATGTGGTGTATTGGGAAGGAATCCAAGGTATTAGAGGAGACCCAAGGGGTTACATAACTATTTATTAGATATTTTCGAAGATTTTGGTTGACAGTGCATGCATCGTTGATGGAGATGCATTGTTTTTGACCCCGTCTTCCAGCTTTCTAATGGCATGAGAAATTCCTCACTTGTTCAGTGATGTCTTATCCTTGATCAAAATGGGATGATGGGGAGTATGTTTCTCCTTTTATGTATTCATCTATAGAACATGCTGCCTATTCTAGGACTCCCTCATATATTTGATTCATTAAGAGTGAATCTCTATCCCAGTGAAATATTTTTTTGGATGTTGGTTAATTCCATTGATTTTGTGTTGACGTTCCAAGGTGTCTCGGCTTGGCTAAAAGCTTTGGTCAGAGTTGATGGTAACAACAGGCTAGTCAGGGAATCTCTAGTTACTAGGACATTGGAGAGCCTATATTCATTCTCATAAGAGGAATTATCTAGGTAATATAAACCCATGTAATCCTACATCGATCACAAGGTATCTTAAACTAGTGGCATGTGTTTGATGTTTTCATCACCATCCCAAGTTTATCAGAGGGTATATCTTCAGTTTTACGTCTAGAAAAGATAGATAAAATTGATCAGAAATCCAGTGATAGTGGATCAGATGGGTACCTCCCATTGAGGGAGAACCTTTATGGTTTATCAGATAAGGGGATCAAAATCTCAAATGACAACTGACCCTGGATTGCGTGTCCCAAAAAGTTATGGACATAATCTTTTAAAGGTGACCACAATACCACAAATGGTTGATTGGGGAAGGATGGGACCTGTAAAGTGGGGAACCAAGGATTACCATTGGATGGGACTAATACTCAATGGGGCAACCTACGTACCCTTATAATAAGAAATAGATCACAACCCATGTAGTTTGAAGGGATTATTTGGTTCTTACACATCATTAGCTTCATAGGTGATTCAAAAAAGCGTCAATGGGATAGATGACCATGCCATGATAAGGGAAATGTGATAGATTTTACGGATATGTCTTATGAATAGTTATATTCCTATATATATTTTGTTATTTCATCAGGATGTGGTGATTCAGAAAAATTAGGGTCAATATGGAGGAAGTGTTGAGTGGTGAGTAAGAGTTGGAGATAGAATCGATGGGAAAATGATGATGTTCATATTAAACTTTAGGAAGATTTACTACGTATCCACATGGTATGGAATCAAATTCCATGTTGTCCTGGAGTGGGATAAAGAGTCCCACAAGGTGGAATCCCATGAAATGTATTCCTGTATTGGGCCCCGAAGGATGTTGATCCTCTTGGTTGGGAAATGATCTTCCTGAAACAAAAGGTCTCAAGGGAGGTACCAGGATGGGAAATGCATTGAGGGAATTAGCCTCATGGAGGCATCCTGGATACTCTATTTAGAAGATAGTGATCAATGACTATGTAGTTCATCATGGGGTATATAATTTGGTGTACAGAAAGGATTGTGACCTAGAGACAAGTTAGGGATTATGCATGGTTAACAGTGTATTGCCAAAGGTACAATCTATTTTGGTGGAGTTTGGTGATGTGCGTGACATATTCATTGTCATAAGCCCATGAAAATAAAATATAAAGTTGGGGAGTACAAAATGGTAAAGAAACCATCAACATGTTGGGGATTACAAATGGTTAGTGGTCCATATGGATGGATCAAGACACCTTAGGGAGGAATACTCGGGAGATGTGTCCCAAAAAAGGATGATGTAACATCAAGAGGGTATATCTCTTGAAAATAAGACCGATGTTTACCATTGATCAGGATTGAACCATAGAGGCACATCCCACATATCCGAAAGTGATAAAAACCTGCATATTATAGTTTGGGGATGCATTTTAATATCAAGAAATATGAAGGTGAACCAAAGTTCATTAGATAAGAATGATAGATGAAGGGGACTGAGTGGATTGATCCTCATAGAGGCTGCCTAAATACCCTTCTTAGAAGTCATGGATCAATGTCTACAAATATCAAGCAGTGGGGCAAGTGGCTTAGGCATATTTAGCAGACCATAGTCAAGTTGGGGCTTCACATGGAAAGCGATCCATGAAAAGGATGTGGATGAGTGTCAAGATCCAACTGAGACGTAGTTTCCCATGGAGAATTAGGATAGATGATTAACGATTATTGATGGATTAGGACAATATATAGTGGTGGATACAGGTGGATTCGTCCCATAATGGTAATATGCCACATAATGAGGGTACAAACCTTAGAGGGAGCACCATAGTTTACCATCGATTGATCATAACACCCTATGAGAAATGGCCCAGGGTGGTGTTTCCCATAAAGAAAATATTTCATACTATGAAAGATGATCTAGACACCTATGTAAGTGGATTGGAGAGTGTACACCCCTAGGAGGGGGAAACAATGTTTACCATTGGTCAGGACTGAACCTCAAGGAGACATCCTACAAAACCCTGTGTAGAAGACATGGATCAAATTGTATGTAGTTTGGAACGAACTGGGAATTACACATATGAGAGTCCCAAATACCTCAATACAGAGATAAATTCAATACCATTATTTTGGACGAATCCCTTCAAAACCATTCTTGCACTATAGCATTTCTATCAACTTCCATGTTACATATTTATCTTGTACACAAAATTGTTCATGAATTACTCCTTTCAATCTTGTAATTAAACCAAATCAAATATACAGTTATTGTGAAAGGATTAAATCTTCTCTTGTATAGCCTTCTTCCATTACAAATTATATTGGCTTCTAATTACATCATCATAAATTTTTGACTGTCCCTCGTCTGTGAGCATCACATACATCTGTGGTCATTAACTAAGACTCAGTTGTCATCCTCTAGTATATCTCCTTAACTAACCTTTGGGGGAATCTTTCCTAGAATATCATATAATAGAGACATATTAAAATATGGAGATATATTTGAATATGAATACAAACTAACTAGTATAGATGTAACATATGTGTCTCATATCTCTCAAACAATAGCTATTACTAATGGTTCAGAGGCTGTATCCATATTTACAAGAATTTTGTCAAACTATAACATCTTTGCATTTTATGTCTTCTCACACTCATCAATTGTCTGATAATCAGGAAACCCAACATATCTTCTTTGAATGATCCTAATATTTATAGGATCCTAGAGTCGGTATCCAATCTCCCCATGAGAGTATCCCAAAAATATAAACATCTTTCCTTTTCAATTCAACTTGTCCCACTCATCAATCCGAATGAGAACAAATCTTCAGCATCCAAAAACTCTCTCATGTGTTTTTATGAAATGTCTTTAGCTGTTCAAACCCTTTTTGGAATGTAATAGTTCAGTGGAACAAATAGAGAAATGTTGATAAAATCAAATATGGTCCTCATTTACCCCCTATAATAGGTGTTTGGTTTCTTTTTATTTGATAGGATTCATCTAACTCTCTCAAAAGATGTTTTGTTCATACTCTGAACAACACTGTTATATTGAGGTGTCTCCAGTGTTGATTTTTCTAGCCTAAGGAAAAAACACTTTCATTATAAATCAAATGAGCCACAGTACTCTCCTCTATATTATGCTCACACACACATTATTCATCTACCTATTCATAAATCCACCTTCACATTAAACTACTGGAAGATATTATCAACATGATCTCTAGTTTCCAAATCAAAGGACAAAAATTTTATAGAATGATCACTTATGAAGGTAAAAAAATAAATATCACCTCCCATCGACATAGTACCCATCATGAAGAAATCAGTATGAATAAAATATAATAAATTTATTTTCTACATGGTATATAACTATGAAATCATGCATTATTGTTTTCCCATGATGTAATCCACAAATGTATCCAAATTAATACCTCTTAATCTTGGTAGGAGATCCTTCCTATAGAGAATTCCAATTCCACTCTTTTTCATGTGACCAAGACACCTATGAGGATATTCTATCGGAATAAATATTATAGCTACATTGAATTTTCCTCCAGACATTCTAGCATCTATGAGATAAAGAGAAGTATCATTCTTTCCTTTAGTAATTACCATGTTAAATTTGGTTACATTACATTTCACATCATTAATGAACAATCATATCGATCATTGTCAAGTATTCTAGTAGATATTATATTGAGACGAATATCAAGATCCTACCTCACATCCTTAAACCTCAACATTCTTCTAATATTAGTCTATAGAAAAATATTACCAATACCAATAATTTTTTATGCTCCTTAATTTCTTATATTCAGACATATAAAACTCCCTAAACTGTAATATGATAAGTAATCTCTTCTAGTAGTGACAATATATTTGGTATCAGAATCAATCAACCATCTTGAGTCATGGATTATATGACTAACTTGATTATCTTCCTGAACAATAATAATACATTCATCGACAAATTCAACATCATTATTTTGGGTCATACCTTCCTGATTGAGTTTCTCTTCCATCAACCTTTTACACATCAGATGAAGTGTTCGGGCATGACAAAGTCATGTTACTTCAATATATTTGTAGGTATATATTTTTATCATTTCCTGTATTAAATAATTTGGTTATGGGGTTCACTTACTCTACTTATTTCATGACATTTATACTACCCAAGAAATTTAGTGACATGATCCTCTAATTTAGGTGTATTGACCTTATCTTTTATTCAGGATTCTATATTCAGAATTTTGTCTACCACCATTTCCATGGTGATAGTTCTATCTGAATTAGAAATGCTGAATGAAACAACTATTATTTCCCACTTCATCAGTAAAGAATGAAACAGTAACAGTTCCTACAAATCATCTCCAATCATCATTTTCATGGAATTCAACTGATCAAAAATACCATTGAACTCACTCATGTTCTCCACTATGTTGGTCCCATCATTTTTATTTGAAGAGGAAAAGATATCATACTGGGTTTTCTTTATTATTAATGGTTGTCCTCACATACATCCATTCAAAATTTCTTCAATGAACGGATGAATTGTGTTAGTTTGAAAACATTTGAAAGGTACACTTGTGGATCCAATATCTGATTTGGGAAGCACACTTCTTATTGATTAAGACACACTCAAGATCAACTCGTTGGGTACTATTTTAGGTCTTCTCATCAGATTTAATGTGTTTTGATGAATCCTCTACTTGTGCTGTAATGGGATTAGTGGACTCCACTTTTCGTGTCCACAAATCATTAATATACAAATGATCCTCCATTTTAAGTTTCCATATGGTATAATTAAAATCGGTAATCTTAATCATGTTACTAGTATTTTCTTCTCTTGTTGGATTATGAATTTTAAAAACGTAACTATAAGAATGCCTCTAGAATTATCGAAATAGAAAGAATCCACTCTTAGATCACCGAAAACGAACTCTAATTCACCCTGTTATATCCAATACATTTGCTATAGTCAAGGTTGACCATCGATGACATAATGATTTGGATTGATGGAATAGTTGATGAGAAACATTCCATCAAGTACCCACTAGTTTGAATATTTTAATCTTCTTCAGCATGGGGGTAATATAGCACTCATGGATTGAATGAAAAATTGACTGGCTTGACCTGATATGTTTTAGGTATGTTTTTTAGATTTCATGAATTGTTGGAATCATCTCATAGATCTATTTTTATATACGGGCTCAATATAATTCATAGCAATGTAAATTTTCCGATCATAGGAAAATGATATTGAAACATCCAGGATTTTCTCCCAATTCCTCTGATACCACTATGTTTGGGCAACGAATGATCGTGGTAATGAAAATCACACAAAACAGAAGGGAAAAACTAAAGAGCACAAGGGATTTACGTGGTTCAAAAATATTTCCTTCCTCAATGTGAGAAAATGGGTTATTTATTTTATTACACTCTTTGGATAAATTAATCAAAGGGACACATACATGTTTTTCATATCATGGGATTTGATCTTGAGTTATGGCTGTTTTGGTACATTATCTACCCATAAAGACTTCCACCATCACTTGATTCATGTCTATGGTGTCGACCAAAAACTAAGGAGAATCATCTCGTAACTACATGGGTTATTCATCTCTTGATGATAGAATATGATGATATAAAACTCTTTCAAATCACACTATAATTGGGAGTTTCCCCACAATTTTGTCATGATGTCGTATTTTGAATTGGAAGATTTCTTTTTAGGACAATGAAAATGGATGACACAATGAATAATATCATATCACCTTTCATGGTTTGGGTTTGTGTCAAAGAATCTAACATGTCCTTCTATTGTTTGGGTATTTGTCAAACACAGTCTCTTTTACACTTGCACAACAAATATGGAAATAGAATGGTGAAATGGGAATTTTAAAAAATATGTATTATGAATGATTTTCTCTATGTTGTTTGAAAAGAGATTAAAATTATGACTAGATTTCAAAATGTGTCATGGAGGAAGGAGTAGATAGTTGGAGAGGAAAAGGGGATAAGATCCATTGATTTGGATTTTCATGAGTGATGAGAGGAAATATCTATTTAATAAAGTACCTTCATCTTAAACTTTTCATGGAATACACTCAATTATATAATGACATCTTTGAAATATTTGGTTAGAATTCTCTTTTCAATGCAACACCTTATATACAAACACCCCGTGGGGAGATTATTCAACTGAATAACCTTCCATGGGAACATGGACAGAAAATACCACTATAGATCAATAAGTGATTTCACACTATAAAGGTTTTAAGTATTTTTTATTTTATTATTATTTATATAAAAACTCCATGGATGTTATCAAACTGAATTATTTTCCTCTTGAGGATGAAAATTACAAAGTTGGAAGTTCGAGATATGTCTCATTATGTTTTAAGATAATACTGAATATTGATTCCCTGTGATGAAGAAGAATAATTTAGTTTATATAAATTTATTCATATGTTACTAGATTGAAATATATTATAGAAAATGATAAGCACACATGGATGGATGAAGAGTTATATTTATAGTTGAGATATATAATGTGATGTATGAATTAAATAAGGATTAAAGTATGTCCAATTAAAGGAAGTTGATGAATTTATAGTTCAATTAATTAAGGTGGATACTGGTTTTTTGAATCACATATTTACTAGTAGAATCTATTACTAAAAAAGGTAATTTTATAGTTCATTTTCCATTGAATTTTTTTTAGAGAAATAGAATTCATTTTATGGATATGTGTAGATAATTTTGTACAACAATCTATAATTACAAATCATTTATTCCACATACAAATGATTTAACCAGAAATAATGAATCTCACTTAATATTAACATCAAAATTACAATGTTTGTGTATATGTAAACCATAAAACATGTATGATTAACTAAAATACTCTAATGTATTTGCTTGTTTTCTAAGATTATGATAAAAATTTCAACATGTTTTGTATGGATTAGTTGAAGAATATAAAGGAAAATTAGGAGTAACAATGATGTTTTAGTGGTTATTTAATATCCTTATTGATATCATATATGAATGAATCATAGTTTACATAAGATTAACCTAAAGGTTT
Source organism: Viscum album (assembly GCA_963277665.1). Classification (NCBI taxonomy): domain Eukaryota; kingdom Viridiplantae; phylum Streptophyta; class Magnoliopsida; order Santalales; family Viscaceae; genus Viscum; species Viscum album. The sequence goes on along the minus strand of OY728120.1, from coordinate 1,212,767,764 downwards.
CTATGATCATATGTGATTAAATTTATCTTTCATTAGAATAAGTGGAGATCATGTCAAAATAAGTGGGTGTTTTCTATGGTTATAAAACATAATCAGATAAATATGTAAGATTAATTATCTTGATGATGTGGAATTTTTTTATGGAAGATAAATTTAATTTTTTTAGAATTAAATGACTATATTTAAAGATGTTTTGAGTATACTAGAGTGATATTGATCGACATTTAAATTATTATATTTTTTTCTTTATTTTTTATATCAAAGGATGAGTTTTTCCATGATGAATATTTTAATATTTCCAAATATTAAAGATTTCATTACAATTTCTCATGATATTTTACAATAATAAAATATTGAATGTAATCCATATAGTCTTGATAAGTTTATAAAATATGAGATGATTCAATGAAGAAAAATATAAAATAGGTAGTGATTGAGAATTATTGATCTATAACAATTGGTATATTATTTTTTGTTGAATGTATTAATGATTATTGGTAAATATTAAACTCATCGAATTTTTTTTTGGGAATATTAAAATGTTCTCTTAAAAGATAAAATAATTCATTGATGAATTTCAAGGTGGAAAATTAAATTAATGATGAATATTTTAACGGAATCTCTGAAGATGACATGTCCTTTAATTATGCTATATCATGATTTTTATTGAAGATACTATTCCAGAATTGTCTTGTAACACCCATTATAAATATTAGGGATACTATATAATAAATCTATTGGGAGAAAGTAAATCTATTTGGAAATATGTCTATTATACAAGGATGATACCTTCCCTAATGTATTCACTTTATGAAATGGATATATATATATATCTGATTTGATAGAACACCAAATGTATATAGTCAGTCACATGGTATAAAAAACATATAAAAATATTATGTGATATTTCATCTTTGAAATTTCAATTTTCATGTGGTGTGTGTGTTTTTTATATAATGTATTATCTCTATTAATATAACTAGATGAATAGTTTTGAATAAAATATAAAAAACAATTCTGTAAATATCCAACCACAATAATTTTCCCCCACTCAATGTTGCTTCAAAACTTTTTTGGGCTCCACAGAGTGAAATCCATGAAGTTGTGAGACAATATTACATAATGGTTACATTAAATTCTATGAGGAGAAAGATGTAATTGAATCCTAGATGTTATGGAATTAAAAACATTTAGTCTATGTTTCTAGATCTCAATTTATATAGGTAAATAAAAATGTGGTTATAATAATTCTTCCATGGTTTTAAAATAAAATACATGGTTTTAAAATTATTAATATCCTGCAAATAAATAACAGATAAAATGTTTTATGGGAGATATTTTTTATCACATCATGATTTCATTAAATAAAAAATGTGTGGACATAAAACATTTGTCAAGTTGAGACCATCAAGTACCAGAAAATATCTTAAAATATTTAAGAATAATCTAATAGATTATATATGTGATGAGATAATAAAAGAGTGGGGAAAATGTTTCAGAGATAAAAAAGTTTATTAAAAATAGAGAAAAAAGAAAAAAAATTCATATGAACATTCATTAAGAGAGTTTACAAAGATGAAATTAATGTTATGAGATGATTGTGTGCATATATTCTTGATAAATCCAAAGGAACAAAATAGATATTTGTTAATGATTTCATGTGAGTATTATATGATAAGTGAGATCAATATATATTCCTTAATAACAATAGGACACAATCATCATCATGATAATTGTTCATTTTAATTATCATTCATTCAAATTTTACATACTGGTTGACTATTTAAGATAAACATGATTTGGGAGGAAGTAATAATTGTGGGTTTTTAATGCTATTTTTAAACCACATCACATATTTATTAATAATGAACCAATGAACATACAATGTTGGATGACAATAAATGATCTATAATAATTAACTACCCATAAAAAGAAGTTGAAACCTGTAAAAATAATTTGTTCATGTGTTTTACTAAATATATTTACTATAATAAATATATGAAATTTCTAGATCCAAGTAATAACTAGAAATAAAAGAACATTGGATTTATAATTATATAATTTTATTAATTTGACATTGATTAATGATTCACCACCACTAAATGGTTGGTATATCTTATATTTTTCCCTAATAGGTGGTATGGAATTTGTGGATAAAAATCATGCATCTATTAATTAGTTATCCCCCCCCTAAATAAATTTGTGAGAAAAAATACCATTTTATTTTATATAGTTGGGTTTAATTCATCCTAATATATATATATTAAATAGTTCTTTGATATATATTATTTTATAGTTCATTACATCTATCAACATAAAATTTTATATTATCTTGTTTTGTAAAAAGGGTAATTGTATTTATTCAGAGGATATTTATTATATTATCAATATTTTAGAGTTATAATTTGGAAAAAAATCTATATTTTTCTAATATAATTTATTATTCTATCTTGTTCAATGCAGAAAACTATTTTGATTGGATATATATAAAGATACCCTGATATTTAATATTCTGGGGTTCCTGGATATTTTTTATGACTTTTTTTAACTATGATGAGTAAAACGGAAAATTTAGTAGTTTTAGAATAGTATTTTGAGCATGTTTTTTTTATTATATATTTAGTCTTTACCTGTGATTGTAATTGGTGTAAATTTATACGATTGTTGGATATTTTTATATAATGATATATTTTTTCCAAAAACAATTTATTTATTTTTATCCTATTCAGTTGTTTAATAAATATTAAAATAATATTTCATGGTTTTGGACTTGTGATTATTAGAGTTATATGGTTGATTAGTGTTTTTTTATAAAATTGAAATGAGATTTTATGTATTCATTAGTTTTATAAGGGAGGTTTTAATGGAATTTCAAGGAGAGTTAATGGAATCTGAATGAAATATTTTATAGACATTTTATTATAGTGGAATTAAACTCAAATTTTATATATGACTTTATAATGTATACGCCATTAACATTTATCATAATAGATTTCATTAAAATAAATAAAAATTGGGATGGATCAAATATGTGTGATAAAAAATGACTAAATGAATAAAGAGTAATGATTATGTGTTTTGCATCAACATGGAAATTTGAGGAAGTATGCAACAAACCAACCTAATTTGTACAAAAAATTTAATTCTACCAATCACTCCAAGAGGCAATAAAAGTGTTCCTTATCCACATGGAATGAAAACTAGTTCATGTGTATCAATAAGAAAGACATGGGGATGATTTCACTGTCTTACAATAACAAAAAAACATGAAGTTGTAACAAAAAAGAATCCAACATTTCTCATCCATACATTGGATGCCCATGCATATTAAAAACATATGGAATATAATAAAGAGATCCAATTTAGGTATAAACTAAATAATAATCCATGAAAATAAAATATCAATGATTTGAAATTTATTATTTATAATTAGAACAACACAAATAAATAATCCTCACAACAATAAATAATTTGTGTGATAAATATATAAAGTAGAATAAAAATATAAAAATTACATCTTTTCGAATTGGATGATACCCAAAATATCCTAAAATGTAATAAAAAAATTGATAAACTAGAACATCATATCCATGTGACACCCTGGTTACATCCCACTTAATTACCCATAAATAGGAAAAACAATTAAAATGAACATGATATCACAAAATAGGGAGAAGAAATAAAATCCTCAGAGGTTTCACATACACTTACTAGCATATATAATGAGTGTGATCTAAATACACCCAATAGGATTCCACTAAAGATAATATGTAATTCATTTCATAATAAATTTTATACATTCTAGTTTAAACCTAGTTTATAATATAGGATTTTTCACATGTATATATAAAAAACAATTAACATGGATTATTACATTTAATACATCCACCAACAGTTTTTATGTAAAACATGGGTGTACCAACCACGTAGAAACAACCAAATTAAAACATGAAGAAATTATCTTTAACACTTTTTAGAAACTAAACCAATAATTTGTTCACATATCAAACTCTTCTTAAAACTTGTACATGACAGTAATAATATTTATTTCGTTGAAACTACCCCTTTTAAAAACAATATCAGAATCAATTTAGAGAATCAAGTTAATATATAAGAATAGAACATATCCCAATGTGGAACCACATGATAGATAAAACAAAAGTAAAAAAACAAATATAACCATACAACGGTTCCACATAATCCAATCAAACCGTATAATACAATAAAACAAAGGATGAGAATCCCATATAATATAATTGAAAATAACTAGGTATCATGGGAAACGTATTAGATCATATGGTGACGTGGTCAAATGCAATACCAAATACATGGGACAAACTACTAGCCTATATTTCATCCAAAAATAAGAGAACACATTCTAAATTCCCTCCCACTACTCTATGGTGAACGCCCCTAGCCAGGGTGGATAATTCAACTATAGGACACTAGATAGTGTGCATGATTAATAGTGTTTCTCCAATATAGATCTCTTTCATCATGCAATGACTTCTCATGAAATTATTCAATTATAAGTGAGAGAAACTGTGTCACTTGATCAATTTATAAATTCATAACAATAACATAAACATAATTCTCATATCACCACTATAACCTTTTCATGAAACAACCCCTTTCACATCACCCATGTCTCAAATATTATAAAACACCCCATTGAGGCTATAATCCATAACAGCCATACTAAAATAAACAGCAGAACTGATGGTCTAATATACCCCATGAAAAATCCTTTATAAAGTTTCAAACAATCCATAGACAATAATATAACAATTTGACTCCATTTACAACATTTGAAATATAACATTAAAATACCACATGGAATTGAATCATGAAAACATACATTAAAATCCATTTATAGTGAACCCGCATTCATGGAAAAATGTTCATAATCCACCATAAGACTATCATGTGTGATTAAGAATATTTGAACACTAAAAGAACATGCCATTATAAAAATATCGATTTTTAAACATTAGACATATCTTTAAAATTTATATTTGTGTAAGATAACCCATTCGAAACACTAATTCCTCTTTAAAAACCCACTTAAACATTTTATCAAACACATGGAATCCATAATCATACTATTTTTAAATAGATAATTATTGTATAATTGAATATCCCACCATTCCATGAATGAGAATTCAATGAAAATAATTTAGAACACGACATGGATATCACTTATAGGTATAATTTTGAAATAAATGTGTTTTAAAACACAATAACATCTCATGGAATATAATATAAAAGAAGTACATAAAAATACTTAGCTAATTAATGTGAAAAATATTCACAACACCCCAACTTATATGTGGAACAAAAAAATAATAAAATGGCTTCTCCGAACCTTAAACAACCCACGATCCATAATTATACCCATACGAAACCTAAACCTAACAATCATTATAGTTCAAGTCTGTGGGAGAAATAAAATCTAGGGAAGAGGTTATAGGGAGATTAGAGGAATATAAAAATGTATAATAACATAAAAATTATATTGAAATTTAGTTTTAGGAGGCACTAAATCAAAAAGGCTGAGAGGGAAGGAACTCCACATACATGCCCAAGGATTGGAAGATCAGTACGTGGGGGAGAGGGAGACCAAAACACATGAAACGAAATAAGATAAAAATAAAAAAATTTCGATTTTAAGAATTGGGATAGTCAACATATATATGGATTGGAAAATTGAGATTCAATGACATTGGGTCCACTAAATAGAACCCCACAACTCACATAGTTTGAACAGCTGGATTCTCTTATTCATTCACTAACCATGCAGGTGACCCCCAAACATCAAATTTAGTTGTACATTTCTTAAAGATCTTATACAATTTAATGAATCATATGACAACCCTGAAAGACCCATTTTTAAAATTTGAATTTGTATGAACAATTAATTTTCATGTTTTCCCATATCTATGGAAACACCATGAGTTGGGGGGAAAAAATAAAAATTCAAATTGTCCTGAATTGAACTTTAAAAAAATTAAATTAACAAAACATAATATAAAATATTCCAAAATAGTGACATGGAGGTTTCCTAATTCTCCAACACCATTCTAATTTATTCCAATAAATTTATTATATTAATGTATAAGGTAAGAATGTGATGAATTCCCACACCCAATTATAAAGCGTTGGAGGGTCATGCATAACTATAATATATCCCATGTAAAGGATAACTATTGGAGCGAAAATATTTCCACAAAATAATAAGATGAATCCAAAAACAAAATCAAACAACTCCAAACATGTTTGGATCCACATTCATTTAACATGTGGTTATATGTATTTGGAGACATACTGTAGGTTTCACCACCATTAATAATTCATCTATAATGGTGATGCAATGAAAAACCTCTTCTATAAAGATAAAATTTTAGATAATCCATGATCCCAAAAATTGTCAAAGGACACCACAAAATTCAACCAACTATATACACTATAAAATCGAATAATGTTCCATAAAGGAAGAACAATCCAAGGAGTATCAAAAGAACACCATATTTAGACACAAAATCCTTTACATCCCTAAATAATCAAATAATTCATCAAGTATAATCATTACTCATCATAGAACAAAATGGTATTAACCTCTATCCATGAAACTATTTTAGAGGGTCACTTGGGTGAAGCACATGGAACACCAGCTCAAGGTGATCATATTAGAAAATATCCTCCCAGTGGAACCACTAGTAAAATTGAAAAAAAAAACCACAAACACATTTTACCAATTTTTATACCCCTAGCATCCCCACATTTAAACCATCATATCATATCTCACCCCATAGCTCATGCGAAGCATAATCAATATGATAAAAACTATTCAATGAGGCGTTAATATACCAAATTATAGTATATCCCAAACCAGGACATACAGTTGATACTTCTCCTATTTTGATAGCCTCTAAAACTCCAATATAACTAATACACACTAATTTGACTATCCCACCAAGGATCACCTATCATAGTCTACTCATCTAAACCTATTAGGATCCCAAAAAATCCTTAGGATAAACACTTCTTGAAATAATCTCTATGTTACCCCCCTACATTGTCGAGATATGAAGATAACACATATTACTCCATTAAATGTTTTGAGAGTTTAATTAGAAAAAACGAGACCTCCCCTAAAGATATTAACCCTTTATTTACATAATAACATTCTAGGAGAATTACATTAAATCACACAAAATATGATCCCAACTTGTAAATGACTCTAAAATCACATTATTCAATCTCTATATTATTATTGGGAAAAATACAAATGAAAAAATTCCCAAAAAGTAAAAAACATTAAAAAAACTCTCCCTCAATTTGAAAAACCAAATGGAGACTCATTCAAAATTTCAATTACATGTTAAACTCCCTAATTAATTAATTTCAAACATTAAAATAAAATACAATTTCTATCTCGAAACACTTCACACTTCAACAGAATTCAGAATCAACCACTATCTAGAGACCCATCAGGATCCAAGAACTAGGAAAATCACAAAATATAGTTTTGAAAACAACCAGCTTCATACAAATGATAAAACCATTATTTAGTTCTATATTATTTCAAAACCCTTCTCTATAAAACGTTTCAAAATCAGCATTTTTTTCCTTTTACAAACAATTCCTCTTGAAAATTCAATCTAAGAGCATCAAAATAATTTATAAATAAATTATCATCTTGTTTTAAAACAAACATGATTTATTTATTTAATGACATAAGCCACCACATCTAAAATATATATATATAAACCATATTCAATTTAATATTAATAATTATTAATTTATTTTAGAGCATTTTTTTCATGAAAAACTCTTTTCACACACAAAACAAGTTTCCCAATAAACATGGAAGAAAGAAAACATAAAAAATTAACCTTAATAAAATCCACCTACATAAACATATCAAAATACCCTCCATGATTCTTTTCATAATAATAAAATAACTCAAGGAAAACCAAAAAACAATAAAAATGTTATCTTAGAAAACTAGTAGAATGCAGAACTGTGGATGAATTTTTTTTAACGATTACTGATCCCTGATTGAATCATCTAGCAGTTTCTAATATTTTTCTAAAAATCAAGCACATGTTCACTATATATTTTTATAGGGTGTACAATAAAACCCCACAACAACGATTTCATTATTATTTGTATCCCTACATTCCAAACAAAACCCCCATGGAAACTAATATAATGAAATCAAGGATAAAAATACCACTAAATAAATCCATAATCCAACATGTATAACCAAAAACCAAATCCCAAATACCAATGGTAACGCAAGGTTCATAGAGTGAAATATTTAGCTAGATCCTCTCCTCATCAACCACTTGAGTTATGACATTACTATATCTTTTCTACCAGTGTTCATGAATGAAATTAAGAATGATTCATGAACCTTGTCCCTCTTTAGAATTGAGTATCTAATATCATTTTTAATGAAATGGACAAAGCTGATCTCAATAATCACTTGACCTATCTCACAACTAATCCCAAAAATGTGTTACTAATCCCCACATTTTGTTAACTAGTGATTGGAAAAGAAGAATATGATCTTAGAAATTATTTCACCCTTATACTATAATAAAACCAAGCAGAAGAAATTACTAAGAATATGAAATTTCCCATCTATACATGGGATTCTCATGGATGTAAATAAATAGATACATGATAATAGCTTTTTCCAAATGAGTTATGACCTGAATTAAAATATTTTATATGAAATAATCAATAAATAATCTATTCTCATGTGGAATTTTAAAAATGAAATTAACATTTCATTAAAATAATAAATAATTGTCACATTGAGTATATACTATAAAAAAATATGTCATAAAATAAACATATATGAATTTTTAGATACACAGACATCCCCATAAATAAAAAATCAATTAGCTATAACATCATCTCTAAGTGAACCCATGATCTCTTACCATGTCGCAACCCATAAACGAACATAATTCTGAAAACCAACACAAGATCACAACATCTAAATATGAAATAAAACACATGAAGGCAACATATACACATATAATGGTGTATATGCGGGGTTTGATAAAAATATTCACATTAGGATTCCACTAAGAGTCTTTGAAATTCATTTAATATTATATTAAAAAAAATAGTTTTAACATAGTTTAAAAAAATAAGTTTTTTCCTATAATTATATCAAATATAGGTAAACATCCATTTTCTATATTATGAAATTTCCTACCATTTCAATGTGAAACAAAGTTGGACCAAACCAATTTGAAATAACCACCATAAAAATATGTTAAGTGATCAATTAATCTTTTAAAAAACAAATCCAATCAATCATTTCTTGTAAAACTCATCTTAAAACCTGTAGATGACACAAATATTCTTTTTTTTAATCCAACCTTTTTAATACTTTTTTTGGAATCACTTTAGAAAAAAAAATTAAATTATAAGAATTAAATATTTCTCAAGAACAAACTATTTGATAAATTGAAGAAAATTAAGTAAAAAACCAAAACAACAAAATGGATCCACATATGAAAACATAACTGGAGGGTAAAATAAATATTATATTTTGAATCCCCTATAATAGAATCTACAATCAGTAGGAATAATAGGTATCTCACTATATCCTATGGTGGGGAATTCAAAGACAATAATAAATTCATAGGACTAATTGATGGCCTATATTTCATCCAAAACTGACAAAACCCACCAAACATTCCATGACATGTCTCTTTAGGGGACCTCCAGAAGAATAGGCAGGTCATACAACTATAAGACACTAGCTAGAGTTTGAGCTAACTAGTGTATCACAAATCCCGACCACTATATAAGATCCTAGGATTCTAATGAAATTAATCAACTAGAGGTAACAAAACAATACCTCACATTATCAATATATAAATTCACAGTAATAACATATATATAAATCTCATCCAACCTCAAAATTATTCATAAGAAACAACCCCTTTCACATCATCTATGTCACAAATAATATAAAACATCCCTCTCGGGGCCATATTCTTGAACAATTTATCAAATAAAATATTCTCAACTATTTTTTTGGTATACATCATGAAAATTATTCTATAAACATCCATATGATCTTTTAAAATCTATATTGGGATGTTTTTCCCATTAATAAAATTTTAAAACGTACTTTAAAATATCCCTTGGAATCAAATCAAGAATACATACTTTGAAATCCATCTAGAAATCGTCCATTTTCTTAGAAACAACTTTAAAATACACCATATTACTGTCAAGTCTTTTAAAAACAATTTCACATGTACAAATAACACCCCATTTAGGAATAAACTATTTTTAAATAGAAAAAAATCTATTTAAAATAAAAATAAGTATAATACACCAATTTAAAATCACAAATTTCTATTATAAAACCTATATAGAAATTTTATAAAAAATATTTAATTCCTAATCATACACGTTTAAAATTTATAATATATATATCATAGAAAATAAATCTATTCCAAGAATGAAAACCCATTAAAATCCATTTATAACGGCTCATGTGTAGCACATATATATACATTCAAATAAAATTGTTTTAAAAAAATACAAACATCTCATGGGATATAATATAAATGAATAACATAGAAATGCATACCTCATTATAGAATAATTGACTGACAAGGCATAAAATTTTGAGGAACATTACTTCTAATGATTTTTATACAAGATCTTGAAAATGGAACCATAGTCTACTAGAAATTCACAAACATTTGGTTCTATGTAGTTGGAATGAGACCTCCATATGTTTTTTTTCCAATTAATGAGTGAAACAAAATTAAGTAGAATTTTCACCCTAATCACCACACAATGTCATTATTTTCACACCCATGAAATCATACACAAATTTATGGAAACAAAAATACATTATATCACCACCTGACGAGATAATGGGGTGAGGAGAATTTCCATTGATGGATAGAATGTGCATCAATCATTTTATATGAGTCAAAGGGTTTTTGATCTTTCCTATTCAGGAGATCCCTTTCCTTCGTGTAATAATAGAATTGGAATCACCTGATGTTGTATCTGGATTGACTGATGCATCACCCACCTCTAACCTATTTCAAGGTTTCCAAATTAAAAGGTGAATCACATGACTTGTTTCATTTCCAATCACTCTCCACTCTTGCTATCATTGTGTAGGAGGGAGGTATGGCAGGAGAGTATTAAGTTATCTAGTCAGGGGTTGTGAAAACCATACTATATGTAGATGGTTATGAACATATGGGATGATCCAACTTAGGTATATCAATGGTTGTACATCCATTCTATGTTATAGAGGTGTGCGAAGGAACTCCAGACATGGGATTGGACTATTCCTCCCATAGAACAGGAGGAGGATGCACTTCAATATTATGTCGAATGGATTGAGTCCATTATGGAGGGGACCTAGGAAAACATGGTTTTTGGAGAACATTCTGAAAAAAGTAACCTCTTGGTGGTTATGGTTCTCTCATCGGAACGTAAGGAGAGGGAAAACTCTATGATCAAATGGCTCATGGGGGTGGGGGTAAGAACAACGACTGTTTTCACGAATGAATAAATATGATGTATGTTATAAAACCAAACATGGATATGAAAATGTATTGATCATTGATGACAGAGAGGAGGTTGGGGGGACATCTCTCCCATACATTAAGGATCTTCTTGTAGGTCTGAATGCAAATATGGCCTAGGGTTATCCTTCGGGGGTGATTCATTCTGGGCGGGGATTCGAATCCTCATTTATACAAAAGACAATTCACTGTTGGAAGGGATCCATAAAGAGGAGGAGAGTCATGAGGCTCTGTTGATCATGGATCTTGAGAGAAGAGTAGGCCCCGATGGTTTTCGTATCTCTTTCTATAGAGGCTCTAGGGAGGTTGTGAAGATTGATATCATCCATTCCATTCAGGATTTATATCACATGGGTAGCATTCAAAGGATTTGATTTTCTATGTTTCTTATGCTCTTTCCAATGATTAAAGATCCCTCTACCCTCCTCCACTATCGGCATGTAATCATGGTCTATTTTCCTTATAAAATCATGGAGAGATTCGTAAAAAGGCAGTGTCAAAGTTCCTTCCTTGGTGGATTTACATGGAGCAACATGCCTTTGTGAAAAAACTCTCCATTCATGGAGCTACATCTCTTGATCAAGGTATGATGTTAGTTATTAATAAAAAATCTCACAGATCCAATATGGATACCAAGATGTACATGAGTCAGGTATTTGACAAGATGGAGTGGGGATTTATTAATAGGATCCTTAGCAAAATCAGATTATCTATATGAGACTATGATCTCATATTTAGGCATGTATGTTTGTCCTGGATGCCCATTTCGTTTATGGGTTGAAATCATGACTTCATAAAGGATAATCATGGTCTTTGGAAAGGAAACCCGCTATCCCTGAGTATCATTATCCTTATGCATGATACTCTTTGTAGATTTATTGACAATAGTGTATCCAATGGGGAAATCATGAGATATCAATAGAAGTTTAGTCTACCATTCTTATCGTACATGATGTCTGTCGATGATACAATTATATTTATGAATTTGGGGAAGAGGTATGACTAAGGGATAATAAAAATTGTGGGGGTTTACTTCCATTGGAGAGGAAAGGTCATCAATAGGGAAAGGAGAAGCTTCTATGTATCGGATTCGTGCAATCCAAGAATGGTGGTAGGTCCAGGAAATAGTTTGAACATCACGCATGGAAATTTTCGCATGGAGTACCTCGATACCACTATTTCTCCAGGTAGATTTCACATTAATAACTTCAGTAATTTTTTGAACAAGATAATTGGACAATTGTTTAATTGTAAAACCACTTGTATCAATTTTTGGAAGATTACTCCCATCAATAACATTCTATCATCAATCCCAGTGCAAGATCTGGCCTCTACTAATGTGCCAAATGGATTCATAAGGTATATTGAATGAATATTCAAACATTTTATATGGGATTAACTATATTTATTTATGTCTCCAGGTTATGAGATTCTGTAATTGTACAATTCAATAACTTTTCAAGAAGATTTTTAAGGGCATTTAAAAGTCTGTTTCATGTTTTCATGTTTTATGTTCATGATTTCCAAGAAACTAGACTTTAAATATCATCTATTTGTATAATGTAATGAAAATTTATGTAATAAAATGGGGTCATGTCATTTTTGGTATCAAATTTTATTATAGTTGTTTATGGAAATTAGGATATGAAATTATTAGGAAGAACCCTATATAACTGTTTAAATATAAGAATATTTCTTGGTATTTTAGTGAGTATTTAGTAAGTGGTTTATCAAGAAAATACATCAATGTCTAGATATGAGTAGGTAGAGGATGAACTGGTACACATGTACCATGGATTGAATACTCTGATAAAGAGTTTCAAGAATGACTCATGGTATCCGGGTATGTGACAGAAGGCCTTGATTAACTATTGTATACGATAATACTGGGGGATATATTTGTTTAATCATAAGATTGTTTTGAATCATTATGAAGTATTTATAGAGAAATGTAATATTTCAAAGAATGAAGTTTTAATACATAAAATACATTATAGTTAAAAGATTCCTAAATGAAATAATCTTCTCACTAATGTTTTATTCTTTTATACAATGGTGGGATATATGAGGAACCGTGAAAATGGTGACCACAATGGACTATGAGCTGACGACCCTCTGATTGAAGCTAGAATTGGGAACATTCATGCGAATGATGAACCAACCGACTCATGTTATTGGAAAAAACATGAATAAAGCTATTAGAATGATTTCCCCGTGATGGGAATAACTTTTTGTTGAATAATTTCTGCATGAACGACCACCATCCTTGAGTTGATCTACTGACCCATTGATTTTTGAACTATGGATCACCTATATTGAGAAGATCTTTTATGTGCTCCGCTATTCTAAAGAATAGAAGGTTTCCTAGGATATATATCACATCAAGGGAGATGATGATCAGTAGTGGGAACTGATTAAAAATACAAGTCCATGAGTGGAGGTTGAAGCTATGGAGTGGGAAGAGTTTAAAAGGATATTCTTTTACACATATTTCCCTCGATCGATGAGAACAGGATTGGAGAAATAGTTTCTCAAGCTGAACTAGAAGGAGAATGAATATGTAAGAAGCTACGTGATGAACTTCCCAAGGCTTTCACGTTACACCTCTAACTTTTTAATTGTTCCATGTGGAAAGGTTGATAGATTTATCGGTGGACTAAGACCTCATCTGTGGAAGAATCTAGCCCATTGAGACTATGATTTCTATGAGGAGATCGTGCGATATGCGATGAAATTTGAACTTGAATTTGGTGAGATGCTGTTGTCCCATAAATCCAATGAAAAAAGGGATCAATGGGGAAAATTCATGGGAGGAGCTTCAATCATGTAAGAGGAGGCAATCAAGTGCAACGTCCCATTTGTAATAAATTTGGAAGGAATAATTCAGGGAACAACCTTCTCAAAAGCAGGAAGTGATACAGGTGTGGAAGATATGGAAATATTGTGCAGAATTGTCGTAGTGAGGTGAAGCCTCAACACACAAACACTAATGACAAGGGGAACATTGTGTAGGCCCTACCTGGTTTCCAATTCTATAAGGGTGGACAATATGGGAACTTTGCCGATCATTGTCCAAAACTGAGGGTAGTGGAGGGGAATCACCATCAGCCTTAGCATCGGCCATGGGAGAAAATATAGGTTTTTTCTATCACTATGGCTGATGTTGAAGTACCAAATGATGTGGTGGAAAGTACTCTTGTTGTTCTCTCAAGGCTTCTGAGTGCATTGTTTTATTCTGGTTATATGGATTCCTTTATTTCCTCTGTGTTTGAAATGAATTTAGAATTATCCCCCAATTTTCTAAAAGTATATTTATTAGTCATGACTCCTGGTGGTATTATCCAATCATCTTTAGTCTTTAGAAACTCTATTATTTACATTAGAAAGCGCAATATTATCGCAAATCTAGTAGTCATTCCCATGCCATAATTCAACATTATACTAGAGATAAACATGCTCTCAAAGTGTAATGCTAAGATAAAATGGAGAAGCAAGGAAATATCATTAGTCAGGAAAGTATATCCAATAGTTATCATCCATGGAGAGATACCTCAACATGATCTTTTCCTAGAAGAACATCATATATCCATATTTATAGAGTTGATCGGTGAAAAAGAAGAATGAAATGAGATTATGAGGATAAGAAATGTCCCCACCATCCAGGAATACATTAAAGTACTTCTTAAAGAGTTACCAGGACCTCCCCCCCAGAAAAAGTGGTGGAATTCTCCATTGAACTCGTACCTCGATCCTATCTGATATCAGAGACCGTATATATGATGGAAAATGTGGATCTGGAGGAGTTAAAGAAACAACTAGAAGATATTTTGGAGATTGGTTTTATCTGACCGAGTGTGTCTCCTTGGGGAGCACCAATTCCCTATGTGAAGAAGAAGGATGGATCAATGTGGTTGTGCATTGATTATAGGTAACTGAACGGGATTAAATTGAAAAAGAAATACCATCTTCCAGGAATTGATGACTTATTTGACCAACTATGTGGGGATCAATTCTTCACTAAGAATGATCTTCGATCTAGTTATCATCAACTGAGGGTGAATAAATAATATATTCTGAAAACTGCCTTACAATCATGATATGGGAGTTGTGAGTTTGTTGTTATGCCCTGCAGACTGACTAATGCACCAGCTATTTTTATGAATTTGATGAACATATTCATTAAGGTCAACCTTGATAACTTTGTGGTGGTATTTATTGATGATATTTTGATATATACCAAAATTCGTGAGGAGTATGGGGATCAGCTAAGGGATTTTTTCAAACTCTAAGGATGTTTATTCTTTTTGGGATGTTCAGAAAATGTGAATTCTGGTTATAGAATGTTTCTTTCTTGGGGAACATTGTTACCAATGATGGAATCATAGTTTACCATTTAGAGGCAAAATTTGTACATGAGTGGCCTCAGCCTACATCAATAACTAGGATTCTTAGTTTCCTTGGATTGGTCAAATATTATAGGAGGATTGTGAAAAACGTTTCCTGAATTTCTATTCCATTAACCATGTTAACTCGAAAAGGGGTCAAGTCCATTTGGAAAAAAGGGTGTGGAATGTTTCCAAGAGCTGAATAAACGATTGGTTACTTCACCCTTGTTATCTCTGCCCTTAATAAGAGAAGGATTCGATATTTTAGCGATTCTTCTCAAAAAGGGCTTTTGTGCGTCCTCATTCAAAACGAAAAATTCATTACTTATGCTTCTCAAAAATTGAAGACTAATGAGAAGAATTATCCTACGCATGATCTGGAGATGGTTGCAGTAATTTTTTCTCTAATGATAGAGAGGCACTATATTTTTGGGGAGAAATGTGATATATACACAGACCATCAATTATTGAAGAATATTTTCACATAAAGAGGAATTGAACATGAGACAGAGGATATGGTTGGAACTTCTCAAAGACTATGATTGTTCAATTCATAATCATGCCGTAAGAGGAAACAAAGTCACTGATGCATTAAGTAGGAGATACCTAGTTGTTCATTACTTAAATAGGATTCCAAAAGAAACTTTGATCAATGACCTAGTAAATATGTACATGGGAATTACAAGAGAAGGGACATCATAAACCCTAACCCAAATTATTTCTCAATATTATTTACTAGAGAAGATAATGAAAGATCAAATAGAAGATCTGTTGTTACATATGATTTTTGAGATTTTGAATAATTGGAAGTTTCCTGAGTTCAATATGGATCAAGAAGGTGTACTGAAATTTTTTACAAGACTATGTGTTCCATATATTCTGGAAACAAAGGAGTTGATAGATGAATCTCATATCTCTACTATCTCTATACATCATGGAAGCAAAAAAATGTATAGGGACCTTCGTGATCATTATTGGTAGGATAATATGAAAAAGGAGATTGATGAAAAAACTTTAGGGTAACTAGTATGTCAACAAGTTAAGGTATTGCAACAACAACCTAATGGGTTATTGCAACCACTACCCATACCACCATGAAAGTGGAAAAATATCACTATGGGCTTTGTTGCTTGTCTCCTAAGAACATCCAATGGAAATAATGTGATATGAGTTATTGTGGACCATCTCATCAAGACTACCTATTTTATCTCCATTCGAGAAGATTTATTTCATGATCGACGTGCCAAGATTCACGTGATAGAAGTGGTAAGGCTACATGGAGTTCCACTTTCTATCATATCTGATCATGATCCTAGGTTCACATCAAAATTCTGGAGAAGTATTCTACATGTTCTGAGGAAAAAATTGAATTTCAGTATGACCTATCACCCCCAAACTGATGGAATATCTAAAATGACTATTCATGAACTTGAGGAAATGTTGAGAACATGCTCAATGGAATTTAAAGGTGGATGGGATCAACATCTCCCATTAGATGATTTCTATTACAATAATAGCTTCCAATCGAGCATCCAAACGACACCCTATGATGCTCTTTATGGTAAGGGATGTATAATTCCTACTTGTTGGAATGAAGCTGGTGAGATAAATCTTCTTGGGCCTGATCTTGTGAAAGATATGAAATAAATGTTCCACACCATCCATCAACACATTAAGGTTGTTGAGTGTCGGAAAAAGATCTATGGCGACAACCATGGAAGGGACATGGAGTTTGATGTTGGTGAAAATTAATTTCTTCAAATTTAACATTGGATGGGATTCTAGAATTTTGAGAAGAAAGGGATGCTTAGCCATATTACATTGGCCCCTATGAAATCCTTGGTCCCGTGAGTGCAGTGGCCAATCGGTAGGCACTTCCCCCCAATATATCACAACTTCATGATGTCTTCCATGTATCCCTCTTGATGAAGTAGATACCTGACCCTTCATATGTACTAAATCTAGAGGTGGCACAACTAGAACATGACCTCTATTTTGGGGAGCAGCTGAAGGAGATCTTGGATCGTATAGACAGGGTTCTATGCAACAAGACTAGACACCTTGTTAAGGTGTTGTGGAGGAACCCAAAATGCAAAGAATCCACATGGGGACTAGAGGAGTATATGAGGAAGAAGTTCCAACACCCTTTCCCTTATTAGGGTACGAGTTAAAATTTCAGGAAGAAAATTTCGTTTAGGGGGAAGAATGTAATGACCCCAACTTTTAAATATTATATGTTTCCTTAATTTGTGTGTTATTTCATTTTATACTTCACAAAATTATATCCTTTAATTAATGAAGTGATTATAATTAAATGAGACTATAGGGTTTCGAATATTATATGATCATTTTCCAATATGGCCATTAGAAACTGGACTCTTTATATTATAATTGTTGTTTATAAATTCAAGTGATCTTTCTTAATACAGAATAAAGAGTCGATGGCGTCATCCAATATACTCGTGTTGTACGAAGCTCATTAGTCAGATCTTGGGAAGGAGGTAGAATCTTTGGTATTTTCTCTAGTCCAATCCCTACATGAATTTCAACATGTGAGTTTGAACGAAAATGCCTAAGGGAGAAGTTCAGGCTGATAAAAATCAAAACTCGGGCAATATTGTCTGAGATACCCCCAGATTCTATCACCATACCACACCTTAAAATTAGGTCCTATGAAGGTGTTATTAATGGATATGTAATTATCCCTTAGATACTTTTTGTAATCCCTTGGTTTAAATAAAATTGTTATTTCTTATTATGGTAAAATTTCTAATTTTCAAATGTCTGGTTAAATATAGGATAAATATTATTGATGAATTTTGAATAAAGGGCATTTTAAAAAATTCACGTAAACATTAAATAATTAATAATATGAAATGATTTTCCAAAAATGTTCTTCTACAGTTGTGACTAGTAAAACAATTAGAGTCTAATAAGATCAACTTAATTTTTTGAGAATAGTAAAGTATGAATAGTAATATGCCCTTATGAATTGTAATGAATATTAAATCGGCTAAAAAATCGAATCTTCCCCCATGAGTGTACATATACAATTTAGATATCCTAAATGTGAAAAAATTACCATAGTATAAGTTTTGGTATTTTTTTATGTCATATATATTTAATTTACAATTGTTTAATTAACATAATTATTTAAAATTGAAATATATTTTAGTAAAATATACTTATAAATTTTAAATTTATTGTCTTCTAGTTATACGAAAAAATTAATAGTGATTTTATTTTAAAAGTAAATGAAAAATATTTAAAAAAATATTTTCATATAATGGTGTTCATTTTTTAATTCAGAGCATCGATATTAGGTTTGGAAAAATATTTGGGATTTTTATGAAGCTTTTGAATTTTCAGTGAATAGTATAAATACAGTTTTGAGTTTCGGTGTGGTTAATGACATCATTAATGATGTAATATTGATGTAATCATTCTAGTATACTTGTGAATACTATTATATTCTATGAGGGTTCCTATGTGGCCAATAATATGGGAAAAAACCATTGGAAAACAAATGGTTTTGCAAATACCACAGATAAGGTGTCCCTTAGAAATTAATTAAATATTCCCTCACTTTTATTATAAATACCAAGTCATTACCTAATTAATTTCATTCCAAAATCCCTCATAATGATGTTCTTGTATTTTTACCTCACAAGGAGTCCTCCTAAGGTTCCCTCAAGCCCCCAAGGACCCAACCATCAAGCATTCGATGCTACTCTTTACGGTATTGGAATCTTCCACCCACCTTTTTAGTCATGATTTTCTTTTAAGTTATGTCTTCCAAATTCAATATTTTTATTTTGGGGAATGTTATTATATATTATTATTACATTCAATATCATTTAAAAATTATTAGATACCCTCTCCACTCTCATCAATTTATTTTCTGATATTTTTAATTGATGTCGTTTGGCTGCTGAATTTTCATAAAAGAAATTACATCATCACTTTTCGTTCAAATTTCCTCTCCATGTGGTATGTCATTCAAATATCTATAAAATGTTAATATTTATATTTTATTCAGTCCCTAAACTGTATTATACGTTATTTATGAGTGTTTTACCCTTATCCCCTCTCTTTTTATGGTTTTCAAAAACCATGTTATATCATCGATATGCTGGAGAAATTTGATCTCAAAATTTCTCTCTCTTTCTCTCAATAAATTATCTTATCTTATTTAGGTGAATATCCAGTCTTATTTCATATCTATTTTTGTTCATAAATACGTAAAATTAAATTCTTGATTTTTTAATTGAAAAACAAATAACCCCCACTCCCTTTCCATGGGTTATAAATTACATAATGGTCTTCTTTATAAGCACTTTTAAAACGTCACGATTTTGGAAGTGAAACCCATTTCATTTTCTCTCTTTGGGTTATTTATGAAATGTATTATTATTATCTATATGGATCACATGAAAATAAATACATATTAAGGGTGCACCAAGATATTCCTTCAATGCATTGGGAAAAGAATTTAATCTCTTGAGATGACAAATTTCATGACACCTTGGTGAATAACCATGGTAATTTTTATAAAACCTTGGGGATGATCCTTAGTGATAAGTTCATGAATGTCTAAATTACATGTTTTAGCCACATATTGATGTTATGATTCATGTTATTTTTATATTGAAATTCCTCTACTTCCATTCCCCATGTATTTATGTTTTTTATCATGTTCTTATTAATTTCACAAGTAAATTGATTCCCTAGTTTTCCATAATGGGCCTTCTGCTCAGCCTTTCCTTTAATGTATCACTCCAAGTTATGAGATGAAGTAATTGTACATAGGATGAACTTTTTATGAACCTATTAAAGGGGATTTAAAAGTTTTTTTCAGGTTTTTATGTTTTATGTTTCTGATTTCCCAGACACTAGACTTTAACAATCCTCTATTTTAAAATGTAATGAAAAGTTATGAAATAAAAAGGAAAGATGCCATATAAACATCAGAAATACATTATCACAAACTTCGAAATAAAGATCCTTATTCTAGTTATTCCCTTTAATTTTCTAACTCCTCTTTTATATCTTCTTGTGTTTTTGAATAAACTAATATTTTATTCTAACTTTTCTACAAATTCTTGTCCCATCAAATTCATTCACCAACATCATCCCAAAAAACTATAAGAAAACAACAATTTCCATATAATGCCTCAAATTATGCCATATTTATACTAGAATTAAAACTATTATTATATGGAAACTTATCCATTGGATTATGTTGGTACTAAAAACACTGGTAATCCATTGAAAAATAATGTACAATATCCTTTAATGTATGAATTGTTGGTTCTATCTTCACATCAGATTGAGGATTGGAAGTTCTTCTAAAATAAAATTCAATACCCAATGAATGTTGAAGGGCCTTTAAAAAATTTAGAAGTGAACCTGGGATCATGATTATATATAATAGAGAATGGAACTCTATTTAACCTGAATATCTTATTATGATACAATTGAGAACGTTTATCTAGATACATTGCATCTATGATAGAATAGATATTAAGAGAAGAATTCAATATATCAATAATAACCCAAATCGTATTTTTACCTCAATAAGTCTCTATTAATCCCACCATGAAAAAATGGATATATTTTCCCACTTCCAGACAGGTATTGGGAAAGGATGAAACATCCCTTTTTTCTACTTTTGTTATGGTTTCACTTACTGACAATTCAAACACTTCATAGTAAAGTTAGTAATAATTCGTTTAATTTCATCCCACATATAATATTCTCAATGGTCTTTATACATCTTAATACTGCAAAGATGATATGAAAATAGGGAACTATGAGCATCACAAGAAAACCGTTTCTTCAATTGTGAATCACATGGAAAACATATCCTCTTCCGAAATCTTAAAACAAAATCATTATCACTGTTAAATTTCGGAAACCTACCCTTCTAAACCAATTATTCCTTTTTTAGTAACTCACTGTATCCCTTTTTTACATTCTTAATTCAATTTGATATAGATTATTTCACTGACACCAAAAACAAAATAGTGGAATTTCTTACACCAAAAAAATCCAAAAACAAAATAATCAAATCATTAACCAATGGATCATGTTTTAAACATATCATGGTTAATGTGGCATTATTTTTCAGGCTCTATGCATTGACCACTTTGACACCCTCTCCAGGATGGTAAAATCATGAAATAATATTCAATGATTTTTTCCAACTATCTTATCTATCTCATGGTCAATTATTTCTAAGTGAATATATACTTCAAACTTTTATAGTCAATATATGTTTCACATTTTACTCCTTAAAAATGATTCCTCTAAATTTTGGACGCAAGAACTATAGAATCTAATTCCAAATCATGTGTAGGGTAATTTAACTCATGAGTTTTCAAATAACATAATGAATAAGAAATTGCCCGATCATTCTATATTAGGACACAACCAACTCCTTTCAATGAAGCATCACTATATTAAACCAATTCACCATTCTTGGATGGTAATTACAACACTAGATTATTCACTAATCTTATTTTCAAATCAAGGAAAAAATAATCACATTCATTTTTCTAGATGAAAGTAACTCCTTTTTGAATTAACTATGTTAGTGGGCTAGATAAACAAGGAAACTATTCAATAAACCACTAGTAATAGCATAATAAACAATGAAAAGTACAAATATCAGTTATATTTGTGGGTCTTGGTCATTCAATGACTACATTAGATCTATCATGATTAATTGATATGCCATCTTTAGAAACAATGTGACCAAGAAAAGATATTTTTGTAACCAAAACACACACATTATAAATTTCCCCTATAATTTATTTTCCTTTGAGGATTGTAAGAAAACCCTTAAATGAATTTCATGGTCCTATTTATGTTTAGACTATACCAAAATTTCATCAATAAACACAACCACAAAACTATCCAAGAACTCATGGAATATTCTATCCATAAGATCCATAAATACAACAGGTGAATTAGTTTACCCAAATGGCATTACTAAAAATTAATAATGGCCATATATATTATGAAACCGAGTCATCAGAATTTCTTCTTCATTAACATTCAATTGATGGTACCCTGATTTCATGTCTACCTTTCAAAAATACAAATCTCCCTCGAGATGATCAAACAAATCATTGAATCTCTGCAAAGGATACATGTTCTTAATAGTGATTTTATTCAATGCTCTATAATCAATGAAAAGTACCATTATAAAATATTTATTTTTTACAAATGATATCAGATCACCACTAAGGTGATATCATTGGTTGAATGAATCCATTATCTAATAACTCATGAAATTCCTTCTTTAACTATAAATGTTAAATTTGAGCCATTTGATAAGGGGTTTTATAAACTGGCATAGCATTAGGGACTAAGTCAACAGTAAATTTTACTTCTTGATCAAGTATAATACCAAGTAAATCATTAGATAAAACATAATGATACTCATTTACCAATTGAAATTCATTAAACTTACTCATTCACTTTTTTCAACAATTCATTCATGGCGGAATTAATTTCCATCTTATAATTGTTTTTCATCTTCATGATATGTTATCAGAGGTAAGGGATCATTCATATACACAATCTAAAGGTCACTATAGAATCAAACATCATTAACCTTATAGTTAGTCATTACATGGTAATTAGAAAGCCAATATATACTGAAAATAACATTAAACTCTACTAGAGGCCAAATAATAGGGTTTGTAGGTAGATTCCTTCCACAGACCATGATAGAATGTTTTTTATAATTTCTTTTTGTCTCATCATTTACACCATGTGTTTTTATAATATTGTATGGTTTTATTTCTTGAGGTTGAATTCCATATTTTCCAAATAATTCCTCATAAATGATATAATATGTTGATCTAGAACCAAACAACACATTGGCATAATCTGAATAAAAAAACACTGTACTTAATACCACTTCATTTGATGGCCCATCATCTTCTAATGTAGATTCAAAGGATTTCACTACACTATTCTTCTTATAGTATGGATTCTTCCCATCATTTGAGTTCTTCATCGGGCACCCCTTTCCATAGTGGCCCATCGCATATCAAATAAAACATTTTTCTAGATGTAAATCATATTTTGTCTTACAACTAACCAGATATATTTCAATGCAATTATGAGCCTTATGTCCCATTTAACCACATCAGAAGCAATTACTTTGTTTCAAAAGGAATTCCCCAGTGTGACTTTTACCATAATTTTCCCAAACTATAAACATAATTTTCATAGAAACATACTTTTTCGAAGAATTCAATCCTTTCACCTATAATATCATCCTATTATTATATTGTTTTTTAAATAAAAAATTACCATTGGAATACTATATTTCAACATTCTCTACACATCGAACGATATTCACATTACCTTTTAACTCAGGAGAATCCAATGCACTTTGATATATTGGATTTAATATAGAGTAAACGATATTGAATTTATTATCATTATCTTGTATGAAATTTAGAGCCTACCTTTCTAGTCGAGTGATCTTCTATTTATAAGTAGCCATTGAGTCATCCTCCATCCTCAATTTTGATAATTGCTTTCCTATCCATAGTCTAACCACCATAGAAAAATACTTTTCAAGAAATTAGCCTTTGATTTTGTCCCAATCAGGATCATTAATCTCCTGACTTTCCTAGACTTTCTTAACAATCGAACACCACTGATTGTATTCACCTTCAAAATAGTAAAGCGGAATGCATACATTTAGATTTTCTAAACACCCCATGACATTGAAAAATCCCTTCCAGTTATATATTCCACCATTCAGCTAGAATAGGGTAATATGATCCTCTAAATGATGGATGAGTTTGCCTCATGAAATGAACCACTACTAACATGTTCTTATGTTGTTGATCTGGAATATCTCTTGAATTAATACCACAATGAGTTATATCCTATGTTAAATGCACCATTACTGTAAGAAACTATCCAGTTCCTATTCGAACCACCACTTTTTTTTTGTTTGGGTGGTTTTTTTCCCTGTGATGTCATCCCATCATAGATGCTCTATCTCTTCTTTGGAAAGCCATTATGAACAAACATATCATTGATGTAGAGAGAAGTTAATATTAAAATACTATATCATTTCAATTTGTATATAATTTCAAAATCATTTATGTATATTCTATTGAACATATCCTAACCAATATATTTTTCTAAACCTAACTCTGATGCCAGTAATAAGGTCACATCATTAAAAGTTTCATAATATTGTGTTAAGTAAAGAAATCGCATTAAGGATCATTTTAGTTTTATGTTTTTATAGAATTAGGAAATAAATAATACATAATAACCCATATTTATACAAAGTGGATACTACTATAAAAATATCCATTTCTTACACAATATAAAAATTTTAGAAGTAAAAATGATTTATTTTTCATGATAAAAATCCTCTCGAATTCTTCTTTTCTTTTAGACATCCTTATAAATTGGGAATTTTTTTTAAAACATGGGATGAGAAAATAAAGCTCCATAATGTATATAAAATATGTGTAGAAAATGTCAGTCCATGAATATTTATAATCCCCTAAAATCATAAGAATCTTGAAAACCATCATAGGAATCATAAATACAAAAGATGTCTTTTGGCATCTATATCATATATACATTTTAGTTTTCACAACTATATAGGGAGTAAACTTAATGGTTAAATTTGGAATACCCATCATTGTATATTCCTAAATTCTCTTAGGAGAAACTGTATCATTTAACACTTCCTCTTTATGCAATGCATTTATGAGCTATCATGGGCTCACCCACCCTTAGTTTATTATGGAATCACCTGTATACATAATCAATTCCCATGATCTATAACATAATCATAACACATAAACTATTCATAAATTTAAAATAAAATTTCCACATTTAAATCATATGAAACCATTTTAAAAAATTATTGTAATCAATTAATTCTCAATCCCCTTATAAATACCAATATAACTAAAATGGGATATGGTATTTACATTTCATTTAAAAACATTACGGCTTGTAGAGGAATGAAAATAAAAAATAATTGTTATGGTGGTGGAAAGGTCATTGTCATCTCATATGTAAAAAAAACCTTCCTTTTGTAGTTTATTATAATGATTAGTATAAAAAAGATTCCATTTGAAACCCATTGAAGTAAATTAAAAGTCAAAGGGGTTGATTATACACTAAATAAAATAAGGTGACGTATAAAATCAAAATATTCCTCAATGAAAGGAGATTAAGATGATGTCCCTTACCATGAGTCAGAATCATCATGTAAAATATTTATATTCATGAATAATAAACATATATTATTTATGAAATTTTTGTTAATTTTTTTAGAGATTATTATTTCTTTTTTATCACTTATTACTATATTATAAAAATTATTTAATTATTTAATTTCATATCTGTTGTTTTGTTGATATTCGGTACATGAGTTGAAAATGAACATGGGTTGGATGTAACCATTAAAGGTGGTCGTAAGTCCATAATCTAAAGAATATTATTCTTGATATAATAATCACTTTTATACATTAATTAATTTTTCTATATCAAAAAATTAATTATGGTTATGAAAAATGAACAACTTTATATTCATGGAGATGGTAGGTACTACATACGCAAGAGTAACATTTTCATTTTTTGCTGATCATTATTAAAATAAAGAAATTATTAATTTAAATTATCTAGATTGATCATAATTTTATTATAATACTAATTAATATTTTAATTCAATTATATATATAATTCATGTGATGTGTTGAATATAAAAGAATCACATCGCTTCATAAAGGTGATAGTTCACACGTAAGCACGAATGAAACTATTTTTTATGTTAATTTAAGTTATTAAGATAATTGAAATATTATTTTTCTAATATAATAAATATGTCATTAATATCATATATTAATATTAATATCATAATTATTACTAATTTTATAGATGTAATGGAAGAGAACAAAATATGCTAATGGATGTGATAATTCAGACGTAGGCACAAACAATAAATTCTTTTCCAATCTAATTGAAGTAGATATGGATTTAGGGTATGATATTAACATAATAAAAAATAATTATATTGGGGATTCTTGATTTTTTTCTTCTTTTGTGTATAATATTTAAAATAAGTGGAAGAAGAAATAAAATAGAAACTCTTAAAAAACAATACCTTTTCTTGGGATGATCTCCGATGAAGAACAACATTACACCACAAATAACGGTGTTCGACCAAAAATAAGGACTGAAGAATTAGGGGAGGGATTCTAGTAGGGGTTTTGGGTAGAGCTTTACTAAACCAAAAGTCTTTTTTAATATGATTATTAAGGATGATATGGTAACGTTTTATACGAGAGGGTGGGGGAGAATAGGAAATTATAAATATATTAAATTAATAGAAATTAACTTTTTAATCTAAATGCTTCCAAATTGAAATATGTCTCATATTATATTATTATACTTCGAAATAGTCTAATAAAATAATTTTCAGGCATATATTCATTATTTATCAAACTTTTTCTTTTCAGCCTACCCAAAATTATACTCTTTTAATTTTATCTATGGGAACAAAATTTTAATAATAAGGGGCTAATAATTTTAAGTTTAGTTAATAAATTATTCTTTTTAAAAAAAACCAATTATTAAAATTTTTATACTATTTATTTCATTGAATTTTAATAAAATCTAAATAGAGATATAAATTCAAACAAAACCATTTTATATTATTTTAAAATGTCATATTCACTTATAAAAAAATTTTAAGACATAAATTATGTCATATAATATTCATTTTATTATTTCTAATATCATTTATTTGAATCTTTCATTAATAAATCAATCACTAAATAATCATTGTCTCATTAATAAATTAAATTATTTAAAATTGAAATTTTTAAAATAAAATAGCATGATGTATGAAATATTTTTATCTTTCATGTAAATATTTATTAACAATGAAATCACTTATATAAACTCATATTAATATGTTTTAGTAAGAAGATATTTATTTATGACATATTTTCCGTTACATTAAATTAAAATTTACGTTTCATACTCACAAACTAGTGGCTTATAAAGGCCATATTCTTATCCCAAAGGGATTTCATGGCTGTACATATCTCATAAAATCAGGTTAGGACATGTGTTATTATTGTTTTATATTATTATAATATTATTTTTACCCATTTTAAACAAATTTACACTTTAAATGTGGTAAAAAAATAATTACTAAAGTTACTATTAATAATATACAAAAAAAGGGGGCAATTAAAAGAATTTAATATTATGATTCATAACAAGGAATCCATTATTCCAAATTGAAAAGAAATAATTTGAAGTAAATAATTTAATATTAATCATATTTTTCAAAACAAGAAAAAATGTTTTTTTTAAGTAAAAAAAATCAAAAGATCCGCATGTGTTTATATAAAATCTCAATATGAAATTACTTCTAAAGACCACAATTGGATTAAATGTAAAAAACATAGTCGAATTACACATTAGAACCATTTAGAAAGATAACCATACACTAAAAATAAATTCAATTAAGATGATGTTTTGATTTAAAATGCATTATTTTTTACTATTCATTAACAAATGAATTCTATCATAAAAAAACAATAATTTAACAAAGGTAAATTTTTATATCCCACATCTAAAGAAGATGTTTTTTCACAAATATATCATATAAATTTTAAAAAAACTACATTTAAAACGTTTTTCCCATCTAAAGGATGTAAAAATATATTCAAAAAATATTAGAGTATTTTATGCTTAAAACATGATTTATTCACATTTTAAACCTCTAAAATAATGTATATGAATGTAAAGACAATTAATAAGCATGTTTATATATAATATAATTTGTTCTGTTAATTTCCTTCAATAAAATGGCTATTTGATAACTTCCATTTAAAATAATATTACTAATAATGTATTATTTTTAGTATAAATCAGTTTAGTGAGCAGCATAAGATTTTGGAGAATCCCATTATTTCATATCAAGTATGAAATCATAAATATCATAACCTTTTAATTAAACTTAATATCTAATTCCAAAATATTAGTAGATATAAATAATATTATTTTATAATTAATTGGGATTTTTCACTAAATATAGTAATATAACAAAATTAGTATTATTACTATATGTAAACATAAATATATTAATGGTAAAACAATGTTTTATTCATTTTCCCAACATATAAGAATGAAATAATGTAGACTATGCATTTGTGCATACTACCTCCTCGAAGAAGAGAAATTTTCTATTTTTGACCACCACATATCTTCATTGGATATAATTTAATTGAATAAAAAATGTTCCATATATGATATAATTAGTTTTTTAATAAAAAAATTATAATCCACCATAATTCCCTCTCATTTGTTAGGAAATGAAAATGTTAACCATGTATTGTGTATAATAATGCATCAATGAAGTAACATTTTTTGTTTTTCATCATGATTACATTTATTTATCCAACCAATATAAAAATTGATTCAAAACATTAAAGAAATTTAAAAAATAGAATTATTATTATATTATAATTTAATGTTGTCAAATTAAAAAAAATTAACAATAATCACCCATCAAATTATGGTATGTTCATGTTTCTGTTGGTCTCACCAACTCTATGAACAATGTTATGCCACTATATAATGGATGATTACTAGAACATAAATATTACTATAATTATAAGTTAATAAGAAAATCCTTAATGATTTTTTGTTATTTAATTATATTATTATTTATTTAACTTATTACTAAAATATAATCATTGATCACTAATACTATCAAAATAAGCCCACATCATTCTAATTTTCATATAAACAAAAAAGAAACTATATAATGAATAAATAGAATATGATAATAAAAGTTAATTATTAAATAATTTATATAGGAATAATTTTAAAAATAATTATTCTCATATTAATAATTTGATTATTCCGAATGTTAAACCTCTCCGTAGAATGAATCAGGATAATAATAAGAGTTTCTTTGTGTCATTTTAAAATGCATGAGACATGTTTGATTTTTGTGTACCATAATTTCAATTATATGGTGTATTAAGAAACCAATTTCCATCAAGTATTATTATTTTCTATCATTTCATGATATTTTAATATCTATTTCATGGTATCCCACTTCTGTCATTTTATTCTTACATTACCATTACAATAGGGGTTTTTGTTAACTCAACTCCCTTTATTGAGTTATAATTCACCTTATCGAACTTGTTTATAGAAATATAGGTTTATTACACAATAATATTTAATTTCATGAAACATTCTCTTCCACTCTATGTAAAATTAATCTCTTCATTCAAATATTCCACAATGATGAATTCCATCCTTATAAAAGTATTACAATATCAAGGAGAATTATCATTCATGTTATGGAAGATATTTATTTTTTCCACATTTTATTTCCCGCTAATGTTCTCATTTATTATTGGAATATTAATTATGTGTGGAATAGATTTACCCTCACATATAACTTTTTCTTATTTATAAAATTGAGTATTATTACTCTTTTTTTATGATGGTTTTTAATAAAGGTTTTTCAAAATATTTGTCTAGTTTTCCATCCTTTCAAAATAAAAAGTTTTATCTTCCATCCATGTTTCTTTTTCATAACCTTTATGTATTTTATATTTTATATTATTGAAGATTATTTTTTATAACTAAATATTTTTAATGTGTTTTAACATCAAAATGATTAAACCATTTTTTAAATTTCCAATAATATAAATATTTTTCAATGGTTTTCACATCACATTTTCAAAAACAAATTTTCAATGTGATAATAACATCAAATTTTATTTCAAGGAGAATTTTATTTTCTAAAACACTTTTATGATATCAACACCATTTCTACCTTATCTCTATAGGATTTATTTCCATTTCAATTATTTATCATTAATCGCTTTTTAAATGTTATTATAAAAATACTATTTTTGTAGTGATTGAATTTTGGGTATAAATAATTTACATTAATAAAATAAATTTTGTTGATACCATTAGGAAATGATATTAACCCCATTATATTTCCATGGGATATTATGTTTAGGATATTGGATTGATTTTGTGTATATCACATATGTGTATCGATTATCATTATGATAAGGTTTGGGTCAGATAAATCATTGAGATGTTTTGGGTCTGATGCCCCGAGATGATTTGGGTTTGATAAAGTCCTAAGATATTTATTATATGTTGAATCCTTGAGATGGTTTGGGTTTAATAAAATCATTATAAAATTTTTGTCTGATAAAGCCTTGAGATTGTTTGGTTCAGATATTTCTATATGATGGTTTGGGTTTAATAATGACCTGTGACAATTGTGGCCCATAAAATCCTTCCATTGAATTGTTTAAAAATTATATCTCTAATATAAGGATATTGTGTAATGACCCATAATATTACCAATAGAATTTTTCTTTCTTATAATTATGTCATCTATTTTAAAGAACAAACATCATATAGAGAAACCAATAAAGCATTATTAAATTAAATCAATAATGGTAAATTCATAAGAATGAAAACCAATAATAATGAAAAATATTAATATGGTATAAAAATTATAAAATATGAAAATAAATATATGAGAAATCAGATCTTCTATATCAACCAAAATGAACATACCTGTGAAAAATGATGAAAAAATAAAACATAATGTTAATAACATAATATTCATTTTAAATATAAAATTATATATAAACACTATATAAAATATAATTTAATGAATAATAAATGTAATAATAGTAATTTATTAAATTTAGGCTACAAATATACCTATTATAAATTTTACTATTGAAAAAAAAATCTAACCATTAGAATTGTAATATAACCGATAGAATAGTAATCTGACCATCAAGAATATTTAAATGATTTTTATAAATGTAATCCCACCTATGGAACTATAAAAATAAAATTTTGGTATCATATAAAATGAAAATATGATATATCAAACAAATGGTAAAAGTAAATAAGTTTTTTAATAATGATAAACTATGTGTCTGTATTTTTTTAAAACATAAATGTTTTAATCACACTATTATAATAAATATAACGATTTAAAATATATTTTACTCACTTAATATAGATTTATATATTAATATTATGTTTTATTATCATGATAATATAATTTTATTATACCATAAGTAAATTTTCAAAGGGTCATAAAATGAATCATAATATTTAAATAAGTATTTTTCAAATAAACGAGGGTTTTAAAAAATTAAATTTATCATATTAATAAAATTAATTTTGTAAAATGGATTACATGTTTTATATATAAATATAAAAAGAATTAGTGGGATTTTTGGGTATCTTTATAAAATAGCTTATTTTTTTGTGAATATTGGAATATGTTAATTTAGGATATATAACATTATAAGGATAATACATGAATTTTTAGAATTATAGGATGTAATAACTTATTAAATAAAACTAAAATGAAAAATATACATTATATAGTCCCAATAATCTATACTATTGATAGTCTTGATCCAAAATATTATACTAATTGATATAATAAAAAAATACCCCTCTCCTCCCCATATAAATACCACCACTTACAACACTATGTCCTCACACCATCCAAGACATTAAGATTTAAATATATATTCCATTAACTATCCTAACTAATATTCCCCAAATTATAGTTCTTCTGGTATCACCAAAATACCCACTCCATGTTCTATAAGTGGTCCTTTAATGAGGTAAAATTAAAGAGGTTACATTCTCAAATGACCTATTTTAAATTATTTTATTCCCCTACCTTATCATCACCTCCCTCATATAAAACGGCTTAATTAACACAATATCATAAAATATGTTGTAATATTATATTTATAATGTAATATATAATGTCCATCATTTCCTTTCCTACTCTTATTCAAAGAAACGAAATTGTTGCCCAAATTATGCTGGTTAACATTCTTCATGAATAATGACTATTTTTTCATTAACCAATTAGAAGATGTTCATAAACCAATTATTATGGTTAAATAATATTTCAACATGAATATTATTACTTAATTCATGTTTTGAAACAAACATATTGACATAATATTGAATTAAACGAAACATGTTTGTGATAAATGGTAAAACCACCTAAATGAAGTAACCACACAATGTTATTATTTTTACTCAAAGAAACATACAAATGTTTGAAACCATATGTGTATTTGGGAAAATTAAAATTTAAATAATTTAAATAATATCATTTAATTTAATTTCTAGAGTTGTAGACCCATTTTAAAATAACATCAATAATTAACCCCAAGTGATCTTACATTGGTACCATGAAACATACACTCTCAGAAAAATGAAATGGAAATGTATAAATCTTATTAATGAACATAAATTATCATAATAAAACTATAATAAATCATAAATATGTGTATGTAGTTCTTAATTATGTAATTAATTAATGTAATTTTATTATACATGACATTAATGTCAATGGAATAATGATTATGGAATATAAGGTACAGGATTACTATAAACCACCCTCTTTTCATTAGGATATGTTTCCATTGTATTTATCTATATTTATATGAATATTCTTATCTTATATTTTTTATATATGTCCCAAAATTATATGAAAAATTATTTAATCATTCATTGATGGTTATATAGGTATTTTAATCATTCCCTTCTCAATTTATTTAGTATTGTCAATTTTAGGGATCTTCTATCTTTTCATTTCCTATTTTAATTTACCACTAAGTTAATTTATTCAACACTTAAATGGTATAAAAATGGCTAATTATTTTCTTGAAAAAGAAATTATTTAACTTTTTTTAATATAAATTTTTATTCCTTTAATATCATTAATGACTTTTTAAAATTTTCCCAAAACCCCTCACTTAAGTGACACATTTCCAGTCAACCAGACCCTGATTTTACAATATTCAATTAATTTGGAAATAATTTATCATGATTTATGATTTTTTTCATTTATTATTTTCAAATAATTTTTTAATCCTTTATTTCGGGGAAACTATTATGATACTCTCTTTAGATAAACCTTATGAAATGACTATGAATCCCACTTCATTCCATGGGAAATACATTTATTTATTCCATATTCTTGTTTTATTTATTTGTAACACATATTAATGTATGTGTTATGATTGGTAAACCTAGACAATGATCTAAATAATTGTTTAATTTTTTTCTCAAGAGAAATTATGAACGAAATTAGAGAGTAAACCTAATGTATTACGGGACTCTTCCCACCATGTGATATCATCTTACCGGTTTGCATGACTCGTGTTTATATCATATTATATTTTCTATAAAATTACTATATTGACATGATCTTATGATTCAATGTTATTTATAATATGACTCTATATGATTATTTATGATTAATGCCTTTACATTATCTTGTCATGCCTTATATCTCGTATTGTATGTTAAATTTATATTTATATTTTATTACTATCCTTTTTAACTACCCCATAGGTTTTTTTATTCACTAGGTTATCTTATATAGTTTTAGGTAGTCATAAGAAGATAGAATCTAATTATGGAGACTAAAATAAATATTTTTTATAGTTTCATGATGACTATCTGTGTACCTGGTTATCAAAATAAAATAGTATTTTTTTGATAATTCATTTTTATTTAATGTATATATATGTATAAAATCATGTATAAATATTTATAATAATATTGGGTAACTATAGATGGAATTAGAGAATGATCTAGACCCTTTTGGGGATTATCACTATAATGATTTGGTGTTAACTCTAGAGAAAAGGCTACGTATAAAGATAATTACAATTTATAACCTATATTAAAACATAGAGACTCATTAGTTTGGATATACTTTTCATCTAAAAGTTATTCCTTCTTTGATAACTATTTTTATATGCTCATTAGTATTGTTGTCCCAAATTTTTTAGTTAATTGTATGAAATATGAAAACATGTAGAAACATCCAATATGATTGGAAACGTGCTGATTTCCCTAATGAGATACACAACATGATTGGAATGGGATCATATAATTTCATGATAGTTCTATATCAACTGGATCATGTTATGAATAATAACATGAATCATGGGGAATTCCCTTCTTATCCTAACAAATATCATGTTTTATTCAAATCCTTTATGTGAAAAGGTCTCCTACCATTAGTGGATCAGCAGATCCCCTCATCATGGATCTATATATTAACACCATTCAAAAGATACTCAATATCCTCTAATTTTACAAAGAAGAGAAATTCATGATCGCTGTCTATCATTTTAATGGGGAAGATAATATGTGGTTGATATTACATAAGAACACATTGTCCAATGAGGAAATTAATTCCTTTGAATGGGAATAATCCCTAAAAATATTTTTCAATAAATATTTTCCCCAAAATCTCCATCATAAAATTAATAGTTTGTTCGATAGTATAATTAAAAATAAAGATGATTCAATTTTGGTGTAAGAGGAAAACATTACAAAAATATCAAAATATGCCTCCAAATTTTTCATGAACACTGAATAAAGGGGAATCACATAATTAAGGGAATAAATATTATCCTATAAAAATCCATAGTTATTTGAGACTATTGTATCTATGAGAATATTTTATGATTTTCCATTAAGACTGAGATGTGTATTGTTGACACTCAATGGTCTTGTGGCCTTGGAGATTGAATTTGAAAGATGGAGTTTAATATTAGATTATCAAAAGATAAATATCAGGGGAGAATGAAAACTCAACACCCCATGTGTCAACAATGTGGGAAGAAGAATCCTAGAAACTGTCTCAAGGGAATGGAAAAATGGTTTAAATAATGTAAAGAGGCCAATCAAGAAAATCAATGATAAGTGGATATGAAATATCCCACAAATTCAGAAGAATAAAGTAAGGCTCAGATTAACACTCAGCCTATGTAATAGTGTTTCAATGGCATGGAACATTGACAATGTGCGAGCCGATTCCCCATGCCATGTGTTTTCATTAGAAATCAATGAAAATAACTTCCATATAAGTAAGGAAGGAAATATTATATAACTACTTATGAGTTGGATCTTGATAAGTATATGGTGATATGTGTGCTAGTTATTCATTCATGAATTGAAAATGTACTATTTGATTCTAGTACTACACATTCATTTAGGTCATTAAAATTTACTAAAACTATTCAGAAACTACCTAATAATATAGATTTAGTGTTATATATGTTAAAATAAAATGGAAAAATATTTTCTC
Source organism: Viscum album (assembly GCA_963277665.1). Lineage (NCBI taxonomy): Eukaryota > Viridiplantae > Streptophyta > Magnoliopsida > Santalales > Viscaceae > Viscum > Viscum album. Next base: position 1,212,731,567 of record OY728120.1, on the reverse strand, counting down.
TGAAGTACGTAACTCCTCTCCAGTCGATTTTTCTGGATTGAACTTCATAAAAAAAATTTATTTACTTCCTTAAATATTGATTTATTCTTTAGGGGGAATATATTATCTATCATTATATAAATCCGATATCAGCTATAATGAGAGGTAGAACACTCTTAGAATCCATATTCATCCTTTTATTATGTATATGTATTTGGATGAGTATGACTTTTGTTCTAGAATCATCATCTCAATTGTGAATATTATTGTCTTATGATAAAACATATCTAACAAAAATGATTGAGAAAATGGTGCGGACCATGTGTGAATACATCATATTATGAGGGACTACACAGATGTGTTCCTTAATGAATTTATAGATCATCTTCTTGAGATAGGGGTTCAGTTCCCAATTGAACGTATGCATGTTTCACTACCCATATCTATGACTCCCTACGTAATGGCCACAATAGAGTTAGAAGAACTGAAAGAGCAGTTACAAGATAATTTGGGAATGTTTTTGATATATTAGAGCACTTCAATGTGGGGTGTACATATCTTCATTATTATGAATAAGGATGGGTTAATATTGATTTTAATTGATTATTGTGAGCTAAAATATCGAAATAAAGAAAAAAACTTTTCTCTAAATAGATGAATTGTTTGATCAACTATATAGGGGATGATATTGCTCTAAGGTGGACCTTCAGTCGTGTAACAAACAAATATTTAAAAATGGAAATTCATCTTGGTCTATTTAAATGTCTTCTTATGGTTATGTAAAACGTATGAACTTATTTGGTTGTATGCTTTGGATTTCAAAATACCATTATGAATTGTCACCATTTCTAATATAGTTGTTAAACAGTAATCACATGATTAGTATAAATATAGGGCTTTAACAAATCCAATTTTCTCAGATAAAGGAAGTGATGGCCTCATCTAGTAGAAATTCCTCATACGAATCCCATTTATAGAAAATCATAAAGGAGGTGGTGCCATTGGGCTTCTCTCTTGACCAACCCCAAGCTGAGCTTGAATACATTTAGCTCCAGTGGAATCACCTACGAGGGAAGTGGAAGTCGATAGAGCTAACCCCTCGAGCAATGTTATCCAAGCCACCCCAAGAGTCTATCACCATCACACACTATACCCTATGGTATAATGTAGGTGTTTTAAGGGGTTATGTAATAAGACCCTAGTACTATGATTATGAAGATTATTCTTGTTTAGAGACTTTACATTCTTTTTTAAATATTTACATTGTAAATATTTTTTAAAGAAAAAATAATATTGTTAGTTAATATTCAACTAAGAAATATATTTTGATGAATTAATGGATTTTTTAATTAAATTATATTTTTATACAATATTATTATTATTATTAAATTGTGTTTTACTAAATATAAATTATCATATAATTTCATGAATGAAATTTTAATTTTTATTATGTATTGAAAGCTATTTTTGTCCAAACACATAAATTTATTTATAAATGACTATTTTTATTTTAAAAGTAAAAACTCACATATTAAAAAAAACATTTAGATAAAATGAATATTATTTTTGGAATTAGGATTTATAAATTATCGAACTGTAAATTTTTTATAATTTTGTGAGACAGTCGAATTTTTGGGTAAAAATTAAATATCGTTTATATATATAATGTGTTTTATGACATTATAATGACCCAATAGTGATGTAATAAAATACTTAAACATTATGTTCTACCAATATATGTTTACCATTAATATAATGTGATTTTGGGTTTGTTTTGTTTATTTTACAATGCTTTATTAGACCCTTCATGGCTTATAAAACATGTTGCCTTTTTAAATTGTTTTCCGTGAGAGTGTGACTCACCTCCACATAAGAAATGCTATTATTTTAAGATGTTGGGCCATTTCCATATAAAATATTTTTTCCCACTCCCCTTTGGAAAAAACCATGGGAAAAAACAATGGGCTGGTTTGCAGTTTTTATTTGTTTAATATGAGATGTCCCAAACCTAAATAATGATGAATTCTCTATCTTTTCCTATATAAACCCACCCATATCCCAATTCCTCTTCTCTCAAATATTTTTGAGTTTGACCAACCACTGAACTCCTCTCTCTAGAATCATCCCAAGGTTCCCCAACCTCCCATGAATCCTCTCTGAAGCCTCTACCAAGATTTTGTGATAACAATTCCATGTAAGGGATTCTCACTTTCCTTATTTATGTCCAAGTTTCCTTATATTGTTATGACCTTTAATTTTCAATTATTGATTCACACTCAAATTTACCCAATAGTAGAATTTAGAACGGTCTTTGTATTTTAGCTTGGATTGTCGAATCCTCAGAGACCTAAGAAGAAACCTATGTACACGTACATTCTATGGATTGTTTCTCTCTATTGAGTGGCCAACTTTGGGTTGTTTTTAGATGGGTTTAAGTGAACACTAAAAGTATTAAGTGAATTCAAATTATGAGAAGGTTTGATTCTAGGTTATTACAAGGGGTGGATTGGATGCATTCTTTTTCTTGTAAAAATATTTCAATTTCTTATATTTGAGATGACTTCATTTAATGTGATAAAAAAAATCATCACTTACTGGTTTAATTCCTAAACACCCTAATACTAATCACCATTACTCTTTAAGGATCATAGTTTTGATAACTCCAAGGTGAAGATTCTTATTAGCACTTCAAATGTGTGACCTTAAATTCAATAAGGATGAAGATGTTTCAAAGTCATCAAATAAAAATTTCATTTAGAAGAAGTGATTATCCATTAATGGAGTGAGAAATAACAACCCATAAAGCCCCTTCATACTCCCTTGGATCAACCCATATGTTTTTAGCCCTCCATTGATCCCATGTATTCAATGGAAGTGGAAAGTAGACTCATGAGGGAGGAATTGGAGAAGAAAAAAAATGAAAAAAAACAATCACTCCACCGCTGTGTGATAATCACACAAGGTTTGGTATGAACAAGTTCACACTATGAGGAAACAATATCAAAGTGATAATATGAAGAATATAAAAATAGATGATGATGAGATTTTATAAATATCCTAGGGCAATTCAAGGAATTTAAAATTGAAGGAATACGATTACAACAACAAATTGGCACCATAACATTAAAATGAAACAAAGCTCAAAGATCCTCAACTCCTCCAACAACACTGACTTAAATATGTATTTTTGAAGCCCTGGTTCAATTCTTAAATAGTACAAGTCTCTTCAATTAATTTTTTTATTCCATAGGTTGGTGGAATGTTGAGGGAGAGTTTATTTTTCACCATTGACCAAAGGTGGAATCCCACTTTCATCCACCGAACAGACGTGATTTGAAGACCTTCTAGATGGCCTAAATAGTGTGGGCCATAGAACAATACAATGGATCCTCAGATGTCTCCTAACCTCCTGTAAAAGTTGGTCCCATTTGGACTTGTGGGTTCAGAGATATTATTAGATTAGTTGGTTGTTGTTCTGGGTCGCAGAATCTGGCCCGGAATTTTATCTCTAACTGGGGCCGGCTAAATGACCATAATGGTGGCCGAATTAGAACTAGATCCTGAAGAATGATTTGTTACACTATATTCCTTATATCATCCCATGATATTTGGACTTCATTGTTTTTTGTAATGCGGGTCCCACATTCTCATCAGTGGGATGGTCTACAATCTACCTTCTATAGTATTGCTTCAATTTTTCTCCAAATATCTCCATCATTATTTATGAATCCTCCATTGATCCCTAAATGAAACATGTTTATATCTAATTTTAGATCAATTTCCCAAATTATCAAATTAATATTTGGATAATTACATTCTTTAAAATCAGATGAATCATTGGGTACTTTAAATGATGTTTAAAAATGTACCACATAATAGTGCATTTTAAGAAGGAATTACAATCATAATGTGAAATGATGTTTAAAGTGTAAAATGAACTAATATGGTGTTTAGGAATAATAAATAAAATTAATATTATATATATTAACAATGAATATTATCCTCATTTAGTGGCTAATAATACCCCCAAACATGAATTTTTCTGGTCCCATGAAAAATGTATCTCAACAATATGAAATTCAAATCCCCTTTTCCAAAAACATTTTAATACCAAATGATCATCAAAAACCCTTTTTCCAAAAAATCATGAAACCCATCAAAATATTTTAATACAAGATAGTTTAATAAGCATATCACAATCCCAAGACCATTCTTTTGTTCAAATTCATTTCCATATTTCATCCAATATCAATTAAGTGTGAGGACATATTGTGTATCACAATAGACATGGGCGTTCGTCTTTATTAAAAGGGGAAATGACGGAAGCACTAGGTGGAATCACATTTCAATATTAAGATGGGTATTAAAAAAAATTATTTTATTTTATTATATTTTTCTTGCAATTTTTCCATTGTAATTGAAATTGAACACAAAAGAGTCAACCCCTGTAGCGAGACTTTGCTGATGATTCCGATGCTCAAAGACCAGAGGGCACCAAGTGAAGCCCACATACTCGAGAATCATCTCGAGTTAACTCAGTAAAAAAAATTATAATTACCAAAAATAGAGACAAAATTACTAACTCTGGGCCAGAAAACTATGGAGTCACGATCCCCAAGTGCTGAAATCCACGTATTAGGTCATTTCATTGCTCTACACGCAAATTTATTGTTTTTTTTATTTTTCGAATACACATAATAAAACTAAAATGATCACGAAGCCTATGATATTTATTTGAGGGACCCCATGAACTCAAACTAATACCCCACTATCCAAAGGACGTGCGTTGTGTATTTATTTTATTGGGATGATAATATAAACCATGAAATACCACATTAGACAACCACAATTCCCAAAATCTATGCTCATGAAATAATACATGGATTAAAATCAAAACCAGGGCATGCTAAATTATTTTATATTTAGTTTCAAAGTGTGTAATGTGTATTACCATGTGCAATGTTAATGGAATTTTTCCTTACATTTACACAGATTTTTTTTCAAATCTTACATTTTTTTTGACACAAATGCGTTTTTTTTATTTTATCTCCCCGACAAATTTAAATAACACTATCCACAGTGTTTGATGAAATGAAAATTTAGAAGGAGTAGAGGAAATTAATGGAATTTCAAAAGTGAAATGGAAATATGAGGATCATGGAATGAAGTCACCTGGTGGATGAAGTTGAAGATATTGTTGCTGAAATTTAGTCCTTTGATATCAATGTCACTTGCAGAGTTCCGTAGTAGATACAGGAAAAAAGAAAGAAAAAAAACAAAACGATATATATATATATATATATTTATATAATAAATAACGTAAAATATAAGTATATATATAATAATCATAGAGTATGTAAGCAAAAAAGGTGTAGATCAGTGGTAAACGCACGCCCCTGTCTCCCTTCGGTCGCCGGTTCAAATCCCTGCAGCTTTTCCGGTTGTGACGGGGTTTTCCAAAAGTCCTATGATGTGGCCTTATTATTATTATTATATTTTTATTTATTTATTTTTGTATTTCGATTTTAACCTAAAAACACATTAAATAAAATAAAATAAACTGACGATACATTGTCTTCTTTTAAAATATTTGTGTAAGGTATTACTCAAGGATCACACAACGTGACACGAATAATATGGAACTCCCCTTTTGTACCCATCCGTAATCATAATAGAAGAACATGTCAAACGCATATTTTTTTTATTAAATACCAAATGATTAATTATTCATATTTAAAATATAAAGTTCATTAAAAAAACAAAATGACAGGGAACTTGAAAACCATGGGTTTCCTCCCATGCAGCACTTTGTTTAACGTCATTAGCTCGACTTGGACCCCTAGTTGATTAATTATTTTCATCATATAAGGTGGGTTCACAAAATTCTTCATCAACATCATGTTTTTGTAATGGTTCAATGAATGTTTTGACTCTATGACCATTAACATTAAAGGTTTTACCATTGGTGGGATCTTGAATTTCTAAGGCTCCGTGGGGGTACACCTTATACCCTATGTATGGACCTTCCCATCTAGACCTTAACATTCCCTGGTGTAAATGACGTTTTGAGCTATAAAAGAGCACAAATTTTCCCAATTCAAAAAGTTTGACTATGATATTCCTAGATTGGAAGTCTTGAACTCTAGCTTTATTGATCCTAGAATATTCATAAGCCTCCATTATTAGATCCTCTAGTTCATTGAGATATAATTTTCTTTTTGTTCCTGCCAGTGAGAGGTCATAATACATTTTATTAATTTCCCAAAAGGTCTTATTCTCAATTTCAATATGTAAATGGAATGCATTTACATAAGCCAACATATGTGGTGACATTCATAGGAAGGTTTTTTATGCCTTAAGATATAACCAAAGAGCATCCAATAGTTTCCCTGACCAATATTTCCTAGAAGGATTGATAGTTTTCACAAGAATTTGTTTGATTTCTCGATTGGCTAACTCAGCTTGACCATTGGTCTGTGGGTGGTATGAATTCAAAACTTTTTGAAAAATTACATACTTTTCCATGAGTGATGAGAATGGGTGATTGAAAAAATGAGCTCTACGATCACTAATGATAGCTCAAGGAATTTCAAATCTAGAGAATATGTATTATTTTAGGAATATAATAATAGTTTTATGATCATTTGATTTATTGGGAATGGCCTCAAACCATTTTGACCCATAATCAACTACTAAGAGAATGTATAGTTATCCCCTTGAGTTTGGGAAAGGACCCCTGAAATCGATTCCCCAGTAGTCAAAGATTTCAATCACTATGATGGGAGTGAGTGGCATTTGATTTCTTTTTCTGATGAAACCTACTTGTTTACACCTTTTTTTTCATTGAAAAAACGTGTAGGATTCCATTGAGATACTTTCCCATAAGAGACCACACTAAAAAATCATAGCAGATGTTTTCATAGAGTAATAGTGACCTCCACTTACCTCACTATGACAGAATTTAAGGATAGACTCTTGTTCAGATTCTAGGACACACCTCCTAATGACATGGATAGGGAAGAACTTATATAGGTATGGAACATAAAATACATAGTGCCTAACATCAGAAATGAATTTCCTTCGAGCATGAGTCACTATAAATTTAGGGATGACTCTTGTAACTAAAAACTGGCTATGTCAGCATACCAAGGGCAGTCATTCACAGAGTATAGGTGTTCATCAGGTAATGAATCAGGCACAGAAAGGTTTTTTGAGTTGTCCTTCAATTCCATCCTAGAGAGGTGACCAACTAAAACATTTCTAATTCCCTTTTTATCCTTGATTATGATGTCAAATTCTTGTAAGAGTAGGGACCACCTAATCAGTCTAGCCTTAGAATCCTTTTTTGGGAGAGGTATTATAGTTCATAATGGTTAGTGAACACAATGACGGGCGATCCTAAGAGGTAGGACCTAAACATCTCTAAGGAAAAAACAATAGAAAGTAACTCATTTTCATTGGTGGTGTAGTTGTTTTGAGCATCATTTAAGGATTTTCTTTCATAAGCAATAACATAAAGAGTTTTATCACAACATTGTCCTAACATAGCTCTAATATCAATGTCACTGGAATCCCACATATGTTCGAAAGGAAGGTTCCAATTTGGAGATTTCATAATTGGATTAGAGGTGAGAGAGGATTTGAGGGTTGATAATGAACCCTCACAGCTTTCAATCCAAACAAATGGAGCATCCATTACAAGAAGAGCACAAAGGGGACAAAATATTGAACTAAAGTCCTTGTTGAATCTTCTATAGAAACCAGCATGTCCTAAGAAATACCTCACTTCCTTAACCGGTTTGGGTGATGGAAGGTGAAGAATGATGTCAACCTTAGCTTTATCAACATCAATCCCCCTACATGAGACTAGATGGCTTAGAACTAGTCCCTCTTTAACCATGAAATGTCATTTTTCCCAGTTTAGGACAACATTATTTTCTTCACATCTTGACAAGACTCTCTCTACATTCCTTAGACATCCCTCAAATATATCCCCAACCACAGAGAAGAAATCCATGATGAACTCTAGAAAATCCCCTACCATGTCTGAGAATATTCTCATCATGCACCACTGGAAGGTTCCGGGGGCATTTAATAACCCGAGGGGTGTGTGTTTGAATGAAAAGGTGCCAAATGGACATGTTAATGTAGTCTTCCCTTGATCCTCTAGGGAGATGTCAATTTGATTATACCCCAAGTACCCATCTAAGAAATAGTATAAGGCATGAACTTCCACCCTCTAAAGGACTTGTTCAATGAATGGTATGGGGAAATGGTCCTTCTTTGTGAATGATTTTAGCTTCCTATAGTCAACACATACCCTCCATCGACTACTCCCCCTAGTTGGAAGAAGCTCTCCATCCATATTGGTTATCACTGTGATTCCTACCTTCTTGGGAACCACTTGGATTGGGCTGACCCACTCACTCTCAGCTATGGGATATATGATACCAGCTTTTAATAATTTCATAATTTCCTTCCTTACTACCTCCATGAGAATAGGATTGAGTCGTCATTGAGGTTGACAACATGACATAGAATCAGATTCTAGAACAATCCTATGAGCCTCAATAAGTGGGATAATCCCACGAATATCAGTTAGGGTCCATCCAATGCCTTTATTATGTTTTTAAGGACATTTAGAAGCATCCTCTAATTATTGGAATCAAGAGAAGAAGAAATGACAATAGGATGTGTTTGATTCTCCCCTAGGAAGGCATACTTGAGTGCACCGGGAAGTTCCTTCAATTCAAGATCAGGTTGGTTCGGAATTTCAGTATAATATTCTGACATTGGTTCAAAATCAATTTTCTTTCTTAGAGTTTTAGATAAGATTGATTCCCAACATGTAGAAGTTTCTGCTACAAGATTAGCTTGATCATATTTAGGGAAATCTGTTTGATTGGTCTCCATGAAATTGGTTTCATGAAAGGATTCACTGATTGTTGGACCTAAGACTTCATTATAAGCGTAATTTTAAAATGATTCAATCCAAGGAGATAGACTTCCTTCATGTGAACAAAGAAAATCAATCTCATCCTAACTTAAACATCCATAAAATATTCCTTGATGTTCTATGGTTTCATTATCAATGCTTCCTATCATGTTTACTTCATTAATTTCATCGTCATCCCCTATTTATGAGCTTGCATTATATATGATCAAGTCTAGAATCATGTTCCCAAAGATTATGGTCATGTTCCCATTTCGAACTCGGATAATAGAGTTGACTATTTCAAGGAAGGGATGACCAAGGATAATTGGGGTTTGTTCCTTATTTCCTAAGTTTGGATGGTTGTCAAGGAAAATGAAGTCAGCAGGGTAGATGAAGTTTTCAACCTTTACCAAAACGTCATTTATAATACCCTTTGGAACCCTAATGCTATGATCAACAAATTTAAGTGTGATAGATGTGGGTTGGAGTTATTCTAGGCCTAACTGGCAGTACATAGTATATGGAATGAGCTTGACACTAGCACATAGGTCACACAAGGCCTTGACAACTTTGCTCTCTCCTAGTTCATCATTGATGTAAGGGAAACCCGGGGATTTCAACATAGTATCAATGGTCCCTTGAATGGTGGTACTCACATTATCCGCCAAAAGGACTTAGTTTTTATGTAAAAATTTTCTTTTAAATGTGAACATGTCCTTAAGGTAATTTGAGTAGGCAGTTATGGTTTTTATTGCATCTATAAGGGGAATGTTCAACATGGCTAGTGAAAAGATTTCCTTCAATGTTTCACTCAATTCAGGCTTAGTTCTCCCTCTCATGAATTGAAGAAATGGTGCAAGTTGTGGGGTTGTTTATTAAAGAGTTGTTTCTTTGACAATGTTATCATGTTTTTTAGTTTGATAATTTGGTTCATTTGAATTTTCATCCAAGTTTGAATATTCAGGTGGGTTCTGAATTAGTTGTTCCGGTTTCTAAATTGATCTCCCACTTCTTAAAATAGTCACAGCCTTTAGTTGTTCATGAGTTGTTTGAGTGCAACTTTACTCTCCCCTTGAAGTTGAGGATGGTGCCGCCAGAGTAGGCATGGGTGCCTTTACAGTTTTGATGGTTTGAAGTTCTTGTATTAGCGAAGATACTTCCAAGTTAATCATGTCCAATTGTTTTGACAGTTGTTCTAGTAGGCTATGTGGAATAGTTTGGGTTAGTTCTTGAGAAGATTGGTTTATCCTAGGGGTATTTTGAAGTTTGGATGGTTTGTTGAGAATGGACCGGTGGCTGTTGGTATTGGATAGGTTGTGTAGATACCCCAAACATTACATATATGGACATTATATTACTTTTGTGAAATACTTAATATATTACAAAAACCAAAACTCAAGGATCGTAATAGTTTAGTGTCTTTGGAAACTCAAAACATAATCTTCTAATAATGGTGAAAGATCTTGAAAATATCCCATAAAGATATTCCCCTTTTGTTTTCCCACCTAAAACCTTTCTTTATATCCTGGGGAAAAGAAAACATATAAAGGGTGAGCTCAAATTCTCAGTACTGGTAAACATAGATAATATAAAACAATCCATAAACATTTTAATGTAAAAAGATGAGCATAAAATCAAAACATCCAAATATTGAGCAATGACATAAAACATTGCAGTACAAAAGGCATAGATCATAAAAGAACATTAATAATGATAAAATAGCATGGGAATAAAACTTGTAATTGTGGAAAAACATTAAGCACATGATATGATTTCCATAGTAGCCAAGGAATTGCTGTCAAGACCATCTATGTGGACAAAGTCCCTTACTGAACCAGGTTTACTTTCTATTCTAGCACTATATTACTAAACCAGATTTACTTTCCATTCCAGCTATGACTATATCATGAGATATAAATCTTTACCCAATGAATTGGAGGGAGATATAGGTCCCCTCCATCTCATAATGAAATCATTCTTACGTGTGCCACAACATAAACATAAATCATTAATCATAACCCAAAGAATAAAATGGGTTTCATAAACATCATCCAATCATAACATAATCCATATAAAACAAATGGATATCATTTCATCATAAGAAAAATAAAACCATGTAAATCATAGAGACATTATACTTGAAACATAAACATATGAAATAATGTCATCTTAGATGGAAAATGGTCTTAATAAACCACTTGAAATGAATTCTTGAGGAAAATATCCTTTATTTTTCAAAATAATTTCCTTTTCCCAAGATGCCATGAAAATTTTAAAGAAAAGGATTTTTTTGAAAATAGTCATGAAATCTTGTAGAGTAAGCTTCATGAAAATATGGCGTTATGAAACCGTAAATATCCATTTATGCCATATAAGTCAAAAAAACATTCTCCTCATACTTTTGTCAGAAAAGTCAAAAAGTTACTTTTATGGTAAACAAAAGAATGATTCCTTCCATAACAAGTGGTAAAAGTCAAAAATGGGTAAAAATAACTTTAAACATACACGAAATCATTTTTAGAAAAAGGGACATTGATGATAAATATAACCCCAGTAAATACTTACGAATAAACAATCTCAGATAAAAACGAGATTGGAAAATTTATCCCTTAACTTATGTCTGATATGCTTCATATGTGTCTGAACCTCCTGTATAATGATTTAAATTGTGTCATTGACATATTACAGAATCATATTAACTATTATGATATCATATATGGTTCACTTATGACTTTATATTACCAGTTCTTTGGTAAATTTCATGTTAAAGCAGTGTTTTGGGTAATATCGTTTCATTTATCGTCTGTGTTTTGACTTGTAATTAATTATATGATTACTTAGATCATGATTACTTTATTACAGAATATAAAAAATGATTTATATATAATAATTATTAATAATATACATATATATAATAGATCGTTAAATGGAATGAAATACACCGTTCATGGAGATGGTAAGCGGTACGTATGCATGAATGTTGTGTTCGGTTCCTTATTGAAATGAATGGAATTAAGTAGATGACATACATATATATATATATATATATATCCAGTATCATTATTATGTCATATATTTCATGATTAGTTATTGTATATACATTATAATAATTCTTTAATTGTTAACATGGAAAATGAATCTCATCGCGTCGTGGAGATGGTAATCCGTACGTACGCACAAGCGATGATATCATTCACATATTTATTGAATGGAATTGGAGTGGATGATATAATATTTTAGAATCAGTATGATGTTATTATAATCATATATAGTTATTATTTACACCATTATACCCATCCATGTATGGTGGTGGTGGAAAACAGATTACACCATGATGTGGAGATGGTATTCCCTGCGTACGCACGCGCGGTGATTTCGTTTTCCATAGGCTGGATAGAAGGAGAAATAGGGTTTTTTCATATTTATAATAACATATAAGTATATAATAAATACTGATGTTATTACTTTATATTGAAACACCTAAAGAAGAAAAAGTACAAGAAGAAAGAAACTTGAAAGAGTCGGTAGAAGAGATTACCTCTTCCTCGACGCACCTCCTTTAAACTTCTTAGGGAAATAGATTTGGGCTTTTGAGAAGACAAGAACCTCTATGATATAACAAGAGAGGTTGAGAAGAGGAATTTCCATGGGTTGGTGGAGCTTCATGTCTCAAAAGGGTGTGAAGAGAAGATGGATGGGGTGCTCTTTTTATAAGCGAGGAGAGGGGCACCTTTGGTAACATAAGAAATATTAATTTATAATAAATTCAACATCACATAAAAATCTAAAAAAATGACTCAAATCCTAATATTATATGAGATATGGTTGTAATATCATAAACAAATAAAATTTATACTTGTTGGGAATTTATTTTAAACATTATCAACTTGATTTATCTCTATTTAATTTTATTAGTGGTAATAAGATTATAATTTTTAAATTGTTATAAATAATTTTTTATGTGTTGTGAATTTACCATAATTCTATAATTTATGACATTCTAGACCATATAAATTTTAATTTATAATTTTTAAATATTTTTGTGATTTTTAAACAATTTTATATTTTTTAATTTTTATAAAATAACAATTGTGTCAATTTTGTCATTATTCATTTATTTGAATTTAAATAAATTCCACACAGAAGATATGTTCGAACTAAAAGCTTTAATAGATTAATAAAATTTCATATTTATCTATAATATTGGTGGATCACATTAAATAGTTCATATAATATTTATTTTAATATTCTTAAAACCAATTATTTGATATTTCAATCAATAAAATGATTTCAACATCACCATTGTGTCACCTTTAATGATAATTATTTAATACATAAAATTATAAATAAATACACATTATGTACATAATTTTATTAGATTTCAGTAGACTATTCATGTTCTAAGTTTCATGAAGTTTGTCACTAAATTAAAATTATTATACTTATAGGATTTAAGAGAGTGACATGTTGTAACTTTCTTTGGTTTTAATAATAAATAAAAGATTTTCATGGTCAAAAGTACATAAAATGAATTTATTCATACCCTTAGGTGATAAGGGTATACCTTTAGTCATCCAATATAATTTTTTCAGGTGTTAGGGTAATTTATAATCTAATTGTTACCCTTAATTACCCGATTTACCTTTAACTATAGTAAATAAAAATTACCTTAGTTACTATTCCTAATATCAAAAAAAATAAAAGAAACCTATTAACATAATTTGGACCCAATGAATTAAAATATGGAACCAATTTTTTAAAATTCAAAACACATAAGTTGTAGTAATTTATTTAAAATTAATCCCATTGTTAATAAAATTAGTTATAAAAGTTAAAACATTGCAAAAGATTGAAATGATTTTACCTATGAATTCAATGTAAAATCAATTCTAATGAAATACATTATATTAAATGGTAAAAATATGTTATATTTATACTTTAAAATAATTAATTATTATATTTTAACCATATAAATTATTATGATGAAAGAAGTTGTTTTTAATTAAAATATATTGTGTTTTTACTATTAATTAAAATATGGAAGGTATCCGAATAGTATGAAAATTTTATTCAAAGTAAATTTTTATATCCTAATTCCAAATAAGAATTTTATTTTGTCAAGTTGAACATATAAACATGTAAAAAACTAGATTTAATGTGGGTGCGCCATCAAAAGGCGGAAAAACTGTATTTTTTAAAAAAATTTATTTTACCCAAAAAAATTATTTTGTTATCATACCATGTTCTAGAAAATGTTTATGATGAATAAAAATGTTATAAAATTCCAATATAAGTTAATTCTATTCATAACTGCTTGTTCATAATAATATTATAACCATATATCGTTGTTTAGTGAAACCCGGTATTGCGTACTACACACGTTATCGAGGAAGGTCGTTATTGCATGTAATGCAATCCAAGAATAGTGTTGTGTGTACTTCAAGAAAATACAGTGTTGCGTATAGTACATGATAATCTTGGTGTAGCGTACAACACAAGACATCAAAGAAATTAATAAAAAAATTCTCAAAAAAACTCGGGGTGTTACATTCTACCACCATTAAAATGAATTTCGACCATGAAATTCGTCGGGGTTGTAAATGGTTTACTAAATTGATTTTCATTCATATAAACCCACATCATACAACGGAATACTAAAACATAATTTTAAAATGTGGAGTATGAAACATAACAGTTACCCAAATTAACTCATCACTTGGTTTCCACATAGGAGAACATAGGTGAAAATATGGATATGGAAGAGAAATCTATTCATCAAGGTCTGATGGAGAGTGGTAGAGAACACTGCTTTGAAAAATACAACAGTCACAAAGCCATAAATTTTTGATGATATAAGGTACCATCTGATTCATCGTATATGAGGACAGTAGGACAACATTTTTGGTTTTCAAGATCATTTCCCTAAAGATGAAGAATTTGAATTAGAAGAAATACTTACATTATTTCGGTACAATCTCACTGTTTTTTGTGCCTTGATCAATTTACACTTCATCTCTTAAATAAATTAAGTTGAATTTGTCATTCTTTAAGTGTTAGCGGATCATGTGATAGAATGATGGGTCATTGTATCTGACTCAAACAAAAGGGTAGAAAAATTTATCAAATATACATAAATCCATCTATTGTGAGGTTAATCGTATATGATTCCAAAAAATGGACTTATACTTCATCTATCATATTGTTTGATAAAATAAAACTAGTTTCTACTAACCATGGACTTCCTGTAGGCCATTGGTATGCGATAAAGGCATGTCGCACTTCGGTTGTAGGTTCGATTCCCAAAACCATGTCTGACATGATGAGTTGTCGCCCGTCTTGCAAGTTGTCCCTTTTTGTAAAACAACATTATTATAACATTCGAGTAATAATATCGAAAAAATTTCGTGACTTAAACAATACAATATTATGTCTAACATAATTTATTCCAATCTTTAGGCTTATCCAAAATACTTTGGTCCATGCTTAATGTATATAGAAAAAGATTACTTGAAAGGTCACATAACAAGCACATGAATACCATCATTTATCCCCCATATATCATAAGATATATCTTGTTGATCACATTACAAGCATGTGAATACCATAATCATGTATTATTTTGAAACATGAATTACCATAGAGTCTTAGTGAAAACAGAATGATGTCAAAAATCAACTCTTTCCACATACCGAAATCCCAAAATTTCTATATACTCAAAACATGATATAACATTGTCCATATATCAGTCATGAGATCATTTAATTTTCTCTTTATTCCATCATTATGTGCATATCATCTTATTTCCAAAAATATTTCAATCACTTTTCTTGGTTACTAGTACCATATAATTATTGAAAACGAATACATATATATTCCAAAATTCCACGATACCATAAATGAAATTCCATGATACTATTTTGAAATCCCATTACATAAACACTTAATCGTTACACAACATCATTGTCATACTCAATGTCACCAATAGTTATCGCATGTGACTTCCCCTTATCCTTTTTTTAAGAGGTTGCTCACGTTGATCATCATTAACCCTTGGATTAGGGCATTAATTAGCATAATTCCACATTTCCTTACACTTGAAGCATTGAAGTGTTGGTGGATCATTCTCTATACTCTTTTCTCTAATCATGTCATTAGAAACATTTTTCCAATTACATCGGCACTCAAATGCTCGATGACCTTTTTTAAACACTTGAAACATTTTATAGTACCTTTTAGACAATCTTGACCATGCTTCTTTCCACACATTGAGCATAAAGTAACATTCATCTTCTTGTCACCATTTTTCTATGATTTATCCTTGAACTCCATCTTTCGTTTCATGTCAAAACCATGAGATGGATATGTAACACCAACTACCTGTTCTTCCTTGATAGAGAAACGCACAATTTTGTCATAGCTACTAAAGTCTCTAATAGCTAATCCCCTTTGAAGACTTGGTTTTAACCCACTGAATAATCGATCGACTTTACGTTCAGGTTGGATGATAAGGCCAGATTCCTACCTTGCAAGACTTGTAAAATTCACTTCATATATACCAACAGATTCATCATCCTTTTTTTAAGCTCAAGGAACTCATTTTCCTTCTTTTTTCGATGAATATGTGGGAAATGCTTATTGAAAAACATGTTCTTGAACTCATCCCATTCCATTGATTCCATTCAATCTTTGGGACTTGTATTCTTAATTAGAGTCCACTACTAGTCTGCTTCACCTTCTAAACGATAAATAGCCAGAATGACTTTTTCATGTTCTGAATAGTGAAGTATAGAAAATATCTTTTCAATGGTACTGATCCATAGTTCAGCAACAAGTGGATCAGAAGACCCAATGAAAGAAGTTGGAAGTTACCTCATGAAGGACTCAATAGAATATTGTTCCCTTCACTGCTCATTTGGAAGGCCCGAATGATTTATAGCTAGTGTATGTATAGCAATAAGATTATTCAACCCATCTCCCATAACATTGGTTTGTTCCTGAGTAAAATCATTGCATTGTCCATTACAATGATCAACACGGTTCCTTCGGGTTCCAGCCATCGTCTAAAACCCAAAGAGAATAGTGTGAGAGGAAAAATCAAGATAGGAAAACAACATAATAAAGGGGTAGTTCCTTAAATATATAACATCTTAGGTTTAATTATAATATTGTTACCGTAACTGTTTAATTATAATATTGTTACCGTAACTCTATAACTATAACCTATACTTATACTTAACCATAGGGACATCCTTAGACATACCTTAGAAATATCTCCAGGGATCTCACTAAAGTTCTCGCATCCTAGTTTCCAAAGGTTGACTAAACCTTTCCCCTGATACCAACTATAGTGACCCCAAAATTGACGTACATGGACATTAAATTACTTTTGATAAATACTTAATACATTAAAATAACCAAAACTCAAGGATCGTAATAGATTAGTGTCTTTGTAAACTCATCACATAATCTTTTAATCATGGTGAAAGATCCTCAACATCTCCCATAAAGATCTTCCCCTTTTGTTTTCTTACCTAAAATCATTCTTTATATCCTGGGGAAAAGAAAACATATAAAGGGTGAGCTCAAATTCTCAGTAAGTGTAAACATTGAGAACATAAAACAATCCAAAAACATTTGAATGTAAATACATGATCATAAAATCTAAATCTCAAAATCTTGAGCAATGACTAAAAACATTGCAGTACATAAGGCAGAGATCATAAAAGAACATTAATCATGATAAAATATAATGGGAGTAAAACTTTTAATAGTGGAAAAATATTATGCACATGATATTATTTCCATATTAACCAAAGCTTTGCTGCCAAGACCATCTTAGTGGACAAAGTCCCTTAGTGAACCGGGTTTACTTGTCATTTCAGCCCTGTATTACTGAACCTGATTTACTTGTCATTCCATCCTTGTCGATCTCATGAGATATATATCATTACCCAATGAATTGGAGGGAGATATATGTCTCACCCATCTCATAATGAAATCATTATTACGTGTGCCACAACAGAAACATACATCATTCATCATAACCCAAAGAATAAAATGGGTTTCATAAACATCATCCCATCATATTATAATCCATATAAAACACATGGATATCATTTCATCAATGAAAAATGAAACCACATAAATCATAGATACATTATACTTGAAACATAAAAATATAAAATAATTCCATCTTAGATGGAAAATGGTTTTGATAAAACAGTTGAAATGAATTTTTGAGTAAAATATCCATTCATTTTCAATATCATTATCTTTTCGAAAATTGGCATAAAATTTTTAAAGAAAATGAATTTGTTTAAAATAGTCATGAAATCTTTTAGAGTAAGCTTCATGAAAATAAGGCATTATAAAACCGTAAAAATCCATTCATTCTGTATAAGTTAAAAAAGCATTATCCTCTTACTTTTGTTGGAAAAGTCAAAAAGTTCCTTGTTTGGTAAAGAAAAGAAAGATTCCTTCGATAACACGTGGAAAAGTCAAAAAAGGGTAAAAATAACATTAAACATACAAGAAACCATTTTTAGAAAATAGGGACATGGATGATAAATATAACCCCAGTAAATACTTGCGAATAAACAATCTCAGATAAAAATGATATTGGAAAAGTTATCCCTTACCTTATGTCCGATATGATTTGTATGTCTCCGAACCTCCTGAATAATGATTTAAATAATGTCATTGAATTATTACAGAATCATATTTATTGTTATAATATCATATACGGTTCACTTATAAATTTATATTACCCGTTCTTTTGTAAATTTCATGTTAAAGGAGCGTTTTGGGTAAAAACGTTTCATTTATAATCTGTGTTTTGACTTGTAATTATTAATATTATTACTTAGATCATGATTAATTAATTCCAGAATATAAAACATGATTTATATAAAATATATATAAGAATATACTTATATATAATAGATCGATAAATTGAACGAAATACACCGTTCATGGAGACGGTAAGTCGTACGTACGCATGAACGTTGTTTTCATTTCCTTATTGAATTGAATGGAATTAAGATGATGACATACATATATATAAATATTTTCCAGTGGAATTATTATGTCATATATTTCATTATTACTTAATGTATATACTTAATAATAATTATTGAATTGTTAACATGGAAAATGAATCTCATTGCGTCGTGGAGATGGTAATCCGTACGTACGCACGAGCGATGATATCATTCCCATATTTATTGAATGGAATTGGAGTGGATGATATAATATCCTAGAATCAGTATTATGTTATAATAATCATATATAGTTATTCTTTACACCATTATACCCATCCATGTAAGGTGGTCGTGTAAAACAGATTACACCACGGCGTGGAGACGGTATTCCGTACGTACGCACGCGCGGTGATTTCATTTTCTGTAGGATGGATAGAATGTAAAATAGGGTTGTTTAATATTTATAATGACATATCAGAATATAAGTAATACTTATTTGATTACTTTATAACGAGTCAACTAAATAAGATAAAGCAGAAGAAGAAATAAACTTGAAAGAGTTGGTAGAAGATATTATCTCTTCATCGACGCACCTCCTTTAAACTTCTTCTTATGGCACTAGAGTTGGCCTTTTGAGAATACCTGAAACTATATGATATACATAAAGAGATTGAGGAGAGAAATTGGTAGGGGTTTTCTGAGCTTCATGGATCAAAAGGGTGTAAATAGAAGAGGGAATGGGTGCCCTTTTTATAAGAGAGGAGAGGGGCACCTTTGGTAACCTAAGAAATATTAATTTATAATAAATTCAAACTCACTTAAAAACCACCAAAAATGACTCAAATCAGATTATTAGATGAGATAGGGTTGTAATCTCATCATCCAATAAAATTTAGACATGTTGGGAATTTATTTTAAACATTATCAACTTGATTTATCTCTAGTTATTTTTATTTGTGGTAATAAGATTATAATTTTTAAATTTTTATAAATAATTACTTATGTGTTTTTAATTGTCCATAATGGGATCATTTATGAAATTTTACACCATATATATTTTAATTTATAATTTTTAAATATTTTTGTGATTTTTAAATAATTTTATATTATGTTATTTTTATAAAATAACAATTGTTTCAATTTTGACACTATTCATTTATTTGAATTTAAATAAAGTCCACGTAGAAAATATGTTCGAACTAAAAGCTTTAATAGATTCATAACATGTCATATTTATCTATAAAATTAGTGGAGCACATTAAATAGTTCATATAATATTTATTTTAATATTTTTAAAACCATTTATTTGATATTTCAATCAATAAAATAATTTCAACATCACTATTGTGTCACCTTTAATGATACTTATTTAATCCCTAAAAATTCTAAATAAATTCATATGATGTAGATAATTTTACTAGATTTCTGTAGAATATTCATTTTTGAATTATCATTAAGTTTATCACTAAATTAAAATTATTATACTTATAGTATTTAAGAGAGTGACATGTTGTCACTTTCTTTAGTTTTAATAATAATTGAAATATTTTCATGATCAAAAGTCCATAAAATGAATATATTCAGACCCTTAGGTGATAAGGTTCGACTTTTAGTCATCCAATAGTATTTTTTAGGTGTTAGGGAAAATTTATAATCTTATTCTTACCCTTAATTACCTGATTTATCTTTCACTGCATTATAAAAAATTGTAGTATTTACTATTCATAATATCAAAAAAATAAAAGTAACCTATTAACATAATTTGGACCCATTGAATTCAAATATTGAATCCATATTTCAAAATTTAAAACAATGTAGTTGTAGTAATTAATTTAAAATTAATCATGTTGTTAAGAAAACGAGTTTTAAAAGTTAAAACATTGCAAAAGATTGAAATGATTTTGCCTATAAATTCAATTTATAATCAATGATAATGAAATAAGTTATATTAAATGGTAAAAATATATTCCATTTATACTTTAAAAACATTCGATATTATAGTTTAACCATATAAATTATTATGATGAAAAAAGTTGTTTCTAATTAAAATATAGTGTGTTTTTACTATTCATTAAAATATGAAAGTTATCAGAATAATATGAAAAATTTATCCAAAGTAAAATTTTACATCCTGATTCCAAATAAGAATTTTATTTTTTCAAATTGAACATATAAACATTCAAAAAATAGATTTAATGTGGGTGTGTCATCAAAAGGCGGCAAAACTGCATTTTTTGAAATATACTTATATTACCCAAAAAAATTATTTTGTTCTCATACAATGTTCTAGAAAATGTGTAATATGAATAATAATGTTATAAAATTCAAAATTTAATTAATAATATTCATCACAGCTAGTTCATAATAATTTTATAACCATATATCGTTGTATAGTGAAACCCGGTATGGCGTACTACACACGTTATCGAGGAAGGTCGTGTTTGCATATAGTGGAAGCCAAGAATAGTGTTGTGTATAATTAAAGATAATATAGTGTTTCGTATTGTATTGGCTAATCTTGGTGTAGCATACAACACAAGTCATCAAATAAAATAATGAAATAATTTTTCTCATAAAATCTCGGGGTGTTACAGGTTGGGTTTGGAACTGGTTATGGGTTTGGTAGTTCTGTTGGGGGTAAGGATTTTGTCTCTATGGTTGGCTAGGTTGCTGGTTATATTTCCAGTAGAAGCCTAGGTGTTCATTATACCTTGGGTTGAAGTTGTTTTGGTATTGAGGCTTTTGAAAGTTCAAGGAATTTTCTACCACTGGGGTTCCTCCTAAAAGAACATCCTTTACGGATGGAATGGTTGGGTAGTTGTCTATCTTATGGTCATGTTTTTCAAAAATTCTGCAAACATGGTCTATAGTTTGGATTTCATGGACTTTCCTAAGGTCTACCTCTTCAACATTCCTAGAGAGTGTTGTGAGTTTAGCCCTAATTCTTTTCTCTTCTCTAAGTGTATGAATTCTAGTATTTCATTGCGTCTTTTCAGAATAAGGTGAAATTCCCCATGATTGGTTTTGTTCAGAAGGTCTTTCTAGATACTCGTAAGCATCATTTGGGGCTTTGTTTTTAATGGTTCTATTAAACATCATGTCAATGAATTGTTTGTTCCCCGGGCTAAACCCTTCATAGAAAATTCACACTTGTTCTGGAATAGAAAAACGATGATGCGGAACCATGTTTAGAGTGTCCTTGAACCTCTATCATGTTTCATATAATGAATATCCCTCTATTTAGAAAATGTTTTGGATGCTCTTTTTAAGTGAAATTGTTTTGTGGTGGGGAAATTATTTTTTGTTGAATTCTCTTTGTAGTTGTTCCCAGGGGTTGATGGATGATGGTGTCAAATTTTTTAGCCAATTTTTAGCGTGATCATTTAATGAAAAAGGAAATAGAATCATCTTATCTTATTTTAGTTGATGTGAGGGACACATGGTTTCTACAATGTCATTGAACTCTTTAATATGATGGTAGGGTATCTCGAACTCCATTCCATAGAATGTGGAAAGATGGCTTAGGACATGGGGTTTAAATATGTAGTTGGCATATCTAAGGGAATTGTGTCTAATTCATGAGGGGTAATTAGTCTAGGAAGGTGTGAGGTAGTCATTCATGGTTTGATCAATTGCATTCCCCATGTTGGGGGATGCCTCATTTGGGATTCCAATTTGGTTCCCACCTGGGATTATGAGTTGGATTCATTGAAGACCATCCATTTAAATAGGCTCAATTTTTGACTCTATAGTATTAGGAAGATTAGGATCCAATGAAAACAGTTCCCACGGTGTACTGGACTCCCCAACCCCAGGACTATCCACCCTAACAAGACTGTTTGATTGATCGCGGGTGTATGCTGACATGCGCCAAAATAAAAAAATTAGAAAAGTACAATATAAGAGAATTTGGATGAGAAAAGAAGAAATATGGTAGAATAGAATGGGTGTTTAGATGGCTTACTTGGGTCCCCGTCAATGGCACCAAAATTTTATTCATGCTCAAATTTACGCAAGAGAAGATGGTAGAACGGTCTGTCTAGTTTAGCTTGGGTTGTCGAATTTTCTAAGACCAAATAAGTAACCTATGGACACATACATTATATGGACTATTTTTGGCTATTGAGTGTCCAAATTTGGGTTGATCTTAGATGGTTTTGATTGAACACTAATATTTTTAAGTGAATTCAAAATTTGATAAGGGTTTATCCTAGGTTATTACAAGGGGTGGATTGGATGCATACTTTTTCTTGTAAAACTATTTCAATTTATTATATTTGAGATTGGTTCATTTAATGAGATAAAACAAAATCATAACTTACTATTTTAATGCCTACACACCCTAATAATAATCACCTATACACTTTAAGGATCAATGTTTTGATCACTCCAAGGTAAAGTTTTTTATTAGCACTTGAAATGTGTGACCTTAAATTCAATAAGGATGAAAAAGTTGTAATGTCATCAAATAAAAAATATCATATAAAATAAGAGATTATCCATTAATTGAGTGAGAAATAACATCCAATACAAACCCTTTATACACCCTCAGATCAAACCATAAGTGGGTTATACCACCATTGATCACATGGTTTCAATGGAAGCAGAAAGTAGACTCATGGGGGATGAATTGCATAAGTAAAAAAACAATGAAAAAAACAATCACTCCACCGTTGTGTGATAATATCACAAGGATTGGTATGAACAATATCACACCATGAAACAACGGTATCAAAGTGATAATAAGAAAAATATAAAAATATAAGACGAATAACATTAAAAAAGAAACAAAGGTAATTTTAGGAACATACAATTGAAGGAATGTGATTACAACATCAAATTGGCAGCATAACATTAAAACGAAACAAAGATCACAGATCCTCCGCTCCTCCACCACCACTAACATAAATAGGAATTTATGAAGCCTTGTTTCGAGCCTTAAATAGTACAAGTCTCCTCAATTAATTTTGGTAGGCCATTGGTGGGTGGAAAGTTGAGGGTGAGTTGATTTTTTCCACCCTTGACCCGAGGTGGCATCCAACTTTCATCCACCGAACAGATGCGCTTGGAAGGCCTTCCATATGGCCGAATTATAGTGGTACATTGTATAATAAAATGGATCCCCGGATTCCTCCTAACCACCTGTAAAATTTTGTCCCATTTGGAGTTGTGGATTCGGAGATATGATTAGATTAGTGGGCTATTTTTCTGGGCTGCAGAATCTGGACCAGATTTTTATCTCTAACTTGGGCCGCCTAAATAACCATAATGGAGGATAAATTATCACTAGCTCATGAGGAATTATTTGTTCCTATGTATTTATTCTATCATCCCACATAAATTGGTCTTCAATGGGTTTGTAATGTGGGTCCCACATTCTTATCAGTGTTCTGGTATCCGATTTTCCTTCTCTAGAATTGATTCCATTCATCTCAAAATATCTCCACCATCCATTATAAATACTCCATTGATCCCTGAATAAAACATGTTCATATTAATGTGTAGATCAATTTTCCAAAATATCAAATTAATATATGTGTATTTACATTCCTTAAAATCAGTTGAATAATTGGGTACTTTAAATGATATTAAAAATGTACCGCATAATCGGGCATTTTAAGATGGAATTACAATCATAATGTTAAATGATGTTTAAAGTGTAAAATTCACTAAAATGGTGTTTATGAATAATAAATCACATTAATATTATATATATTAAAAATGAATATTAGCCTCATTTTGTGGCTAATAAATTATAAATGTTGGGTTATGATTTCCCACCTCCCCAATTCTGCCCTCTTCATGTTGAAATAGTAAGAGATCCATGTTCTCTCACATTAATGCCTCTTATGCACACCTATTACCATGCCGAAATTCCATTTGGAATCTATGTCTCCTCATTTAAATTCATGAAATTATTTTTTAAGTATCAAAATTACATTACATTTGTTGGGACATGTATCTATAGGACCCCCTTACATTGCATTTCATGTAAATATGATGAAACATCAATTTCCCTCTCATCAACCATTTTTATTAATTATTATGTCACACCGTTATGCTGCCTAAATTGCACCATGCTCTTCCAAGCCAAGATCATAGTGTAGTGAATTCCATACCTGTGCCTCTATCATGGGTATTAACCTTTATCCACATATACATAATTAATGGTAATTTTGTGTATTTATTCCACATTCCTTAATCAATGATTAACTTATGATGTTGATTCATTCAATTTTATATGATCCATGTGGCACATTTATGCATGAAATGAAATGTTTAAGAATGGTGCAACCAAATAGTGCTCCAATGCATTGGGAAATTTACAGTATCATGATATATAATGTGAAATGGATTTTGAAACATGATAATTCAAGGGAAATGAGGGTTTAATCCTACTTCATTTGCAATGATGGTTCACTAATGGTCCATCACAATTATAATCCAGGATTCTACACCTCTAAGCATTAGAGACCACTTTTAGCGGCCTCTAAACGGTGTATTACTGACTGCCAATAGCGGCCGCTTACTCCGTAAAAGAATCTGGTGGGATTTTCCCACTTCCACTTGTCTTCGTCATGGGTTTCTGATTACAACATGTCATTTCCGCCCCTGTCGACATAGGTGACCTCCAAACAACCCTAGAATTATGTCGTTGTACCTAATCAGTCCTTGCATTAGTTTCGAAAAATTACCAGACCACCCCGCTTCATCCTTCATTGTACCTTCTTCTTTCCGACCACCATGGATCTTCCGTGGATGGAGACTAAAGGTTTTGGGGTCCCTACCATTCACCCCCAGTGTCTCCTTATTTAATCGACAATAAGCCCCACCAAAATCAGCTATTTTCATGGGGGAGATTTAGTAGACTACATTGGAAATAGTTGTTGATCTTCACTGAAGAAGAAACTACGACCACTAAAATTGATCATAGAGAAGCCACTAAAGGCCCTTAGCGGCTACTTTTGGCCATCACTAAAGGGTGTTATTCTAGTAGTGCATGTTAAATGAGCCTAGGCTCATGATAATTCAATCGTAAGTGTTGTTTCCACATCTCCATGTTATGATTATCGTTATTTATCATGCATTTATGTTCATGTTTCTCTTGTTCTCCATAGATATGTCTATTTTCTAACATGTATTATATTCCTCATGTTATTCCACGTTTATAACATTACTGGGATTTATATCTCATCATTTTCTTATGCATGTCCCCAAACTATCCTATGCAATGCTAAGTATTAGGAAATGTAGTGGTCATCTAAACGAATTTTTAAATAAGATGTTGTCTTCTATGAATTAAGTAATTATGTAAATTTTCTAATCCCCAATGAAAATAGACCTCTCAATAATATATGTTGTAACATGTGAAGGTTTTATATAATAAATCATGTTTTAGTGTGTAATAAAGAGAAGGGTAGTCATAGTTGTTATCAGAGGATAGTTTTAGTTATTTTTGGGATTAGGATTAAAAACCCCTAGTGAATCCATAGAGACAAGACTAAGTATAATAAAAACATCCCTATGTATTGGTTGGAATTGAGTGAGTGTTTTATCAAGAAAATACTTCCATGTCCAGATATGAGTAGTTAGAGGTAGCTCTGGAACAGATGTACCTAGGAGTGAAAACCCCGACAAGGAGTTTCGGGCTTGACCCGGGGTATCCTAGTACACGACAATTATCCTTGCTACACTCTTTATTACAAAACTCTCAGGGGATATGCTTTGGTAAGTTCATAATCATAGTATAAACTATTGTTAAGGGAATAAAAAATTGACCCTAATAATATATGTTGGGATTTAGATCATGGATAACATAGATTTAATCCATTAAATTCATAAGTTAAAGAAATAAAATTAATTTATAAGTCATCCTTTTTTTGTCATTAGATTATCCTTTATGTGTTAATACTTTAAGATACTCATTACTATGCAAATATTAGATATATTAGAACCATAATCATAAAGTGAAAGTTAGGGTTATCATCCATGGTTCTACGCATTCTTTTATATCCCGAATGTTGAGTAGAACAATCACAACACCACCACAAATTATGGAATTAAAGATGTCGGTGAGTATGAAAAATGGAGAAATCATTTAATCCCCTGAATATAACTCCCCCATTTCTTAATATGTGGATTGAACTTCCTGAAGAACCACTCCATACTCCCTCTAGTTTAATTTTATCCAATTCGTGTCATGGATTGGATTTCCTTATATAGAGCCAATATAAATTGTCAGGAGAGGGAAATCACTCTCCATATAAAGAATTGAACCCCGATTCTATACAAGTGCATGGAGGAAGATGAATCTTATTTAGCTCCATCATCTCAAGAATGGATATTACTAACCTATGAGCAAGCATATCTGGCTCAAATAATTGAGTCTTGGGAGGAAAAAATCCTTAAAAACATGCCTATTTTGAGGGAATTTGTTTAAGTGTTTCCCGAGGAATTTCCTTGTATTCCACCATGAAGAGATGTTGAATTCTGAATTTACCTTATACTTGGGGTGATGAAAATATCCAAGTCTCCATATAGAAAGGCTATTGTGGAGCTTGAGAAGCTGAAGAAACAAATACAGGATCTTCTGGATAAATGCATTATACGCCCATGTGCTTCACCATGGGGTGCACATGCCCTCTTCTTCAAAAAGATGGACAGGTCAATGCACCTTTTCATCCATTATCGCGAGCTTAACTAAATCATGATAAAGAACAAGTATACTCTCCCATGAACTGATGACTTGTTTGATCAGCTATGTGGAGAACAACATTTTTCCAAGGTGGATTTTCGGTCGGGATATTTTCATGTAAGAGTGAAGAAGGAAGATATCCCCAAGATTGCTTTTCGTACTTGGTATGTGCACTATGAATTCATAGTAATTCCTTTTAGAGTAATGAATTCTCCAGAAATATTCATAACGTGATGAATAGATTCATTAGATATTACAACAATATATTTGTGGTTGTATTTATACTTGATATTCTAATATACTCCAAAACCAAAGAGGATTATGAGCAGTATCTCAGAACTGAACTAGAGACCTTGTGGAAGGAGAAGTTCTATGAAAAGTACAACAATTGTGTTTTCTAGTTGAAAGAGGCCTCATTCTGGGGCTATATCATCACAATCAATAGGATATCTTTGGATCCCTCCATGGTAGTTGTAATATAGGGATGGTCATGGACAACATCGGTAATGGATATCCATAGCTTTTTGGGGTTAACTAGAAATTATCATTGATTTGTGAGAAATTACTCACAATGTTCCAACCCTCTTACAAAGATAACTCGGAAGGGAGTAAAGTTTTATTGGAGTGGTGATCGTGAAGAAAGCATCAAGGAGTTGAAAACAAGGCTTTTCACTACGCCCAAACTCACTTTACCCACAAGTGGAGAACCTTTATTTGTATTCAGTGATGCTTTAAACAAGGTATTATGCTATGTGTTGATGGAAAATGAAAAATTTTTTGCCTCTGATTCAAGGAAATTGAATGTTAATGAGCAGAATAATCCAACACATGATCTTGATTTGGCTGCAGTGATCTTAAATTTAAAAATTTGGTGGCATTATCATTTTGGAGAGAAGTGTGAAATATATATGGACCACATTAGCCTCAACTATATATTCACACAAAAAGAGTTGAACATGTGACAATGATTATGGTTATAGATTATAAATGATTATGACTGCTCAATTTATTACCACCCTGGGAAAAATAACAAGCCGGAAGATGCTCAAAGTAGAAATGACCCAGTGATTATATAATTGATGTGAATTGAGAAGGATCCAATATTCATAGATTTTATATAGTTTTACATTGGAATCATAAAGAAGGGAACATCATCAATCATTTCACAAATTATTGCTCAACCATATCTTTTGGAAAGGTTAAAGGATGCTTAAAAGGATGATGTGTGAATTCAGAAGAAAGTGGAATCTATCAGAAAAGGTAAATCCTCATAGATTATTGTTAATGATGAAGGAATTATGATATTTGGGAAAAGGTTATGTGTTCCATCATGTCCAGAGCTGAAAAGGAACTTGTGGAAGATGCACATAGTTCAAATTTCTCTATTCACTCAGGAAACACAAAGATGTATTTGGATCTCTGAGAGAATTATTGGTAGGATAATATGAAAAGGGGGATTTCTAAATATATATCAATGTGGCTTCTGTGACTTCATGTGAGGTTATAGAGGTAGAAGTCTAAGGGGATGATGTAACCATTGCCTATACCAGCATATAAATGGGAGAAAAACACCATGAACTTGGTCAGTGGACCTCTAAAGACATCCAAAGGAAACAATGCAATCTAGGTTGTTGTAGATCATCTTACATTGTCTTCACTCTTTATTGAAAATTGGGAGGATTTATCATTAGATAAACTAGAATATATATATATATATATCAGGGAAGTGGTAAGGCTGCAGGGAGTATCCCTATCTATTGTATACAATCGAGATCAAATATTCACCTCTATGTTTTGGAAGAGTCTTCAATATGCTCTGTATATTGAACTGAACTTCATTATGTCCTATCATCAAAAAATTGATGGCCAATCTGAAAAAACTATTTAGACACTGGATGATATGTTATGATCATGTTCAATGGACCTTAAATAATTCTGGGTTCAACATATTCCTCTAATTAAATTCTCCTACAAAAACAATTTCCATCTGAGCATCCGAATGGCACATTATGAAGCATTTAATGGGAAGAGGTGCAGAACACCTGCATGTTGGGATGATGTTAGTGAGCATAAGATGTAAGGACCTGAAATGGTCAAAGAAATGGTGGAGTATGTGAAAACCATTTCGTATCATATCATGGTATCCTAGAGTCGACAAAAGAGTTATACAGATAACCGTAGAAGAAACAATGGGTTTAATGTTGGAGACATGATATTTCTACACATATCTCTATGGAAGAAGGTCATGAGGTTTGGAAATTAAGGGATTTTTTGTCCTTGGTACATCGGCCCCTTCATGATTCTTGATCGAGTCAGGGTTGTGGCCTATTGACTAGCACTTCCACCTACCGTGTCCAATGTACATGATGTATTTCATGTATCCCTCTTAAGGATGTAAATACCAGAACCTTCACACATACTCTATTCATAGGATGTATAGCTTGAGAATGATCTTTCTTATGAGGAGAAACCAGTGAAAATCGTAGATCATAGAGAAAAATTCCTATGAAATAAGACAATTACCTTCATCATGTTTTTGTGGAGAAACCACAAGTTTGAAGAAGTGATGTGGGAATTAGAGGATGTGATGAAGCAGAGTTACCCACATTTTCGAAAAGTGGGAAAATGAAATTTAAATGGTGAAATTTCTTAATGTTGAAAGACTGTAATGACTAAAATATTTATTAATGGAAATCCCTCTTGTCCAATTTAAATGTCATCTTATGGTTACGTAAAACGTATGTACTTATTTGGATCTATGTTTTGGATTTTAAAATACCATTTTGAATTTTTATCATTGATTATATAGTTTTTGAACAATTACCACATGATTTGTTTAAATATAGGGCTTTATTAAATCTAATTTACTTAGATAAAAAAAGTGATGACCTCATCTATTAGACATTTGTCATATAAAGCCCATCTGTCAGAGTTTGAAAATGAGGTGGCGTCATTGGGCTTCGCTCTTGACCAATCCCAAGACAAGCTTGAATACGATGAGCTTGAGTGGAACCTTCTAGGAGAGAAGTGTATGTTGAGATAGATTACTACTCAAGCCATGTTATTCACGCCACCCTAAGAGTCTATCACCATCACACAACTTACCCAAATGACATATGTGGGTGTTTTAAGGGGTTGTGTAACAAGACCCTTGTACTATGTTTATGTACATTATTCCTATATATAGAACATACATTGTTTTAATTATTGTCACTTTATAAAATGTTTTTAAAGAAAAAATAATATTTTTAGTTAATATTCACCTAAGAAATATATTTTGATGAATTAATGTATTTTTGAATTAAATAATATTTTAATAAAATATTAGAATTTTTAATAAATTATTTTTTTAAAATATAAATTATCGTATAATTTTATGAATGCATTTTTAATTTTTATTAAGGTTTGAAAGCTATTTTTTTCCAAACCAATTAATTTTTTATAAATGTTGGTATTTATTTTAAAAGTAAAAAAATCACATATTTAATAAATTTATTTAGATAAAATGAATATTATTTTCGGAATTAGGATGTTGAAATTATCCAATGGTGAATTTTTTATAATTTTCGGAGAGAGTAGAATTTTTGGGTAAAAATTAAATACAGTTTAAATAATAATTCGTTTTACTAAATCATAATGACCCAATAGTGATTCCATAAAATACTACAAACATTATGTTTGGATAGTATATATATTACCAATAAAATAATGTGATTTTGGGTGTGTTTGATTTATTTTACAATGATTTAGTGGACCCTTCAAGGCTTATAAATCTTTTTGTCTTTTTAAATTGTTTTCCTTGAGAATGTGACTCGCCTCCATATAAGTAACCCCATCATCTTAAGAAATCCGGCCATTGGATTTATAAAATATTGATTTCAAATCCCCTTTTGGAAAAAACATGGGCAAAAACCGTGGTCTTGTTTGTGGTTTTCATTAGTTAAATGTGAGGTTTCCCAAAGATAAATAATAAAGAATTATATCTCCATTGCTATAAAAACCCACCCAAGCTCCCACTTCCTCCTCAGTCAAAGACTTTGAAGTTCTACCAACCCCTACCATCCCTTCTCTAGAATCCACCCAAGGTTCCCCAAGCTCTCACGAAGCCTGTCTCAAGCCTCTCCCAATATTTTGGGATTACACTTCCATGTAAGGGATTCTCACATTCCTTAATTAAGTACATGTTTTCTTCTATTGTAATTCCCTTTTATATTCATTTTTAAATTTTGGGGTAGGATTTATCATCTCCCCCATACATCTGTCTTCATGTTTTAATAATGAGATATCCTATTTCTCTCTCATTAATTCCTCCCATTTACACCTGTTACCATGCCTAAATTTTGTAAGTAATCTCTCTCTCTCGTCATTTACTTTCAATAAATTATATTGTATCACGTATCAAAATTCCATTACATTTGTTGGGACATGTATCTATATGACCCCATTAATATCCATTTTTTATAAATTCTTATGTCACACCTTTATGCTGCCAAAATAACATCGCGTTTTTCATGCAATGATTAGAGTGTAGTGAATACCATTCCCATGTCTCTATCAAGGGTATTCACCTTTATATACATATTCATATTGAATGGAACATTCATGTATTTATTACACATTCCTTAATCATTTAATAGCTTATGATATAGATTTATTCCATTTTATATGATCAATGTGGCACACTTATGGATGAAAAAAAAAATTTAAGATGTCTGTGCCCTAATAGTGCTCCAATGCATTAGGAAAAGTATTGTATCATGATATGTCATGTGAAATGGGTGTTGACTCATTCTAATTCATGTGAAACAAGGTTTTAGTCATGCTTCATGTGTAATGGGGGTTTACTCCTGCTCTAGGTGAAATGAGCCTTGGCTCATGCTAATTCCATGTTATGGGATATCGCCACATCTCCATGTTATGATTATCTTTCTTTATCATGCATTTTATGTTCATGTTTCTCTTGTGCTCAAATGATAATCCTATTTTATAACATGTACTATATTCCTCATGATATTACTTGTTTATTCCTTTACTCAGCTTTATAGCTCACCGTTTTCTTATGCTTGTCCTCAGGTTATCCTATGCAAGGCTATGTACGACGGAATTTAGTGGTCATGTAAAGGAAATTTTGAATAAGATGTAGTTTTATATGCTTTAAGTGGTTATTTAATGTTCCTAAGAACCAAAGACACCAGACCTATAGATATTCTATGTTGTATCATGTGAAGTTTTTATGTAATAAATCATGTTTTATTGTGTAATAAAGAGCATGGTTGTCAAAAGTCGGGATATGACCAATTAATGGTTATGAATGAAGTTATTCCTTAAACTATGATTCAATTTTTTATAGACACTATAAGTTTATATTTATTCCCTTCAGACTCAAAATTCCTCTAAAAATTTTCATGAACATAATGAATGGATTATTTAGTGACTACCATGCAAAATTTTTGTTAGTCGTTATAGATGAAATTTTGATATACTTCAAATGTAAGGAGTATCATGAGGGGAATTTTAATATTCTGATAAATATATTCTAAAAGGATAAACTATATGAAAATTACACTAAATCTGTGCTCTATATAGAGGAATAATCTATCCTGGTGAATGTTATAACTAGAATATATATATTTATAGACCCTTCAAAGATAAATGGAATTGAGGAGTTCCCCATGCTAATATTTGTACTGGATATAAATAATATACATGGATTAGATGGGTACTACCAACAATATATGAGAAACTTATCCTGATTTTCTAACCCTCCAACCATGATATCTTGTAATGCAGTAATTTTTATTAGATCAGTGAATGTGGAGAGAGAGAGTCAAATAGTTAAAATAGAAACTTACCACTCTACTAGTGCTAACACTACCCACAATTCGGAAACTCCTTATGGTACAAATGATGAATTAGAGGTATTAGGTTTTGAGATGATGAAAAATAATAATGTGATATCCTAAACCTCAAGGTTTCTAAAATTTCTTGAGAAGAGCTATCTCATGCATGATATGGAGTTTGCGATTGTGTTTTTCATGTTAAATAACATGTGTAATTATCACTATGGAGAGCTGTGTGTGATATATATGGATCAAAAGAGGCACAAATATATATTCATAAATAAGTATATTAATATGATCTACAGAAAAAAAATATTCTTTATCAAGGATAATGATTAATCAATCTACTACCATTGAGGGGAATCAAATAATGTGGCAGAACCTCGAAGTAGAAAGGATCTGGTTTCTTTATCCTTGATGAGAATTGAGAATGATAGAATATTCATAGATTTGTATAGGATGGACATAAGGATCATAAAGGATGGATCATTACCATTCTATTATAAAATGATTTCCCAAAAAACTATTTTAGAGAAGATAAAGGATGGTCAATGAGATGACATGGAAATCCAAAAGAAATTGAATGCTATCCAAAATGGGAAATCCTTAGAGTTAAAAATTAATTAAAAAAGTGTTGTAATATTTGGTTCAAGACTATGTGTACAATTATATTCATAAATAAATAATGAAATTTTGAATGACACAAAAATATCGGCCTTTACTATACAAACATGGAGCATTGAGATATATTGATACCCTAGAGAGCATTTTAGATATGAAAATATGAAGAAAGATATTTCATAATATACATAAATGTAACTAGTATGTATAATAGTGATGAATGAATTGAAAAAATTCAAATGGGGGGATGAAACCATTTCCCATATCTATATTAAAATGGTATAAAACTACCATGGACATTGTTAATGGTTTTATGAAGACATCCAGAGGATATAATTTTATATGGGTTGTTTTGGAATGCTACAAAATGGATGCTGACTTCATTTCAATTTGAGGTGAAATATATCCTGATAAACATGAAAGGATATACATCAGAGAAGTGGTGATGAGACATGGTATAAATTTATTTAATGTATCGAATTGAGATACATATTTAGCCCCAAATTCTAGAAGAGTATCCAACAAGCTCAAATAACTAATATGATCTTCAGTATGAATTATTACCCCTATAAAATGGTTAGTCTGAGTGGAATATTTATACACTAGAAGATATCGTGAGATATTGATAATTAGACATAAATTAATCATGGGACCAAAATCATCCCTTGGTATATCCCCTATAAAAAATTAGTTTTTACTCAAACATCCAAAAGGCTCCATATAATGAAATTTATGGGAATAGATGTAGAAACCCTACGTTTTTGGAAGAAGTTAGTGAAATCAAGATGTTGGGACCTAAAATGGTAAACAAAATGGTATAAATGTTTAATCCCATTCAAAATCACATTATGGATTCTTAGATTTGA
Organism: Viscum album; assembly: GCA_963277665.1. Lineage (NCBI taxonomy): Eukaryota > Viridiplantae > Streptophyta > Magnoliopsida > Santalales > Viscaceae > Viscum > Viscum album. The sequence goes on along the minus strand of OY728120.1, from coordinate 1,212,696,651 downwards.
CAGACGAGATCTGTTGATAATCATCAATGGTACATTGATTTTGAGGATGGATATATGTTATTACTCTAAATATTTCCATTTAAGAGAGTCATGAGTATTGGTAAATAGGTAAATATCACTCCCTAGTACATTAGGGCATATTATATTCTTAATTAACTTAGAGTTGTGGTCTATTGAATAATACTTATACGAACCATGTCTTAAGTAAATGATATTTTCTAGGTATCCCTGCTGAGAATTACATATGATATCCCATGCATATACTGAATTCATTGGTGGAAAGCTATAAAATGATATATCTTATAAGGATGAGCTGACGAAGATCCTATAATTTAGATAGAATGTTCTATACAACTGGACAGCTCACCATGAAATGTATTATAGAGAAACCATTAGTATGAGGAGGTGATATGGTAATAGTTGGGAGCCATGAAATAGATGTACCATCACCATTTCTACCTTAGTAGTTAAAAAACTCAATTATGAATTTTATTATGGGGTAAGAATGTAATAACCTCAAAGTTTATCAATGGAATTTTACTTCTTATAATAATGTCATATTTTATAAAGAACATATATCAAATAAATCAAAAACAAACAATTATTATCAAGAATGAAAAATTATAACTAAGTTATCAACTAAACAAATAATACTTCCAAATATTATAATTGGAAAACATAGAATATATGATATGTAATATATGAAAAATTGCATCTACTCGATCAACCAGAAAGACAACAATCATGAACATAGCTGTAAAAATAAAATAAAATATTAATAACAAAATATTCATTTTGATGGTGAAATTATATATAACCTTGACAGTAAATAGGATTGAATGAATAATGAATTGAATAATAGAAATTTTTATAATTTATAGAACCCATCTCTCAATTAAAAATCTGAACATTCAGTATAATAAAAGTGACTTATAAGGATTTTTTTATTCAAGAGATTCAAAAATAATACCTAGGTTTCAATAATGGTATCCTAAAATTACAACTAAATTTGGAATTTCAATCCAACTCACTTCACATATTTATATTTAACAGAATTGTTTTGGTTTTAGTGCCCCTATATGGTCCCAAAAATGTCGAGAGTAAAAAGGCAGTTTAAACTGCCACTACAATCTAGTAATTTTTTGGATAATAAAAACCCTATAAAAACATTAGAACAAATATAGAGGTAGTCTAAACCACCTTTAAACATTAATTTTCCATATGTGTATGCAGTTTAAATAGTTATGATATATCACTTTTCAAAAAAACATTGATAGTGATTCTACTTCCCCAAAAAAAATTAAACAAAAAACTAAAACCAATTAAAAATCTATTATTCAAACCAAATTCTAAAGAATTTTCAAATATATATATATATATATCAACATTCATTATAATTTCTGTGGATAGAAATATTTATATGTATTAATGAACTCATTAAAATACAGGGATTAAATAAAATAAATTACCAAAAGTCCTTAATAAATAGGAATGCAATTGAAAAAGTAACTTAAGACCGTAAAACTATGATATGAGAGCATTTGAGATAAAAAAACATCAATTAAATAATAAAAAGGACATAAAACACCTTTTTGGTCTTTTCATTCCTTTCTCAAAATGGATATATATGAAAATGAACTTGGTCTTGAAAAATCCAAATGATCTTGAAATAATGTCCACAATATATCATTTCTATTAGTAGGAATAGAGGATCTATAGAAAAACTGTGAAGAACAATAAATATTGATCTATTAATTATTTTTCCAAGATCTAAGATGATTGGATCCCCACTGTTTCCAAGAAAAATATATATGTTCTAGAGACAAACGATTAAGAGGAATAATTTGGCCAGTGAGATGCATATCAGGTTCAAAAGAATTGTTTTCTGCTAACTAAATTTCCATCACAAGGTATGACTGTATATTTTTGAAAGATATTTACTACCATGTGCCAATTTGTATTTACATGTGGAGCTTCATGGTCTAGTCTTATTGAATTTCTAACAGTTTAAAAACATGTGAAATTCCACATCCACAAAACATCACATGACATATGTTATCTGGAATGGCACATTTATTTTAAAACCTATGCAATAACCATGAACATGCCTAGAAAAGTACCTTATGCGCCAAAGTTGACCATAAGAAATAGATATTTTAAAAAAATACCTAAAAAATATAAGTACATCATTATGAAATCATGATTTTTTAATTCTACCAACTATATCACATTTTATCTAAAATATTCGATCTCAATAGGACATATCAAATAAATATTGATCCCACTACTCCTAAAAGATATTTTCTCATTCCTATATCAAATAAGATTGTATTCCATCTCACCTCAACAAATATATATGGAAGCATTTCCTGACACTAAATAATTTATTAATAATAAACAACCTGAACTAGTCACTTGAATACTTATATATCCAATTTAAAAACTAGCTCTCACCATTTTTAAATATGAGAGGATTTAGGATCATACATTAAAATCTCAAAAACATATTAATAACATGGATATATGTTAAATTATACGGAAAATGTAATTTTTAAAATAGAATAACTCAAGTATTATGAAGCCTGAGGGAGATCATTGGGATATACAAAATATGTGAATACTGAGGATAGACTACGAGTAATTTGGGTGGTAGTAGTAAATAAATTAAGAATTTTATCAAAAAAACATTCTTATCATAGAAATGTGTCAATCAACCATCATATGATTAGTTAAACATCGTCACAAAATATATAGTTAACCATAATCACAAATAGAATAACATTCATTAACATCCTCTCTATCTCCATCTCTCTTTCCTAGTACTAACTCCTTGATGAAAAATTTGTTAAAAATTAATTACTGTTGAAAATTTAAATTTAACATTGATACTGAAAAAAAATTTAAAAATGATTTGATGTTGGGAAATTTAACTCCCCACTAATAGTCATAGATGAAATATCCTTAGGGATAGATCCAGATTCCTTATGATATAATTAAACCAATTCTTTCTTCAAATCATCGACCTTTGCATCTAGCATCATTATGGGATCCCCATATTCATGAATTATTATTTTCATTCCAACAAACTCCCTCTATCCATTTTTAAGTTGGGAGTTAATATAGCCAGTAGTTACTGATGCTATAATCAATGTTGTCCTACCAAAGACATGAATTTGTAATGGTTCCAAACCCATCCCGTACACTCAACAAAGATTCTACTTCCCAAGGACCTGACCAACTGGGTCATCCTGAGAGACTAATAATGATCACAAGGGATTGGAATACCATATGTCCTTAATTTATAACTATAAATCAAATATCAGTTATATTTTTAGAGAAAAATATTAACATAGTGACAGATGATAATAAATTATATTTAATGAAAAAAATTGATACCCCAACTTCTTTGGAAGGATTATTAACATAACTCCCATCATATTTTTATGAACATCCAACAACTGTTCTATTTAGGATATTTCATTCCCTACATTTTTTAATTGTATTAACCTATGATAAATCAACATTTTAATATGGGAAATAGATAATTTTTTCTTCTAAATAATTAAATTAATTAAAATATAACCCGAGTTTATTTGTTTTTAGAAAAACTCTTTGACCTAGAAATGTGAGGGATGGTTTTTTTAGCTCAACATGATACATTTTTTATTGAAACATAACGAAATTAATATCAATTTATTTAATGGTAATGAATGAAATGTAATATCCTACTAATATACATGAATATATGTAAACTGAGATTAATATAACAATATATATTTCAATACCATGTGATTCTAATTATAATGATTATCAATAAAAATATTCCATTTATATCTATGTACATATTTGGCTACCTTATCAAACAACTTCTACCCATTCAACAAAGTTTCAATTAATCAATTCCCTAATCTCTTTTTAAAATCCATCAATTTCTTATGAAAATTGTTCAATATCAGTTTTTGTGTCATCAAATCGAAAATAATAGTGGAAAAAATGTATACAAAGACATTAATTTTTAAAATATTATAATTTGATACCATAATGAAATTAAATTAGATAATAATGTATCAATATTACTTTTATTTGTTAATAAAAAACATCAATTTTCCATATCTGAGGTAGATGCCTCCAATCTACATTGTAAATTAGAAGAGAAACTAGTTCTACTACTTGGTGTTTTACAATTTGAACATATAATCTTGTGTCATCATTAGTGGGGACCCCATAATAATCAGATGGTAAAAAAAATTCCAAAAATCAATTCAAATTCGAGATATCTGAACAATTCATATTTGACTCGGTAGTAATGTTTCCCATATTTTCTAAAAATCATTTAGTTGTGCTAAAAATGTTTAATAATTTTATTCACATTAAAATGTGTGCCTATAATGATCACGCACCAATATCATCATGACAAGTCCATTTCCCTCATTACAAATGTAGCCCAATGGGGAGAAATTGGATTAGATGTCGAAGGGATGCTGATAAAGGGCATGCTAGACACTGATGGAATGAGGGTGAGAGGGATGGTAAATGGGGTGGATGAAGGGTGCCTCAGATGTTGTAGGGAGGGATACTGATGAATTTTCATCTGTTAGTGTGGCCTTTGGAATGTCAACTGAGATTCAAATGGGATCCCTGAAATGATTCCTCCATATCATTAATATCATTTAATAAAATAAAATTATCTTCTAAAACATTAATCCCCCATATGTATTTATATCTTTTATCCTTTGGATAATAGTGGATAATATATAATGTGTAATCATAACTTGTATCACATCCTATCAAAATTTCTGACAATGTTACCAAATATTTCAAATGATAATTTCAAAATAAGTAAAAAAATATCAAAACAAATCATGATATGGTGTCTAATAAACACACCATATAAAACACACATATCAATTCCATCCTCAAATTACAATACAAACAATTTATTTAATTATATTCAACAATAACTCATTTTTAAAACATAACCTTAAATATTAGAAATTAAAAAAAAGGAAACAACCTCATGGTTATTGATTAACATAATGAATGAGCTAAATTTGTTTACCAAATGGGAATTTCAATTCATAAAACGAGTTTAATTCATAAACAATTGATTTCAATATATTTTTAAAACTGAAATATCACTGAAATAAATCTTTAATACAATATAAAATCTAATGTACACATCACTGAATTTGGTGTAGTGATCTGTAATAAAAGGTGAATATTAAAAAAATATAAGTCAATTATCATATAAATGGTAATATAATATTCATCATAATATAATCTCTAACCAGTAATAATTGAATAAACAAGGATAAATAGTATAATTATAGAAATATTATAAAATAGAATCCATCCTATTAGTGCATTATGAAATTTAATCGACCAAAAACTTAATCAAACCCTACAAGGAACAACTAATGTATAAAATCTCCATGGAGGATAGTAGTCCCATATGAGGTCCACTGACTAGATAAATGTAATAAACAAATATATAATGTAATTATCCATATACAATCTCTCTATAGACATATGACATATAAAATTGAAGCATGAAAATATAAGTACCTAATAGATAATTACACTAAATAATCATTGAACAACCATTATATAAATAAAAATTTTTTATACGAAATGTTATATAAAAATCATGTCTCGAAACAATGTAATTTTAATTCATTTATAATACCCCAAAAAATAGATACACATCAAGAAACCTTTTACTTTAGAATATTCCCTTTTGTAGAATGAAATGTGTCCCTTTAAAACATTTGTTAACATTTTTACTTCTAAAATCCCCCTTGATTTTCAATTCATAAAAATATCATTAAAGTATCTCCAAAAATCATTGTAAACTGAAAATAATATTTGGTGAAAGTGAATAGAACCTTTGTTTTAAAAAATTTCATTGAAACACAATTATTTTCTTATTAGATATTTTTTGAGATTAAAAACCTCTCTTAGTTCATAATTTATTTTTTCAAAAAGCTCAACAACCACATCACGTAGACAAATACACATAAAATTACAGCGAATCATGTAAATCACATGTGAACCATCCCTTTTCAATTCATTTTCATTAAATGTTATATTATATTCCATTAGATCAGTTCAACCATCCACCCAGTGTATTGAAAAACATGGTAGATAAACATAAACGAATAATTAAATATTAATAAGTCTATAACAACATAACTCATTGATCCCATAACGTTGAGACGATAAAAAAATTAAGGATCCATAATCACCAATCAAGGGGATGGCTGCAAGGTGAATTGAGGGGTGGAGGTGAGGTGCAATGGAGGATGGGAATATAGATTTGGATTGGGTAAGGATATCTTGGGAGAGAGGGAGGATTATAAAGGGGGAACATGTGATAGGGGCGAGGTGAAACATGCGATAGCATTGCGGTGCAATGGGAGAAAACAGTGAGAGGGAGGAGATGATAGAGGGAACAAGGGGCATGGTAAAGAAGTGAGGTGCAATGGGTGATGGTAGTGAGATGGAGGTGAAGATAAGGGAGATGAGGTGTGTGGGTTGAGGTGATGAGAGGGATGATCAGAGAGGGGGTACATGGTGTGGGGTGGCGGCGAGGTGCAAGGAGTGGTGATGGAAATGTGCAACGTGATGCAGTTAGGTTCAATAGGTGGTGGTGAGGGGGCATTTTGAATGAGGTCGGGGAGACTGGGGCTCTGGGATATGGAAAGATGTGAATTGTTTTAAAAAATGAAAAAGAGTTAGCAACGCTTTCTAATAACCCATCTCTAAATATTTGAAAATAAAATTGTTGCAGTTTCTAAATCCACTACTATTTCCCTTATATTTTTATATTGATTTGAATATTGATATGACCATTGGAATAGTAATATGGCTATTGAAATAGTAACATGACCATTAGAATAGTAACTTAACCATTAAGAATAGTAATATGACTATTAGAATACTAATATGACTGTTATAATAGTAACATAACCTATATAATTGAAAAATAATTTTTAGGTATCATATAATATTATATTATAACATATTTAAACCATTTTACAAATAAATACTTTTTTTAAAAATGATAAATTAACTGTTGGTGATTTTTAAAAAAAATAATTTTTCTAATCTCAATTTAATAATAAATATATTGATTTAAAATTTATTTTTCCACCAAATTTCTTTAAAAAATAATATTATGTCATATTATGATGATAATATAAATTTACAGGATCATAAGTAATTTTTAAAATGGTCATGAAAATAATTATAATATTTAAATCCTTATGTTCCAAATAAAAGGGGATTTTAATGAAAAATTAAATTCTCATATATAAAATATATTTTCATAAAATGGATTCCATTTTTTTAATAGACATTCTAAAAATGTATACAATGGTTTTTTTATTTGTATAAAATAGTTATTTTTTATTGAATAGTGAATTATTGTAATTTATATTAAATAAAATTATAATTCAAATAGATTAATTTTTAGTCATAGATAATGTATGGACCCATTAGCATGAACTAACATGAAACATTTACTATATATATTCACAATAATCAATACAATTCATAGTCTTGATCCAAAATTATAAATTATTGAATATAATAAAAATAAACACCCCTCTCATCCCCTTATAAGTAACACCCCTCACCACCGCTTATACATACACATTATAAAAACCAAAGAGTGAAAAATACTAGTAAAAACCTCTCCTCTCCACTCTATTCCATGTTCTAGTGCTTCTATTACAAAAAATTACCAATTCCAAGTTTCCTAAAGGGTCCTTCAAAGAGGAGAAATTCCAGAGCTAACATTCTCAAATGATAAATTTTAAATACATTTCTTCTACTACCTTCTCATCATATCCCTTGTTAAAAATGTAAGAATAGATCTATTATCATATATATTAACAAATTTTATAGTGATAATGGTATATCATCCATCCATCATTTTCTCTTATCCACTTATTCAAATAAATTAAACCATTGTCCAAATTATATCGATTAACCGTCTATGTGGATAATGAGTTTTCATTTTCCATTATCACCATCATGGTTGGCCATGAAACTATTATTATGTTTAAATAATATTTTAATATGAATATAATGACTTATTTCATCTTATAGAACTAATTTATTCACATGGTATTAAATAAAATGAAACTAGTTTGAGATGGTTGTTAAATCCAGCTAAATAAAGTAACCATGAAACATTAATGTTTTTACTCAAAGAACCATCCCTACATCGGAAAAAATGTGGGTACAATGTACCATTTCAAATTAAATAAGTTAATTAATTCAATTTCATTTCAATTATACATTTTGAGTCCCATCTTACAAGAATGTCAATAATTAACCCCAAGTGACCCAAATTTGGAACCATGAAATGAATGTTGTCGAAACATCAAAATTGAAATTTATTACTTATAAAAATGGAAATTAATGAAATTAATTAAATTATTAATGATAAAATATATATTTAAGGGGGTATAAATAAATTAATTAATGAATCTCATTTTATTATACATGATATTATGTTGAATTGCAGAACAATTATGGAACATAAGGAAAGTGATCTCTTTGTACCTCCCTTTTTTCACTAGGTTATGTTTTCTATTTATTTACAATAATTTATCTCTTAATTATTATTATATATTCTTTTTAAATTTCCCAAGAATATATAAAATGTATATTTAAAATATATATTTTTGGGATTTAAATTTATTAATGGTTCTCTTCTCATTTTCTTTTTAAATGCCGATTAAAAGGAATTTATGTATTTTTATTTCAAATTTTAAATTACAACACAATTAAATGTTTTAATAATTGAATGGTCTATAAATAAAGAATTATTATTTTTACACCAATTATAAATAACTTCAAGTTTCAATGAAATTATTATTCATTTACACATATTAAATACTCAATACTCTTTTCCTTAAAACCCCACTTAAATGGATAATTTCCAGAGTCACCAAACCACTATTTTTCACATATTCACTTTAGTTTGATAGAATTTATCATTGTTTATTCTTATTTTTCATTTCTTAATTTCCTGTAATGATTTAATCCTTTTTTGGAAATCATTCGGATGCACCCTTTTGTTATCCCTAAGGATAGGATTTTGAATCCAACATCTTTCCATGGGTAATAGTTTTATTTATGCCCTAAAATTTATTTTTCTATAGAAAACCAATTAATGTACATGTTATTTTCATTGTGACCATATGTCACCCCAACTAATTTTATAATGATTTAACTCTTGAGACAATATATATGGGATTGGTGAGTAAACATATTATACTATTGGACTCTGTCCACTATGTGATATCATCTTGGCAGTTATTCCGGACTTATTATTTTTCATATTATATACTACTACCTCATTCATATATTAAAATGATCTTATGATTCGCTGTTATTTATTTTATGCCTCTATATTATTATTCATGAGTCATTCCAACATTTTTTCATTTTATTCCTTCTAACTCATATGAAATGATTCATTTCCATGTTTATTCCATTACTAGACATTTAAAGTCCCCCATTTTCCTTATGTACTCCCTAGGTTATCCATTGATGTTTTAGGATATTGTATAATGATTGGATCTCAATATATATATGTGTGTGTGTGTGTGTTTTATTATAGGTTCATGTTGTATATTTGTGTAAATATTCTTCTAAAGACACTATGATTTTTTATTTTTCACTTTAATTTAATGGATATTTATGTTTTAAAACATTATTGATTTGTATAAAATGATTGGGTAGATATGGGTTAATCATAGATTTTTTTTTAACAAAAATATTCATGGAAATGTTTTATTGTTCACAACCTGAAGTTATATTATTTTTTTCTATAATTTTAAATTTTACATATTTTAATGTTTGTTCCAGTGTTATTTGTTATGATATGTTTTAGGTCATGGATTATATCCCTTTCATGTGAATATGATTGTGATCCATTAATTATTTATATCATTTCAAGAAACTATACTCCTTTTTCCTTAGTATATGTTTGTTAAATTGTGTATACAATCCTTTTATCATGATTTATGGACAATTATTAACATTTGATGTTATTTTTAACAGAAAATTTATACAACATTTATGTTTTATCATATTATTATTTTATATCCCATTATGAAATACTGATAAGTTTTTCCTTACCGGTCATTTATTCTCACCTATTTCATATGTTTTTCCCCAAGTTATGAAAACATGTATAACATGTGGGAAGCCTATAAGTTAGTCTATAGGAGTTTGATTATGGATAAATTATCACATGTGTTGTTAAATAAATTTATTATATAAATAGTACAGAAATATTATCAACCAAATGGTTCTTTGAGTTGAAGGAGATTATTTTTATATGTACTCTCAATATAAACTTTTTTGCATATTTTTCATGGATTATATCACATGTTGTTACCATTAATATGTAAAAGTATGTGTTTTTTCATTGGAACTGGGAGTGATGGTCTAGAGAACCTAAAAATAGGACTTACAAAATCATTAAAAACAATGGTAATCCTATCATTAATAATATTTTAATGATAATATTTGAATAAATATGTTCTTATTGAATCCATAATAATGAATCTTATTTAAAATAAACAATAGAAAATTTTAATATCCTATCATTTAAATAAACTATAACCGGGTAACATATTTTTAATATATGGTCATAAATTATTTATATGAAATGTCATAACTTTTAATAAGGATCTAAAATTAGTGATTAATTTATTTATGTATTTTATTCAATACCTTCAATCACTATTGTGGAAGTCAAGAATTATGGTAAGGATTGCTTGTCTCTATTTTCCATTCCACAGAACATGTTCGATATTATGCACCATTATTTCTTTTATATTGGGAATCCTAAGACATATTTCAATTATGTATAATGAATAACATTCATTTCATGATATTTTAGACTTCATTTCCTGGTAATCTAATAATTTTTTTTTACCATGTGACCAATAACATAATGGTTTCTTATTAAATTAACTTTTTTTCAATTATAATGATTCGTTTTTCTTATCGTATCACAATATGGTTATATTATATTCAATGATGATATCATAAATTAATTCATTAATACATTATAGGGAATTACATTGATGTATTCCATTCTTTATATATATTTACGATGTTGAGAATAATTCCCATCCACATCAAATAATATAATTTTCTTCATTATTGAAATTTTCTATTTCTACCAATTTTATCTATAATTTATTGAATCCAAATTATTTTTAGTATCATTCAACTTTAATATTTTCCTTTTCATTAAAAATGGAAACATTAGATACTATTTTTATGATTTGGAATTCCAATAAAATTATTTCCAAATATTTAAATATTCTTGAATCCTTTAGTAATCAAATTTTTTATCTTCCACTAACAATTATATTTTAATTATGATTATATTTTTTCAAGGATCTGTTACTAAGGATAAATTTTAATGTAATTTTTCTCCAATGATTTTAATACACTTTTTGGAAAATTACTTCTGAATGTGATTTGTATCTTCTTATTTTAAAATAATGTTATGAAAAATGTTTTACATTATCTATATAGGTTAAAAATTATATATGATATGTATTTTTTTAAAATTTTTGTTATTAGTTTTCAATGGATTTCATTAAAATAGAGAGAGTTAATTTGTGTCAATATATTGAAGAAGATAGAATGAAAGAATTTGTTGGAAGGTCTATCAAATAATCTATGATATCCATGGTTGATAAAAAAGTTAATGTAGCTTGTAAAAATAGATGAAGAAGATATGTTATCATCCATTAATATTTCAATAAATATATTTTAATACTTTTTGTTTAGAACTGATGATTTTGGAACCGATCATAAGTTCCGAATACATGTGTCCCGAAGTACATGGACCTGAACCATTGTTTTAAACATTGAATGAAATTATAAGTAACATTTTTTGATGAATAATGATTTATTTGGAATTTATATCCCAAAAAATAAATAATGAGAATAGTAATTAAAATATATACTTGTAAATGAATAATATTTTGCATTATTATTTATTTAAGAGGACGTTTTAGTTTGTGGCTTGGAATTTGTGTTTAGAATTCTAAATAATGGAATTTTAAACTGGATATAATTTATGTATTTGGAAAAAATAGTACAAAAACAAAAAAGTATCTATCATTATCACTACATTGTGGGAGTAGACTTAAAAAATTATGGACAATCATCTCACAAAGCCAATATGGTGGCAGGAAGTTACAATTGCCTACCTAGGTAGACCTGTGTGTGAGTGGGAACATTTCACACCCACATAGTGGACATGTTAGCAAAATAGGGGGAGAGTATGTTTTCCCAATGCATGTGGGTGTGTGATATATTTTGGGTGAATAAAGTTAGTGGTGAGAGACAAGGAAACACTTATTAAGAAGTTCTCACCTGAGTGGAAGCTCGATGTTGGATGGGTGCGGTGTGAGAAATGGTCAACCAATTTTTAAACAAATATACATTTAATCCTGCATCTAATCTAATGCATAAGTGATATCTGATAGATATATGCCTTTGTACTTATCCTTTACCTTCATCCGAGATTTATACGTCCAAGTAATTCATGCCAAGAGATTATAAAACTGGACCCAAGATTGAGATTATTAGCTTATCAATATCTCGAGAAGATGATTATGTGTTTCCATGAATGAAATATTCATTTATCATGCATGATATAGTTTATGAACAAGAATATTAAAAATGAAATTACAGTTTTACAGGGTTGAACATTCATTCAATTTTCATGGATGAGATTGAGCATTGAATGGTTCACATGATCATCATTGTTTGTATGTGATATACTCATTTTTAGGAGAGGTCAATTATGAATGAATTAAGGTGAGGTGTTTTAGCATAACGTAACCCTAGTTTTAAGAATAATAATCTAGTATCAATGTTAATTAAATATATTGATTTACATATAATATTTTTTAGTATTTCAGTTGGTGAAAAATAATGAAGAGAGGTGGTGAAACCTCTATATAAATTCCAATGGAATGAGGTGGAAAACAATTATTTCTTCACATTATTATTCAAGAGCTCTTATATTTTTGAAAAAAATAGAATATCAAAAATTTCCATTATACAAAGTGTAATAGTGTTCCATGAGCTTATATGATATGTTAATTAGGGAGACTTTTTGCAATGATTTTTGTGACGAAGAAGAACCACAAATTACTTATATAAATAAAAATTTTCAATGATTTCATGCTATGTTTTTTCCTGAAAAACTAAATAATTATTTTATGTTTTCTGAACCAAATATAGATTAATAGTATTTCATTATATTTAATAAATAATTTTCCCTTGTATATAACCATACTCAAATAAAGAGGCACCACGCACTTGTAGTTTTGTGAAGGTATTTTCATGATATATTGAGCATCATTCCTAGTTTGTGAGAAGTCATAATGATCTAACAAAAGACAATTTTTTCATGATATACATTATATAAGTGAATTATTTATTATGTCTCACAAATCCTATCTAGTTTTCATGAAGGATGATAGTGTGTTTTCATGATTGGGTGTGCTAACTTCCATGAATGTATATAAAGACAGCCAAACATCTACAAGGTGATATAGGAACTAAATCCCAAATGAAATCACAACTGATGTACTATACAATTTGAAATTTAACATTAAATAAAAATAATAAAATATTATATGTGATATAGTTAACCTACATGAAATTTACATGAAACATATTCATGATGTTACTTTGAAGTATTCGAATGAAGTTCTAAAATTGTGTAATATCATTATTCCATTGCATGTGCAGTATGATTCGATAGCATAAATATTTGTGTTATCAATAAAAATATAGAAACCCTGATATAGTAACAATTTATTTAAACATTGTATAGAGGATGTATGAGATTTCATTCCACATTAATATTCATTTCATTAAGACTGAAGAGGAGAACGATTTTTCCAAATTATGAATTCATTATTATATAGGGAAGAATGATTGTGAAAATGTTTTTCTGAAATATCATTTTTATATAATTATAATGGAAATTTTTTATTATTGTAAAAAGAGAAAGAATAATATTTTCTGAAAAAATTGTAGATGTAATTTTTTATTTGGGTCGGAGAAGAATTCAAATATTAAATGTCCAAAACATATTTATATTACAGTGACTAAATTTAGATGAATAAAGAACAACAATATTTAGTGTTTTTCTAAGAAGATGAATTAGGAAGTGAATCATTATTTTTTTCTATTGTGAAGAAGGAAAAGAGTAACATTTCCACAAATATGGAAGTAAAAATTTGAAGAAGATGCAATTTTAAGAACAATGAAGAATTATGATATCCCTTAGATGTCTCAATAGGTGGAATACTTTATTGATGTTGCAAACCATTAATATGGTTAATACTGTATTCAAATGTATTATACATAACCATCCATGATTGGTACAACTAGAAATGTTATTTGAATGTAGATTACACAAGTTAATTTTTATTCCCTACTTTCTCTAATGAGATAAAAAGATTATTTTTTAGGGTTCGTATGGAATTATTTTATTTTCTAACCATTTCAAGGACTAACTACTCTTATTTAGTGGTCAAAATTGTAAAAATAGCATATTCCACTGTTTGCATATTTTCATATACATCCATATAATGAGTAAAATAATATATGAGAATGAGTATCCTAATATGTCTAATAGGTAAATGGATAAAAAGTTATAGGATTTGAAAAAGATCCCAATACTAATTCAAAACCCCTCTTTTTATTTATTTTTTAAAAACATTATACCTCTCAATTGGTATCAAATGGAAGGTACGCCATTATTAGATTATCAAAATCATAGCTATTCTATTTGTAAGATTTGAGTTTCTTTCCTATATTAATAATAATGTGAATTTTTGTTAAAGATCCAATTACCTCCGAGAAAAATTAGATTTCTATCAAGACCATGATGAAGAGGAGAATGAATATGAAATTTAATCTGAAGGATAATTCCCTCTAATATAAAAAATATTATAAATCAATATATCCCTTCCTTTCTAATAATTAAGAAATAACTAGCATAAAATTAAATTGTACGTGGATAGTGTAACATCTGAGATTTTATGAGAAATATTTTGTTTTTATGTTATATAAATCACCAAAGGAATCTTTCACTACACACAACACTATCTTGGCCTGCGTTACATGCAAGAGAAGCCTTCCTCGATAGCTTGCGTTGTATGAAAAACCGAGTTTCGCTAAACAATGACATGTTATTAAAATATTTTATAAACTAGCCATTATGAATAGTAATACCCTATTTTTGAAATTTTAAAAATTTTATAATTCAAAATGGACTTCATTTTTGGATTTAGAATATCGAAATTAGCCTAGGGTGAATTTTTGGTATTTTTCTGAAAACTTTCAATTTTTGATGAAAAGTGAAAACAATGGGTTACTATTTAAAAACCGACTTTTTATTTAAATAATTATTTATTTTATTTAATATTAATTTAGGTCAAAATTGTTACATAATACCTCTATATGTTCAATGTAATTCATTGGAGTCATTTTATAATAATTTTAGATATATAAATATTTTATTGAACTTTTCACCGTCTTTTACCCACCTCCTAGGAAAATTTAAAAATTTATATAAAACATAATTTTACCTCTTCTGTGAGTGAATTTAAAAAATCCAAGAGACACGGTTAATATAAAGGAGTAATATTTGGTTCAATAAGAAAAAAATAATATTTGGTGAATAGTAACTTTTTTCTTTTTTTACCAAGGTTAAAAGTAAATATGGTAATTAAGGGTAAAAATGATATTATTATTACCCTAAAATATTTCCTAATTGTATTGGATAAGTTTAATTCGACCAAAAACAACCTTAGTAATAACATATTACCCTTTAGGTCCACTTGGATTAAATTAGGACTCTTAATATTATTTTATTTAAAGAAGTGTTAAAAGAATTAAAATCAATGTGTAATAACTAAAAATTTTTAATATAGGGTTATAAATTATCTAAATTAAGCTATAAATATTCATTATAAAGCTAAAAGTATTTCTACATAATGTTATTTTATTTATAATTTTTAGATATTAAATAATTTAATTTATTTTTGACACAATGATGATGTAGTAATTAACTTATTAATGAAATATTAACATAATTTATGATATAAATATCCAAATAAATGTAATTTGTGAATTTTTATAAATTACATTAATTTTAGAGGTTAATATGACATGTAAGTGTTGATTTAATTAACTTTTTTCGAACTAATCATGTTGTTATGATTTTCAAAAACATCAATTACCAAATAGTGTCATAATTGACATAAAACAGTTTTTAAAACAAATATTATATTATTAATTTTTATTTTATTCATATAAATATAAGGCTCAGACAAATGACTTAGATAAGGTTATATATATTAATATTTAACCACTTGGGGTTCTTTTGGATTGTTATAGTATATTTATAAACAATATAGTGTAATAAAACAAGAAGACACAGTAAAAGTTAAATTATTTAACTTTGAGTTAAATATTAGTGAGTTGGTTAACATAGTAACCTGAACATGTCTAAAACCTATTGGTTGAGAAGATTTGGACCCATCCCGACCATAGCATCTAAATATATCAATTTTGATATATTAAAAACCGAATATGACTTTATTATAAAATAATATTTTATGTTATTCCAAAGGGGCCCCTCTCCTCCCTTATAAAAGGGCACCTAATCCCTCTCCTCCTCAGACAATTTTGAGACTTCA
The DNA here is from genome assembly GCA_963277665.1 of Viscum album. Taxonomy (NCBI): domain Eukaryota; kingdom Viridiplantae; phylum Streptophyta; class Magnoliopsida; order Santalales; family Viscaceae; genus Viscum; species Viscum album. The sequence continues at coordinate 1,212,679,879 of OY728120.1, read as the reverse complement.
TGCTCGGCCAAACCCTACCTATTTCCTTTCTAAACATCCCTAGATACATACTAGAGGTCCTGGTCTTCTTCAAAAAAATGTTTAGTTCCTTAAGAGGAGGTTTCAAAGAGGCGTGTTGAAGAAGAGGTAATATATGTTACCGATTCATTCAAATTTATTTCTTCTTATACTTACTCTTATTTAGTTGTTTCATTATGAATTAATATCATCATTATCACTAATATACTGATATGTTGTTAAAAATATGAATGAACCATATTTCACCCCTTATCCATCCTACGGAAAATGATATCACTGCGCGTGCGTATGTACGGAATACCATCTCCACGCCGTGGTGTAATCTGTTTTCCACCACCACCTTACTTGGATTGGTATAATTGTGTAAATAATGAATATATATGATTATTCTAAAGTTATATTTATTCTGAAATAGTATACATACACTTCAATACAATTCCACGATCATGGGAATGATATCATCGCTCGTGCGTACGTATGGCCTGTCATCTCCATGATATGATGCAACTCATTATACATGATCTTCATTGAATAATGATTATATAAATTAATTTAATGAATAAATATGATATATATTACACTAATAACATTATGCGAATGATTTATCTATGACATTAATATAAGAATAAGAATTTATTCCGAAAAACAAGCATAAGAACATAAAGCAATGAACACCCGAATAAAAAGTAGCAATGAAATATTACTAATAAGAAGATAAGAATATGACCATATATGATATCATAATAATGAATATGGTTCTGTAATAATTCGATGACATTTTTTAAATCATTATACAGTAGTTTTGGATATGTATGAAGCAAATCAAACCTAAGGTAAGGGAAAATCCCACAATCTCATTTTTATCGGAGTTTGTTTATAATTCAGAATTTACTGGGTAATATTTATCATCCACATCTCGGTTTTCTCAATATGTAATATTATTTATATCCTCATAAAATTGTTTAAATCAATTTTTACCCATTGGTGAGTTATTAGTAAAATATATGAAATGAATCTTTTGTCGTTTTTAGTACGAGGTACTTTTTGACTTTTTCGGCCCAAGTACGAGAAGAATGTTTTCTTAACTTATACGGCCGGAATGGATTTTTATGATTACATAGACCATTATTTCCATGAAGCTTCCTTTAAAAATTTTCAAATTTATTTTTAATTAACTTCTTTTAGTTTAAAATGTTATGACATGTTAAGAAAGGAAAAATTATTTTAATGTAGAAAGGATATTTTCATCAAGAATGGAGTTCAAGTGTCTTATCAAAATTATTTTCCATATAAGATAATATAGGATTAGGTTTCTATCCCTATTTTTACATTTATTTGATCATTTTATGGTGGAATTATTTTTATGAAGTCTTTTTATCTTATATGGACTATGTTATGATGACATGATGTTTACGAATCCCATTTTTATTACATGGGTTATGCACTGATCTATGATTTATGATTCTGTGGCCCACATATGAATGGTTTTATTATGAGATGGGTGGGACCAATATCTCCCTCCAATGCATTGGGTAAAGATTTATAACTAATGAGATAGACATGTATTGAAAGACAAGTTAATCTGGTTCAGTGACACAGGACTGGAACGATGAGTGAACTCGGTTTAGTAATGGACTTTGTCCACTATGATAGTATTAGAAATGAGTCTTGACTAAAATTAAATGATTTTATATGATTATGTGTGAATGAAACAATGTTTCATGTTTTAAGTTATGATTATTTGGATTACATTTCATTACTATGATTTATCCCATGTAATGATATTATGATCTCTTTTGCAGGTTAAGATATTCAAAATGTTATGTTATTATGAATATTATATGATTGATATTTCATTTTTTACCCTTACTTATAATTTGAGATCACCCTTTTGTATGTTTTCATTTCCCCAGGTCATGAAGAAGGGTATTGAGTAGGATATTCCAAAAAGGGACTCTAAATATGATGGAATAAGCAGGAGACAATGTAAATGATTAATGAACCAGTTGTTTATGTATCCCAGTTTCTAAAGACACTATACCTATATGGTCCTACCATGGTTTTGTTATATGTTGTAATAAGTATGCTTCCATTCTGATATAATAACCATGTATGTAAAGTATGGGTCGTTATAGTTGGTATCAAATGAAAGGTATAGTCAACATTTGGAAACTAGGATGTGAAAGCCCTAGTAAGAACCCTAAGGATATGTCTAAGCATAGAACACAATCTTTGTATTTTATAAATGGCCATGAATAACCTACGATAATACCTAAAGGGTGAAACTTTATTAATGATTATGTGGTTTTCCTATTGTAATTAGTTTTCTCACACTATGCTTCTTCGTTTTAGTCAATGGCTGGAACCTGAAGGAACCGTGTTAATGCTGAATGCGACGGACAATGAAATAATTGTCCCCCTAAGAAACCAAATGTTATGGGTGCCAGAATGAAAAATCATGTAGCCATGCTCATTCAACTTTATCAAGCTATGGATCATGCAGGACTTCCAAATGAGAAAATGAAGGATCATCTTTTTGTTTAATCCTTCATGAGGTAGCATCCACCTTCATTCAGCGGGTCTTCTAATCCATTAGTGGATGAATAATGGATTATCACCACAGAAAAGATATTTTCAGTTCTAAAATGTTCTGAACCTGAAAAAGTTATCTTAATTGTGTATCGTTGGGACAGTGATGCTGATCAATGGGGGAATCTTATCAAGAATACAAGGCAATGAGACAAAATTGAGTCCATGGAATGGGAGGAGTTCAAGAACTTATTTTTCAATATGTACTTCCCTCATATTCTTTGAACAAAGATGGAGAAGGAGTTTTTTGAACTGAAGTAAAAGGATGATGAATCGGTTGGAACCTATGAAGAAAATTTTACAAGACATGCAAGGTCTCCATCCGGAATTATTATCCAAACTGAGAGTATGATCGATCGATTCTTTAGTGGCTAAAAACCAAGTCTTTGAAGGGCGTCATCCATAAGGGACTTTAATAGCTCCGACGAAATTGTTCGATGTGATCTCAAGGTTGAGATGGGATTGGAGTAACCCATCAATCATATGGGGTTGATATGAAGAGGAAAATGGAATTAAAAGGAAAATCTAAATACCACAATGAAAAGAAGATGAGATTTATTTTATGCTTAAATTGTGGAATGAGACATGAAGGGAATTATCGTAAAAGGGACAAGCAAATGTTTTAAGTGTGGAAAAGAAGGCCATCAGGCAGTTGAATGTTGAAATAATGGGAAGAAGATATCTAATGATACGAACAAAGAAAGGGATACACATAATGAACCTCCTACACATCAATTTTCCAAGTGAAAGGAAATGGGGAATTATTCCAATCAGTGACCTAATCCAAGGGTTGTCGATGATGATTGACATCAATACACTCATAAGGCCAAATACAAAGGAAATTCACCGACAATATCTATCGGCGATGTGGAGTACGATAACGAAGTGGTGAAAGGTACTCTTTCAATCCACTCTAAAGTATCAAATGGTTAATTTCATTCTAGATCCACCCACTCTTTTATTTTTAAATAATTTTCTATGGGTATCACCATAGTACCTCTACAATTAGATGTGGAGTTAGGTGTGACAACCCCTAATGGCACAATAGTAGCATCAAAAGTTTACAATTCTTCTCAGATTGTAGTTTGTGGGAAAGTAGTTCCTGCAAATCTTGTGATCCTTACTATAGTGGAATTTGATGTGATTATTTGCATGAATTGGCTTTCATTATATAATTTCCAAATAAGTGAAGTCACATTTTATATACCAGATCAATCTACGATCGTCTATCGATGCATGGATGACCATAAAATTCCAGTGGAAATTTCTTCTGTCTTATGGGTCTTGATTACACTAAATGAATGTTATTTATCTCAATTGGTTGGAGAGAAAATCACGATTAATAATATTCCCATTTTACAGGAGTTTGATGATGTCTTTCTGGAGGAATTTCCAGTTCTTCAACCAAATCATGATGTTGAGTTTTCAATAGAACTCGTACCGGGTGTTTTAACTATTTCAAAGACACCTTATATAATGGTGACAATTGAGTTGTAGGAATTTAAGAAGCAACTCTAAGAGAATGTTGATAAGGGATTCATACACCCTATTGCATCACCTTTGGGAGCACCAGTTTTGTTTGTTAAGAAGAAATATGGATCAATGAGACTCTGCATTGATTATCGAGAACATAACAAGATCACTATCAAGAACGAATATCATCTCCCATGCATTGATGACTTATTTGACCAACTACACGGATCACAATACTTTTCGAAGATTGATATTTGTTCAGGGTATCATAAATTAAAGGTCAAAAGGGAGGATATACCAAAGACATCTTTCTCTACAAGGTATGGACACTATGAATTTATAGTGATGCATTTTGGTCTTACTAATGCCCCTTCTATCTTCATGGATCTTATGTATAGTGTCTTTAGAGACTATCATGATTACTTTGTGGTATTATTTATAGAATATATTCTTGTCTATTAAAAGAGAATAGAAGAACATGAGGATTACATGATAATTGTATTAAAGACCCCAAGAAAGGAGAAGATTTATTCCAAATTTACCAAGTGTGAATTTTGGCTTCAAAAAGTCTTATTTTTGGGTCACATAATCTCAAAAGAGGGGATATCTGTGTATCCAGCAAAAATAGAGGTTATCGAAAGATGGTCAAGACCAATAAAATTAATTGAGATTCAATATTTTCTTGGTTTGGCTGGATATTATCGATGTTTTGTGAAATATTTTTCATGATTATATAGTCCACTCACTAGCTTGACTCAAAAAGGGGCTAAGTTCATTTGGACGGAGGAGTGTGAAGAGAATTTCAAGGAGTTATAAAGAAAGTTATCCAGTGTACCTGTGCTCACACTGTCGTGTAGTGGAGAAAGGTTTGTAATCTACAGTGATGCATCCCAGAAGGGACTAGGGTGTGTTCTCATGAAAAATGATATGGGGATAGCTTATGCCTCAAGACAGTTGAAAATCCATGAGCAAAATTACATAACTCATGATTTAGAGTTCGCTATGGTAATATTTGAATTAAATATTTGGAGGCATTGCCTTTATGGTAAAAGGTGTGATATTTATACTGATCATAAAATATTAAAGTATATTTTCACACAAAAGGAGCTGAATATGCGCCAAAGAACATGGTTGGAATTTATTAAATATTACGACTCCTCAATTCATTATCACCTTGGGAATGCAAACAAGGTGGAAGATTCATTAAGTCGACAAGACCATGCTATCTTATCCATGATGAGGATCTCAAAAGGTCCAATATATATGGATTTAAAGAGGATGGATCATGGAATTATAATGGAAGGGGGAAAACATTATCTTTCTCAATTGAATGTTCAACCATATATACATAAGAAGATTAAATAGGCATAGAAAGAAGATGTAGAGTTACGAAAGAAGGTGAGAAATTTTCCTGAATTTCACATTAATTGTGATGAAATAACAAGGTTCAGGAATCAGGTTTGTGTTCCTCCCATCCTATAATTATAGAAGGAGATGCTGGATGAGGCTCATAGTTCTTCATTCTCTATTCATCCTGGAAGCACGATGATGTATAGGGACCTGAAAGAGTACTATTGGTGGGATGGAATAAAAAGAGATGTTGCCGAATATGTCTCTTGATGCTTGGATTGTCAACAAGTTAAAGATGAGAGATAGAAATCTAAGGGGATGTTACAACCATTACCCATACCGGAATAAAAATGGGAAAAAATCACTATGGACTTTGTCGCTGGATTTCCTAAAACATTCAAAGGCAATAATGCAATCTGGGGTATAGTTGATCGTCTTACGAAGTCGGAACACTTCATTACTGTTAGAGATGATTTTTCTCTTGATCAGCTTACCAAGATATATGCTAAGGAAGTGGTAAGATTGAATGGTGTACCAATTTCCATTATATTTGATCGGGATCCGAGGTTTACCTTGAAATTTTTGCAAAGTCTTCAGCATACTCTAGATACAAAGCTGAGTTTCAACACTGCTTATCATCCTCAGATAGACGGTCAGTCTGAGAGGAAAATTCAAACTATAGAAGACATGTTGAGAGATTTCTCTATAGATTTCAAAGGGGGTTGGGATCAAAACCTACCTTTAGTGGAATTTTCATATAATAATAGCTTTCACTCCAGTATTCAGATGGCTCCTTATGAAGCTCTCTATGGAAAGAAATGCAAGACTCCAACTTGCTCGGATGAAGTTGGGGAAATAAAGCTATTAGGAGATAATCTTGTTGATGAGATGGCAGAAAAGGTCTGATCTACTCAACAACACATAATTGAAGCTCTTAGTCGATAAATAAGTTATGCTGAAAACCGAAGAAAAGACCTAGAATTTGATGTGGGTGATAATGTGTTCTTATGAATATCTCCATTGAAGAGAGTAATGAGATTTTGAAAGAAGGTAAAACTGATCCCTAGGTATATCGGTCCTTTTGAAATACAGGGTCATGTTGGGAAGGTATCTTACCGATTGGCACTTCCAACGAACCTCTCTCAAGTTCACGATGTGTTCCATGTATCTATCATGAGAAAGTACATACCTGATGATTCACATGTACTCAGCTTAGAAGTTGTACCGCTGGAGCATGATCTTTCTTATGAAGAACAGCTGATAATGATTTTTGATCGTAGAGAAAATTTCCTATGGAACAATACCACTAGCATGGTGTAAGTTTTAGGGAGGAACCACCAATTAGAAGAAGCTACATGGGAGCTTGAGGATATGATGAGGGAGATGTATCCTCGTATGTTTTTTACAAATTGAGGAATTTCGCAGGAGAAATTCATTTTAAGGGGGGTAGAATGTAACATCCGAGATTTTATGACAAATATTTTGTTTTTATGTTATATAAATCACCAAAAAAATATTTCACTACACACAACACTGTCTTGGCTTGCGTTACACGCAAGAACAACCTTCCTCGATAACATGCGTTGTACGCAATAACGAGTTTCTCTAAACAATGACATGTTATTAAAATATTATATAAGCTAGCCGTTATGAATAGTTATACCCACTTTTTAAAATATTATAAATTTTATCTTTCAATGTGTACTTCATTTTTGGATTCGAAATATCATAATTACCCTGGGGTGAAGTTTTGGTATTTTTTGAAAACATTCAATTTTTGATGAATAGTGAAAACACTATGTTACTATTTAATAACCAACATTTTATTTAAATAATTATATATTTTATTTAAAATTAATTTTATGTCAAAATTGATACATAATAAATATATTAGTTCAATGTAATTTGTTGGAGTAGTTTTATAACAATTTTAGATATATTAAAATTTTATTTACCATTCACCGTCTTTTACCCAACTCCTTGGAGAATTTGAAAATATACATAAAATTTAATTTTACAGCCTTTGTGAGTGGAATTTCGAAAATCGGAGAGACATGGTTAATATCAGGGAGTAAATTGTGGTTCAATAAGATTAAAATATTTTTATGGTGAATAGTAACTTCTTGCGTTTTTTACCGCGGTTAAAAGTTAATAGGGTAATGAAGGGTAAAAAAGGTATTATTATTAACCTAACACATGACCTAATTCTATTGGATAAGTTTAATTAGACCAAAGACAACCTTAGGAATAAAACATTACCCTTTAGGTCCAATTGGATTAGATTAGGACACTTATTATTATTTTATTTAAAGAAGAGTTAAAAGAGTTAAAATCAATGTTTAATAACTAAAAAATATTTCATACAGGGTTATACATTAGATAAATTCAACTATAAATATTAATTAGAAAGCTAAAAATATTTCCTACATAATGTTAATTTATTTATAATTTTTAGACATTAAATAATTCAATTTATTAATGACACAATGATGTTGGAGTAATTACATTATTAATGAAATATTGATATAATTGATGTTATAAGTACCCAAATAATTGTAATTTGAGAATTTTTATAAATTACACTAATTTTATACGTTAATATGACATGTAAGTATTTATTTAATTAACTGTTTTAGAACTAATCATGCTGTTATGATTTTAACAAAAATCAATTACCAAATAGTTTCATAATTGACATAAAATAGTTTTTAAAACTAATATTTTATTTTTAATTGTTATTTTATTAATAAAAATTTAAGGTTCAGAAAAATTACTTATAAAAGATTATATATATTAATAATGAACCACTTGGGGTTCGTTTGGCTTGTTATTGAATGTTTATTAACCATATAGTTTTAGAAAACAAGAAGACACAGTAAAAGTTGAATTATTTAACTTAGAGAAAAATTTAAGTGATAAGATTAAAATAGTAACCTGAACATGTCTAAAACCTATTGGTTGAGAGGATTTCTACCCATCCCCACCTTATCTTAGAAATAAATAAATTTTTATTTATTAAAAACTGAATATGACTTTATTATAATATAATATTTTAAGTTTTTCCAAAGGTTCCCCTCTCCTCCCTTATAAAAGGGCACCACCTCCCTCTCATCCTAACAGAATTTGGAGAACTAAAGATTGGCCAAACCCTGACCAGTTCCCTTCTCAATATCCCTAGAAACATACTACAGGTCTTGGTCTTCTTTAAAGTCCAATTGAATTTCCCTAAGAGGATGCTTCAAAGAGACGTGTCGAAGACGAGGTAATATCTGTTACTGATTCTTTGAAACTTATTTCTTCTTCTAATTCCTCTTCATTAGTTGTTTCATTATGAAGTAATAACACGAGTATCACTAATATACTGATATTTTATTATAAATATGAATGAACCATATTTCACCTTCTATCCATCCTATGGAAAATGAAATTATCACGCGTGCGTACGTTCAGAATATCGTCTCCATGCCGTGGTGTAATCTGTTTTCCACCACAACCATACTTGGATGGGTATAATGGTGTAAATAATGACTATATATGATTATTTTAAAGTTATATTGATTCTAAAATAGTATACATACACTTAAATACAATTCCATGATCATGGGAACGATATCATCGCTCGTGCGTACGTACGACCTACTGTCTCCACGATGTGATGCGACTCGTTATACATGATCTTCATTGAATAATTATTATATAAATGAATTTAATGAATAATTATGATATATATTACACTAATACCATTCTGGAAATGTGGTATCTATAACCTAAAAAGAAAAAAAAGAATTTACTCGACAAAACATGCATAAGAACATAAAGCAATGAACAGCCGAATAACAAGTAGCAATGAAATATTACTAATAAGAAGATAATAATATGATCATATATGATATAATAAAAGTGAATATTGGTTCTGTAATAAGTAAATGAAATTATTTAAATAATTATACAAGTGGTTCGGATACATACGAAGCAAATCGGACCTAAGGTAAGGGAAAATCTCACAATCTCATTTTTATCAAAGATTGTTTATACTTCAGAATTTACTGGGGAATATTTATCATCCACATCCATGTTTTCTCAATATGTAATATAATTTCTATCCTCCTACAATTTTTTAATTCCACTTTTACCTATTGGTGAGTTTTTATTAAAAGATATGAAAGAAATCATTTGCCGTTTTTAGTACGAGGTACTTTTTGACTTTTTCGGCCGAAGTTTGAGATGATTGTTTTTTAACTTATATGGCGTGAATGGATTTTTATGATTCCATAGAACATTATTTCCATGAATATTCCTTTACAAATTTTCGTGTTTATTTTAAGTTAACTTCTTTTAGTTTAATTTTTTTTATGTGTTAAGGAAAGAAAAATGATTTTGAAGTAGAAAGGATATTTTCCTCAAGAATGGAGTTCAAGTGTTGTATCAACATTATATTCCATATAAGATTATATAGGGTTATGTTTCAATCCATATTTTTACATTTATTTGATCATGTAATGATGGAATTATTTTTATGAAGTCCTTTAATCTTATATGGATTATGTAATGATGGCATGATGTTTAAGAATCCAATTTTTGTTACATGAGTTATGCAATGATGTATGATTTATGAATTTTTGGCACACAAAAGAATGGTTTCATTATGATATGGGTGGGACCTATATCTCCCTCCAATGCATTGGGTAAAGATTTATATCTCATGAGATCGACATGGATGGAACAGCAAGTTAATCCGGTTTAGTGACATAGGACTGGAACGAGGAGTGAACTTGGTTCAGTAATGGACTTTGTCCGCTATAATAGTCTTGGAAATGAGTCTTGACTAATATCAAATGATTTTATATGATTATGTGTGTATTCTACAAGGTTTCATGTTTTAATTTATGATTATTGGGATTATATTTCATTACTATGATTTATCCCATGTTATGATATTATGATCTCTTTTGCAGGTTAAGGTATTAAAAATGTTATGTTCTTTTGAATATGATGTGATTGATATTTCTTTTGTTTACCCTTACTGAAAATTTAAGCTCACCATTTTGTATGTTTTGTTTTCCCCAAGTTGTTAAGAAGGTTATTAAGTAGGATATTCCAAAAAGGGACTCTAAATATGATGAAATAAGCGGGAGACAATGTAGATGATTTATGAACCAGTTGTTTATGTTTCCTAGTTTCTAAAGACGCTATACCTATACAGTACTACCATGGTTTTGTTATATGTTGTAATAATTATTATTCAATTCTAAAGTAATAACCATTTATGTAAAGTATGGGTAATTATAGATAGAGTTTTCTCCAAGTATAAGGATAACATTATAACCTCAAGTGATCAAGCTACGTGTGACAATTTTTGTACAAACTAACCTTAATAATGATATCTATTAATAATTAGTGATGATGATAGATCCACAAAATCTCAATATATAATCACTGATATATTGTGATATATTTAATATTGTGTTCTCACATAAATATTCTCTCTTTATTGTGTATTCTTTCAATGTATGTATCAAGAAGTCAGCCATGTGAAAGAAGAGGTAGATAACATGGAGAAGGATTTATAAGGAAAACTTACATTATTTTTAATGCTTATGGGGTAGGATGGATATATTTATTAATCAATGATAATGCTTTAAATAATAACCTAAAACTATCACAACAAATTTTGATGAGAAATAAAAATATAAGAATGGTCTCAGAATATATCCATGCACTTGATGAATAGTTGAAAAATATTGTTGATTTCATATATTTTTAAGTCGAATAAAAATTCAAGAAGATCAAGGAGATAGACTCTTTTTTGAAAAACAATATAAATCTGAATGAATAGTATGTTTAAATAATGAATTAGATTTATGAATAGAAGATTATTATGAATGAATATTAGAATAAAATCCTCAACATTAAATTTATATAAATTGATGATCATTTAAAAATATTGAGAATACACATATTGAGGCTTCATTGATTAATTATATAGTTACTTATAATCATAATGCTCACTAAGGGATTCTAATATCATTATACATATAACATGTGAATATATGATCATGAATTTGATCAATGATCCATCTCTTGTAGTTGTGAAGAAATAGGTATGATCCATAAAATCTTATAATAATGTTTCTAAATTTGTTTTCACAACTATTTTAGGATGGAAAATAAAATTTGAAAAATAATGGATGATTAAAGGATGATATATACTATAACCATGACTAGGGTGGATAAGAAAAAGTGTGTATAAGCAAGTTATCCATAAAGATCCCAAACTATTATCAACAAAATCAAAAAAATCATTTATAAAATATAATAAAATCATGGTTTATGGGTCAATGTTTGTATCGTAATAGATTTTGGAATTGTGCATTAGATTTTGGGTATGATCCTTTAATGGAAAAAAGAAAAATAGAAGACCATGTAATGAGATATAATGATAGAGATGGAAAAGTAATATTTATAGGATATTAAAAACATGCATTATAAAAAAATATTTGGAAAAATAGAAAAAAATTATGATGCTTACAATGGTATATTTAATAGTAACGGTGCATGCTTATATAAGTATGTATCCAAACCTGATCAGAAAAGAATACCACTGATATTGGATAAGAAAGAAGAAGAATCATTTGGAAGAAATCAGAAAAAGGTTATAAAAACAATTCCACCAATAAGATATTAATTAAAATTGATGACAAGGCATTGGATTCTAAATCCAATAATATAAATAATGGTTAAACATACAAAAGAACAACTAAGAAAGATGGAAGTCAGAAAAATTCATTTGGATAATCCAAACATACCAGAAATGATCAAAATGATTTGTTAGTAATATGTCCAGATTATTGGGAGAGAATGAGAATAATGAAATAAAAAGAATACAATTATAGTGAAAATGGAAAATAATAGGTTCCAAATAAAAAAATATATTCTCTATGTTAGGTTAACTATGGCTGGTCACACTTTTTGAAATTGTTCTACCTTAAATACAGTTCAATAATAATTCTTTTAGAAGATAAAAGTTGTACAAGATGATAAAACATATTTAATATGCATTGTAAAAATATGTCATACACACCCAAAAACTAATAAGTAATAATGTCTACTAAAATATAGTTGTAATTTAATATCAAATGTGAATGTGTGTAGAATAAATAAAATGTAGAAACATGGTTGAGAAAAACATCTAAAGCTTGTTGTTCTCGTTGATCTAGCAAGAAAGATCAACCTTATTCACATAATCTTTGAGTATTGTATTTGTGATTATAATATAAGAAATTAAATATAATTCATGTAATTATAGGGAGAACGTCATAAGATGTGGATGTTATCAATTGGTGATAGTAATGTTGAGGTATTCATCATCCGTGAATTATTCTTCAATTTTTATTTAAATAAAAATATGAAAGAGGGTCGTCATTGAAAATGTTGACCTTTGTGATGTCATATTCTTTACAACATTTCTAATGGAGATATAATCGTGGTTTCATAATATCTTTCATATATTTAAGAACATGTATTAAATTGGATCAACATTGGAGAAGTTGTGATAGTTTTTAAATATGGATATTTACAAGTTGATGTTCTATTTCTGTGGATTCCCAAAATTGGAACATCCGAAAATTCATTTTTGAAGAGATTCACCATTATAATGATTATGAGGATTGTTTTCTGTGAGAGCGATAAATTTTAAACAATATTAAGTTGATTCCATAAACATTATTTCAATTGTTATCATATCTAATTATACTAGAAATATCTTGAATACCATGTCATTCGAAAAGCTATGTTTTTAATTATCATTCATCCTTCGTAAAAAATAATAAAAAACATAACACAAATGGGGAGTAATTGAATTCCTCAATTACACAAGGAAATTGGAATTTCACCATGGTTTCATATCCAATTTGTTGAAATAAATTATTTTTTATTTTTTTATTGTTGTGATTGTTGGAGTTTTAGGTTAGTCTTTCACACAAAAGATTCAAATAATATTTAACTGTCACCAACCTTGAATAAATGTGAAAACCCATTAAATAAAATTAAATGATTTATAATTTCACGTTGTATCAAGATAAACTATTAAAGTAAAATATTTTCTGTCTAACAAATCCACTTTTTTCTACAACGAGTATGGCTCACATAGACTTTGAGTGAAATGGTGGAAATTACATATCTATAGTAATGGAATGATACTATTTTATCATGACTATAATTTTTCTTATCAATAAGGGGGATATAAATTGAAATGAATTTTTGGAAAAGAAAAAGGGAGAAATTCACATATTTATATATTCATTTGTAAAAAATTGAATGTTTTGAAAATAAATAAAAATGTGATGATTAAAGATCCCACTTTTTTTATGATTTTTATGTTTTAAATGGTTATTATAAGTTTTCAGTATTGTTCAATGAAATAGAAATATTTCATAGATGTTAATATAATATGTAATTTATAATGATTTAAGTTGGTGGAAGTGCTACTGATGTATAAAAGTTATCTATGATTAATAACAAATTAAATTTTCCTTGTATGAATGGATGAAGAAGATATGTCATAAAGTATTAATATTTCAAGAAACATATTTTAAGACTTTGGGTTTAAGTATTATGAATGTCAAAATGATTTTAATTTCAAAATACATATGTTACTAATTACATTTACTTGACAAATTATTTTGATCAATGAATAATATAAGAAGAAGTAATACGATTTAATTGTTTAATAGTTCGTTGGAACATATATTCCAAAAAATGAATAAGAATAGGAATTATGATATTTCAATGAAAAAAATAATATTTATCATAAATTATTATTCAATATTATTTTTTATTAAATGGATTGTAATTTTTGTTTGAATTATTTATGATGGAATGCTACACTAGAAAATTTCTAACAAAAGTTACAGAAATAATTATTTATCCATAAAAGAGTTATCTCAATCACCACGTTGTGGAAGGAGAAATAAATCACATGGGAGAGCCATGTCACTAACACATTGTGAAAGTAGGAGGTTGTGATCACCTGTATTATTTGTCCCGAGTGTGTGTGGGAAAATATAATTACCAAAGGAAGAATCTGTTCGTGCAATGAGGGTGAGTGAGTCATCTCAACCCACGTGGGTGTGTGATATGTTGTAGGATCCACACATCACTACTAATTTGACTAGTTAGAGGCATAAGAACACTTATAAAGATATTATTGACTAATTTGGAGATCTATATGGGTGGATTTGGTGATGGAATTATTCACATGTTATTTAAACATACAGAAATTTCATCCACCATCAAGTCAAATCCATCTATTACATATGATTAGATATGAATAGTTTTATTCAAAATAATACTTTATTAGATGGGTGTACTTAAAAGTTAATCATGATGAGAGCTTCCAAAATTAGTCTCAATCTTGTGACTCAGGACTATTCATATTCTTATGAAGATGAAGTTGAGTTTCCTTGTATGATATTTTCATCGAGAATGCATGCTCTTATTCATATAATGTTACAATTCTAAATTAAAATATAGTTGTGGAAGGATTCTCATGAATCTTATTTTAATGGATGAGTTAAATAATTAAAATGATAACATTATTGTCATCATGTTCACATGATATAATCAAGATAATGAGAGGTTGATCACAAAAGAAGTAACACATGCTTTTTGGGCATCACATAACCTATTTTCGAAGAATAAAAATACGAGATCTTCAGGAATTACATATATTTTTATTCAAATAATGTTTTATGGTATTTGAGTCTATGAAAAATAAATAATGAATTCAATGAAACATAACAATAAATACAAATAGACTGAGGAAGAAAATATTGATTCCATTTACATTTTAAATCAAGAGCACTAATTTTTCTAAAAAATAGATCACCTCTAAATATTTATTTTCATGAAGAGGCAAGAAATTCGATGATCCTATAGGTTATATGAAGAATAGAATTTTTGTGTAGTGACATTAGTTGTGAGGAAGAATAACACAATAAATTTTTGAAAAAGAGAGTCACATGCTTTTGTTCTATGTTTCTACCTCCATGAATGCAATATGGTTATATGTTACATGAAATAATATTAGTTTATCACTGTTTAAATTTGATTTTTGAATAATTTTTCTATATATAAAACAAAGCATGAAGAAGGGAACTGTATGTAATATTACTTTCATGATATACTGAACGCCACTCCTGGTTTCTATAAAAGCATGATAGACTAAAAGACGACTTATCTCTCAAGATATAAGTTGTATATGTGAAGTATTTATGAAATATCATGATACCTATATTTATTTTAAGATAGAAGGTTGTTTTTGTTCATAATTGGGTCTGCTAACTTGACTGTATATATACAATGAAACTGGAGAATCTACAAGGTGATATTTGAACAAAAAAACAATGGTACAGTGAACTAAAGTTCTAAATATTTTGAAATAGTGAATTAAATAATAATATTATTAATATATTATATTTTATAAGGTTATACAATGTGAGATTTCATGAAACTGGTATAGTAACAATTTTGGATATTGTGTAAAAAGGATTATTGATATATTATGCCACATTTATATTCATATCATTAAGACTAAATAAGAAATATATGTTTCCATTTTTCCAATTTATTACCATTCTGGGAAGTGTAATGGTGATGATGTAGAGATAAAAATTAATTGTTTTGATAATCATTATTGATATTTTTTATTCAAGAAATATAAAGATATTATGATTTAGTGGCTAAATTTATATATGTTTATTATCAATCTGGTTGAGTAATAACTATAATATTTTTATTCAGAAAAATATTATTATTATTTTTATTGATGTTAGATGAATCAATAAGTGAAACTTTTATTGTTAATATAGAAAGAATAATTAATAAGGGAATCATTCGGTTTAAAATTGTAATGATGAATAAGAGTAAATTTCATACTTATGTAAAAGTAACAATATGAAGAAGAAGACATTATATGTTTAATGAAAAAAATTTACATCCTCCACAGGTCATAATAAGTGGAATACATTCTTGGTTTTACAAATATTTAAGATGGAGGAGATGTACTTCAGAGGTAGTATAAAGAGTCATCAAGAAGCTGCAAAAAGAGAAATATCATTTGACTATAGTGAAAAACATGTGAATGGTTAATCCCAACTTTTTATAACAATTTCAAAGGATTATTTTCAATTGTTTGTGTTGTATTATATTGATTCAATATTATCTAAAGGACTGCATATTCTCATTGAGTTGTGAACCCTATAAAACTATCATGTTCCATTGTTTACATACTATCATATACATGCTTGTGAAATGGAAAATAGAAGTGGAGAATCAAGATCCTAAGAAGGCTAAGAGGTAAATGTATAAAAATTTATATTTATTGAAAATCTTCTAAACTCTGATTCACCCCTCTCATTATTAGTTGTATCCAGTAGTGATCATATCATTCTCTCTTTGTATGAGAATTATACATTATGATGATTCATTTCTATGTTTAAAAATGGTTTTCAAAATTATTCTGACTCGTGATGATTTTTATAGAAAATGATATATTATTATATTTTCAAAAAATAATTATTTTTAAATAAATTAATTATTTTAAATTCGATTTTAATGGTTAGTGTTTTTAAGAAAGAATTATTCATTATTTCTAGGTATCTCAAAGAAATTTTCAAAATGAATAAATTTCTTATAAATTACGATTACCAATATAAATATGTTAATATTAAAGGAAAATTTTTTAAATATAAATATATTTTTTCATAAAGATATAATAATTAATCAGCTTGAACACATTTCAAAAAGGGTTTTAACAACAAGTATTATTATTTAACTCTAAACCCTTTATATCCATGGAAGTTATTTATCATAAATAAAACTATAAATATTCATCTGAATTCTTTTTTGGGGTGATTTGATTTTGGGTATCACCTATTTGGTTATACCATTTATGAAAGTTTTAAATCACAATTTTCATTCCATCTGTTCTTTAAAATATGAAATATAAAACCAATTTTCTTCCCTGTGAGTTTTATGATATGTTGAATGATTTATATTTTATTGAATACATAGATATGGATGATAGTGGGTGAGGTTTTATATCTCTGTCCAATGCGTTGGTTAATCTTTTATATCTCATGAGATAATGAAGCATTGAAATTATCTCATTAATTAACAACATAAAGGTTATACATGTTTGTATTTTTTACAGCATAAAGGGTAGACATGATTATATATATCAAAAATATAAAATTTTGATATTCTTGAATTTTTTCACAACATAAAGGGTGGACATAATTATATTTTTTTCACCAAAAAATTCATGTATATTCCTGGATTTGTTCAAAACATAATGCATGGAGATGTGTTTATATTTACACAACTTAATGGTAATATATTCTTGGATTTGTTTACAACATAATGAATCAACATGAATGGATATTTCTGAACATAAATAACGGACACAATTTGATTATTGTATAACATAATGTGTGTAAATGATTGGATTTGATCAAAACATAACTGGTGGTCATACTTGGATTTTTGTTCACAATAAGATATTTTTATTTACTTATGTTTGTATCACAATTTCTTTCTATGCAATTCTTTAATTAAATTCAATCTGTGTACGTCATAATCCATTGATTATGATTCTGGAATCATGTTTATTATCTTGCATTCTTATTCCATTGTCCATGTTTGTTAATTTGAGAGTGTATTTCTTTTTATCATAAATTATATATAACTCTTATTATTCCATATTCTTTTCAATAATATATTTATCCCCCGATAATGAATTCTCATATACTTATGATCTAACACTTGAGGACATGTTGATGAGTTTTTCACTTACTGAGCATTTTATCTCACCCCTTTTTTATGTTCCATTATCGGGTTTATGAAGATGAGTATAAACTATGAGAATTATAAAATGGATTCTAGTATGGTCTAACAATAGATAAATATTCACATGTTTGGTAAAATAAGTTGTCTATTCAACTGGTTCTATATTTTGGGAAACCTTTTATTATTTATATTGTATGATTATTTGTGATTTATAAAGATTATGTTATGTAAATGTTGAAAAATAAAGATAGGTTCACCTCCCTTTTTATAAATTATAGTATTTAAATAAAAAAAATTAACTCGAAATCCAAATGTGATGTCCTAGAAAACCGAACTTCTCATTTTGTTAATACTAATATATAATGAAATATAAAATAATGTATTCATTTAATTAAATTTTAATTTATAAAAATTTATATTATTGAGGGACTATCAATATTTAGAAATCACTTAATAGTTAAATTTATTTGAAAAATTCCATCATAGATGATAATCCCACACACAATCAATATTAGTTGGTAAAAATCCATATTTAACTATGGATTGAGTTTTAAAAGGCTATTCTCTAAAAATATATCTATTTTTATAGGAAATAATGAATATTATATCATTTATAACTCTTGTATAATTTAATAGAAAATTCTATAACCATATTCTTATAACGAATACTCTCAAATATGTTCCCCTAAATGCCGAATAGTCAAAGAAATACATCCAATTGTTATTGAAATTTCACATACAATATTGGAACCAAAAGTTTAGGGTCACCCATATTTTGTTTTCTTTACACAATATAATTCATGTATACTGGGTTTTGGTGTGATAAAATTATTTGGATCATTATGGTATAGATAAGTACCTACATTTAAATTAGACAAACAATTTTGTATATTTGAATGGTTTTATATATTTTACCATTTCTTGTATACTTATATTACATTCGATATATAGATGCATGGTTATAATGATTTATCTAAAACATATGATTCTTTTAAAAAAATTAAAATGTTTTTTTCATGCCAATTTATATCTCTTATTCAACTACTGTTTTATTATTGGTCTTAATCTATAAAAAATTAATTTTATTATTTCATACATATATATACTCATATCATTCAGAAGTTTTAGGAAGAACCATCATGTATTGGATAAAAATAACCTGAAATAAAAAATCATACTAAGTAATCATGTATGTTGGGAAAGGTATCCAACCACATATTTTTATATATAACCACACTCTCTGGTCCAACGTAAATTCAACACAATGTCCCACAATGCATAGATACTTACTCAAGAGGGATATTAATTACAATGTATTTTTAAACACCATTTATATAATATATCTTCATAAATACACATTTTGGGATTATAATAAAAAATAATTAATTTTGATCTACATGAATTAAATATTATAATATACTGACATTGATTCTTCTTGAATGAATGATTTTATATTTAAAAATATAAATTTTAATAAATTTATAAAATTATTCATAACATGAAAAATTTATAAAAATAAATATTAAATTGATATTCTTAATTAATTAATTAATTAATCGGGTATTTCATATTTATTAAAACAACATAAATTATTTTAAATAATGAATTAAAAATATGAACATATCATATCCTGAAATATAAACACTTTTTAATACCTTATTTTCATTTTTATAAATACATTATAAATAATTCATTTTGATTCATAAATTTTGTTTTATAAAAAGATATATCACAAACCATGATTTCTATATTTCTTTCTCTACAATATAAAATATAACCTTTATATCATAGGAAGAAATATCTAATATTTTGACCTTTGATATACATGATTACCTTTATTCCATATAATTTTGAGCTTAAATTATTAGTTTTGATAACTCTATACCACAACATATGACACATTTCATAAATATTATTTTTATACCACTAATCCTCTATCTTATTTCACAATAATTATCACAGATAGTGATATCCATATATTTTTTCATGGGACTACCCCAAAATATGAAAATTGGACTATTTTTCACATAGATATACTCATGTATCATTGTGGATTTGGGAAACCCTATTTTGGAATGAGTGACAATGGCTTATCAGAAGAAATGATTTATTATATCAATGTGTGTGATAACATGATAACTGATTTTAATTAATATAAACTATACAATGAACAATGATTATTTCTTAAAAATTATTGAATTCATATCATGTAAATCAATATCACTATTTCTCTATAAATTATAACATCTATTATTCAATTTTTTAGAATTTTAATATTTCAAATATTTTATTATAAATATTAGAATATCTCTTATATTTCACTAAGGGTATCGAAAATATAAAAAATGTCTAAATATAAAAAACACGATAATATGAGATTATTTAGTTGATAAGATAAAATAATTACAAGATGAAAAATAATAATAATATTTTATGGTATCTCTACATCAGGTATTATTGATTGAAATCACTTAGTATTGTCACACTAGTTCTATCTTATAATAGTAATATACTAAATATAAAATCTCTAAACAAATCATAGAGGATCCTTTTTATTATTCAATGATATTCTCGTATCTCATATTTCATGTATATATAAATAAAATTAAAATATATTTGACTATATCTTGATTAATTTGTGTGAGTTATAATTAAAACCTTAACACCCTTTTTTAATATTTTAATATTAATTGTGGACCTTATATGAGTTTACGTATTTCTCAACTTCTTATCCACCTTTAGGTAATATAAATTACACTACATTAACATATTTATAATTTATTATAAGTTATTACTAATCCCTTAAATGGAGATGATACATTAGTTAAATCATCGATTAGTTTTTAACCCAAATATTATTATAGTGAATTGGAAAAGAACCTATTTAGGACATCTCATATTACCGTCATATTGAATTCAGATATTTCCAAAATTGTAGTTAATTATATATCCTAGAAAATCTCATTCATATGTGGTTTTTATATTTCCATAAATATTTTATATTGTAGATCAGAATTATATGTTATTTATTTTCACATTTTAGAATATAATTAATGATCA
This sequence comes from Viscum album, assembly GCA_963277665.1. Taxonomy (NCBI): domain Eukaryota; kingdom Viridiplantae; phylum Streptophyta; class Magnoliopsida; order Santalales; family Viscaceae; genus Viscum; species Viscum album. The sequence goes on along the minus strand of OY728120.1, from coordinate 1,212,658,543 downwards.
TTTTCTTTAATATTCATGAAGTTGATGGTTATTTTCTTAGTTTTGACTGTTTGATGAAAATTTTTAACATCCAAAAAATACATTTAATTATAAAAATATAATTTGGATAATTTTTATCACATCAAAGACTATTTTTATATTTAGTTAATTTCTGTAGGTAAAAATAAATCAGTATTCAATTTTCTAAATTTTCATAGTAGTCTAAGCTAGTTTGCATGATTTTATTCATTTGATGCACATAGTGAAGTTAAAAAGTGTTATATTTAAAAAATGAATTTTAATTCATATTAGAAACATAGAGGAAATATTTTTGTGTTGTTTTTTCTTATGGGTAACGAATTAATTGATAAAAATTTAATTATATTTTTATAAAAATTAAATTTTTTTCATTTAAGATGCATTTTATCCTTAAAGAAAATCTATAATTCTAAAAAAAACACTTTGAATCATTTATTGAACATCATAGATCAAATTTTATTTATATATATTACTCCATTTTAATAAATTAATTAACATAATTGCCTTAAATATTGATAATAATTAAACTTTTTTTACTAAAATTTGATTATTTGGAAAACATTTTAAAGTAACAAAATATATATAATTTTTAAAATTCAAATTAAATAATATCAATTAAATCATAGATTAGATTGAAATTTTGTTTATTTCTATATGTAAAAAATTAGTCTTATACCTCTTTCCAAATTTTCCGTAGTAATATATTCTTATATAAAATATTTTAATCATTCTACAGTCATTTGGATGTATAAAAATATTTCCTTTTAAAAAAATAACCTTAGAACATTTTTACAACAATAAATTTCATATTTTTAGGATATTAATTATTATATGCCATAAAATTATCCAAACTATATTTTTAAAATTGTTTATAGAAATATAGCCTTTTTTTATTGGTTTCGATCATTCGAGAGTCAGATGAAAGTTAAAAACACATATATTTCTAAAAATGAATAGTTGATCATTTTAAGTGATGGAAATAAACCTGAGATACTGATGTATATATGACATATATATTCTTATATCAGAGTTTATTATATAGTTATGTCATGTTGTATGATATACATACACCCAAGGCATATCATATCCCCTGTTATTTGATATTGTAAGGCGGGATATAGAGATATTACCCCACAAACTAACTTATATCATAGTAATTGATATAATAATATCAAAAGTGTTTTGATATATATGAATTAAAAATCATTATTGATAAGGATTTTTAACATTAAACATTAATGTTTAGGTTTTTCCATTTATGATTATCACTTATTTTATGAAATATATGGAGAATCGAAACAATAATTTCATTACATAAATGATTTAGTCGATAGATTATAAATAATTTGTAAGAATGGTATTAATATAATGTTATATGATGTATTGGTAAATGAATGGAGGGTGAGGGATAATCTATAACTCCTATATAAATAAGTCCAAGGTTATTATGTTGATTCATCAGTGCATATAAATGACTATGATTCTACCAATTCTCAAGGTCACATCTCTTTTATCCTTTATAATTGAATGGTATAGACATACTATGGTCCAAAGTATAAAACTACCCACGAATTGGGTAATTCATCAACATGTGGATATATTAGGATAAAAGAGTACATTGACTAATTTTAAGTCATTTTTATCAATCTACTATTTTATGATAATAGGATTAACCATATTCGATATATTGTATGCTATTCATTTTATATTATGCATAATTTTAGTTACAAGGAATAGATGATCCTAATATAAAGATATTTATTTCTTTAACTACTTAAATAACTGTTATTAAATCCGTTAGAACTCATCAATGGTATCTGTAATGTCTCAGGAATTCCATGTTTTTTTATTATATGGAATTGTTATGATATCACATGCTCTGACAGAACATGATTCCATGTCCCGAAGAGCCCATAACAGAATTTTGAATTTTTTTAAGGTGTTTTCAATAAATGTGCGAGTGTGTTTTTCTATATTTTCAAAGGGATCTTATATTCTAAATATGAAGGCACTGTTGGTCATAGAACACTCAGATTCAACAAAAAATGACATAACATCACCCCGCAAGGGTCGGGTTGAAAATTTATTTTTCGTAATTTTGGAGAAAAATAATAAAAGAATTTAAAGAATTATATTATTTCTTTTCTCACTATTAATTGGTGGACGGCGATGCAATGGTGATGTGATGATGTGGTGATGAGGAGAATTAATGTAGGGTCAATAATGGCCCAGTTGAAACTGTGATGTCGTTATCGTAATGACTCATTAATGTGGCTCTTCAAATGTAGGTCATTTCATGAGGATCATTAATTGTAAGAATGTAACTATTCTTTTTATTCATTTTATTAATTCAATCATGTTGGAGTTTAGGGGAATAACAAATGAGGGTAATCTCGGATGAACCACTGGTCGAATCCCTCTACAACTAAGAACGGAGAAAGACGCACTGGAGGATCATCACTGGCTTCAATGTTCCATGATGAATGGAGATGAAAGTGACATAGAAAATCCTGAAACCTCATGGACGAACACTTTGACATTGAATGTCAATGAGGTAGGGGTTTTTCTGTTCTATGTTTTTGATGATTTCTTCCACCTTCATGAGAATTTACAATTAACACATATCATCCTACTAACAGGTTGATCCATGAATTTTTATTTATTGTGGGGGGGATAAAGTGTGGGAGTTTGAATTGTGGTTTTATTCGTTCTATGTGGATTAATTCGTTCCCCCCAACAGAGACTATAATGTGAAGGGTGTGGGATGACACGAATAAGGCTCAGACCCTTCCCTATGGTTGTTTAATGTGAATTCTTCCTGGTTGATCGCTCATGATGGCAGAGAAAGAGAGTTAGAGGACTTCATAGAGTAGCTGATGACCTATCAATTTCATACATGCAATTAGCTCATGAAAGGACCACCAAAGTGACTCTGGTAGCTTGTCGAAGGTACCACTGATGGTCGTGGGATAAGGATGGTGGCACACTACAGTGACAGGAAGTTGTATTCGGATGGCCATGGGGGTGAGGGAGTGCATCTCTCATTGGATCTGTGTGGAGAAGCGGCCTACTCGGGGTGCTCAGATGCACTGGAGGAACACAGAACTAGTCTACATTCGTGTGAAATGGTCGACCATCCTTGTCTGTCATATGGCGTCACCACGATCTCTTGATTTTGGCAAGGAGACCACCATATGTTGACCATACGGTGGGAGGGTGGCATGACGTGGATATCTAGAATGTACTAATAGGGTGGACCAGTCTACCTATGGCAGACCTGGTAGGCCAAACTGTTGGACTCGTGGTATAGTGGGTCTAAGCCGACCCGCCAAGCCGGACCTTCCATGTTTGTCTGGACACGTGATGATGGGCCAGACCCGCCACCGGGCCACTCCCATCCTACTAAGCCAAACACGTGTTCCCAATAGGCCAGCTAGGCCAGACCCAAAGGGGACCCACACCGGACCCACAGACAGGGTCGGGTCTGACCAGACCTGGACCTGACCAGCCCCGTTTCACTAAAATGATTATAAAATCTATATCGGGCATCCAATTTACACACTATATGTAGTGTGAGGACCCCTATGACGAGGTGGTACATTTTCAATACATCACATTAGTTTTGGTGGAAGTTGTAGTATGTCTATGTGGGATCGTACTCAAATCCATCCAGGCCCTTTTTACATGAAATCCCAAAAACATATGGATAGAGTGTCCGATCGACGTGTCTTCTATTGTGTTGGGACCCTTTCTACAAGACAATAAATTGGGTTACTCTATATGGGATATCAGGGATTTTGAGGAATGAATGCTGGATTGAGAAGTGGATCCTCCAGAGTTCCAGAATACAAAGTGCTGGAGTCCAATCCCTAGTTGTGACTTGTAGAAACAATATTGGTCTTTTATGGGTCATCACCTAGCGATCTTGAGTGGGATAGTACCTATAATTAAATTGTGGGTGAGCACATAGATATCCTTTGTGGGTCATCGTGTAAAAATTCTATGTGGGTCAGTACCTAGAAATCCTTTATAGGAGGGCACCTAGAGATCCCCTGTGGGTCAGCACTTGGAAACCCTTTGTTGGTCAACAATAGAGCCTCTTGATAGAATAAAATGATATATATTTACAATTAATCATATTTACTTATCTACATATGTTATACATGTTGTGAGCTGCATATTTTATTTTGTGCTATGTGTTTTAGATCTTTCCTGGTGGTATTAACCCTATGGTATCCTATTTTATATATTTTTCCTTCAGGGATTACTGAAAGACCTAATGGGGTATTGGGGTCACTACTGTGTATTTTCATACTCACCCCTCCACGGGATTTTCCCACAACTGTTGTGACATTCTAGAATGATAGAAATCATTGGCTTGGACATTGGGGTGCCAAGATTAGATGGTGTTGAGAGGTGGATCAATAGAGGTGGTGTGCGGTAGTGACATCCGAGAGAGAGTTGTACCTACCATTCAGGTAGGATCCTTGGCGGATGACCTCCAAAGAATGTACTTATTTTCCTGTAAATTCTTTTCAGTTGGGCTTGTATTTTAGCCCATTTACTTTAAATTTAGACACTTTACCATCATTAGTGATACTTTTATGTTGTTTTACTACATTCTTTCTTTTTTGTTTATCTTTGTGTGGTTTTCCCTATCTGTTTGTGTACATGATTTAAGGAAATTCCTTCCATTTTTTGGGTTATTCCTCTTTGGATTCAATCACCAACCCCTAGTATATGGAAGATAGGCTTAGGGTAGTCAGGACTAGGGCCCCAAGGGATGGGTCATGAAAAAATGGTATTAAAGGGATATCGGTTCTACCAGAATAACATAGAGTCTTCATTTCTTTTAATGGGGGAAAATGAGTTCATATTTCTATATAGGGAGACCAATATTGGTGTGGTGGCCGAAGTATCCATAAAACAGGACCCTTGATACTATTTTCTAACTTGGTACACAAATACAATGGTTTCAGGGGTTTTGGAAATGTTTTTCTTTAAGTCTCTTTGGAGTCATTTCATCAGGTAAAAATTATTGACTATGGAGAATCTATTTATTTTCTTTATTGTTTCCTAAAGTATGCCAACCAATATTCCATTAAAATATCACAATGATGGTCTAACGGGAAATGAGGCATCAATGCAGTGACTTCTTACAGTGATAGCAGCTTTCGGTGGTGTTCTAGCAGTACCACCACACGGGGAGTAGCAGTTTCTACCATCCCTACTAACGGACAACGCATAGCGACAGAGTGCACTACATGAGTTATAGAGGTAGAGGCCTCTGAGGTTTTGAGGGGAGATGGATCCTCATGCAGTAGAGGATTGGATGGAGGTAGTTACTCAAGATTTCCTCCAAGTAGAGACATCTGCAGACCAAATGGTAGTTCTAGCTTCTAGCCTTTTTCAGGGCACAACAAAGTGGTGGTGTAGCATGACACTCTAGAGACATGACGAATTGATATTTATTTGGATAGACATTGATATCGTCTTCCAGTATGAGTTTAAACAAGTGAAACTACCATAAATATGTATTCAGGAGTTACTTCACCTACATCAGAGAAGGCTAACAGTGGCGTAGTACTCAGCGACGTTTACCGACCTCCCCCGCTACTCCACTAACATGGCATGGGGCCCTATATTTAGGTATCAGACCATTGAGAAGGGACTCTGATGGAGATTAGGGAGTAATTTATTTCACTCGGCATCTGGATGCAATATTGAGTTCTAGAGTGGTCTCTACTAGTGGAGAGCTTCCTAGATGAGCAGCTACCATTGTTGAGAGCCACCACCAGACGAAATGTGGCCGAGTCATATATATTAGGTAGTAGGCAGAAGACATTGAGGCCCAAATGGTAAATACCAAATAGAGGACAACCCCATGATGTAGGGTCTGAGGTGCGGAGCTCATGAGGTAGAGGAGTTCATCTGAGGAACTGAGTTTGTTACTCCTACTGCAGACATGGGCATGTGTCCCGTGATTGTACGACTCCCCACACGGATGACTAGTAGGTGGTCGAGGGATTGCTGAGACTGTTACAATGGTTCAATCTAGGAGGTCCATTGGGCGGTAGACATGGAAAGGGGTGGGACGAGTGGTAGGAAATGGAAGACAACTATTGGTTCAACCACCACCACCCACATGAGGTCTACTATGAGCTCTAAGATAATGTGGACAGGGGAAAGGACAAATTCAGGTGATGGAGGCATGTGACCACAATGCTCTAGAGATGATTGGAGGTACGATATGTGTCTTCTCCACCTTAGCTGCAACTCTTATCCATTCCATGCTCAGATCGACTTCTTTAGGTGAAAAGTATGGTGTGTCCATGAGGATGGTACTAGATTTTCCTTCACTGGAAAGAAGGGATCCTTTTTATAATAGGATAGACTTTCTCAGAGATGTGTATAACTGATTACTCACAAGTTGGATACCATCACCCTCAGTGAGGTGGATGGGGGTGTATGAGCATTCCAATAGTGGTTGACAAAAAATGTCTATTCAATTCCAAAAGATGTCCCAAGACTCCCTCCTCACAGAGAACTATACTATGCATTAACATGAACCCAGGGACGTCACGTATATCTAAACATACATACCGTATGGCTCATTCAGAACATCGTGAGTTGATGGTACCATTGGGGGACATGCAATGGAAGAGATTTTTAAGTCCAGGTGTTTCTCTATGGGAATCCTCGATGTTGTTTTCCAAGATGCTAGACGGGGGCATTTGTCTATGTGTGGACATCCGGTGGCGGAACCAGGTGACCGTGAAGAAAAATTATCCACCTCCAAGGATTGAAGACCTCTTCACCGAGCTAAATGATGTGATGTGGTTCTCGATGATATTCTCCAGATTGGGCTATCATCAGCTTCAATTACGGGATGAGGATGTACCGAAGACAACCTTTAGGGGACGTTATAGCCACTACGAGTTCCTGGTGATGCCCTTCGGCATAACCATTTCCCAAGAAGTGTTTTTGGAACTCATGGATAGGATCTTCTAGCCTTACCTCTATCATTTCATGGTGTTCATCATTGATTATGTCATGGTGTACTCAGTGACAGAGGAGGTGCACGCTACACGCCTGTAGATAGTCCTAGACATACTCCAAGAGAACCATATTTATGGTAAACACTCGATGTTCTTGTAAAACCCCAGAATGATAATTGGTAAAATTACTAAGTGATATGACTCAGGTCAACAAGGTGCACCTTCCTTTTTGGGAGCCGGCTTGATTAGAACTCCATAGATAAGCATGATTGGCCTGGAGTAGTGTTCAGGATGGGTGACCTTCTCAGAAGGTTCCCAAGGTGAGTGTGAGTGAGGAAAAAGCACACATGAAAGGACATGTCTTGGCTTGTGGGGACTATCACTAGTCAGATGATCCATTTAGGCATGTGGGTGGGACCCAGGGTGGGGACCATGTATCTTCGGGGAAACTGGTTGTACATGGAGGGCCAGGACCTGATTACCATGTTAAAGGCAGGGTGTCTGTGCTGTAACTGGGACCCAGCTGTCACATTTGGTATCAAAGGAGTCAGTTCTACCACAGAACATATGACTCAGATCATTCTTTTCTGTGAAGCAATAATGTTAAGAGTACTGAGTGTGGTTTTCAGTCTAGGGAGTCTGATGTTGGTATAGCGGCCGACGTATCCATACATCAGGACCATGACATCTGATTTCAGACTTAGTGCACGAAAACCCTGATTGCGAGTGTGTTTTCAAGAGTATTCTTTGTGAACCCTTTGAGTCATCTCATCACGTATAACTTATTGACCGTGGCGCACTTTTTCTTTATCAGGATGCTGCTGCGTAGACAGCCAGTTAGGGTTCCCGAGAGAGTACACGATGATGGCCAACCGAGCGACGAGGCTCTGGTGCATGGTCCTCTTATTATGCTGGCACCATCAGGTGGTGTACCGAAAACACCACCACCCGTAGGGAATCAAATACCACCAGCCACACTGGCGTGCGATGCATGCTGACAGAGTATGATCGTACAAGTTCCAGGAGCAGATGCATATGAGGTTTTGAGGCGAGAGAGATTCCCACACAGCTAAGGGCTGGCTGGAGGTGATTTCTAGAGTTTTCAGCCTAGTTTAGACACCATTAGAGCATATGGTGATCTTATCTACAAGACATTTTCAATGAGTGACCATGAGGTTGGTCCGCATAGTGATGAGGCTTCGGTACGTGGACCATTTCCTGAGATTGTTCATTCAGGTGGTGTGTCTGCTATAACACTACTTGTTGGTCAGCAGTTACAACTGGCTGTACCGGTAGATGACACATGTAGGAATAGTTCCTTACACATGTTTCAACATCATATACCACTTAGGTTCCGAGGTGAGCCTGACTAACATGCAGCTAAGGACTATCCTGAGGAGGTGACATAGTGTTCTCTAATGCTTATACAGCTTCTTCAGGATGACTTGTCGATAGTTGAGTATTCATCGAGGTGTATCGATCATTCATGGTACTTGATAAATTTGATACAATCAGTGATTTGGGGCTTGGAATAATGAGCATGGTGTGTTTTAGGACATCCAAGCCATCACAATTTCAATAGATGCTAGAGAAAAACATTGTGGTTGAATTTTCCTCGGGTGAGAGGATACAACCAGTGAATGTTAGAAGTGGGAAAGAAGGAAATTGGTGCCGGTCTCAGAGACTTGGGCGTGCAATAAGTTTCAAGAAGAGGATGTGACAGGGATAGATGAATCTATAGGGCAGCATATGTGGAAGCAGTGGTAGGAGAGTATCATGAGGTGTTGTATATTTCGATATGATACAACCACCCACCTATGTAGTCCCCACCAGGCTCATGGAGCTTAAAGGGCAGGGGAAGAGAGTAGCTGCATGCAGTCAAGGAGTGTGACCTAAGGGCCCTTGGAATGATTCGAGTTGTTGTCTATGTATATTACTAGCAGTCGTGTAAATTGAAATAGGTACCAATCATTCCTTTCAGGAATCTTGTCCCAAACCCAGAGTTTCCGGTTAAACCGTTTACATGACCCTCACATCTGGAGATACATTTGGGGGGATAATCGACAATAAAACTGACACTGATGGTGTGATCTGAATCTTGAAGTGAGAGTTTTGGGTGGAACCTCTTGGTGGCATCGTCGATGCGTTACGAAGTTAGTTTGGGAATAGAATGGGTGACCGTTGTTCATACACAGATTGACTGTATTATGAAAAAGGTTGTAGTTTATCTAAAATTTTTGGATGTGGTTTTCCTTGGTCGGTGAAAAGGAAAACCTCGGAAGCACATGATGGACTCATTCATAATAGGGATGTAGTCCATCACCCATGGGTCAGCCAGACACACCATTGTGCTAGACTTCTCCAGATTTGCAGCACCACTATCAGCTTTGGAGAAGAAGGGGAAACCCTTCGTGTGGTAGGAGAGATGCCAACATAGCTTTCAAGAGCTAAGTCAGAGGCTGACTAGTGCCCCAATCCTGAGGCTTCCAGAGGAAGGCGTAGGGTATGTAGTTTGTTGTGATGCATCAGGGATCAGACTCAGATGTATCCTGATGCAGAAGCGAGTAGTGATTATAAATCATTCTCGTCAGCTGAGACAACATGAGCAGAACAACGCTACCCATGACCTGGACTTCGTAGCTGTGGTCTTTTCCTTGAAGATGTGGCGACACTATCTTATGGGAGAATGTTTTACCATATACATTGAATACAAGAGTCTTAGTTATATCGTCTCTTAGAAGGACTTGAACCATAGATAGAGACATTTTCTTGAGTTCCTCCAGGACTATGACTTTGAGATAGACTATACTCCTGGGAAGGGGAACGTTTTAGCAGATGCACTCAGTTGGAAAACTCTTATACAACTTCTAGGAAAGACGACAGAGTAGCTGGCTACATTATAGATATCCTATGTGGATAGAGATGGGGAAACACTTCTATAGTCTCTTACAGTCACTCCTACAATTCATCAACGAGTCTCAAAGTCACATCCTAGAGACGCTGAATGCGTGACAAGATGTGCTCAGATATCCACAGGGCAGGCACATGATGGATTTTCTGAAGGTGGGGAGCATGTCATTCTCTTTAGAAGACATTCCTCGGTACCTGTAGCACTTCAGGAAGAAGTTTTGGGGGAGTTCCACACTTCCCCTCTAGTGGTACATCCAGGCGTGGAAAAGATGTACCGGGACTTTCATCGACATCACTTGTGGCTAAGTATGAAGAAGTTCGTAGCGGAGTTTGTCTCTCAATTCCTCACTTGTCAGTAAGTGAAGGCGGAGCACCAGGAACCAGCAGGCTTGGTACAGTCCTTATAGGACCTAGAGTTGAAGTGGGATGGGATATCCCTGGAATTTGTGATGGGTCTTCCATGTACATTCAGGGGTCACGACTCGATTTGGGTGATCGTTGACCGACTCACCAAGTCGGCCCACTTCCTACCGATCTGAGATCAGGGTTCAGTAGAGAGCTTGGGATTCTTATATGTGCAGTATACTGTGCATTTACATGGTATACCTTTGAATATTATCTCTGATTGTGATGCAATGTTTACTTCCCGACTATGGAAGTGGTTGCAGGAGGCTTTTGGGGTACAGCTTCATTTGAGCGCCGCCTTCCATCCTCAGACGGATGGTCAGAGTGAGTGGACCATTCATACCCTCGAGGACATGATATGTTCTTGTGTCTTCATCTACGGTCACAGATGGGAGGATCACTTTCCATTGGTGGAGTTTTCATACAACCACAACTATCACTCCACCATAGGGATGGCACCTTTTTGAGGCCTTATACGGGCGACCATGCAGATAACCCTTGTGCTGGACTGACCTAGGGGAGTCAGCAATAGTGGGACTAGAGATGGTATGGGATACCATTGAGAAGGTGCAGATAATGCAGGAGCAGATGATGACTACATAGAGCAGGCATAAGTCGTATGATGATAGGATACAGAGACCTATATAATTCAAGGATGGCGACGACGTCTTTTTATGGGTCTCACCCCGACGAGGTCTATGGAGATTTGTCCAAAGAGGAGAGATATCTCCAAGATTTATTGGAACTTTCTAGGTCCTCAACATAGTTGGAGAGGTGGAATACCGCTATCTCTTCCACCTTAGTTGCACCGGGTGCACGACGTCTTCCACGTATCCCAGCTGAGGAGATACGTGCAGGACCCTTCCTACATCATCAACTATGGCTAGTTGGACATTGACAATGGGGAAAATTTTACAGATGTTCTAGAAGATATTGAGGATCAACAGGAGTGGGTCCTTCATGGATTTTGATACCTCTGGTGCATGTTCGTTGACTATATGGGAACCTCCCGGAGAGCACATGGGATCGAGAGGCTCAGATGCATGCCCAGTACCCCCAATAGTTCCCTTAGTTGTGAGTTTTGGCTTATGGGGATGTAGAGCCCTGAGGTAGGGAGAATGTAAATACCTTTAATTTCCACAATTTTTTTTAATTAAATGTGAATTGTATGGGTCCGTGAAATCTGACGGTGCGCAATTCCGAGGGCCAGAGTGACCAGAATGATCCATAAATGTTCTTGTTAAGCTTAAGATAATTCATGTAATTAGATTTTCTAAAAAAGAGGAATAACTCTTAAACAGTAACTCAGATCAGAAATCTGAGGGCACCGTTGTTCTCAGGATGGCGGGTTTACCCTTGGAGCGAATTTAGATTAATCAGCATGGGCCTCCTATGAGACAAACCTAAAAATGTCATAATGTTAAATAAAATAAATAAATTAAGTTATTTTTTTCAAATGATTATAACTCACGATCGGTCACTCAGATTAAAAACCTGAGACCACCGCTAAACTCGTGAGGGTATGATTTCTTTAAGTATATACTAACTATGGCCAGTCTGGGCCACCATAAAAAGTATGTGTTTGGCCACAAATAAAATAAATAAGTCACAATTATTTTATTGTAAAATTCATAACATTTAGATGGTAACTCGGTTTGAAAATCTGAGAGTACTGTTGGGTTCGTTGGGGAGTTTTTCACATAGGTAGAGCCTAACCTCGACCTTCGCAAGTCGAGGGTGAATGATAATAATTTTATGAACTTTTTTTGGTACTTTTAATAAACGTGCGAGCGGTGTTTTGTAAATTTTGAGCCATTAATCAGAATTGAAATATGAGGACACCATTGAGCTCGCAGCATCGGTATTCCCTTAATTAGACTATCACCTCGACGACAGTTGGTCGAGAGTAAAAGTTAGAATTTGGGTTTTTATAAAAAGAATTCATAAAATAAATTGAGCTAATAGTTTATTTTCTTTTTAGATACCATGTAAAGGATGGGTGGTTAAAACCTCCTCAATGGAGTAGGATGTGGGGCCACCACACCTTAACCTCCCATGAGAAGTTATGGTGGTGGGGACCACCTGAACTCAACCCCCCATGTGAGGTTAAATTAGGTGGGGACAACACGGGGCTTAACTCCCCTATTAATTGAAGGAAAGGAAAACCTCTGAACTCCCCTCATTAATGAGTGGGGGGGAACCTCTTGGAATCCCCCCATTAATTAAAGCCAACACACCTCTTAAATTGTAGCAGCATCACATAATTGGCTTGCTCCTTTTATTTTTAAGTAACTACGTTGTTGGAATTTAGGAAGGTTCCTAATAAATGAACCGTCATAAATTTCAACGATCCTTACCTACCTCCCTCCCACACCTATTTAAAGGAAGCCTGATGAAGGTTTTGGGACAATTCACCATGCGACAAAACACGGGAAAAGTGATGTGACGCCCAACACATGGAGGATTACTACTTCTCCAATGAAGAACGAAGAACGCTAACCTTCGTTGACTTATTTCTTAGACACCAACCAATGTGGATCATTGTCAACGAGCCGACGCAACTCAGGTTTGGAAGTGCTTTGACGACGCGACAAAGGACGATCCTCTACATCTTCTTCCGTGACTCCGTCAACGAACAATGTCCGCCATTTTGCGCCAATGTCAACCAACTACAAGCAAGGTAGGGAATTTATTACTTGTTGAAGTTGTTCCTTTTTCATACCATCTTCAATGGATAACAATGGATTGTTCCGGATGATTTTTTGATCATCTTATATTCTTGATGAGAATATTGTTACCAACCTAAACGCAGAGGGTGCGGGCCAAACCAACAAGGAGAGACCCCTCCACCGATCTTGTTTATGTTGAACCTCAGCATGGTGATGAGTCGATGGAACAAAGAAGGCAGCGACGAAGGCCGTGCTACCCGTGGCCTCCACAAATCGTGCTGCCTCTTGTGGTGCACCGCTACTTCCGGCGCATGGCCCACCTATTCGCAGCCTACCCGGCCCCTTGTCAGTGCACCCGCGGCCTGCTCGGCCCCTGCTGCGGCCTACCCAGCCCATGCCGCGCCCTACCTAGTTCCCCCGCAACTTTCCTAGTGTCCCCGCGGCCTGTTCGGCCCTTGTCGCGCCCTACCCGGCGCACTCACGGCCTGCCCCGCGTCCAGTCGGCATGCCCGCACCCCACGTGCTCTTCCCGAGGCCCTCCCGTTGGCCCCTCGACCGGCAGGACCTATCGGGCCGAGTTGCTCGAGCCGCGCCCCTCACGGCATTGGCCAAACCATCCCCGACCTTCGGGTCGAGTCGCCTATGTGGTGACCACTGGGCCGAACCACCCTCATAGTCCGCTGGGTTGGGCCCAGTGGACAGGGTCAAACATAGCATGCCGACCAGCCCAACGAGCCGGGTCAAACCCAGCGGGACTGACCGGGTTGACTGAGACTGGGTCGACCCAGTCTGGGTTGGGCCGAGATGTTCCGACCAGGTCGGATCAGGCCCATGCCCATTATTGACCCCATTACCTTTTTGGGCCATATATTTGGCACCAGACATCCGTTTGACGAACCATCAGCAGCACTGATATTCTTGGAGCAAAGACATCCCTTAGAGAATACCCCACTAGAATTCAAAGTATAGTTGAGATACAGTCTGGTTGGATCATACAGTAATCCAACCGGGCCCCCGGGACAAAAAGGATAATAACTAACAGACTGAGCGTCCGATTTATGCGCCGTCTATTGCGTTGAGATCGATATGACGCGGTGGACCATTGAGATACTTCTTCATGGCACATGGTGGCCGTTGACGTGTCAAAAAGGGGATTGATGAGCTAACCCTCCTTGTTGTGGGTCGTACATCTTAACAAAGGCAATGCACCACACTTAATGATGGGTACCACCTCTGATACCAAATGTGAAAACTGGGTCCTAGTGAAAGCACATACACCCCGCCTTTAACATTGTCATCGGGTCCTAGCCTGCCAGGTACCAACAGTTTCCCCGCAGACACGTCTTGCCCACCCAGGGGCCCACCCACATGCCTGAATGGATCATTTGCCTAATGATAGTCTCCACATGCCAACACATGTCCTTTACAGTGTGCTTTGTCCTCACTCACACACACCCTGGTAAACCTCCCTGATGTTCACCCATCCTGAACACTACTCGAGGCCAATCACGCTTAACTATGGAGTTCTAATCAACCAGGCTCCTGGAAATGAAGGTCCACCTTGTTGACATGAGTCATATCAATAAGTCATTTAACCCTTTATCATGTTGTGGTTTTATAGTTCTAGTTATAGACCTAGGAGTTCCACTTTCTAGGACACATCATCTCAGAGGCTGGAGTTTAATTGGATCTAGTGAAGATAATGGTTGTTCATTCCGTACTGGAAAATAGAGCTATACCAACAGTTTTCCCAAAACCATGGGTATAGGCATGCCTATACCAACTGTTTCCCCAAAACCTATGGTATAGGTATTATATGGGACCCTATACCCATGGTTTTACCTAAACAATGGGTATATGTTCCTCAGTACGAACAATTTTTGGAAAACTGTGGGTATATGTAATGTATGGAAACAAATACCCACGGTTTTCTAAAACCGTGGGTATAGGCTCCACTATACCCATGGTTTTGGTAAAACCATGGGTATATGGTAATTTTTCGAGACCTCTACCCAAGGTTTAATATAAACCGTGGGGAAAGTGTTGATATTTGAAGACCTATAACCACATTTTATTAAACTATGGGAATAGATTTCCCGCCCTACGGCGTAAAATTTTATTTTTCATGGGGCACAAATTTTTTTTCGCAGGAACACCAATTCCCATGGTTTTCAATCAATTTCCATGGTTTATATAAATATACATAACATGATATATATTTATATACTAATAATACATATTTTCTAGTGGTTAGGCCCTAGAGGAATAAAAGAGAGGTCTAGGGATTGAATCACAGGGATGCTTCTTTTATCAATGTTATACACATGGTTTTAAAACCGTGGGTATGGTTGAATGACACAGTCTCATGGTG
Source organism: Viscum album (assembly GCA_963277665.1). Lineage (NCBI taxonomy): Eukaryota > Viridiplantae > Streptophyta > Magnoliopsida > Santalales > Viscaceae > Viscum > Viscum album. The sequence goes on along the minus strand of OY728120.1, from coordinate 1,212,643,172 downwards.
ACTGACATGGTGGACATGACCTATTCCCATAGTTTTCAAAACTGTGGGTATAAATTTGGGGCTATCCCAACGCCTCGGGAGTCCACAGTTCCCTAAAACTGTGGGTATAGACTATACCCATGGTTTTAGATTCTATACCCAAAGTTTGAAACTGTGGGTATAGGTCAAATTTATAGTAGTGTTGATTAGGAACCACCCCAAATCATTCGAGGTGCAGAGTTTCCTAGGGTTGGATGAGTACTACTAGTTATTGGCATGCGACTTTTCTAGAGTAGAATCACCCTATTCATCTTTAAAAATGAAGGGAAAACCCTTTGTATAGATAGAGAGATTCCAACAGAGTTTCCAAGAGTTGAGGTGCAGACTGAAGACTTCCCTACTCTTGAGACTTCTAGAAGAGGACATTGGGTTTGTAGTCTACTATGATTAATTAAGGACCATACTGGGATTTTTCCGGACACAAGAGCGATCAGTGATCACCTACGACGTGCGACAGCTGAGGGAACATTAGAAGAACAACATGACCCATGACCTGGAGTAAACAGATGTGGTATATTTCATGAAGATGTGGTGTTAGTACTTGATGGGTGAATGTTTTACCGTCTACTCTTACCACAAGTGTCTTAGGTATGTGTTCTCACCGAAGGACCTGAACATGAGACGGTGACAGTGGCTGGAGTTCGTCTAGGATGATGAATTTGAGATAGACTATAATCATGTGAAGGGGAATGCGGTGGCAGACACACTCAGCAGAAATTCTTCTTTTCATCTGCTGAGTTAGGCGACAGAGAAGCTAACTGTGATGCAGATATCCTTCATGGATAGTCATATACAATCTTACCTCCATTCTATGACTATCACTCCCCCACTCTTATAGCTAGTTAGAGAGGAAAAACTTGCAGATGATTACTGTGAATCCCGAAGGGCTCAGTTTTCCTCAAGACTGGCACCTGAGGGATTTTTGATAGGTGGGGACAGCATCATCCTTTTCAGAGGGAACACCATAGTACCAGTGATATTGCGAGAGGTGGGTTGGGGGAGTTCTATACATTCCCATTGGCATTATATCCTAGAGTTTAGAAGATGTACTCAGACCGTTGATGTTAGTACTACTGGCCATGTGTGAAGAAAGTGGTGGCTAAGTTCATTACATGATGCCTCAGTTTTCAGCAACTGAGGGTCGATCATCATGTTCAAACAGGATTGGCCCAACTAGTTGAGCTACCAGAGTGAATTTGGGATGGTATATCCATTGAATTTGTTAGTGCATTCCAATGTACATCCTTGAGCAATGATTCCTTCTAGGTGATCATTTACAGACTCACCATGTATTCTCCCTTTCTACCCATCTGGGGGCAGGGACTAGTGGAGGGCCTCATATGCCTCTACATTTAGAAGATAGTTTGGCTCCATGCGGTTCCTTAGAAGATCGAATCAGATCGTGATGCTCGCTTAACATCCCAGATGTGGAGGGGATTACAGGAGGTGTTCAAGAATCAGCTTCGTTTGAGAAATTTTTTTTATCCCTAGCCAGATGGTCAGACGGAGAAGACCATACAGACCCTGGACGAAATGCTATCTGGTTGCATCCTAGACTTTGGCCATATTTGTGTGGACCATATATCACTGGTGGAGTTTTCATACAACAAGATCAATCACCCAACCATTGTCATGGCACCATTTGAGGCCTTGAACGAGTAGCCTTGCAGATCATCCATACATTGGACAAACCTAGGGGAGTCAACACTCATGGGGCCAGAGTTGGAACGGGCTACTGCTGTGAATATGAAGATCATCCCAGAGTGGATGAGGACTACACAATGTTAGTAGGTTTATTTCTCCAATTGGAACCATGTACAATTTAATTTTGAGGAGGGATGATATGTCTTATAACTGGTATCAACCCGATAAGAATAACTTAGATTTGGTCGGGGTGAAAAGATACCTCTAAGATTCATCAAAACCATTCAGATCTGAAGCAGAGTTGGCGATGTGTCATACTGCCAATATCTTCCCCATCATATGCATAGGGTGAATGATGTTCTCCACATGTCATTGCTGAGGAGGTACATGAACAATCCATCGCAGGTCATCAAATAGGTCGAGATGGACATTGAAATGGGGGAGATGTTTGTAGAGTTCTTGGTAGAGAGAGATGATCAACAGGAGTGGGTCCTATGTGGGCGGTAGATTCCTTTGATGCAAGTTTGGCAGCCTCACGGGAACCTCCAGGACAGCATATGGAAGTGGGAGGTGATGATGCGTGCTTATTACCCCCATATTATTGGTAAGAAATGTTTTGGATTTGGGGGACCTAAATCCCTAAGGTGGGGAGAATGTAATGTCTTGGAAACTATATATAAGTTTAAACTACATGGAATTATTCAATGACCGCACGCTCTGACGACATGTGATTATAATTCCCAAATATCCTAGAATGGAATTTTGAACTTTTTTTAAGGTACATTCAGTAAATGTGTGGGCTTGTTATTCTATCTTTCAAATTGTTATTCACATTGTATATATGAGGGCATTGTTGAAATCGGAATGCTCGGATTATCCTAGAAATGAAATAACTTCAGAAAGAAAAGGATGAATAGAAAAGTTTTTTTTTGGACTTTTCAAGAAAAATATTAACATAATTTAAATTAATTATTTAATTTCATTTCGCACTATTGAGCGGCAGAGGGAGAAACTACGGTGCAATGATCAAGAGGTGACATGGCGCATTAATGGAGGGACAATATTGGCTCATTCGAAACCATGACGTTATTAACTTACTGTCTCACTAACTATGGATAATTAAATGTGTCTCATTAAATTAGCAACATTAGTGGGAAAAATGTCACTGGACATTTTATTTCTTTTATTAATTCCAATGTATTGGAGTTTAGGGGAATAAAAACATGAGAAATATCTGAAGAACCATCTACAGAATCCCTCTCCAATGATGAATGAAGAACGACACACTGGAAAATCATCATCAGCTTTGATGTTCCTCAATGAATGGACCTTAAAGAGACATTGAAAATCCTGAAACCTTGAGGATGAACACTTCGGTATCAAACTTCAACGAGGTAGGGGTTTATGTATTCTATGTTTCTTATGATCACATCCTTTTTCTTGATAATTAATGACAAACACGGATCAACCAATTAACGGTATAATTTGTGAATCTTCTATTCATGCAGGGGGTATTGTGTGGTGGTTTGAATTGGGGTTTTACTCTTACTATGTGGATTAATACATTCCCCCATCCATAGACTCTAACACGGAGGGCGCGGGCCGAAACAAACAAGGCATAGACCCTCTTCCATGGATATTTATTGCTCATTACTCTTGGATGATTTCTCGAGATGGAGGAAAGTTGAGTTTCAATTCTTTTCGGGGAAGGGTACAGCCGAGCGACTCCTTACATGAAACTAGCTCGAGAAACGGAAAACTGGAGTGACTCTAAAGTCCAGTTGAAGGTTCTACAGGCATGCCGGCAGTTGCGGGCAGAGGAAATCAGCGTGCCAGTTAGCACGCCATGATAGTCGGAAGTTATGTCTAGATGGCCGTAGTGCCGAGGTGGTGTGGCACGCATCAGTAGCGTGGTGGTGTGGCACCCATCAACACCGTGTGGAGAAGTTTTTCGTTTGGGCTGCTCGAGTGCGCTGGAGGCATCCAAACACAATTTTCATGCAGGCGAAATGGCCGACTAGCCTGGATTCCCACATAGCATCATCACAGTTGCATAACCATAGGGCGGGAGGGAGGATGGAGCGGTCAACCTGTGGTGGACCAGGTCAACCAGCACATCGGGTCAGCCAGCGGGATGGACCCACACCGTCGTGTCGGACCCACCACCAAGCCAGACCCATACTACTTAGAATAACTCATGATCTCAATGCTCTAATTGGGACAGACCCATATGGGGCCCATGCTGGACCCCTAGACAGGGTCAGGTCTGGTCGGTAAGACCCAGTGGGACTGGAATCAGACCCTAACGACCCTGTTTCTCTTAAATGATCCTAACATGAAGATCAATCGTTCAATTGACGTACCTTCTGTGACATGAGGAACCTGATGTTGAGGAGATACTTTTTATATACTCTATGAGTTCTAGAGGTTGTTGGAGTATGGAAAGGTTGGATCAAACTCGAATCCAACCAGGCCCTTTTTACATAGAATCCCATAACGTTCAGAATGAGCATCTTATCGACCTAACATCTATTGTGTTGGGACCCATATGAAGAGACAGTCTATTGGGGTTAATATATGTGGGATTTTGTGGTAGTTGAGGTATGTCCAGTGGATTGATGAGAGTTTCATACAATGATCAAGCATGATAAGTTCGGGAATCTAGGGAATGGCTCTGACATGAAAAAATAATAACGATCCAGTGTGGGTTATCACATAGAGAACTGGTGTGGGTCAGCACCTAGAGATCCTCTATGGGTCAGCACCTAGATATCCTCTATGGGTCAGCACATGGTGACCCTATGCGGGTCAGAAGTAGACCCTCTCAATAGAATGAGATGATCTAGCTTTACAAATAATGATCTTTACATCTGTACTTAAGTTATACTGGGTGTGAGCTTTGTTATTTACTTGTTTCTATGTGTATGATATCATACATGGAGGTATTACCTTTGTGGTATCTTCCTTTGAAGTGTTTTCCATCGTGGGTTACTAATAGACCATTAGGGTTCTCAGGGTCCCTATTGTGTATTTTTTTACTCACCCCAACACGGGCATCACCAACACCTATTGTGTTTTTTATAGATGATGGGAAACCTTGATAAGGACTTTGGGGACCCAGGACTAGACGGTTCTCAGAGTTGGATTGACAGACATGGTGTGTTACAGTAACATTCGATAGAGATCCGTACCTACCCTTTAGGTAGGATCCATGGCAGAAAACCTACAGTTCTTGTACTTTTTTTGTACATTGTTTTTAGTTGGACTTGAATTTTGGACCCTTTACATTCATCTTACACACTTTACTCTTAGTAGTGATACTTTTTGGTGGTGGTACTGCTTTATTTCCTTTGTGGTTTTTGTTTGTGCAGTATGCCATGTCTGTGTGTGTACTGGTTTAATTGAAATGCCTTACCTTTTGGGTTATTCCATTCTGGTTCTACTCAGCAGCCCCTGACCTATGGATGGTAGGCTTGCAGTTGTCACAGCATGGGCCCCAGGGGAAAGGTCGTGATAGTATCAACATAATTCCATTGGTGAATTTATTCTTGAAATCATGTATAAAATGAATAAAACAATATATCATAATCTTATACATAAAATAAAATATACAATTTATACATTTGAATAGTATTTGATGTAATTGTAAGGTATTATATAGCTTATCATCTTATATCGAATGGGAAAAATCCATTAGTTTCACCATATTATATTGCATGATATGTGTTGTCGTGAACTGTGGTATGGAAGTTGTTTTGTATAATAATCTACAATTGATAATATTAAGAGGCTACCAAAAGGATCAGTGTGTCCTAGAAATATTTATAGTATCATTATGATATAAGGGATGTTATAAATTGTGCATTTTTTTTGAAGTCGGATAACATGGTCTATAGTTCACTTGTCACAATCTATGATATATGTTTTGAACTATATCACAAGATATGATTGTGGGTCAATCGTAAAATACGATATAGAGTCAAAATAATTTTTTTAACTGTGATTTGTTTTTGGTAATTTATGAATTTTATATAAATTATAATGAAACGAATTTTTTATTTAATTTATAGATTGTTTTAATAAAATTTAATTTTTATCTGTTTATATGTAATTATAAAATGTTTTGAAACATTTAATAAATAAATATCTTTAATAATAATTACTGAAATTAAATACCATTAATATATATGAAATGATTTATATTTTATATATAAAGAGTGTTTATATAAATTATAAGGTATTCTATAAAGTGTTTATAAAATACCATGTAAGGAAAAATATAAGAGTTTATAATAACATTATGATTTATGCATAATTATTAATACAAAATTTTCATGTTATAGGTATTATTTGAGTAATTATTTGAACTAAATAAAAAGATGTTTTGATAATTCATATGATAATTGTTAACCATTATTAACTATCTGATATTTTGATTATGTTTTATGTTTTAAAAATGTAAAATATTTTTAGGGGAAATATAATATTATTATATTATAATTATCTGCCATATATTTAGAAAATTTTCATATAATATAATAATATGAATGATATTATATTAAAAATATTTAAATTATTTAATTTTTTATGGAATATTGCTAAAACATTTTTAATTATTAAATGATTATAATTGTTTTATTTGAGAATATAAGAAGTTATATTCTTGGTATGATAATTGATTTAATTTTCTTCCACATGAAAATTGGATTTCTTAAAAGATACAAGACTAAATTATATAATTAGTTATAGTCTATATAGATTAACTATTAAAATTATGATGGAATTGATGTCTCCATTGATTATTGATCCATGTTTTTTGATACATATGGTCAAACATCCTCTTATTCAAGGGCCTTATAATATATCAATTAAAGTGGGGGTTGTCTATCTATAACCTCATGCTTAATATTATGGGGATTAAGGTTTTATATATTCTGCTCATTTACATGAAAGGGTTTTAAATACCGTATTCACGGGATGAATTTTTATTTGTATATATTGAAATTAATTTTATTTTGGGACATTAATAAAATATATTAACAATGTAATTATTAAAACGTCAAAATTAATTGAAAGTATTTATTTTGTTAAAGGAAAATGGATTTATAAACTAAATAATTATAAGATTTCACACATGGTAGGGAATAATTGAAATAATATGATAAGACAATGGAAAACCATTAAAAATACATTGTATTGGATTATTTCCAAGGTTATCACATGTATTGAAAAAGCATCCAACTAGGTTGGTTCAACTAAAATAGGTTTCCCATGGGTTATCTAGGTTATGTCATGGTAGAAATGTCTAAACCTTAGAGTTAGGTTACAAAACATCATTGTAATAATTAAATTATACATAGATGGTGAAATATAAAAGTTAATATAATATAATAATATAGTTTAGTTTATCTATTTGATGGATTTTATTGACCGGTTGTCCATAGAACATTCCACAATTCATATATGATAAGACTAGCATTATGAAATACCTAAATAATTATGTGATGAGAGGAACTTTAAAAAGGTATCATTACTGAAAGAAATATACATCTTTTCAAACTAAAATATATGATTTTATTAATTATGGGTCATAAATTTTCAAGGATTGCATTCAATAGAAGTAATTATTTAATGAATATATAATATAATACTCTTATGATAAGTGGATTATTTATAGATAAACGACATTTCATCAATGGACATGACCTGGAGACCAATCATAAAAAAGGAGAATCTTATTGGAAGCAATTTTTTTTCGAGTACAAAACATAATAACCACTATTTTTTACATTACTCCTCTTATCACATAAGAGAAATACTAGATAAAAATACACTCACTTTAATGTTATACATTCATTAAAATCATATATTATATGATTATATGGGTGTTTATTCATGGTTTTACTAGTATATCTACAAATTTTTATGAATATATAATGTATAAATTTTTATGAATTTATCCCCCAATTTAATTTTCTTTTAGTGTTTATTCAAATAATAAAAAATTGATATAATAGTTAACCTCTAATTTATGACTTTGAGTTATCCTTACTTGATCATTAACAAAGAGTATAATTGGTTTTAATGAAATGTTATGGTTATGATAGGTAACATTTTTTATAGAGATAAAATTATGATCATTAAAAAATGTTTCTTTTTTCTGGATGACCCACTATGTCTACCACATGGTATGGAATAATCATTTTTATTATTAACATAGGGGTGAATTCTTTATATTTGATCCACATACATTTGGATTGAAAATATACCTTGAATATGAAGCTTTATACTTTGATACCATACTTATTCCATTACTGAGGATATGTTGGTCATGGGATTGTTGGTTGTATTATAAATCATGTAATCAAATAATCATCATCAATATTGCATTATTAATCTCTTATTATAAAGACTCAAATGATAATCAGACCATAATAATGAGTTTAATAGAAAATATTAAAAAAAATTATATTCCCTTTATATTTTTTGTATATACTTATAAGGAATTAGTAAAAAATATTACCTATGAAAACCTTACAATATAAAGCTAACACTTATTCAAAATTCCCATTTACTACATAAAACATGATTTCTAAATTTAAATTATTACTTCATTCAATGAAAATTCTTATTTTAAGTAAAATATCCATAGTAGAATGAAAGATTGTGATATAGTTCCTAAATATATTTAAGACATATAAAAAAAATTTAAAAATAGTAAATGACAAAAAAAAGTATAATATGGGATATAAAGATAAATTTAACTCATTAGCCTATTTCAAATTCAGAAAAACCAAGAATACAGTTTTTTTCATAATAAACATTGATCCCTAATAACTATTTACATACCGAATAAATCAAATTATATTACAATAATTTCATAAAATATATCATAACAAATCAAAAATCAAAAAAAATATTCATGATATATTCTTTATAACACAAGAAAACATGAAAAAAATTCCTTGAAAAAATATAATTTTCCCCCTTAAAAGAGGAATAAAAGTTCTTTAACCATTAGAACATTAGCTTACCTTATAAAATAAAAAACATCCATAAAGAAATTTAAGAATAGAAAAATCATGTTTTTACCTTGAGAAATTATACTTACAATAACATTCATATAAATAACCATTATGGTTACTTACATCATATCCTGTAGAAGTAACATAAATTTCATAATCTCCATCACTTTACTTGATGCGCTAGTGAACAATATTATGCTCACTCATTATTATATACAATGTTCAAGAACCATATCATGATTAAAAAACCTAGAATATATCTTCTTTATCATAAAATTTAATAAAATATATTGGTTAACACATTTTCATAATCACTTTTAGGAATCACATAAATATAAGGATACAATATTTCCATTGTTAACTCATAAAAATAAAGAAAATTACCCAAACAATGGGAACGATTTTTTTTGTAAATCCAAAAAAATTATAGAAGAATACTATTAAATTACATCACAAATTATGGCGGTAAATTACACTCCTATCATAGACATTAAAATAATTATCCACTTTAGAGAAAAGATTCAAATGTGACTTGTACAGTAATAATTTAAAGGATCCACTATTAATTTGTTTAAGGAAGGTGAAAATTAGTTATAATTTTCGTGTAGAAATATTTTAAGTTACAAAATGAAAACTCTTGAATATTTTAAAATAATCTTTGTATAAAGGATAAATATTTGAAATGAATACATTAAAAAAATTATTAACAAAAATCTCTTACCTAAAGTCTAGTCCATCTTCATACATTATAAAAATCATAAATAATAAAAATATCTTAGTTTTATACATGATTTATAACTTTTTAATTTTCATTAAAATATCATTATTAATTTTATTTCCGTGTTTTATTTAGTTATTAATCTAATTATGGTCATTCAAGATGTTTTTAAGGCGTTCGATTCATAATTCAAAATAAAAAATTTTGTACGTTGATTGTGGTCAAAACGATCATTTTCATTAATCTACAAAAATAATCATGATATAATTATCAATTTTATGAATTAAGTACAATTTCATAAACAACAGTTATGGTGATCATGTAAAACAAAGGACATCCGTTCATGGAGACCTTAGTCAAAATATATGAATGAATGAAATTATCAGTTTTCTACTAGGTTGAAAAGAAAAATTGTAGATAATGTTTTAATTTTAAAAAATAATAAATATTATATGAATTTAAAATTTATTCATTAATCACATTCTTATGAATATCCATATGAGGTGTTAATTTGAAAATAATCTCATCACTTTGTGAAGGTGGTAGTCCACATGTACACACGTGCGACATTATAATTTTTCCACCAAATGAACTGTAAGAAGGTAAGTAAAATATTATCTTTAATTAAATATAATTATATCATAAATATCATATATATTCATATGATTCATCATTTTAACTATCTATACAATTTTGTTATTAAAAATTAATTACATGTCTTCCTAGAGGTTGTAGTACACATGTAATCATTAATGAAGCATTCATTTTTGGTTTGATGAAAAGGGATATTAAAAATGGTATTTTATTAATTTAATAAAATTTTAGTATATATAATTACATTATTTCATTAAATTGACATAGTTATATAATATTTATTGGTTCTTTATGGTGAAATTAACATTAAAACTCTCTGTTAAGAGTTATGCCTCTCATTATTGAATCCTCTATTAGCATACACCTTATGACTTTTATAATAGTTTTTTAAAGACTTCATAACAAATATATAATTGAGATGAAGCTTGTAAAGATATTTAAGTAGATATTTATTGATCTAAATGAATCATGTGGTGTGAGGATGGGATGAGTGGAGGCGCCATTTTATAATTGACATGGGTGGATGTCTTTTAAATATATGAAATATTAATATATAATAGGTGTATAAATAACGTAAAAATAATCAAATGTTCTATATAATGGTATATAAGGTGTATAAAGTTGAAATAAATTCAAAATTAATTAAATAATATTAATTTACATATAAAAATTATATTTTTGTTTAACCCCCTCAATAACACTATTTAACCATAATAATTGTAACAAATTTTTCAATCATTAAGTGTCATGAATGTAATTTAAAAAATTCATAGCAGTGCATACATGAAAAATTAAATATAGTATAAAAAATGAACTAGATATAGGATAGTATTTTATGTTATCTTATAATTATTAAAAAATATTTTTACACATTAAACATTATTTAACGACGTTTTGAGGACTATTCAAACAATTTTAATTTAAGCATATCAACAAAAAAAATTATAAGAATATAAATAAATTAAAAATCACTAATAACTAATAATTATCTACAAAAATCAAATAATTTCTTAATTTATCCGAAAATATTACTTTTAGGGTTTTTAAAATAATTTACTTTATTTTTCTTTTTCATGCACAAGTGTTGCATCGATGATGCATAAATGTTCTCGGTAATTATACCATGACTATGAAAATCTATAATTTTTTGTATTAATATTAAAATCAGCATTTATAACTATTTATAACTTTTTTTATCTATATATATACTTATTAGAAATATTAATGGAAAGAGTGTGAAATTTTTTTATAGAAGAAATGATTATTCTGGATAGAAGAGAGAGACATTATTTCAATCATTCATTACATAAAAAAATATAATGGTTATAATAAAATAAATTGAAATAAATTTTAAATATTTTTTAAGATAATTTTAATAGGATAAAATAATCCAATACAATTATAATTATTATGATATTTTGGGAATTTATCAATTTGTTTTAACCCTAATTAACTCATTTCATCCTTACCGTGGTGATAAAAAAATACAATTTTTGTCAATTGTTTAGGAACAAAAAATAAATTCATATTATTAACAAAATTGAACCTACTAATTTAAAATATTAAATTATTTTTTCATTATCAATTTGAATAATTGTTAAAAATGTAATTTACTATAAATTCAGAAAATCAATTAAATATAATTTTTTTAAAAAATGTGTTCCTAAGCCTAAAAATGATTTTATACAAAAATAAAATATTATTATGATTGATATTATATTAAATATATTATTATTAATCAATTTAATATTGTGTTACATTAAAACTATATCTAAAAACAGACTATTAAATTATGTTATTTAAGGAAATGAAATAATAGTTTTTAAAAATTCATCATTTTTCACCATTTAGTAAATAATCTACCTTTTTATAAAAATAACAAAAAATTCTTAAAATTATTTTGACAGGATTATATCAAAAATTATATCTGTCTTATTAAATAAAATTTATAAAATTGATATAAATTATCCAATAAATGATTTTTGAAGAAACTGTATTTAAAAAATGAATTTATACTCATTTGATGGCTAGTAATCACCATTAATTGAATTGTAATATATTTTATTAAATATATTATCTATAAATTTCATTAAAATAATTTATATATACTTAATTTACTTTGACAAAAATAATTTTCACATATAAATTATTGGGACTAAAAATATTCCATTAATATATTATGCTCTTATTTAAAATTTGAGTTCTTATATACTAAGAAATAATCAATACATTTTTATTATGGAAAAAAGTAAATATAATTTGAAATAGATTTTCTCATGTTCATACCCTTCAACCTAAAGGCTATGTTATAACAATCATATAATACAATTTTCATTGTATATCGTAGTTTTTTTATTCTTTGTATTACATGTGGTGCATTAAATATGACATAATATTCTTTTAAAACCAGAATCTTATGTTGTTTCATTATCCCATACATAAATAAATGATGTATTTGTGATTTCAGTTTTATTATCTCAAAATTAATTTGTCAAAACATTATAAAAAATGAGATATTAATTTTATCAGGAACAATAGTTTCGTGTTCATGGCCAATAACTTTTTTATTTCATTCATTAACTAACATCTATAAGAAAAATACTTTGATATCAGTTTCTGAAAGCATACCATGATATATGAGTGTTATATTCTTTAAATGATTTAACTGAATTAAGAAATTACTTTACCATCAAGATAAGTGTTCTCATAAAATAAACATTCCTGATTTCTTTCCTCTTTATTAGTGTAATTAAATCCTTTGTATATGCATCAATTATTTTCCACTTATATCTAATAATTTCTTCCAGGAAAATAATATTCAAGATGGATTTTCATGCATGAAGAAATCAAATGAAATTTTAACGCATCAAAATAACTAGAAAAACATCAACAGATAATCCCATTTTTCTATCCATTAATAAAAAACAAATATATTTATCTCAGGTTAAGATAACCTAAAATATGTATAATAATTAATTAATATCCAAAGATTCAACAATAATACACAACATCCAACATAAATCATTCCATAAATAACTAACTGAAAACTCTTCATAATATGTTACACCATAATAGAATTTCTTATGATTATAATGATATGATCCCATATTCTTCCAATATCCACTCAATAACTTTCTTTAAATAAAACCAATATCTCAGAAAGTTACATAACAATATTTTATATTCCATAATCATATAATGTCTAAAATATGCTATTATTTTCCACAAATAACATGAGTCAATATAACTACCCAATAATATCATATATGAATCCAAAATATTACACAAACGTTATTGCTATAATAAAACCCCCTCATAACCAAAAAATATTTTCGTATACCTTAATCATATGAACCTCCCAATCTAGATAACTTCATAAAAACATCATTAATCACATATTCCCAAAACTACTTTTCAATCTGATGGTCATCAATCAGATGAAACATATTTTTTAAAAAATAACCCTTTTATCCCATTTTACCATAATTAAATCAAAATAAATGATTACATTAACTCATATGGTTATCAATAGCATTTATCTTAAGACTAAAAAATATGAAATAATTCATCTTCAAATAACATTTCCTCAAAAACACATGTTAAACTTATGTGTTTCATATAACTAAAATATATATTAAAACTCAATAAAATTCACCAAAATTATTTTCACCCCATAAATCATTAAAATGATATCAATTCCTTTAATGTTGTGGTCATCCATAAGTTTATCAATCCTTAAATAAAATATGGGTACATCATAACTCTTAAAATCCTATATTTAAACACCTATATCATTATTCTTTCTCTATAAACATTTTATCATTATTTACTATCATACTACTTAATACATCCTTCTATGTAAAAAATAGTGAATAATTTCATAATATTTATAAATCTCAAAACATAATCCAAAATACAATTGATAAATATTATATATCATTCTATGTTTATTCATCAAATGAATATGATAAAACTAAAACCTAAGTCATATGATAATATCGATCCCCTTATCAATCATTAATTATAGGGAATCAATTTTTATACTGACCATACTCACCTCATTAAAAGCATTCAATTCATATCGTAGTCATGAATTTATTCCCCTATATTATATTAACCAAAATCATCATTTTTTCATGGATGTTTATAGATCTATTCCCTACTATTAAACATAAAACATCCTAATCTTCCTTCAAGAAACATATTTTCATTCTACATCTCACATTTTTGAGACATAAGAAATTTAATCTTTTTAGATAGTTAATATTATTCACTGAAATGCCAATGAAAGTATATTTTCCTTTTATTTTGATCATATAAAAACTCACCTACATTCTAGTCATTAACCATAAATTGGGATAATATATTAATCATAACCATACGAGTTTCCACTATATCTCCCATCTTGTTCTGTTTTATGTTCATAAAACCACTAAAATTTCTTTCATATACATTGTTAATTTGGTTTTTATAGGTTCCTTCCATACAGAAAATCAAAATCTTTTAGTCCGATTATATCCAATATAATCATAATAAACCATCTTAGGAGGAGGATAAACACTATGATTTTCATAACCATTTAATCTTCTATTAAACTCATTAAATTGAGTAAAAAATAAATACAATTATAATTATCATACTTACCATTATGGTTGTACAATAATTTTAACATATAAAACTAAAGCCTCATATAAGCACCTAAATTTTTATCATAAAAAATAATAACCTATAAAGTTATCTAAACCCTTTCTCTGATACAAAAAATAAGGCACCTTACCATAATCAATCCTTATTTATGAATTTAATTACATGGATATAATTTTATTAAATTCCAATTATATTTTATTTTTAATGATATTGATAATTAGTTAAAATAATCATACATATGAAACCCATAAAATAAAAAGTGAACACTTATACTCAATTTCCATGTTTCTAGAAAACTAGATTGTGAAATTTAAACTCTATATTAATTAAATACTTGTTTAGTTTTTTTAATTCAATTTCCATTAGAATAAATATAGACAAAGATATAGTTCATAATAATCATTAGTACTTATGAAAAAAATATAAAAACATGTGATGAACCAAAATTCATATATAGGGATATAAAAATATAGGAAACATGTTAGTCAATTGTTAAATATAAGAAAACCCCTAAGAGAATTTTCCTTTTTCAAAAAAAAACTTTGACCTATAATAATTATTTACTTACCCAGGAAATAAACATATCTTCTTATTTTTTCATAAAATATCACATAAGAAATCAAAGTTAAAAAACCATAATCATGAGAATTTCCTGAAAAATCTTTTTTACTCATGAAAATATTTTCTTGAAAAAAAATTCATTTCATTCTTAAAAGGAGTATAAAATATACATTAAACAGAATATCATTATCTCCCTTATGAAATAAATGTGTTCCATGAAACAGAATTTTCAATTATATATTATTAATATATATACCTCGATAAATATTCCTTATAATTACCATTATAATGGAATATCTCTCATGGTTAACTATAATATATCCCATAGGGGTACCTTAATTCTCGTTAACTCTATCACATTTCCCAATATATTGGATAGATATATCGGGTTGAACCATTACTATATAAAGTTTAAAAGTACCATATTACGAGAAAAACGCATAAGATATTTATTTTAAATCATAAAATTTCATATAATATTCTACTTAACACATAAAAAACAATTTCAAGATTCATTTAAAAATAAAGATAAAAATCATTTTTATTTTTTAAACGCTTGAAGTTGAAAAATTACCTTAAATAATTGAAAGAATATATTATTTTGGAAACTATTAAATCTTCTATTGTAATACTTTCGAAAAATAATAGCCATGAATATTTTAAAATCAACTCATGAAGTATATATTAACAAAAATTATATTTCACCTTGGAAAAATGATTTTAAGGAGACTGGTATGATAAGAGTTACGAAGATTCATTTTTCTATTTTTTTGAATAAAATATAAATTAATTAAAAATTAAAATTAAAAATATTATATAAATAATAATTAACATTACTGAAATGTTTAACAGAACATCTATATGAAATAAAAATATTTTAATGGAATACCTTAAAATATGTTTTTAAACAATATCCCTAACTGTATGTTTCATCTATCTTAATGAGTCATATAACTACTAAATAAAAAAATTATATTTGTTTTATTATTTATCAAAAAAATATTATTAATTAAATTATCCTTATTCCTTTTGTTAAAATTTTTTATTTAGTTACTATATCAGTTATGTTCACGTCGGACATTTTGGAGGATGATCAGTAAATAATTTCAAAAACAAATATGTAAAGTTGACCATGGACAAAAGGGATGATTTTTCTATAATATATATAATATTAATCATGAATAATTTACATTATTATACATTAAATATAATTTAATTACCATCCATTAATATAGTTATGAAAAATGAAGCACATTGATTCATGTAAGTGGTATGTTGTATGTACTCATTAACGACATTTTCATTTTTGTACTAGATTGAAAAAAAATTCTATAATAATTAAATTTTTAGAAATACTAAATATGTTATAAATTTCATATTTATTCATTAATTACATCCTTATTTCCATACATATTAGGTGGTAATTAAAAACTAATCGTAATGCTTTGTGGATGTGGTGGTCCACATGTACGCATGAGCGACATTATCTTTATTCCTTCAATAGATGAGTAATAAGGTAAGTAATATATTGTATTTATATATTATTAAATAAATCATAAATATCAAATATATTTAATTTTTTAATTATTATATCCATTCATATTATGAAAATAGGAAAAATAATTCACATTTCCTCTATGAGCACGTAGTCCACACATAAACATTAGGAATGTATTTATTTTCCATTACATGGATAAGGATGTGAAAATGGGTTATATAATAAACATAATAAAATTTAGTTATATGGAATATTATTATTTTATTATATCCTCTGGGATATATAATATATAGAGGAAGTGGATTTGGAAATGAACATTAAAACACTCAGTTAAGAGTTATGCCTCTTCTATGAGAAACATTATTTGGTATACTACGTAAGCCTTCATGGATGAAATTTTTCTAAAACCAAAACCTCTAATAAATGTGGAGAATGTTTGGGAAGGTATTTCTTAATATATTTATTTGGTTAAATGGATCAATAATTGTGAGTAATAGAGGATGGGAGGTTCCCTCGCAACCATAAAACATGGAAAGGGAAGTGCATCATTTTATCAGCGCAATGAAGAAAGTACAAATAAAGTGGGAGCCTTTATCATTTCTAGATAAAAGCACTGATATATGTATCCTTTATCAACACTAAAAAAAGTTGGGAAAAAGGTACACCTTTATCATCACTTTTTATAGCACTGATAAAGGATTGATTTATCAGGGCTATATTTAGCACTGATAAATGTTTTTTATAATTTATATTAAAAAATAATGCTTTTTTGGATACATTAACTTAAAAACACATGTTTATAATTAATATATATTTTATAGTAATTCATATATATATATATATAATGTTTTATGAAAATATTTCTAAGATTATAATTATATATATATTTATAATATATAATAGCAATCATTAAATAATAAATATATTTATTTTATTTTTTTGATTTATTTTATTTTTTAGATTTACTAGATTTATTATATTATACAATTATACGATTATTTTATTTAATATACATGTTACATTTAATATATTTTTTATTGATAATTAATATATATATATATTCAAATATATATATATATATATATAAAATATTAATTGTTAAATATATATGTTCGAATGAATTTGGTCAATAAATATATTGATCATGAATGTGTTTGTTATGTATCATAATGTTCATTTATAGATTACACCCTTTCTTTTTATTAATTTTATCCATTGATGAATCATTTTTATTATGTATATTTACTAGGTATATGATTAATTCACATTACCAATATATACTATTATGTTCCCAAAAAACTTATAAAATTACATTAAATATTTTTAAATAATAAATCTAATTATTATATTGATAGTTTTTAAATTTTATTTATATAATAATACTTTTTAATATATTTATTTGTAATTAAAATTACAACTATATATATATTTAAATAGTTATAAAATTACCATAAATATGTGTATTATAAATATATATATATATAATTATAATTATATACAAATATTTATAAATATATTCATTAATAGTTTGAATTATAACTATAAATAACTACATATATATACATAATTATAAAATTATAATACATATATTTATTATACTAATTAAAATGTTATGTGATAATTAAATAAATATATTTATAAATACAAAAAACTATTTATAAATTAAAACAAATATTTATAATTTTAATTCCGAGATGAATATAGATATATTTAAATAATTAAAAAATAAAAAAATATTAATTATTTATGTTTATATACAAATAATTATAAATAAGTACAAATAATTATAAATATAATTCTAAATAAATGTTGATATATTTAAATAATTAAAATATTATTATAAATATATTTATATATATTTATAAATTTATAAATATATTATTTATATGTTTATAATTTTATATATATATATATATTTACAACTATAAATAAATATTTATTTATTATAATTTTTAATTGCAAATAAATATAAATTTATTAATTAGTTATAAATATAAATAAATAATTATTAAAGTATAAGAAAAATATTTATCATTTTCATGTACAATGTTATATATAATGAAAAGAATATATAAAAATATAGACAAATAAATTCAAATATTTATATATTTTTTACAAATAAATACATATATATTTAAATAATTAAAAGTATAATAAATTTAATAAATATATATTAACTAAATTATTAAAATTAGAAATACTAATTTCAGATAATTTAATAATTATTTAAATATATATATATATATATTCATTTATAATTATAATAATAAATTATTTAATAATCTTATAATAAATAAGTATATATTCATATAACGAATAAATTATTATTCAAATAAATATTTATAAAATTAGAAAAATTATAGTTGTATATATCTATAATCTGGTGAATATATATAATTAATACATTTATAATATATATAAAAATATTTAAAATATAATAAGTATATTTCTTATAATTTTATAATTATTTAAACTATAATTTTATAATTATAAATATATTTATATTAATTTATAGTTAAAATTATAAAAAATTTATATTTATTATATATATAATTTTATAAATATATATTATTATAAATAATTTATTAACATAATATCTTTATCAGAGCTAAAAAAGCGCAGACAATGTTGTGTTTTTTAGTGCTTTTTATTTTAGCAATGATAAAAAATACCTTTATTAGTGATTTTTACCTTCATCTAATAAACTGTTCATAAGGTTTTATAAAAGTACCCTAACAGACTCATTTATTCTCACACCCCTCATGCTCTCACGGAAGTTGACCCCTTCATTGCGACTCCTATTCCTCCTCTTCTTCCTCCTCCTCCTCCCCTGCTACCTTTACCAGACCATGAATGAAACCTCCAACATGCATCGTCACCACTGACATGCGCCACAGTACCATTTTTTCCCTCTTCTCGAATAGTATCATCTTCCATGTGCGAACCATCCATCATTCTCCTCTTCTCCATTGTGCACCACACCTCCGTCATGTGCCACACCTTCGTTGTGTGCCTCTCTTGCATTGTATGTATGTCCTCTAATAGTGAATTTTCTCCTGTTTTTCCTCATTTTTGTCCTATTCTCATGTAATTATATTTCTATATTGACGGAATAATATGAATTTTTTGGGATAAACGCCTCTTTGAAAATTGTGTGCGTTGGTGGTCCTTGTTTCCACACTAAAGGAATTGCATGTTGGTTGGTGTTCCTCTTCATTTTTTTCATTGATTATATGTGACTTGGTTATGAAAGTGTGATTCCACTAGATCATAGTGTAATTACTTTTTAATTATGGGGATTTATGTTTTGATGGGACGAGTAGTATGTCACTTGATATATTTAAATGTTCTTCATTAATATTGACAAGTTTTAGCTTTGATTTTTCAATAGTGAGGTAGCTGTTGCTTTTGAACTCCCTTGTAATACATGTTACAAATTTCATGGATGTTATTAAATTATTTATTATGAAATTATAATACTATTTTTTGACTGTCGTGGTTTTCAATTTTCTTGAAAATTGTATAATGTGTTTGCATAGACTTATGTCTAATGCTAAGTGTTTTGTAAAAGTCCTGAGTGAATTTTTTAAATTA
Organism: Viscum album; assembly: GCA_963277665.1. Lineage (NCBI taxonomy): Eukaryota > Viridiplantae > Streptophyta > Magnoliopsida > Santalales > Viscaceae > Viscum > Viscum album. The sequence goes on along the minus strand of OY728120.1, from coordinate 1,212,622,852 downwards.
ATATAAGTATTTTCAATGTTTAGTCATAATTTTTTTCTTTAAAGTGAATATACGATATTTTAAAGTCCTGCATTGAAAAATGTATGGAATTTACCATCAACCTATTTAAATTGTAATGAGACCCTCAACATTCAGGGTGGATTAAAATGATTTTAAAATTATATTAATGTTTGATAAAATATTTCTTTGCACATATTTTGTTCAAAAATAAATGTGATTATTATTTAAAGAACATATGTATAGAAATGGGATGGATTAAAAAATTGGATTTGTAGTGGATTTTGATAAATGGGGTTTGGATAAAATATGAAAGGTTTTTCTCAAATAGGGTAAAAATGGATTGGATTCTCGAGAAATTTTTTTAAATCCTAGTTTCTAATTTAAACGATGTTATTTTATTAATATGAGAGACCCTCAATTGAGCTCCAAGAGTTTATGGTTCCCATTGTTTCTCGTGACCACATGTGGGATTCATTATAATCTATTTCCTATTCTAAATCTTATAAAAGAATGTGAAAGGTGTTCTTTCTTGTGAGGGTGTAGGAGTTGGGTGATGATAAATTTTAAATTATTGAAATTTTATTAATTTGATGGTCTATTATTTTTCCTTGGTTGATCACTTACACAATTTAATGTCATCGGTGTCCTAGGAGAGTTCTAAGGATCCAGATAAGTGAAATCACTAGTGTGGAGTGAGATTCTTAGTGTAAGGACACAATTTGATTGAGTGTTTTTCTATGATGTTTATGTGTCCCTAGAATGTTCTAGGAGGGACCATGGTTTCTTTTCATCCCATGATTATGATATAGGAAAGTGAGTTCAATAGGAATACCTGGATATGAAAAGTTAAATATTATTGATCTAGGTTCCCCACCTCTAGTTTAGGATCCAAATACAAGAGCCTTAGGAAGTTTCACCTGAATGTTGCATCATTCATAAGACACTTTATAGGATTTCATTTCATGGATGTATTCTATTACCCTAGTTTTTTTATCATATAGCACTATCATTTGGTTGTTTTTTGGATTATGTTCCCTTGTTTCTTTAGTGCTTATGTGTGATCAATTTTTTAATTAGTGTGTATATATTCTCATACACAAATAGTTTGATATAAATGGTTAAAAAAATTACCTCAAAAATAAAAAATGATTATTTGTTATATGAGTTTTAAAAAAATGGATTTTCATTATGGTTATTTACGAGAAATAGTTTTCATAAAATGTTCTAAAAGAGGTATAAACAGTGATTTGTCATGTCTTATATGCTTTTAAAGGTCATATTTCCATTTTTTTATATTTTTATTTCAATTTTTTAGTCATCGATGATTTTATATAAAAAATGGGTGATTATTTGAAAATATATAAGTTTATTGTTTTTACACTTGATTTATAATTCATGGGAAAATATATTTTATACATTATGTTCGAACAAGAAATTTGTAAACTATATTATAAATGGATTCAAAGTGAATTATTTATGAAATCATACAAAGAATTTTTATCTCACATACTATATATAAACCGGTGGACGAGAGTATTTGACGCTATTATATAACCATTTTGGAGTTCACTATTTTTATTTTATTCTTGTTGCTCATATTAGACTATAGTTGGATGATGGAATGTGGAGAGTTACCAGGGGTCACTCGTGTTAATGTTGGAATAATTTGATTTTTGAATCCCTTTTAACTTTCCTTTTATGATATTTTAGAAATAATAAGTTGTGGCTTTTTTAGGAAAAAGGTGATTGGTCTGGAGTGGGTTCTTAATCACTACAATTTCTAACAATTATTATGTATAAATTGGCTAGTTATATACCCTACATTTATGGTTTGGATATTTAATGGTAGTATATAAGACAATATTTGATATGGTGGAGGATTATTAGATGATATTTAAATTATATGATGTAGGGATGAACTAAAAAATCAAATATCCATCTATGACAATACTAATGAAAATGAAATGGAATTATGCAAGACCTGACCTATATTATGTAGCTCAATATGATTATTGAGATGTTTATGAGGGTTCTTTCTAATATTTAAATAGGAGAATTGAAAAAAAAACAATTCTTAACCATAAATGATATGATTAATTTGTATGGATTATATTGTGATGTAATAGGAGTCAGTATTTGAAAATTTTCAGTCCATGATGTTCATGTGGTTTCTTATGGGTCCAAACAGTTGATAACGCATAGGAGAAACATCCCAAATACTTTCCTAGATATATAAATAGTGTTTCTATCCATGAGGTGTTATTGGAAATCCCAATTGATTTTGAATATTGTGTTCAACACAAATTTTTTTAGTTTAAAATAACATTAAAATGATTTAAACACTTTCCATTTATTTATTTTCCACGTGAATTGTTTCTCTACTCACCTGAATGTTTTTAATTAAGGTATGTGAATTATTTGAAAGCATATTTAATTCTTGTTTCATTTTTACAATGGGTGTGTGATGTTTTAAATGATTTTTTTTTAAATTCAGTGTTTTGTTTCTCATTTTAAACAATTAACATTATTGGGTTATGAAGTTTCCTTGAATGATTTATAAAAAATGAATTACAGTTTTGATAAATAGTGTTCAAAACTAATTTGTAAATTTTTATATCAATGTTTTGTATTTATTTTCTTAGAAAATAATATCACTGAATCATGTAAGATAGCTATGAATAAAGACTATATGGATGCCAATTGTTTTACAAGATAGTATGAAGATGTAGTGAAATAGTTCATCATGTTTTCAAAAGATCACACATATGACCCTTCCCAAATCATTTTACCATGTTTAAAATATTTTTATTCAAGTAAAGTTATTCCAGACGAGTTTGAAGAACATTTTATCCATCACAGAATAGATCAAATTTATAAATGATGAAATAAACATAGGGAAAATCCAATGAAGCTAGTGGCTATGGTAACTTTGTATTTTATACATCGTCTAATACGATAAAAAGTGGAGAAAATGAGGAAGACCATATCGAGGATTTGATTACAGATTTTAATGATGATGAGGATTTTATGGATGAAAAGAAAATTATTGTTGAAGGTGAACTTTTTGATTTCCCAAAATTGTTTGAGCAGTTATATATTTGTGAAAATTTGTCTTTGTATGGTGGCTGCACTAAGTATTCTACATTTTCATCTATAATGATGTTGTATAACTTGAAAGTAGGAAATGGATGGGGTGACACCAGTTTTGCAGAATTAATTTCTCTCTTTAATAACATGATTCTAAAATATAATGGGATATCGAGCCGAATATATGATGCCAAACGAATGAGACGTTCAAAGGGTATGATCTCTGAATGAATACACACATTTCAAAATGACTGTTTAATATTTTTCAAGGAACAAAAATGACATATATAATTCCCAAAGTGTGTTACTTCTCAATAAAAGAAAGTTGAATCCATTACTATGAAATTGTTATGGCACATTCCAATAGTTCCAAGGTTTAGGTTCCTATATGGAAGTGAGGATACCACATGGCAATTTAGGTGGCATGTATATTGAAGAAATAATGATTGGAAACTACATCACCCTATAGAATATCCTTAGTGGAAGCGAATCAACCATGAGTATCTGGATTTTAGAAATAAGTAGAGAATCGTTCATCTTGCATTATCTACAGATGGAGTGAATATTTTTTGTTTTCAAAGAAGGACTCATAGTACAAGGCCGATTAATTTGGAAAATTATAACTTCCATAGTGGTTATGAATCAAATGAAAATCCATCATTCTATCAATGATTATATCAAGACCAAAACAAATAGATATTTACATTGATGTTTATTTGTCTCCATTGATTGATGATTTGAAATTATTGTGGGATTCATGTGTTATGTTGTATTATTCTTATAGAAATTAATATTTCTCATTAAGAGCCATGTATTATGAGATGATAAATGAATTTCCTTCTTATGGTAATTATTCAGGATATATCATTAATGTAATTTTTCAGTTTCTAGTATGCGAACAAGGCACACTGCCAATTAGGTTGAAACATTAATTAAAAACCATGTTTATAGGACATCGTAGATTTATACCCCTACAACATAATTACCAAACATGGATGACATAATTTCATGGAATTATAGAAGAACATAAAACATTATCTCTACTAATTGGTTACAATTGTTTAAGAAAGTAAAATATGTGGACAATAATTTTGGTAAACCATTTTTGAAAAACATTACAAAAACCTATTCGAAGAAGAGATCAGTTTTTTATGAATTACTATACTAGAATTTTCTAAACATCCGATACTTTCTTGATGTTATTCATGTTGAAAAAAATGTATGTGATAATGTCATCAGCACATTTCTAAATGCACCCAACAAAACAGTGGATAGAATTAAGGGTAATTTGCACATGGTTTCCCTAGGAATATGAGAAGAGTTAGTGCCAGTGAATGGTGAAAAACAAATTTTTCTTTATCTATATGATTAAACTCTTTCCTTGTAGGATAGATATATATTTTTCAACTTCCTGAGTGAAAAAATGGTTCTAGAGGGGTATTCATCGAATATCAAGAACATCATTTCAATGAATGATTTAATGTTGAAGGGTCTGAAATCACATGAATGTCATTATTTGATGCTAGATCTAATTTATATATATATATATATTTTGCATTTTTCTCAATAATTTTTGATATATGTTAACGAAGCTCTATTTCTTCTTCAAAGATATATGGAGTCATGTTATAGACCCAAAAAAATTACCGAGTATGGAAAGAGAAATTGTCGTCATATTAAGTGAATTAGAAATTCTCTTCCCACATATATTCTTTGATATGATGGTTAATTTGATGGTTCACTTAGTGATAGATATTGAGCAATGTGGTTCTATACACTACACATGGATATACCCCATTGAATGGTATTTGATGATTCTGAAAGGGTATATCCGATATCTAACTCAGTCAGAAGGTTATATTGCAGAGTGATATATTGTAGAAGAAGATGTTGAATTCTGTATCGAATACTGATCTGATGTGGAAAACATTGTTCAACCCAAATCATGTCACACTGGTTAGCTAAAGGGTGATGTAATTTTGGGATGATTGGTTTTCACAATCAGTATTAAAGATTGGGAGCAGTAATATGTTTACATTTTTCATAACATTTTTCAGGTTGATCCATATGTCGTAAATGACAAATAAATTCATAGACATTTCAATACATCAAGGGATGAAATATTTATATCAAATACCAATAATAGATAGTTTATAGGATGGTTTCAGGACCATATAATTAACCAGTCATATGAAAATTTAAACTAAATATCAGAATGACTTCGATTGCTAAAAAGTGGACCAAGAATGTATGTATTATAATATAATGATTATGTAATTAAAGGTTATAAATTCTATACTAATGAACTAGAAGAAGATAGTACCATACACAATAGTAAAGTAACACTTCTGGCTACTGTTATGTGTGTTTCTGGTGCAATGGATAGAAATCCAATTTATGTGAATATGTCATACTTTGGCATCATCAAAAAATACAGGAGTTGTATTATACCAACATCCAATTGACGATTTTTCAATGAAAGTGGGTTGATAATAGAATTCAATTTAAAATAATTTAGTTGTCATTTGTGAAAGATAATTTTAGTAAGGAATGGTACAAATACATACTATTCATAATTGAATCATAGGAGGTACACGTATTTTATGTTCTAAATCCTGCAAACTGAAATTGGTAAATTGTTATTTAATACACCAAAACCATTGAAAGGTCAGATGAAAATTCAATGGAGGGTGACCATTTAATTTGGAAATTGCAGTCAATTTGTAGTGGTCCCACTGTACATATAATTTTTTTGTCAGAGGAGACCATAATGATGGTATTTGGTTAGTCGAGAGAGGTTTCAAATCCCTTTAGTTATTAATGAATGGGAGTTCAATAATCAGGTTATAATTTTTTGTAATATACATTGTCTTACCTTATGTTATTATCTATTATATGTTTATTTTATGCAATTTAAATTAAATAGTGAAACCCTTTTTCAGATAATGAGTCCATAAAATGATTATTATCTTTATCCTAAGGCACAATAGGTCTCTTATCCTATTGTTGCTCATAGTGCAGAGGACCAACAGGCTTCTCAACCTGTTGCTGACACTTCTTCTAATGTTGATGTACAACCACCATCTGCACCTGTAGTTTATAAGGATCTAGATGAACATTTTGATGATGTTGAAACCGTGGAAATAGTAGGCACTGAAACACTAGTGGTGCAGAAATAATGAAGCATCTTAGTTTTATAGTGTTATCAAAAATCCTTAATGAAAAAGTGAAAGTCATCAAATAAATGGTTGGATTGCATTGCATGCCGATTGATGTACAGTTGTGGCACCATGTTGTCATTGGGATTAAGAAAATGATATGGGGCGATATTATGTTGACATTATGATATATAATTTCATAAATTAACTAAAAATAAAATAATGAGACATTGAATTACTCATCATCATCTATTGTAGAGTGCATTTATTGTCGATGACTCACACAATGATTATGTATTAAGGGTTGATTGAAGGATTCACATAGGATTTTTCACAATTTTAATGAAATTATATCCTAATGATGATGAGGGGAATATAAACCAACACCCACATGCTATTTATACCCAACTAATAACCTATGGAGTGCGGGATTGATTTACTAGCCATCATGAGAAGCAGTCTTTTCAGGTACATTGTGTTTGGTAATACGTTGTTTAACGATACATGTATTAATCACATTGTTTGACAGTTTTTTATTTATGATAAAAAATTAGTGCTAAGAATAAGGAATAAGTAGGAAATTTAGTTTACCCCTACTGTAAAGAATGAATGGGGTATTCTTCACATGAAAAAATTGCTACATATTTTAAATCTATCATAATACGTTTATGTGATGTAAAATAAAATAATAACTATGTTCCACTATTTATTTTCATATTGATGAATCCAAATCCAATGTCACATCCATCCCATGCAATGTGGTATGGAAGGAGGCACATGTAAATAAAATTGGTATACAAAGAGATGAAAACACACAAATTGTGTGGGAAACATGTGAATGCATGACTTAATAAATATTTGTTTTGATTTAAATTGATATTACAAAAAAAATTATTACTTATTTTCATAAATTTTCAATCTAACATAGTTATATGAATTACAAACACCCAAACCAGATGCGTACATACATTCGTTGGCCATGAAGCTACCAGAAAAGTATGGTTGCATTAGAGGTGCACGTTTTTCGTTGAAACCCCGAACAATTTTCGAGAAAAGAACAAGAGGAGGATCAGTGTGAAAAAATGAAAATGATGAAAGAAAGAATATCTATCCTTGAAGAATATGTGAAATTGGACAAGGAGTTCATGTAAAATATGATGGTGGGGGAATGGAGAAGAAAAAACTCAAGAACAAATAGCGTGTGAAGATCCATCCCCACCCCCGATAGCTTTCATGCATGTAATTCACCTCAAAAACCTTTCATATATGAGCTATTCAATTTTACAATAGCTATTATTGTGAATTGTGAATCAGATAGACACTGATACCATTATTGTACTAATATTGTATAGGATGAAAATGAATGTGATTTTTATTTATCAAAACCCACCAATTTCCTTGTTGTGAGGGATATGGTGTTCAATATCCAGAACCTCATGCTACACAAAATACCACTTACAACAGGTTATAGAAATGTGATGATTAATATATCCCATGAGATAAGTGTTGAGCTACCAGTTCCAATTGATTATGAAGATATTCATAACATCCAACAATCTCTTGGAACATTCATCACATGGCCATTACAACTTTTACAATAACCATTCAACAATGAGGAATTCATTTTGAATTTGTTTCAAGATAAACCATTAACAGTTAATGAAAAAGGGTATGAATCATTGAATTTTAATACAAATACACACATGAAAGGGGGTGAAAATAAAGAGAATATGAAAACCATCTCAAGGATCAACCAACTGATCAAAATGATTTATTGAAGTCTCCTTAAACACAACTATTCTATACCTACATTTATTATCATTACAGACTCATGTGAATACAAAGTTGAAAGATGGTGGGGTTTAGAAAATTGTTTTTGATGAATATATGTACAGTGGGGAAGATTAAAATTTCCTTAATATTGATAGTGTATGTGTAATCTTGGAGTATGATTGGTTCGTCAGATCATTTGTAACTATATACATGAGGTATGTTTTCATGATTTGATTTTCCAAAAGCTAATATACTATGATAATTATGGATAAATACATGTCATATTTTTCATAAGCATATATATGAAATTTTTTTGAAGGAATTTCCACCATGAAAAAAATTTGGAATCATTGTTCCTCACGTCACCTCTATAGAAAAAATTGATATAGAATCCATGAAAGAGGGTAAAATAGTGACAAGATTACTCAAATTGTGTAACAAAAAATTACGATTGGTAGATTTTTCATAATACCAAGGATTCAGGGGTAAAACCATAGCATTTAATCTTATGCAATATATTTTAATATCATTTAATACTTATTTCCTTTTGTGTTCTTAGGATGCATTGGATGCTCATTATGGTCAATATGGACACTCCAATGATTTATTTCTTGGAATCAATGCATGGATATCCATCAAACTGGCCACAAATTATGGCGTTTTTCAATTAGTAATACACTACATCCAATATTTTAGAACTAAAAATCTAGTTATATACTTAATATTATTTTTTAATGAGAATTCTGTTATGAATGGGTGGTGTGTGAATATAATCAACATCATGGATTGAGGCCAGGGTAAAAAGAAAAAAACATAACAAGTATTATGACTAGATACAAGTAATTTTATATATAATAATATTTTACTAGAAAAAAATATAAAAAATTAATTATTTTTCTCAATTTTTTAGTACTGCTTGAAGAGAAGAAACAATAGACTCTAGTTATGTTGTTTTTAAATTTATGAAAGTGATCATATTCAATGAACAAATTAGCATCTGTAAAGAGGAATTTTCAATGATAACAACTATTTCATTTGAAATAATTTTTAATCCTTTATGTATTTATATTTTTTCAGTACTACCATGATTGTCGAAAATAATATTATTCCTAAGATGAGATATATTTTTTTAGAAATTAAATTACAGAAAACCTAATAGAAGAATGTACAGAAGTAGCTTGAAGATGTGACAGGTATGACTCGTAGTGTCTATTAGTTTAAAATTATCAGTATTTTCTATAAAGAGAAAAAATTCCATACTGAAAACATAGAAAACCAATTTTTATTATTCTTTTACTTTATAAAAATAATTCATATGTCATTTTTGATGGGTCAGAATCAACCACTCATAAATCTGACACATGGTATAATAGTTATGACTTTACGTGTGTATTTTTATATCAAATTAACAATAATATTTTAAAAAATAACAAATGACATACTGAAAACTGAACAAATACATTTAGATTGTTTTGATACTTTAGGAAAATGATCCATCAATCAATTGTGACATGTAAGAATCAACCACACCTCAATCCGATGAATGGTGTCATCGATTTTACTAAAAGTTCCATTTATCAGTTTAAAACTGGCATTTTAGATCAAAATGTGTCACCCATTAAAATCCAAGAAAGCTCAATCTGGTAGTATTAAAAATTTATGAAAATGATTCATAAGTTCTTTGTGATGTGTATTAAGTAATATCACATCAAACTGATGCACGATGTGACCGGTATGACTCAAATTGTTTGTTTTCCAGTTTGAAGTGATATTATATTAAAATTAACAACTGATATTCTAAAAAATAATAAAATAAATTCTTATTGTTTTGATACTATATGAAAATAATATATGTCATTTTTGATGTGTATGAATCAGTTACACCTCAATCTGATGTACAGTGCGAGTGATATGACTCATAGTGTCTCTTTTTATTTAAAGTCGACATTAGTTTTAGTAAAAAAACACAATTGGCATACTGAAAACTAAATAGATGAATTCAGATTGTTTTTATTATCTTGGAAAACGATACATGATCCATTACTGATGTGTAGGACTTAACCATGCCTCAATAAAATGCATAATGTGACCGATATAAATCTAAATGTGTTTTTTTCTTTAAAATTGGTATTATTTTTAGTAAAAAAGAACAAATCCCATACTAAAAACAAAGAAAACACATTCATATTATCTTTATACATTTGTAAAATGATACATGAGTTATTTTTTATGTGTAGGAGTCAACTACACCTTAATCTGATGCATGGTGTGATAGTTATTACCAAATGTTGCTATTATCAGTTTAAAATTTACATTTTATCTTAAAATGTGTCTCTCACTAAAACCCAAGAAAACACTTCTTAGATGACTTCATAATATTGGACAGTGATTCTTAAGTCCATCCTGACATTTATGAATGATTATCACCTCAAATTGATGCACAATGTGACCATTATGACTCAATAAGAGTGTTTCATGTTTCAAATGTTATTTTAGAGAAAAAACACAACTACCGAACTGAAAACCATGAAAACGCATTTGGATTGTTTTGATACCTTCGAAAAATATTCCATGAGTCATCTGTGATGTTTAAGAATAAACTACACCTCAATCCAACAAATTATGTGACATGTATACATCAAAATGCATTTTTATTTAAAATTTACATGAATTTAAGTAAAAACAACTTGTAACATAATAAAAACTATGTAAACATATTTGGATTGTTTTTGGTATATTAAGAGAAAGATCCATGGATCATTTATGATGTTTAGGGGTCAACCTAATCTCAATACAATGCATAGTGGGACCATTATGACTAAATGTATCTATTATTATTTTGAAATTTAAATTTTTACAGAAAACATTTCACCTAATGAAAACCAAGAAAACACCCTCTGATTGTATTTATTATTCAGGAGAGAAATTAGTATGTCCTTTGTGACATGTATGATGTATTCTCACCTAAAAAAGATGAACGATGCTACCGGTATAACTCAAAATGTGTTTTTACATTTTAAATGATATTTGAGTAAAAAAACAAAACTGTCATACTGAAAACCATGAAAACCCATTTGGATTGTTTTGATACTTTAAAACAATGATCCATGAGTCATTTATGATGTGTATGAATAAAAAAACCTGAATATGATGCATGATTTTACCGGTATAAATCATTGTATGTCATATAAATTTGATATTAAATTTAGTAAAAAATAATGGACTCAAAACCAAGAAAACACATTCAGAATGTTTTGATATTTTAGGATAATGATCCATAATTAATTTGTGATGTGTAAGAATAAACCCCACCTCAAAACAATGCATTATGTGACATGTATAGATCCAAATGTGTCATTTTTATTAACAAATTACATTTTATTAATGTATTATTTCATATTAATGTTTAATTTATATCTTTATAGTATTACCAACATAATAATTCTTTCTTCATACTGGTGGAAACATCAACATGATTTGGGATGATTTTTTTCTGCAACTAATACCATGGGAGGACATTTCTGAGAGGGGATAACATATGTCAAAGGATTAATCATTAATGTTTTTACTCTTATTTGGATAATTGTAAAAGTAATTATAAAAAACATAGTTTTAAATGTATATAGGATTGGTTTCCAAACCCATGTATGCGCTGTATTGTTCTGGTGTGCACTATATAGGTTATTTTTGTGTAGGTGGTGTCTGTGTGTTTTACAAGTGTAGGTGCTACTGGTGGGAGTGTTATTATATAAATATAACACCATAGGTAGATAGACCTTTATTAGTGGTACGTCATGTGCTGATAAAAGCACAATTTATCAGCACTTGAAATAGTGATAATAGAAGGCTCCTTTGTCAGAGAAAAAATAGCATGGATAGTGGGGGCCTTTATCCTCTCTTTTTTAGAGCGGATAAAAGAAAAGCTTTATCGACACTTTTTAGCACTATTAATGGGGTCCCCACACCTATTATATCTTCACTAAGATTAAAAGTGATTATCTAACACTGTTAAATGTGTTTTCTAGTGCTGAAAAAAGTATAATATATAGTAGTGCCTTTTATAAGTGAGGTGGGTGACAAAAATCTAAATACCTTAAATAATAATATATAATTAATACATAAGTCATTTAGAATAGATAAAAATTAACATATATTACAATATAAGGATTATAAGGGTAAAAAATATTAATAAAAGAATATTTATACAACTTTAAGTGTTTTTTAAACATTTCATTTTGGTGTAACCCCTTCATTAAACATGATTAAAAGTAACCATTATAAAAAATTATTCGATATTTAATAGTAAGGAAAGTAATTTTAAAAATATTAAAAATGTTAAATAACATTTAAAGTAATTTTCATGTCTAATTACAAAAATTAACATTAAAAGTATCTAGTAAAAAATGGAATTAGAATATAAATAGTTTCAGCATAAATAATAACAAATTATTTTCGAATAATTAAATGTTACACAATAATTAAAAAAAATATTACTTTTAATGTTTTTATAATAATTCAATTTTTTTACTGCTTGCACAAGAACTCCATCGTTGTTGCATAAACGTTCTAGGTTATTTTCCAGGACTAAATATTAAAAATAAATTAATATCATAAAAATAGTTTATTAATATTAAAAATTACCATTTAGAAACATTTATATCATCTTTTCATCCCTATGAATACATATTATCGATATTAAAAAAGTGTGACATTTTGGATTTATTCATTACTTAAAATAATACAAAGGTCATAATCAAAGTTAAGTGGAGCCAGTTTGATATATTTTTTAATATAATTTTATAATGTTAAAAATAATCTTATTCAATAGGAATTAATACGATATTATGTGACCTTATGACAATGTTTTGACCCTAATCTAATTTTCTTACCCTTTATGGTGGTGATAACAAATTACCTTATTTACTATTCATTTTGACCAAATATAAAATTTACCATATTATTAAATTTTAACCTACTAATTCAAAATATGAAATAATTTATTTTAAAATTAATTTATTTTAAATTTTTATAAATCATTTTCACTATAAATTCCACAAAAATGAAACATTTTTTTGAGAAATAATGTGTTCTCATGGATAAAAATGAATTTATACCAAAATAAAATATAATGATGATTACATTAGAATTAATTAAATTATGATTAATAATGATTATATTATTTTATTTTATTTCTAAATCCAAATAGAATGATTATTTTAAATTTATTTATTTATTAAAAATACATAATATTTTAATCGTTATTTTTCACTATTCACTAAAAAATAATCCATTTAGAAAAATCCCAAAAAAAAATTTCATAAGTATTTATTGAAATGATTATTAAAAAAATATTTCCATTTTATCAAATAAAATTAATAAAATTGTTAAAAAATAATCAAAATAATCATGTAAAAAATACATTAAACCCCATTTTTTTAAAATGTAATTAAAAAATGAATTTATACTTAGGCCTTACCTAGTAGCCACCATTTTATGAATGATAATTTATTTAATTAAATACAAGATCATTAATTTTATTAAATTATTTCATTAATACTTTATTTAATTGGATAAAAATATACTGTTCCCATAAATTAGTTTCCTAAAAACATCTCCTTTAATCTTATATGATCAAATTTAAAAATTTCGTTCTTATATACTGGGAAATAATTAGTACATTTATATTAAAGAAAACAATTCTGCAGATATTTCATAATTTTTTCACTCATTTTCATACCTACCAATCCAAATTATCATTTCTAATGGTTATGTACTAATATTTTAATAGTATATTGTTGTTCTTTTTAGGTTTGTTATTGATTGTGGTGTAGTGAATCACACATAATATTTTTTATCTAAAATATTATATTGTTACATTCTATCCCCCTTATAGAATTTTCATCCGCGCTATTTTTATTTTAATCTATAAATATTTATTTATTATTACATAGAAAATAAAATAGATATTGATTTTATCAGGAACATTAATTTAATTTTCAATGTGAAGAATAATATTATTTAAAAAATCCTTGAACCTCAAAAAGACTCATACATACAAATAATTTTATAAACATTTACCTTAATATTTTTGTGTTACATTTATTATATGATTGTATAGATTTGGAAAATGACAATACGATCAAGGTTAATATTTTTGGAAAATATAAATTCTGGATTCTATCCACTTCAATAGTAGAATATAATCCTTTATTTCTGCTTCGATCAGTTTCAACATTTTATATCATATTTTATCCTGATTAATGGATATTCAAAATTAAATTTTCATTCCAAAATCATTCAAAACCCCATAAAAAGGATCATAAGACCCATAATCGAATGAAATGTTATTTCTCCTATTTCTATCAATTAATCAAATCCAAAATTGTTAGAAATAGTAAAGATAATATCCAATTTGAATAATGTTACATTAATATCTAAAGTCTCAAAAATAACACTCGAATATCAACAAAAATTGATCCATAATTAATTGAAAAAAAAAACTCATCAAAATATACTAGAAAAAAATTGATTACCAATGATTATATTGATTTTATCACATATTAAAAAAGGTTCTACTCATTATTTATCCTTAAATAACAACAATCACACATAAAGTCTCATATCAAAAATATAAATTTCCAAGTCATATAATCCATAAAATATGATTATATTTTCCATAAATAACTTGAATCACTATAAAGACATAGTAAAATCATAGAATACTCTAAAAGACAAACAAACCATTATTAAACGAAAAAAATTTCATCTAAAAAAAAGATTCCATTTAGTGTAATCATATATTTTTCACAATATAGTAAAATTCTTCAAAAATAACATTAATCACACAGTCACAAAATAATTTTTTACCCCATTATCATCGATAAAATAAAACATAGGTTCCTAAAATGTAATAATATTTTTATTCCAATTAATTATCATTATCTCAAAATGAAATATCAAATTAACCCTATATGTTATCAATACCTTCAACATATTTCAATAAAATATAAGAAAATTATTCCTCAAAAAACCTATTCCCTATAACATATATTAAAAATAATGTTTACATATACCTCTAAAATATATGAAAACTCAATAAATTTCTCCTAAGGTATTTTTTCCATGTAAAACATCAATAGGGTATCAACACCTCTAATCATAGAATCATCCTATAACTTATCAACACATAAATAAATTTCCACCACATCATTACTCTTTAAAAGAAAAATATTTTCAATGATATAATTCATCTATATTTATAATCATTTTATTGGGATTTATTATCATATTACATAATATATTATTATTTAAATAAAAATATATAAATCATGTCCTAATATTCATAAATATCATTAAATAATCCAAAAAATAATTCATACATTCTATATATCATTTGATAATTCCTCATCATCTGTATAAAACCATGTTAAACATTAATTATTAGTATTATCCAATCACATTTTAAATATTTTATTATAGGGAATCAATTTCTATAATGACAACACTCTCCACATTGAAAAAATTCAATTAATACATTAGGAATAACATTATTTCCCTCCACAACTCTAAACAAAATCGTCACTTTTACTTGGATGTTTATTTTTCTATATCCTCCCTTGACATATACAAAGGATCTTCATATTCATTTGAGACATTTCCCTGAGTGAGTATTCTATAATTCTTAACATATAAGAAATTGAATCTTTTTATCTTCATGATCATTATCTATTGAAAATCTATGAAAATACATATTTCAATTATTTAAGATGATAAGAATCTTACCATGGTTTAGGTTATTAATCAAACTAGAGATATATATTTTATAATAAACATATATGTTTTAATTACATATCCCATCTTGTTGGGTTTCTCACTCATATAACCAAAAAATTATCCTTCATATCCATGGTTAACATGATTTTTAATGGTTTTTATTGGTTCCATATATTTACTAGACCCAAAATGGTTAGTGTGATTTTATCAAATAAAATCATAATAATCCATCTTATAAGAAGGATAAACACAAATACATCCTTAACCATGTCATATTATATTAAACACATTATATTGAGAACAAAATATCTATAATTATCCAAATCATACTAACCTTGGAGATTATATAAGAATTATCACATATGATCCCCAATAATCATATTAACCACAATTGTTTTATAAAAAAAATCATAACCTCTAAAGATATTTAAACTTTTACTCGGATACCAACTATAAGAAAATATACCTTACACAACCCAAAATTATGAGTTCATTATAAATGACTGATAATTGATACATTCCCAGGATATTATAGGTTAGAGTTTCAGATAATTAAGAAAAACTATTAAAAATAAAACCATTACATTTCAATGTGGTCAATCCCACTCAATGATCTATTATTCCTCAAAATGATATTCATAAATTTAAAATCATGTAAAATTAATATCTTATTTTATTATTTTTTGTTGAATTACTATAGTATAATGATGGACCTTTTCTTCATTTTTACTCATCATTAATCCTTATAAAAAACCTAAAATCAAAGGTTGTATAAAAAATCTCATTAAGGGATGTATATAGAATTTAATCATATTAGTCAATTTTAAAATTCATGAAAACCCATAATAATATTTTAATTTTTTAAATAAATAATTAGATAATATAATTATCCACATACCCACGTAATAAACATCATAAACCGAATTTTCTTAAAATACCTCATAATAAATCATAATCAAGATATTTTTTTTGTAAAACTGGAGCACTCATGAAAACATTTTCCTGAAAATCATATATAACACCATTAAAAAGGGAATAAAATTTCCATCAAACATAGGCTCATTATATTTTATAAGGAAATAAAATAATTCCATGAAAACTGATTTCAAATGTTATAAACATCATGTTTGAACCTAAGGAAATTAACCTTATAATCACCATTATAAGGGAATAACCATTATGGTTAATTCTAACTTATCCTACTTGAGTAACATAGTTTATGTTAACTCTATAAAAATACCCAACACATTAAAGATCAATTTTAGGATCAATTTTTATCACATATAATGTAAATAAACCATATCAACCGAAAAAAATTTGCATTTTAAATATATAATCACCAAAAATATTATTGTCACCACAAATATAAAATCACATTGATGAATCGTGTAAAAATTAGTAAAAAAATCCTTTAACATTATAAGCCCTTAAAAATGATAAATTAGAGAAGAAAAAGAAAAAGAATTATATATAAACATGGAAACATTTTATATGAATAATCTTAAATAAAAACCTTCATGAATATGTGAAATTACAATCATTTCATGTATCTTAAAAAACATTCTTTTTCACATTGGAAAAAGGAGTGAAAAATGACTCATATGATAAATATTAAAAATGTATATCCTATTTAAAGAATTTCAAAATTAATTGAAAATTTACATAGAAAATATTTATAATATAAAAAATATCATTCCTAAAACATTTAAATGAACCTCGTCATTAAAGAAATCTATTCTAATGAAATACATTACTACAAAGTTTTAGAGAAAAATCTCATACATTAAGTCTTCTCTAGATTCAAAAATTCTTTAACTCTTGAATAATAAAACTATATTATTTTTCATATTAAAAAGTAAAAATGTTAATATTTATTGCAATATCATTATTACTTTTATTACCATGTTTTATTTAGTTACTAAATTTATTGAGTTAATGTTGGATATTTTAAGTTCAATTCGTTCATATTTCCCAAAACAACATCAATAGGTTGACCATGGTTACAAAAATTATTGATACATCATATACAGAATAATAATCCTGAAATAATGACCATTTTTTATAAATTTTAGGTATTTTATGTTTAATCCATTAAGGAATTCATTAAAGATTAAGTACATTGGTTCATGGAGATGGTGTTTCGTACGTACACATGAACATTGCATTCATTTTTCTACATGGTAGAAAAAAATTATTATATTTTGAATTTAAAAATTAAAAATATGTTTTATAATTTTATATTTATTCATTAGTTCACCAATTATTAAAATAAAAATTATGTGGTTACTATAAAAGGATCACATCGCTTAAAAGAGTATTAGTCCACAGGTTCACACAAGTGACACTGTCATTTTTCAATGGATGGAAGGGTAAGAAGGTAATTAATATCATATATTTATATAATCATAATTATGTCATAAATATATCATATATTCATTTAAATTATCAATTAAACCAATAATATGAGTCATTATTGAAAAATTAAACACATCCCCTCACAGGGGAAGTAGTCTACACATACGCACGAGCAAATTCTTCATTTTCCTATGCATAGAATAAAAGATGAAGATGAGTTTTGAATAAAAAAATAATTTTTATGTATATTAAATGAAAATATTTTATTATATAATCATGTTTATAGAATATTTTGATGATGTGGAATAATAAATAAACTTGAAATAATTTTGTTAAGAGTTTTACCCCATCTTTAATAAACCTCATTAGGATCACACCTTAATCCATATATGTTGGCCTTTTGGTGTGACAGAAATCTATATAACATGGGGAGAAACGTTGGGAAGAATTTTTTCAAGATTTTTGTTGATATAAATGGATATCTTTTTATGAGTAAGATTGGTGAAAAGGTTCGCTTCAAAATGCGAGGTGGGTGAAAATCATATAAATACACAAAATAGTAATATATAATATGTTCATAATTCATTTGAAATAGATAAATGTTTTAATATATTTTAATATAATTAGGAGAATTTAAAAATAAATTTTACCAATAACATATATAATATTTTAAGTATCATTTTAATCCTTATCATTTGGTTTATCCTCTTCATTCATCCTATTTAACCTTAACCATTTAAAAAATGATTTAATCCAAAAGGGTCAAGATTGTAATTTAAAAAATAGAAATTAGAAAATAAATTCACTATTAATGGTAGTATTAAAATATTTACATATATTTGACTTAATATAGGTATCTTTTTTAATTTTTAATTATTGAAAAATAACTTTTAAACATTAAATTCCATTTAATTCCATTTACGAGACTATTCACAAATCATGACATTAAAGATATCAACAAAACAATAAAATTATAATATAAATAGTTATATCATTAATAATAGGTAATAATAACCAAATAAATTAATATAACACCATATTTAAATGAAAAAATATTACATTTAATGTTTTTAATATAATTTACTTGGTTTTTTTACTACATATAAAAGTGTTTCACTAACGTTGTATAATGTCATAGATAAATATACCATCACAAAAATTTAAAAATAAATAACTATAATAAAAAATGTACTAATATTCAATATAACCATTTAGAACCATTCATAATTTCATTTTAACCCTATGAAAATATATTAGAGATATTAAATTAAAGTTGGAGACATTTTTTTAAATATTCTTTAAATAAAATACTATAAATGTTATAATCAATCAAATGTGGAATCAGCTAGTTAAATTTTATAATATCATGTGATAAGTTTCAAAATAATATCATCAAATAGTAAATAAGATGATATTTTTTAACATTATCACAAAATTTTAACCTTATTTAACTTATTTTACTATTTACCGTGGTGATAACTAATTAACATGTATAATATAAACTCTGAACCAAATTTAAAATGAAAATATTATTAAATTTGGTGATTTTCATTCCAAATATGAATTAAATTTCTCAATGTTCAATTTTTATATGTTTAAGGAACTAAATTCATTATAAATACAAAAAATGCAACTAAATACATTTTGTTTTGAAAAATGGTCTTTTATGCATAAAATTGAATTTATACCAAAATATAATATAAGGAAAATTCATACAGTATTATTTACATTATGTTTTTATCAAGGGTATCTTACTAATCATTAAAAAACAAAAGAGAATATAGATTTTAAAGTAAATGATTTAGTGAACATGAACGACAATTTTGAAAAAAATTAACATTTCAACTGTTCAACATATCTTTTAGAAAAATACCCATAAAAATAAAAAGATTATATTAAAATTAAGATCTAAATAGGGTTTTCTATTTTACAAAAAAAAATTATTAAACTAGTAAAAATTAATCATAATAAACACTAAAAAATGAAATAAAACTATTTTTAGAGGAAAATGTATTTATAAATTGAATTCATATGCTTTCTTTATCAGGTAAGAAGAATTAATGGAATTTTAATTTATTTTATTAAACATATGATTTATATATTTAATTAAAATAATTTATCAACTAATATTTTACTTTAAAAAAATGTATTGTTCACACAAATCACTTAGAAGAAAAATATCTTCTTTATTATCATATTATCTTATTTGAAATATTAGTTCTTATTTAAAAATAATTAATTAGTAAATTTGTATAAGGAAAACATTTATACATATATTTTCTAATATGGTTACTCCTATTTATACCTGCTAATCCTTAAACTCGGAATTAATTGTTATATAATAATATTTTAATTGTATATCATCATTTTTAATATCAGTATTGTGTGTAGTGAATGAAATTAGACATAGTATTATTTTTTAACTAAAATATTAGGGTGGTAAACTTATGAAAAGTTTGAAATACGTGACTTCTAATGAGATAGAACCTAGGATTTTGTGGTTACACCTAGTTAAATAATATGTGATGTGCATATCTATTGGTTGAGGGGAATGTGACGTGTTCATCCATCAGGATGAATGATATATAATGTGTCCATATATTTTGACAATATATATTATGGGAATTGAGAATCTATGAGTTGTTATACCAGATTGACATACATTATGTATTTTTAATACTTAATGTGTATGAAAACTTGATTATATGATTTTGAGTATCTTTGTATGATAGAGTTGGGGAACACAAGATTATAGGTAAATGTGTTAGTTAGAGATCACATCAGATAATTTTGTAGATTGATTAAAAATGATTTTTTTCTATAGTATGTTCATTTTAAAAAAATATTTATTTTGGGATTTATAATTATTTTTATCAATAATAACACCCATGGAGTAACACATTTTGTTTATTGAATGAGGATTATGTCTTTATAAATTTTGAGAGTTTATTAAAATGTGATTTAGTGTTTGTTTAATGGTGTTTTGGATATCTATTCACAAGGTATTAAAAATAATTCGATATATTGGGAAATTGATTATAGTGTTACAAATTCTTTTTGGAAATATCAAAAATTTGTTTTTTCATAGGGTTTCATGAGTTATTATTTCCCATAAAACATATTATTAAATGATACAATGTCTATAAGGCTTTAATGTGAGTGATATATTGATGGATATATACCTCAAATCCTAATGTATATATTATATAAACTAACTTATACCATATTTTAATATATGTGAACTTCATATTATATGGACTAAATAAAATAAATTGAAAACATATGACATGGTCTGGGATATAATAATATTTTTGGAAGATGAAATAGAATGACCCTCGCAATAGTAATTTGAATGAATGTTCTCCGGAATCTATACATTTTGAGAATCTTCATAGCTCCATTACATAGTGTTTCATAACTAATATGTATACAAACTATTAAACATGTGAAATATTCCATAAAAACAAAAATCATAGTACAAAATTAAATAATTTAAGTGAAAAAATAACTACACTGATCAAACAAAATTCCACATCATTGAGGGAACGCTAAAATCATTATTATAAATTAATGTACAAGAGATTAAAACACTCTAAACTATCATTAATCACACATAGTCATAGTCACATTCTAATTAACTCTGATCATATATTTTCAATATTTATTATATCTTTGAAGTAGGTATCCTCATATATTTTTAGAGGTATTATCTTGATAAATCGATTCCACCACTAATCATGATTCATGTCTATCCTTCTACTGAACAAGGAAACATTAAATACTCTACTGCACCTTCGTATTGACTACTGGTAATAACTGAACATGTCTACTTCATGAATATCAAAATTTTCCTTCTCATACTTCGAACAAAACATTAGAAAAACGTGCATTAGTTAGACTTCTTCAACCATCATAATCTACAACCATTATTAGAAACCTCATTCAAAAAAATTTCTTTCTAAAAAACTCATTACAGAAAGCTCCATTGTGAAAACTATATATTCATCACAAAATCAAAAAATAACCTACATGAATATTGATTTATGGATTCATAAATTCTTCTACATTAATATAATTTCACCTCTTTCTAGTTAATAGAGTTTTATTTATACCCTTCCATTCACCAAAGACTAATTGAGGCATAGTACAACATGAAACATTCTTAGAATAACACAATTATGAACAAGACCTCAGGACACTAATTTATAGGCACATTCCAATGTTCTAACAATATATTCTACTGTATTTTTAACAAATGGAATATTAATTTTATATGATTTCCCATTTCACGACGAATGATATTATTAATAAATTTAATACATCAATGACTATCATTGATCAATATTCCTACTTATGATTCTTGTTCAAGATCAATCAATAATCACATAAACGAAAAAAAATTTCCTACTACTATAAATAACATATCATACATATTTAATAGATAGAGTATCTATAGGGTACAATCAATACATCCAACTGACCAATATCCTCTATAAATACAATACAAAACCTATTGTTCTCTTCTAATAATCTATATCTTCATCAACGTTTTCGTCCACAAAACCCTTCCATGGATCATTATAACCAAATTATAACACTACCACTTATAAACATTTTAGATATCAGATGATCCATTTCAAATCTTCCTAATGCCTCTTACACATATTTGAAAATAAATGACTCCCAATATCCACAATAAAATAAATTCCAATATTCATACAGATCATTGAATATAGCAAACATTCTATAGCTGGAGCATAAGGCACCATTATAATGTTCCAAACATCCTAATCGAATGATGAGCCTTATGCTATTGAAATTTTGATGTTCATAGAAATGGGACATGAGAAAGGTTTACATTCAATTACTTTTTAATATCTTAATGACCTTCCAAATGTATTATGTTTGGAAGAAATCCAAATTATAGGTTTTCTCATCCCAAATAATGTTTTTCCAAAAAATTCTTTGGTCACATTAAAGATTATTACTCTAAAACCATTGAAAACCATTTCTCCTAAACTTTTTATCATGTTGATTTATTTATCCCAAAAGAAACATATCATCTACATGAATAATTTGTATAGTGAATGTTCCATCATTCCATTTCTTTTAATAACAATAGCGACCAAAATGACAAAAATTGATACTTTTTCTAGCATGATAGTAAAAAAACATCCTACTCCACTATCAAGGGGCTTTCTTAAATCCATAAATACTTCTCTTAAACATTAAAACTAGTTTACACTTCCAATAATCTCAATAAAACATGGTATAAACCATGTAAATCAATTCCCTGAAATCTCCATGAAGACATATATCTTGAAATCCATCTTATACAAGGGAAAAATGAGAAATTCAACAATGATCAACACTATCTAAATAGTAGTGTGGTTGAAAATGTTTTGTAAAATATCTGAAAATTTAGGCCCTTCATTATTTTGGAAAATTATCACCATGAAACATTTTTTTTCTACTCCTTCCACCATCTTATTTCTAGATACAAAAATCTAATTTTTTTTCTTCAATGCTCAGTTTTCTTCTATATGTTCTTTCAGCTCTATTATTTGTTGAGTTTTAAGGAATTCATTTCATAATTTATAGAAAAATCCCAATACTATTAGTTACAAATTTAAACTCTGAATTATATATTTTTTGGTTTACCAGTATCTATATAAAGGATAATTTTCCATTCAGTCCTGAACTTATGAAATGGTTTCCAAATTCTTGATGATTTGTTCATCTGAATTGTTTGTACAACACAACTCTGTTAGAATCATCTTTACAGAATCATTACTTCTGGTAATATATCATGATTCTCAACACATTCATATCTTTTTTCTCTTTATTCATAGTTCCTTATTGTATTATAATTCCATTTAACAAGAACTACAATATTTTATTATCACCCAACTTCTCCATTTTCAATGTTTTTTTCTTTCTACAAAAGCTTCTCACTGAAGAACAAATCTCAACTATTTAATACTTGCTTTACCATATCATTATAAAAATGATATCTAGATTTTTCATTATTATATCAGATAAGAAAATATCCTTTGGATTTTTCCTCTATATCATATTTTCTTGGATTAAATATGACCAAATTCCACAAAATAAATTTTTTGATAAGGTTTAAATTGAATCTTTTACCTGGCCAATGTACTTCAAGAATTTTTACCCCAAATATAACTTTGGGATTCTATTGACCATGTTTTCATCCAAGAACTAAGGTTGGGTTTTCTTGAATTATGTCACATAAACCAGTATTTATATTACATATCACAATTCAATCATTCAACCACTTGATTCTATTTTGATGTTCAAGTAACTATCGTCTCATTCCTAACCTTCTTCTTCTAAATATGGCTTTATAAATATTTATGGTGTTCTATCCACTATTATTTTATCAGACAAACTTTTTATTCTTATCAAACTCCCTTTTATTAAGATATTTATATTTTTTAAATCTCTTAAACAATCAAATTTATTCATTATGATTTAAAACATTATCATTAGAGTGATATCCTAAATAAATGTCACAAATTATAATGATCCATCATTATAATTCATATGGGAATTTCCCAAAACATTAGAATAGACATGTTCTATATTTAGAATACTAGGCATCCATCTATCCAAATTAAAGGAATCCATCTTTTTTTCCCTTAACAAAAATATTTTAAATCTTCCAAAATGAATCTAATTGAATTTATGTTTGAGCATTATCAGAAAAATTTTTATATTATTCTTCTCAGGTTGACTAAATTAGTAGATCCATACTTCATGATCATATGATGAAATGATTTCAAACATTACAACATTATTTCATCATCCATTTAAGTATATGGTTACATTCAAAATCTCACATTTAATTAATTTGGATCCATTATTTATATTCCAAACCCCATTTATGAAATTTGTAAAATAACCTACTTTATCTTATTTTACAACTAATATGAAGTTAATCTAGAGACCCAGAATGTCTCTAACATCATTCATCTTCAAGATACCTCAATTCCTTTTCTGTATTTTGAAATTTCATTTTTCATCAATCTCTATTGCTTTCTCATATATCATATTTACTCTAAAATAGATTTAAAATACATAATCCACCCTTCACACCCAATCACCTGTTAAATGGAATCATTCACCAAATTCAAAATCCAAATATTCTTCATGAATGTTCACATGCAACAACAAACTACTACCACATTCTATAATAGTGATTGAATTTGGGCTTCTTCAAGTTGAATCATTTCCAGTATACTCCTTTTTATTTATATTTCCCTTCTTGATATATTCCTCATATAAATAAATACATCAAATAGGGCCTTGACTATGTGATCTACAATAACTTTTTCTACGGACAAACATTTGATTGCAACATCCCATTATCATTTCATTGAGGTGACAATTCCCATCCTCCACCATTTAGAGTAGTTATGAGGGGTACTTAGACTTAATTTATCCTTATGTCCCAATTAAGAATATAATTATGATTTTCATTAAATACAATGTATTTTTTCTGTATGAATTGATCACCATTATCATTAATGCATCCCAAACTTCTAAAAGTTTTGTTAACTTAATAAGTGCCTATATATCATCCAAAAAAGAACCTTTAATGATTTGAGATGTCTTAATATCTTTTTGAAATCATTTATAATTGTTTTGTCAGTATTCCTTTTGATTGACGCCAGATAAATAATATCTACATCACAATGTTTTGGTTGATTTCTATTTGTTACTTATATATATTATCTAACCCATTAATTATAATAACATAATTATTGTAACGTGAAGCCTGTGTTTACATTATTATATTGGTAAATGAGAAAATGGATCTTGAACTTCATGATCAATCAGTTTAGTAGTCTTAGAAAAAAAGATTCATGCATGATTCCCACGTTAATTTGGAAATATAAAAACATATCATAAGAAAAAATAATTGATTCCTTGATATCATTTATAATATCCATCTTTATAAATATTGGAATGGAGAAAAAAAATGGTGACCTCAGATGCTCATTAAGTGTAATGTATAAGATAATTTGTCAAGAGTAAATAATGAATAATCAATATGGGAGAGAGGATAATCAAAACACAATCCATTCAATAAAAAATATTAGTTCAACAAGAATATTTGGATAATATCAACATAGAAAACACATGGATAATGAAAAATTATTTTTTTTAATAAAGTAAATTTATAATTCCAAACATTCATGATCAAGGAATCTCATCCGATATATCAAAAACCTAATTGTCTTATCCCCTCAACAACCAAATTATTCTTAATAAATGGGTAGTTATAAACAAAACTAACCACTAATATGGAATGTATGTTTTTTTCTAATGATACTTTTTGATCCCTAAAGGACCTATCTATAACCATTCATCACCAATCACTTTTATGTCTTATTCATTCCTCCTATTTTGAGTGATCAATATTATTCATTCTCATAATTCCTTTGAAGACCAAAAGTATCAATATTGAATCAATAATATATAAAATAAATAAATCATCATAAAAAATTATAAAGTGAAATAATAAATATAGTATCACTATATTATATCAGCACTGACATCAATTAATGTTTTTACAGATGAAAATACCTTTAAAAGATCACTATAATATTTCTTGATGAAAATTCCATTATAATTTTGAAATAACTTATTTATAATCTAATAATATATGGAATATATGGGAAAATGTTCTTTGAAAATAACCATGGAAAATTTTAAATGACTCATCAAAGAAAATAATAATAATTATGGAGGGAAATTCATTAGACATACATTAAAAAGATGATTTTGTTGAATCTTTTAGAAAACAGTACCTTATTTATAAAATTGAAATAAAATTCATTTTAAAACTTTTATTGAAGGTAAAAAATAGGTAAAAATGAATATAATATATCTTTGGAGAATATTATAAACATTCTTGAAAAAATAATAAATAAAATATATAAATGGATGAATAGTGTGGGAAATAAATCATGAATTTTTTTAGAAGAAGGTATTTTACATATAAATTACTTATTAATTCATGATGAAAAAACATATTAAATAGAAACTACATATAAACCAAATATATAATATAATATAAGAATATATCTTTGTTTTATGAAATTAGGATCATATAATTTTTCTAACGGAGACCTAAATATAAAAAATCTCGAAATAAAATGAGATTGTAAAAGAAATCCCTTACCTCAGGTTTAACATGACAAATAAGTATTTTAAACATCCAATATAATAAGTGTATATTTATTATAATTCTATAAAATATCCATCTATAAAATTATATTATCATATATGATCCAATTATAACAATAAAACACTCATTTATTAGTAATTATTTTTTAAAAGCATCATTTCTGATTGTTAATTGTTTCATTTATCATGTAACTTTTTGTTCAATGGTTTCGGTCCATGAATATTTCACATGATTCCATAATATCTAGAATATTAATAATCACATAAATATCATATATATTCCTAAAATAGTTATTTAGAATCATCCTTGAATGTAGAAATAAAAAATGAATAGCATCGCTTCGTCGAGAATGTATTTCACACACACGCATGAACTACATCACCATACATAATGAGTTTAAGGGATAGAAATTAAATGATATATTGTAAATATATATCCATAATAATAACATAATTATCATATATATTCATTAGTTACATTTTTATAACCATCCAACTAAATATGATATGAAAAACAAATTACACTACTACATGGATAAGGAAAGCCATATGTATGAACATGTAGTGTTTTCACCTTCCCTAGAGTGGGAAATAAGTGAAAATTGGTTGTATCATAATCATAATAAAAATAAGAATATTAATTAAACTAGTTTCATTTTTTTAGGATGAGTATAATCAATTTAGAGGAAATTGGAGAATAAATAAATTCGATATAGTTGGTAAATAGGATTACCTAATCTTTGAGAGACCTATTTTATCCAACATTATAAAACCCCAAGATTTTATACATATTTATATTGAAATAAATTTGATGTATTTGATATCTTTTTCAACACAAACCCCCATTCCTAAATGAACAGTAATTTAGTATACCTTTATATTATAGTTGTTGGATTAGCGAGTATGAATAAAATCAAACATATTATCAAAAATATGTGTAAATGATTTATTTAATGTAAATTCATTGATAAATAAATACTCAATTTTCATTAAATTCAATTAATGCTTCCAAAGAATTCTTTCTTGACAATTGGGTTTTATTTCATTTTCTATGTGAATAATATAATTAATTTATCCCACTTTTATAAATTGAATTTTACAAAAATTATATCATTTTTTAAATAAATATATCATAATTATCTTATGTTCAAATTTTGTTATTTTTCCGAAATGATAAATTTTCAATAAATGGTATAAATACTGAATTTATGGAGAAATGTATTATCCATTTACGTATTTACAATGTACTATTTTTTAAATTTATTTTAAAATTTAATTATTAATATTTTGATTAAAATTAATCTAGTTAATTAAATTTTAATCAATATTATGCCTAATTTTTTTTATAAAAACTATTATTTACTTGAAATTCATTTTTTAGGAAAATTGATTTACAATGGAATTTATGGGTTTCTTTTAAAAATAATTTCTTCCACTTATAGAGATTAAATTGAGAAAAATATATTGAATATTTATAATAACCATAAATAATATTATATAATAATTTGACCTTAATTTTGAATCATTTTAAATAGTAACCAACATAAAAATTCATTACTATGGTTAAGGATAATATTGTTTTATCATGGGGTGGAGGTAAACTAATATAGAAGTGAAAATTTCCATATAAACTTGTATAGATCCTAATTTCTACTCATATTTTTAACTTATCTTAACTAATATTTGAATATGAGTCATTTTGAAGAATTTGACTTGAATATGATATTTTTTATCTTTTTATATTTTGAAAAACACCAAATGTGTTCTCTCCCTCCCCTATAAAAGGACACACATCCACTGTCTAATTTGCACCACCTTGTGTAACATAGATCGACAAAAACCTACCAAATTATTTTATAAACATCCCTAAACATTAATTATAGGTTATTTTTTTCTTAAAATACCATTACAAGGGTCCTTAATAAGGGATCGAAATGAGGTTTTCTAAATAAGTGATAATTATTCAACTCATTTTCATCCAATTTTTTTTATTATATGTAATCCATATATATATTATTCCTCATAACATAAAAAATTTAGTATCCAAACTATACTGAAATGTTATTATGATTGTATAACCACTATTATCTTCCCTCTTTTCCATTAAATGGTAAATGAATTAATCACTCATGTGTACCTCTGTACAATCGACTCCACATAGTTATATGCTTAATTATCCAAAACCAAAATTTTTTTGTCAGTTAATATGATTGATTTTTAGTTTATATACGATATTTATGAAATTTTTATTCTTTTATAATAATGTGATCTTATCAGTCTTTTTACCTTTCCATCTGTTGGAAGACGATAATGTCGCATGTGTGTACATGTGGACCTCCACCTTCACAAAGCGATGTGATTCACTTTTCATTTTTTTCCTTTACATGGATTGTAATAAGAATAGATTTTATGAATATATATGATGTATATTATTTAATAATGATTATTTAATGGTGAATTTCTATTCATATTTATTTCATTCAAACTTTCAAATACTAAAAGCATCACTCATGCGTACGTATTGATTATTGTCTCCCAGAAATAATGAAATTCAATTTTCATGACCATTTTAAATGAATAATTATAAAATTATATATTATTAATAAATATGAAATTTATTTCATTATTAATATTTCTGATATTTTATAAACATTATCAGCATTAAATGTCTGGAACTAAAAAACATAAAAATTCATGAAAAATTAAATAGTTAACACCTAAAAATGGCCATTTCACTAAAAAAATTTATAAAAGGGTATAAGATATCATAAGTAAATAATATAGGATATTATAATTATTTATTTGATTTTAGTAAAGTATTATAATAATATTAATTTATTATAAAATATGTTAGAGTTCTTCTGAAGCAATTTGAACGTGATGTAAGGGTTTTATGGTATAATCACATTTTTATCATGATTATTTATGATTAAATTTATGAAAATAAAATTATATGAAATTTCCCAATTATTCTATATACTTTCTCTTCATATGGTTATTTATATATATTACATTCTTTCCTTCCAATTTATTTTTTTTAATTACTCTAAGTAATAAAATAATGTTTGATAGGAAAACTGATATTAAATCTCTCTTCTATTGAAAATACATTATTACTATATCCATGTTCTATAATATGTTTTAAATATTTTTTTTATTAATCTAAAATGTATTTCTAATTTCAATTTTATAAACTTTTTAATTTATATTAAATGGTTTAGTGGAATCTTTTTTTTCATTTTCCAAAAAAGGTACTTTTGAATTTTTACTAAACATTTGAAAGGAATAATAGTTTTCACATAGGTGACATGAACAAAATTTCCATACATTAAGACTATTAAATTATTTTAATCACGTTTTAAATGTTTCTCAATATTTTTTGATGAAAAATTTTTCCTTGAAATTTCAAAATTTTATTTATTATATATATGTGATTTGAAAATGAAAAGGGTACTTTCCTTAGGAAATGGTCCAATGATCTTTTCAATACATTTTTCAGCTATGATGAAACCCTTTATAATAATTATATTTCAATATGAATTTGACTCTATAATACCATCATTATTATTTTTCTATATGGTTTATATTTATGGTGATGAAATATCGATTAAACCTTTTTTCATATCCCTTGGTTAAATTAGAATGAATGATTTCATGTTCTTATGGAATACATATTAATGGATTATGAGTATTTTTTGGGTGGACCCCATAATGATACATACCTCTAATTAATTGGGTATTGACTTCTGTTTGGTATGCTCAGAAGGTACACATTACTTTACCCCAAGACTAAGAAAGAGGGTGCCCAAGTTTTCTTCCCAACCACCTATACTAGCATATATGGTAGGTTATTTCAATCCCGAAAGAGGGTATACATGAGGTTATACACAAAAAAATTATTTAAAAAAGGGTTTAGACCATTACTAACATGTGATGAATGTCCTTTTGGGTAGCCATGGAAGATTATTTCAATGATTATGATTATGACACACTTTATTCCACTCATTTATCAACATGATCTTTTCCAATTTTATCCTCTTATGATTCGTGTTTTTTTATTCCTTTATTATTAATGTCTTATGAACTTCCCAGATTTAGGAAATGAATTGTGATTATTATATATGAATTTCAAGGTATGTATTTCTAACGTTAATCTCATATTCACATAAACATAGGCTAATGTTAAACATAAATGATCATTGATATCACCTTTTTACCCTTGTGATGCATTTGAGCTCATCCTTTATTTGGTTTTATTCTCCTTATGATATTATGAAATGTTTTATGTATAACATGTATAATAAGTGTAATACATGTAATGAAATAAGTGGGAAACAATGTAGGTATTTCATACACCAGTTTTAATTTATCATTGTTTCCTATGACACTAAACCATTTCAGTTCGGGCGTGGATCATAATGTTATGCAATGAATATTAGTATAATAATATTTAATATTTATATATTAAATTTTTGGTTTTTCATGAACCAACCCAGGTCAAACCTGTACTAGTCGCCCAATCTGGCCCCCAAAAAGTTCCGAGAGGTGTTTTGGATGCTCCTGGGCTGGTAACTATTGTTGGATATCAAAGGTAGTATAATTTATAATTATTTGGCCCATAAAGATGTAAACTAAATATGTATAAACTTGATAATAAAAATAAAATATATAATTAAAATAAAATAAAATTGTGCATACTTCTATGCGACCTTGCAGGTCACCGACAACCACTAAACCAACATCTCACCATAGTGACTGAATCTGACATAGAAGCAACTCCATAATTAAAAAAACATAAAACTATAAGAAATAATATTAAAAGTCATTATATATTATCAAATATATTATCTATTCATTACCATTACAATAAAAATCAAGTCATTATATTTTTAAAATATTACATATAAAAATAAGGTTTTACACCATGTAAAATAAAAAAGTAACTACATTTCATTTATATGAAAACCCTTTTCCATCAAATTTTCCAAAATAATCTCTATATCATGGAAATTCATTTAAAAAAATTCAATTAAAATAAAAATAGTTCTAGAACAATTATTTCAATATGAAAAGAAAATAAAGGGTTTCAATTTATAAAAATACTAGAAAACATGTGATGGTAATGTAAGTGTGAAATATGTGTCTTGGTATCATGTAAAAAATGTTCCAGAAAATGAAATAGAAACATAAAATAATGTAGTAATGTTCGCTACCTATATATCTCTATAAGAAATTCATATAAATACTTGGTTTAGACTCTTCATTCGGTGTATGGTGCAGTTTTGTATTCAATAACCAAATGGATAATCTACACTAGAATCCCCAGTAAAACATCCCACCTATCCTCTCTCACATCCAAGGGTACTATCCCATCTAATCAGGGTTGATAAGAAACCATTACTAGACCCTCTAGATGACACCCATGAATAAAACGATTATAGTATGTAGTGAATGGGGAGGTCATGACATGGACTCAATAAACCAATAACCCATATATGCCACCATTCAAGCGTATACCCGACAATGGAACTACTTATTGGATGAACCTCTCCTCAAAGGGACTACCATAGAAGTACCTATCACACATCAGCTCATACACATGTGCCAACAAGGCCTACACAACACATGAGTTTTCAAAAGACACTTTAAAAAATTATAAAATACCCACTAGGATTTTACCATTTCAATTGTAAATCCTTTTCCAAACCATTTTTTGAAATCATGATAAAACACCCAACATACATGAAAATTGAAAAATATTACTTTACACTAATCAAAGACCATACTGCACTTCAACATTCTAAATGGGATTAGTTTTAGATAACATATTTAACCAAATCCATTGTGTTCTATGAAACACACTTCACATGTTAGGAAAATTTTAAACTGACTATTTAAAACATTTATGATGCTTCAAATTCAATGTCAAGCTTCTGAAAAAGCTTTGAAAATTATATACATAAATAAATAACCATTCCCAAGAGGCGCAATCAGTTTTTCCTAAACAATATATATATAACATTAATATAATAACATACTTTTAAAGTTATTCATGATATCTTGGAATTCAATCTAAAGTCTCATGCATAGGGAACCTACCTCAACAGGGAGAGAATAAAGATGAAACACCCTGGAACATGATATATTTGATGATGGTAACTAGAATCTTACCATTCCTTCCACTTGCACACATATCCATCTTAATATATAAAGAAGAACACTAAGCCCCGATGTACATATCTTTATGGGAAAATATATAAAAATGAATCCTTATATATATACTTATACATTCATAAACCCCATTACAATTACACATGTATGAATCTACGTATAAAAATATAAACATAGGTGTCCCCATTATATATATTCATACTTATTTTGGTGATTATATATAAATGAGGAGTGTTCATATATACAAGCCTACATATTAATATAGTTGTAAGACTTAAAAAATGCAACTTGAATCCATCTCAACATGGACCAAAATGCACTAAAACAATAATTGGGACCCAAACATGATATAATACTAATTAAAATTGGGCCAAAAAATGTAATAAGAAAACATACATTAAAATAGTAGTGGGTTATCCATGATGACCCAAATCACATCGATTTGGGCAGTGGATTCCGAAACACTCCCAAATCCAAACTGATAGACACATAGTGCATGACAAAAATGGAAGAAAACTAAAAAATGGTTCAACCCACACACTAATGTTGAGATAAAACAAGAGGGGAAGGGGGATAATGAAAACATTAAAATAAAGGATAAGGATGGAAGATGAGACCTTATGTCGTAGGATAGACCAAGAATATACATGAAATATGATGAAATCAATATTTTGAAAGAGATCTGATAGGGGGTGCATGACCATGAATGAATGGAGGGGGAGTTGTGCGACACACCGGGGGAGATGAGAGGAAGAACAAAAATAAAATGTCAGAAGAAACAGAAAAAAATTAAATGGAAACCAAATTAAAAAAATATTTTTTAAATATAGAAACCTACATGGTTTTTTCATGGTTTAGAAAACCATTTTCCAATCATGAACTGACCAACACCATGTCTAAGAACCCTTTCCGTGTTACCCCAAGGAATATGCATAGTTGATATAACCATGCTCAAACCGTGCTACTGAGAATTGTCAACTCATAGATCCAACCCACATGCTTGTCTCACTATTTAAGAAACCATTCTCAAGTTGTCTTCCACACCACTGACCCACCTAGGCACTTGCATGAGAACTTCATGCTTACTACTAACCATGGAGGCTAACCGTACAACAACTAGAAAGCCCTCAAAAATTTATATCCTTGACTACCAACTTTCGGAACTCAAACACGATCAAGAACCATATGATAAAATAAAAAAATTAAATGAAATAAATGATGAGTTTCAGGTTGGGTTGTTACAATTCTCCCCACCCTTAATCCTTTATGCCCCCAGAATTTATCATAGAAAAATATGGAACAAAACCCTGACTAAAAACTAATAAAGAACAAGAGAAACCAACAAACCCACTATGACATTTCAACTCCACCAGTCACATGAACCCAAATATAGGGACAACTACAATGTGATACACTATGTAAATATTGGTCTATTCACATCATTAAGGAACTAACTAGTACATTAGCATTAAAATTAGTACTCCAAACATGAGAAGAGAACAAGGAATAATACTCAATAAAATAATGGAACCAAACCACAATTCATATTTTCATAAAGTCACTAACATCTCAAAACTAGCACCACCCAATACTAAAACCAACCCATAAGAGGGATAACCATTCAATGATTCAAATACATAAGGCATCACTATATAAATTCACCTAATTATAAGTCAACCAAAATCCTTGACATAAAAAAATCTCAAAAAGAAAGAAAACTAAAATATAGAAGACTCAACACTTCCCCACTCCAACACTAGGGAAAAAGGTGGTTCAAAACCCCCACAGTTAACAATTCCTCGATACGTGAATATATTCACTCTATGGTAAATGGTTAGAGCCTTGGTTCCATGAAGCATAAACTGCACCGTAGTTAGGAGATGATAATATACATTCGGAAATCCTTCATCTTGTGTCATGATAAAACACATGGATAACAATCCCCTAAGAAATTATAGTAATATGATTCGAATTCAAAATACAACCACAGTATAAGAAGATAATCTAGTGTTATGATGAATGAACGGTGAGATTTGATAAGGGAGAGTTTGGTAGAATAGGTTCTAATACATCACACTCCTCACCAATGGGGAAACCACCATTAGAACCAAAAGGAACTAGACTATCCACATCCACAGTATTCCCACTGAGACTTAACTACATTAAAGAACCTGATTCATTAACGCTATATGTAGACCCCACTAGAAAATATGATACTTCAACTAATTGAATGACATTATATCTAGGGAAAAAGAAACCATACTAATGAAATGTTCAGAATACCCCCTTCACTTTTATTTGATCTTGTCAAGAATCTCTAAGATCTATCACTTTATTCTTTTACACTTACTTAAAACTGAACCATTGGATGAAAGTGGCCATAGTGATCATTTGATAAAATCAAACTCATAATGGTAATGAAATGTCTAGGGCTGTTATTCAGTCAAGTCGAGGTGGGTATCTCCCTAATCATGCTTGATATTGGTACATGATCGTAGTGCTTAAATGAGTTTTGATTTCCTATCTTGAGCACGAGCATGAGCTCAACTTGGTCTCAATTGATTACTTGATTAAGCATGAATCAGTTCGATTAGGATACTTTTTTTGAATTTCAGTTAAAAACTATATCTCAAATTTGATCTCAAGCTCGAATTAGTATTCAATATTGAAACCTATATCACAAGATCAAATAAATATATGTTGAATAAATATATTATATTAAAAAATGAAATTATTGATTCGGATCATGAGATACTCAATATTGTTTTTATAATACTAAAACTTGACTGGGGTTAGTCCTCCAGTAGCATGATCTCGAGCAAGACATAAAAAATTGATCCTAGTTTGAGTATTTATTGAGACGAGCCCATGTAAATTATGAGTAATCAAGCTCGTTTACAGCCCCAAGAAAGACCACCCTCCATTATTTTAGTCCTAGTCCATCAAACATACCCAATAAAACTCATACCTTCTGGGCACATCAAGTTCCAAAAAAACCCAAAGACACTCTCATCGTCCTCAAGACACTCCACTACCTCAAAATGAATTTGATGACTATATAAATTATGAAATAATTGAGAAGATCTCGGCTACACCACTCCACTTGAGGTCTAAGAAAGGCCAACAATTGAAATAGAATCCTCAAAAACCTTTTGGGTCTTTCTAGGTAGCAAACTATAAATAACATGAAAAATTAACCCAGATCAATGTCAAAAACATCTCTACCAAAGCAACACTTCAACCCAAAACACCAAGATCATAATCAAAAATATCAGAAAACAAACCAACAATCCCCTTTTGAAAAACATAATTATCTATATTCTCCCATTTCAAATACCAAAACTCTATTTTAAAGTTGTTATTATTTCACCAAAACCACTATAAAATTAAAAACATTACTGCAATTTTACCTTTAAAAACACAAATCTAGTTAGAAAATAATAACCGTACTAACAAAAACCGTTTTTATTATAAAAAACACATTATAAAAAATAAATAAAATCATTGATTTTAAATACACACCTAAGAAATCATATTTACTCTTACATATACGGGAATATCACTTCCACTTATATTATACTCGAACACATATCAAATTTCCCTTCCCACACACACACATATTCGAATGTTCATAGGAAATAACATGGATCAAACATATCATTTTAACATCAGAACCAAGTATTTTCAATTTACTTCCCATTTCATATATTATAAAACCATTCTAAATAAAAATCATTCTCCACATCCCCTATGAAACAAAAAATCCAATTTGAGAAGAACCCTTTATTACCCTTCTAAAACCTATTTTTTCACATTGAAAAACCTTTTTAAAAATGATTTTCCAATAATTATAAACTAACACCAAACAAATAGAAACAAAATAATCTCTCATTCCAAAATAACTGAAATATGTAACTAGTGGTCATACATAAACCGACAAAATGGTTTAGAAGACCATTCACTAAGATTGAACCAACTACTAGAAGCATATAGAACTATGCACATGAGCTGAACATGGTGTGTTATTCCATGTAATATAACTTTGTAGCAACATATAACCTCCACCATCATCCCCTGAATATACACAAGATCATATAACTAAAGAACCATTAATAATATAACCCAAATCAAAAAATAAATACTTGAAACCCAACTACCCCTAGTGACTCAGGTCTCATCACAAGTATTTGGGATAATGCACTGACACATGACTGACCACTTGAACCCCAAAACCATATTTTTGATATACATGACATCCAAAATAACAAAGGACATACTTTAATATTATTTTTCCTTGAACCAATCATGGTCAATCCGAAACAAGTCACCTAACCTAGCCCACAACAAGACTCAAGAGGCATTCCTAATAATAATGGGCTAGAACGACTGTCATCCATCAAAGATAAAGTAATTGGGAATTATTTGGCCAATAAAAAATAAAAAATATCTAAACATAAACTGGTCGTTCAAAATAAACATCAGTAATGGAAAAAACCACATATATTTCCTTCTGACCGATCGGTAAATCATCGACCACTAACTAAACGTCTCACCAAGGTGACTGAATCTGATCTGGAAGTAGTACTAGACGTTAAAAAAATATAAAACTATGGGATTGGGTGTTATATCTCAGTAGTTGTTACTTAATAAACTATTCCCTATGAATTACCAATAAAAATAAAACCATTTAATTATTTGTTGAAAATATGACGTATAAAAATATGTTTTTTCAATCATTAAAAAAATTTATTAGGCTTAAATTTTTCTGAAATCCCATTTCGATTAAATTTTACAGAATAGTTTATAAATCATGGAAATTTATTTCAGTAAATTCTTTTAAAATAAAAATCAGGCTAAAATATGTATTTTAATATGAATTTCAAAGAAAGGGTTTCACTTTATAAAAATACTACAAAATAATTGAAGGTAGAGTAAGTGCGGAGTAGGTGTCTTGCGATCATATAACAAAAGATCCACAAAATGAAATAGGAACATAAAAATATGTTATATTTGGAATTTTCAAAACATATCTTTAAGCCAACTCTGGACGTACTCAGTAATAACTCACATGTAAGTGTATGAACAAGCTCTTTAATCAATAACTGAATACATTTTCTAAACTATCCACACTAGTGGAACATCCCACTAATCCTATCATGCATCCAAGGGTACCAAACCTTCTAATTAATGATGATATGAAACTTCCACTCGAGCCTCAAGAAGAATCCCAGGAATCCCATAATAATAATATGTGGGGAATTGGTAGGACTTCTCACATGTTTCATAAAAAACCAATAGCTTATGCCATTTATTCCTATCCTAAACACATAAAGAACCAATGCAACGAACCTATTGTTAGAGGGATGACCATAAAGGTTCCCATAACACATCATGACACACACAACTTCCAACTAGACCTACACATCACATAAGTTTTCCAGCCACATACAAAAACAATGTAAAATATATAATGATCCTTTACCATTTCAATTCCAAGCCCATTTCGATACAATTTTACCAGATCAAGATAAAAATAGACATTATATGTAACACCAGAATATTTTTATGGTATTTATCTTTTTTTTCAATTTCTCCAATAGCTTGTGTTGTACAGAACACTGAGATTTAGAGCATCACCCTCTATTAACCTCTCTGATTAAATAGTGGTTATTAATAATATTCACAAAATAAGGAAAATTATTTATATTTCATTTCAATTATTTTTTCCCTAAATAATTATATAATAGAAAATCTAATTTTAAGCATGAAATTTATAATTTTAAGGGAAAATTTACTAACTTTAATGGCAAAACTTTTTTAAAAATAAATTTTATAAATTTTATACATTGTATACATTTTATTTTTCAAAATAAAATATGTTTTTGAATTTTTAATATTAAAATAATTTTATGGTGATTTTTTGTTTTGTTTTTTTTTAGTTTCATTTTTTATGAACAGTTAAAAATATTGCATCATAGTAAAAAACGGAATTTTCTTTTAAATATTTATTAAAATTTTAATTTATTTTATATTATACAGAGATTGATAATACAAATATCAATCCAATTTAGGTTGTTTTAATAGTTTTCAATTTAAAATTATATAAAAAACATATGGAACTGTTGAATGTTTCCTTTTACCCTCATTCTCAATAAGTTTACTAGATTAGTGTTAAAATTAATTTAGCCACTTAAGTGAATTTAATTTGTAAAAATAGAAATACATGATTGTAATTATTATTATGTTTTGTTCCTAATATGAATAATATAATTTTTTGAAACTATGAATTGTAACATTAGTAAATAAATTCCACGTTTAATGTGAAATCATGTAATTAAAGGTTACATTAATATAACATATTATAAAATTACCATAACACTTATCCTAGATTTATTAGTTATGTTATTTTAGACCAAAATGTTCCTCATGAAAAAAAATTAAGCTTTTTATGCCACATGGGTAATTATATGACATTTAGAATTCATTAATTATTGCGGAGGTAAAAATGTCATACTCGTGTTTTTTAATAAGTATTACATTTTTAATAAATTTTTTTGTAGAGGTTAAACTAAAATATAAATAGATATATTAAAGCTAAAAAAATATCATAGTTATTTATTTTTTTTAAATTTTTCGAGAAGAAAAAATTTAATTAAAGGCTTGCATAATAATGATCTTATAATTTTTTAATTAAAAGGAATATCAAATTAATTATATTACATACATAAAAATAAATATAACATGAAATAATTAATTAAATAAATTAATTTTATAGATAACTAGTCATTTATGTAACTTATAATAATTCTTTTTCAATGTTATCATGTTGTTATCATATTTCTAATAAAGCAAATAACAAATAGTATCTAAATTGACATAAATGATTATTTAAAATTAAAAATATATCATTAAATAATATAGAATTAATAAAAATCAAAAATTAGGCCAAATAACTATTATAAAGTTTAATATGTCATAAATGATCCATTTGGTATTTTTTTGTCATTTTGTTGTAAATATATTAACCCTAAATAGTATACAAACAAGTTGTCGTGGTTAGAGTTAAAGGGGTTAAATATGAGTTGTAGACAATCATATATGGATAATATTGTGACCTAAACAAGTATATAAATCATTGGTTGATTTTATTTCTATATGTACTCATAATAGATTCTATATATCTCACAATGGAGATATTTTAAATTTAAAATAAAATTATATAAATTTAATAGTTTAAAGGATTCCAATAGTGCACCTCCCCTCTCTTGTAAGAAAGAACCTCCTCTCTCACTTACTCACACCACATTGAGACTTATAGATCGACAAAATCCATCACATATATCCTATGAACATTCATATTTTTGTTCTTATGGTCTTGGTATTCTAAAAATATCAAACCTATTATCGCTAAGAGGATATCCAAATGAAGTCTGTTGAAGAAGAGGTTATTATTTTACCTACTTATTCATGTTTGTTTATTATTATTCTTCTTATTCATATTATTTTTCCATAATTAAGTAATGAATGCAGTATCAAATATATTCTGAGATTTCATTAGGATTATGGTACAACCATATTCTTCCTTTTATCTAACCTATGAAAAATAATTTCACCATGTGCGCATTTGCATCTCTTACCATCTCCACGTTGTGGTGATTTTTTTTTTCATCACCACTTTATTTGGATGGTTAAAATGAAAAATATAATTGATATAAATAATAAATCTGACATCATATTGATTCGGTATAATTAATGTAACATCCAATTCCTTACTACATTACTATTTAGGGAATGATATTGTCATTCGTGCGTGCGTCTGGCCTGCCATCTCCAAGATGCAATTATATATATTTTCCATGTTATCCATTGAAAAAATATTAAAAAAATTTACATAATGAGTAAATATAACATCAATGAATATAATATCATTTTGAAGATGTTTTATATCTCTCTCCTATTCAAAATAACTAAAACATTCATGAAAAACATTCATATGAAAATAAACTACTTAACATCCAAAACTAGGTTAATAATAAAATAATATTAACAAATAGGTGATAAGAAAATTTAAGGGGATTAGATATTGTATTATAAATATAATAATGTTTTTCTTAAAATCTAATAACATGTTTTAAATGTATATACATTATCATAATAGTTGTTCACCAAAAAGGAAATTCAAGATTAGTGACTCTATCTTAAACTTATCTCATTGATTCATAGTTTTATTTTATACACCAACCTTATTTTATCAGGGGTACATACAGCCCCATTGACATATCATATAATTTATTAATTTTATATCAGGTTATTAAATTTTTAAAAAATATTATTCTTTCATTAGTTTTATTATTTAAATGTTCAAGGAGGTATGTGGGATTTGATGGTTTAATGAATTATTCCTTTTTTGAATTTTAATACTCTTGATATTATTTAACACATTTATTTTTATTGGTATAAAAATATTGTTTAGTAAATTTTATGTGTATTGATATGTTCATTAAAAATTTGTCAAAATTAGACATTTTATGATTCTATGCAAGGGACTCATTAACTAAAAAATTATTTTAATTGTTTTTAACATTTATTCTTCTAAATCATTATCATTATAGTCCATTTTTTCGAAATGGGTTTTTTGAATTTATTTATAAGAACATTAATGTTTCAAAAATCTTATTTTTATTTTTTCACAATTTTTTCCATGTGGTATTGGATACATTGATTCAAAAATCACTTTTATTAATGTTTTCTTTTATAAATATATGTCTTTTAAATAAATGATTTCAACGTAAAAAACGGGTATTTATCTAATGAAAATTTAATGATTTTAGTATATTTTTATCATATATATCAACATCCATTGATGGATTTTATTCTTAATTGAGTTTTATTTACAATGATAAAACCAATCATATTCTATTGAATGGTTTATGATATGATTTATTGTGGATGTTCTATTTTAATACCATTCATGGTTTTTGGTAAATGTATTAGCATTTTATATGATAGTTTTAATATGAATTTTTATGTTTCCTATGTTTCACCCCTTTCATATGAGGATAGAATTTGACTTGTTAAGTGATTGGATGGTCCCGTTATAGGCCCTCTATACATCGGTAGTTATCATTAGATAAGCTAGTTTGTGTTTTATCAAATTTATGTATAGTGTCTTGGTCAAATACTTGATGGAATGTTTATGATGTATAAAATTATGCATTCCCTAATTATGATATTTATTATTGATATTACATGTGATTATTGAACTAGTAGAATATCCTTGTGAATTCTTATATGTAATTATTTGATTTATAATTTCCATATTATAATCAAGGTTGTGTTTAAAGGGCTTACGTGTCAGTCACACCCATCACATTAAAATTTTCTTTATGATAGCTTCGACTTTATTATTTAACCTTACTGAGCATCTGAACTCACCCCTTACGTATGTTGTATTTTCCCAAGATCTAATGATGTGTTTTATTATTGATATACAGGGTTAAGCTTGTATAATAATTTAATTCTCGATGGATTTTATATGTTTTGTTTTATGTTTTTAATTGTATTAAAGGTTCATGTATGTAATCAATTTTAAAATACTGTTAAACTAATTGGTCATTTGGGATTCAACAATTATATATATGCTAATCTTATAAATTGAGGCACCAGCTCCTTTATATTAGGGTTGGGGTTATTGTAGTTGGTATCTAATGAATTTCAATAACAACCTTGGAAATTAAATTTAGAAAATATATATTTTGGAACACAACCCTAAGATATAATTTTAGTATAAGTATAAAAGAACATCGTAGATTTTAGGTAAGGTAGATATTATGTGGGTATTCCAAGAAATACAACCTTTTATAGATACTACAAGTGGATATTGTTCTAGAACAGATGTTCCTCGGGGTAAAAACTCTGAAAAGGTGTTTCAGTCCAGACTCATCCTAACTTGGTACGTGACAACAAGCCTTACTATATACCTATTTTGACACTCCTGAAAGATATTCTTAAGATAATTCAAATTTTCTCTAAAACCGATTATGAAGGATTTAACAAAAATATGTCCCCATGTAAACCATATTTATGATTATGAGGTAAAATATGCATATATTTTTCAATTCATTTTAATTATTTCACTAGTTTTTGGATTATACATTATGATATGACCTAACTTGGTGTAGGTCCTCATTTAGAAATATCGCCATGTATAAGGAATGTGAACATTACTAATGCATGTGATCCAAAGAGTTAGATGGATAATATATTCTATGGTGTTAAGACAATATTTAAATGTGAAATATTATAATAAGATTTCTCATCACTTGATGACATAGTATCATGTGATAATGGTATGGTTAATGAGTACCCTATGTATAGTCTATTTGGAGGTAAGCAATAGAAAAAGAGGAAAATTGGAAAAAATATGGATAGAGGGAAGAAGGGAATGAATTATTTTACAACATTTAAAAATTTGGGAAATAATCACCTCGATACACTCTTAAAAAGAACGGGAGTTTACTATAAATGTTGAGAGAATGGCCACCATGAATGGGATTGAAAGGATATGAAAAAAGGATTTTAATGTGCAGTGCTTCAACTGCAATGATATGGGATAATATAAAAATATGTGTCACGGGAGTAAATGGAATACACCCCAAAAGAGGATAATAGATCTTGGAAAATATTATAACACTACAATGAAAGAATAATAATTATTAATGTGATTATGATGGGATTCATGAATTTTTTTTGTATGAGTATTTTATGAAAACTTTGTTGGTTATAAAAAAACTAATATATAACTACTGTACTAAAATACTCATTCTTAATGAAATGGATGATTGGATGTTATCATTGTGGTTTTTAAATGTTATCATGGTATACATATATATTTTTTTGTCAAAATTATAGGTACATTATTTCGGTTTGGATAATTTTTTGTTAACATTGATTTTGGAAATTTATAAGATATTTTGGTTTATTAAATTGCACAGAAGTATTATGTATAAGTCCCTAAGTTGGAATGGATTTAGTAGAAA
Organism: Viscum album; assembly: GCA_963277665.1. NCBI lineage: Eukaryota > Viridiplantae > Streptophyta > Magnoliopsida > Santalales > Viscaceae > Viscum > Viscum album. Next base: position 1,212,578,280 of record OY728120.1, on the reverse strand, counting down.
ATTTGACATTATTTTTATATGATAAACCATTTATTTAATTTTTAAAATTTTAATGTTATTTTGGTAATGTTATAATAATATAATGTATGAAATAGGACATCCCACAGGTCAGGGGACAACCTATCACATCCAGTATGGTCGTGAGACTTGAACCCACAATCTAAGGTAGAAAAGGGTTTATCACCTACCACTAGCCTATGTGATTTCCTTCTTAGTATATAATATTTTTTTTATTTAAAATAGTATTACATATGATATATTATTTAATTTTTGAAACCTTATACAATTAATATAAAAATATAATTTTTAAGTTTATTATATACTTGAGAGAAAGATGAGTTTGAGGTGGGAAATGATTAAAGGATAAAACTAAACATTTCATGTATGGATATTTCCCTAGGTTGTTATTATGGGATTTGAATAAATAATTCAATTTTAGTGAAATAATCTATAAAACCAAATGATTATCCTAGTACCTTATTTTACAATGATTCAAATGGTCTCTAAAATCGTTGAATATTTATAGCTTTACGACTATTAACATTATCTTGATCATGTTCTTTATAAATATATATCTGAACAAGATGGTTTCATTTATATTCCATGTCCATTATTTCATATCATGAATCCAAATATGTGTTATCTCTGATGACCTTCATTATTCAATTTATTTTAAGGTGGATTTTTTATCAACCCTTGTTCAAATGTTAGATTTCAAATAATATTATTTTAAAAACTCAAACCATCATTTCCAAAAAAATTAAAAAACATTGAGGACCCAACATATTGTATGAGGGGATAATTTTACAACCTGAAGATTTTTATGGTATGTCTCATATTTAAAAAACTATATCACTTCCATATATTACCATGCACAAAACTCTCAGTTTGAATGAACCACTAACATAGAATTTATAAAGTGGCTAGGAATAGTATTTACCCCTTTATGAAACTTATTTATATTACATTTTTCATAAGGGTTTCAAGGAAAAATATGTAATAACAGATCTAATTTTAGTCATAGAAACTATATTTTTAAGGGGAAGTTTACTACCTATACTAGAGCACTAATTTCAAAACTAAATTTTTTTATGTTTATAATTTTTCTTCGAAAGGGACTTTAGATTTGAATTTTATATATTAGAATTATCTTTTGGTTATTTTTGGGCTATGTAATGAACAATTTTATTTTTTCTTGAATGGAGAAAAACACTGCATTTTAGGAAAAAACTGCCGTTATTTTATATAATTTTTATATATTATGTTGATTTTAATGTAAAAAATAGATCAATAATACATATAATAATCCAATTTAGGTTATTTTAATCATTTTTTTATTGAAATTATACATAAATTTTTTTTAATTGTTAAATGTTTCATTTTACCCACCTTCTAGCCACATCCACGGGATTACTGTTAAACATAATTTATCCACTTATGTGAATTCAATTTTGAAGAAAAATTATAAATGGTTGTAATAAGTATGATAATTATAGTATAATAGGATAAAATTTATATTTCGTTATTATGAATAGTCACTTTAGTACATTTTTATTTACCATGGTTAAGGGTAAATCGAGTAATTAAACATAAAAATAATATATAATATTATAAAAATTACATAACATGTGTCCTAAATTCATCAGATAAGTGGTTTTTGACCAACATCATTCTTATGAATAAATTATAATCATTTTAATACACTTGAGTAAGAATAACAAATTTAAAACAGTTTATTTAATGATTAGTTAAAAATGGCATCCTCGTGTATTTTAATAAGTATTGCATTTTTTATACATAGATATAAAGAAGATAAATTCAACTAAATGTATTAATTTGAAATAAAATATATTTAGATTCATCATTATATTTTTTTATTTTTTTTGATAATAAATTATTTAATTTAAGGCATTCATATAATTGATGTAGTGACTGTTTAAATAATGGAAATATCAAAAAAAATTACTAAAATTTTGAGGATAAATATTATTGGACATATTTAACGACATACATAAATTTTATAGATAACACATATATTTTATTGATTTATTTGAAGTTTTTGTTGTTGTTATCATGTTGTTATTAAATTTAAAAAGAACATTTATCGATTAGTATCAAAATTGACATAAATTATACATTAAAATAAATAATATTTTATTAAATGATATAAAATTAATAAAATATAAAACATTAATCAAAATAACTATTATATGGTTAAATATTCAATCAATGATCCATTTGGGGGGGTTTTATTATTTTATATTAACTACATTTGTCGTAATCAGTAAAAAATATTGTCCCGATAAGAGTTAAAGGGTTTAACTAAGATTTGAAGTCGAAGTACAAAGTCAGTATTGTGTTTTAAACATGTTTAAAAATAATTTAGTTATATAATTTAAACCCATAATTATATTATATATTATATAACTAACATTGGATCTATTTTAAATTGAAAAGTACATTATTATTAATTTAATAATTTTAAGGATTCCTAGAGTGCCCGTCCTTTATCTTATAAAGATAAATCTCCTCCCTTACATCCCCACACCACATTGAGCCTTCTAGAACAAAAAATTCCCCCAATATTTCTCATAAAAATTATTATTTACTTTTTAGAGGTCTTTTTATTCTAAAAATACCTACCATAATGTCCCTAAGAGGATATCTAAATGAATTCCATCAAAGAAGAGGTAATCATTTTACCAACTCGTTCAAGTTCATTTGTCCTTCTAATTCATATTCTATGATGTTTCCATTATAAATTGATAACTAATGTATCAAATATGTTATGTGATATTATTATGATTATGGGTTAATCATATCTCTCCTTTTTATGCATCCTACAAAAAACAATATCCCCATCTGTTTTTACGTAAAACTTTCCATCCCCACACTATGGTGTAATTTGTTTTTAATCCACATATTTTATAGATAGGATTAAGGATGAATATAATTGATATAAATAATAAATATGACATGATATTTATTATTTATAATTAATATACCATAATATTCATTAACACATTACAATTTGGATAACGATATTGTTGAGCATCCATAGGAACGACCTACAATCTCCACGATATGATAAGAATCATTCCCCGTGGTAACTAGTAAATAATGATTATAAAAACATTTATAATTATTAAATATAATATATATGAACTTAATATCATTTGGATATGTTGGAACTGTATTATTTTGAAAATAACGGACACATTTATGAAAAAAAATCTATAGGAAAATTTATAAATTAATACCTAAAACAATGGTAGTAACGAAGTATTATTGATAAACTTTTAATAAGATAACATAATATGATCATATATGTTATTATAAATATAAGTATTATCATTGTATAAGTTAATAACATGTTTAAAATCATTATACATGAGGATAAAATATGATCACCCAAAACAAAATTGAAGGTAATAGATCTTGTACCAATTTACACTCAATAAAGCATAGTACAATGTTATGCACCAATCTTATTTTATAAGGTGTATGTACAGTCCCTTTTATTTATAATAGAATTAACATATTTATTATAATTTAATTTAAAATTTTTAAATATATTATTCTTCCTTTAGCTTAATGATTCAAATGTTCAAAGTGGAATCTTTTTTTTAATACTGAAAGAATTAATCCCCTCTAAAATTCAATATTATTGATATTATCTTACATATTTATTTATATGGATACAAATGGATTTTAAAAGAATGTTTTATACATATATTAATGTTCACTAAAATGTTTTTAAAAGGAATATTTTAATGTTTTAATATAAGGGACTCATTAACTAAAACATTATTTTTATTTTATTTTTGATTTATTCATTTAAATATTTTTCATTCCTGTAAATGATTCCAAAATGGGTTTTCTAAATTAATATATAAGTACATTAATATTTTAAAATTTTATTTTTTTTTAATTTCTCTCAAATGTTAAAAGGTTTTAAGGGAAAAATTATTTCAAACAGTTATTTATTTTATGTTTTTTATATATGTCTGGTTTTCAAACAAATTATTACAATGTAAAAACAGGTATTTATATAATGAAATATTAAATTATTTTGTTAAATTATTTTCATCTATGCCAATATCATTTGTTGGATTTTTTTTAATTAAGGATTATTTATTATTATATAATCTACCATACTGTATTGAAGTGTTTATGATATGTTTGACTATGGATGTGATATTATGACACCATTCATGGTTTATAGTTAATTAATCAACATTTCATATTCATGTTTTAATACAAATGTTTTTGATTTTTATGGTTCACCCTATTTATAAGAGGATTGAAGTTGACATTATGAGTAATGGGAAGGGACCTCAATAGCCCCTTGACTCATTGATTGACCTCATTGGATAAACTAGTTTCGGTTTTTACCCATTTAAGAATGGTGTCATGGATAGTGCCATTATGGTTTATTTAAGATGTCCGACATTATCCATTACCTCATTATGATATTAGTTATTGATATCACATGTGATTAATTGAATATTATAATATCCTTGTGAATGTTCATATAGAATTATATGATTTATTATTACCATATTATAATATTGATTATGATTAAAAGGATTATGATTGAATTAAACACCTTTCCATATATGTTTATTTATGATATCTTCAACTATATTATTTACATGTACTGGGAATTTGATCTCACCCATTTCATATGTTTTATTTTCTATGGATTCCAAGATGTGTATTTTTATTGATATGAACGGTTCATCTAAGAGACTAATAGTATTATACAAGGATTAGTAAATGTTGTATTTTATGTTTCGAATTGTAAATAAAGGTTAATTTATATAATCTATTTTCCAATACTGTTAAACTGTTTGGTCCTTTGGGATTGAAAACATGTATCTATGAAAATAAAATAACAAGAGGCACCATCAAAAAGATACTGGGGTTGGGGTCTTTATAACATACAATAAAACTGATAAGTGGGCCTTTAAACTATTTAGAGACTATACCACACTCCATGATGAAAAAATGCCATGTTTTAGAATTAAGATTTAACTAATGCATTTTAGTTACAAGAATCAAAATATAAATGTTTTTAATATTTTAAAAATATTTTTTAAGCATTTACGATACTTCATATTCAATGGTAATCTTCTAAACGGCCTTATAAAAATTTTATAAATAAAAAACACCATTTCCAAGTGGAGAAACATATTTTTATTAACATATATATGCCACATAAATATAAAATAGATACATTTATTGTGTCAAAGAAATCATGGAAATCTAATGAAAGTCCCAATCATTGGTGACCTTCCTCAATGGGAAGAGAATCTAGATGATGCACCCTTGAGTATGATTTCTCTAACAATGACAACATGAATCTTCCGTTTTTTCAAATTTCATGCATATTAAATATCACATATATAAGGATACATATACCCAATGTATATATTCTAATGGTAAAATATGTATAGGGGGGTCCTTAAATGTATTATTATACTTTCATATATCCCTTTATAGTTACACATGTACGGATCTTCATACACATATACAACCACACTTATCCCCATTATTTATTTTCATCCATCCATAGGTGAATATATATATAAATGGAAACATACATATATACATTCCAATGTATTTATAAACCTTCAATTATATGACAATAACGACTCAAATCCATCCCCATCCAGGTTTAAGCTTCACTAAATCAATATTAGATACCTAAAAATCACCGAAACCCAAATTAAAATTGGATGAAATGAAATGGTTGAAAAAACCCTACATAAAAAAGGAGGTGGGAAAGCCATAATGACCCAAAGTTCACTTATTATGCTATAAGAAGGTGAAACATGCCTAAAAGTGACCGAAGAGACCTATTACACACCCTAACAATGAATAAAAGTCAAAAGTAACTAGTCAACCCACACGTTAGTGTTATTCTGAAATTAGTAGGGTGACCGGGAGAAGAAAAATTATAAAATAATGGATAAGGATGGAATATATGACCTTACATCCAATGATCGACCAAGACACTTTAATAAATATGAAGAAATAAGTGTGGGAGGATAGAGCTGAGAGGGAGGGGTGGGGCATGACCATAGAGGAAGGGAGTGATTATTCTCATGATTTAGAGGGGGCAATGGTGGAAGAAAAAAAATAATGGGATGAAATAAGAAAATAGGAAATGGGAAAATAAAATACAAACCAATTTCTTTAATGAGGTACCATGCACAGTATGTGCGTGGTTTAACAAATCATGCACAAATTATTCTCAAAAACATTCTAAATCTAGGAGCCCCACACGATTTTCCATAAGAAGAAGTATGGTCGAGAAAATTGTTCTCAACCCACAACACATACGAATTTAACCACATAGAACAAAACTACATGCTTTTCACATAGTTTAATAATTTATTCAGAAGTGGTGCGCCACACCACTGGCCCCCAAGTGCACCCCCATGGGAACCACATTGTTATACTAACCATGCATGCTAAACATGAATTCTCTAGAAAATCTAAAAAACATATATATTGGCCCACCAACTATTGTAACTCTAACCCACCAATGATCCAGATGAAATAAGAAAAAAAATGAAAAAAAGAGAGGTGTGGGATTAGGGTATGACATGGGTCACTATATACATCATAATCCATGAAATATTGATCTTAAGAGAATACTAGGGTCTCTGGGATTGTGTTAAGGAAGATAATAAGGTATTTGGTCTTTTCATGGATGAGCAATAAGGCTCCAACATTGTGAATAAGGTAAATAGAGGAGATACACTTCTATAAGTGAGGGAAATAAATCACGTGCAATTTCATAAAATATTTAACAATATAAACATCGTAATCCTATAATGTGAAACCAAGGAACCCCATATTTAATGATAAAGTGTGAAAGGTTCAAAATAAACTCAAAACACACATTGGGACAATTTTTGGATTCCTTTTAATCCTTATCTCATTGTTAAACCACATTAAACATATTTTAACCATAATTGTGATAACACAAATTTTTCTAATCATAACTCAATTATATGAAAAAGGGTATTTATAAAAAACATTGGTCATAATGAATCAAAAAATTTAATCCATTTTATTAGATTCAAATATATTGGTCTTTGAAAAATAATTTAATATAGGAAAAAATTCATTAAAATAGTTTTTCAGGAAACACCCGATTTAAGAGATTAAATAAATTCAACTTGATATCAAGTAATAAGTTTTTTTACATGAAATTTTTGGTTGAATAATAAAAAACAAATGGTTTTTTACTTTTAAATCAAACCATAACAAAAATAAATCTTCATACCATTCCATTAAATATAAAGACACAAAAAGTTATTTTAATTCGAATAAAATATGAATTATTTACAAAAAATTTATATCTTGGGTTAAAAAGTTTAAAATATTTTTTTTAAACATCATTTAAATAAATAGTCATATAATGTTAAAGAATCAATAATAAAATAGGATAAATGTAAGTGTTAGAGTGATTTTAATGTTTTATCGCATTATTTTAACCTAATTTTACGTCTTTTTCCAAAGTGACATTTATTTTCCATGGCTACTATTAATAATAAGACAAAATTAATTAGAAATTATTAAATTATAGTCATTATTGTGATTATAAATATGAAATTTATTTTGAAATAGTAAATTTAGAAACGGTAGAAATTCATTTTAAAATAAACCGACAATACTAGACGAAAATAGTTTTTCTAAAAACAACATTTTTATGAATAAAATCATTTTTATAGAGAGATCAAATATAATAATAATAAAAAAATTATAAATTTAATTATATTAAACAATAATAAACTAATAAAATTTAAATCAATTTTTAATCAATTTTAAATTAAAATGGATCATCGAAAATACTATAAAAAAGATATTTTTCTTTTAAAATCAATAATAACAGTATTCACCAGTAAATAAGAAATTTTATAAAATTGAAAGAATACCTGAAATTTAATTTCATAATACTGATTTTAAAAATGATATAATTTTTGTTAAACTAAATTTTTAAATTTTTAAAAAATAAATTATAATATCTTTACCCAAAATGTAACAAAAACATTTTTGATGTAAAAACATTTTAATGCATAAAATGACATTATTGAAAAGTGAGTATTTATTTCGACAGAATTAATAAATAAATTTGTATTAAATAAAACAATTTTACATATATTTCAAAGTGTAATTAATTTTATACATACCCTCTTAACTGATGGCTTGTCTATAGTTGCGACATTAAGTAATATTATTTAAATTGTATATCATGGATCAGATAAAATCAATATTTCATGTAAAAAAGATAACAAATAGAGAAAATTAATTTAAATTTTAATATAAAATAAAATATTAGTGTGTTATATTCTACTCCTCTTATAATAATTTATTCCGTTAAATTCCATTACTATGAAATAAATATATTAGGATATTTAATCATCATCACATCCTCAGTTTCCCACATAGCATCATCAAATTTATGGTTTCATCAAAAAAATTTGAACAAATTAGTGGTATTGATTTATAAAACATTCTATCTATGATCCAGAATATCAGCCAGTTTATCCTCAAAAGATAGATATTTTTTCATTATATAACCACTAAGTTCAGTTTATATGATGGATGAAGTATATACAACCTTGAGAAAGAAAAATAGAACACATTGAGAACTTGAGATTGATTTTGTGCAAGTATCAGTCAATAAGATACCATACCAATATGATCATGAATTTTTAAGGTATCAATATATATAGGGATTATCTTCCCTTACATTCTAAATCGCATGCCCATCTTCTATGAAAATATTCCTAAGAATACCCAAAAACCAAATTTGAACTCTCGATCTCTCCAATGATTGTCAGCATAATTTTTTTGTCAACTATGATTCTACCTTATGTGTTTTTGAATGGATAAATCAATATAAAATATTATATTATTTATATATTTTCTCAATATATTTATTCCTATAACTTTATCCTAGCTTGTTGAAGTTTAATACTTACTTCCAGAGAGAGTTCATAAGTAGCCATCTGAATGCTTGAGTGAAATAAATTATAGTAGGAAAATTAAACAAAAGTAAGGTGTTGATCACAAAAACATTTTAAATAAATTTATAATTCCCTAAACTTTTCTTATAGAGTTTGAATAGTCCACTTAGACTGAAAATATCTCTAATAATGATAAATAGTACAAAAACTAAACATTGTATCTAGAGGCCTCTATATAATTCATCAAAACATTAATTAAAACCTTGTATCCAGATTAAATAAAATATAGATTTGTATTCCATGAAATCTCATAACTTTGTTAATGTATATTTGAGTAAGATGATCAATATGTAAATCTTCTCTAATGCATGTAAAATGCACTGATTTTTTAATTTTTCAAAAAAACAAAAAATACCATCGTTCCCTATAATATTTTGAGGGATTTCAATGATGAAATCCATAATAATGAGTTCCCATTCCATTATGTTCTGGGTATTGATTGTAACATCCCCTTAGACTTATATCCCTCATATTTAATGTTTTGACCCACAAGGCATCAAGATACGTACTCTGAAATAACTATTTTCATGATATCTTTCCATAAATACACTTCAATACCTCTATAAATAGTCATAATTCATGAATAATTAGTGAATTATAAATTATAATATTTATCCAACATCTCATTTTTCAAGTATCATATTTATACAACACATTCTAGGATCCAAAAACATATCATCCAATTATATCCATGGTTGAACTCTAAAATATTTATCATTTTCTTTTGTAATTATAAACCTTCCTTTTATGCCTTATTAGTCCTCCCATAGATGGATGTTTGAATATTAATGTTAGAAAGATATGATCTATACCATTTTTTTAATATTTGAATATTTTTTTTGAAAAATATATAAATATTTTATATATTTCATTTCATATAATGGATAAACTAGTATATTCTTCTTAACTCGGAGTGTAAACCACCATGTTCACCTTTCTTGGGTGGTAATGTATTAAGAAGTCATAATATTTGATCAACTACCACCATTTAATCTATTAATTATTCAACTATCTATTTATAAATATAATCTTTAATATTTTATAATCAGTATATATATCACAAATTTCACCATATAGATAATTCTTCTAAATATTTAATTTAATAACTTGCACTGCAAACTCCAAATCATGAGTTGGGTAATTTTGATCAAAAATCTCAATATGAGAGAGGTATAAGTAGTCACCATATCATTATTCATGAGGAAACATCATAGTCCCAAAATTTATATGTTATTATATATCAAAAACTCTTCTCCATTGTACTGTATTGTAAGAATAAGCACGCTCACCAACCTTCTCTTCATTTATTTTAAATTATCCTCATAATCATATATCCATAAAATCATGGCTCCCTTATGGGAAAACATGGTTAGTTAACTTAATTTCCAAAAGATATTTCTCAAAAAAAAATTCGTGTCATCCTTTCAAACTGAGAAAAATATAGATCTTATTCATTGTGGTTAATCAGGGATATTATTTAATAAAATTTATATGGGAATAATCCACCAATATACCCAAACTGGAAATCATACAACATAATAATGATTCTTTTTATTTCCAAAATTTACAATTTGGTAAATTTATTATATAGATTTTCCTTTGGTTATTATCCATTATCCTCAAATGTTATTCATGATTTTATTTCTCTTTGAATATATTATAATGTCATTTATATGTACTACCACAAAGTGGTTAAGGTAATTTCTTAATACACTATACAATCAATCCATGAAAATAATAGTTTCATTTCAATGTCTAAATGGAATTAATATAAATTCATAATTATTATACCTTATAAAGAGTAATATCATGGGTATATCATCCTTCCAGACCCTTAGTTGATGATATCTTAATCAAATATATGTCATCACAAAATATATTTTTCTCGTTGTAATTGATCAAAAAACAACAGTATAGTTGAGACGATAATTTTTACTCACAATGATCTTGTTAAGTTCCTAGAAATCAATACAAAGACAAACTGAACCATATTTATTCTTAACAAAAAGAATCGGTGCACCCCATTGAGAAGCACTAAGTTGAATGAATAGGAAATAAAACCCTTATAATGGATTTAATTTCCATTGGGGTTTAACATTCATAATCACACCAATATATGACCATAGGTTGATTAAAAATGTTTAATATAACTTACATTCCCTTAAAATTCATATCGTCTCTATACAAATCGATCAAATATATTACCAAAATTACATAATATTAAAACTAAAAAATAATTAAATGATTTATAATGAGATCATTCCCACAAACATCTATCTAAAAAGTGTTACAGACGTAAGTATTGATCATCATACCCTTAGTTGTTTTTACTATGTTATAAACATTCAATCATCTTGGATATGACTTAACAATAGTAGATAATTTTTATTATATAAGATAATTAAAATTACTAATATAAAATAATATACTTCAATATTTGATAATTCCATTTAACACATGAACTCCATAATTTTATCATAATTCCATTATTATATATTAAATGGATCTCATGGGATTCAAACATCACAGTGAACAATAATTAAATCATAAAAACCATTCATAGTATGTCTGAATCATGACACATTATTTTCAATATATGAGACCATGGATTAAATCTAGGTTAGCCATGATCATAATCTATTCAAATATTTCTTAATGGTTTATAAATAATATTTGAATGATCAAAATCATAACTCTCAATAGTATTAAACCAAATCATGGTAAAGAACCTTTCACTATGCACCACAATGTTGAATGAGATATGATCGACCAACTATTTTCAGGGTTATTACCCAGATTTTCATCTGTACCAAGACCATGTCTCCATGTAAGGTATTTAAAGGTATGTGTTTTTAGGAAAACAACATAATCTCTTCCTTACCAAAAAAAACATTATGATATTATCTAATAATAATACACATATTTATGTTTAGTTATATGGATTTTTTACCAAATTTTTGTTTTCATAAATATAGTTCACATGGTTTATACTAAAAACCATATCATACCAACTATAAGAACCCAACAATATTAACCCAGAGCTAGTGTTTAATTTCTTAAAATTATACAAGATACGAGGGGTCTTACCCTAAAATTTTGATTAGTTTATCATTTTTGGAAAACTATATACATACATGATTCCCATATTACACAGGAAATATAAAAAACACAATATAAGAAATATTATTTCATCATTGGTATATTTCATAATATCCTTATTTCAATACTACAGAAAATAATATTAAAAAATGGTTATCTAGGATGCTCAGTGAAGTTTAAATTCATTATAATCTATCATGAGTTAATATGGAATAATCATCATGACATAGTGGATAACCAATAGCAATCCATTTAATCAACAACATGTGTTCAATGGGAATATATAGATAATATCAATATAAAAAACACATGGATAATGAAAACGTTTTTATTAATAATGTAAATCTAAAATTATGGACATTATTGATCAAGGCCTCTCAACAAAGATATCATTAATCTTACGATCATGGCCTCTCAATAAAAAAATCATTTCTAATAAATGGGTAGGTGTAAACCAAATAATAATATAATATTGAATTTTTATTATTTTTAACATGATAACAATAAATTATTTAAGAGGCTATATATAACCATGTCCCACCCATCATATAGCATCCAACACTTTCCTCGTATTCTGTATGGGTAATGAAATTAGTCAAAAAATAAATTATAAGTAAAACATTATCGTTATTGAATTAAGACGATATAAAATCGATATTTTATCATCATAAACCATCTATATAAAGAATAATTGTGGTATCATGTGATCATATCTTCAGTAACATCAATGGATGTTTTCATAGTGGAAAATAAATTTAAAATATAATTGGAACATTTCCTGAATAATATATCATTTTGATTTTCGAATCACTTTTTTAAAATCTAAAATGATATAGAATATTAGAAAAAATATTTCTTAGAAAACAACCATCGAAACATGTAAACTATGTTTCAAATAAATTATTATCCATGATAACATTAACTTCCATCATGCAGGGTATGTTAAAAAAATATTTTTTCACACTATTGGTAAAATGTACCTCATTAAAAAAAGGACTAGAACAATCATTTTAAACCGTTTTATAGAAGTTAATTAATTAGTAAAAATAATATTAATAACTCTTTGGATAATATAAATAATTTTATTGATATAATTTTAATGAAAATATGGATATATAATAAAAACAGTTAGAATGAAATCTCTCAAAAAATATTTTTAATCTAAATTCCATTACATGTAACTTACCTATTGATTCCTGGTCTAGTAAGAGAATAAATGAAAAATAAACAAGTAGACCAAAAACATAAGCAATGTAGACTAAAATATAGGGATTTCTGCCATTGAATATTTCCCAAGCTTCAATCATATCTAAAATATTAAACATGATATAAATATAATATGTATTCATTAAATATTTATTTATAATGATTAATGAAAGCCAAAAATTAAAAAGGAATCACATCAATTCAAGTAGGGGGTAGTCCACACGTAAGAACGAGTGACATTGAAATTTTTTAATGAGCAGAAGGGTAAGAAGGTAAATAATATATTATGTTGACATAACCATAATTATGTGATAAATATTATATATATTAATTAGTTCCATATTTATTACCATCCATGTGAAATGGTGATGAAAAATATATTACACTGTTACATGGATATGGTAATCCATATGTATGAACAAAAAATGTTTTGGGTTTCCATGGTATTGAAAAGTGGTGGAAATTAGTTATAAAATAATAATACTAAAATTTAATAATATTTATCACCCTTTATTCATTATTTTATGATGGTCACAATATATTTATAGGAAATATAAGATTAATTAAACTTGGAAGTGTTAACAAACACGATTACCTCTTCTTTTAGAGACATGCTTTAGTTTAGAACATTAGACATGAAATGTTGGTATTAGGAGAATAAAATGGTCTTTATGATGAAAGAAGGAATATATGAAAGAATTAATTCATGGATTTTTTGAGATATAAGGATAATATACTAAGAATATGGGAGGATTGTAAGTTCCATTTATAAGTGGGGAAATGAATTAATTCAAATTTCTTAAATGATTACATAATATATTCATAATAATCATTATATGTGGAACCAAGGCACCCCAAATTTAAATATATAGTGAGATAGGATATAAATAAACTCAAAAATTTAAATTTTTACAAATTTAGGATTCATTTTAATCATTATCTAATAGCTAACCAGCATTAAACCAATATAAATCTTGATCATGATAATTTATATTTTTTTCCATGATAACACAATTATATTGTAAAAAAAATGGCCATATAAAATATATGGTCATGGTGATTAAAAGTTTTTTATCCATTTTATCAGAGGAAATTGTATAGGTATAATAAATTTCTTTAAATATAAGAACACAAAATACATGAAAAATAGATTTTAGGAAAATTTCTGATTTAAGTGAAATAGTAGTTTTACCATGAAATCAATTAATAAGTTGGTTTACATGATTTATTTGGATGAATAATAAAAAAATTATATTTTTAGGATTTTGGGTCAATAAAAATCCAAATTTATTCCGCTTACCATTCAATTAAAATTAAAGAGGCAAACATAGTTTTAAATTCAAATAAAATATAACATATGTTCGCAAAAGTCAATCATGGGATCCGAATTTCAGAAAATATATATTCAAAATAAATAATTTATCTTATTGAAAAAAATATTTTGTTGAAAAAAAACTCGTCATATATGATAAAGAGATGTGAGAGAGTGATTTTAATGTATTACCCCATAGTTTTTACCAAGATTTACTTCTTTTACCAAGGTGAAAAGTAATTACAACTATTACTATTCATAAAAACTAAAAATTTAGTTTAAAATGTTCAATTATAATAATTATAGTGATTAAAAATATGTAATCCATTTTATAAGATTAAATATCTATGTGTGGAAAATTTTAACTTTAAAATAAACCAGCAAAATACGATGAAAAAGGGTTTTATGAAAAATAGCTTTTATGTATAAAAGTATTTTATACCAAGATAATGTATAATACTGATCACTAATTTATAAATTGAATTATTTATAACAAGAAAAAAATTATGAAATTTTAATATCATTCCGAATAAAAATTGGGTTTTAAAATACAATAAAATAGAAGACATTGTTCTTCAGAAATTCTTATTTACATTATTCATGGAGAAATAATGTTTTTCAGATATTCCATAAAATTTTCCTTATGATAATTTCATCTTTATGATTTAAAAAATGAAATAATTTTCATAAAATTACATTTCTAAATGTGGTAGATATTAATTAATATATACTAGTGAAAAATATATCACAAACATTTTCGAATAAAACATATTTATAAGATTAAAATGTTTTTAATGGAAATTGAGTACTTATTTACTAATAATTGATGAATATATTTGTTTTAAATAAAATATTTTACATATTCTTCATAATCTCGTAAACCATATTCATTCACACCAATCTAATTCCTAGATGACAACCATCACATTAAATAATAATATTTCAACAGTATAAAAATGTTCTTTTAAACACTATGTTGAGTGGAAAGAATGATATTAAAGAAATTAAATTAATTTTAAAAAAAGTATCCTAAAATATTGTCGTGTAACATTCATAACTTATGTATTTCTTTTTATCTCAAGAATTTTGATAGAAACATTTCATGCATTACAAATTCTTAATAAATATAGAGTCTTCCAATCAAACTTCACCCATTCTAATTTATCCACATTCTCTAGATACTCATAAAAAAAGAGCATCTATATTTTTCAATATCAGAATATCGTCTAATTAAAACCACCTAAACCAAAATTGTATCCCATAAAAATTTTGATTACAGTTCTTTCCTTTAACTAATTTCATTCCACCTATTTCCAAGTTGGGTACAGTTGAACCTTACATTTTATACCACGTATTTGAAGTCAAACAAGAAGAACTGCCACATAAATAATTCAAAAGAATTTTCTTTTCAAGTTCATACCATCAAAAATTCTTCACATCCCATTGAATCTGTGTTGAATAACTAGAAATTGCAAAACCTAAGGACAACATGGAATAAACAATACACACACAAATTTCAGTAGGAAGAAATAAATTAAAGGTCACACATGAAATTTTGTGATTATAACCAATATATTTCATCAACTAGAGATCAATACAATCACTATAATAAATGAATATACAATAGATTACAACCCTCGCTACTTTAACTAATCCCATTCAACCGAAGTATCCTTCCTTTTAGTTTTGATCTTATATATTCAATATATATTATTTATCAATAAATAGTCCCACAATATATTAATAGAGGTATTATACTTGTAAACTATTTCATACACCCTCCATGATTCATGGTTATTCTTATATAAACTGAGGCAACGTCCAATACACTATTTCAACTTCAGTTGGACTGCTAAAAACTTGTGAATATTCTTATTGAAAAAGTATTGAAACCATCCTTTTGATTATTATAATTGATCATCAGAACAACATATATCAGTCAAGGACCTTCTACAAATGTTATGGTCCACAACCATTTTTATAAACCTCATTCTAAAAAAGCACATTCCAGTAAAATCCTATCCATAAAACTGAATAGACATCATAAAACCCAATATTGTGAAATATATAAATCACATAACTAGCTTAACTATATCATAGTATATAATGCAGGCATATCTCAAGTTTTATTATATATATTAATCTAATGTTGTCATTGTAATATAAATGGAACATTAATTTTTAATGTTCAGTTTTATTCTATGAATGAATATCATTTTCTACAAGAAATGTATATTGAATCATACCATTCATTAAAATTTAAAATGCTATGGTTGATGGGTTTGCAGTATTTTATAACAAAATAGTGCTACTCTAATATTATGTAACATTTAAGTGCATGTATAGAGGCTCAAGGACTATGCTTGAATCCTATTCAAATAAGGAAAAGTTCATTATGTTCATTTATCAATTCATGTTTTTGAATGTAATTCTCTTCGCACCAAAGCTCACTTACATTCATAATATTCCATCAAGAGGTAATAGAATACCATGGACAAAGGTAAAATACTACCCAATCATCAGGTGATTCATTAACCCATTGATCCTTAGGAGGAAGGAGTCCTCGAATATACTCTATGTGATATTGAGTAATTGTATGATTGATGATATGAGGTTCTCCTATCGTTTTTGTATGATATATTACTCATTATACATTATACAAGGATTGCATTTCAATGAATGGAAGAACAAGGTATGTGGTTTCTTATGTATTTCACTTCCTAAATAACCTTTTTTCAATCCTAGGAATCCCAGTACCTGGAACATCACATATAAAATTTATGTATAGTTTTTTCTCACAATTTAAAATATAATTGATGACATTTATCATTAATTTTAGTCCAAATCATTGATAATTTTATTAGGTTTTTTCCATTGACACATATTTTGAAAATAAAATGATTTATAATTTTAAATGTGATGTTTAGAATATTTTAGTCAATTTATGTATTAGATTGACATGAGGTATATTCCAATATGTTATAAATAAATCTAACATAATTTGACATAAAATTTATAACCATTTTGGATCATTGGCTTCATGTTGATAATTTGATACTGAATTGGATGTTAAAAATTAGTTTTAATTTTGAATATTCTCTTTTGACCATTTTGACCACAAAAAATGTTATATTAAGTTGTGATTCATTCCAACATCATATAAATATTTATTTTTGATTATTTGACACATTTTTAACTTATTTATTAATTATAAAAAATCATTTTCACTCATTCTAATGAAACCCCACATCATATTAATATAAAATTTATTCCCATATGTCTAAAAAATTATTTTATAACCATTTTATAAACTATAATATTAATCCAAAAATAGTTAAAATTTATTGATCATTTTATTCATTGTTTGAATTTAGAACTTACTTTAAATTTTTAAAAATAAATTTTCATAACACGAAAAAAAATTATAAAATTTCCAAGTTGTTTATTCATGATGGTCAAGAATTTATTGATGTTTATTGTTCTACCATTTAATTAAAACAATATCTTAATTTTTTTATCATTTTAATAATTATTTAAATTAAAATAGTTTTAATTGAAGAAATTTACTTTAATTCATTATAATTATACTGAACATCATTTTATGTGAAAATAAATCCTAAAATTCACAAATTAATCGAAGTCCATTGTTTTATATTTTTTGAATAATCCATTATCCTTTACATAGATATGATTGTATAAGTTTTTCTTTTCACTTGAAAATTGTTTAAATTATTAAATTAGACATTTGATCATTTCAACAATGAGAAAAGTATGATTGAAATTTTGTTTTCGTTCGATTAAATAATTATTCAAGTAATTTTCTAAATAAAATTGAATGAAATTTCAAGTTATTTTTTTGGTCTTGGCTATTTAATGCAAATTTTTTACATTAAAATATTTTTATTTAAAATAATTTATTTTATTCAAATTGGACCACATGAAAAATTGACATATTTTTTACCCATATAGTTTAAAAATTAGATAATTATAATTTTAGTAATATTTAATATCTATCCAACTAAATTTATTCACATTTGTTCATAAGATGAATGATTAAAAAATAAAAAAAATCATTTTTAGAATTACACTTTCATAACATATATATAAGAAATCATGCCTCATAAATGATGTGTATCATGCTCATACACACATAAGGACACTAGTTGATAACCATTAAATGCATCTAAGGGTCAAAATAATTAATATTATATACTTTGACAAAAATAATGAAACTTATTTTAATTATAAATTTCCTATTCTAAACATGTGATAAAAGGAAATGTGCATCATCGATTGGACAATATCTCATTACAAAACAAAATTCAGATCATATATTAAATCAATCATACATATACATCTCTTTTCTAATGTCTCTACCCACGTACATAATTTTCTTCATCATAGAATAAATCACCCTCCATCCAATGGAATCAAGGCCTTCATTTTTTATTAATTTTTGATAATCCACCTTTCAAGGGGTGAGGTGGAGCCCTTACAAGGCCATTTGGCATATGTATTACATGGACTGTAGGCCATAGAATACATTAGTTCCCATAAGATTCAATCATTACATACAACATAGACTAGAAACTTGGAACTACTCATCCCCAGCATCTTCATCGTGAAATTAGCTCTCCACCTTTGCATGGAAGCTAGCCTAGGCTATGCCATTCCTGTATAGGCTTGTCCCAATGGCAGGTTCCATGCCCTCTCATTATTTCAATCCATGTAACTTCTGATGTGGTGAATGTTCCTTGCTCATCCTCATTATAGAGCTTGTTCCTTGTAGGTTTTTTCATTTTCATCTTCACTTAAGGTGGCCCGATGGCCTTGAGGTGGCCTGAAAGCCTACTGGCCGAAGGAATTGGTGTCCTGAAGGCCTTAAAGGACACAGCGACCAAATCGGTGTCCCAAAGGCCCACATGGGTCAAATTCCTGACTACTACAGTGCCAACGAGTGCCTATTATAGTTCCCGTTACAGTACCTAATATATTAATGCATTATTCCCGCTACAGTACTAATACAATACTACTTAAGTAACATAGAAATTGTTCCTCCACTGGGATTTGATCCCGGGTTGCTTGGATGAACTTAAGAGTCCTCACCAACCGCGCAGATGTTCATTTTCTAATAATAAATCACTCTGCATGTCAATTATATCATATAATTGACATCATCTTAGCTATACATCCGTACATATCTTACATTATAAGATTTCAGCAATCACACAACTATAGAACATGGTATACTTAATCCATAAATCAATGTATTTCCATGCCTATTATGGCCTACATATCACTTAATATCTCATCTATATAAAATAAAATATTGCAATACCCCTCTAATAGTTTTACTAACATAACAAAATAAAGGTCATATGGAAAATTCATAATGAATTAATATAAATATATAAATAATAACTATACTAAAAAAATATTTTTTTATAAAATAAAATTTACTTATTATAACACTAGAAATACCAGGATCAGTGATTCGATGAGTGATCATTTATACTTACGTTTTATCTATGGGTATACCTTGTTTTTGTAAATATATATATTTATAAAACTAATGACATATTCATATGCATATAACATAAAAAAATATAAACTAATAGATAAAAATGAATTTTAATAGTATATTATGTCAAATTTGTGACACATTTTGAGTAAAATGTCAGTGAAAAGTTCTCTGTAGTTTGTGAATTTTGGAATGACAACCTGGATCAATATACAGTCAACGTATTCATTTATTATAGTGATAAAACCAAATTGTTTTGCATCTTTGGTCCCAAAAAAGATGAATAAACAATGATCAAGGTGAATCAGGTTATATCTATTTCTTATTGACCCTTTCAAATATCCTTATTTCATGGATATATATATCACTCTCTTCCTCACACATGGTATGATGTAAAAATAAGAAATATAGATTTCTTCATGACCTGTGACCCAGGGCCCATGTGGTGACCACCCCTAGCCTTCCTTCCATTGTCCAGGGGATGGTGACTAAAACCGAAAAGGTGTATCCCTAAAACATGAAGGCATTGCCATTAAACCTGTATAGACACACAATCCAGGAACACAAAAAGAAGTAACCATGAAGTAAACTATTGTAGTAAAAATTTTATTTAAAGTAAAGGGGGTAGAATAAAAGCCCAATGGAAAAGTATAAGTACTTCTGAAAAGATACAATAGCTCTTGGATCATCCACTGAGGATCTTACATGAAGGGTACATACAGGTCTCGATCAGTACTCACTTCAGAACGTCACGTCAAATGGTCTACCTCTGATCATAGTCCAATCCTGGATCCCACATCCTCTATCAATGGTGAATTTCGTCTGTACAAGTCATAGAAATATGTGGGTGTAGCCTGTGTAGGGGTGTGTATAGCAACACTAAAAAAGGACCCCAAGACCCCCAATGTTCGCCCAAAGTTCTGCCAAAAATAATCCACAAATCAAGACCTCAAACAAAAATCATAAATCAGTCATAAAATCTACTTAGGTATATGCCCATACATATACATATGTTATCAATATATACTCGTCTGAAACCTGAGGAAACATAATAATCCATCTTTGAAGCCTTTAGCACAACTGATCCACAAGGTAATAATACCTCAAAGGTTACACCACGAAGGTAGCACTACGAAGGTAAAAGTACCACAAAGGTAAAAGTACCACAAATGTAAACACTCAGGTCACACCTAGCAGAAAACTTAAGTACATAAGTACAGATGATTAGTCATAAATCTAGATCATCTTATTCTTTCGAGAGGCTCTACTGCTGACCCACACAGAATCGATAGATGGTGACCCAGAGAGGATCACTAGGTGCCAACCCACAATGGATCGATATATACTGACCCACATAGACTCGCTATGTGCCAACCTACTTAGGATTGATTGATACATACCCACATAGGATTGATGTTCTTTATTCACGTTACAGCCAGCCACGAGATTCCCACACTATGTTTACTTGATTCTGGGATGATCCACTCCTCAATACATTGGTTTTACCTCAACATCCATAATTTTCCATGATGATTTATCCCAATGGATCACCATGTTGTAAGGGTTCCAATGTAATAGACAACACATCAATCGGACGCCCAGTCTGTGACATATAAGCGTTTAAGTATAGAGGGCCTTGATAGATTCAGGTTGAATCGAACCCATCCAAACTATAAATACATCCAAAATCATGTGTATTATAAAAAATTACTATATCACTCCAAAGATCCCAAAACTGCAGACAATGTTTCAAACAGACGTCTGGTTCACAAGTTATGTCTCTTTTAGTGAAACTGGGTCTGGAAGGGTCCGAGTTCGGGTCGACCTGAACTGGTCCGGGTCTGACCTGGCTTGGCATGAAACCTCCTGGGCTGGCCTAGTTGGGCTGGGCTATAGCGGGCTCATCCTGTTGGGCCACAGACTAGCCAGACCCACCTGGGCGATGCATCCCACTAGTCTGGTGCGGCCCGACCCATGGAGTGGCGTGGCCTGCCGGGCTCGAACGGCCTGGCCCCACAGAGGGCATGCCCTGCTGGACTCGCACTGCCCATATGAGGTGTGGTTCGATTGATTGGGGCCCACCCTAGATGGAACACGGTACATTTCCCTTCGTTCAGAGTCAGAGCGGTGGCACCACGGGGCGACGCCTGGTTGTCTGTGGGGCCTGTAAGGAGAGGGTCCCGGCCCTCCACCATGGATTTCAAACTACAACCATCTTCAGTAGCGTGCACTGGAATGATGCTCTCCTCTATCTAAAGCATACCAATGCTAGATAGCACTATCACCGAGGGTATATGATGTGACCCCCTTCTCGGGCGGTGCACGATGGTGCGCCACCACCTCTTTTGCGGCTGGCCAGAGTCTACCGCCTTCTTCACTCAAAACAAATACGGTCTTGGCCTTCTCTATCGATGACATTTGATGGTGCGCCGCCATCTCCTCTTCTAACAGCACTGATTGCTGGAGGTCATTTTTGGGTCACTAGGTGAGCTCTGGTGGCCCATTTTTCCATCTCAGGGTGCTAACAGACTCCCCATGATTCCCTCCTCATCTCTAAACCCAATGTTCCGAGTTCCATTTAACTCGAATAAATCTCTCTCAAAGAATACGTCAAATTTCAAAAAAAAGGTGGGGCATCCATGCCTTGTTTTTTTGGCCCGTACCCTCCATGTTATCATGATAATAAGAGGGTTTTATAATGATCCGACCACTCATGAATTTAGAAACAAAATAAACCCTAACTCAAGATTCGTTGAAGAATGTCTGTGCCTGAGGAGGAGTCGGTGTTCGTCAGTTAGTGATTCATTGGCGCTAATCATTACTTTCCATAACTAGTTCCATCCTCCAATTGGTTGGAATCATTGTACTTTTCTAGAGCTTTTCTGTTCAGTGATGCCTTTCCATCACTCCTCCCTGAGCTTCATATAAATAAGAGAGGGGGTGGGTGATTAATACCATTAGAAATTTATGGGGTATATTTTATGAATGAAACTCTCAAATTCCAATGGTGATATTACAAATATTATTGAGTCAAGACAATTAAAATCTTGACATGTCATAGGTCATTTCACCGCCACTTGTCGTTTGGAGGAAAAGAAAAAGAGAAATAAAATAACATTTTTATTACATAATCCTATTAAATGTCCAAAATATATCTTCTACTCTTGACCTACTATGGTCGAAGTAAATCATTCTTAATAGAATCTCGGTTCTGTGGATTCAACGGTGCTCTCAGATTTTTAATCTAAGCACCGGTTCAAATGTTTGAAAATAGTGCTCAAGTGGTTACTAAATGTACCTTAAAAAAGATCAAAAAAACATTACGGGCACACTGGGCCTCAGAATCATGAGCTGTTAATTTTGGAAGACTTGTAATAATTCCATATAATTTAAAAAAAAATAAATGGAAAACTCGGGTCATTAAATTCTCCCCACCTTCGGGATTTTCATCCCCAAATGAAACAACATTGACCAAGGAAACAAAATGGGGTACTGAGTAATAATTTGAGCCTCCCGCTCTCATGTGATTTTCTGGAGGTTCGAGTGATTCCAACGAACGCGCACCAATGGGATCGATCATTAATGAAGAAACAACTCCTGTCAATCGTCAACCTCCACTAGAACCTCTATAAACATCACCCCATCGTCGATGTCCAGCTCTCCCCAATCGATGATGTGTGTTGGATCATGCACATACCTCCTCAGATCTGACACAAGGAAAATTTCATGCACTCAGTGCATATGAGGGAGAATATGTAGGTTATATGCCACCTTGATAACTTTATTGATATCCTAAAATATGTCTGATGATCCTCAGTGAAAACTTGTCACCCTGGCCAAATCTCCACAAACCGCATCAAGGTGACACCTGTAGGAAGACATGGCCTCCCTCCATGAACTCCCAAGGTCTCCATCTCTTGTCAACATATGACTTATATCTGCTCTATGCAGTCTTCATCTGCCCCTGGATGATCGGAACCTTCTCAGTGGTAGCTCGTACTGACATTGTTCCCATATGTGCTAACTCCCCTAGGTCTATCTAGTAATGAGGTGACCTTCAAGGTCAACCATTCATGGCATAAAATGGATTCATACCAATGGTGAATTGATAACTATTTTTCTATGCTAACTCCACCAGGGGCCAGTGATCCTCCCAACAGAGACCAAAATCTAGGATGCAAGAACGAAGCATGTCCTCAAGTGTCTATACGGTCCACTCTGTCTGACCATTTTTCTGAGGATGAATGGTGTTGCTCAAACATTGTTAAGTCCTGAACACCTTCAATAATCCCTTCCACAATTGGGATGAAAATCATGCATCACAGTCATAGAAGACCATCGATGGAACCCCATGAAGTCATACAATCTACTATATATAAAGGCATCTTATGCCCTCTATTGATCCCTGCTCTCAGATGGGTAGGAAGTGGGATGACTTTGTGAGTTGGTCAATGATCACCCCATTGGAATCAAGTCCCCTGGACATATGTGGAATCCCTGTAACAATGTCAAAGGATTTACTATCCCACATCCACTTTGGTGCCTCTAGTGGTTGCACTGAGCATACTGGAACTTGATGCTCAGCCTTCACTTGCTGATAAGTGAGACATTGTGAAACAAACTCTGCCACTACTTTCTTCATCTCTAGAAACCATTGCTAACTACAGTGGTCCTGGTACATCTTCTCCACACCAGGATGCACCACCAGAGGGGACATATTTAAACTACCTCAACAACTCCTCCTGTAGAGAAACTGGTACCATTGTGTGTCCTCAAATGTGAATGACTTGCACTCCACCTTAAGAAAAATCCATCGGATGCCTATTCTGAGGACATCTGAACACATCTATCCTCACTATCAATGTCCCAAAGATGTGCCTCCCAAACTCGCTGCTGTTATGGGGAGTGATAGCCATAGACTGGAGGTAAGATGCTCCAACTGTATTCACAAAGAATATCTGCGACGCTGCTAGATACTCTGTCGCCTCACTCCGCATCTGTAGACCAGACCTCCTCTTGAGTGCATATGCTACTAAATTCCCCTTCATAGGAGTATATACTATATCAAAGGCATAGTACTGATGAAAATATTGCCATCGCCGCTATCTCCGGTTCAGATCCTTCTATGAAAAGATATACCTGAGACTCTTGTGATCAGAGTAGACTATAAAACATTCACTCATAAAGTAGTGTCACCACATTTTCAAGGTGAAAACCACAACTGCTAAATATAGGTCATGGGTAGAGTAGTTCTACCCATTCTTTTTTACCTCTCTTGAATCATAAAAGATCACTTCTCGCACCCGCATCATGACACATCAAATTATGGTCCCTAACGCATAATAGTAGACTACATACCCAACACCCTCTTTTGGTAGCCTCATTATGGGGTAACTCTTCAGCCTCTACCTCAGCTCCTAAAAATTCTATTTGAATATCTCCATCCATACGATGGTTTGTACATTCTCTGCCAAAGCTAAAAAGCATTCCACAACTCTGGAAAAGTCAGGAACAAATCTCTGGTAGTACCCATCCAACCCTAGGAAACATCGCACCTCGGTCACACTTCTGGGTGGTTCCAAAGCTACCATAACCTCTATAATGCCCTTATATACTGCAACTCCAGCCTCTGAGACAATGTGTCCCTGAAAGTGTATCTCCCTTTCCAGAATTGGCACTTTGAGAGCTTATAATAATGTTTTTTCTCTCAAATTGAATCTAGAATTGTCTACAAATGAATGGCATTCTCCTCCTCAGATGCCGATTATATCAAGATGTCATTAATGAATACCACCACAAAAAGAGTTTTTGTTATGCATGAAATATCTTGTTCATGAGTCCCATTAACATCGCAAGGGAGTTGGTTATCCTAAATGGAATAACCAATAACTCATAGTGGCCAAAATGACATCTTAAGGTCGTCTTCTGAACATCTTAATCTCATACCCTGAGCTGATGACAGTCTGATCTGATGTCTATCTTCGAAAACCATCGAGCTCCCTTCAGCTGATCGAAGAGATCATTAATCCTCGGAAGTGGATACTTGTTCTTCCCAGTCACCTGGTTCAGGCACCGATATTCCACACAGAATCTCTAACTCCAATCTGACATTTTAGAAAACAATATCAAGGATGCCCATGGAGAAAAACTGGGACTTATGAACCCCTTCCACTGCAATTCCTCTCGTTGTACCCATAACTCATTAAGCTCCACATGAGAAATCCAATATGCTTGTGTAGATATCGTTGTCGTGTCGGGGTACAAGTCGATGTAAAATTCTACCTATCTGTGTGGAGGTAGTCCTAGAACATCATTTGGAAAGACATCGGCATATTGGTCCACCACAACAGGATAGATCATACTCTCAACATCAACTACTTCTAGGGAAAGACTAGCCAACTTGTCATGACCTTCCCCCTGGGGCTCGTGCCGTGACTAACCCTAACCCACCTTCCATAGTCCAGAGGCTAGCGACTAGCACCGAATGTGTAATTCCCTAAAACTGGAAAGGCATTGCCTTTATAACCTATAAACGCACACAACTTCTCACATTGTTGGATACAAAAAACCAGGTAAACTCTACAACAAAAGGGGGATGAAAATTAAAAGGGGCCGGAAATACAAGCCCAACTATAATGTACAAGGAACTATAAGTACAAGTACAACTAAAGAAAGGAAAAATAGTAGATGGGTAGTCCAACGGGATTCCTACCTGATGGGTAGGTATAGATAGCCTCCTCAGCACTCCACGTTCGTTAGTCTCCTCCATGTACCGACTCATCATAAGGTCCACCTCCAGGTATCACCCAGTCCTGGTACTCTCATCCCCAGTCAGTGTTGTTCGTCATTTGCATTCAACACAACATGTTGAGGGCATAGCCCATGTAGAGGTGAGTATAATGATAAGCAAGTGGGACTCCGAGTCCCTCAAGGTCCCTCAAATCCACCAGGGATAAACCACAATGGAAATATACAGATAACCCGACATAAGTATATGCCAATACATATACCAAATTTATTCTGTAAAATGTGTCAATCATTGGGAAAACACAAAACAAATGACTCAGCTCAACCGAGATTTTATTCTAGGGGTAGTATCAAGAAACATCCCTTATAAATTATCAAAACCTCGGCTGCTAGAGAACTCCCCCTCTATCGAGTACAGTGGGCCTACCTCACCACATATAGGCACTTCCCACTAACTTTGGACTGTTTAGGTACTCCTCCTGTCGAGTACTGTGGTTCTGCTGCGTCACACAGAGGCGGTCCCCATCGCGGATATGCTGCCACACCCAGGTGCTCCCCCCTCGTAGCCTGCTGAGGGACTCCTCCTATCGAGTAGCATTGGTTTTCCGCATCACCAAGCATGATCCTCCACCATTAGTCTACCTCCACAACAAGGCGCTCCCCACTGGGCTAGTATAATCACTCTGAGTCAAATGGTCAGCAGTCATCAGGTCTCAGCCAACTACTAGGTCTTCACACTCTGCTCGCTCATCACTGGAAGGATCCGCTCCTCGAGCTACTGGTCGATACTCCAACTCTCACGAAGTACCACGAAGAAGTATCTCAATGTTCTGCCACATCAAAGGGGTCTCAATTCTATAGACGACGCGTCAATCAGAAGCCTGGTCCTTGAGTTATTAGCCTTTTAGTCCCGGGGGCCCGATTGGATTCGTGCACAATCCAACCTGACCGTATCTCAACTATACCCCAAACTCTGGTGGGGTATACTCAAAGGGACCTCCAAGCTCCAAGATTACTAGGGCTACTGACAGTTCATCAAACAAACATCCAGTGCCAATGATATTTCCAAAAGAAAGTAATGGGTCGATGTGGGCCCGGGTCTGGTCCAACCCGGTTCGGGTTGACCCGGCCTTAGTCGTCATGTCTGGGCCTTTCCCATTGGGTGGGCCAGCCCGTTAGGTTCGTCCTGGCACGCTGGGCCCCGCCCTATAGGCCGCGAGGGCGCAGACCGGCCGTTGGTCAGCGCGAGGGCGGTTCGGCCAAGAGGGAGTCGTCATGGAGGCTCGGCCCATAGGATGTCGTGAGGGCAGCTCGGCCCGGGGTGTGGGGCCAGTTCATATTGGAGGGCCATAGGAACGCAGCTCGGGGAGGCACAGCCTAAGGGCCAGTGTGGTGCGGCCACGGCCGATTCGGCCATGGCCTCAAAAGGCCGGCAGGTTGGGGCGCGGTAGGGCCGAGATCGGTTCGGCCAACAGTAGCGCGGGGCAGGCGGAGCGGTGTGGCCCCGGATGCTCGGGAGGCCTGCGGTTCAGGGTGTAGTGTGGTCAGGGCACGGCGCGGATGAGGAGTGGTGCGGCTCAGGTCGGTTCACCAGGCAGTGGTGCGGGGCCGATGGGATTCGTGGTTCTGCCCAAGGCGGTGGAGTCGATTCGATCTGGGCACCAGAGCGTCGCGGGGGCGGTGCGGGTCGCAGTGGTCGTATGAGGCGAAGGGGTTGTCTTCATCATCCTCATCACCTTCCTCTATTCTGAAGAACACCGCTAATCAATGTAGAACATCATAGGTGTCGAACCATGTTGGTTTGGTCTGCACCCACCGGGTTTATGGTGGTAGCATTTGGCTCACAAGCACGAAGCACAAGAAACCCTCCTATAATGTTTAATCCCAAAACCTGCAAAAGAAAACTTTTGCAAATCAACTAGTTATATTTTGATCCACATTCTTTGTTTTAGAAGGAAATAATCAAGGGAAATTGAAATCATACTTAAATAAAATCCATAGCTTGTTCGTTGTACGGCGATGTTGGTGCGAAAAGGTGGATGTCGATTCATTGTAGACGAACACGTCCTGCGTCGGAGGAATCTTTGATAAACAATGTCTAATTCGAGGTCGATCATTGTAGGAGGAACATATTCTTCATTCTAAGGAGAGGTTATTTCATTGGTGAGAGATTTTCTTTCAAAATATCCTTCCTACATTTCCAACAAAAGAATAGGTAACCCAAGATAATAAATTATAAAATCTATTAATTCATTGGCATAAAATTCAAAATGGTATAAATTTATTAAGGAATATTTGGATAAATTAATGGAATGTATGTTGGAACAATTAAGGTGGAGTGGGTCAAGAGGTTATGCCCGATTTATGAGGGAGTAGAGAGGCTTTCTTTAATTAAATGGGAGTTTTAGTACCGGGTGGTCCCCACCACCATAACCTCTCATGAAAGGATAGGTTTGGCTGGGCCTCACCACTATAAACTCTCTTGGGAGTCTATGGTTGGGTGGTCCCCACACATAAACTCCCACATGGATGTATAAAACAGATAAAATAAAATAAAACATGTGTTTATTTTATTTTATTATTTCCTCTAAAAATACAAATACTAGCATTCATCCTCGACCAACATCCATCGATGTGTGAGTCTTCTTATGCGAATACCGGTGTTGTGAGTTCAAAGGTGTCCTCAAATTTTAATTCCGAGCACTGGTTCAAAAGTTATATTAACCTGCTCGCACTTTCACTGAATGTACCCGAACAAAACTTCAGAAAGTGATTCTGGCCACACCAGGCCTCAGAATCACGCACCATCAATTTTCACGGACTCGTAAAATACCTATCTAAATAAATAAAAATTAAATGGAAATTATGATTCTTTACATTATCCCTACCTCAGGGCATTACATCCCTAGAATCTACAATTCAAACTAAGTAATCAAGTGAGGGTACTGAGCACGCATCTAATCTTCCCGCTCCAATGTGCTCTCCTAGTGGTTCCTGTGATGCCAACGAATGCGCACCAGAGGTATCGAACGTCCACAAAGGACCCTCTTCTGTCAATCCTCAATCTCTATAGGAACCTCTGTACAAGTCACCCCATTGTTTACATCCAAGTTATAAAGGAAATTCCTTCGCAGTTTTAGTTAATTACGCCTTTGGTGCTAGTTGCTAGCCTCTGGCCTATGGAAGGTGGGCTTGGGGTAGTCACATAATGGGCCCTGGGGGATGGGTCATGAAATATTGGTATCAATGGAACATGAAGTACAAGTACAACTAAAGAAAATAAAAACAACTACTGGGTTGTCCTCTGTGATTCCTGCATGAAGGTTCGGTATAGATAGCCTCCTCAGCACTCCACATCCGTCAGTCTCCTCCATATACTAACTCATCGTACGGTCCACCTATGGGTACCATCCAGTCCTGGTAATCTCAGACTCAGTCAGCACTATCTATTGTCTGCATCCAAAACAATAAGGTGAGAGTATAGCCCGTGCAGGGGAGAATATAACAATACTCAGTACAGACCCCGAGACCGTCATGGTCTCAAAAATACACCAAGGATAAACCACAATGTAAGAAAATCAATAGATAAACCTAATTTGTTACATTTCCATACATATACCAAATTTATTACGTAATACATATCAATCATGAGGAAAACACAAAATTACTGACTCAGCTCAACCATGATTTTATTCTAGGTGTAGTATCAAGAAACATCCCCAAAACATTATCGAAACCTAGGCTACTGGAGAACTCCTCCTCTATTGAGTAAAGTGGGCTTTCCATGTCACATAGAGGCGCTTCCCACTATCTGTGGACTGCTGAGGTATTCCTCCTATCGAGTACCATGGGTCTGCTATGTCACACAGAGGCACTCCTCACCGTGGGTCTGCCGCCACACCCAGGCGGTCCCCCTTGTAGCCTGCTGAGGTACTCCACCTATCGAGTACTGTGGGTCTACCGTGTCACCTAGTGCACTCCTCCATTGTGGGTCTTCCGCCAAAACTAGGCGCTCCCCACTAGGGTAGTAGAATCACTCCATGTCAAACAGTCAGCAGTCGTTATGTCTCAGCCAGCTACTACGTCTCTGCACATGGATCACTTGTCACTCGAAGGATCACCTCCACTAGCTATTGGTCGATTCTATAATAGTCACGAAGTCTCATGAAGAAGTATATCAAAGGTCTGCCAAATCATAGGGGTATCAACGCCATAGACGGTGCGTCAATCAGACGCTTGGTTTGTGAGTTACTATCCATTTATTCCCAGGGGCCCAATTGGATTCAATGCACTATCCAACCTGACCATATCTCAACTATAGCCCAAAATCCCGAGGGGTATACTCAAAGGGACTATAAATCTCCATTATTACTAAGGCCTCTGGCAGTTCGTCAAACAGACATCTGGTGCCAATGATATGGCTAAAAGAATGTATAAGGTCGTAGTGGTCCCGAGTCCAGTCCGACCCGTTCGGACCAACCCAGCCCGACCTAGTATGGGTTGACCCAGTTCGGGTGGAACCATCCTGGCCCATTAGGTCCAACCCAGCCCGTTTGGCGGGCCTGACCATTAGGTTCGGCCCAGCCCAGCAGGCCACGACGGTGTGGACCAGTCGCAAGGGCCCAGACCGGTCACAGGTCAGTGTGAGGGCGGTTTGGCCTAGAGGGTTCCAAGAGGGCGGATCAGCCTGGAGGATTCTGCGAGGGTGGCTTATACCGGGTCGCGGGGCCGGTTCGGCTAGGAGTGTCGTGGGGGCACAGCTTGAGGGTACTCTGCCTGGGAGCCGAGGTGGCGCGACCGAGGGCTCGGAAGGCAGGCAGGCCGAGGTGCGGCGCGGCCGGAGCCGGTTCGACAGGTGGCGGTGCGGGGCCGGCGGGCCTGCTCGGCCAGGGCGACCTGGGAGGTCAGTGGGCCGAGGTGCGGGGCAGCCGGGGCGCGGCGCGGCTCGGGCCATTTTAGTCAGTGGTGGTGTGGGGCCGGTGGGTGGCGCAGTTAGGCTCGGGGTGGAGGAGTCAGTTCGGCCGAGGCGCCAGAGCATCACGGGGGCGGCGCAGGTCGCGGTGGCCACGGGCAGCAGCGTCATTGCCTTCATCATCATCTTCGCCTTCCTCCATTCCAAAGAACACAACTAATCAAAGAAGAAGGACAGAGTGGTGGGGCCATGTCGATTTGTTCGGCACCCTCTGTGTTTATGGTTGTAGCATTTGGATCACATGAACGAAGCACAACAAACCCTCCCACAATGTTTTATCCCAAAACCCGCAAAATAAAAACTTATGCGGATTAACTAGTTAGAAGTTAATCTGTGTTCTATGTTTTGGAAGGAATGAATCAAGGGAAAATAAAATCATACTTAAATAAAATCCATACCTTGTTTGTTGTTTGTCGATGATGGTGTGAAAAGGCGGACGCCATTTCATTGCAGACGAACACATCCTGCGTCGACGGAAGCTTTGAGAAACAAAGTCGAAGTCCAGGGCATTCTTCATAGGAGGAACGCGTTCTTCATTCTAAGGAGAGGTTTTTTTCATTGGAGAGAGATTTTCTTTCAAAATCACCTTCCTCCTTTTCCCACAAAAGTAAATGTAACCCAAGATAATAAATTATTAAATATATTAAGTCATTTGCGTAAAATTTAAATTTAATTGAATTGATTAAGGAATAGTATGCACAATTAATGGCATGCATGTTGGCACAAATAAGGAGGAGGGGGACAAGAGTTCTCCCTAATTTATTATGGAGTTGAGAGTTTTTACTCAATTAAATGGGGGTTTTAGTCCTAGGTGGTCCCCACTACCATAACCTATCATGGGAAGTTAGGTTTGGGTGGGCCCCACCACCATAACCTCTCATGGGAGGTTATAGTCGGGTGGTCCCCACATTTCAACCCCCAAATGGAGGATTACAACTGATAAAATAAAATAAAACTTGTGTTTATTTTATTTTATTATTTCCACGAAAAACCCAAAAACTAACTTTCACCCTGGAATAACTGTCGTCGAGTTGAGAGTCTTCTTAAGAGAATATCAGCGTTGTGAGTTCAACGGTGTCCTCAGAATACAATTCCGAGCACCAGTTCAAAATTAATAAAACCCTTTTGAACATTCACTAAACGTACCTGAAAAAAACGACAGAAATTGATTCTGGGCACACCGGGCCTCAGAATCACTCGTAGTCAATTTTCGCAGACTTGTAAAATTCCCATTTAATTAAAAAGAATTTACATGGAAATTCTGGCTCTTTACACAACTGATGTGTGATTAGTTACACCCTCCTCTGGGTAAGTCCATCTTGAGAAAAAATGTTTCCCTTCTTACCGGAAAATAAAAACAGCAACCCATCCTCATGGACACACCACACTTTTCACCTAATACAGTCAATCTGAGAATGGAATGTGGATTACCAATCCATTCCCAAGATGACGTCTTAAGGCCTCAACGCCATAACTAGAAGATCCCAGCTGATGCTCTCACCTCCTAGAGTAAGCTCGCACTACTGGGACTAGCGTGTAATCATCGAAACATTTCTCATAGGAGTCCCTAATTTCAAGGATTGGGCCAACAGCTCCACTGGAGTCTCCGATCACTGAAAGAGAGCCATGGTAATGAAAGAGTGACTAGAATCTATGTCTATAAATACTGAAGCTAAGGTGGAGTTGTAGAGACCCGTAGCCTGACGTACATGGACATTACATTACATTACATTTGCGGAATAACAAAAACACACACTAAAGGATCGTAATAGTTTAGTGTCTTTGGAAACTCGGAACGTAATCTTCTAATCGTGGTGAAAGATCTTCAATATCTCCCATAATGATCTTCCCCTTTTTTTTACCTAAAACCTTTCTTTATATCCTGGGGAAAGAAAAACAAAAAAGGGTGAGATCAAATGCTCAGTAAGGGTAAACAAAAGAAATATCAATCACATCATATACATAAGAACGTAGCTTTTGGAAATCTTGACCTGCAAAAGAGCTCATAATATCATAACATGGGATAAATCATAGAATTGAAAATGAGATCCCCATAATCATAACATAAAACTTGAAACTTTGTGGCATGCACACATAATCATGGAAAATCATTTCTTGTTAGTCATGACTCATTGCCAAGACTATCTTAGTGGACAAAGTCCCTTTCTGAACCGAGTTCACTCCTCGTTTCAGTTCTGTATCACTGAACCGAAATAACCTTCCGTTCCAGCCATGTCTATCTCATGAGATATAAAATCTTTACCCAATTCATTGGAGGGAGATATAGGTCCCACCCATCTTATAATGAATCCTTTCTTATGTGTGCCACATAATCATAAAACATACATCATAGCATAACCCATGTAATAAAAATGGGATTCTTAAACGACATGACATCATAAAACAACTCATATAAGATAAAGGAATTCATAAAAATAATTCCATCACAACATCATCAAATCAATTTAATAATAGGGATAAAAACAGAACCCTTTATTATCTTTGATGGAAAATAATTTTGATAAAACACTTGAACTCCATTCTTGAGGAAAATATCCTTTCTTCTTCAAAAACATTTTTCCTTTCATAACATGCCATACAACTTTAAAATAAAAGAAGTTGATTAAAAATAAACTTGAAAACTTGTAAAGGAAGATTCTTGGAAATTTTGTTTTAAAAATCCATTCATGCCGTATAAGTTAAAAAAAACATTCTTCGTACTTTTGTCGGAAAAGTCAAGAAGTACCTCGTACGGAAAAACGACAAAAGATTCCTTTTATATTCTTTACTAAAAACTAATCGAAGGGTAAAATTGGATTTAAAAAATTGTAGGTGGATGGAAATAATATTAAATATTGATGAAACATGGATGTGGATGATAAAATAAACCCCATTAAATACTTACGAATAAACAATCTCGGATAAAAATGAGATTGTGATATTTCCCTTACCTTAGGTACGACTTGCTTTGTAAGTGTCCGAACCTCCTGTATAATGATTTAAATCATGTTATTGACTTATTACAGAATCATATTCATTGTTATGATATCATATATGGTTCACTTATGACATTATATTACCCGTTCTTTTGTAAATTCCATGTTAAAGAAGCGTTTTGGGTAAAATCGTTTCATTTATCGTAGGTGTTTTGACTTGTTGTTCTTGACATCATTATTACTTATATCATGATTTACTTACTTCCAGAATAAAATATGATTTATATATCATATATATTCAGTATATATATATATAATAGGTAGATAAATAAAATGAAAAACACCGTTCATGGAGACGGTAGTCCGTACGTACGCATGAACGCTGTTTTCCTTTCCTTATTGTCTTGAAATGGAAGTAAGTAGATGACATACATATGTATATATATACATAAATCCAGTAGCTTTATAATGTAATATATTTCATTATTATTTCTTATATATACATTATAATCATTCTTAAATGGTTAACATGGAGAATGAATCTCATCGCGTCGTGGAGACGGTATTCCGTACGTACGCACGAGCGATGATATCATTTCTATAAATATTGAATTGAATTGGAGTGGATTATACAATATATCAGAATCAATATTATGTTTTAATAACTATGTATAGTTATTATTTACACCATTATACCCATCCATGTAAGGTGGTGGTGGAAAATAGATTACACCACGACATGGAGACGGTATTCCGTACGTACGCACGCGCGGTGATTTCTTTTTCCGTAGGATGGATAGATGGTGAAATAGGGTTGTTTCATACTTATAATAACATATCAGTATATGAGTGATACTGATGTTATTAATTCATAATGAAACAACCTAAGAAGAAGAAGTGAAAGAAGAAATAAAGATGAAAGAATTGGTAACGGTAATTACCTCTTCTTTGAAGTGCCTCTTTGAGACCTCCTCTTAGGGCACTAGAATTGGTCTTTGAGGAAGACCAGAACCTCTAGGATGTTGCTAGGGAAGTGGAGAGTAGATTTTGGCAGGGGTTGGCCGAGCTTGAGTGCTCAAATTGGTGTGAGGAGGAGGGGGAGGAGGTGTCCTTTTATAAGGGAGGAGAGGGGCACCTTAGGAATATCTCAAAATATTATTTTATATTAAAGTCAAAATCGGTTTATAATGGTTCCAAAGGGTCTTATTTCGAAGCTAAAGTGGGGATGGGTCGAAATCCTATCATCCAACAGAATTTAGACAAGTTTAGGATATTATTTTAACCTTATCAATTAGATTTAACTCTAAGTTAAATAATTTAACTTTTACCATGTCTTTTTGTTTTCTTTCACTATATGGTTAATACACTTACTATAACATGCCAAACGAACCCCAAATTGTTTATTATTAATATATATATCCTTATCTAAGTCATTTGGCCGAACCTTAGATTTTTAGGAATACAATAACAATTAATAATATAATATTTGATTTAAAAACTATTTTGTGTCAATTTTGACACTATTTGATATATGATTTTTGTGAAAGTCATAACAGAATTAAATGTTCGAACCAAGTTGATTAAATCAACATTAATATATCATATTAACCTAGAAAATTAGTGGAATTCATAAAAAAATCTCAAATTACATTTATTTTGGTGTTTATAACATCAATTATGTCAATATTTTATTAATAAGATAATTACTGCATCATCGTTGTGTCATAAATAAATTAAATTATTTTATGTCTAAAAATTACAAATAAAATACCATCATGTAGGATATCTTTTTAGCTTTCTAATTAATATTTACAATCGAATTTATCTTATGTATAACCCCATATTAAAAATGATTTACTTATTAAACTTTGATTTTAACTATTTTAACCTTTCTTTAAATAAATTAATAATAAATGTCCTAATCTAATCCAAGTGGGCCTAAATGGTCATATTTTATTCCTAAGTTTGTTTTTGGTCGAATTACACTTGTCCAATAGAATTAGGACATGTGTTAGGGTAATAGTAATATCATATTTACCCTTAGTTACCCTATTTACTATTAACCGCGGTAAAAAAAGTAAAAAGTAACTATTCACCAAAAAATTATTTTCATCTCATTGAACCACATTTTAGTCCTTGATATTAACCGTGTCTCTCGGATTTTCGAAATTCCATTCACAGAAGCGGAAAAATTATGTTTTATGAAAAATTCAGTTTTTTTAACTACCACTTAGTAGTTTCACTATTCATCAAAAATTGATGTTTTTCAGAACAATGCCAAAATTTCATCCCAAGCTATATTTCATATTCCGAATTCAAAAATGAAGTCTATTTTACCAAATTCATAACATAAAAGTTGCATTAATTAATTTTATAATTAAATCCCGTTGTTAAAACAAATAGCGTGTTTTTTAAGAAACAATATCTATCAAAAGATTGACACTTGTTAATGACAAGTTTAAATGTGAAATTACATCCAATGACCAACATTGTATTAAATTGTAAAAATATATTCTAAATATACATTAAAACCACTCAAATTAATGATTTATCACTATTAATTATTTCGATTAAAAAAGTTGTTTTTAATTATAATTTAGTAATTTTCACTATTCATCCAAATATGAAAGTTATCCGAAAATCACCAAAATTTCAACCTAAGATAATTTCGATATTCCGAATCCAAAAATGAAGTTCATTTTGAAAAATAATATTTATAGAATTTTAAAAAGTGGTTATTACTATTCATAACGGCTAGTTTTAATAATATTTTAATAGCATATCGTTGTTTAATGAAACTCAGTATTGCGTATTACACACGCTATCGAGGAAGGTCGCGATTGCGTGTAATGCAAGGCAAGTCAAGGATGTGTGTTGTGCAAGCTCCTTTTGGTGTAGCATACAACACAAGACATTAATAAAATTAAAAAGAATATTTTTTTATAAAATCTTGGGCTGTTACATTCTACCCCCCTTAAAATGAATTTCGCCCTCGAAATTCGTCGGGGTTATAAATGGTTTACTATTCGAAAGTTTCTTTAATAGAAACCCACATCGTAAAAAAGGAATACCAAAACTTGGCTTTAAAAACTAAAGTATGAAATGTAATGATTACCCAAATAAACTAATCACTGGGTTTCCACATAGGTGAAAATATGGATATGGAAGAGAAATCTAACCATCATGTTCTGATGGAGAGTGGTAGAGAACATGGCTATGGAAAATCCATTAATCACAAATCCATAGATTTGTGATGATATAAGGTACCATCCGATTCATCAGGTATAAGATCACTAGGACAACATTTTTGGTTTTCAAGATCATTTCCCTAAAGTTGAAAATTTGCTTAAAATAAATACTTACTTTATTTTGGTACAATCTCACTTTTGTTCGTGCCTTGAACAATTTCTACTTCATCTCTTAAATAAATGAAGTTGAATTTGTTATTTGTGAAGTGTTAGCATATTATGTGATAGAATGACGGGTCATTCCATCTGTCTCAAACAAAAGGTTAGCAAAAATTATATACATAAGTCGATCTATAGTGAGATTAATCATATATGGTTCCTAAAATGGACTTATACTTCATATATCATACTGCTTAATATAATAAAACTCGTTTCTACTAAACAGGGACTTCCTGTAGGTCAGT
This sequence comes from Viscum album, assembly GCA_963277665.1. Classification (NCBI taxonomy): domain Eukaryota; kingdom Viridiplantae; phylum Streptophyta; class Magnoliopsida; order Santalales; family Viscaceae; genus Viscum; species Viscum album. The sequence continues at coordinate 1,212,539,788 of OY728120.1, read as the reverse complement.
GGTAGGCGATAAAGGCCAGTCGCACTTCGGTTGTGGGTTCGATTCCTACAGCCTTGTCCGAAGCGATGGGCTGTCGCCCGTCCTGCAGGTTGTCCCTTTTTCTAAAACTACGTTACTATAACATCCCATCAATAATATCGAAAATCTTCTATCCTTAAACAATACTAACTTATGTCCAACATAATCCAGTCTAATCTTTAGGCTTATACATAACACTGCAGTCCACTCTCATAATATAGTGACAACGATCACCAGAGATTTAATACTGTCGTTGATCCCCACATATCATAAGATATGTCTTGTTGGTCACATTCCAAACATTCAAAGTCCTAAATCGTGTATTCTCTTGAATACCTTAGTGAAAACATGAGTGCAGTTAAAAGTTAATACTTTCCATATACCAAAATCCTCAAAATTCTATATACTCAAACCATGATATCACTTAGTCCTTATATCAATCATGAGCTCATGAATACTATCAAACATTTAATTTTCTCCTTATCCCTTCATTATGGGCATATCATCTACATTCCAAAAATATCTGAATAACCTTTCATGGATACTGGTAACATTAATCATATACTTTCAAAACACAAGGAAATGCAACAGTGTAACAATCCATAGATGTCTCTTTATTCCAAAATTACACATGATAAACATGTAATCATGCCACTACATTCTCAAACCATTGACCGAGATTCAAAAATTCTTTCATCTCACATATCATTTGTAGTCTCTTCATCATCATCCACATAAATACTACCCATATGACCATACTGATTCTCTTCATGAGTCTTTCCCTTAGGGCATTTGTTTGCATAATGCCCAAACATTCCACATTTAAAACACTTAACCATTTTTGATGTCGTAGCAATACCATTATCCTCATCCATGGTGTTAACCGACCCTTTTCCTTTGCACTTACTTGCTTTGTGTCCTTCTTTTCCACACCCAAAGCATCTTCCAGTTCCCTTGAAACATTCTCCTTGATGCCTCTTCCCACATGATTTACATAGGGGAAATTGAACTTTCTTTCCTCTATGATCATCATGGAACTCCATCTTTCTCTTATTAGTCGAGTCAGGAAACATACCAAATTTTACTTTATTGATCATGTTGTGAGATTACTGATTCGGCATAATAATGATGTTTGGACATCCAGATCCCATTTCATTTGGTTGCTCATGAAGAATATCATTCCATTGTCCATCATATCCTCCATTATTTTGAATCATCTTGTTTCCAGCCATTTTCTAAAACCCAAACAGAATAGTGTTAGATGCAAAAATCGTAATAAAGGGGGAGTAACTTAAATATCTATCATCTTTGGTTTAATCTAATATCGTTACCATAGTTCTAGAACTATATCCTATACGTATACATATCCTTAGGGGCATCCCTAGACATACCTTAGAAATATCTCTAGGGATCTCACTAACGTTTTCGCATCCTAGTTTCCAAAGGTTGACTAAACCTTTCCTCTGATACCAACTGTAGAGACCCGTAGCCTGATGTACATGGACATTACATTACATTACATTTGCGGAATAACAAAAACACACACTAAAGGATCGTAATAGTTTAGTGTCTTTGGAAACTCGGAACGTAATCTTCTAATCGTGGTGAAAGATCTTCAATATCTCCCATAATGATCTTCCCCTTTTTTTTACCTAAAACCTTTCTTTATATCCTGGGTAAGAAAAACAAAAAAGGGTGAGCTCAAATGCTCAGTAAGGGTAAACAAAAGAAATATCAATCACATCATATACATAAGAACGTAGCTTTTGGAAATCTTGACCTGCAAAAGAGCTCATAATATCATAACATGGGATAAATCATAGAATTGAAAATGAGATCCCCATAATCATAACATAAAACTTGAAACTTTGTGGCATGCACACATAATCATGGAAAATCATTTCTTGTTAGTCATGACTCATTGCCAAGACTATCTTAGTGGACAAAGTCCCTTTCTGAACCGAGTTCACTCCTCGTTTCAGTCCTGTATCACTGAACCGAAATAACCTTCCGTTCCAGCCATGTCTATCTCATGAGATATAAAATCTTTACCCAATGCATTGGAGGGAGATATAGGTCCCACCCATCTTATAATGAATCCTTTCTTATGTGTGCCACATAATCATAAAACATACATCATAGCATAACCCATGTAATAAAAATGGGATTCTTAAACGACATGACATCATAAAACAACTCATATAAGATAAAGGAATTCATAAAAATAATTCCATCACAACATGATCAAATCAATTTAATAATAGGGATAAAAACAGAACCCTTTGTTATCTTTGATGGAAAATAATTTTGATAAAACACTTGAACTCCATTCTTGAGGAAAATATCCTTTCTTCTTCAAAAACATTTTTCCTTTCAAAACATGCCATACAACTTTAAAATAAAAGAAGTTGATTAAAAATAAACTTGAAAACTTGTAAAAGAAGATTCTTGGAAATTTTGTTTTAAAAATCCATTCATGTCGTATAAGTTAAAAAAAACATTCTTCGTACTTTTGTCGGAAAAGTCAAGAAGTACCTCGTACGGAAAAACGACAAAAGATTCCTTTTATATTCTTTACTAAAAACTAATCGAAGGGTAAAATTGGATTTAAAAAATTGTAGGTGGATGGAAATAATATTACATATTGATGAAACATGGATGTGGATGATAAAATACACCCCATTAAATACTTACGAATAAACAATCTCGGATAAAAATGAGATTGTGATATTTCCCTTACCTTAGGTACGACTTGCTTTGTAAGTGTCCGAACCTCCTGTATAATGATTTAAATCATGTTATTGACTTATTACAGAATCATATTCATTGTTATGATATCATATATGGTTCACTTATGACATTATATTACCCGTTCTTTTGTAAATTCCATGTTAAAGAAGCGTTTTGGGTAAAATCGTTTCATTTATCGTAGGTGTTTTGACTTGTTGTTCTTGACATCATTATTACTTATATCATGATTTACTTACTTCCAGAATAAAATATGATTTATATATCATATATATTCAGTATATATATATATAATAGGTAGATAAATAAAATGAAAAACACCGTTCATGGAGACGGTAGTCCGTACGTACGCATGAACGCTGTTTTCCTTTCCTTATTGTCTTGAAATGGAAGTAAGTAGATGACATACATATGTATATATATACATAAATCCAGTATCTTTATAATGTAATATATTTCATTATTATTTCTTATATATACATTATAATCATTCTTAAATGGTTAACATGGAGAATGAATCTCATCGCGTCGTGGAGACGGTATTCCGTACGTACGCACGAGCGATGATATCATTTCTATAAATATTGAATTGAATTGGAGTGGATTATACAATATATCAGAATCAATATGATGTTTTAATAACTATGTATAGTTATTCTTTACACCATTATACCCATCCATGTAAGGTGGTGGTGGAAAATAGATTACACCACGACATGGAGACGATATTCCGTACGTACGCACGCGCGGTGATTTCTTTTTCCGTAGGATGGATAGATGGTGAAATAGGGTTGTTTCATACTTATAATAACATATCAGTATATGAGTGATACTGATGTTATTACTTCATAATGAAACAACCTAAGAAGAAGAAGTGAAAGAAGAAATAAAGATGAAAGAATTGGTAACGGTAATTACCTCTTCTTTGAAGTGCCTCTTTGAGACCTCATCTTAGGGCACTAGAATTGGTCTTTGAGGAAGACCAGAACCTCTAGGATGTTGCTAGGGAAGTGGAGAAGAGATTTTGGCAGGGGTTGGCCGAGCTTGAGTGCTCAAATTGGTGTGAGGAGGAGGGGGAGGAGGTGTCCTTTTATAAGGGAGGAGAGGGGCACCATAGGAATATCTCAAAATATTATTTTATATTAAAGTCAAAATCGGTTTATAATGGTTCCAAAGGGTCTTATTTCGAAGCTAAAGTGGGTATGGGTCGAAATCCTATCAACCAAGAGAATTTAGACAAGTTTAGGATATTATTTTAACCTTATCAATTAGATTTAACTCTAAGTTAAATAATTTAACTTTTACCATGTCTTTTTGTTTTCTTTCACTATATGGTTAATACACTTACTATAACATGCCAAACGAACCCCAAATTGTTTATTATTAATATATATATCCTTATCTAAGTCATTTGGCCGAACCTTAGATTTTTAGGAATACAATAACAATTAATAATATAATATTTGATTTAAAAACTATTTTGTGTCAATTTTGACACTATTTGACATATGATTTTTGTGAAAGTCATAACAGAATTAAATGTTCGAACCAAGTTGATTAAATCAACATTAATATATCATAGTAACCTAGAAAATTAGTGGAATTCATAAAAAAATCTCAAATTACATTTATTTTTGTGTTTATAACATCAATTATGTCAATATTTCATTAATAAGATAATTACTGCATCATCGTTGTGTCATAAATAAATTAAATTATTTTATGTCTAAAAATTACAAATAAACTACCATCATGTAGGATATCTTTTTAGCTTTCTAATGAAAATTTACAATAGAATTTATCTTATGTATAACCCCATATGAAAAATGATTTACTTATTAAACTTTGATTTTAACTATTTTAACCTTTCTTTAAATAAATTAATAATAAATGTCCTAATCTAATCCAAGTGGGCCTAAATGGTCATATTTTATTCCTAAGTTTGTTTTTGGTCGAATTAAACTTGTCCAATAGAATTAGGACATGTGTTAGGGTAATAGTAATATCATATTTACCCTTAGTTACCCTATTTACTATTAACCGCGGTAAAAAAAGTAAAAAGTTACTATTCACCAAAAAATTATTTTCATCTCATTGAACCACATTTTAGTCCTTGATATTAACCGTGTCTCTCGGATTTTCGAAATTCCATTCACAGAAGCGGAAAAATTAAGTTTTACGAAAAATTCAGTTTTTTTAACTACCACTTAGTAGTTTCACTATTCATCAAAAATTGATGTTTTTCAGCACAATGCCAAAATTTCATCCCAAGCTATATTTCATATTCCGAATTCAAAAATGAAGTCTATTTTACCAAATTCATAACATAAAAGTTGAATTAATTAATTTTATAATTAAATCCCGCTGTTAAAACAAATAGCGTGTTTTTTAAGAAACAATATCTATCAAAAGATTGACACTTGTTAATGTCTAGTTTAAATGTGAAATTACATCCAATGACCAACATTGTATTAAATTGTAAAAATATATTCTAAATATACTTTAAAACCACTCAAATTAATGATTTATCACTATTAATTATTTCGATTAAAAAGTTGTTTTTAATTATAATTTAGTAATTTTCACTATTCATCCAAATATGAAAGTTATCCGAAAATCACCAAAATTTCAACCTAAGATAATTTCGATATTCCGAATCCAAAAATGAAGTTCATTTTGAAAAATAATATTTATATAATTTTAAAAAGTGGTTATTACTATTCATAACGGCTAGTTTTAATAATATTTTAATAGCATATCGTTGGTTAATGAAACTCAGTATTGCGTATTACACACGCTATCGAGGAAGGTCGCGATTGCGTGTAATGCAAGGCAAGTCAAGGATGTGTGTTGTGCAAGCTCCTTTTGGTGTAGCGTACAACACAAGACATTAATAAAATTAAAAAGAATATTTTTTATAAAATCTTGGGCTGTTACAGGAGTAGACACATATAGTACCTTGAATCATCTATGGTGAACCATGGTCCTTGGCCTCAGTTACCTGGAGCTGTACTCGTCCATGCCCACCGTCTCCCTGTAGTTGGGGTGGACCACATGGAGGTTGTGGTGGTAAAACCTCAAATCTCCACTCACCACCTATTTCACGACCAGATCCTCTTCCATGTCTATAACCCTACGAACCTCCTTGCTCGAACCTCTACCTATGACTCGGCAATCTCTCGACCGACTGTTGATCTTCCATACAACAGATCAGGCTGTCGTGATTCATATGACCCTGGTCGCCACATGAGTAGCACTGTCTACTCCTCATCTGTCCTCCTCTATCCCATGATCCCTTCACCACTGACCTAGTATCCTGAGGTCTTCCACTAGAATCTCAGGCCCTCTTGGGACCCTACGTCATCTGTCTACTGCCTACTGTGGATGACTCTGCTTCCTGATGTCCGATGGTTGCTCTCGATGTTGGTGCATCCTCAGCTAGAATGCTCTCAACAAAATGTTCTTGCTCTAGCACCCCATCCTATGACGTAATGGTTTGTGATACCATCGATGCTCTGATCTCTCATCGGAGAAACTTCTAATTGGTTCGGGTCCTGATGAAAGGGTCATGTACCTTGTCGGTGTGGAGAGATCAGTGAACTACGACAAGTACTGGGCCACAGTCGCGCTGTCATATTCTATGTGTAGTAGATCATGTATACGCACTGATCATAGGGTATTTGGGATGAACTATTTCATGGAAAGTCCCTCGAAGTCTTCCCTGGTGAGGGTATCCTAGTCGTGTAACTAGAGTGTCAGACTCCACCATCCCACAGCTACTCCATGTTAGATACTGGCAGCTAGGATCACCATAAGATCAGCTGGTGTTCCAACAAAGTGAAAAACTCTAGCCACAACCTCCATCCAGTTCTCAGCTGTCTGCAGATCCTTGTCGCATCATATCCTCAGAGGCCACTACCACAAAAAAAGTGCAATTCTCTTAGTCGGCGTACACCATCTGGTGGTGGGGATGGTGGAAACGACTTCACAATGGGTAGTGTTGATGATGGTACACCACCTGAAGGTGATAAGACCATAAGAGGGCCCAACATTGGGGCCTCATCACTTAGGGGGTTGTCATCGTGTACTCTCTCAAGAATCCTAGATTGTTGTCCATGTGGCAGTATTCTATGAGAAAAAAGGTTCACCACGTTCAATAAATTATACCTGGTGGTCTAACTCAAAGAAATAAAAAGAAAAACTTTTCAAAACACACGCAATCAATGTTTTCAGGCATTGAGTTGAAAATTAGACTATAGGGTCTTACTGTATTGATATGACAACTGCTTTACCAACACTAGATTCCCTTAATCTGAAAACCACACTCCCACCCCTTTACAATATTGCCACATTTAAAATATCAGAGTCCTAGTTCTTCGGTTGAACCGACTCCAATAATATTACTTTGTCATGACCCATCTCCTGGGGCACATGTCATGACTACCCCAATCCTACCTTCTTAAAGGACAGGGGTGGGTTACTATCACTGAAAAAGAGTATCCCATTAATGTCGTGGAATTTCCATTAAACATGTACAAACACAAAGTCCAAGAACAGAACAATAAGAAAGTAGGAAGTAAACTGCTGTAGTAAAAACTATACTGCAAGTAAAGGGGGAGGAATACAATCCCAACTAAAAAGTACAAGTACAAAAGAAAAGAGAAAATAGCTCCTAGATCATCCACCAAGGATCTTAGCTGAAGGTTAGGTATATCTCACAATCAGTAGTCACTACACCATGTCTTGTCAAATGGCCCACCTCTTAGCATCATCTAGTAATGGCTCCCTCGGCCTCGATCAATGATGTTCATCGTCTCCACAAGACACAACAATGTGCGGGTGTAGCCTATGTAGTGGTGAGTATAATAATACTCAGTAGGGACCCTGAGACCCCCGATGATCTCCTATTGTTTCATAAAGTATACACCAAAAATCAAGACCTCAAACACAATGCAGAAGCTATCATCAACTCAACTTAGGTATATTCCCATACAATTACCTAAGTAATCAAGATATACTGTTCTCACACATGAGGAAATATAAGGATCCATCATTTAAGACTTTAGAAAAACTAATCCATGGGGGAAGAAGACCACAATGGTAACACCCCAAAGGTCACACCATGAAGGAAAAAAATTACCATAAAGGTAAGACCATGAAGGTAACACCAAGAAGGTAAACGTACCAAAATGGTAACACCATGAAGGTAAAACTACAAAATAGGTAATGACTAATCTCACACCAGGTATATAAATTAATTATAGAAGTATTGATTATTAGTTGTAAATCTATATAACATTATTCTATAGAGAGTATGTGCTGTGAACCCACACAAGATCGATAGATGCTGACCCACAAAGGATCACAAGGAACTGACCCACACAGGATCGATTGATGCTATCCCACACAGTATCGCTACGTGCTGACCCGCATAGGATCGATATATGCGGACCCCCATAGGATTGATGTTCTTTCTTCACGTTGCATCTAACCATGACATTCCTGCACTATGCACACTTGATTTTGGGAGGATTTTATCCACAATCCATCTTTCCTACTGAAACCCACAGTATGTTCCACAAATATGTATCCCAAATGACCACCATGTTGTAAGGGTTCCAATACGACAGACGAAGCATCAATCAGACACATGGTCTGTGACTTATTAGCGTTTTTGTACTGAGGGTCCAGTTGGATTTGGGTTTGATCCAAGACATATGTACTCCATTATTCTCAAATACTCATGTGGAGTAAACCAAAATTATTTTTTCACTCCATGGATTCCATATCCACAGACAATTCATCAAACATATTTCTGGTTCCCAATTTATTTCTCTTTTAGCGAAACTGGGCCTGGAAGGGTCCGGGTTCGATCCGACCTGGATGGACTGATGTGGTCTGGGCCGACCCGAAACGGTTTGGGCTGACCCATCTTGGCCTGAACAAGCCTGGGCCGGCTCAATTGAGATGGGCCAAGGACATTGTCGGGCTGCTGGGCTGGCATGGCCCGCTAGCCTCGCGTGGCCTGTCCCACGGAGGGGCGTGGCCAGATGGATCGGGGCCCACCATAGTTGGAACGTTGGGGGGGGGGTCCCCATATGGAGTCGGAGCGGCAGCACAATAGGGTTCCACCAAGTCTCCCTCAGGACCTGCAAGGAACAGGTATCGACCCTCCTCCACGACTTCTGAGCTATGGCCATCTTCAGTAGTGCACCGCTCTCCTCCAAACTCCATTGTCTGTCGCGACTATATTTCATGGCCCCTTTCTCCAGTGGTGCACGATGATGCAGCACCCCATCCTTCGCGGTCGGCCAGATCAAGCCAAGATCTTCACCTGCTAGGGCTACGACCACGGCCTTCCCAGTTGGTGGCGCGCGACGGCGTGCCGCCATCTCTTCTTCTATCAGATCCGGTTACCAACGGTCTTCTGTGGTTCACCATGTGAGCTACGGTGGACAGTTTTTTCATCTGAATGTGCTAACATAATCCCCCAATACTCCCTCTTATAAAAGAGTTTCACATACACCCCATTAAAAACACAACTATAATTATAATTACTCCACAAAAACCTAATATTTTGAGTATCCCTATAAATCTATTGAAAAAACATAATCCATATGTCACTCATATTTTTTATAAGCCCATAAATTTCAAGGGAACTACCAAGGAAAAATCCAGTCTTGAACATTAATATTATATCTTTCTTTTGGATTTATTATTAAGATTACACTATTTAATTACATATCACTACAATAATATGATGAAATAATTTTCATCATTATAATTATATGTTTTCATATTAATGTAAAAACCATTATTTTTTCGTTTCCATTCACATTGAAAAACAAAGGAAGAGGAATCGTGAGTGTGTGAGGACTACAACCTCTATGAAGAATAATTTTATTCATTTTTCATATTTTTTTAAGTCCATATAAAAACATATTAAATAATGGATAAAAATAATATAATATAAAAAAATCATTATGATTTATTCATAATGATGTTATTTCAATATAAAATACCTCTTTAACCATACTCACCAAACAAGTTGAAGTGGGTTGATGTTTGGGTTGGTTTAACCATCTACGTGGACAATGATATAAAATACAATTATGGATGACTATGGGAAAATGAAAACTACTATTATAATAATATAATAATTAAATATTTAGTTGTGATATGGTTTTAGAAATATTATATCAATTATTTAACTTATTATAGAGGTATAATTTCCATTCGCTAAATTTACAAGAATAAGTCATTTCCAATTCTGCTTTCACATAACATAAAAAACACATATAGAATGAAATGGCAGAATTTTTAAATAAATATAAGTTATATATTATTTATCATTAAATTAAATTTCAATAATTAACTTCATATCAAATTTTAGGTAATTATATCCAAACATTTAAACATACACAAAATCATTAAAGTTATTAACACCGGATACTCATAAAAATTTATTTAATCTTGATAAAAAATATAAAAAGGATCTTAAAAGGGTAGAATTTAGTAAAAATGTTCTAAAATAGTATATTAACATTGATATGTTTGTTTTACAATAGTTTATATTGTCATAAACAATTCAAGGAATAAGGTATGGGTTTCATGGTTCAAATTTTATTTATTAAGACATATTTCTTATTGTGAACCATGATATATTTGGTATAGTGTGATTAATAACTGATGGTATTATTTTTCAATACTCATGTAATTCATGGGGTTTTAAAATTAATATAATTACATTTAATTAAATGGATTTTGATTCAAAATAAAACCTATGCCATAAAGGTCCTTTACTAAATCAACTCCCTTCATTGAGTTGAAATACTTCTACTGAAAATTCTTTCATCCATGATTTAGTTCTTACACTCCATATTTATTGTGCAAAAAGTATGTATAGTAAAATGGTACCAATATTAAATTTTATTTAAAAATGTAAATGTTTTCAACATATTTTCACCTACCTTTTAAAAAAACATTTTGTTCTTTTCAATGATCAATTATTATTGTACTTTTAAAAAGTAAATTATTTTAATGTATTTTTACATTCCTTATTGAAAACAATGTATATTTTTCAAGGATCCCTTATTAATTTTTTTTTTAAAATTAGTAGTTTTAAAATTAAACTCACTTCTATTTTCTAAAATCGAATTTTATTTTTCATTTGTGAATTATTAAAGGTAAATTTAAATGTAAATGTTTTCAATGTATTCTCACTTCCCATTTTTAATATCATTATATCCTTATTGAAGTATTAATAATTAATGATTATTTATAAATTAAAATTGTTTCAATATATATTTTTATCCTTTTTGAAGACAATTTGTATTATTAATGTTATTTTATTAGAATGTATTGTTTTCAGAAGTCTTCTATTTAGCTTCACAAAAATTGTTTTTAAATGTAAATTGAACATAATTGTTTTAAAATGTTCTATGAAAAAAAATTATTTCAAATTATATGTAGCTTATTTTTTTCTTTCATGAATTGATGTTTTGATAACCATTTATATGTTATTATGATGTGATTTATTTTGGAAAATGATTGTTTTGATATTCTATGATTTCTGAAGTTCATGTTATGTGATCATTATGAAATTATTAAAAAACCCATTGTTCCATTAGTTCATTAAGATGTGTTTATGAATGATTTTATATGGAATGCATAAGTATGGTTGATAATGGTTGGCATATTATATCACCCTCCAATTAGTTAGTTAAGGATTTATACCTCATAATAAAAGGATCTTAAGCATGATAATTTTGATTGTACACAACATTAAGCATGGTAATTTTGTTTCTTCATAAGAGGAAGGATGTGAATTTTTTTGTACACAAAATGATGTATGGGCATTTTATTTATTCTCTACATAAAATTTGGGTCGTTTTATTATTCAAAAAATGATGTGTGGGAATTTTTTTACATGATGATGTTTGACCACATTGTTTTGTTATAATGCTATAATTTCCATATTCTTATGTTTTTCTCAAAATTAATTGTTATTTGACATGACATATTTATGTATTCCTATAGTTATTCTCCATGACTACGGATTATTGTCTAAATATTCTAAAAAAAATTAGAGGGTATATTTTTTTTTTAAGATTACTTGTCCTTCTGTCAGGATTTTTCGGAATCTCATTTTGTTTGATGTTTTTTAATAAGAAATTGTACCATAAATCATGTTTTTCAAATGATTATTTACATACCCTTGATGACATGTTAATAATTTTATACATACTATGCATTTGATCTCACCACATTCTTTATTCTTTCCATTCCCTGTGAAAAAAATATATGTGTAACTTGAGGGATGTCTGGAAGGGATTCCAGTGATGTATGATTATGGAGAAGATATTAAAGATCATGTTTCCTATATAGATAATCTTAGAGACACTAAAAAATTCATTCTTTGGGTTGAGAGACTGTTTGAGAGATGTAATATTTAAATAATGAGATTTATACTTTATTTATTTTATATTTATCATGGGTCTCTGTAGTGGGTAAAAATGTTGGGATAAGATATTTTTAGATATTAATTATGTTAAATTTGGTGTTAGGGTTAGAGAACCTTACTAAAAACATCAGACATGAGTCTGTGTATAGAATTATATCTTGAAATATTAGTAAAGTAGTTAGTATATGGTTTTCATTAGAAAAAAATCCCCAATTATATAATATAAGTGGATATTGATGTATCACAGATGCACCTCGTGGTAATCACTGTGAAATGGGTTGGTCAAACATTTAATCGATCAAACACTTGATGGATAACTTATGGGAATAATATTGCACACATGAATTGAAATTCCCAGTTCATATACCTTGGTTGATCATATGATATTTATAATTCCCTATGAAGGATTTATTTAATATTTATATTTATTTATATGGTTGGTAATTATAAGATAATATCACATAATGTAAAATAGGTATAACCAATAGAGTGATAGGATTAACCAGGTATAAACAAGTTGAAATGAAAAATATCATAAATTAAAATAAACACGTCATTAAGGAATACATATTATGATTTAAATATTATAATAATATACTTTTATTCCTTTTTTATAGTGTCATAAACATTTTGTTTTTAGTTTTTGTTTGATTCAATATCATGGAAATGAAGTTGTGAAAGGTATTTCCCAGAAAAATACTAATGAAAATATTTTGGACAAGTAGATTTGTATTACGTAAAAGTATATTTAGGGTTATATATTAGTAGAATATATATATTTCTTTTCTCATTTATCAATTAGAATATTACTTTAATATTCGATACATAAAATTATGATGATATAATTTTATAAGGGGGCACAATGTGACAACCAAAAATTTTGGATCTATTAAAATACATACTATTTTCCATTATTATTGTCACACATTTCACTCAATGTAATGAAACAAAAAAATTATTAATAAAAAATAATAACAAAGATATAATAATTACTAATGTGGTAACCCATTAATAGTTATTAACTTTAGAAGGTACATAATTAATATGATTTAATATTATAATGGTTATTTTAAATAAAATACATTTTCAATATAATATATATTTTCTTTTAAAAAGATAAATTTAAAAATTTTAGAATTTATATCTAATAAATTAATAATCATCTTTGAATTAATCACAAGAAAATTAGTATGGGATATATTTTTTATATTTTTCTAAAATAACTAGATTTTAGTTAAATAGTTAACATATTAATTTTTCTAATACCGTCTCTTTTATATGACTTAGAAATTTATGAAGAATTTGTATACAAAAAATATATATTTATAATGTAAAATAAGTCATTCAAACATACTATATTAAATTATAAATCCCATGAATACCATTTTAGAATATCTAGGAATATTTTCTGAAAATGATTTTTCGCCTATTTCAATATTTAAACAAACACATGGTGAAAATATGAAATGGATTTAATTTAATTTAAAATCACTATTATTTTAAAAATAATAATCCTCTACAATTCATTAAAATCAATATCATTGATAATTATTAGAATACTTATACATTATGCTTAAAAATACACATTTCTAAAAAATGGTTTCTTATATGTTACGTGTACTTATGTTAAGACAATTTACCTACACAAAGAATTTTAATTTTATACAATGATTATTATATTTGACATAATATTTTTTATATTATTTTATATAAAAAATTTAATTTTTTTGGTATTAAATTTATATTGTTATGATTAATGCTAATTACCATGGTAATGGTGAAACAATTATTTTAAAATTATGGTTTTATTAATATGATTGAAGTTATATCATATAAATTAAATTTAATGCCCTTAAATTCTGAATATAATATAATTTATAAACACATAAATAAATATATTAAGACAAATTTAAGTTTTGATAAATTCTAAACAATATTTAGAATCCATAATGGTCAAAATTCCATTTTTTCTATGATAGTATTCTACACATTTTTTATTTTAATTTAATGTTAATTTTATAATATTTAGAATTTTAATTAGATTAAATAAATGTTAAAAATAGTTCTATAAACCCCAAATATTAATATATTGGTAATTCTATATTCTAAATGAGACATAAAATCGATTAGTTAAAAACTATTTCCCTAGTTTAAAAGTAAAAGAGTAATATATAAAAACATAATGGTAAAAACATATAACATGATTAAAACATGGGAGGAGATACATTTTTGAAAACCAATAGAACTTAAAATACCAAAAACGTTATTTTTTTCAAAACAATAGATCGATTGACTTTCAAATAGTGTCATGGAATTATTAAAATATAAACGGTGTTCCGAAAAGTTCTATTTTCCTCTATTATAATAGGGGATAAATAAAACACCATCAAACACCATCAAACACACACATATACCACTACTACAAATTGATCCTTTAAGAGAACGAGTAAATTTGTTTTATCGGTGCATCAAAAGTTGTGATATTGTGAGAACTGTTAAAATCCGAACTTTTAATGCACTAAAAACCTTCTAAAGGAACCCTTTAACAACACTAAAAAATAACTGAAAAAGAATCCCTTTATCCGGAATTTTTTAGCACTGTTAAAGGATTCCTTGAAAATCAGTTTTTTATCATTGTGAAAGGTTGGATTTTTACTGCACTAAAAAAAGTGTTGTTAAAAATGTAAAAGAAAAATTAATTTTTCATACACCCCTGACACCCCCTTTCTCAATACATGCATCCCCACTTTGTCAACAAATTCGACTCCCCATAAGACATCATGAATCCCACCCCCTTTTTTAGTATAAGAAGGCTACCCCAAATACCTACCCATTCTCGGATTTGAAATCTGGACCACTCTTATTTGACTGGACTCTCTATACTGCTATGGAAGGCATGTTTTATTGTATATTTGATGACATATCTATTTATTGGTATATATTTTGAAATGAATAATATATATATATATAATTAATTATATTTAGTTAGATATATTATATATTAATATTAATTTATATATATTATAATTTTAATATATTTATATAATTATATTTATTTATTTATATTCTATATTAATACCCACTTATATATACTAAAATATGAATATATATATATACATGTATATTAATAAACACACATATGTATATATACATGTATATTTATACACACACATATGTATATATAAAAATTATATATATATTATTTCATTTTCATAAGGTAAATAAAATTGATAATTTTTTACTTTTAATAAAATAAAAAACATATATATTTTTTATATATTTAAAAATACAATTTTAGGTAAATACTATGATATGTGTATTTTTTCAATTCATATATTATAAAAAAATATAAGAAAATATGCATATATTTAATTATAAATAAAAATACATTTTGAAAAAACAATATAATTTATAAAACCTAATATCAATATGAATTTAATCCCTAGGAATAAATTTAGTCCCTAATAGAAATAGGAAAAAATCCCTTCATAATAAAGGATGAAATTTCATAAAATGTTAAAAAAATATGGTATCCTGACTGAAAATTATATTTTGGAGGCCTTATGGGCCATTTTTTACTTATATAAATATGACTAGAATTTCTTGGCCACCAAGACATAGAGCTCATCAAAATAAATGCATTGATTTATGGTTGAGCCCAAACGGACAACCAAATATAAATTTATTTTCTTTTTATTTTTAGGTATCATTTTCAACATATTATTTACGTTTTAATATTTTTTTAATTTTTTTATCTTCAAATTAGTATGGAATTACATTAACTTGATAATAATTAGAAAATTATTAATTAATAATATATTCGTAATTATTTCATAGTCCATTGTAACACCCCCATGAATTTATGAGATAAATTATTTTTAATTTCTGCAGTGTCTTGTGTTGTATGCTAAACAATGATTAGCTTGTGCTATATGTAACATCGTGTTAGCTTGCAATATACACAACACTATTCTTGGCTTCTGTTACATGCAATTTTATGTTTGTTTGATAAAATTTATTTTATGCAACATTTAGTATAGATTTTTTTAAATGTATAAATGAAATATGTTTGGATTATGTTATACACATCACCAAAGGAATCTCTAACTACAAATAATATTAACTTTTCTTATGTTTCATGCAAGAGCAACCATCGATGATAGCTTGCATAGTACGTAAAACCGAGTTTCACAAAACAACGATATTTTTTAAAATATTATTATTTAATGGGATGTAAACTAGCAATTTTGAATATTATTAACCAAATTTTGAATATTTTATAACATAATCATTAATCTTACACATTTTCTAGAACATTATATGATTATAAAATCAAATTTTTCTTATTAAAGAAGTACTTTTAAAAAATTGTTGTTTTATTGGATTTTGATTGCACTCAAATTTTAAATCATGATGTTTACATTTTTATAAGGTAAATTTGACAAAATAAACTTCTTAACTGGAATATGGACATAAAAATTTTCTTTTGTTGATTTGTTGATATTTTTCTAACAAAATTAAAATTATAATGAATAGTGAAAAATACATTATTCTAATTCGAAGCAGTATTTTTATATAATTTATCTATATAGTTAGATTATATTTTTAAATTGTTTTAATGTTTAATTGAATTATATTTTTATAATTTAATAAAATTTTGTTCATTGTAAGTATTTTATCTTTTTAAATTGGACATAAACACATTTCAATCTTTTGATAGGTATTACTTCTTAAAAACCAGCTTTTTTGTTTTGACAACAAGAATTAATTTTAAATTAATTATTGCAACATCTCTGATTTCAATTTGGAAAATTGTATTCTATAGTTTGAATAATAAGGTTAAATTTGTTTAAATAGACACCTTTTATTTTTGGACATTATGAATAGTATCTACCTTAATTATTTTATTTACTATATTTAATCGGTAAATCAGGTAAATAAGGATAAAAAATAATATTACTATAACACTAAACAACCCTAAACATGTCCTAATCCAATTGGATTATATATTTCTATCCATTGGTACCCTTTGGTAAATTTAGGGACCTCATGGATTCACATGGATGTGAAAATGACATTTTATGGTAATTAATTTAAAGAAAAGATAATTATAACCTAGACACATATCTTTTACTAAATCGATTTTAATATTAGGTAATATAAAAATTATCTAGGTCTATAAAAATTCTCTAGAAATATAAAAATATTTCCTATATCATGGTATTTTATTTATTAATTTTTAAACATTAGATAAATATATTTATTTTTTACACAGTTAGGATATTCTGATTACCTCATTAACGAAAGATTCAAATAAATGAATTTATAAATATTAAAATAGAATTAATTACATAATTTTTATGACATCCATAGATTTTATGGATTAAATTATAATTTTTGTGATTATTTATTTTCTTTTGTTCTAAGGATTCAGGATGTTATGATTTTAAAAAAAAAATCAAATATGAATAGTTTCCAAAATTGACATAATTCACAACTTAAAATATATAATAGGTTATTAAATAATATTAGATTCCTAAAATTATATGATTATTAAAATGGTTAATATAAGTCCAAATATGACATAAATAACTTTTTTTGGGTATTTTGACATGATATGGTATTTACATTAGCCCACAATGCGTAAATAACATGATATCATGGTAAGATTAAAAACGTTAAATAAGGGTTAAACCAAAAATAAAAGGATAACAAAATATTTGATACATTCCAAAAAATTTATTTGATGATGGGAATTTAAACCCACATCATATTATATATAAATTAAATATGTTTTGGACCATTTTAAGTTCAAATTTAATTTATAATATTTTAAAATTTTAAGACGTTTCTAATGTACCCATCTCCTCTCTAATAAAAGGGCACCTACACCATCTCCTCTTCACTCCATTTTGATCCTTCATTCTCTTCAAAACCATAAAAACTTGTTTTATCAACATTAATAGTTAAATTATAGATGTTCTGTTCTTCTCAAAATTCCATCTCTAGTACCCTAAGATGAAATTAAAAGGACGTACATTGAGGAAGGGGTAATATCTTCTATCGATTCTTTAAAATTTAATTCTTTATATACTTCCTCTTCATTAGTTTTTTAATTATAAAGTAATAAAATTATTATAAATAATATACTGATATGTAATTATAATCATTAAACAATCCAATTTCACCTTATATACATCCTATGAAAAATGAAATCATCGTGTGTGCGTGCGTACGTACGGCTTACCGTCTCCACACCGTGGTGTAATTTGTTTTTCACCACCAGATCACATGGATGGGTATAATGGTGGAAGTAATAACAACATATTATTATTATAACATGATACGAATTTTTAGATATTATACACCATCCACACATGTACCATTCAACAATTATGGGAACGATATCATTGCTTGGGCGTAATTACGGCTTACCGTCTCCATGATGAGATGTGATTGTTTCTCCATGTTAACCATTCAAGAATGATTATAAAGTATATATTGTAAATAATAATAAAATATATGATAGAATAATTCTACTTTATTTATGTATAAATATGTTTCATTTACCTACATCCATTCAATTCAATAAGGAAATGAAAATAGTGTTTGTGTCTTCGTATGGCCTACCATGTCCATCAATAGAGTATTCAATTTGATTTATTTATATATTAAATATGTATTTATATAATGAATATATATGATATATAAATCATGTTTTAGATTATAGAAGTAATTAAATCCAGATCTATGTAATAATATCATGAATTAAATGTCAAAATGCGTACAATAAACGAAACTATTATTACCCAAAACATCACGTTAACATGTAATTAAAAAATATATGGTTAATACGAAGGCATAAGTGAATAAAATGTGATATCATAAATATTTTTATGGTTCTGTTAAAAGTTAATAATATGTATTAAACCCACTATACTATTGTTTCAGGAACATATAGATGAAATCATACCCATGGAAAGGGATAATTTTGCAATCTATGTTTTATACGAGATTGCGTATACATAAGTATTTATTGGGGTTATATTTATCATCCATGTCCATGTTTTCTAAAAAAATAATAAAATATTCAATATTCTTATATCTATGTTTGATGTCATTTTAACCCATTTTTTATTTTTACTACATGGTATAGAAGAAATATTTCATTTGTTTACCAAACGAGGTACTTTTTGACTTTTTTGAGAAAAGTATGAGGAGAATGTTATTTAAATTTATACGACATGAATGAATGTTTAAATATTCATAATGACTTATTTAAATGAAGATTCATGTAAACGTTTATTTGTTTATTTTCAACTAAATTATTTTCTTTTAAAATTACATGACATTTTGAGAAAAGAAAATGTTTTTGAAAAAGAAAGGATATTTTATTCCAGATGTTCAAATGATTTTTCAAAATTTTTTACTATATAAGATAACATAGGGTTATGTTCATACCCCTATTAATACATTGATTTTATTGGGTTTATGATGGATTTAATTTTATCAAATCAATTTCTTTTATAGGGATGTTGATGGAATGATGTTTAAGAAACCCATTTTATTTCATGGGTTATGCTATGATTAATTATTTAGGTTTTGTTCCATATGTATGAATGATTTAATTATTATATGTGTGTGGCCTATATCTCCCTCCAATGAATTGGGTAAAGTTTTACATCTCATGAGATATACATTGAGAGAATGGTTAGTAAATATTGTTTAGTTATTCAGTTCTGGAAAGACAAGTAAACCTGTTTCAGTAATGGACTTCATCCACTATGGTGGTCTTGGAAGAAATGGCTTGGATACTATAGAAATAATATTATATGTTTTATGGTTTTCCACAACTCTATATTTTATTACCATTCTATTTTATAATTATTAGTGTTCCTTAAGGAATAATTCCTTATGTACATCCATATTTTATTTCATGACTCAAGATTTTGATGTTTAAACATTATGTTCATGTTTTTATATTCAAATGTTTATGGTTTGTATTATGTTCTCCTTTTTTACCCTTACTAATAATTTTATCTCACCCTTTTTATGTTTTATTTCCCCTAGGATAAAAAAGAAAGGTTTTATATAGTAAAACAAAAATTTAAGATCATTATGGGAGATATTGAAGATCTTTCACCATAATTATAAGATTATATTCTGAGTATCCAAAGAATGTAAATTTATACGGTCTTTGGGAGTCATTTTTGAGTTTTTTATTAAGTATTCTGCAAAAGTAATGTAATGTGCATGTATATCAATATTGGGTCTCTACATCCATTTTCACTAAATATCCTATATATTAAGTGTATATGACCATTTAGACTTATCTAAAATATAATAATTAATATATATGATATTTCTATCAATATAAATGTACATATATATTAATATATTATTTTTAATGAATAAACTATTTTTTTTTTGAAATACACACTTTATCAGCACTTTTTATGTTGGGATGATATAGGTACCCCTTTAACCACAAATTTTTAGCAATTTTAATGAACCCCTTGAATAGCATTAAACAAAATAATTGTTAAAGACCCCATGTAATAGCGCTTTTTCTAGTACTGACAAAGGGGTTCTTTAAGAGAACCTTTAATAAGAGCTGATAATGACCTAATAACGAATTAACCTCATATTTTAGTAGTGTCTTTTTAACTACTCCATGAAAATATTACTTATTACCCTCCCTAGAACTCTCTCCCCCAAAAATAATCCCCTGGTCACTCACATTGAGTATAATCTATTCAATTTTACGGGAAATTCTTAGGAAAAATAAAGTCTCCAACATATGTAATATCTATTTTTAATTATTTTCTTCTTAATTTCACAACGTAATATATTATTAATATAACGCTATTATCAAATAATTCAAATTATTATACTTTTATTTTTTCATATTAATGGAATAGCCCTTATTTAATCATTTTTATACACATATAAAAATAAAGTAACACCAATCATGCATGTGCATGGACTACCACCGTCATAAAGAATCATTTTTTTGGGTTTTGTTCTAGTTTTTCATTCATTATCCTAATATATTATAAATTAGTTCACTATAATATAAACCAAATAATAAAATCATTTTGATTATGTCATAATTATATTATATTAAATGAAAACAAATCCTTAACAGTATTCACAAAATGGGTGTAGGCGTGTTTAGGTTTGGGTCAAATTAACCATCTACATTAATGATGATATTATGTAAAATTATGGGTTATTATGGGAGCAATAAAGCTAAAATTATTATAATATATTATGTAAAATAGTATTTTTATATGGTTCACTAAATATTATATTAATTATTTACCTTATTACTAAATTATCATTTTAATTTTCTAAAATTTTCTAAAATAAGTTGTTATAAATTATGTTTTCACAAAATGTAACAAAAACACAAATATAATAAAATAATAAAATATTAAAGTAGTATAGGTTAAATATAATATAAACTTAAATGATATATAAATAACGAATTTGGTATCAAATTATTGGTAATTATAATAAAATTATTAAACATGAGAAAATCAATTAATGTTATTGGAACCACATGGTCATAATGCGCTATGTACTCAGGATAAAAAAATGATAAAAATGATTATGAAATTATAATATTTAGGGGTAATTTTCTCAAATATGATATTAAGTTAAATATGTTTGTTTTAAAGGGCATTAGAGTGTCATCAACAAAGCAAGGAAAAAATCTGAGGATATCGTGTATCAAATTTAATTTCTTGAGACATATTTATTATTATACACTAAGACATGATTAATATTGTGTGATTACTAATTAAAGAATGTATTTTAGAATATTTATATATTTCATGGGGTTTGACATTCCATATCTTTTTCTTTCTTCAAATGCATTTCGATTCTAAGGATACTAATGTTATAACAGTTATTTTTTAACTTGAATCACTTCATCGAATTAAAATACATCTTCTTGAACATTATTCATCCAAGAAGGATTTTTTCCACACCACGTTTCTTTTTAACCCATTATGTATTTTTTCAAGGTTCTCCAATTAAATTTTATTTTTTAAATTAAATTTGTGTAAATAATTTTCACATTCATTTTTTTCAATCATTATGTTTTTTCAATCTTCCATTATTAATGATTTTCTTTAATGTTAAAAGTTTTCAATTTATTTTCATATAAATTTCTGATTAAATAAATATTTTCAAGATTTCATTATAAAAGATTATTTTTAAAAGTAAAGGTTTTTGAAATATTTTCACTTCACTTTTTTTAATACATTATTTGTATTTAAAGACAAAATTATTAAATTTTATTTTAGAAGTAAATTTATTGAATATATTTTCACTTTCCCCATTTAAAATAATTGTTTTATTTTTTAGGTATTCAAGATAATTTTTTTATTAAAAGTAAATTTTTTCAAAGTATTTAATTTTACCTTTTTGAAATCTTCCAGTATTTTTAATAATAATTTAATTGGAAATGAAATTTTCAAAATCCTTACCTTTCCCTTCATAGAAATGTTTTTTGGAATTAATTTTTACTAAAATATTTTAAAATATTTTAGAGAACCTTTTTCTTTTCACTTATACATATTGTCCAAGATCTGTCTCTCAGGAAGTGATGTTTCTATGACCATTTTTATGTTATTGTGATATGATTTATTTGGGAAAATTGGCATTTTTATATCCTATTATTTCTTATGTTCATTTTTTGTGAAGTTTTTGAATGGTTTTATAATCCCAATTGTAATGACCTGACCCCATTTACCCAGATTTGTTGCTTTATTACATAACATTGTCACGATACAACAAATCATGTCCCGAAACACCGATTAGTTTAGTATTATTGTAAATAAGATACAAATATAAGTTCAACATTACAAATTGAAAAGAAATAAAACACTAATTTATTCCATTAGAAACATCCAAGCCTCCTTGATTTTTCCTACAAGTCACTTATAAATAACCTCTTCATATCATGGGAAAATGAAACATAAGAATGGGGTGAGCTCAAATGCTCAGTAAGGGTATGCAATATAGTAAAAGATAACACAAATATTAGGCATGATGAATAATTAAAAACACATGCCTTTACAAATAATAAATTTTGACACACTATGGTAGGAATATGAGTTGAGTAAAAAATTCCATAATAAAACATAGTGAGTGGTATTTTACTAGTTGAATAACCCCATGAACCATCATTATTATTTCTATAACGTGGGAATATACATTGCGGGACATTCTAAAACATCTTGTCAAGGCATCGGCCAAGACGTCTAAAATGTTTTAGGCTGCAGCCAAAACCATATATCAAATTGGGAAATTCCTTGGCCAATTCCATGTCTAATTGTCTCATTGTACCTATCAATTCCCCAATGAGCTATAGCGGGCTCCACCAGTCACATAATAAGTCCAATACCTTCCTCATATGAAAATGTTGAAATGTAACCTAAACATTAATATTAAAACAAGTATACAAAATGTCAATAATTTAACCATTAACCATTAATGGGAAAAAATAACAAATCCATAGTAAAACATATCACAAAACCTTCAATACAATATAGAATATTTGTATCATAATAAATCAACTTCAAACAGTTTTAAAATCCATCAAAGGATGTTGACAAAGATGAAATGAAAACTATTTGAAAGAAATACCTCTTTCTATTTAGAAACCATTTAAGAGTCACATAATTATAAAATAAAACATTTATTTTCAAAATATTTTTATAATAACGAATGATTTGATGATGTAATAATGGCAGAAAATAGCTGCACCGGCCGTATAAGTTAAAAAAACATTATTACGTTAATTTGGTAAAAAATGTCTTAATGTACCTCGTTTGGAAAATGACGAAAAGATTCCATTCAAAACATATAAGGTCAAATAAGGTTATAAATCACTTTAAACCATAGTCTAGAAAATAGTAAAAAAATTTGAAATATATTTTTAAGAAAACATGGATGTGGATGATAAAGAGGTCCCAGTAGAGACTTACATAAAAACAACATCAGATAATAAAGAGATTTTGAAAATAACCCTTACCTTGTACTTTTCCTAGGTCAAGGGTATGTTATACTCAAGTATAATAGTTAAATAATTGTTATTAAAATATAAATGAACTATATATAAAAATATTATATCATATATGATCCTCTAATATTGCTTTATTAATAATATTTCAGTAGTATCATCGTTTTAGGTGTTAACTGATTCATCTTCCTTTATATACTTGGTTATGTTAGCCATGTTTGTTATGGATAGGATGTATTTGATTCATATATAGATTGATGTTATGTACATAAACCTTAATTTTAGTCATCAAATGATAATTATTGTTGAATGGCTATGATGGATAAATGAATCTCATCGTATTCGTGGTGACGGTAATCCGTACGTACGCACGAGGGAAATTATCATTATATTGATAGATAAATCATGTGTAATTGGAAGTTATATCATATATACATAATCATTACTATTCTATATTTATTATTTACATTCGTTATACTCAAAATCATACCCATCCAAATAATTAAGTGTTTCAATAACAATCTACATCACGACGTGGAGATTGTAATCCGTACTACGCATGTATAATGACTTTGTCATTTATAGGATAGATAGAATAATGAATATGTTTGTACCATATATATAATAAAATTAACGTATATATAAGGTATTGAATTTATTATTTTGGTAGTGAAACTACAAAGAAAGAGGAAGTGGACGAAGAATAGAATTTGAAAGAGGTGATGAAATATTTACCTATTCTTCAGGTTATTCTATTTGATTATATCAAAATGGATTTTTAGGTTGGATTTAAGACCAAAGGAAGGCCTCCTGGATGATGAGGAAATTTTGGGGGGATATTTGGGCAGATTTTGGCCGAGAAAAATTTGCTTTGGTGGTGTGAGTTTGAGAGAAGGGGAAGTGCGCTTTTATAAGAGAGGTGAGGGGAACCTTAGGAAAAGATTGAAATATTACTTTATAATAAAATCATTTTCATTATATAAAGGTTATAAAATGATTTATTTAGAGGATAAGTATGGGATGTATCTACAACTGTTCAATCAATAGGTTTTAGACTGGTTTAGGTCACCATATTAACATTATATTTTAGATTTAACTCTTAATTAGATAGGTTTGCATTTACCATGTCTCTTTTTATTTTTATATTATATTGTTTATAAACTTACTATAAACTTCCAAGAGAACCCCAAGTGGTTCATTATTAATATATATAACATTATCTAAGTCTTTTTTCGAATCCTCATATTTTTATGAATATTATACCAATTAATAATATAGTATTTTTTTAAAAACTCAATTATGTCAAATTTGTACCCTATTTAGTATTTGAATTTATTGAAAGCCATTAAAATGTTATCACATCGAATAAAATTTATTTAACCAACCGTAAAATGTCATATTAACCGATAAATTAGTGGAATTAATCATTACTCTCAATTTACATTTACTTAGATATTTATAATATCAATTATTTTAATATTTCATTAATATGGTAATTACTGCATCATAATTGTGTCATAAATAAATTAAATTATTTAATGTATAAAAATTATAAATTAAATTAAATTTTGTAGGAAATACATTTTTATTTCTAATGAATATTTATAGTCTAATTTATATTGTATTTATCACTATATGAATAATAGTTTAGTTATTAATCATTGAATTTAACTCTTTTAACTCTTCTTTAAATAAAATAATAATAAATGTCCTAATATAATCCAAGTCGAAATGAGGTGGAAATTTTTTATTCCTATGGATTATATGGTCGAATTATACATATCCAATAGAATTAGGTGATTGTTATGGTAATTATGATATCATTTATAACCTTAATTACCATATTTACATTTAACCGTTATAAATAAAAGTGAAAAGTTACTATTCATGAGAAATTATTTTCATCTCATTGAATGACATTTGACATACTGATATTTACCATGTCACTCGGTTTTTTGAAATTCCACTAGTAGAAGCGGTAAAATTATGTTTTATGTGAATTTGAAAATGATCCTAGGAGATGCGTAAAGGACGGTAAAAAGTTCAATAAAATTTATATATATATAAACATATTATAAAATGCCTCCAATGAATTAAATTGATCATATATAGTTATTATGTATCTATTTTGACCTTAAATATTTTTAAATAAAATAAATAATTATTTAAATAAAAATTCAGTTTTAGCCAATAACGCAGTGTTTTTCACTATTCATCAAAATTTGAATATTTTCAAAAAAATTCCAAAAATTCATCCCACGAAAATTTCGATATTCCGAATTCAAATATGAAGTCCATTTTGAAAAATAAAATTCATAAAATCCCAAAAAGTGGGTATTACTATTCATAATGGCTAATTTGATTGGTCAAGGTGTGTTAGACCTCGAAGTTGGATACAATGGAAGTTATTGTATTATTCAAAGGGAAACGTACCGTGGAAGCATGCAGTGTTACATTCTTCCCTCATTAAAATAGTTTCATCCTCAAAATTTCATGAATACTACCGTAGAAAATGATTCAGGTGGTTCTTCATCATAAGTTCCTCTGGTTCCCACGTTGCCTCTTCCATCTTATGGTTTCTCCATAGAACATTTTCGAGACAAGTCATCCAGTTTCTCAGCACATGTTCCCTAGAATCATGAATTTTGATAGGCTCTTCAAAATAAGATAGACTAGGATCCAGTTTAATTTCCTCATAGGTGAGTAAATGCATTGGGTTAGGCATGTATTTTCTTAACCGTGATACGTGGGACACATCATGAAATTTGGAGAGACATGGAGGCATTTCCAAACAATAATCTACAACTCCAATTTGTTCAAGACTTTCGAATGGTATGATGTACGTAAGACTAAATTTACCCTTCTTATCAAAATGTATAACACCCTTCATTAGAGATACCTTCATGAAAACATAGTGTCCTACTTGAAATTCCAAATCCTTCCTTCGTTTATTGGCATAACTCTTTTTCCTACTTTGGGCTGCTTTGATGTGGGTTTTGATAATCATCACTTTTTTCATTGTGTCCTCAAAAAGTTCTAGCCCTACAAGTTTTCTTTCACCCACATCATCCCAATAAGTTGTTGTGCGACATCTATTTCCATATAATGCTTCATATGGTTCCATGTAAATACTTTAACTAAAGCAATTGTTATAGGAAAATTCTAGCAGAGGTGAATATTGATCCCTCAAACCTAGAAAGTCAAGTAAGAACGATCTCAACATGACTTCTAATTTTTTAATAGTTCATTATGATTGTCCATCAGTTTTAGGGTGGTTAGTAGTGCTCAAACTAAGTTCAATATCCTAGGGATTTCTTATGACTTTTTTAGAATAATGATGTAAAATGGTGATCATGATTAGAAACAATTGATATGGGTACTCCTTGTAGTCTTACAACATCATTAATATAAAGTCTTGCTAAACTTTTAAGTGGTAAATCATCTCTTATAGTAACAAAATGTGTTGATTTGGTAAGAATATCAACAATGACCCATATTGCATCATTCCTTTTATGATTATTTGGTATCCCCATGAAAAATTCTATCATAATATCATCACATTTCCACTTAGGTATGGGAAGATGTTTCACAAATCCTCCAGGTCGTTGCCTTCTAGCATTCACTAGTCGACAACCCATACATCCTGATACAAAATTAGCAATCTCCCTCTTCATGTAGTTCCAAAAAAAATGTTCCTTCAAATCTCAGTACATATTCGTGATCCTCAGGTGTATAGAGAAATTGGAGCTATGATAATCATCCAACAATTCCCTTTTTAGATTAGGTTTATCAGGAACACAATGTCTCTTCCCAAATTTGAAAATTCCATCTTCATTTCTGAAGTCACTCAATCACCCATTGTTTACAGATTTAATAATCTTTTTAAACTCCTCATCATCAGTATGATAACTCTTTATCCTTTCTAGTAAATATTTTTTGTCATACATTTGAATGAGTTTTGATGTTTCACCTTCTATAGTTATTCTCATATCCATCTTTACTAGATCCATAAAAATAGGATCCCTTTAAACTCTCTTCTTTTTCAAAACTCCATGTTCCTTTCTACTCAAAGCATCTGCAACCTTATTTTCCTACCCCAAGTGGTAGTGTATAGTGTAATCATAATCTTTGAGTAGTTCAAGCCATCACATTTTCTTCATGTTGAGTTATTTCTATGAGATAATATACTTCAAACTCTTGAGATCAGTATAAATCTCACATTTTTCACCCTAGAGATAGTGTCTCCATATTTTCTGTGCAAAGATTACAGTAGCTTACTCCCGATAATGAGTAGGATAGTTTTTCTCAAGAATGTTTAGTTTTCATGATGCATAGGAAATAACTCTATAATTTTTCATGAGGACAAAACCTAGTCCTTTCTTTGAAGCATCACTATAAATTACAAACCCATCATTCCCCAATGGTAGAGTCAAGATAGGAGCATTATCTAATCTTCTATTTAGTTATTAAAAACATTCTTCACACTCTTTTTTCTAAAAACATTTAACCCATATACATGTGATCTTGGTTAATGGGTTTGCTAACTAGGAAAAATTCTTCACGAAACATTAATAATAACCTTCTAAACCAATAAAACAAAAAACCTCATTTATACTCATCGGTTCTATCCATTCTTAGATTTCCTTGGTATTTGAAGGATCAATAAAGATTCCATCTTTTGAGACTCTATGGACATGAAAGGAAATATCTTGAATCCAAAATTCATACTTACTAAACTTACAGTATAATTCATTTCTTCTAAGAGCCTCTAGAATAATGTGCTATTGAATGTCATGATCATCGTAGATTTTAGAGTAAACTAAGATATCATCACTAAATACCACTACAAATTCATCAGGATATTCCTTGAAAACTCTACTCATTGGATCCATGAAGATAGAGGGTGCAGTAGTCAATCCAAAAGGCATTACTGTATACTCGTGATGCTCGTACCTGGTTTGAAATGCTATTTTCAGAATGTCGTCCATCATCACAGACAACTGATAATATCCAGATCAAAGGTCAATCTTTGAAAAATATTGAGCTCCAAGAAGTTGGTCGAATAAATCATCAATGCGAGGTAGGGGATACTTGTTATATATTTTTATTGTATTGATCTCCCTATATTCAATGCATGACCTCATAGATTCATCTTTCTTCTTAACAAAAAGTACAAGGGCTCCTCATGGACAAACACTTGGGTGAATAAATTCTTTATTAGTCAAATCCTCTAGTTGATTCTTTAGATACACTAATTCCCCAGTGGCCATTCTATAAGGGGTATTTGATATTAGCCTTGAACCAGGAATTAAATCAATGGAAAACTCAATTTATCATTCTAGATAATGTCTAGGTAAATCCTCTGGAAACAAATCAACATATTCATACATTGTAGGTACATCCTCTATTCAAACATTATTTTCCTCACCAATAATTATTTCATTCTCATCCTCCCTAATAATTGAATTTAGTAGAGCGGATGGCGGTGGATCTAGATAAGAATTAGATGATGACGTTTCAAATCTAATGAAAAGGTACTCATTATCATCATAAGTAATTAATACCTACTAAAAAAAATCATCACATCATTGTACGAAATCCATTTCAAACTGAGGATTATATCAAATTAAATCAGGGGTATAACGATTACATCAGTAGATGAATATCATTTATATGTGTTAATGGGGACTGATTCACAAAAAATCTGTTGCAATGATACATCCCATAGGAGTTTTGACTGACAAATACCTTGTTAAATGAAATTCTATATATCTATTATTTTAAAAAAAAGGATGATATGAAATAATGTGATGATCCAGAATCAAATAAAGAACTGGAAAAACACGAGGAAACCATTAAATTACCTGCCACCACATCTTTCGGAGCTTCAACCTTAGTATTAGTGATCACATATGCTTGGCCATGATCCCTTGGCTTTTCCTAGGGTAAGTTACCTTGATGCTTAATACATTCATTTGAATAATGTACCATCTCTCTATAATTGTAGCATTAAACATTGGTAGCTTCGTTTTTCCCCTTAAAATCACTAGAAATAAGGCCATTCTTTCCCCATTTGTAGAACACACCTTTTCCTTTTAGATGGGAACTAGGGTGCTTCCTTCCATAATTATCACAGGGTGGAAATTAAACTCTTCCCATCTTCCATCTTTCCTTATTTCCATTCCCATAGTGTTCAACAGACCTATTCTTCACTTGATTTTCTTTAAAGTCGTAAGACATAGAGAATTCTTTTCTGTCTTGATATCACATGAGATAATATCTTCATATGATGAGAAGTATTTACAGACTAATGCTTGATAGAGAAATTGTTTTAACCTGTCAAAGAAACAATCAATCTTACTTCTTAGGATATGTATATAATCTGCAACACGCCTTTATAACCTTGTAAAGTTAGCCTCATACATTGCGATATTCTCATCCTCATTTTTCATTAGACTCAAAAACATTCTATCTATATCTGCTCGATGGTCACGAGGAAAGTATTTTTCTATGAAAATCTCTCTAAACACCCTCCATTCCATGTTTGATACATCTTCATCGTCCTTTGTGTTTTGAATCAATTACCACAATTGATCTGCATCTCTCATGAGGCATAAAACTACCATGAAAATGTTTTCCATTTCGCTACTCCCCAAAGCATTAAATATTTTCACTATGGAACGTATCCATTGCTCTGCTATTACCAAATTAGTAATCACATTGAATGTTGGTGGTTGTTTCATCACGAAGCAGTATAACATTGATCCTCAGCATTGTGGATCGGGGTGCTCCATATGAGTAAGGTTATTATTAATAACATGAGTGAGTTGTCCCAGTATGGTGATTAGTTGATCTGCAGCAGTTGCATCACCAGCTCTACTATAGTTATCTTGAGTCGGAGGGAAACCCCTACATGTCATACATGCATTGATACAGTTTCCATTCCGTCCATTACACTCCATTTCTAATCCATGGAATACAGTAGATTAGTTTATGAATCACAATACATAATTTCAAACATGAAAAACACATACCATAAATTGAACAATTTATTGATATAAGACCTAATCAAAAAAAGTTTTCATCGAGGAGGTACATACTCATAAATAATTCATAATGGGTTTTAAATAAAATGATAATTATCCTATGAATATCTTCTGGGAGTGTCGTAACCAAGAGTGTAGAAGTCCTGTTGTTGTGCACCAGTTCACATTCGAGTCTAGATCAAAGCAGTGTTTTCAGGTTTTACACCTAGATACATATGTGCCTAAGCCGCCTCTACCTCCTCGTATCTAGACAGGGATGTATTACTTGGAAAACTCAAAAAAATATCTACAGTACCAAAATTATAGGAAGTTCTTCTATACTAATCCTAAAATTCAATCTTATGTTAATGTTCTCTAATCATAGTTTTTTCAATTCTAGTTTCCAAGGTTTGTACTAAACTTTCTCTGATACCAAATGTAATACCCCAACACCAAATTCCTTGAGTTGGTGTTTTATTACATAGCATTGGAATGATAAAAGTAATCATGTCCTGAAATACCGATAAGTTTAGTATTATTTGAAACAAGATACATAAATAACGTCAACATTACAACTTTAAAATAAATAAAACATTAATTTATTCCATTAGAATCATCCAAGCCTCCTAGATTATTCCTTCTAGTCACTCGTAACTAACTTCTTCATATCCTAATAAAATGGAACATAAGAAAGGGATGAACTCAAACTCTCAGTAAGGGTAAGCAATACAGTGGAAGATAACATAAAAATTATGCATGGTGAATAATTAAAACACATGCCTTTACAAATAAGAAATATGATCACTTTATGGCAGGAATAAGAGATGAGTAAATAATTCCATAATAAAACATATTCATGGGTATTTTACTAGTCAAATAACCACATGAACCATAATTATTATTTTCATGATGAGGGAATGTATAATATCAGACATTCTGAAACATCTTGTCAAGGCCTCGACCAACATGTCTAAAATTGATTTAGCCCTTGTCCAAAACCATATATCAAATTGGGAAAGGCCTTGGCCAATTCCACATATTATTTTCTCATGAGACCTACTGATGCACTGAGGATCTTGTAGGGCTCCACCCATTACATACTATGTCCAATACATTCCTCATTTGAAAAGGATGAAACATAACACAAACATTCACATTAATACTAGCATACTAAATGTCAATACTTTAACCCTAAACAATTAATGTTATAAAAATAACACATCCATAGTCAAACATATCACAAAACCTTTAATACAATATGGATGCTTAGTATCAAAATTAATAAACTTTAAACAATTTTAAAATCCATCAAAGGATGTTGACATAGATGAAATGAAAACTATTTGAAAGAAAAACCTCTTTGAATTTTGAAACCATTTAAGAGTTACATAATTATAAAAGCAAATAGATATTTTCTAAATATTTTTAGAATCATGTAAGGGAAGCTTCTACGATTTTATAATGGCAGAAAATAGTCGCACCTGCCGTATAACATAAAAAACAATCTTACCTTAATTTTGTGGAAAAGGTCCTAAATTACCTTGTATGGAAAATGACAGAAAGATTACTTTCAAAACATATAAGGTAAAATAAGGGTATAAATGACTTTAACCCATAGTCTAGTAAGTAGTAAAAAAATTTTGACATACATTTTTTAGAAAACATGAATGTGGATGATAATGAAGTCCCATTAGATACTTTTGTAAAAAAACTTAGGATAATAAAGTGATTGTGGAATTAACCATTACCATGTAATTATCCTTGGTCGAGGGTATGTTCACCTCCTATACAATAGTTAAATCATTTTTATAAAATTATAAACGAACTATATATATAAATATGATATCATATATCGTCTTCTAATATATCTTTTTTACTAATTTTTCAGTAGTATCATCATTTCGGGTTTTAACTGATTCGTATTCCTTTTTATGCTAGGTTACGTAAGCCATGTTTTTCATGTGTAGGATCTAATTGATTCATAAAAAAATTATATTATGTTCATAAACGTTATTTTTAGTAATCAAATGAATATTATTTTGGAATGGTTACGATGGGGAAATTTATGTCACTGTGTTCGTGGAGAAGGTAATCTGTACGTACGCACGAGCGACAATATCAATATATTAATGGAAAAATAATATCTAATTGTATGGTATATCATATATACAGAATCATAAAAATAAAATATTTATTATTTAAATTATTTATACTCATTGTTATACCCATCAAAATAATGAAGTTTTGTAATAACAAATTGCACCACAACGTAGAGACAGTAAGTCGTACGTACGCATATATGGTGACTTTTTTCATTTATAGGATGAATAGAATAACAAATATGGTTCTACCATATTTATAATAACATCATATTATGAAAAAGGTACTGGATTTATTATTTGGGAATGGAAAAAACAAATAAAGATGAACTCGATGACGAAAAAAACTTGAAAGAGGTGATTAAATATTTAAATCTTCTTCGGGATCTTTCTTTTTATTTGATCAAAAGGGCTACATAGATCAGCTTTCTGACTAAAACAAGGCCTCTAGGATAAAGGGAGAAATGTTGGGAGGATATTTTGGCTGGGTTTGGCCGAGAAAAATGGATTTGGATGTGTAATGTTGAGAGAAGGGAAAGTTCCCTATTATAAGAGAGGTGAGGGGCACCTTAAGAAAAGATAGAAATATTATTTTATTATAAAATAATTTTCCGTTTATAATGGCTCCAAAATGATTCATTTTGTTGATAATTTGGAGATGGGTCTAAAAACACTCAAAAATAGGTTTTAAAGAAGTTTAGGACAACATATTAGCATTATCTTTTAGATTTAACTCTTAGTTAAATAGTTTGACATTTACCATATCCCATTGTATTTGTATACTATATGATTAATAAACATACTATAAACTGCCAAAAGAACCCCAAGTGGTTCATAATTAAAATATATAACCTTATCTATGTATTTTTTTAACCATATATTTTTTTAAATATTATATCAATTAATAATATAGTATTTTTTTAAACTCTATTATGTCAATTTTGAACTATTTAGTATTTTATTTTTTTAGAATCCATTAATACGTTATCCATTAATAGAAATTTTATTTAACCAGCCCTAATATGTCATATTAACCTAGAAAATTAGTGTAATACATCATAATTCTCAATTTACATTTATTTGGATATTTATAATATCAATTATTTTAATATTTCATTAATAATGTAATTACTACATCATCATTGTGTCATAAATAAATTAAATTATTCAATTTCAAACAATTATGAATAAAATACCATTATGTATTAAATAATTTTATCTTTCTAATTAATATTTATAGTCGAATTTATATTGTCTGAATCCCAATATTAAAAATGTTTTAGTTATTAATCTTTTAATTTAACTCCTCTAACTCTTCTTTAAATAAAATAATTATGAATGTCCTAATCTAATCCAAGTGAACAAAAGGAGGTCATATGTTATTCCTAATGATGTTTTTGGTCGAATTATACATATCCAAAAGAATTTGGACATGTGTTAGGGTAATTAGGATATCATTTTTACCTTTAATTACCCTATTTACTTTTGACCATGGTAAATAAAAGTCTCAAGTTAATATTCACCAAAACTATTTTCATCTTATTGAACCAAATTTTACATACTAATATTAACCATGACTCTCAGATTTTCTAAATTTATCTCACAGAAGTGGTAAAATTATGTTTTATGCAAATTTGCAAATGCTCAAAGGAGGTGGGTAAAAGGCGGTAAAAAGTTCAATAAAATTTTAATATATCTAAACTTAATATAAAATGACTCCAATGTATTACGTTAAACATATATAGGTATTGTGGATATATTTTGAAAAAAAAAATAAATTTAAATAAAAGAAATAATTATTTAAATAAAAAGTCGGTTATAACCAATGACGTAGAGTTTTCACTATTCATAAAAAATAAATTGTTTTCAGAAAGATTCCAAAAATTCACCCTAAGATAATTTCAATATTCCAAATTCAAAAATAAATGCCATTTTGAAAAATAAAATTTATAAAATTTTTAAATGTGGGTATTACTATTCATAGCCGCTAGTTTGATTGGTCGTGGTGTGTTAGAACCTAAATGTTGCGTATAATGCAAGCTATTTTATTACTTAATGGGAAACGTATCATGTAAGCTTGGGGTGTTACACCATTATATTTCCATGGGTTTGTGAAGATACAGTTATGATGGATTTTAAATTGTATAAAAATGTATAGTAAATGACGCTTGGGGTCCTTTATATTGTTCTAATTTATTAGTTAAGAATCTATGTCTCATAAGAAATGTATGTAAAGCGTGATTATTTTATTTGATTACAACATGATGCTTGGGAATTTCATTTGTTCAAAACATTATGTGTGGGAACTTTTATATTCATAAAAAAAGCATGGGAAAATTTTTATTCACAATAAAAAGGGTTGTAGTTGTTTTCATAAAAACATGAAGTGCAAAAAAAAAATTTGTTCACATCTTGAGTTGTGAGGATCTTTTTTACAACATGATGTGTGGGAGTTTCTTTATTTAAGATGGTATAATTTACATAAGCATATATTTGTTCCATAATTCTCTGTCATATATTCTAACATCTTTCTATATATCTATGATTATGATCCTTAAATAATTTTTATTTTTTAAATATTGCCAAAACTTTTTCTATAGTATATGTCTTGGTAATTTTAGATGAGAGGTCCTATTATCATTATTTATGGACAACTCTGATTCTTCAATGTTATTTTTCATATGACATTCATCCATTTAAATGTTTTCTCATCTTATTATTTTGAAAAAATTGATGACATGTTGAACAGTTTTCCCTTACATAGAACTTGATCTCACCCATTTATAATTTTTTTCTTTCCCTAGGTTATACAGATAAGTGTACTTTTTGGGATGTAGGTATGGGAGTCTAGAGGGGTGAAATTTCAAAGAAAAAAAATTATTGATTAAGATTATTGTGTTATGGATCTCCAAGACCCAAATCCTCTTATTATTTGGGTTGTTTAAAATTCTATAAGATGTATTATTTAAATCATGAGATTAAAATTTTGTTTATGTTATGTTTAGTTTGGGCCTCTATACTTATAGTCATTAAATTTGAAGCACCCCATCGATTTTTTAGATCTTTAAAAAATTTCTTCAATAAATTTTTAATCAAACGCAACATAAAAACCATTAAATGGAATTTTTGATAATAATACCCCCTATGTATTTATTAGCTACTAAAAATATATTCCAACACTGAATTAACACAACTCCATATAAAAATGACAGAACTAACCTAAAGCACTAAGTGAACCCTTTTTTATTCAAATAGTTTCTCGATGTTTCACTAATCATCAAGTATGTGCCCATATAAGTCAATATCCATGTGAGAAACAAAATTTAAATTAACATTTCACTATGTAAATACATCTTTGATCTTAAAAGTATTTCCTACACATCCACAACACCTCTACCCCAAAATAGATATTCAACTAATCTCCTCCATTCTAAAACATCAACATGTTGTGGATCCGCCTTTGTTTAGAAAAATGAACACTCCAAACCATATTCATCTCTAACCATGTTCATCTTATCTCAAGTAAAATATGAATAGATTCTCCCCCTTTATCAATTAACCGAAGGGAATATCTCTTAATATTCAAAAGAGGGGGTTAGAAATATAAAAACATAATTAAAGAGAGCCACCATACATTAATATAAATAAACAATCTAATGGGAAAGTGAGATTCCCTTATCTAAAGCATTTATGTGGCGGGAGATAGTTTCCCTATAAGATACACCTAATTCCTATCAAAATTATCCATTGGTAGTTCTTTAATCCAGATATCCACATCATAATTTTTTTGACAAATACTCCAACTTCACTATACATTTATCATCTTTCCCATTGATGAAAACATATTTTATCTCGATGTAATATTTACATAAATAAGTATTTTTTTATCATTGATAAAACATGAGTTATCACACTTGATTGTGATAAAAGATTTCACATTAACTTCAATATCCTAAATTTATTTCTCCGTCCATTGTAATTTGTTACATAGTTTAGTAATTTTAATATAATTAGATTCGTTACATCAAAGGGAAATAATTTCTTTCATTCTTTAAAATGAAATGACAAGTAAAAACCTCTGTGAAAAAAACACATCTTAATGTAATCTTCTGAACATTATTTAACCCCACCTACCAATATGCATTATTTTATCCCAAAAAAATCATTTAATGATGTTTATAATAAAATATATTAAAATACATATTTCCATTGATATACCCAAGTAATATTTTCACTACTAGCATATGGCACTCCTTGGGGTGATTTTTACTACATAGATTAATATGTGAGTGACATAATATCATTTCATGTTTCTATTTAGTATAATATAATTATAATATAGTTCATGTACTCAATAATATTTAACTATTTTGCACCATAATATCTTGAAAATATCATCTGAGTGGGCATTAAAGTTTTTATTACCATGTATTTTACCATTAAATTCCTCTTAATTACTTCTTTGTTATAGTTTGATTTTAAAATGATAGTGAAATTCCCTCCATGAGACCCTTGTAAACCAAGGAAAAATGTTAACTCTCCAATAATAGATATATCAAATTTACTTCTCATATATTCTGAAAATATATAACATAATGGGAAATAAAATCCATTAAATTTATGTTATCCGCATAAATAAGCACCAATATCATTTTTAATCTTCATCTAATAGATAGAGGTTGTGATTGAATACACATTGGAATTCGATATTTCTAAAGTATTGACCAACCATATAATACCAATATATTGGTTTATAAATTAATAAACACAAATACTTCTTCAACCTATACACTTTTCTCTAATATGAAATAATAATAAATCCATTAGTTTTATGATGTACACTCCCTCCTAAAGAACTCATTTACGAAATAGTGAATTGATATTTTTATAGTACCCCTTGAATCCTATTTTCAACAAAATATCTAATAAAATTCATATATATTCAAACCATGGTATAGGTGAAAACGACTCATTAACATAAATTAACTCAATTTGAAAACAAACCATCCCTAGAAACCATGATTTGTTCCTAGTTACCATACCGTCTTTATTGAGTCTACTCTAAAACACTCACATGGATTTTGATAAAATGTTTTCCATTCAATAATTCATTAACATCCCATGATTTATTTTTTTCTATTTGTTCAATCTCATAAGGAAATTATTTGGCCTAATTTTCATCTTTGGAAGCTTCCTAAAAAATATTAGGATCTATAAAAGATAAAAAAGAAGATATTTGTAGAACCTTCATACTCTGTTGTTTTACTAAATTTATCTGGTCACCAACAATGTTCCCATCAATAATTTGAGCCCTATTTTATTCCCACTTTTTAATTGCTAATATAATTTTATTTTAAGAATTATCAGTGTCATGTTCAAATATTTATAAAACTACATTCCCTCCCCTAGGTATTCACATATTAACAATATTATCATCTCCAATTATATAAAAAAATTTTGAAAACTTTTCTCACCTTGTTGTAAAATATTATTGTTTTCAAAATCCATTAAATATTTACATTGAATAATTTTCCCAAAACTTTTGTTATATAATTTTTATGAATTTCTTTTGGATGAGTATCCATTAAAAATACCTTTATCTCTATGAGATTAAAACTTGTATTTCTTCTCCTTATTGAATTTAAAGAATCTAATTACTAAAATTTGAATGTACATTAGTGTCACCAGCTTCTGTTATCACATCATGTAATGTTTCTTATCTTTTTTCAGTATTAACAATTCCCTATTGGATATATAAATTGATATAATAACATTATTTAAATATATATTTAACACATTTTTTCATAAGGATCATTGTATGGTATATATAAATGTTAATATAGTTCCTCCCCTCACTGCATAAGGTTTTTTGAGGAATACAAACTGCCAAAACATAGTGTCATATCCCATTATTTTTGAGATAGTTACCTGAATAATTATTAGTTAATTTTACACCATTATCAATTCAAAACTTCTGAATTTGTTTCTCGATCATCTTATCCACAAATTTTTGATAACGAGTAGTACAACTGAATACATTTTATTTGTAAGAGATTTCTATGAACAATTAAATCCTACTACAATCATTGATAAAATGAGTATAGTGTCAATTTCCATCCATGTCATTGGGTGACATTGGCCAAAACATGTTGATGAGCATTAACTCGATAAACCATAATGAATTTTTTCCTTTAAATTGTAGGTATTAATAATGATTTTCCCATTTTCAAAAGTGTCACATGTATTAGTGTGAACTAATGAGATCTTAGGTATATCACCTGCTGATTTATTCTTTACTATGTCTTCCAATGAAGTTGGGATCTATTGGTAATGACCTTTGTTCCACAACTTATTCACTTCCTAATTAAATATAATTCATGT
The DNA here is from genome assembly GCA_963277665.1 of Viscum album. Lineage (NCBI taxonomy): Eukaryota > Viridiplantae > Streptophyta > Magnoliopsida > Santalales > Viscaceae > Viscum > Viscum album. The sequence continues at coordinate 1,212,500,020 of OY728120.1, read as the reverse complement.
GTCTTTTTATCACCCGATGTGGTATTAATTTCAATTTTGAGCTTCCCTTTCATTATAATAGTTTTATCTCTTCCTCTAATGATTCAAGTATTTTTATTGAAATTAAATTCATTCCTTGAGATAAATAATTGACCTAAACATATTACATTTTGGCTATCTGTTTCAAAAACAAATATGTCCATGTTCCATAAGACTTTTCTTAAAATTTTAGTATTTATGAAGCCATAAATTTTCAACCATTAATTATAAGTAATGATAATGAAAATTTATTTCGCAAACATCATGCATGTGGTATGATCTTTATTTTCCATCATGTGGGAAGTGCAACCGTATACCAAAAATTACAATCGAGTTGGATCTATTACATTCAATGAAATTTTTGTGACATTTTCCTTCCCATATTTTCCTTTCACTATCCATTTTCACTTCTCTCATACCTTTAATTTTATGGGTATTTCCACCTCTAGATCCATTGAATCACATTCATCACGAAAGGTTGTGAATTTATTATATGTTTTTTCCTTGTTGATGATGCTTTTAAGAATTGTGATCTCTAAATTAATGTCTTATTTCATATATTTATTTTCACCCTTGATGATATATTCTTGACATTGTGTGTTTAGCCTTCACACTAAAAATAATAACCGGTAAAAATAGACCAGGAATAGTAAATTAACCTCATCTATTTTTATTTATCTTATTCCTTAAAATGCCTCACTACATTAGAACAAGCTATGGTATGTGTTAATACTCTCTTCCACATCATTTTTCAATGAATAATATATAATTTGATATGAATATATTTTTACCTAAATAAAATTTTACATTTGATTATTTTTTTCACTCAAATTTACAAATATGAAAACATTCATTAAAATTTGTGTTTCGGGAGTTGAAATGAACAATTTTTCATTGATCTAGTTTTTAATTTCTATTTCGCAAATAATTTGAAATTTTCCACAAAAAATTTCCTATTCAATTTTTTTTATATTTATGAATTTTTTTAAAATAATTATTTCATTTACATTCATGTTTGGATTTAAACTTTTTTGGGTGGAATTCAAATTTCCTAGAATCAAATTTTTATCTGGAAGAATTTATTGGACAATTTTTCAATTTTATTATTTTATAATATCACTCAATAAAAAATATATTAATTTTAGATGATGCTAATTTTCCGACCAATTCTTAGATGACATCATGGTCCCTTACTATCATCAGGACTTATTGCCAGAAGCTACCATTATGATTTCCTTCCACCAGTATGTTGTTTTCATAGGTGTGACCACTAATTTCTATGATTCTCCCATGATATATCTCAAAACTACTACCCCCTTCTATGACTTTTATCAATACACATCCAAAAATCTTGCAACCTCCAAAACACTACTCCAACACCTCTCATACTGTTCTCATTTTGTTGTCATCAGCTCAACAATATTATACCAATGTAATTTTCCGTCACCATTGACAATATTGATGTCATTAAACACTATCACTATCATCTTGTGTACCTTTACCAACCCAAATCACGAATCTATGTTGATTCAATCATAATTGAAAATGAAAAAATTCCAAAAAAAACAAATCTACATCAATTCCAAAGTTATATGTGTAAAAAAACTCACAATATCTTGGACTTTTCTCTTAGCCTATTGGTTTATTTGGGTTAGGGGTTTGAATATTATTGCCTAAAAAACATCAAACCACATTTGATCCAAACTGCAAAACCTGTAGGTCACACTATCTTTCCTGATTGGTGTTTGGGAGTCTCATTTTCCATACAATTATAGTTAGGCTTTAAAAAAAATTGGATTGAAAAAAATAAAATAATGTAATGTAATAAAATAATTTATATGGGGAAAATTGATCTAGATTTAATATACCTAATACGACAAAACATAAACAATTAATGATATAATTTTGTAATGGTTTTTTAATTGTTATTAGAGTTGAATCGGTTAATTCAAAAGTAATTTTTTTATTCAAATGTAAAACATTTCTCTATTCTAGCTCCGTATCATCATTGTTCAGAAAAAAAATATTTAATAAATTATCTTGAAAAAATCCATGGGTTGTCCTCTTAATCTATGGGTCAATCAAAGATGAGATCTAATCTCTATTTTTTTAACCCACATAATTTGTGGACCAAACCTGTTCAATAAAATCAGACGATGAGTTAATCCTATACTCGAAGTACCCATGAGACCAGACACATGATTTCGCCACAGATGAAGCTCGAGCTTGGCTGAGGAAGATGACCACTGAAATCTGAAACCTGAACCCCCACATTTGATGATGAATACTGATCTGTAAACAGCAATTGTGCGCTACTTGAAGAAGAAACCTCGAGCCTGACTGAAGGTGGAGGATGGTGACTGATGACTCCATGAGGAATCAAATAGAGAGATACAACTGAAGAAGACTATTCTAACTAACCAATCGTACAAGAAATCCCTGATTGAAGTTTCATTATAAGAAGAACTAGTTGCAGATGAAGTTTTGTGGCGACCTTAAGAGTATGACCCCAAAGTGGAAAAATTCTGTATATAACAAAAATAAATAAAAAATAAAATAGGTATATGGGGAAACAAATTCCCAATATACCATTAAATTAAAGGGTATATAGGTAGGATGGTGGGTTATAATTGAAACAACACCCACCTTTAATAAAATAATAGAAAGTCATTAAGACCGATAATAAATTCCTTCTTTTTTAAATTTTTATTTTATTTTTTTCTCTATGATTTGATTGTATATAGACATTTAAAATAATATATATAATATATTATTATTATTATTGTTAAACATGAAAATTTAAAAATAAAAAACATTAAAATATTAGTACTAAATATAAAAAAATTTAATAAAATAATAATTATTTTTATTTTATATTTAAATAAACAACAAACATGTTATCGTAAAATAGTAATAATAATAATATTATTATTATTATTAAAAATAAATCAATATATTAATTTCTAATACATTATTATTTATGATCAATAAATATATTAATTATATTATTCATTAGTATTATTAAATATATAAATAGTTACATTATATATAACATTGAAAATAATTACTTATTTATCTGATTCACATTATATAATTAATTATATAACTATTATGATTATTATAATTGATTATTAACTTTATTATAATTTTTTAATATTAATATTATTGATAACAATTATATTTCTTATATTAAAAATTTAATTAAAATTTATTTTAAACTGTATTATTTTCTAATTTACTATATTGAGAATTATATTATTTATATAATTATACACAATCATTTTTTTAATTCATGTATATATTTTAAAATATTATTTTTTATTATTAAAAATTTAATAAATTTTTTTAAATATAATAACTAAATTCATATTTTTTATTTTTTATATATTATGTATAATTTTTTTAATTAATTGTTAATTGAAAAGTCAATGTTTTGAATTTCATTCTGATTTTATTTTTACTATATTTTATGTGCTTAATTTATTCTAAGGGTATGTGTTATTTTTTTAATCAATAATGTTTTTGTCATGTAAATTATTTTGTACTTTTTATATTTGTTAAATTATTTTAATTTTTAATTATTTATTAAATTTTTAATCCATGTATTATGTTTCATTTAAATTGTACTTATAGTATATATATTCTAGGTGGCCGAAGTCACTGATAGGAAACATAAAAATGTTTTAAGTAGATGATTTCAAATGCCTATAAATTATAAAGCTATATTCAATATAAATGAAATTTGAAACCTTAAATAAAAATAAAAATTAATTAAAAATATAAATAATTTCATAATAAATGTTGGTGAAAAATAATTTCAATGTCACAAAACGTTATTGATTCAAAACATAAAATTTTTAAATATAAAATGTTTTTATAGAAAATGTTTTTTGGTAAATCAAATTTTATTTTTTATTAATTATTTATCATTCTATTAATTCTCAATTAATTAATTCTTTCACTATCATTGTTTTAAAACCCATATAGATTTTATATATACTTTATTTTATCTGAAATTGTTTTGAATTGTTTATGTTATGTTTTTAATCAATAATGTCTGTGTCATGTAAATTATTAGTGGTATGCTATATTTATAAAATTCATTTAATTTTTTACTATTTTTTATATTTTTTCCATTCTTTTTATTTCATTTAGATTTTTATTATAGTTTATATTTGACAGCATTTCAAATTCACCTACTTAAAAAACTATTATGTTTCAATTAGATGACTTTGAAAGATTTGAAATTATTTTTCATCATGATTTTTTTAAAAAATCATTTTATTTTCCAGTAATTCTTATATATTTAATCCTTGTTTTATGTTTAATTTATATTGGCTTTGTAGTTTATATTTAATAGACTTTCATAGTCACCAACATGAAACATATTTATTTTTAATATAGGTGACTTTAGAACCCTATAAAATATAAACTATATGACCAATTTGATTATAAAATAAAAAATGGATTCAACATATAAGAAATAGTAGAAAATTTAAAAAAAATATTAACAAATATGAAAAACCACAAATCAATTACACAACAAAAAAAATTTATTAGTAAATAAGTTGTTATTAATTAATAATATTTCAAATAATATTAATATACATTAGTAATTTATTAGTATTTAAAAGTAAACATGAATAATTAGTTATTATTTATTAGTAACTAATATTGTTAATTAATTGATTAAAAATGATTAATAATAATATATTATTAATTCTGCATTGGAAAGGGAGAACTATATTCCTACATCGGAAATGCAGAAAAATTTCCATGGCATGCCATCTTATAAAATAGAGTCCTTAGTGAGGGTAGCTGTCAAAAATCTAAAATGTTTTAATGACAGTAGTATTGTAAATTAAATAGGAGATAAATTTTGTTAAAAATAGATAATGCTTTTGAATTTTGTTTTTATATATATATAAACAAAAAAGAAAAAATGTAGACTTGGAATTTGTTTCCCAATTTAAATTATCTTGGATTTTTTATATTTCTCTTATATCACAAAATTATACCCCTAAATAATGAATTGGGGCTTATGGAAGGTTCATCAATCAAACCACACTTATTAAAAATTAAAAATTATAAAACTTGAAACTAACCATGTCATATAGAATGTTGGAGAAGTCTGAAACTGAAGCATTAAGATGTAGAAGACCACCAACCCATAGTCACTAAATCTATATACCATCATATTGAGGTTAAAGATGAAGAAATCGAGCCCCAACATGTTTCAATGGATGGAGAAACCAAGAAATACTGATATTGGATGAAGCTCAATCCATCGATGCATCATTAATTGATTGTGATCCCAAGCCGAACCCAAAACTGATTTCCAACTAATTCCACCTAGGGTCGCAGGAAAAAGATTTTGAGGTTGAACTAGGTTCCGAGACCAAAACACAGAATAGACCACTCCTAAGTTTGTGAATGATGATGAACCATGTGCATACACAAATGAAGACACTAGATCCAATTTTTAATCTTTGATTGATGCTCTAACTCATGAGATATATTTTTTTGGGCTCGATCGAAGATGAGAGTGATTGACATTCTCTATTGTTTCTATTATGGGTTCAGTTTTAGGATTATTTTTAGGTGTTTAAAGGAAAGACTCGTGGATTTGTATAGACTAGAAGTAAAGATGCATGTTAAATTATCAATTAATTGATTTTGGGTTTTCAAGGCCCAAATTGTTCCTAGCTCAAGAAAAATTTATTCTATATAGGGTGTCCTGAAAATAAAAAATTGTGGAAAATAATTTTTCATATCAGAGTTGTTAGCATCTTAGTCGACGTCACATATTTTGACTAAAAAATAAGGAATGATGATCTTGAGAAAATGTATAATGTTATCTTGGGGATTTCATAATGAATTTTGAGGGGTGTCACAAGTTGTTGTGATAGGTTGACTGATTTCACAATGACATCCTCCAAAAACAAGTGATGAGTGCGTAAAAGCATGTCCCATGGATCTACATTACATCATTGTTAGATTTTCACCATTTTATGTTTTTTTATTTTAATAATATATTCTCTTATATTTTGTTTTCATTTCCAAATATATGGTACATCTTCTATTTTTTGTATTCCTGGAATCCCCCAAAATTTGGGAGAAAAAGGTAATTCATTTTACCATCCCATATTTCTCTAATTATATTATTGTATTTCCAATTTTATAAATGCATGTTATTTTATTATTCTTCCCATTATATTTTGATCTTGAAAAATCAATGTTGAAGGTGTAATTTATGATTACTATTTAAATAAGTGGAAGTCGATAATTTCTATAGAACCACAAATCATTTCGATCGTCGTCCATTTTTCTCTTGGAGGAAAACGATTATGTAAGTGGGGAAGCGAGGGCAAGACCATCCAAGGTATGATTTCTTCACTATTTCTCCTTTATTATTATCCCTTTCTCATTATTTATTACTTGAGGTAGTTTCAATGGGTCATTTCATGATTCAGTATCTCATGAGGATCGCTTCAGTTAGGAAGATATTCTTGGATGGAGTAGTTTGATTGGGTGATACATTCACTTATTGGAGAATATTTATATACTGTAAGTGATTCCATTCATAAATGTTCATGGTTTTGGGTGAGAGAGGTTAGTTACTCAAGATATTGAGAATGAACTAAGGGTGGTTGATATATAATCTAATTCTCCATTAGATCTGTGTTAGGCAATCGATGATGGATTAACCTAGATTTGAGGCTTGTTTATGGCTATATTCCTTCACTATTTCAACTCATTCTTTCTCTATTCCTTGTTTATGCATTGTTTCAACACCATGATCCCAATTTACTCTTTTATTTTAATCATTTTGTATAGATGTTTTTATTTATTTAAAAATATATAATGATACGAAATGGTTTTCGAGAATAACATTAAGGTATTTAACGCTGCTTCATTGAGAACAATCCCATGGTTTGGGATTGTCCTATATCTAGGGTATATAAATTTTTATTTGACCATACCAATTAATGGGATGACATTATAACAAATATATTGTTTTTATCCCATATTATTACAAAAATAAAACTCAATATTTTGTATATTGTTGTTTTCCCTCACTAATATAGGTGATGCTTTTTGAGTCTCTTGTGACTCACTCAAGAGATCCTTATTTCAAAGAGTATATGATTGTGGTCTTGCATCAATCATAATTCAATTTTTCATACATCCATTCCACAAAATATATTTACAATAATATTTTAATTTTAGAAATTTTGTCCATGAGATTAATTTTTCCGTTGATTTCCTACGCACCACAATAACTTTTTTTATCGCCCATGAACTCAAACTTAATGATGCCAAACCAAGAGTTTGTAGTCTCTATTGATCATCAAGATTAATTCACATTAACCTGAATTTATTTTTATGATTCTCATTTATTTCTATAAGATATTTCACAATATTAGGTTATACATCAATAACCCATGTATGAACATTAATTTTTAGCTTGTACTCAATCGACTTTTCAATTTTTTTATATTTCAAAAGGAAATATATTAAATATCAGTTTTCAACAAAGATGTCTCTTCTACTTTATACAATTAATTATGTTTGTAACACACACCAATAAATTTGATTTATTCATTTTATACCTCCAAATGTGAACTTATTCAATAAGTGATTTTAGTTTTTCCCGAAAGTTAACTCTTCCCTCATCTTATTCTCATTCATCATCACACTCCTTTACTTTTGGTTTATTTGAGAAAACCACATTAACATCCACATTACAGCCTTTAGATTTCACTAAATCTTATAAATCTAATTTATATGCAAACACCATCTAATTATTTCCAGTTCTCTATTTTGAAAGAAGTCTATTGTGGTATCTTTTTCTTCTCTCACCATTAATTGATTTATTTTGGGTTCTTCATCTTCATCATCATACTATTGTTTTTCTGGGTTTCATTTGGTTCCTTAGAACCAAATTCTGTGTACTTTATGATAACCTTTTATTCATGGTTTTAAATATTATTAAGTTATTTATCATAACATGGTTGATATTCTACATAACATAGTATGAACTAATGTCCTAATATTAGTTTTCATACTAAGTTGACATAGTAGTTCCTAGTAATGATGATAACATAGAAGTGCTACAAAACTATTCCTGAATATATGTTTTATAACCAGATGATATCAGTTGAGGGAAACAAATGATACCGGATATTAGGGGTGGTGACTCATAGGACATTGAGGCATCTTTTCATGGGGTATGCTCGTGGTACTATCTAGTAGGATATTATGTGAAAGAGACCTTCAAGTTAGAAAACTGCATTTATATGTGTCTTTGGATGTTTCAATCTATAGAAATGTGTATTGGTGCGCAGACATTATGATTATTATTAATTAGTATTATGAGTCACATAATTAGATGTATTCACTAAAAATATCCTGGAAGATATTCACAATGATGTTGGACATATAGGGTGTGTCACAAGTAATATTGAATTAATGGATATTTTGAGAAAGTATTTTTCCCTTCTGTTTATTAACAAAAGATAATATCGTAGGAAATTTGCTTGAAAATATATTTCTTAATTAAATCCATGTCCATAGTGATCTGAATGCGATTTCATTTTCTGAGAAGTCAAATAAAGGGGTGTCTACCACATAGGTTGATGGCACAAGCATGAAACATGCATGATTTGAGATATATAGATAAATGGATTATATTACACAGTATGTAAATGTATGAGGTTACATTTCATTTCCATATTAACTTCTTTCTCAATGGGTTCCTTAGCGTGTTTCTAGATTCTAAGCTTGGACATTAGGATGTTTTAACTAATTCCATTGAGGAAGAGGCCTAGAGGGTCACACATTAAGTGTGTCGAGAATCATAGTAAAAAAATATATTATTATTTATTATTAAAAAGGTTTAATTAATATTATTACCGTATGTGGTTTAATAATTATTCGTGTATGCATTATGGAATATAAATATTTAATAATTTAAAGTCGAATAATGAAGTGATATTTATTTACAAAAATAATAGCAATGATTCATGACCAGATGAATATTGTGTATGAATGATGGGTTGAGTTTAATAGACCAGTGAGAAATAATAAATAATAAATATTATTTAATTAAATAATATTTAATATTAATCTTCATGTTAAGAACATGTAGAGTAATGATAATAATAATAATATTATTAATTTATATAGGGTTTTTCTGGGATTAAATAACTAATCAAGGACACTTACGCAATTTTTTAATTTTTACCCTAGAAATTGAAATTCCCAATTCTGTTATTTTCTATAAATATCAAATTATATTTTCTTGGTTGTGAGAAATGGATTTTAATAATTCTCTCAAGACTATAGAGATTCTTTATCTAATAAAGATCCAATGAATGGAGATAAATTCTCCACTATTGGAACAAAGAGAACACTTTGGAAGCGGTTCTTGAATTGATCAAAGGAAGACGACATATGAACAATGATCTATCATGCTAGGTTATAGAGAATCATTCGGTAATGTTTGTAGATTCAGGAGAGAAGTGTGGATCACCACTAGAATAAATCTATAAATGGTTTCTACAATGCAATAATGATGGAAAATATATATTTCACTCGTTGCATAAAAAAATAATTAATTACACTAATGGAAATACTTTATTTTATTAAAATAATTACAATTGATATGGGAAGATACTCTCTTTCAGTTCCAGTGTAATTACCAATTTTCTTTTTCATTGACTAAAGTTTGTTGATCATGACATTTATCTTCACATATATCTCTGATTGATCATAGATTGTCAAAAATATCCATGTTGGGAACCACCATTTTTAGGCTTCTGCTACGCCCAGTACCAATAAGTGGTATATGAGAAGTCTCAAAATTTTTAATAATTTTCTATTCATCATTTCTGATTTATGCATTTTTAATTTAGATTTTCAATTCATGTTTAATTATTCTTTTAATTTGAATTGTTATATCTTTTTCTTCCTTATTCATTTATCGTATATCTATTCAAGGTTATTAATTTTATTATTTAAATAATATTTAGGATATCATCCAGAGGTTCCAATGTTTATGGATGAACAAAATAAGACTATAGGTCGTGTAACTGGAGTTAGTCTCTGTGGAGTCCTATTCAATGCATCAGAGTAGATTTAGAAATTAATTAATGATTATGCATTAATTACACACATTAATTACACTGTGTGTTGACCGGAACATAATGCCACATGGTCAGCTAGGTTACATGTAGTGTACCTCATGTACATGGCATGTAGTCCATTTTATCTGAAGAAGGTATATGTATTTCAATACATGGCCTACATGACTGGTGATTGTGTAATTCATAGATCACATAGCATATAGACCGTTGAACACACTGTGTACTCCAGTTTCTGATTTATGATTCACATGTTGAGTCCCTAGGCGTGTAAATTGGATAAATGGTGATATATATACATTTAGTGTAGCTCAGATGCACATTTTGTGTACTTATACAAAGTTATACAAATATTCAGTTTATTTATTTTACTATATAAACATTGAGACATGTACTTTCGTGTGGTAATAATGATAGGACACAACATGTCCTGGGTTTTAATATAGATAATTATTCCAATTTTTAATTAATATCTGCATAATTTTTAGATGTGAATATCATGTATGAGTCATATTACATATTTTTTACTCTATGTGCATTTAATATTATTTTGTGATTGAAAAATCATGTTATTCATGTAATCATCCATGAACTATGCACTGTAAAATTATGTGATAAGTCATGTATGACATATGTCATAAGGGTAAAATATTATAGTAGTATAATACATGTTGGACAGAATCAGATGGGTATTCACCCCTTCTTCTCTAAGGTTCATTTATGTACACCATTAATTTCAAAAAAAAATTAAATTTTTTATAATGATAGTGGATGATAATATCAAGTAAATTTAGATGAAAATAAAGATAAAAAATTGATTATTTAAGTATAAAAATTAATTGATACAAAATGAGAACTATTTATAATTAAATAATAGCTTTATTAAATGCATGATTTTTTTCATGCACATGGATGATCCTTATTTAACCATACTGTTTTACATGATTGTATTCAATTATTTAGGTATAAAAATAAGTTTTTTTGTGTTCCTTCTCTCCTTTCATTGTCTTTGTATTAAATTCATATGTTTTCTTTTATGTAAACATTTTTACTCTCATCCTCATGGGAATAAAATCATATATAATGGATGGAGCTCGCAAGCCAGTGGAGATAGTCTTAGTTTTGTGCCAAGGTGAAACCAATCTAAGGAGATACATGGGTGGACAGATGGAAATATGCAACACAAACCTTAGTTGGATCAAGGTGTTATCCCCTAGGTCCTTGATTAGATTATCAAACCATAGATAAACTAAAAACAAGTATAAGCACTTGATCATACGAATTTATTTTTATTTCTATCAGGATTCCAAATGATATCATTATAGATGTTTTTTCATGATAACATAATTTAATGAAATAAAACATCATTTGAGATTGAACTAAAATAAGTTGGCTTATGTGTAAATATTATCTAAAAAATGGTTAATCACTTAAGAAGATATACTCAATATTTACAATCATATGATAATGATAATAATTATAAATTTATGCATAATAGATATATTCCTTAAATTATATATATTTTGTCAGTATAGCCTTCCATTACATTGGTTGAAATTGAACTATATTTCAAAGTGCACGAATACCCCATGTTGGGGTGATTTCAATTGTCCTAGAATTTTAACTTGAGGTTTTGGGTTGAAATAACTTAGTTCACATCAAGGGTTTACTTCCCAAGAAGGAAATGGTGTAATTCAGAGGAAAATGTTGAGGAAATCCAATTTAAGGATTTCTGTATTTCGAAGACCACTTAGAGGATTAAGAAACACTAATTTAATGTAGTTGGGATTTGGAATGACTACCTAAAACCATTAATGTTTCTTGAATGTCCCATGTTAGGGTAATGATAGGGGAAATATGGATCTTTTCCACTTGAATATCCAAGAAACATGATATTCCGATGCTACTGGTGAGTGATCTTGGGATTTCAAAAAATAGTGGGAGATTAATAAATATAATATTTATTTAATTACCTAAATTTTATCAGATAATGTACTAAAATTATTCCTATCATAATTTTTTGAAACAATATAAATATGAAAACAAACATATCATTATGATCCATACATTAGAAAGAAAACATTCTCACTTGCAGAATTTTACTATAATGGAAAAATAGATATGTGCCATTATTTTCCATGAACGAAAATTGTATGTGCTGGACAAACCTTTTCCAGCTATTTCATGTTATGAGGCATGTGATGGGGAATTATATCACTTTGAGAATCATCTTAATGATGAATAAAATATTTACTGTTTCATGATATCATCATTTTCAAAGGATCATTTGAAAATACATGAGGATATGGATGCCTATTGCATGAAGTAACAACTTCAAGATATCTATCACGTGAAGGTGAGACAAGAGAGGTATGACATATCTAATGATTTGTTTATAATTAATAATGGATATTTGGCACCATTTGGGACACATGTTGTTAATATTAATGGTTATATTGAACAACTAGACATATTTGTATTAAATTACTAGATGAGTTACATATAGATCTCATACATTCATCACATCCATAGACCTTCTCTTTCTTTATTATTAATTAGAATATGTGAAATAACTAGAAGAGTCTTCTAGAATATCTTACATTGATTATCCTAATGTGTAAGGACATAGGGAATGATAAAATTTGGTTCCTTATTGTGAATAATAAAATTAAGAACAAGTAAAAAGGTCTTGAGACATATAAATAGTCTAATGCTAATGAGAACCATCCTTCCAAGAAGGGGAAGATCCACAGATAGGGAAAGGTAATGGAGGTAGTATTTTTTCTATGTGGAATGTTAGGCCATTTTAAAATAGACTACGATGAGAATCAAGGGGAAGATAATGGTATATTCATTAACAAGTGAAATCTTTTGATATCTACACATTCAATTTTATATATAATTTATGGTGCACACGTCTGTATGAAAATGTAGAAACCAAGTAGATTCCAAAATATTTCTTAAGGAGAGGTTGTTCTGATACATTATTTATTCCCTAACTGTTGGAGACTACTACCTCTAATTTACAATGATAATGATTACGGTTTTGAAATATAGTAATTATGTACCTACTGTTACCAAATACATAATTTCAGTTTCTGGCCAATATAGAAAGGAGTTTTTTTCATGTTTGGAAATAAAAGATGTTTCTTTAATTTGGAAAACTTATGTTATGGTATAAATAATTTAAAAAATAGTGTTTACTTATTAAATTATGAGAACCATGTGTTAGAAATTGATTAAAAATCATGTTTACAAAACTAATATAAAACCATGATTTTCCATCACCTTCATTGTTATTTTAATGAGACGCGTTTAAAAAAGATCTATTAAGATGGATGTTTGGACACTTTAGATCTAAAACCACATGAATGATGACATTCATGTTTACTAGGAAAAATGAACAAAACCGAATTTGGTGGATAGGGTGAAAGGGATAAGAATATCTAGGATTGTTTCACACTAATGTGTGTCACCATTTCTAGTTGAAGCTATAGGTGGATATTTATATTTAATTACTTTTACTGATAACCCGAGTAGATGTGAAAATATATACTTGATGAGGTATAGGATAGATTCCTTGGAAAAATTCATGGAATTCAAGAATGAATTAGAGAATCAACATGGTAAGAATATAATGAAACTTCGATCAGATTAGGGGGATGAATATATTAACAAAGAGTTTATTGAATTTATATGGGTGTTTGGGATTCTATCTCAAGGCAGTCCACATTATGCACCATAATGGAATGGTGTTAGTGAATGCAGTAACAGTACCATGAAATAAATGGTATGGTCGATGTTGATTCATAAATATATTTCCTTACAATTTAGGAATATGCATTACAAACAATGACATACACAGTAAACTGAGTGCCAACTAATGAGGAAAATGGAATTCCCTATGATAAATGGAATTTAATGAAACCCATTTTTCTGATACACATGTATGGGGTTGTGGGGAATTTTTTAATTCCATATTGGTAAACCAAATCGAACCGCTTTTCATGAAGTGTATCATTATAGGGTATCTCATGGAAACAAGGGGGTTCTACCAATATAACCCCTCGGACAAGAATGTGATTTTCTCCAATGAACCCATATTTCTTTATAGGGAGCATATCCTCAAAAAGAATTTTGAGAGAATGAATGAATTTGACAAAGATGATGATCAAGATAAAGAAGATTTGGAAGGGGAAAAAGTTACAATGTTCCCGGTGGTATAAGTATTACTTGAAACACAAGTACTGTAAAGGATATTAAGAGAGGAAAGAGAACCCGATAGATATGGTATTGTAGTCACTGAGGATGGTGACTTATTATTTTTTGACAATGATGAACTTCTATCCTATAAAGAGGTAGAAAATATATCAAAAAAAATACATGATGGAAAGAATCCCTCAATTTTTAAATTGATTCCATATATCCAATCAATGTTTGGGTTTTGGTCGATGAATCAGTTGATGTGAATCCTATTGGATGAAAATGGGAATTCAAGAGGAAACATCACATGAAAGGTAAAGTATATACCTATAAAGCATGGATAGTTTCTAAAGGGTTTACACAATGTCAAAGAATTAACTACGATGAAAATTTTTCTCCAGTTTCTATGTTTAAACTGATTAAAATTTTATTTTTTATAATAATGTACCTTTACTATGAGATTTGGAAGAGGGATGTCAAAATTACATTACTTAATGGGAAAATTCAGAAAGTTTTCTATATGAAACAAACAGAATATTTTTTGACACCATGTGATGCCAAAAGGATATTCAAGTTGGTGAGATCCATTTATGAATTGAAGAAGTCATAACGGTAATGGGACATTTGATTTGATGAATCCATAAAATAATTTGGTATCATTAAGAAATAATGTGATCCATTTTTTTAAAAGACATTTAGTGTGAATACAGTAATTATCATAGTAGTATATGTTGGGGAAATATTACTTATTGGAAACAATATATTAGTCTTACAGTCAATTAAGGACTGGTTAATCAAGTGTTTCCCTATAAAAAACTTAGGCGAATCATCATATTTTCTAGGCATCAAGATCATTCATGATATATCCAAGAGGATACGTGGATTATGTCAAATAACATAAGTTGTACATACACTAAAGAGATTTAGTATAGAATAATTCCAGATTGGAATGGTTCTAGTGTCACTTGGTTTACATATATTTAATAAAATGTTTGATTAGACACAACAAGAGAAAGAGAAAATGAGTAAGATATCATTTAGTGATGATGGAATAAATCATTTATTCCATTTTATGTACTAGACATGATATTTCCTATGTACAAAAGACAATGAGAAGATATCAAGTAGATCCTGGAGAAGAACATTGGAATGCTATTATGGTTTTCTGTATGTATATGACAATAACAATGGATATGTTCTTAGTTCAAGGAGGAGATGAGGATCTACCAATTATATGTTATACTAATGAAAGATTTCAAACAGATTATAATGATCTGAAGTGGAAATTAGGTGAAGTATTTGTCTCAATGGAGGATCAATGAGCTAATAGAGTTCAAAACAACCATGAGTCACTGATTTTTCATTAGAGTTTGAGTATATGGAGGCCTATAACGCGTCAGAGGAATCCATTTGTATTAATAACTTTATCAAATTTCATAATGTAGTACCTATTAGTAAATATCCCATAACATTGTATTGTGATAATACTATAGTGGTGGCACTTTCAAAAGACCCAAGTTCACTCAAATAGCCAAAAATGTACTCTATGAGTATCACCACTTGATGGATTTCAATAAGATGGGTGATGTTACAATAATTAGAGTACCCATGGAAAGAACATGGTATACCAATTGATTAAAGTCCTATTTCATATGAAGCATGAGTATCATGTGGGTCCTAGCAGAATGAAGGTTGTAAGCAGTTGGGTATAGTTCAAGTGGGAGTCTGTTGGAGCTGGTTCCCTTGAACCAACATCTATGTAATTTATTATAACCTTGTATTCATGGTTTTTAATATTAATAAACCAATTATCACATCACGATCGTTCAAATTCATGACATAGTAAGTTATAATTTACTAAGAGTAGGTGTCACACTAAAAGTTCATAGGAGTTCCCCACAATGGTGTGATCCCAGAAGTGCTACAACACTATTCTTGAATATATTTTTTACTATTGGATGATATCACTTTAGGGACCCATATAATACAAGATATCATAGGTGGATACTCAGAGGACATTTAGGAACCTTCTCAAGGTGTATTCTGTGGTAATATTTAGTAGTATATTATGAGAATGAGAACAGGTAGTATGAAATCTACATTTATATGTGTCATTGGATGTTCCTGTATGTGGAAGTGTGTAGTGTTCCTTAGACATTACGATTATTATTATTTAGTTTTCTGATTTTCACACATATAAGAATTTATGAAAATGTTGATGACAGATGTTCATAATAAAGTAGGATATGTTGGGTGTGTTTTGAGTAATAGTACAATAATGAATAATGCAAGAAATGATTTTTATTTTCTATTTATTAATTGAAGTTAATATCACAAGACCATTGATGGAAATGATATAGTTTAAATAAATCCATGTTCATGCTAACCTAAATGTTATTTTATTTTATAGGAATTTAATGAAAGATACATCAAGCACATAGGCTGATGACACCAGTATAAAACCTTATTGATTAGAGATATCGAGATAATGTGATTATATTACACAGTATGTGTACGTATGAGGTAACATGTCATTTCGAAATTTAAATATTATTCTTTGGGTGACACTGAATTTTTCTTGATTCTAACCATGGAATTTAAGATGCTTCACCAATGAAACTAAGAAAGAGTCCATGAGGGTCGCACAGTAATTGTGTCCAAAATCTCAGTTATATAATCTATTATTATTTATTATTTTACAGGTTAAATAAATATTATTCTCATATTTGGATTAATAATTATTCATGTATTATCGATCACATATAAATATTTATTTTATATTTAGTGAATATAATATTTTGTTGTTTATAGGGAAATAATTTATTGATATTTATTTAATAAATAAATTAACATTACCCAAGGCTCGATAAATATATTCAAGGAATAATGGATGGTAAAAAACAATTTTATTCAATATTTTGTCGAAACTAAATGACATTATTTTATCACATTGTGTTAAATTTTTTTAAAAAAATATATTTGGGATTAGATCATTCATTTGAAAATTGGATGAAAATTCTAGTTTTCCAATTGAAATTCACTATAGTATTCTGAACATAGATATTTTTATGTAAATTATTTTAACATAATATTTTGTAAATGTGTTCCTAAATTAATGTTATACAACATTTATTACAGATATATTATTTGAATTGGGAATTTTATTTGAGTAAATGCGCCATTAAGTCAAAGGTGGGATAGAAACGCTAGATTGCTAATCACTTCAGTATTTGGGACATTACGTCTTCATTCGTTCTTGGATTACGCCAAAATGTGGAGAAAATTTTGAGGAATAGGTTTCTCAAAATTAATCCATATATAATAATATATGGTTCACATATTTGTTAAATCAAATAGGCGTTGAATGTTGGATTCATGTATTTTAATGAATTTACCCTTTTATAATTGAAACCTCTTAAAATACAGCCACCCCTTCACTCTATAAATTGGAGTTTTTCTCATTTGGAGGGGTTGGTAAGTTCTTTTAGATATTTAAGGAATAGGATAGTTGGATTCACTCCATTTATCTATGCCTTTAAAAATGGAGAGCTATTGAAGATAGGATCCTTTCATCAAAGCCTTATTCTTTTTCTTCTTTATTTTCTAATGTTATTGTTAATGTAATAAAATTAATTTGTCCTCTTCTATTTCTTATATATTGTTTTTTCCTATAATTTATTCTTATTTACTCATCGTATTTGAACTGGATGAAGAGTATAAATGATATTCGGTTATACCATTTCTAAACCTATGCACAAGAAAAACATTTCTACGAGGAATACACTTCCCATGGGAGAGTTTTCCATTTTAGTAAACGATATACCTCTTATATATTGATTAATGTTTTTTAATAAAATAAATATATTAATTAACTAAATATGATCTAATATGTTAATACTTAATTTAAATTAATATAATAAATCAATCTAACAATTTAAACAATTCATGCGCGGTCAAGAATTGTGTGAATTGTGAGAGATTTATCTTAATCGGTAATACAAAACCACCCAGTATCAATTTTTTGAGTTAAAATATAATCGCTAAACTACATTAATACTTTTTTATATATTGGATATGTTTCCGAACGGACCAATGATCATAATTTTGTCTTATAACATTAATTAATACAGGCTTTTGTGATTTCATGAACGGATGATGGCCTAGGGTTTAATTAATTTCGACCAGGTGGTTAAATTAATTATCATATGGTCCAGGGGTTAAAAAATTAGGGGGCCATAATTATGATAATATTAATTTAAATAATAATGATCATTATGTAAATGAATAGTTATATTTAGATTTATTAGGCCTTCTAAAAATATTATCTTAAAAACATATTCTTGTAGTGTCTTGTTAATTAAATATCATTTCAAAAATAATAATAAAAGGAATGAAATATTATTCTAACAAAATTATTCTCATTCTTTAGTTATAAACAACCCCAAATTCTTTTTTTTGTTTTTTTATATTATATTATTTTATATTATTTTAAAAATACCCTTAATAAGTTGTTTTAATTGATGACTCATTGAAATATGATCTCAGTGAGCCACTCTGCTGCATGTAAATACCCAAAACCTTTCATCATTTGAAATCACCTATGATAGAGCCTTAAAATTGGTCATGTTTCATGGGAGGAAAGTAATTTTTATTAAACAATTAATGGTATATATTTAATTTTTCATTTTATTTATTTTTTCTCTTCTTTCTATCTTCTCCCCCCTTTCTAAAGATTTCATTTTTAATATCTTATTTTATTTTTATCAGACCATAAACTCAAACATCTATTCTTTTTATTAGGGTACAATTTCCCTAAATTCATAATTATTTGATTTTTGACTTCAAATAGTCATGAATACCTCTTTGATCATGACCTTATGATTGAGTGTACCCTTAAGGATCGAATCATACATTCTCAATCTATGGGTATTTTCCATATTCAACCCGTAGGAGAATTATTCCAATTTGGGGACATTGAAATTGGAAAAAAAATAAAATTTAAACATACAATAAGAACTAATGGTTGTAAATAATAATAATAATGAACCTAATAGAACCATTCGAGAATTGGCAACAGTAGATATCAACTATCATCCAAAATTTATTACCTACCTAAATCTCGAATCAAACTATGAACTGAAATATTTTTTAATTCACCTAATACCTAAATTTCATGGATTATCAGGTGAGGATCTGAAAAACTGTTAAAATAATTTAATGTTGTTTTCTCAAAACTTCAACCAATAATTTTCTATGAATATGAAATAAAAGTAATATCATTCTCATTCACTCATAATATGACTATAAAATAATAGATGTAATATTTACAACCTAATGATATACCTTGTTGGAGTCATTTAAAATATCTTTTCATGCAGAGATTCTTTCTACCATCAAGGACAATTGTCAAGAGAAAAGAGATATCATGAATAAAGGAACCACAAGGGAGTCTATGTTTTATTATTGGGATCAATTCTAGAAGTTTTGTGAAATCTTCCCTCATAACCAAATTAGTGAGAAAGTATCATCTAATATTTATAAAAGGCCCCTCGCATATGGAAATGAGCATAGTGGATGTTATGGCATGAGGAGAATTGGTGGAATAAACACCAACAGCTTAATGTTCATTGATCAACATGATGGAACAAACTCCAAAAAATTTTGGGATCAAGGTACACCACATGAAAGAGGTGTACATAAGGTAAGTACATCATGTCATGAACCAACCCGGGTCGACCTCGAACCGGTCACCCGAGTCGGTCCGCGACATGGCCCGAGAGGCGTTCCCGATCCTCCCTGGCTGGCGACAAGCGCCAGGGCATCACAGAGTACACGTGGGAACGATTTGGCCCAAAGGAAAATAAACTAAACAGCGGAAAATAAAATAGAACAAAAAATAATAAAGAAAGAGCAACCAACAACACTACTAACCTGACCACGATCCAAACTCCAGGTGACCCCATGGGTCACTCTCCAATTCCACATCCAACATCGCTCAAGGCGAGCAACTGAATCTGGAACCTGCAACAAAGCTAAAAACAAGAAAACACTATAGGCTTGAGTATTAAAACTCAGTAGGTAGGCCCGACTAATTCTATCCCAATGCACATACCAATAAATAAAGAATTTATCAATTCCAGGTTTGAACTAAATTATATAAAATAGGTTTTCCACACACATTCATTTCTAAAACAAGTAACAGTCCATTGGCCTTTTTAATTTAGAACAAGTTTAATGTTGAAAGAACAGGTGCATTGCATTTTAAAAACATTTTATGAGAAATTTTGAAATCCAAACTTTAGTTGTTAGTCAAAATGAGAATCACATACAACACAAACTAAGGGCAATGGTAAAGTGGCACACAGTGGTCAGCAACCGAACTCGACCTCTCAATCGTCCGCCACACACAACTAAACACTAAAAGGAACATGGGTGGAACCTAGGAGATCGTGAACAATCCAGAACGTACTATACATGTGACTCATCCTGAGGCATGACATAACTCGATGACGTCATAACGCCCATAATACTACCCGGCATATCCCTGCATGGCCTAACCGAGGGGCCCAATCCCCATAGTAGCAATAACTCAGTATTCCCCTGCTATGGGGCCACTAGCCAGTGCGTGGTCTAAACTAGTGCAGCAATCGTTCTCAGAAAATTCACTCAATATGCCAGGTTCCCATGTCATCACAAGCAATAAAAAGGGGGTGCGTCTACAATGTAAATAAATCAGTCACGATACACAAACATCACGTACAGCTCACGCAAACAACGCACACCAAAGATCACCCCCGAGTGTGATTTCCAAGATAATCCATTTCATTAAAGTGCCAAACGGGCCTTCACCAATTTTAATGTAAAACCTCATTTCTCAAAAAAACATAAAACACTTGTTCATAAAAAAAATCTCTTATCTTTAAAACTAGAAGTACGTTTAAATTCCGTTAATTATGTTTAAAGGCCAATCGGGCATTCTTTCAAAATTGGGTGTCCGCCCGTCAAGAAAATGTTCCAAGTGTTCGGTATAAAATAAACGGCTTTATTCACACTGAATAATCATTTAAAATTTTTATTATCTAATATTATTTATCATTCATTAAAATTAACAAAACATCAAGCAATTAATAAATTCTAAATTTAATGGTGAGTGCAATGGGAGAACTACCTCGGCTCGCTGTCCAAACACAACGGCGCAACGCGCCCCGCAAGGGCGCGCAAGCGTGCGCGCCAGATGACGATCGAATGAGTGTGGAAAAACCTTGCCAACACTCTGAAACCACAAAGATAACCGAAATACGTAAACACCAACTTAAAACAATCAAAATGAACAAACAACGCAAAATAACCTGCTCGACACGTTTTGAAAATATCACATCCAAAGCACGTATCAAAACACAACCAAACTCTATATTTGAATCTAATCGCGACCTTTAGACACACTAACCACTTTTCAAATATCATACACATCACATGATTTAAGTGATAAACCATTTGAATAACTTATAAAACATTTGCGGATGGTGAAACCAAGGTTCACATCAAATCATACTCAGTTACACATAAGAAAGCACTTTAAAATAAAACACACAACATTTTCACACCAAAACACGACTCAACACCTAACAACCAACCCATAAAACATTTTATAAAACAACGCACCCATTTTCACACACAAAACATCACCGCTTTTTACAGAAAACCACTTTTCAGTTTACACACCAAAACCTGCTAAAAAAAGATGTCTTTTATGACTCTCTGTACATTGACGCTAAACCAAAACACTACTGTAATGTTTGTGAAATGCAAATAAACAATTATGCATGGTTGTTCGTAGAAAACACGCACATACCATAAATACATATTAACTTCAATTAAAAACTTTATCTGCATCAAACAAACTAATTAATATATTCGCTAAACTAATTTAAGGTGAAAATTAATTCATAAACAATCACTAAATGCATAAACATGCTACTTAGAAAAACAAATACATATTAAATATCAAGCAACACCAGATTCACACCACGAAACTAATAAATAACATGCTAAAATAATTAAATTCACAAATTAATTCGTTAAACAAATGTTATACACAGAAACACCTACCTTCGATGTCGAAACACCATAAACGCAGTGCGCAAACTCTGCCGCACTTCAAACGCACTGCAAGGGGCCTAAGACAAACCACGGAAAAAGAAAATAACCAAGAAATTGTACCAAAACTAATATTGTGTGTGTGTGTTCGAAACCAAAACCCCAAAACTGAGGAAGAAGTCTACCGCAAGGAGGGTTGTCCGACGGAAAAGAAAACAAGTCATTGGGGTCGAGTCCACTGGAGAAGACCGCGGATGGCCGGAGCGAAGCTGGCCGAATGAAGTCAGGTCAGGGGGAGAGGGGCAGCCAGTGCGTGACGAAGTCGGGATGGAAAAAATGGAGCCCGACCAAGGGGGTGTCGGAGGCGGTCGCTGGACGGATGTGGGGTTGCGCCGGATGGAGGTGGCAGGGGAACGATGGATGGAAAAAGGGGAGGAGTCGTACAGGAGGTCCGCCGGAGCTGGGATCGCCGAGGGAGAGGGGGCTGCGAGGCCGACGCACGCAGGGGCAAGGGGACTCGGGCGCTGCAAGAAGGCCGGGGGGTCATGGCTAGCGTTCAGTGAGGCTAAGGGAGCTTCGGCAAAAGGGGCGTAAACAGGGGGGTGAGTGCGAAGGTGCTGCGATGCCGGGAGGAGGCTGGCTGTGGAGCAAATCGCCGGTGAAGGGATGGGAGGGGATCTGTGGGTGAGGTCGGCTAGCCTAGGACGCGGCATGGGGTTTGGTAGGCAGACAGAGCGCGGAGGCAGGGAGGCCGGCATTGAGTCACGCGGGATGGGAGAAAAGAGCAACAGGGAGGGGGGTTTTGCGACCCACGGCGGAACAGGAAAGGGAGGGGTGGGCTTCGGGTACCTAGGGTTTCTAGGGTTATTTTTTTCCTCTTATAATAATAATATTATTATTACAATATTAATAATAATAATAAACATCATAATAATAATAATACTATAATAATATTAATAATCTTAATAATAACAATAGCAATAAAGCAATAATAATAATAGTATACCAGAATAATAATAATAATAATAAAATTAACAAAAATAAAAATTAATAAAAATAACCATTTAATAATAACGTAAGATAAACCAAATTAAAATAATAAAACAAAGTTATAAAAAAACACTTTCCCGACACCCGGGCTAACAGTGCGGCAACCGTCAAGCACGCGGCGACCGCGCACGGGTCCAAGACCCAGAAAAAGCATCAGACGTCAAATATTTTAATCAGGGGCGCAGCCTGTACACTGGCGCGGACACTCAGAAACAAGAAATAATAAAAATAAAATAAATAGAAAAGACAGTTGTGGCAATTCTCACCACCACAGCCGGCTCGGGGGACTGGTTCAGGTTCGACCCGGGTTGGTTCGTGACACATCATCTCTTGAAAGTAATTTGATTAATACAATGTTGAAATATTTTACCACTATGGAGAGACATATTTATTTGGAATAAAATACTTCCCAATTCCCTCATACAAGGCCTTGTGATATTTTCACTAAAACTAACCAACCAACAGATCGTTTCCCCCAAGTAAAAGAGACCGAAGATTTTGAAGCTTCATTCCCGGGGAGACCATATTAGCAACCAAAACAACCCTATCCCTAGAAGATGTATTATTAATTTTCTCCAACATAAATACATTGTTAGAAGGATAAATTAGACATGAGTTATGGCTATGGACAACAACAATGGCCCCCTTTTAAAGAAAATTTCCAATATAATCCACCTTATCAATTGGGTTTCAAACAATCCCAAAGGTGTTTTGAAGCCCATGAATAAACAATCCCAAAACAATGGAATCACCAAAAAGGTATATTCTAACATTAATTATTGTTTTAAAAAACATTATTCTTAAACAATTGAATATGTTGGAGAGTCATGGTTCAGAGTTGAGGGAGTTGAAGAAACAAATGAGCCTTATTCCCTCCACCCTACTTGCACTGGTATGTAAGAACTCCTAAAACCTACCTTCCCAACCTACTACAAATACCAAGAGAATTTATGTTTGTTCACATTCAGAATTAGGAAGAAAAAAACTAAAACAAGTCACCTATAATTCCACCAGGATTCACCTTAACCATGAAGAAGCCTCACTCGGGACCAACAGATGAGCTATCTAAGGAGAAAGTAAATGGTAATAATAATACAGATTATGTCCCTCCGAAAACTTTCCCATTTCCCAATAATGTTTTACAAACCATGAATATCGGTGAAGAGGCATTAATTTTTTTTGATATATTTAAATGCACTAAGATCAACATACCTCTACTGGAAGAAATTAATCATATACAAATGTATTCCAAACTCATAAATTTAATTTTCACCAGTTAAAGATGGATCAATATAAATTAGATGATCATTAATGGAAAGAATGTGTAAATACTCGTTACATTAACTCTAGAAACGCCAATGAAGTTCAAGGATCTGAGGACATTCACCATCCCTTTCACCAAAGGGGAGTTACGCTTTAGTAATGAATTGTGTCATTTAGGAGCTTCTATTAATGTGATATATCACTATGTATTCTATATTTTGTAGTTTGGTTAGTTAAATATAAAAATATTAGTGGTTTAGTTATTGAATAGAGTTATGACATATCCAGTGTGAGTCCTTGAGTATATACATCTTCGGGTAAGAGACATGATCTTTTTAGTATATTTTTACATTCAAAATATGGAGGATAGTCTGGTAAACTCCCACACAACCATTATCATAGAAAGGACTATAAATCCAAGACCCAATAAACCTGGAGTCCTTGAATTATTTTAAAACATTTTCATGATTACGAGGAATCAAATCCTGAAGGACTGACCAGTTTAAATGTCATGGAAAATAGATTAAATACATGAAATGTACATTACAATTCAATTCATAAAATGAAATTTTGATCATTAGTTCAGAATTCCATTATTCATGTAGCTTAACCCAACATATCAGTCATAAAACACATCTTGGAATCCTGGAAAAATTAAACATAAGAAAGGGGTGACATCAGAAGCTCAGTAAGGGTAAAACATATGGTAGAAGCTTTCCAAAATAAACATAAACATTCAATGTTGGGTGTAAAATTAAAACAAAAAAACTGTTAAAAAATCTTGATCATAATATTGAAGGATTAAATAAAATAATTCCACATAAAAATTCACATGGATATTCTACTATTTTAATAATCCCATGTAATATAAATAACTAATCTCATAATTAGGGCATACATAATGATCTAACTCATAACCATACCATCAATTCCTCCTTCTAAGACCGTATAAAAATGAGTAAAACCCCAATCTATTTTTCTCATGAGAATAATTGATGCATCGAATGGATTTCTTTATCGGGTCCCCAACCCATAGGTATTTCTTTATGTGGTCCCCAACTCATCACTTACTATGCCCAATGAATTATTTATATGGAAGGGATAAAACATATCAAACATAAGTATTCGTATTAAAAACAGATTATGAATAGTTAATACATTAAACATAAATAATGAATGATATAAAAATATCGCATCCATAGTCAAACATATCATAAACCCTTCAATAGAATATATTAGAGTTTATAATAACAAATCATCCTCAACTAAGAAAAAGATCCATCAAAGGATTTTTACATATATGAAAATATTCTTTTAAATTCATTAATAATATATTGAAACAAATACCTTTTTTTGTGTGAAATAACGTATTCAAATGTTGTGTACTTATAAAAGAAAACATTTCAAAAGGGATTTTTCAATCAAAGTGTCCCATATAAATTTGAAAATTTTTAAATGAATTAAAAATTTAATAAAAATCCATATAATTAAATCATTAAAATCATGTGGGAGGGGGATTTCAATGTGTGGGGGGTTCGAAAGGGACACACTGGGGAATTACCATTCAAAAAAGAAAAAAATAATGGGCATTAATGAGAAATATTTATAAGATAAAATCAGGAAAACATTTAAAACAATGTTTTAGTTAAGGATTCTCTTAAATAAAACCAAAAAAAATATTTATTTTTAAAAAATTTTATTTAAAATAAAAATTATTATAAAATTTCTTTATAATTATTTATATAAATAAACATAAATTAGAATGATAATTTCAAGAATACATAAATGATGAAAGGATAATTTCATTAAACATTAATAGTATCCCATACCACATTGAATATTTCAATATTTATCCAAATATCATTAAATTAATACTTAAATACCATGAAGATAAATTAATTCATGATTTAAAATATAATACTTTCGGTACATACACCACACAAAATAAAGAGGTAATGAACATGGCTTATATCTCATGAAAATTAAAAGTGAGAAAAAATTCCCTTAAAGGTGTCATATCATTAGAGTGAGGACAAATCAATGAAATAATTATGTATGGAAAATATAAATCCACCCATTATAATTGGATATTCTGTATAAAACAATCATATTTCGTTAACACATATTCTTTGAAGAATATAAACAATGACATAGATGTTTAACTCAATGAATGCAAATAGAGTTAAGATTTCCCTTACCATAGTTCCAATACTCTCAATATATATAAAAAACGTCTATGTAATGGGTTTAACTATATTATTAAATTTTAAAAGAATAATAATAATACTAATGATTTTATATATTATTCATTTATCACATTATTTTACTCATTTGTTAATAAATTCCACATTAAAGAAACAATTTAGGTAATAATCGCTTTTTTATCATACGTGTATTTATTTTTTATTCTTGATATTATTAAATAGATAATTATTTATATACATACATAATGTTAATCATGATTTATATACCACATATATTTAGTAAATAAAAATATCTTATAGATAGATTAAAAAATAGAACACACTGTTCATTGAGACGGTAAGTTGTTCATACAAAATATTATTGTTTATATTTTCTTATCATATTGATTAGAAGAAATTAAATGACATATATATATATATATTATTTTATTAGAATTTTTAAGTCATATATTTAATTTTTTTTCAGTATATACATTTTTATAATCATTCTGAAATGGTTGTAATGGAGGATGAATCTCATCGCATCGTTGAGACGGTAGGTTGTACATATGCATGAGCACTAAAAAAATTCCTTTAATGGCTAAACGGTATAGAATTGGATGGTATATTAATTATAAATAATCATTATCATTTCATATTAATTATTTATAAAAATTTTATTAATCATTATACACATCAAAATAAATTATATATTAAAAATAGTTTACACCATGGCGTGGAGATGGTATGTTATATGTACACACGTAGGGTGATATTGTTTTTCGTAGTATGATTAAATTGAAGAATATAGTTGTACCATAATCATAAACACATATTTTAAAAATATTATTATTTAAAACCCACATCAAAAATAGGGAAATAAAATGTCCAATTTAAAATAAAGGAAAGTACGAAAGTTATAGAGGATAACACACATGTGGGTTGTATGTAAGAAATATGGACATGGAAGAATAATCTAACCATCAGGTTCTAATGGATAGTGATATAGAACCTGATTAATAGAAAGATACAAATCACAAAACTCTAATTATGTGATGATCTATGGAACCATAAGATTCATCAAAAAAAGTACTAGCATAGAAATTATGGTTTCAGATCCATTCCCTAGAGTTAAAGAATCAATTTACATCATAGGAAATGAATAATTCTTAAAATAATAGTATAGTTCCATATTTTAAAAAATTTCAACCAAAAAATCATATTTCTATCCAAAAGATAATAAAATTGAAAAATATTCTATTTATCACAATCGTATAGGGTTTCTGTTGGTCAGAGTGGATACTCAAGAGGGGGGTGAATTGAGATCCAATTAAAATTTCTGTTAAAATATTGTCTACTTAAAATCACACAATTTATAAAACAAGTTAAACTGTAGTGTGTTTATACAGATTATAGATGTTCACTTAGCTTCTCAAAGATTGATTAGGTCTCAGTTAATTTAACCACAAGATTAAACTAACTTTTGAAACTAACCTATTGATTTACAATAAGTATAAACACTTTCTAATTTAAATATCAAAGTAGCTTTAAAATAGTTTTTTATTTCAAAGTAATAGCGGCAGAATATAAAAGATATATGTAGTATACTCTAAACATAAACTAAAGATGAACATTAGATATAACAAGAGGTTCAGTATCACGTCGAGACTTAGTCCTCTCAAATTTATATAAATTTGATCCACACCCTGGATCGAGGTTAACAATAGTTTACAAAACTGTCCAGACCACGCCGGGACCTCTACCACTATTCTCCGTGGGAAACAAAACAAAATACCAGGCCACACAAGGACCTCTTCCACAATTGACGTGGGTAAAAAAGAGATAAGAGTTTTGGAGTGAGGATTTTGATATCCTCCAGTTCAGTACATGAGATAGTGTGTGTGTAAAATATACAGAGTACACCACACTCCTCTAAAGTAAATAAATAACTCCCTTAGAGATAATAGATAAGAGTTTAGAAAGCTTTAGTGATTATCAATGCAGCTTTGGACTCATTGGATTCAGTAGATATGCTTCTAATTCCATATCAGGTTTTTCTATTTCAAAACTGAGTGTCGTAGTTCATCTTATTTTCTAAAGGAGTGTAAATGATCTCTTGATTCATTGTGTATTCTTAAGTGGTGTTGGATTGAACTCATGAGAGTTCATTGAAAGTCTTTCAATCTCTTTATTTCTCGGGATTGTTTCTTCTTGTTCTGCAGAGTTCTCTCGGGTGTATGTATGTTCTTCTTGTTTCATCATCACATATGATCTTTTATGTGTACTACATCTCAATCTTCCTTATATTCCACGAGTTCTGGCAGTAGGAATGATTCCCTTTTCAAAGGTATGAGATACAGTTTCCTGGCATGCCAACAACTATCATAAAATAACATTAATTTCATTAAAAACATCAAATATGACTGGTAGAATTATTTAAATAATATTTACAAAAAGTTAAGAAATGGTGTCACAATGATTATGTAAACGATGTCTTCTTCACGGTATAGTCTTCACGGTATGTGGTCACGGTTTGTGGTCATGGTATGTGGTCACAGTATGTGGGTCACGATTTGTCCTTCACGGTGTCTGGGTCACGGTGTGTCCTTCACGGTGTCTGGGTCACAGTGAGTCCTTCACGGTTTCTGGGTCACAGTGTGTCCTTCACGGTGTCTGGGTCACGGTGAGTCCTTCACGCTATCTGGGTCACGGTGAGTCCTTAACGGTGTCTGGGTCACGGTATGTCTATACTTAGAAAAATATCTGAATTTAGACTTAGACGGTAAGATGCATAATATGGATTAAGTTTAACCAGTAGAGAGTAAGAGAACATGAATCATAAATATAAAGGCTTGATAATATTAGTGAGATTTGTGATCATGCATAAGACTTGTGAATAATCAATAAGACTTGCTATCATTAAAACATGATGTGTAGTTATTATTGACATTGAAGAGAATTTTCAAAATGTGCAATTAAGATTGAGATTAATTAATAGTAATAGGATTTCTGATAATTAAAACATGATTAATACATTAGGAGTCCAACTACCTCACCCTTTTTTATGATTATAAATCATATATAGTTAAAATATAAATGAAATGTAAGAGTAAAGAAACTAGCATATTAGAGTAGCAAAAATTAGAGAATAATAGATTCGATAATAACATATCGCATTATAGTACTGATACTTGTAGTTTTTCTCCCCCTTTTGGGATTATCAAAAAGTAGAGAGAAATGAAATGAAACACTTCATTTGGCATAGAAAAAGGGTTCAGAATATAACATAAAAGAGACATACAAATAGTAAACAACAAATGACATCCCATAAAACAAGAAAACAGTCCCTGGACTCTTTAGGGATCCACATTATCCTTTCATTTATCAGCAGAAGGAGATGGTTCTGAAGTAGAAGAAGGCATATATGTGGTAGATAAATATGGTACAGTTAGTCCTCCAAAAACAGATGGAGCAAAAGTAGGAGCAGTAGATGATCTAGGATGTGGTTGGTCAAGAAAGACTGGCCAGATCTGAGAAAGAGCATGGCTGACTGACATGGTAGTTGAGGCTAAGGCGGGTAGACCAGGTCTAAGGGGTGTAGCAGCTGGAGAAACTATATCAGTACTCTGTACATAAAGATATGGCTTCTAATGATTGATGAAATCAGTAATGATTTCACCACCATATTGCATATACTTTTCAAAATCATCCTTATTCTCCATAAATTTGTTCAAAAATCTGGTGAACTCTGTATGATTCTGAACTTGAGCTTTAAAATCATGAGTTACCGGAGGAATTTTCTAGTTTTCCACAAGATATCTAAAGTGATCTATCATATCACTTTGAGAGAAAATATGGGTGAGGTAAAAATCAATTTTCTTGGAGATCTCCTGTTGAGAATCATTGGCTATCTTTGAATGAACTCTAACTAAATCCAATGCTCTATCACTGTTCTTACCCACTTCTGACAAAGTAGACAAATCCAAGCCTCCGAATGCATTCTGAAGTTCTTTCTTAATTATAGATCTCAGTAGAGAATCATCCAAAGAGTTGGTAAAAGAGTTACCTCTTCTACAAGTGTCTCCATTAATTTATCATAAAAGGACTCCTTAGGTTTGATTTCTGCTCAAATTATGGCCTCTAGGATGAATTTATGGATTATTGGAGGTGAAATGGGGTAGTTTTGGATTAAATAAATGGATTTGAATTGTGCTGATAAAAGATAAATAGAGGTTCCCTCTTAAAAGAGAGGGGTGGGGCACCATACAAACACCAAAAATATTAATTTATTATAAAATTAGTTTTGATTTCATATATCTAAAAAGTGGGTTATTTATAGGTTAAGGTGAGTATGGGTCTAAATTCTATCATACAATTAATTTTATACATGTTGAGGACACAAAAGTATCCTCACCTTTTGTCCTTAACTCTTCGTTAAACAATTTCACTCTTACCGTGAAAAATTATCATTTTACAATATAGGGTTATTATAGTTACAATAAAATTCCAAACTAACCCCAATTTGATAATTTATGATATATTTGAAATTATCAACATTATTGGTACTAATTTTATACTTTTATTAATTTTATAACAATTAATAAAATATTATATATTTTTAAGCATCATTTATGTTAATTTTGAAATTATTCAATATTTGTATTTTTAAAACTATTATACCAACATGATAACATAGAAACAATACTTAAAATATGTTAATAACATGCCTAATTTATATATAAAATTCATTAATGTCATTAATTGTGTAAATTATAATTATTTTAATATTTTTAATATCAATTATTTGATATCTCAGTTAATTAAAAAATTAGTACGTAATTATTATACAGGCTTTTAATTTATTCATATCATCACTAAAAATTAAATTTAAATTAAAATGATAAATATAAGTGAATTAAATTTAAAATCAATAATTATAGTATAATTTACCTTATTTATAATCCTATATTAAAATTTATTTATTTATTTAAATTTTAATATGACATTTTTTACTGTTAAATAAATAAAATATAACAAATTCCCTAATATAACACAAGTGGATTAAAAAGGATAATATTCTCGAAATAATGTTTTTTGGGTCTAAAAAAACTTATCCAATTAAATTCAGACAAATTTTACAGTATTTTGACTTTATTAGAACTATATTTATACTTTTAATTACCATATTTAACTTTATCTTTTGTAAAAAAATTACAAGATACTATTGATAAAAAATTCTATTGATCCTATTAGACCACACATTAAATATTGATTACAACCATGTATGTCCCTTTTCAAAATTCAATTCACATAAACGATAAAATTACATTTACTACTAATACTGCAGATATGGCTTGAAGGGGAGTAAATGATATATTCCAATGTTCAATATATTTCTATATCTAATTCTATTATAAAAATGATTCTGATGACCTAAAATGGATTAAAATAGGTATTATATATCAATTTTTAATTTAAAATAAATTTCATTTAAAATAGTAATTTAATTGAAAGTGTTGGGTTTTACAAACAATCTAGTATTTTTCATTATTCATAAAAAATTCAAATTTTTCTGAAAAATACCAAAAAATAACCCTAAGATAATTTTGATATTCTGATTCCAGGCATGATTTTTATTTTGAAAAATTAAATTAAAAAATTTCATAATGTGGTTAATACTATTCAAAATTTATTTTTAAATGGCTAGTTTGATAGATCATGGTACGCTCGAACTCAATGTTTGATGCAACACATGTTTTTGAATTATTTAAAACGAAATGTAGCGTGGAAGATTGGGGTGATTCATGTAACAGCCTCAATATTAAAAAAAATATCATAAATTTCCATGTCGGTACACTTTCCATGGAGTTTGGACATGATGTTTGTGTCTTTATTGTTATGGACTCCATGAAGAATCCCATAGAGGACAATTTTTCTTTTGTTATCTCCCATTTTAAACCACTAAGTAAAACACAAGTGGATTTTGATTTCCATATTCATAAATAGATTATAGGAATTGTTTCTTGTTTAATGTTTAAAATAACAAACAACACTGTTTTTAATGCACAAACCTCCATTAGATTTCATTTGAAAATGGATTCATAATATGATTTTGATCATGTTCACTCTGATTATGACTAGGATATTGAGTATACAAATGAATTTGATGCAGTATTCTTATATTATAATGACATTTATTATAGCACTGATGTTTATTTTTCACATATTTCAGTTCCTTCAATGTCTCCATCCATACTACACACCCCTTAATTAGAACTCAAGTTGTTGCCACCAAATCACAATTACACATATTTGTTATGTAGTGAGAAATTTCCTATTATCATCACTAAAAATATCCATTTTGATCATGAAGAAAATCATTTGAATAATTTGTGGTATAAAATTCAATAAATTGTTCGACATTGGCACTTATATTAGGTATTAGTTCCTCCATTTTCATGTATAGTATTCATTTGGAGCATGGGGCTAAACCGGTTAGGTGGCCAAAAAGAAACTGAATCCACCCCTTTTGGTTGTTGTTAAAAAAGAAGTTGAATTTTTTAGGATGGTATATTTTATCCCATTTTAGATTCCTAGTGGTTGATTCCTATTCAGGTTGTGCATATGAAAAGTTGTTTTACTATTGCTAAAAATAATAGATTGGAATCAGTTCCAATTAGTGTGTCAAACAGTGTGTATGTTTGTATTTATTATAGGATACTGAATCAATCCACTCAGAGAGACTATTTCCCCTTCTAATTTGATTATCAAATTTTGATAGAATATATGGGACAACACAATATTATTTTTGGATAGATTTTATAGATAATTTCATGTTTATATAGAACTTGAGGATTAGGAGAAGACAACATTCTCTTGTACATTCAGCACTTTTTCCTATCGAAATGTTCCTTTGGTACTATGTAATGCCATAGGTACCTTTCAAATACGCATGGTGAGTATTTTATTCAGATTACCTTGAGACATGAATAGAGGTATTTATTGATTAATTTATAGTGTATAGATATTTATTTGATGAATGTATCTTCATTTTGGGAAAGGTTTTCAATCATTATATTGAAAAGAATCTGGTCTTAAACCTTGAAAAGTGACATTTGAAGGTAAAAAATGGAATTTTCATAGGTCATGTAAAAACAAGGAATATAAGTTGATATATCAAATTTAGATATTACTTAATCCTAACAAATTACTTTATGTGTACGTGATGTTAGATCTTCCCTATGAAATGCAAGATTTTATCGGTGCTTCATCAAATATTTTAGTATGATTGTTCTTCCTATGCCCTGATTACATAAAAATGATTATGATTTGGTGTTTTATGATTATTATAGGAATTACTTTGCTTATATAAAGAATCATATAACCACTCCTCAAATCATACAACCCCCATAGTGGGACATTCTATTTGAGATTTTGTGTAATGCTTCAAACGTCACAGTTGGAGCTACAATATCACAAAAAGTGGAGGAAAATTCACATGTTATTTAATATTCTTCAAGGATAATATATTCAGCCCAATAAACCTAAAAAACCATGTAAAATGATTTTCCTTACATCATATTTTCTTTATATAAATAATATTCATATTTATTGGGCTCTAATGTAGTTTCTTTTTCTAACCATGCAGTATTGAGGTGTCTCATGAATAATCCATAGGGAAAGCGCATAAAAATCTCATGGATGATCCTTCTTCAATAATTTGATATTGAGATAAAGAAGAATAAGGGGTATGAGAACATGAAGGTAGACCACATGAGAAGTATTACTCATACACTAGAGGATAACACCATGGATCAGGTACCAATTTAGGACACTTTTCAGGATAAGCATCTTCATGCACTCTTAGGTACACATCCTTGGTATAATGATTTTGTAAAATACATTATTACCAATGATTTTTTTTTCAAATTTAATGAGTCATCAAGATAAAAAATTAAATATTGGGTCTGTATTTTATGTTTTGGATGATCTCTTCACTATAGGAAAATGGGTCTATACCCACGGTTTTACAAAAACTCGTGGGTATAGAGTACCCATATGCCCACGGTATTTCAAAACCATGGGTATAGGGTTAATATGGGGACCTATACCCACGGGTTTCCAAAACTGTGGGTATAGTTCCCCTATACCCATAGTTTTGCTTAAAACCGTGGGTATAGGTTTATTTTGAACACATATAGCCACAGTTTTGAAAAACTGTGGGTATATGTGTTTTTTATTCAAACCCTATTCCCACTGTTTGGCCAAACCGTGTGTATAGGTTATTTTTCAAATGCCTATACTGACGGTTCATCAAAATCGTGGGTATTGGGCCTTTTTTATAATAATTATACCCACAGTTCTCCAGAACCGTGGGTATAGCCTTCCCCATTATGGAGAGGAAATAAAATTATGCGGGATACGAAAAAAATTTGGTTAGAAGGCAAATATTAACGGTTTTGATTAATATATTGACGTAAATATAAATATATAATCACAAAATTTCTGTAGCTCGGTTGCTAAAATGTTACCCGCGTCTGCTGTATGTCACCGGTTCAAATCCCCCCTGCCACGTTTTTTGAATTTAAATATCCATATCAATTATATTTATATATATACTCAGATGTATGTGTATAAAACAAATATAATTCACAGTGTGGTTGGTTAGTTGGAGGGGTGCGGCCGCGAGAATCTTCGTGAGGTACGGGTTCGAAACACGCTGGATGTTTTATTGGAATATTAATACCACATACTAATAAAAATGGACAGATATATGTATATATAATAGATTGAAGGCGCAGCTCGGAGGGTCTGTTGGTGCGGGCGCGGCCGCCAACGCAGCGTGATTCCTGGGTTCGAAACCCCTTGGCGGAATTTTTTTAAGATTAAATCCCCATGGTTCTCAAACCGTGGGGTCAATGCTGTGCCAGCATATCCACACAGCTGCCACGCTGTGGCAGTCCTATCCCCACGGTTTCTTCACACCGTGGGTATAGGTCAACCCCCCTATCCTGACGTTGTTCCAGCCCATGGTTCCCAAAACCGTGGGTATAGGGCAGGCGTCCAATAGTGCTTCCTCCAAAACATCTATAGTGATCATGTTATTAGATGGTGTGTTCCTAATCATGAGTTTGACCCTATTTTTATTTTCTGCAATACACATTCATTTGGAGGAAACATTGGACACCAAGTAATATGTTTTCTTGTATTTGACTATATGTTATTTTTCCCTATCATATTTGATGATGCTCATGGGTTTTGTAAGTCGTGCCAAAATTTCCAACACACTGGGAGATTACTAGGATTCATGAGATGCCCCGACAAACCTTATTATTCTATGAGATTTTTGGTGTTTTGGTAATTTATTTTATTGGTTCATTTCCACTATCATTTAGTTTTTTATATTTTGGTCATTTTTTATTATATTCGAAAATGGGTCAATACTAAGGCCACCAAAAATGGTGATTCTCATGTTATAGTATAATTTTTGTCAAGGTTCAAATATTATATAGCTTTGGAGTTCTGTAGGCAACAATACTGACCAAGGGAAAAAAAATTGTAACTGGAATATGTATTCCCTCTTTATAACGTATGGGGAAACATAAAAAACCTAAACACTGTACCCCCCCCCCCAAACTTATTAGATAAGGATTCAAATCGGGAGTTAAAACAAATTTTTGAGATAACTGTGCAGTCAAATAGGAAGGATGGAACCAAGAGTTTTGATGATGCATTATGTGATTAGAGGAAAACATACAAGACCCCCATCAGTATGTATTTATTTCGGATTGTATTTGGGGAATCTTTTTATCTCCCTAAAGATGTCAAGCATTGGGATTTTTTGGATATAACAAAAATGAAACATGGATTTGGACAAAGATGGAATTCGATGGAAGCTGTAATTTCATGAGCATGAGGAGATTTGATTGTCATCATATGAGAACTCATGGATCTACAAGGAATGATCAAAAGCAGTTCATGATAGAATGATCCAAGAAAGGGAGTTTTATATTGGATATAAAATCCTTCTATATAGTTAACAACTAAAGTTTATTCCTGGTAAATTTCTTTCTATATGGTTAGGTCCCTATGTTCTGTCTAATGTTTTTCATTATGGTGTAGTGGAGATCACACTAGAGGATACATGAATGAGATTTACAGTCAATCGTAAATATTTGATGAAATAAATTGATGGAATTTCTACCGATGTGGTTGATTTAATCACACTGCATGACCCTATCATCACATGAGAATATCATGTTGTTCCTAACCCCATCACTTTAATAATATTTCTCCAATTTAAAATTCAAATTTTTAGGTGAACATATCATCTCATGGGTTCACATTGAAGATAGTGAAATATTTTATATTTTGGGGAGGTGAAAAAAGTTTGGGGTAGATATTTATGATTTTCATTTTGTGTGTTTATGTGTTTTATATTAGTTGTTTTGTAAAAAAATACAACGAAAACAAAATAAAAAAATAAAAAAACAAAAACAAAAAACACATAATGAAATATAAAACTTATCATGTAACATTCCCATATAAATGTGGAACTTATGAAAAATACAGGTTTCCAATATTCAATGGTGGCATGATAAGATGGGAATGGATCCATTTTTAACGGTGGGTTTTTATAAAAATGGATTTTTTATGATATTATTTGTTGTGTCATTATAAAAACATTTAGATAATAAAACCATTCCTTGTGATATTTATTCATGGTAAATTGTGTCATTGATTTCTCTACATATATTTCCACATAACCATGATTTTTGAAATTTTCCTACCAATTGAAGGTTTAGCCATGTTATGTTAAAAAAACATCATATATTAATGGTTGGTTCATACGTCAGTTTCTCTTCTAATAAATTACATTATTGTATCAAATTTACCTATGCATGTGTACCTAATATCTAAAACTTGTATTCCATAGAAACCCAAATAAAACAAAAACCAAATAAAAATCCATATAAAAAACTTATTAATAAATACGTAAGTGATGAAATATACAACACATGGAGATATCAGGGTCTGGAGTTTTGGTTTTGACTTTCTAGAATGATTTAGTGATTGGGAAATGAAATTTTATTTCAAAGGATTGTAGAGAAAATTTGGTGAATTAAACCAAGTAAAAATATTTTTTTATTTGACTTGAATTTTCTGAATAATGGGTGGAGATATGAGCCTGAAATGGTTGGCGCACACACAAGGGGAATTAATGGCTTGGTTGACCCTCAAATTATTTCACAGTGATTAGTGTCTCTAATATCATTGAATTTTGTTATGATACAGTTTTTGTTATATTGACATTCAAATTTATTTATATAGACTCTTTATTGGATTCTTGTGTGGTCTATATTTCCATTGTGGATTGAGAAATATGAACATGCATATCTTGTCACAATTTTTTGGAATACAAAATATGAGGTTTTTTCCAAATGTTCAAAAAGATATGTGTGGGGATGTTGATAAAACAAAATTTTATTGAATATTTTATTAATAATAAATGAAATAACTTCTTCACACTGTTTTATATATGTTTATTTATAAAATATTTGGGAATAGATCATTCATTTGAAAATTTAATGAAAATTACAATTTTCCCATTAAAATTCACTATAGTGTTTTAGACATATATATCTTCGAGAGAATAATTTGAACAAAAAATTTTGTAACTTTGTTCCTAACTTAATTTTATATGACCATTATTCAGGATATCATGCATTGTATTGCAGTAAATGGGATATTATGTCAATGGTGGATTGGACATGCCATATTGGACATCACTTCAATATTTGAGACATAACTTCT
This sequence comes from Viscum album, assembly GCA_963277665.1. Classification (NCBI taxonomy): domain Eukaryota; kingdom Viridiplantae; phylum Streptophyta; class Magnoliopsida; order Santalales; family Viscaceae; genus Viscum; species Viscum album. Next base: position 1,212,461,247 of record OY728120.1, on the reverse strand, counting down.
TCATATATGATTTGATTAGGTGAAAATTTAAAGAGAAACATGTGAAACCATTTTCTCAGAAATTATTCTTCTAGAAGGAAAACTGTTTCATGTGTTTTGTGTGTCAAATACACAGTTCCATTTGGATTAGTTTATTTAGCATAATTTCCCCATTCACACTTCAAACCACATAAAACCTACATTCCCCTTAAAAAAAATTGGTGTTTTACTCATTTGGAGGGGTTGGGATGTGAATTTTGATATTGAAGGAAGATGATAATTGGTTTCACTACATTTATCTTGTAATTTCAAAAGGAATATATCTTAATGGAAGGATCCTTTAATCAAATCCTTCTTCTTCCTTCTCCACTTTGTTATGTTTTTGTTCTTGCAATAAAAATATTTTTTCTTCTTCAATTTCTAATATTTTTTCCTTTTTTTTATATTTTATTCATCATTTTTAATCCAATTTAGTTTGTAATCACAAGTAGAAATGATGTTGGGTTGTACCCTTTCTAAACATTAAAAAATAAAGGACATTTCTATGATGAATATATCGTCCATGGTAGAGTAGTTCTTTTCTAGTAATTGATATACCTCTTACCTTATTCAGTCATTTATTTTGAATCAATGAGCATTTATAATTCAGTTAATATGATATATTATATAAATATTTAATTTAAATGATTCTTATCACGAAATTTAATAATTAACACATAATAGGTGAGGTTGAGAATTGTGGGAATTGTGAGAGTGTGATCATAATTGGGACTACAAAACCATACAGGATAAATTTGAAGTGTTTAAATATAATATCTAATCTCAATTAAAAATTATTTCAAGAGTGTATGTGTTCCCTAATGTACTAGTGACCATATGCTTTCCTATGAACCTAAATCATAGTAAGGTGTCGTGATTTCATGTTCCAAATCTAGAGTAGGGTTTAATTAGTTTCATCTTTGTGATTAAGTTAATTCGTGTAGGGTTTAGGGGTTAACAATGTAAGGGATCATAATTAAGTGGATATTAATTTAAATGATATGATTAATAAGTAATTTTAGTGGTAGATTTAGATCTATTACACCTTATATAAATATTTTATAAAAAAAATCTTCTCACTGTGACTTATTAATTGGATTTCATTATAAAAATAAAAACACAAAAAATGTATTCGTCATCCTACATACCTATAATTATATTATAAACAATTAAAAACATCCATAATTTTATGTAGTGTGTTTATATTATATTATTTTATTTTCAAAATACTATTTAAATGATGTTTAAATTAGTGCATCTTTGAGATACAATAATGTTCATCCATTTATTAGAAACTAAGTACCCAAAAACCATACATCGTTTCAAATCACCCACAATAATACCTTTTAGTGGACTGGGTTTAATGGTATGTTGATAAATAATAAATATTGAATATTATTTAATTAAATATTCTTTACTTTTAATTCTAATGAAATTTGCAACTTGAGAAATGATAATAATTATATTATTGTTTGATATGGGGGTTTTCTTGTACTAAATAAATAATCAAGTGCAATTGTGAAATTATTTAATTATAACCCTCAAAATATAAATACCGGATTATGTTTGTAACATCCCAAGTAAATAAAGAATATAAAATTTTCATATTTATTAAGATTTTTTAATTAAATATTAATTTTATGTTAATGGGGATTCTATGTTCAATGTCGTACCCAATACACAACAACGTGTTTCTTTGAAATGTAACATTTCACACAATGTTGAGTCATACTGAAAAATATTCATATAATATTATTTTAAATGGTAGTTAATGCCTTTTTTTTGTATTGGGGGTAATGTACAAAACAAAATAAAATATGAATATACATGTTTTTTAAATGTTTATACATTTATAAAATAAATTTTTGAGGCTTAAAATAAGAAAAATTCTGATTTTAAGCACAAATACACTAATATTCATTAAAAGGTCAATTTCCCACCTTTTGATGGATACACCCCTTTAAATAATTTTTGGTCAATTTTATATGTTCTATTTGACAAAATAAAATTCTTATTTAGAATCGGGACATACAAATTTACTTTGGGTAAATTTTGGGTATTTTTCAGATATATTTCATTTTTTATTGAATAATGAAAAATGATGTATTTTAATTCAAATATTTCTGTTACTATAACTAATTTATAAGGTAATATTAACTTTTTAATTATTTTTAAGGTGTAGTTATATTGTGTTTTAACTATTTAATATAATTTCGGTCATTGGAAGTAATTTCACTACAAAACCAGACATAAATAAGTGTCAATATTTTCATAGTTATTATTTCTTAAAAACATGAATTTTATTTTGATAACGGGAATTAATTTTAAATTAATTTATTCCACTTTTATGTCTTAAATTTGGAAAATTTGATTCTATATTTAGAATATAGAGGTCCATATTGTGTAAATAGGTAGCTTTTATTTTTATACTTTATGAATATTTACTTCAGTAACTATTTTATTTACCATGTTTAAATGTTAAATATGGTAAATAAGGGTAAACAATTATTATTATTATAATATTAAATTACCCTAACATGCATCTTAATCCTATTTTTTGAAACATTTCAGACCATGGGAATCCTTTGGTCTATATTGGGACCCCATGGAGCCACTTGGGAGTGATAATGACACTTTATATTAATTAATCTAATGTAAAGAAAAAAATTACATAAACATATATCTTTTAATAAATCAATTCATACATGGGGTAATATAAGTTATCTCTTTGGCTATAAATATTCATTTGAAAGATAAAAATACTTCCTACATCACGATATTTTTTTATTGTTTTTAGACATCAAATAAATAAAATTATTTTTCACACAATAATGAGGCAGGGTTAACCTAATTAATGAATGATTTAAATAAATAAGATTATAAAGATTAAAAAAATATCCATAACCAGGACAATTCTTATTGGATGATTTTATTTCAAAATTAGTCGTCTTATCATCTCCTTTTATATTCTTTGGACTTTTAGAAACCGAAAATCATTATATAATAAAATAATATATTTAACATTCTTAAAGAGCCCCTCCTCCCACTTATACAAATCCCTCACTTCCAACCCATTCCTAACATTTTTTAAGGCCCTTGAGTAGTCCAAAATCATCCCAATTAATCTCCCCACACACCCCTACACCTCATATAAGCCATCCTCTAGGATAAATGTAATTTAATTAAACATTTTGGTTCCAACCTAATGGAGATACCTGATTGAAAGGTAATGTCTTCACATAAGTTCTTTTGTTTTATTTTACTTCTTTAACCCCCTAAACTCATTTTATCCATTTATTTTATAACCCCACCAGTATTATAAATATACTAGGTTTTAGATATGATAATTATTAGTACTACACTATCACACAACTCTATCTAATGGGTAAAGGACATACTATTTCTGTGGACGATGAACTGTTGCCTCATGAAATGATGATTGTTAAATATTCTCCTACCACCTATTATGGTGGACATTAATATGGACAAATATTTATTTGTGATATATACTATATTAATATTGTTTACATTCTTCTGTATTTTTCATTTATAGAATATCTTTATGGTTTCCATAGTGGGTTAATACGATAATTTCATTTGAGGAAGTGCAGACAACCACCCCCTCAATGTGATATGTATCGTTCATGCCATACGTGGAATGTGTAAAGGATATAGTTTATGAAATTATATTTGATACTATAATATAATTATAATATACCTATGTATCATTATGTTTTTATTCCATTAAATATGAAATATAAATGAAAGTAGCGTTCATGCGTACGTATGACTTATCATCTCCATGAACGGTGCAATTCATTTCATTTCACCAAATGTTATGTACTATTATAAATACATATATATACTATATATATGAAATATATAATATCTAAATCATGAATATAATTCTCAATATAATGGAATTTGGACCTCATGGACAATTTATAATTATAACAAGTTAATTTTTAACTCAAGTTCCGAACATCAACAAAATATATGATATGAACTCAAATAATTAAATAATTGTTATAGAAAGATAATAATTTATATAAAAGGAATATTAAAATTGAAAAATGTTTTTATGAAATTATAAATTAACTTTAGTTTATTCTTCTGGAGATTAAAGAACGAACGGGTCAAGTCTGACATGAGGTAAGGGAACTTCTTAACCCAATTCTTATTCTTTGAGTTGATCTTATCTTTCTTATTTATGTCATTCCATGATTATGTGAGAAATGAATCTTTATATATTTTCATGTGTTTATACTTTATTTATCTGTGATTATAGTGAATACACAAAATTGATCTATTTTATTAAAAAAATTATTTTTGTAAGGGACTTGGTCTCAATTTTTTTTTATTGGGGCATATTTTGTTTTATGCACAACTTTGTTTTATACTGCGTATAAACAACTTTGACTATTCATTTCATTCAAAGGGAATAATTTTTCTACGACGCGTTTTACTAAAAAAACCAAAATGTATCTGTTTAACGTACGTGGTAACAAAGACCTTTTTCGTCGTTGAGAGTATTATTTGATCTATGGCATTCTTATCAAGCTGTAATGTTTTTAAAATGAAAATAAATACATATACTCTTTAACATATTTTGGTATTGAAAATGGTTTTGATAATGGATTTTTTATGTCAAAATATTCAAATGATATATTGTGATTGAAATGTGGAAATATTATCTTTCATTTATATTTTTTATGTGTTATTAGTATGTTATGGTTGTTGTGCATTGTTATATTTATGGCTGGTTCCATGATATACCTAGGGCAGGTGAGCCCAAGGTTGCTCTCTAATGCATTGGGTAATGTAATAGAGGTAAATGTGAATTTTTCTCCTAAGAGATTTAGCGAATATACTATGATGGGTATTCCAAATGTAACTCCCAACGTAGCATTGAAAGATAAAATATAAGTATGTTATGTATTCCACAAGTTACCATTATGATTTATGATTTCTATGTGTATTTCATAAATCTTATTATTTCATGAGATATGTCAAAGTGATTATGTTATGAATGTATTGATCATATAATGTTTTCGTTCATTTTTTTAACCCTTACTGAGCTTTAAATTCTCATCCCATGTTATTAAAATGTTTTTTCACAAGACTTAAAGATGAATAGGGTTAAGGATGGGATCAAAGGATAGTCATGTTGTCTAAAACATGGAATTAGACGTGAAACAATTTTTTCAAGAGTTTTTATTTCATAAAAAATGGAAACGGATTACAGTTGTATAATTTTTAATTTTTGAGATGTAATATAATAGTTCTAGCCTAATTCTACAAATATCTAAACCTGAAAAGATTCTCAATGTTAGTAATTCATTTAATTCATGAATATGTAATTTTTAAGGTTGGGTCCTTATAATTTTATTTCCACTAAAGTGACAATTCATTTTTCTTTGTTGTGGGAAATGGATTTGGATAATCCTTTCATACCTAGAGAGCCCCCTTCTCCAACAAAACTCCCAAGAACAGAGAGAAATATTCCTCCACTAGATCAAGGAGAATGCTTTGGAAGATGTTCTCAAAACGATCAATGGTTGACGATGAAAGCACAATGATCTATCATGCTAGTGTAGGGTATTCCTTCTACAACATCTGATGACTCGTGGAACATATGTGGATCACTACTACAAGAAATTGGAACTTCATTTATACAATTAAATGTTGGTGGACCAAAAATCTATCAACGAAGAAGGAATTCCAACAATGGTTATTCATTATTTAATTAAATTAATTATAAATAATATTTAATGACCCTCTCTCTTAGTTCTAGTTTAATTACCCATTTTCTATTTCGTTTATTTGATTCTTTTTATCATGTTGTTCATCATCGCATATATTTTAGATTGATAATTTATTATGGAAAAAATCCAAGTTGTGCACTGACCATCGCATGCTTCCATTGCTCCCGAAACCAATACTATAGACATCTTGTGGTATGTTTACCATAATTTAAATGCCAAAATCAATTAGATGTTTAACATTTGTATTTCATCTTTCATCTTTTTAGATATTAGGAATGAAAAGATATAACCTCGCAACTATAAAAACAGTAATTTAGCGATATTTTAGGCAATGTTTTTTAAAAACATCACAACCATTTAAATTTATCCATTTTTATTAATAAGAATCACTAAAATATATAAATTTCATGAATAAATTTCTTAAGAATCCATTATTTGTAAATATATCGCTAAATTATTGATATTTTAGCAATGCTTTCCTGAAACGTCACTAATTATCTATGTTTTTAGGAAACGCCCCAAAATTAGCGACACTTTTAAGGTAACATAACTAAATTACAACAATTTTAATGAAAAATCACTAATATATATATTTATTTATATGGATCATTTCCCCGCATCGATGTACATATATAATTAGATATATATATTTATTAATATATACAAAATAAATACATATACCCACATATAAATATATTTCTATTTATATATATATAAACACATAAACACATAAATATGTAAATATATAAAATATTATATATGCATATATTTATATATAAAACACATACATATATATTAAATTAACACACATTTTTATGAGTTGTTGTGGTTTGGATTAGTGGTAAACACCCCATAATTCTACATGAAAAATGGGGGTTCAAAACCCAATGGGCGCAGGTACGGTAGCAGTACTGTAGTGTACTGTAACAGTGGCGGAACTATAGAAATGATGAAAACTGTAACTGTGGTAGGTCATTGTAGTGCCGACAAGGTACTGTAGCAGTGGCGAGTATTGTGCGGGACTGTAGCAGCGTGGACTGTAACAGTACTCTTCCAAGAATGGGCCTTGGGCCTACGTTCCATGTAATGGGCTAAATGTCCACTAGGCCTTCGGGCTATGTAATTGCTCTCCATCTACCAAGTTAAATAGGTATTTTCTTTGCTTTAAAAATAATTGTGGCCTCAGTCCCAAAAAACACACGTTTCTATGAAAATGTGGTAATTTTTTGGACATTTTTCCAGTGTTTTAAAATGTGGAGAATTATGTGTGTGTCTGTGTGTGTGTGTGTGATAATATTATATTTAATATAATATAAACATATAAATGAACACACACACAAAAATATAATATAAAACATAAAAACACAAATATATATATATAATATGAACATATATATATAAACATAATATACAAAATATAAACACATATACTTATATATGTTAATATAATATATATATATAATATTAATTTTTAAATTCTAAAATGTATTTATATATATATATATAACAAATTAAAATTAAATATTTAAAATTTAATCACATTTTAATAAAACAAACAATTTTAGATAAATTTGTACATGCCTTTTAAAGCATGACAAATTACAAACACACACATATATATATTTATACACACGCATGTGCACATATATATCAACACATACACACGGATATATATATTAATATAAACATATAAAATTTATACATATACGTATAATCATATAATTATAATATATATATATATAAACATTTAAATATACATACTATATATATACATATTATATAAAACAAACACACATATATATATATATATATAATATAAAAATTTAAACATATATATATATATTAATATAAACTTATAAATAAAATTATATTACTTTTTAGAATGTTGAAATCTATTTTTATATATAATAATATTAAAAATGCTATTATGTATTCATATCATCAATGAGTGAGTTCGCGGTAGCTTTATGTGTGAAGCTGCAAGTAAGTGGTTTGATTTCTTCTGCCTGATAATTCCCAAGGACCTGTTATCATAATTGGTAAGGGGGGAGGTTGTACATGAGGGCTAGGAATAGAGGATAAGAGTAGGGTGATCAGGACCTTGGGGGACTAGAGAGCTAGGGTCCATGCAGGACGTGGGTTGCTAAGAATACTAGAGTTTTAGATGTGTATAGGTCTAGGGTATTAGAGGTTGAGGGGTGTACATGACAGATGGAGAGGGGAATAGAAAAACGTTTGTGGCCATGGATACTAGACTGAATAGAGGTTCAAGGGTACTAGAGAGAGAGCAGGATGACCATGAGAGAGTGAGGGGCATGCCCATATTTTTTTTTTAAAAAAAAATATAAATTTCAAAAAAAAGAAAATCCCACAGTTGGGTTGAAGTACTTGGTTAGGGGGAATGTGGTACAACAAGGATATGCATACATGGTAAAAATATGGTGAGAGAGAACTTGGGGTTCTTTAGAGAAAGGGGCTGAGCAACACATGGGTGGTTAGAATTACAAGTGGGAAATGAGGATATGAGACTGGTGTACTAGAGAGAAAGGGGCATATGACTATAAAGTAGAGAAGATTTTGGGGGACTTGGGTGGACAATGGTGCTATATTCACTAGTGGGAAAATAGTATTGTGGGTGAGACGAATGAACTTTTGGGAGTGAGGATTAGGACCATGTTTATTTTATAAAAAATATATAATCAAAAAAAAATTCCATAAAAAAACTTATCAATGTTTTCTGTAATCATCGGTAAAAATTTCCAATTTAATTATGTTTATTTACTAAAATTTACTAGAATCTTAGGTATATGATTTGTCTCTAAATAGATACATTTATAAATTCTACTAATTGAGGACGTATAATAATGTATCTACTTTTCCCATATTTATAAATGTCCTTATATTACTGACATGTCATTTAATGACATTTTTTAGAAACATTGATAAATAAATTAGCGATGTTTTAAAATGTCACCAATGAAAATGAAACATCCATAATTACCATTTTTTTAGTGACCTCCCTATCCTTAGGATCATACACCATTATATTTTTATCCATCTCCTTGATTTTTAATTAATGGGAATTATCCTTTTCCGAAAACTCTTTTTAATTGTTCCTCATCGTGTATGAAAAGATAATACTGTAAAGGTTATCCACTGAATCCTATTATGTGTATTTTTCCTCAAGAACTAATACCTTCATATTGAAATGAGTTGTTAATATTCTCCAATTCCTCATTATAATTATGATATATTCGAAATATTCTACAACTCTACACATTTCCTCAATAATGATTTTCATTGGATCAATGAATGTATTAAACAAATATTTTAGGTGCATTCTAAAATCCTCAAACATGTTCCATTGAACCGTCAACACAGCATCAGACACCTTATATTCGCCATTATTACAGTTGAGAAGTATTTTACACATGGTATGTATGTATTTTTCAACATAACATTCATGTTTATAGAATTGGATGATGCTCTTCCCAATGTGTTGAATCCTTTTGTATCCATGCAAATCACTCCTCTATATTTTTCTAACAAATATCCTTATTCTATATTGGGTGAAATATCATGAAATAAATCTATGTAGATTTTTGTTACCAATAATCATAAATATTGTTTAATTTTTATATTTGATTACTAGAAATTATACTCTTCAAAAAGTTGCAATCTCGTATGGTTGATGACCATTTCCATAACATTAGAGGGGGGAAATCAGTCATCAATAACCCTTTCATTGTTACCCCTTATTGATCCCAATATATTTTAATACCATGGGGGTGGGGGTTAATCAAGGTATATCTGTTTTCCAATGAACCATAACCAATAACCTAGTTCCATGTCTTTTAGGAACATTATCACACTTTAACTGGTAATAAGTGATAAGGTAATAAAAAATGGAGATAAGAAATTTACATAGTTCACCCAAATTACGGTAATCTAAAGACCATGTTATATAATGGTACTGATTGACCTTTAAAATTATGAACACTATTTGTTTTATAATATATAGTTTTCATACTAACCCTCCAGGTTCACAGCAATCACTAAATAAATGTATAAATCACTTCACTTCACGTTAGATATAACTTGCAACTACTCATGTAATTTTTCATCATCTTCCATGAATAAAAAATTGTTAATACATCAAAATTGGTGTGTCGATAAACTCCATTTTCATCAATGTGATGATCACCATAATCTTCCGATATGTTTCTGCCAGGAAACCCTTCTTTTTCTTCTCTTATATTCAAATTCATGTCATTAAATACAATGTTATTCTAAAAACATAGATATTAAATCTATATAACTCATTATTCTCTATTTAATATGAATATAATAATATATTATTTATTTTCCTTCTTTATATTTTCTAATGGTTTAATATTGTGTGGAAATATTTTCAATAATTAAAAATATAAAATCCATGAAAATAGTAGAGAGACTACCTCAAATATTAATTGAAAAATATAATATAATTAATAAAATCCACATTGTTTAATCAAATTCTCTAATTTAATTTAATTCAAATATTCAATTTATATATATATATAGTGTTACATAACTCTATACTCCATGATTATTGGTCAAATACCTGATTAATAAAATCCCCACAAATATTCAAATTTAAATCATTTTAATATCCTGAAATAATATTCCTTTAATTTTGGTATGGTTTTTTCCATCACTCCTTGACTTATATGTTAATAATTTTTTATGATTAAACATTATGATCATAATATATAGTTTCAACCGAACCCTTAATTCTAATAGAAATTTAGGTAATGACTCTTATTAATCCACTCTGTACACCAAAATAGACTCTTATGTATGACTTCATTAACTGAAATGGATCTTATCTATTCTATGAGTCATTAAAATGAATCGTACATATTCCATGATTTGTTAAAAATGACTCTTACAGACAAGGGTTAATGACTATTACATATAGAAATGCACATCCTTTAATTTTCTATTTTGAATTAACCAATTTCTCCCCTTACCTGAATAAGTTTTTATTATTCATGGGATTTATTTTCCCTTATGTATTCTAGGACATGGATATTTTCTTGAGAGTGGGACCTAGTTCCAATTATTCATATAGGAAGACTCTTGGACTTTTTCACCTCTAGAAGTGACATTTATAGAGTATGTTTATATATTATCTCGGACTAATTTAACATATATACCTTATGGTCTTTACACATTGAACATAGATAAAAATTTCAATATCATCCATGGACCCTTACAGCCTTAAAATCAAAATATCCCTAAGACTTTTAATTCAATTTTTGAAGTTCATTCAATAACATTTCAAAAAAAACAGAACCTAAAAAAGCATTATAAGGGGATATTTATCTAACATTACTTATTTAAACTAAAAAAATTAGATCACATTATTTATATAATTAGGGAAACAGAAGACTTTTAAAAATATTATTTCATTATTTTTATCATAAAAAACCAAAAATAATACTCAAAGATCATGTGGTATATTGTCTTTGGAATACAAGGTGGTTAATACATCAAAAGGTAACTAAAACATAACATATTTATTATATTATCCTCAATGATATCTTAAATCCAATAGAGATCCTAAAACCACATAGGCCAAACTGATGAATACATAAAAAAGGGGTGAACTATAAATCCAATTTTCAGAATAAAAATTATGGGGAAGCATAATATATCAATCAAAATCCATAACATGATATCATAAATAATCTAGGCTCATGTATAATCATATGGAGGCATAACATAATGATTTAGTAGTCATAAGATAACAGAATCATAGTAATGTGGAAACAATATAGAAAATGACATAATAATAAGTCAAGGATAACAACAGAGTCAATATTACCTAGTTGAAAGAGTTATATCATGGATTAGGTTCACTACCTAAGCCCATACATAATGTATCATGATTGAAAAACATTACCTAATGCATTGGAGTGATATATATGAAAAACCACCATAATATACAAATGATTATATGTTCCATAAAATGAAATAAATAATTTTGAATATAACTGATAATTACACATGGAAGGAAATGTGTTGCATAATCATTCCTCATATCATAATCATGGATATTTCTTTAAAAAGGTTTTTGAGAAGAAAAAACATAAGGCTTGTAATACCACATCTAATAAAGGGTGAATAAGCTAGAAATATATGTGATAAAAATATATATAATTTAGATTGTTTTAATTCAATTTTATATAGTGACAAGGAATGTGATCTAGTGTGAGAAATGTTTTAACACAATTAAAATTATGGTTTAAATAGATCCCTTTCCTTATGTTTGGATCTATTCCACACATGCACTTAACATATTGGATAATAAAACTAAATTTACTAATTATTTAACATGGTACCTTTTCCATCTATATCTTATTTTTTTATAATTTTATTATTATTATTTATAACTATATAAATGATTTATAATGTTAAATTTCACATTTCCAAGGCTATTCATTTCATGGTTCCATGGTCGGATCGATTATGGACAATTATTTATGTTCCTGTAAAATGAGACTAAAAATAAAAAAATGAAATCAAATGTTATTTATATTCTTATATCAATTACTATTTTTCAAAATACCGATATATATTCATATATAAGGTTGATTCTTTTGGTAAAAATGATAACATTAAGCAGTTAGTTAATTTATGTAGTGTTACCAAAAATCATGAACTAGTTACATTATATTTAATATAATTGATATAAATTCATTAAAAAAATTTAATTTATTTTCTAATATTATTATATTGACATTATTAAATAATAATAATGTTTTTATGACCATCCTTTAATGTGATGAAAAAAGTTAAGTGTGTTGTTCATAGCGATGGTGGACCAACAATATTGTAAACAACACATTCATTTATAAAACATTATATGGGAAGGTATAAGATTAATATTACACCAAAATAATATAATATAAATATATTTTGGATACAAATGATATTATGTTTAGATATATGTGGTTTAAATGTTGGTGGAATAAGAAGAATAAAATTGAAATAAATTAGTTGGAAATCATACATCTTCTTTTGGATTTCTCCTCTTAGGGTACCCCTTATAACACAATGAAATAGTCCTTGTATTATAAATGAAGACCTATGATATGGTGGATAGGTTTGGGAAGATATTTAGGTAGAAATTTGGAAATATACAAGGCTTTAAAGTTGTGTGGATATGGGGTGGCATTTATAATTGGTGGAGAGGGGTGTTTTTAAATATTATATTCATTACATTATTATTTTGGACCCAGAATACCAATAACATTGATTATTGTGACTATAAAAAATAAATGGTTCATGTGATTTTGAAATAATGGGGGTTTATATCATTCATTACTAAAAAAATCATGTCTTTAGATTATAATGTAATCTTTTGAATTTCTCTATTCACAAAAAAACCAACTACTTTAGAAAAATACTAAAAATAATCATAAATATTTTTTAACATTTTGATTCCAAGAATGAAATTAATATTATGAAAATAAATTTATAAATATAATAATTTTAATTTATAAATAAATTCCTCATTAATTTTAAAAATACAAATTTTAATATTATGATTATTTTCATACCCTTTCCAAAATTACACATAGACTTATAAAATAATTTTATCATTATAATAAAGAATAATATTAATGTATAAATAATCTTTATGAAGGTAAAATCTATTTTAAATCATTATATTTATTATAAAAGTGCTGTTAAAACATTTATGTTTTACAAAAAACGTAATTTATCATTTTTTAACAACTATCTACTAATACCATGGTTTAAATATATCATATCTTCATTTTATATGATACCTAAATGTTATTTTAGACATAAATTGGTGAGGATACTATTATAATAGGTTGGTTACTATTAATAATGATCAAATTACTTTTCCAATAGTTGTGTAACTATTCTAATAATCAGATTACTATTCCAATGACCAGATTTCAAATTTCCATATAGGTTCCCATATCGTATAAATATCTCTTATTTAATTCATTATCCATTCAATTATATTTTCTCTAAAGGTTCTATTTTCAATTTTAGGATGAATATTTCATTACTAATATTATTCATAATTTCTACAGTCTTTTTTGTGAGTGCAGTTATTCTGGAGGATCGACCGGATCTGAATTTTCAAATTTCAAGTATCTTATTTTCTATTTATTATCCCATTGTTATATTTTGAATTAGTATGGACATTTATACTCTCTAAATTTAATTTATTAATTATAATTATAATATTTTGTTGCTTTCATCTTGTGGGGCATGTGAATAATATAATATTGTATTACTAAATATGACATAATCATATATTTATAAAGGAAATCACATCAACAGAATTATGGATCCTTAATATAGTGTGGTTGACATTGTAAATTGATTAAAAAAATTTCTATTTATAATATTATTTTTTTTATATATCATGTGATTCTAGTCATCAAATTATTTTTTGACTTAGATAACTAATTTGTGGTAATTAATTTAATATAATTAAATTTATACGTGGTGGATTAGATTTTATTTTGGTATTTATAAAATTAATTAGGATAAATTAATTTTTAATAATATTTTTTAGAATTTACATGTGATATAATAGTTTATTTGTGATATAAATTTTATTTTTGGTATTTAATGGTAACCAATTTATAGTAATTAGATATTTTGAGAGAATTTGGCAAATTAATTGATATGTGTATCATGTAATTTTAATAAACAATTTAAGAATTTATTAAGGGTTTCTAGCATGGGTTATAGATAAGATATGGAGAGAGAATATTACATAATTAAAACCATTTAATTTATATAATTCCTGTTAGATGATACATAAGAAATTAAATAATTTTATAGAGAATACTGACTCATTTAACATTGTACTAATGAAAGAATTACTAAGGAGTTTGATAAGGTGGATTATATATTGAAGGTATGATAATATTATTCTATTATTTTGATATAAATCTCTTATTTTTGTGGTAAAAAAGGGTTTTGGATGATGAGATAGATGAAATATGGTTAAAGGTTGGATGAGAAATCAAAGAATTAAGGTATTTATAATATATTTTTTGAAATATTTTTCTTGAATTATTGAATATATATTGAATTTCAAATATCTTATTATTCCCTTATTTTTTTTCCTTCATGAATGATATGTAAACATTTTATAACTTTTGTCACATGCCATGTTAAATCAGATTGCGGGTTATGCCACACGCAATTACCCTTTTATATATCTCCCTTTCTTCGTCCATTCAAAACTAGTGAGTTACATGGAGCCATTATAAGTGGAATAGGGACCGTGAAATTTATTAGAGACACTGTACTCATGGATTTATTTTTTTCAATGATTGTTAAATATTTATAGAATGTTATGTACTTCTTTAAAAAGATTATTATGACCATTGGTATATTAATTATAATTTTGAGATAATTTTAATAATCAGACACAACTATATAATTTAAAGAACCATCATTTAGATAATTTCATTACAATTGTGTAGAAACCTTGTTTTGTTTAAATAATGAATTTGAGGTGATCTTAGTTTGAGAAATACCATAGATACGGGTTGTTTTTATGAAATATGGTTAAAAAAATTAATTAGATAGTTTACAGTGTGAGTATATTTGTGAAAATGGTTTTGTTAAGGCCTATTTTAAAATCCTCTGAAATTCATCCACCATAAAGAATGTAATTTAGAAGTAATTTGTTAATGAAAAAAATGGATGAATATAAATAAAACTCCCATTTCATAGTAATGTGTATGGTATACAGTTAAATATGTGAATGAGTAATGGATTGGTTTAACCATTTAAAAAATATATTTTGATAATTTAATTAATTTTATTAAGTTCATTTATTCCTCAACATAATTTATTTTTATGAAATGGAATTTTTTTTGAGTTTTATGAAACTAGTAGTTTTTTTTAGAAATCAATTAGTTTTTTATTGAGTTAATAAAGATGATATTTTATTAAAAAATGTATTTTTTATATAATGAAAATGTTATTTCTTAGCTATTTTATTAGATATGAAATATTTCTGGTTTTCCTTAAATATATGTTTTTTAAAAAAATGGTTTTCATGTAAGCTATTTAAATATTTTGGTTTTTAATGTATTAGTTAAATAAATTTTTGGATAAATTTATTTTCATTTATTATTTTCAGTGAGAATTGAATTTTTTTATATGTGTACAAGAATAGATATTTGTCTTATTCATTCAGTAATCCTACCATGCTTATAGTCACCCATATATGTTCACTATATTAGAAATGTCGACATGACTTCTCTTGATACATATAAAAGAAAGGTCTCGTACATTTTCAATGGAACGTTATAGATCCTCTATAGAGTCATAAAGGAATAATTCCTAGTAGATGACTTGGGCATGAGTAGGTTTTATTCACATTGTGTCATCACATGTCATTATGACATTGTATTGAATTTTTTAAACCCTATCTTTTCCTACTATAATTTTTTAGGGTTTTTAGAATTTTTTTTACATTCACATAAATTGATTTTCACTTTGGTTAATGAATTTAGTATGAAAATAATTACATAATGGTATATTTAACCCCCCTAAATTAGCTTCCCACCTCTGGTGATTAGGGTAATATGCCTAATCCTACGAGAAAAATTGATTGAAATATAATGAATCACATCCCTTTATTGGGGTGTTACAAAATGAAATCAAACCATTATTTTAAATTTAATACTTAAGAAGTCATATAATAATGGTTTCTAAGAGAGATAGAACATGAAATGTGACCATAAAAGATAAGTAGTTAATATTTTAATGGTTACTGATGAGAAACAATGAAGTATGGGGTGAATGAAATGTTATGAATGACCATTTATGTTTTTTCCATATTTACCAATGTTTTATTAGAAATATCAAGACATCATTCATAATGATATAGATAATAAAAACAATTCTTAGTGATCTAAATCCCAATACCCATGCTTGACCATCAAATAACCACAAGCACATTCCCCAATCACTAAAGTAATTTAATTATTGTTTAGGGAGACCAAATAATCATTGTGGATTGATTTTTAATTAAAAAATTTTAAAACTATTTATAAATGAAAATTTGACATTATTTTTAAAACAAATACTAATTATAAAAATACGCTTTAAAAAACAATAAAAACAATAGATTGTAAAAATATTTTCAAAATAATATCCAATATCTAAAGATAGATAACAGACATTTATCCATAAGGATAACAACTCCCCCAATGATGCTGGATCAAACAATGATAGGTTAAATTATGAATATATATTTTAAAGAAATAAAATCAATGAGAATATAATACTTTAATTTTCTTATATCATGGAAAAAACATTATGAATATCTAGATGTATGGTTAGGGGTGACTAAAAATATACTTTACCTGATTCCCCTTAATCACCCTCATGAATTTCTATGTGTGATTTATTCCAAACATAGCCAATTCCAGTATTATTATCAAATAAACCACAACTCAATAATTCAAGGCATCATTAGAAATATAAAATTAATAAAATAAACATCAACACATAAACTAACCCAACTATGATAATATTTCCCCTGTAATGAATCATAGCCCACCTAGTTGAATCCAAACAAGTCATTCCACCACATCTATTGATATTTTCCACAAAAACATATTGTTTTATACAACCATATAGTTTTTTATAATCGTGGGGTATAATTAGATTTTTTAAATAAAATCATTTACTTTCTAAAATGTGTAATCATGAAAAATTTACCATTATAATCAAAAGTTATATTCAATTTAAATTTCATTTGAGTACAATTTTTTTTTGAAATTTAATCCAATGATTTTGGAAACCCAAAAGTAATTTTTTCACTGAAAAACACTATTTTTAACATTCATCAAAAATCAATATAATCCATAATTTTTTCAAATAAATTTCACATAAATAATTTTAATAAATATCACATTAAAACAATAAATTTAAAATCATATTAATAATATGATGTATTATCATAACATACTAATGAAGGAATAAAAGACACATTCCATAGATGATTTCCATATACTTCTCCATAAGATCAAAAGTTTGTGACCTTAATGAGGAAAATTACCTTCGACATTCATCAATATTACCCATAAAACTTAATTATAAGCCTAAATAAAAAAAACAATTATTTATGATTTATTGGAATAGATTTTTCACATTCAGTATAACCCCATTCATAATTGGAATGGCCTATGCTAGAATGGAACAACCGCCATGTGACTCTTGGGTTTAGATTAAACGACCTATAGTGGGTGGAAAACCCCCAATTCCATTAGATACAACCCACTATAACTCGATTCATTAAAGGTACAGTATAAGAATATATTGACTATGGAGTCTGAAGAGTGACATGACATCTAAGCTATTTGGAACGAATATACTCCAAATGATGTAAATCCTTCACTCTTTTATTTCAAATACAGAATAATAGAAATGAGGGTTTTGGGATATGACGATTTCTTATATAATAATTACTCTATGTTCATAAAATCATAAAATTTAATAGTAAAATAACTTGAAAATATTTCTATGGCATCATCATCCAATCAACTTGTCGCAATATTTTACTTCCTCTAATTGGGAAATATAAAAAGATTCAAATATGATAGTATCCCATAGGATTCCTCTAATCATACAAAATTTATCCATATTTCTGACAATGAATCCATCATGTGTAACTCTATGTTATTAAATATTCATACACCCTTAATTCCTATACCATAACCACTCTCATTATCCACCAAAAAATAAAAAATAAACCTTTAATTATTCATTTTATTTTCTTATAATAATTTCATAGTATCAATGTCATTATCATGATCTAATAAAACATGGCACTATTAAATCCATGATTAATAGATACCTCAACAATAATCCCTCTAATTAATTGATAAATTAAAATTCTATTATGAAAATTAGATTCCATAAATTTAACAACTATATTAAAATTCATCTATTTATACAATATTAATGAACATGAAATATTATGATAAGTATTAACCACCCTTTAAAATTTCCATGTAACAAGATTGGTGTTAAATTCAGGGCATATAATTTGATTCCTCAAAATAATCTTCAGGTAAAAAGGATATTCTCCCACTAAGAACACTTCAATAAATTTCAACTTATTAAACAATCCAATAACTTAATAGTATTTTCAATCATTCCATTGAGAAATATTTAACTAAATAAACTCCGTATCACCTCCACATTAACTATTCAAACTCTAAAATATTTAATTTTATGATTCTCTCTATTATAGTAATTTTATCCACTAACATATTATTATTTTATATTTTACTATAAAATATCCATCCATAGTTGTTTCATGTGATATTCTCTCTTGTTTTTTTCTTACTAAGCATTCCTGTATTTACAAAAAAGTGAAACTAAAGATATAATTTTTCTTCTTATAAGCTTCTATCATCTATGTACTATATTTACTAGAATTTTAAAAAAAATTCATATCGTGTTCCAGATCAATAGATTCCCATTTTAGAATATGAAATTGGTCCAGTTGATACTTCTTCAATTACGAAAAATGAAACACATGGTCTGTCCCAATATACATTTGTTTAAACATTTATTAATACACACCATTTTAAATTATTTTAATTAATTAATATATAACCATTTTCAATGGATTAAATATTACATTCTTCCCATATATTTTATGTCTCAACTATAGAGGCACTCAAAAAAAGACACTATAACTAACATGAAAATTTAACAATATGAATCAAGAGTCTACATAAGACCACTAATAAGTCAATTATATGATTAATACCTTCTATATTTTATAAATATAAACATTCATATATAAATGAAATATCAACCCCAATATAGAATTATCTACAACCTCAACAAAAAAAGAGTTGATTAACCTATTTTCCAATATTAAACTTTGGCAAGATAAATCTGTATAAGATAGATATAACAACTATTATATAAAATTAACATAAACTTATATAACCCCCCCATGATCTTCTAAAATGAATCAAACAACCCAAAATTATTCTTTCCATGGTATGAATGGTTTTTCCTAATTGTTCATCCATCTATTGATGATATGATGTACACATTATCAACCAAGTAACCATATTTTCTTTATATCCTATTTATATCCTTGAAGTGAAATGAGGGCCCTGATTCAACACAATGTATTAGGTAGACCTATAAAAACTCACTATTTATTCCATACATAATTTACCGAAGACAACAATTAATAATTCATCATGAATGGGTTTAAAATGAATTTATTTTTTAATTTAGTAGATAATCTCCTAGAAAACATTATGTTTATGTGGTTACTTTAGTAAACATACTGCTAAAAAACATATCAATATTATCACTTTGAAATTTCAATATGGTTAATGTTTTCAAAATTAAAAAAGCTACTAATTATTCTTATTCACCTATTGATAAGTCAAACATTGAGATATAAACCCAAGTATCTTATTTTTCAATCCTACTCACAAAAACAGTCATCTAATCTCATGACATATCTTTATTATCCTAGGATGAACTTTCTAACTACTGTTAAGTAATTATTTCATAGCCTTATCTCAAAACCTTGAGGTAACCACCATTATATCCCTGAAATGAAGCCTTTAATAAATTATTAATTACCACTCATACATGTTCTCCCCTCCATTTATGTTGTCACAAAAACTTATTATCAATTTTTCCATTAACTTCCTTGACCAACATAAACATAAGTGAAATAAATAAGATATGAAACAATATGATCTACCTCCCCTTAATCCTATAACTACATATATTCCATTATCATTTGATATCAAATATCATCCAATTATTTTATTACTTGAGTCTACTTACTCAATAAATATACATCCCCATTACCACTCATGGTGTATAAGCCAACTAAAAGTTAAAATTATGAATATCCTAATCATATCCAATTTTCTCCATTCTCAAATTACACTAATAGATGACATAATTTTAACTCATTAGATAAGAATACAGCACACACCACTCAGAAAATATGTAATACCACTAGATAATCAGATCATTTATAACCATTTCCAAATTCAATTCATGAATTGGAAACTTCTTCTCATATGGCGAAAATTTTATTAATCCATAAACCACCAAATGTTCTCTCTATATGATAAAGAATCCAAAATACACTCTTATTGCATCAAAATACATTTAATACCCCTTATCACCCTCATGTGATACTAAGATAGGAGCTAGAAACAACCATATATTTTGTTCAACAAATTATACGTTGAATATATCACTCCATTAAAACATTTCACCCTTTAGATTTAATGTCATCACTGTAATTGTTAGTTTTTTGAAATAATTATTAAAGAGACTAAAATACCTAGTTAGTCTGATAAAGCCTCATATATCCAGTTTGTTCTTGTGACGTTCTTAAGAAAATACTATGTCCACATTTTTTGGGTCAATGGAAATTCCCTTCTCAAAATTAACAGGTCCCGAAAATATTACTCCCAGAATAAAAAATTGATATTCAGATAATATTTACATAAAAATAATATTCTTATATCTCTTATAAGACAATACTCCAAAAAAATTCATTACCTGCCCTTGAAAATGAGTAAATCAACTTATCTTCCCAAAATACCGTAATGAATGAGTCATGATATTTATGAAAAAATTATTCACATAGGATATAAAAATAGTAATATCATCAAAAACATCGAATAGAATTACTAAAAACTCATTACGTTTATACCTTCTCCTAAAAGTTGTCTTTATAATGACTTCACTTTTCACCCAAAACTGTTGGTTCACACACCTTGAGTCAATCATTCAAAACCAATTAGTTTTTTAGTTTATAATAATATCCACAAATGTTAGTAAAGGGATACTTGTTATTCATTATCAATTGGTTTATATTTTTATATTTAATTGATAAACATAAGAATAAGCTATAATCATTGTTCAAAATAAAAGAACATACACTACCAATGGTAACATAAATGATCAAATAATTCATTTTCCCTAAAAAACATCCAATTAACACTCATAAAATTATAGTAACCAAGTGATATAAAGGTAATGTTATTATACTAGTCCCTGAAAAAATTTCAATTAAATATAATAAATATCTCTTTTGTGGTAGTCTAGAAAAATCTCTAAGAAATATATCTAAGAAATAATCTACCACCACTACCAACTAAAGTTTGTTACTTATAACTATTAATACAAAAACCAAACCAGTGTGTTTTCAAGTAAAATCTATAGGGTTCCACATAAAATTTCCTTTATGACTCATATAATTATATAATCTCCTGAAAGAGTGAACACTCCCATCAAGTAACATAAAAGTGACTATATGACTATAACTGTCAATATAATCATTGATCCCCACAATTTAATCCATTTTTGTTATGAGATCATGTATACTCATATATAGGACCAAAAAACAAAATGATATTTCAAATTAAATATTAATAATATAATAATAAGGAAACATAAATCCATGTTAAATCATACCTCCAAATAATATGTATGTTATCTTTTCAATTCACATGAATCCATGGTCACCAAATTCATCTTAGTAAATCCTTGAGAAAAGTAAATTTTTTTTAACTTATATTTCTCATAAAAATTATTTCATCCACTAGGTTAAGGATTAAAATAATTTTCAACCTCAAATATGATCATATATTTTTTCCCTGGCCTCATTGTTCCCCACTTTCACATAGGTTGGAAAATAAAATAAAACAATCTACGACATAATCTAAGATTGACTAAAAAACTAAAATATTTAAGCCTTAAAATATTCATTAATATTAACTATGGTGAAAATAAAACATGTTACAAAAAGTATGCTACATATTTTAGTATTTTTATTATAAAACCCCAACCTCTCATGAGTTGTAAAATTAAATTGATGTTTTTTTTGGAATTTTGCAGTATTATTATTTTCTAGAATTAAGGCTCATATTAGAATTCAAAGATTGGAGTATCTTGAGATAATGTTTTTGATGTGGTTCGAGGATTAAGAGGTTAATAAGGATGTCATGAATGTGTTGGTATCATCATGATATATTTCTAATGTTTTAGAGGTTATCTTCCCTGCTGCATGGTTTGAAGTACACTATTTATGGAAATTGTGCAACATCCTGAGAATGGGGTACATTTCAATTCATTGTTTTAGTTCATGACTAGCCTAATTGATTATTGCATGGTTAAAGGTGAACCATATGGATTTTAGAATATATTTTGTCACTGTAAGAGTTGTTGGGTGACAGTGTAGGGTCATTTTAGGGATGAATACAAATCTTGATGGACATAAAAATTTGGTTGTATAGGGTTTCACATGGTATATGCACATTTTTAAAAACAATGTGTCCAAATCATGTAAATGGGATTTCTTGGATAGTTCCATATAAACTAATGGTGATAGGTTTAGAAAACCATTTGGATTTCATATTTTTATATATATAAGAAATACACACTTTACCCCTATGATCTTTTAACTCTCACCCCTCTCATTCCTCCCCCATATGTAACAGAAATAAGAGGGTTACTCAGGAATTAATTCCTTATATCCCCCTCATATTTATGTAATAATAATATTGATACAATAGAAGTTAAGGTGATTGATCCTCCCCTTCATAGTATTTATTTCCTTTTTGTTTTTTTATTTCTTTTTTTGGAGACCTAACAAGGGATTTGGGAAATGATTTAACCTATGAAAGGTGGAGTCATCTCATTATCAAAATAATTTCAAATGTTAGAGATAATGGACATATAAATATGGTTCCTACATGTCATTTCATGTAGTTATAATGGAGGTACATCACTATATGATTCTTTTTAATATTTTTGATTAAAATAAATTAAATTGGAAATTAAATCATTGTTGGTTGTTAAGGATTTTCCAAGAGGCAATGTCATAAGTAAAACAAAACCTCCTGGTTGTAGTTGGTCATGGTATTATTGAGTGGTTGATGTTCAATGTTATTTTAGGAGTTATTACAAGTTTAATTAAATTGTAATCTTCTTTTAAACTGTTAAAATGAATTTTATAAATTACTATAATTTTTTTTAAAAAATAATTTGTTTTTTTGGTTTTAGATTTTTTTCATGGGATATTTATGTGTGAATGGATTAAATTTGGATGATATTACGTTTAGGTTTCTATAAAATGAATTAAAATGGGACAAATTTTTAAATAAGGTAGGTGGATATTTAATTATACCCCTTTGGGTTATGTCATCATCATCATCATTGTTATGTATTTATTCAAGAGAGAATACAAAAGAACAAAACATTCAGGCCATGCAACACCGGCCTAGGGGGGTCTAAAATAATGGAGACCTCGGGCATCGTTGCAAATTAAGTTCACCCCCTCCGGCTGCAAGGAGATGGCAGAGGGTAGACAGGTGACATTGGAGCCATGGATGGAAGGGGAGGCCAAATAATCCAAGACTTTATTCCCCTCTCTCCATGTATGTGTAACTTGCATGTTGCTCTTTAGAAGTTCCTTACATCGCCTAATGATATAAAGTACTGACCATGGATTGGATCCTTTGTCCAGCAGCGAGTCGTGGATGATCTTCGAGTCAGTTTCCACGTGGGAGATTTCTATATCTTTCTGAATACACAAGTTGAGCCCCGTTAGGAGAGCCTTAGCCTCCACTTGAAGAGCGCATCAGTTACCAAAGTGTGCCGTGAATGCAAGGAGTATGCCTCCTTCCGAATTACGGACCACTCCTCCTCCTCGCATGATTCCTAAGTTGCAGGAGCCATCGGTGTTGAGTTTAAGACCTTCTGCGGGGGGGGGGGGGGTTCCATTTCACCCACTGTCCTTGCAAACCCACCATAGGGATAGCCAGCCCGGGGCAAGCCTACATATTATGAAGGCAACAAGCTTCCCGCCATCCCTTGATAAGGGGGACCATATCCATAAGTAGGAATTTATAATGCACAATGATCGACCTCCCTGAAGAGCTCTTCCCCTAATATCTTTCTTTGTTCTACGCCTGCCATAGACACCAACAACCTGCACTGAAAACAGCCGAACACGCCATCCGATCTGGTCCTTTTCCTGGGGTCTACTGGAACCATCTCTCAAGGATCACTGACCCTCAGATATCCATGGGGAATTCCGCTGTATAAACACCAAAAAACTACCAGACATCGTTGGCCCATTCACCTTTTAAAAAAAGTGGTTGGTGGTTTCCTCGCTTTTGTTCCTACACTACTGGCACCATGAGGTGAGGCTAATGCCCATTTTCCTGATGCTCTCATCTGAAGGTATCACCCAGTTCCTCACTCTCCACACAAGAAAATTTTATTTGGATGGTATGTTCTTGCACCACATTCGCTCAGACCAGTTGTCGCGTTGAGCCTGGGGAGTCGAGATCCTGCAGAAGTCCTTTTCGGTGAACTTCCCCGAAAAGGAAGGAGTAAACACGCATTTTTCTGGCTCAGAGATGATGTGGATAAAGTCGAAAATGGATTTCTGATCTTCGTCCAGAATGAATTTAATAAAATTCGTAAACGATCTCGCCTCCTTGATGGTGATCGAAGGTGTCGGACATCCCAGGAAGCAAAGTTCGGATCCTGCCTAGTTGCTACTCCAGAAAGGGATGATGTCGTCTCCCACAATCCAGTGAGAATGGTGTTGTTGGTTAGATTCCAGGGGGAAAATCTTCCTCCAGAAGGGTGTTCCGTAGACGCTTCCACTTTCTGTACATTTGATGAAGTTATGCCGCAAGATCCTCCCCCAGAGAGTCTAATTTTCCACAATCTCTCAGGCCATCTTTCCATGCATGTAGTGCACCGTTCCCTCGACACTCCTGATGTTAATTCCCCCCTCCTGAATCGGTCGATCCATTCTCCCCAATGAGACCCAGTGCTGCTTCCCATCCCCAGCTACAACCCAGAGGAACCCAGCCAATACCCTATCAATGGCTATGAGAACCCCTTTTTGCACTGACGAGGATGCCAAAGCATGTACTATTATAGACGAAAAAACGCTATTGATGAGGGCGATGTGTCCCCCAAAAGAAAGAAAGTGGCTTTTCCAATTGAAAACCCGACCACTGATCCTGCTCACCAACTCATCGTAGTCCCGTACTCACATTCGTCCAGAAGAAATTGGTGATCCTAGATATTCCATTGGGAGAGATCCCACCTGCATGTCCATCCTTCTACATATTTCACCATCCCTCCTTGCAGTCTATTTTATGGAAAGGTACAAGTTTCTTTTGTCATGGTTAATCAATTTCCCACTCCAGTGGAAATACTAATTCAGGATCCTCCCGATGGCCTTTACAAACCTCCTCCCAGCATTCGAGAAAATAATTGTGTCGTCCGCGAACATTAGGTGCGATGTGTGAGGCTGGTTCCCCTTCCTCCGGAAAGGAGTAATACTTCCATTGGAAATTCCTCTGTTATGTAGCATGCTAATAGTATCCTGCACAAGAATGAAAACACTTGAAGAAATCCGATCACCTTGTCATAAGCCTCGGGTAGCCTTGAAGAATCCTCGGGTTTTCCCCATAAAGGACACAATCATCCATGGTGAGCTGAAGCATCTGAAAAGAATGTCCGAGGCCTTGGGAGATATACCCATGCATGTGAAGACCCTATTGATAAATCCCCATTCCACTCTGTGGTATGCCTTGCTCATGTCCAGTTTCATGACCATATTGGAACCATGGGTCTTGTTGTTCAGGTCCTTGAACATCTCTTGGGCCAGAGCAATTTCCCCCTGAATTGACCACCCCCTAACAAAGCCATGTTGTTCAATGGATACCCACCGAGGAAAACACTTGGCCAGTCTCATATTGATGATACTCGCAATAATATTATATGTGAAATTACACATGCTCACTGGATGGTACACGAGTAAGGAGGTAGAAGCCTTCACCTTCGGGATGAGAACCGGGGTCGTAGCGCTAGCCACCCGAGGTAGAGCTCCTCCTCGGAAAAAATCCTGGATAGATGAAACAATATCTTCCATGACAACATCCCACGAAGCTCTGAAGAACGATCCAGGGAAGCATTCCGGCCACAGAGCGCTACCCGGGTCAAGATTCAGCATTGCCGCATGAACCTCTGGCTTGTCTAGAATACTCTCCAAGCAGGCGTTATCCTCACTAGAGACTCGGTTGGGAATTACATCCCACGGATCAACTCCCCTGCTCGGGTACCCGCCATCCATTCGCGGGTTTCGGCCAGCAAGAAGATCTTCAAAGAAAGGGGATTCCATCCCACCCACTATGTCATTGTCATCCGCGTATATACCATCTTCCAGCCTGACGTTGGGGATGGTCGGTCGCCTTTTCTCCCTGATGCAAGCATGGAATAATGTTGTGTTATTATCTCCCTCAGTTAACCACTTTATCCTCGATCTTTCACGTGCCATACGTTCATGTTTAAGAATTAACTCCACCATACGATCCTTCTTGACTGAAAGGTCTTCGAAAATCAGGTCGCTCCAAACATACTCTAGCTCACCTTCCAGACGCTCGATCATACGCTTAAGATCATCCATCTATTGGTCGATAGGGGGGAGGGCTCCTACCCATGCTTCAAGGCCCTGTTTTAGGCGTCTGAGTTTATTAAGAATACCCACCCAGTGGAGCCCTTGCACTGGTTCCCCCCAAGAGGTACTTACAAGGTTTAGGAACTCAGGATGCCGCGACCAGTTGCCTTAAAATCTGATCCTTTCCGGGGAGTCCTGGTAGGGGTTCAAAGATAAAAGCAGTGGAGAATGATCGGAAATACCTCGGACCAGGTGGATCTCCTTGGCATTCAGGAACGCATCGATGGCATGTAAGTTCGCTAGGCATCTATCTAGCCGGCTCCAACACCGTCTATTGCCTCTTTGATTGTTTCACCATGTGAAAGGATCCCTGGAGTACCCCATGTCCATAATACCCTTTCTTTCCATGAACTGGACAAAGTCTGTGCAAGCTCAACGTGGAATCTCCCCACATCCCTTTTTCTCAGTTGGTTTAGTGATGTTATTGAAGTCCCCTCCAACTAACTAGGGGTCAGCTCCTGGATCAAAACACTCCACTCCTGCCACAGAGATTCTCTCCTCGAAGTGTCACAGCTTCCGTAGAAAAAGGAGAATAAGATAGATTACAACCCTGTTTTCACCCTCGTCATGATGTATTGATACCCTGCCTGTATGAAATCCACTGTAACGTCTCTTTTCTAGAAAATCCAAATGTGCTGGTTAGTTAGAGTAGCTTGCATGAACCCCTGCATTTTGATCAGTTTAGCACAGTGTTGTATTTTTCTCAGGTTTTGTTTATGTTTCAGGACCACTACAACCAAACCTTTATGCTTCTTGATTTCTGAAGACATGAGTTATTTTTTAACTCTTTCCCCAAACCCACGAGTGTTCCAGATAAGAATGGGTAACATTAGATCCCCTCCAGCCCAGCTTTGGCCCTAGGCGACTTGGTCTCAAGTGTGAAAGAGCATCATTCCAGAGACTGAGCCCTTTGAATATTTTCTTTTGATCGGGTTAACACCCTCGTGCTAGTATCCTCAGGGCCAGGAGAAGAGACATGAAGGTGATATTTGAGCTTCAGAGTCTTCCCCCTAGCCGCACTGGGGGGTGACATCATCACTGGACGTTTTCCTTTCTCCCGTGATGTCTGGATGGTTAACTCCACTGGCCTAGGTAGAATTGGCTTAGGTCATGCACACACCCCCAAGTCGGTATCCTCAAGGCCTGGAGAAGAGACTTGCAGAGGAGAAAAGAACTTCAGATTCTTCCCCCTAGCCGCACTGGGGGATGACATCATCAGGGGGCGATGGCATTCCTCCGGTGATGACTGGATGGATAAATTCACTGGCCTTATGGTGAACTCTACAACATTCACACTAACCCCTTCCAACACAGGGAATGAGACCTCATGCATGACCCCCAAATTCAGTAGATCAGAAGCTTCGAAGACCAACTCTGGGAGCGAGGAGAGCAGTGCCAAGGGAGCCAACATGCCAACTGAACCCCGGATAGAGGATTCCAGAAGCCCGCCCGACGAAAGTATCTGGAGAGGGTCTAGAATCCTCCCAGCCACCACCACCAACCATGCGTTGGAGGCCCTTTGGGTCTGATAGGCCAGGTCCATGCTAGGCGAGACGCTATCCTCTGAAGCGGAGGGGTGAGGGAAGCACTCCAACTGAACTGGGACCAAAGGAGATTCCACTGCCTGAACTGCTGATTAGGAGCCGGGGTAGGGTCCCACCGTCCTTCGGGCAGGAGCACTGCGCCCCTGGAAGGGCCTGACGTCTTCACGGGGTAACGCGTGGCGCCGGCGTTTTCACAATTGCTGGGAGTGCCCTTGGAGGAGGCAAGAGGAGAAGAACCTTGGGATCACCGGGAACACCACAGCTTGGAACCACAACTCTGAACCCTGAATTGAACAATGATCCAAGGGACATAATGGATCCTTGTGAATTGAATTATTTTCATTGACTGAAAAGTGTTATAGCCTTGGTTATGACTGGGTGATTTTTGATACATGGACCCATTGAGGGGTGTAATTGGGTTATAAAAGCATAACTTCCATTAGTTTAGTTTTCTTGTCTATCTCTTAGTATAGTGATGTCTATAGCAGTGAATAAAGCACCCTAGTAGGCCTTAGTGTACCCTTAAGACACCTTAAATACTTTATTATAACTAACATGAGTATGGGGAGAGTTTCCCCAATGAAATATAATAATATAGGAGGGTATTCTATGGGTATGTTATATACAGAGGTTGAGTGTATGAGGGATGACCTTGGATGAATTTAGAAATTGAGATGGACATTGTTCAATCTATCAAGAGCAATTCAGTGTAACCTTTCTCTTGTGGTATATTAGGACATGTCATGTTTATGATAGATATCAAGGAATGTGTTTCCCTATGAGTGAAATATGATAACCTGAAACGTGTGATAAATATATAGGAACACATGTAGTGTTTCCTATTCATGAGGACACATCAGGGACCCTGGCAGGTTCCACAGTGATATGAAAGCCCCTGAGAGTATATGTATAGGAAATGGGTAGGGTTTATTATGGGTTTTACATTATACCTAAATCGGAACATTAAGCTTATATGGTTGTAGTGATGATACAACATTAACCTGAGAGGATAAACTTAGTTATGTGAGATGATTTTATGAATATGGAAATCTCATATTTTAAATGTTAATTTGAGACAAGATATCATGGGAGGCGAGTACTACAGGTCTGAGGTTTATTTATTCCATGGATTCCAAGGAGTCCTAGGACGTTCCTTTTATGCCAGTAGTAATATGAATAACCTAGGGTCACACCCTATAATTGTACGATTATTCCGGATGTTTATGATAACCCAGGATCACTCTTTAGAAAGAGGTAATTAATACGAATACTTATGATATATTATGATTACCTCCTTGGGGTAAGTGATAATGACAAATATTAATAATCACCTAATATAACCTCATACGTTTAATCTATATTCACGATTCTAATGAAGACAATGGATTTCCTTTTAGGGGTAAAATTTATTCATAATGACTACTAGATCACATAGGATTACCTCCTAGGGGTTGTATTATTTCTGATGACTACTATATCACCTAAGATTGACTTATATTGATCAAACTAATTCTTGATACTATAGCACACCCATTATAACCTCTTAGGGGTTGTATATTTTACATGATAATATTTTTCATGATTATGTAACAATCCTAGAGACACTATAACACTGGATGAAGTAAATTTGGACCGATCATGGGTGTCATATTAGAACCCAAGGATCAATAGTGGTAATTTAATTATGCTTACACAATTTATTTATTTATTCAGTTTACAATATCCCATGTGTTCACTAACATTAATGGCCATTAATGGGGTTGATTTAGTGGTTCCCTACTAAGTTATGCTCACAACCTAATCGGGTAGTCATAGAACTTGAGTCCTTGAGAAAATATCACTATTTACTGGTTTAGGTTTGACAGAGGCTCGGAGAATCTTGATCAAGAATGTTAGTTGGGATATGATCATAGGTTGGGATGAGGTGGGGCTCATTGGTGGTTGTTGTTGCATATTTTTTATATGCTTTACCGATTTGTTTTTAATTTGAATAATTTTTTGAAAGAAAAAATTATCATCTACTGAAAAATTCTTTCATATGGGTAAATTTACTAAGTTGTCAGTTATTATTTGAAAATTTTAAGAAAAATGTAAGAATATGGTAGTTTAATTACTAAAATTTATTTAATTCAATTTATATTATTTTAAAAATAATTGAATTGTTGAAATTTCCTAAAAAAATATTTTTCAACAGAAAATTAATATTTTTAATTTATAGAAATTAATTCTATCATAAATCATTTTTTTATTTTCGTGATATTTTATGGAATTCGTTTTTTTGTTTTTTATATTTTTTCTTTTAATTTTTTTTGTGATAGAAATTTATATTTTCATAATGAATTTAGTTTTTAAACTTTTTGTTTATTTTTTCATAGTTTGGGTGGTTGGGGTAATTGTTCAACAAAAATTTTCTTCTGAAAACATGGATACTATAAGAACAAAACTCAAACGACCATGAGTCATTTTTTATTCAGTAACTCAAGAGACCACATGATTCAAATTAATAGACTCCAATAACTAAGATGAAACCCCTACAATCAACCCTGTGTAGGAAGTTCCAATTGACTACAATAAGAAACCATCAAGCTACCATACCATGTGAAGCAAGAAAATTTGAAAAACTGTATAAGATTCTATAATAAGGAAATGTTGTGTTATTTTGTTCTATCATAAGATACCATGAAAGAAAATGTAAGCTTCCACAAAGAGGATATACATATTTAATTAACATATAAAAACCAAGAAAATGACTATGTGTAGTTTTTAAAATGTACATGGACTATCTAAAGTGAGTTCATCATCAATAACCACAGCTTGTAGGACCTCATGTTTATGGGAGTTCATTTTTTAAATCCATGATTAGTCGAGAAGTGTTTACAAAATGATCACTCAAGAAGGGATGTGGAGGGTAGATGAACCATGA
Organism: Viscum album; assembly: GCA_963277665.1. Taxonomy (NCBI): domain Eukaryota; kingdom Viridiplantae; phylum Streptophyta; class Magnoliopsida; order Santalales; family Viscaceae; genus Viscum; species Viscum album. Next base: position 1,212,429,381 of record OY728120.1, on the reverse strand, counting down.
AATTTCGGTTAAAAATCATTTGATTTCATAATGAAGATCAAAATTTTTGGGAATCAAGTAAAATGATAATCGATCTGTATTCGAATGAACCCATTGACCCCTGATGACTAATATCATAACATGATGACTCAAGGCTTTGATTTTGATATTTTAATAGATCATTACAAATATGTGATGATTTTAGAATGATATATTGAATATTCTTCATAAATAATTTTTTGTGCCTAAGTCAAGATTTTGATCTAGAATATGAGAGGATGTATATTTCATCTATGATGTTAATTGTGAAAAAAGGACAGCAATCATAAGATTGGTTGTTTTTGATAAGCTTAGTTGAATATTTATTGTAAAACATCATTTAATCAACTAAGCCATGTGAATATACTAAATTACTCTAAAGTTATTCAAAATTCTTGAGAAAATTGAACCAAACTGGGGTGGGTCTGTGCTAATTACATGTAGCTACATAATTTTTCTCATGAAAGGAGTGTATTGGAATATAAGGGATTTACTTGTGTCACATGTGTTGGACAATTATTAGTCATGGAATTCCACATTTAGGTCTGATATATATGTTCTAGAGAAAAGATATAATATTCAAGGTGTATATCAGCATGAAACATGGATATATATCAGACAATCTACTCATCAATGAGGGGAAAACTTGAGAAGTAAATAGTGGATAATTATATAAATATCAACACCCAGATTTACATAATTAAGGGAGTAGAATCAGTACCTAGAAAGAATATCAACTGGATCTAGATAAGTTCTCTTTGTATAAGTCAACACATTTCAAGGTTGTTTTGTAATAAATATATTTTTCAAAACAAATTTTAGAAACATGATCATCAACAATATTTTTAATGTGGAATGAAATTATGATGGTAATATTTGTATCTCATTCAAGATAAAATTTTCTAGATGTATCTATATTTTTCATTATCTATAATTTTTAATTTATAAAACATCAATAATTGTTGAAAACTAACCTACATTGAATTCAATCCAAACTATTTTCTAATATGAAAATCAATCATCAAAGTGGCACATTGATTTCAAAAAAAAATTGGACATAGTGAGAACTAATTCATCATTTTTTGATAATTATCCTCTATATATGATGAAAAATATGATTCTTGTGATCAAAGGTTTGGCAAACAGAAACTTGTTCAATCGCATTTAAATCCATTCATGTGAATTATTTATTAATAATGGACAATATATTAAAAACTATCGAATATAATCCCAATATCACAAAAATTTATTATTCCATACATGATCATTGATATATTATTTTCCTTATTGTCTATTACATTCCTCGGTATTTCACCATAATCATCACTTCACATTCCTATTATTAGTTTTTGGTTTGTTTACACTTATTTATTTTTTGATTTGATTCCTTGGTCTTACACACAAGTTAAAAGTCATTCCATATAGGTTGAGCCTTATTCACCCTAAACCACATTCATATTTAATTTATAAATAAATTATTTGACCTAGTATTGTGAAAGGATTTAGTTATGTTTAAAATTCGGCGTCATTTCTAGTAAAGACATGTGGGATATATAAAAGTGAAAAACCAATCATGTAAATTGTCCCAAAAAATATAAACTCATTTCTAAAAAAATAAAAAGAATATTGAAAATTCAATGAAAAATATATTGTATACAAAAATCTTGAATTTCAATGGAGTGAATACTAATAATAATAGCTAGAAAGTAAATATATCCATTTAGAGTTGAAATCAACAGTCATTTATGTTCTATCAAAATGAAAAATAAAACTAAAATGAAATATCCTAGGGAAAACAACAATAATAAATTAGATTTAAATCTCAACCCACCTATACCAGAAAATGAGTTGATAAATATTGTCATGCCTTCAAAGTTTCATGTGCATGTGGTTTTTAGTAACCCATTATTCATTAGAAAAAACCATACGTCTCAAAAATATGAAATAAAAAGTTCACAATTTATATGATTCTATCATACCATGGAATATCCCAATAAAGGTTCAATATCCTTTATTAGGGGATTATATGGTTTGGAACTACATATTCCACTTAGGTTTGGAGTGAAGTGGAACTAAAACCGAGATTTTTCCCTTTCTTCTTGAATTTAATTGAATAAATCTAGATTAAAAAATTTTATAAAGAAACTATTTTGATCTTGGGGCCAGCTCTATAATGATTTTTAAAAATATTAATCCCAAACTAATGACCACGAAAATAATACACAATACCATTGTGTTTGTTGAAGTTGGCGGTAAAATATCCCACAAATTATGGAATAGATTCAAGGTTTCTCTAAGACAATATCAGAATTATCGTTGCACTGCATATTTTCTCATGGATACATTTTAAAATATCCTCACCCCATATCACTAAATGGAATATGATTAGTTATTGAAACAATATTTTAGGGGTTAAATTGTCAAAGAACTCAAAAAAATATTTAATACATTATCAAAAAATTCACAACATAATTCATGAATAAGAAAAACCATTTTTAATAAGGAAAATAATCCTATGTAATAATATGAAGTTCAATCTACTAGATATTGTAATAAAAATTGTCAAATAAAACAAAGGGATTAATTACGCTTCTTTGGTATGTTTTATAAATAATAATCCTTGTTTCATAGTTTGGATATTTCATCCCATTTACAAAAAATGGATAATGATTTAGATATAGAACTTTGATTTAGCATAGGGATAATCTATTCACAAATACCTATAAATAGGTGTATAGAACCAATCCAAATCCTTCCCTGAAATAACAAGTTGCATTTAGACTGGTTTGACCCCTTGTTTTCCAACATAAACCTAGGAAAAAATTCTAAAACCAACCAAATATTGAATATTCTAATTCATAATGACATATAGAGGATATGTTACATCAAATATTATGAATGATGAATTCTAAATATGTAAATTTTAAATCACAATTTCATAAACCAAATTATAAAATTATTATCAAAGTTTGACTCATATTATAAGCTACATAATATTGAACTATAAATAGGTAAACTAGAGACAAGAATAAATGTAAGAGTGAATGGGAAGTTACAAGAAAAAAATGAAAACCAATACTAGGGAGAAATAAATGGATTCTTCAACAAGAGGTGGTATACTAATACACCAGGATGTTATAAATGATCATGAACCTACTGAAAATAAAATTTATAATGATGTTGAAACCAAAATCTAGAATTTTCATATTTTCAAAATTTTGATATCAATATTGAAAACAAATTGAAACATAAAATTTTAGCAAAAAAATAAAGGGAAAAAATTAAAAATAATTAAAATAAATTATAAAATATAGTTGAAGAATAAATATAATAACTTCTAAAAATTATAATTAATACCTCCAATCATTACTTTCCACATATGATTTAATAATAAGAATAAAGATATTAAACTGCTCAATTTTCTAAATGTTATCATGAAACATCACTTCATTGTAACTTACCATGAGGTATTCAATAAAATCCAATAATATCTTGAATCATTGAAGAAAATATTTTCAAACAAGAAAACCATGGAATAATTTTCAACTTATAATCTCACAGAGAATTTTAGTATTGTCATGTAGAATATGATACCTTCAAAAACATCATTATAAAGAGAGTTTGTTAATCTATTTTACATTAGGTGATATAATTGGAATATTAAATTATCTCTATTATATTTTTGTTAGTATCAATTGGATCCCAATCATTATTTCTTCACTATATATTTTGAGTTCCGCAAGACACCATTTTTTCATACATTTAGCAAACCAGTCCATTACCCACCCAATTTGAAGGGTTGATGAATTCCTAGTAGGACTAAAAAAGATATTCCTTACAAATTATTTTCTAATATTAATAATAGTGTGTGGTAATGATGTTCTTATCATCATTGGTCATTCATTCTTATCCACTATAGGATATTTTATATATTTTTTTAAGGGTAAGATTAATTTTTAATCTACTAGATTCAAAATAGGAATTAAATTTTTTTTTTGTGAAAATTAAATAACCTATGAAAATTCAAATATTATCAAGATATTAGTGTTTATAGTAATTGGAATATATATATGAATAAGGGGATGATTTTTTTTGGGATGATGTATGAAAATAATTTATAATTAGATCTTGTTGATACATTCCAAATAATCTACTATTCAAAGTTGTAATATTATATAGATGATCATTTTTAGTGTTACATGAACATATAGATGAGATTACCTAATAAGAGATGATAAAACCAATAAATAAATCTCTCCAATAATAAAAAAAATTCTGGGAACTCTATTTTATGAAATGATTCATTCTATATTTCATTCTTCGTGTTCTATCATGATGAATTTTATCTACTCAAGCACAAATGTCCTCCCCTAAGTCAAATATCACCTTATTTGGAGGTAAAAATCCTCCCACATAATTTAAAATAATATTTTATGTCTGAGTTCTCTCCAATACATATTATTATATAATATAATATTAATGGAATTCCAGAGGATATTTTTCTATCTATTCTGAGGAAGATTAGACATGCCATTGGTTGGTCCATTATTGATATAAATGGAATAAATCCTTGTAATAATATATATTAAATAACAATAATGAAGGATACTAAACCTAGAGATGAGAGGAAAATAATATTTAATCAAAACATGAAATTAGAAGTATGGTAGGAAGTTTTCAGGTTACATGACTCTAAAATAATTTTCATAATTTCAAATAGTTCATGTGTTAGTCCTATGAAACTGGTACCAAAAATAGTGGTGTTTTAATTATAAAAAAACTAGAAAAATGAGAAAATATAAAACAAAACACTCAATAAGTGAATATCCAATATTTATTATAGGAAACTAATCCCAGTCACAAAAAAAGATCATTTTCCAATGCAGTGTTGGACTATTTTCTTAATAAAAATTCTGGTTACAACTACATTTCCTTATCTATTGAGGATCAGGACAAGACAACTTTCATATGTAAATTTGGGACATTTTCTAACAATATAATTTCCTTTTAATTTTGTGGTTCCCTGAACACACTTCAAATATGTATGATTGAAATTTTCATGGATATTATTTAATAGATATTTTAGGCTTTTGTGGATGATTTTTCAACAATTCAGAGCAATTTTGTGCACTGTAGTAAGAATATAGAAATTGTATTAGAGTGATTTTTGGAGATAAATCTTGTGATAAACTTGGAGAAATTATATTTTATGGTTACTTTATGAATTATCATAGGCCCAAAAAACTCATATTATGGGATATATGTGTACAATGCTAAAATATATATTTATCCAAATCATTCCACCTCTAGAAAATATCAAAGTAATTAGAATCACTGTTGATCATGATTGTTTCTAGTAGATATTTATCATGAAATTTTCCAAAATCACCATGCCATTATGATACCCTCATATTAGGTATACTGTATTTTTGTATCATGAATATCTTTTGTAATCATTCAAAATTATTAAATAGAAACTCACAACCTCAAAATTTATCACTGCATGAAATTGGAAACTACCTTTCAAAGATAAGTGTGTTGCAAGTGGTTTGGAAATAGGGGATGTATTATGGAAAAGGAAAGGTGACTAAAAGTGAATTAAAATTACTGTAATATTTAAGATGATTTCCATAAAACTACACTACTAAAAAAGGAATTGGATTGTTTAATGTTTCCCCAAGATAATGATGGGAATTATCTGGTAGGGATTATGGTGATTATTTATATAGATCATTCTACTCTCAAGTATTTTCTAGCTAAGATATAATCCAAGCTATGTATTTTAGATGGACCCTTTATCTATAGAACTTTGATCTATAAAAAGGATAATAAGGAAGATAAAAAATGGTTTTAGATCCGTTGTCTAGGTTACACGACACCAATGATTTAAAACCAAATGATATAAGCACTTAACTTCAAGATAAAACATTTGTCATAACATTGTGAAATAGTATTCTTGGTTTTTATATAGTTATACCATTAATTATATAAAATTAATTCCTAAAAAACATTCCCAAAACAAATGAGATAAGTCCATTTCAATGTGGATGTGCTATATTTGAGATGATTCTTTTCTGTTTTGGATGTGTGCTGATGGGATACTAAGGAGATACATGGTTAAGGAGTATTTTTCCCATTATCGAGATATAACACTCTTTTAATTATGACAAACACCATGGGAGTTATAGTACTACCAAAAAGGACCTCCATTATAGATTTTATTAGCCTAATCAATTCAAATATTCTAGAAAAAAAAATTTGGTTGTGAAATATTTCAATGGATATGAAATTTTGGATTATAATAGGAGTTTTCCCAAAAATCTATTTTAGATATTGAGATACTTTATGTTTGGGGGTTAGAATTCCTAGAAATATTTCCTTCATCTTATGGTAATGGGTTATTCTTATGTTTTTAGATTATGTATCTATGTGGTTTGAGACTGTAACACTTATAAATAAATATTTGGTTAGTGTTTCAATGATTATCAAGAAAAATATATTCCCTATATTTAGAGTAACTAAGGCATTCATTACATAAAATGGTACTCATTTCAATAACTATAACTTCAAGGATTTAATCTAAATATATAGGAGTTATCATCATATGTAAATAACCTATCTCTCATAATCAATTGGATTGGCTAAAAATTCAAATAAAGTGTGGTAAAAAAATTTATAAAAGGAATTATCCCATTCAAGAAAATAATAGTCTATCAAGTCAGAAAACCTTTTGGGGGATTATAAGATTAAATAAAATAATCCTTTTAGAATATCAACATATAGTATTATTATTATAAAAAATTGTTATTTTCTAGTGTCAATTAAATATAAATCCTAATGGGATGTGAAATAATTAAATTATTAATTTAGAAATGATGGTAACAGAATGTTACTGAAGCTGGTTGAGATGGAAAAAATTAGAAGGGGTATTATTATAATGGTTACATTTAATACGAAATTACAAAATCCATCTATGATTATATCATTCCTAAATAATAATTTTAGTTGGGTCTAAGATTCTGACTATTTAATTCTAGGTTAAAGGTTTTTCCTAGAAAAATAAAAACCAAATTGTCTTAACCCATAATTATTTTGATATTTTTAGAGAATAGAGTTAAAAATCTTGTTTGAGAGGAGAATAAAATATTTCTGTTATATGATATGTGAATAAAACACTACTTCGAGTGGAATCTATAGGGATTGATTTCCATATATTTTACGGAAGTATTATCTTGGGTTGAGTGTAAATGAAGTATAAAAACATAGTTCTTCCTGGGAGGAAACCTATGGTCTCTTATTTTGTTTCATTGACACAATTTTTTCAATAAAAATAAATACTTCTATTTTGAATGGATCTCTAGAAATCCTTTCAAATCCTAATATAGGTGATCAGTATCCTTAAATGACCATGTACCATTACAAAGCTAACCAGATGAAAATGTTTTCATCCATGATATTGAAAAAGGGTTGAACATATTATTCATTTACTAGAGACCACATTATGGTGTTATTGGAAATAAAATTACATAAGTGTTAGAGTGACCAAATGAATGGTTGTACCTACCTTTTCACTCTATATATCACTAATGATATCCTCCCTTGGAAATTTCTAGTGTTCTTAAATTATCAACGTATTTATGTCCTAGAGAATTCTTGATAAACTTATAATAAAATGACACCTATGGTTTCATTTTCAATCAGATTAAATTTTTGGTCTCTTATATCTATTTTTTATCTTTTTATGATCTTGAATGGACTAACCAGAGGAATCCACTCAATGAAACATAGGGGATACTCTAAAAAATTTAAAATGAATGAATATTCTACATTTAGGGGAGTGATTATATAATAATCATATTCAATTATTTTTTATGACTTTTGATTGAGAATAATGTGTGGTCAGATCCCCCTTGTGGTTTTTTACTGAATTGAATTAATTTATTTCCATTATTGGGTCTGTGACCTATTATGTTATAGGATATTAAAAATAATTTTTACCAATCTATTAAAATCATGTTTCACCGATTATAGTGTATTTTTCATTTAAATATTATAATTGTACATAATTATTAATCATTATAACTTAACATTTTATCATTTGAAATTTCTCCTGATTTTCTCAAAGATAAAGAGAATGAGAATTTAGAAATCTATTGTAGCTATTCTAGTTAATTAGTAGAACTTTTTATAATCATACTTAAATCCATAGAAATATATTTTATAGTAATGAATGGAAAATTTGTCTTAAAAATTTTAGTAATGTCCTCCCACATAAAGATTCAACATTGAGGAATGTTTTTGGAGTTATGTTTGAGGAAAAGGGTTATTTCACTAAGATTAACTATTCCTCAATTATTTATATTATTTATAAAATGATTCATATTATTTAAAAAAATTAGGGTTTTAATACTTCATTTTTCTTAAAAATTGTGTCCTTGTTAAGGATAATGTCACTCTAGCTAAAGGGGATTTCCTTGAGTATATAATTATTAGAGGATCATAATTATTTAGTGATTATTACTATTTTTGTGGATGTTATTTTTAGAAACATGGTAGTGGACTCCGATAGGATTGATCTTTATGGAACTTTAGTTAGAATTCAAGGAAAATTGATGTTTGATATTGCATCAATTAACATGAATTTTTTAAAATTAAAAAACATAGTGATCCAAATCAAATTATTTTCATATAAATCCAGTGAAAAATTATGTAACTATGAAATTGGTATCTCATAATTAATCTATGAGATATTAGGCCCAAATAAAAAAATATCAATAAAATGAGTGATTCTCATAGTCATGACTAGTAAAAACATTATTCAAATAATTTCACTAATTATCAAAATTTATTTTCTCACGGTAAAGAGAGTATTGAACCCTAATGTAAGAGGAAGAAACTGAATTATAAGTAAATAATTTTACTTTTTTAAATTAAGTAGAAGGTGGAACATTTTTATGTAAATATTAGAAGAGTGATAACTAGAAGTGATTTTGGTTTTAGTTTTAATTAAACATTAATACTACCCATATGTACTCCTAAAAATAGAAAATAATTATGAATTTAGTGGGATAGTGAGTGATTTTCAAATAGGATGAATGAATTTTTGAATGATGGAAGAGTCCTTTATTCCGTGATTTCTGGTGTGGGTATTTGAACCTAGGAATCCCTTATATGAAAATTCATTGAAAAAATTTTCACCTCTCAAATTGTTTTCCCTCTATAAATGAATTTTCTAACGTCATGCATTGTAATCAAATTTTTGAAATATTTTTCTCTACATATAAAGTAGAATAATAGAGTTCTTGATGACAATAAAATCACTATGTTTGGGGTAATTTGATGTCACTAAGGTTTTAGACCTTTTTCCATAACTTGTTTTGTGAATTTGGATGTGTTATTCAATGAAAAACATCTTTTTATTGAAAATTTATTGTATACTAGTTTATTTTATGTCACATTGGTTTTTATTTGAATATATTAATAAAAATGGGTGATTTTTTCATTAATGATAAAAAAATTATTTGAATTTCTCTAATTTGATGAAAAAATATTTTAGTTATTTTTTATTGAACAATTTTTTACAAGTGTTATTGATGATTTCGAATTTCATGAAATTAATTATTTCATTTATTTCATTTTCCTATTTTAAACATTTTTTTGGAATTCATTTTTTGTTTCAATTTTTAATTTGTTGATTTTTCCTATGATTTTTAATTTCCATGTTTAATTAAAATTATATCACATCTTATGGAATTTTTGGTTCATTCATAGGTCTTAGTAATTGTTCAATGGAAGTGGTCATGTGACAGGTCGAGCTACTATAAGAACTAAACTGAACCAACCATAAGAAAATAGTTCTATAATCACTTAAATGAACACATGTTAAAAAATTAAAAACACCATAAAATACCATAAATACACTGTAATTGAAAATTATAGGGAACTGTAATGTCACTATAAGAATAAATTACCAAGATACCATACCATGTTCAAAATAAAAATTTAGAAAGGTGAATATGATTTTAGAAGAAGGAAATGAAAAGTTATCATGTACCAACACAAGATACAATAAATAAATGAATGATACCACAAAGGGGATCTAAATTATCCATGATAATTCCCTAGATGAACAACTAACCATATGTAATATGTCTATTATATTTGGTTAATCTCAAGTTAGTTCGTCATCATTCACCACTTATTTTAGGATTTTATATCCAAAATATGAGATGGCATGAGATTTGTTTACACAATTATCACTCAATAAGGGACCTAGAGGGTCAATGAACTATGAAGGTTTATCTATAGATGCACCAAGTTCATGATAATGATAAAAAAATTGGAATCAATTATAAGGATATTATATATTCATTTCACTAATGAAATTTACACATCCAAATTGAGCCTTTAATATGATGACTTAAGTATGAGATATTGATATTATAATATATCAGGTGCTAATATATGATTAGTTGATATTGATTATTTATCATCAAATCATGAATCATTTTCTCTAGTCCAGTAGGGATTTAGATCATACTAATGAATATGAAGTCCATAGGATATGAAAATATGATCCATAAAAAAGGAGACCAAACCTATTCTTAGGAGTTTTGGATGATCTCGATTTAAAATTTATTGAAAAAAAATTTATGTTCATGGAATATATTCTAGGCCCATGAGATTGAAATGTTCCAGTGAGCGTTTTTTCCATGAAAATGATCAGTTTGAGGAAAAGGATGCGACCTCCTGTCATCTAATTTACTTTATTTTATATTTCCATATTAATAAAAAAAATTAATATAATTTCACAATATAGTGTCGAAATAGATAAATTAATTGATGTTTCATTTGGGAAGTAATGTGGATTTTGATCTAAATTCAATACGATGATATACTGTTATGTCGATACTCAAAGTGAGTTGGGTGATGTTTTAACCGAATAAAACATTATAATCATGGAATAAGTTTTGGAATAATTCACTCAGTAAAATAATAAGTATGGATTAATATTGATCTAAAATTACCAGTGTTTGGCTTTAAAGTGGATTAGGTGGATTTTATTCTATATTATTGGGGTTTATATTGAATGAAATAGTGATTTATGGAGATATTTCACCCATCCATGATGTAATTTCTTCTAATAATCAAGATGCTTATGGATAAAGGTATATTTATTTAAGGGTATATAAACGATACATGGGACACACTCCAATGGGACAAAAAAGGTTACTTTTCACGATTCTATAACTATTTCAATGTATAGAGAATTAATTAAAATTGTGAAACATCCAGAAATTGTGAAATGGAAAAAAGAACTGACATAGGGGTAACTCATCTAATCTTAAAGGAAATAATAGATGATTCCAATATTTCCTAAAATTATCAAGGACATTGAATTGAACTTAGAAGTGGTCCATGTAAACTTTGTGGATCAAAAATATGTTTTCCATTAGAGGAGAATATATTTTTTATTTTTTATTTTCATGTGTAAACTAGATGGGATGATGTGTTGTCATAGAAATATATATGGTGGAGTAAGAGAAGAGTGTGAGAGACAAATTGTAAGATCAATGTTGGAAAATTGCAACCACCTAGTCTATATTTTGGGAATCATATTCATAAAATAGTGGATTCTTTAAGATGGTACAAGATGATTACTAAACATCGACCATCATAATCATGGACATGATTAATGGAGGAGAATAAAGACTTAAAGAGAAACAACACTAGAGCTACAGAAGAAATCACTTTCTCTAGACATCATCACTTTTTTTATTGTTTCATAAAGAATGTAGTTTTTAAAACTGATTTTATAAAAACGGTCATTGACATAGAATTATTTGGATAATGTGAATGTGTTGATATTACTTCATCCATAATTTATGATAATATTTATAGATGTTTCTATCTTGATCGTTCAGAATCTATTTCATTTTATAATATATTTAGAGTCAATGTAAATTTACCACAATTGAAATCAATTTAAATTGTCTTGTAATATGAAAATAAATCATCAAAGTAACACATTGAGTTCAACTACAATTTGTAGTGATAACATATTCGTCATGTTTTGATTAAGTTATTTAATTGAAGAACTATAGGATTTATTTGACTACATGATGAAAAACCTTTACACTGGTCAAATGAATTTCAATTAGTAACAATTCTTTTTATACATGAATAATGGAAAAATTATTTAAAACTGACCACTATAATTTTCATAACTCATCAGTTGATAGTGGACTAATTTCTATTCCCTCTCCACAAATTCTTGACGTGGTACCTCCACAAAATCATCACTTATTTTATATATTGTTTCTTCGATTATCGCTTAATTTTATTAAGCACTTTTTAATTGAATCAATGTTCTCAATGAAGAACTGAAACACCTTTACTATGGATAAACCGTCATTCACCACTAAATAAGTTATCAATGGGGTTATGATTAATTAATCTGACATATCAATGTTAATGACTCATGAAATAATAAATGAAAAAATATCCTAAATGACTTTTATTATTATATTTATCTTGTATATTTGATCGACCTATTAGGAAATAAATAATTCTATACTAGAATGATTGTGACTCTATATGACTGTATTCATCCATATATTCATTTTATTATTGATGGATTTTTTTATTTATTATACATAAATTGGTGGATGTTTATTTTTTTGGAGGATATTTTATTAGTTTGAGGTTATTTTGGCCTCTAATAAGGGGGTATAATCTCCCCAAAGTAACAACCTAATCCCCTTCAAATAATTATAAGACTCTTGTGTATGGGAAGTGTAAAAAAAATCCTAGTATCTCCCTAACAATGATAAAAATTAGTGTTTCAGTTATCATATATTTATGTGACATTTATCACATAATGTCACAAACCATCCCAAGTTGTCCATCCATTGGATGCTTGATCCATCCCACAATATACCCAAGGGGAAACCCAAATATCCCTAAGATGATAAAAATTGTCATAAGAATCACAAAACACCCATGGGGAAGATTTGTCCCATTAGATACACTAAACCAGAGTGTAAGATAAAAAATTTTTCATTCAGAATAATTTTATTCCCAATACATATTTTGGATATCCATCCGAAAAAGAATAAGAAAAAAAAGAAAAAAAAAAGAAAAAAAAGAATATGATATAAACTGTTATAAATTATCTCTTGAACTAACCCTCTAAACACCCTCAACATTCCAACATAACACTAGCCACTCCCATGACCTCTAAACAAGGTGTATCTCCCCAAATCATCAAATCTCCACTTAAAATAATGAAATACAATAATAATTAAAACTAAAATTATTAAAAAAACTCATTTAAAGGGACATATGATTGACATTTTATAAAAATTAACGAAATTATTGCAAAATAATGTAATGAGAACACATATCTGAATGCAAAAAATAAAACATAAAAACATTAACATCAAATATCAAAATAGTCACTAAATGGCCCAAATTTCAAATATACCACGTGAGTGAACAATAACTAGATATGAGCCTATAATTGAAATGAATATAATCATGAGCATGAAAATATAGAGAACTCCACTAACCACCACACCACATTACTAAAATATAATGGAAGATCCACTAAATATATTTTTAAATACCTTAATAAAATTTAGGTTTTAAATATTTAATTATATTTTAAACCAAAAACACCTCAAAGTGGTTTTATAAACATAATTTTTATTTTCATTAAATGAAAATAATTACATTCAAATGTTTATTTTGGAAACACACAGGCAATATGAAATAATCCCATTTTCATATTTAATGACCCTTTAAAACCATTTCATAAATTACTTAATAAACCCCCCACATATACTATATAAATAAATAGATCACTGAATAATTGAACCATTTTATATATTAATCATCTAAATGAATCAAGACAGAGAAAAGATTCAAAAAAGTCATCGAAATAGGGGATACAGTAGAATGTCTGATAATTATCCTACATCAAACAACCAATCAAAGTATAAGTTACATGGGATCTATCATATGGTTAATAAGCAAATATAAATTAGAACAAACATCAACAACATCTAGTAGAAATGTTTGTATCATGTAACATGTTAGTAGGGGATAAAAATACTTTAGTAGTATAACTAGTAGAAATAGATAGCACCACATCTAAGATAGAAATCCCTATATATAGAATTACAATGAATTAAGTAAAACAATGTTAATAATGAAATGAGAATATACAATAATAATAATGAAAAATATGGAATGATCAAAATAAGTATCACCAAGAAAAAAAAAGAACTCACCTTTAACACTAACTCTCTCTAAAAGAAAAATCTCAATCACACATTCACCCTATGATAAAGAAAGAAAAACATGACTTGAGGTCCATATTCATTATAAATCATAAAAGAATGGGCTTTAATAGGGAAACACCCACACACATTTTTTGAAGCATCATTAAATTACCAGAAAAAGCAAAATGAAAACAAACATGGGATGTGAAGACATTTTATAATGGTTTAAAATACCCTTTCAAACCATAATTATATATCATACTTTATATCCTATTTCTAAACATGAATAAAAATAGTTTATATAAATCAATTTTGAAATCCCTTTTTAAAAATCGATTCACTTTTTATAAAATCATTTTTTTAAACATAAATATCATTCGTTTATTTTAACAATGACACAAATCGGGTCAAATTATTTTGAAATTTAACTTTTAATTTAAATTATATATTTACATAATCTACTTATAATTGGAATTTCAATTACCAATTTAAATTCCATAAAATAAATTTTAAAAAAATATTTTTAATATCTAAAATGATTTCAATGAATTCAAAAACCAATTGAATGTTCCATTTAAGAAATTTCTAATTTACAAGGCATGCATAGTTAAATAAAAAAATTTAAATGTGTTCTAAAATTATTAAAAATCTCTGTATTATAATGAAAATCACGTAAAACATTATTTTAGTACCAAAATATATCTAGACCTACTAAATACCATAATTGGAAAATTAAATCATAATTTCGAAGCCCAATAAATTATCACCTCTAAAATGTAATGATAAAACATGGGAAAACATACAAAAAATTTGAAAATGATGATTTGAAACTAAAATATAGAGTGAAATATACTCCTAATATAAATCAAATTCCCATGAAACCTTTAAATCCTAAAAAAAATAATGCCAATCTGAAACCCTTGGGTTTGCAAAAAAACGGTAGAATAATGAAGGTAAAATAATATATACATTAGAAAAAGAACAAGGGTGGAGTCATACCTAGGAGGTTTATCCTTGAATCATGGTGGATCCTTGAAAACATCTTTTTAAATGTGTGACTTAAGGGATATGATTTCACATAATATGGATGCATGCATGGTAGGGGCTCATCTAGGGGTAGTCATGTGGGTAGAAGAGGATGTGACTGGAGGGACGAAGTGTAATGAAGGGAGGAGGATACTCCATGGGAGCTCATCCCAGGGTTGTCACTTGAGTGAAATTGGAAGGAGTCTCTATGGGATGAGGTGTGGTGGAATAAATTGGAATAGAGAGGGAAACAAAAAATAATGATGGAAAAAAATAAAAGTGAAAAAACTAATAACTCCAAAAAATAGGGGAACCCAAGTGGTTTACATGTATTTTTTTCCTAAATATATGTTAATCGTGTGACACTAATTACCTATGATGAAATCTAATCATATGGTTTATCCTAGTTCCCCACATGGTTGGATAACCATTCCAAAAAAACACTACTAATGTGATCATATCAAACATGCGATTTCCATACAGTTTTTAAACCGTTATGGATAATCATTTGGCAGTTTGATGTTTACAAAAATAACAATTTAAAGGAAAAACAAATTAAATAACCCATATTAAAATAAAATATTGTGATATATTATAAATTAAAATAATGTTGTCTCATGTGGTTGTGAAAACTCTCCCCAACCTAAGAATGTATTTATTTATATTTATAAGAAACTGACTCATGATGAGCTAGTCCACTTAAAATCATGAGGAGGGAGGTAGGGTAAAATAAAAGGGGGATTGTAACAAAAGAGATCCACTCGACAAGATCCCTCATCCAAACAACCATTCATAAATCCTCAAAACAACCATAATAATATCCCAACTTCCTTAGATGTCTCCAAATACAACACTACATCATTTGGATAGTACAAAATATAGGATGATTCTTAAGGAAGATTGATACCTAATATAGTACTCCCCACCATTTTGGAATTCATATAAAATATCAAAAAGAAAACCAGACAAAAACCATGAGACAAGATATAACTATGAACCTCAATTCCCCCAAAACCACTAGAATCATCAATTCATAACAAGACTCAAAATCCACCAAAGAAATATAACCATGATAACAAAAGGATACTCAACCCATAAGCAAGCCTCATAAAAATGAACATGGGGATTATTAAATGGTCATCACACTACATTTGATCGGACTATGACATCAAACACATAGGTATTATCCCATGGAAACACCCATATACCCATAACCCATAGGTGGTCAAAATAAGTGATATTGGTCATAGATACCCCATAACAACATCCCTAGTTTGATCCATGTACAATTTGTTGGTTCTAGGTGAAATAGAAGAGCCTATCAAGAAGGATCTTGAATAATTTTTTGTTTTCAATAGATCATTTGTATATTGTAAAAGACATGAACATAATGACCAATGAATTTTTTCTTAACACATATTGAGAAGAAAAGTTTCCAGAGCCAAGATGAGATTATATGATGTAAAATTAAATATAAATTCAATTAAATTGAAATAAATATTACCTCATTCTTGATATATTTTAAGACATTATATATTTATCATCTAAAACCCTTTTCAATAATCTTTCATTGTGCTTATTGGAACAATGTATCAATCCCTCTAGAAGTTATCCACAAGTTTATCCTATGATCCATGAAATGCAATGATGAATTTTCCAGTGCTAGCGTAGTTGATTAGTCATCTAGAATTTTTCATCTTTACACCTTCTAATTTAATTATTCTTGATGAAATTCCATTGATCGTGTAATTAGTCAGATGATGTGAGAATTGTGGGTAGAATTACAGTGGTAAATCCAATTTATATGATGAATATCTTTTAGCCTCTCTTAGAATAAATATGATGTTTATTTATCGGCATGTGGTTAGGATATTTATTTTTATTAATTTAACAGGTTACATTAATAAAATATTAAACCCATGTATAGGACCATGTCATATTTTAAAATAATAATATTATTTTTATTCCATGAAATTTTCTAATTGGAGGAATGATAAATATTATTTTAATAGCACAAAAATTAATATTTATCAATAGACACAACCTCGGTCTACTCATCCTCCTTAGAATTTATCGAATAACCATATAAAATTTTAATTAAATATTTCTACATAAAATAAATATTTTATTCATAGAATCGAAAATAAATATTTATGAAATATTTTACAGAGAAATAAATATTATATTTCTTCATAATTTAACAATTACACTAAAATATAAATTTATTTACGTTATAGGATCTTTATTTCTAAATAAAATTATTCCTTGGTCTAGTGATTAATATTATATCTGATAATTAAATTTAAATATAATTTAATTAAAATTAATCCAAAATCATAGTGTTTGTATTATAGGATTATTTTTCATTTGAATTAGGAAATATTTCCCAATTTATAATATTACTTTCTAAACATAGGATAAGGCAACCAAGATAACGTTTTTAACAACATAATGTTGAAAATGACATATAAGTTATCACTATACAATATAATCTTCATATAATAATATCTCATAAAAACATTTGACCACCCATGTCATAAACATATATGCCAGATTTGCCTTTCCACTACAGGAAAACGGAATATTTGCGATGGGCGATTTGCGACGGGGTCCCATCCCAAAAGGTCTTTTGTGATGGGGCGCCGTCGCAAATCACACATTTCTGAAAACGGTGTCGCAAATAGATGTTTTTGCAGAGGTCCCATCGCAAAAGAGTATTTGCGACGATATTTTTCCCCCGTCGCAAATGAGTTTTTGTTTATATATAAAAAAGGTATTTGCGACGTGTTGTCGCAGATATAGTAGTTGCGACAGGTTTCTGACCTATCGCAAATGGGAAATTTAAATAATATTTGCGACGTAGGTATTTGCGACGGACCTTCGCAGAAATGTTTTTATGACGGGTATTCTTCCTGTGGCAAATTTTATAGTAAAAAAATTTTACGACGGGAAATCCCATCGCAAATATTCCCATCGCAAATACTAAAAAAATAAAAAATAAAAAATAATTCATAAATATCGTATATTATTATAAAAAAATAATATTATTATTATTAATAAAAAAAATTATATTATTATAATATAAATAAAAAAATATATAAAATATAATTATGAAATATTAATATTAAATAATAATAATATGAATATAAATAATATAATATAATATAATAACACTAATATTAAAAATTTAAAAATTTAATGTAATATTATTATTATTATATTATGTATATACTAATAATATTAATATTAATAATATAAAGAAATTATATTATTATAATATTAATAATAAAAAATATATATAATATAATTATGAAATATTAATATCAAATAATAATAATAATATGAATATAAATAATATAATATTATATATTATGAAATATTAATATCAAAAAATAATAATAATACTAATATTAATAATATAAAACATTAATATAATATTATTATTATTAAAATAAACATACATATTTATTAAAAAATAATATTAATATTAATCAAATTATTAAATTCTAAACTTCTCAATATTAGCAATAAATATAAAATATTAAAAGTAATATTACTAAAATTAAGAGACATTAAAAATAATACAAATAAGTAATAAAATATTAAAAAAATACAAACAAATTAAATCATGCAATATTCATACCAATATCCAAGAGGAATTGTAGATAGGTAATATGACAATAAACTACAAACTCAAATGTTTGTTACATTTAAAAAAATCACTGGGGAGTGGATAATCTGGAGGACCTGGAGGAGGTGGTGGAGGAAACTCCATCCCTAAACTATGAGTCAGACGATTCATATACTCCATCTGCTCCTGATGTTGCTCCTCATATCGACGTCTCTCCTCATCCTACTACTAACGCATCTGCTCCTGCCATTGATGCATCTCCTCATCGTACTCCTGACACATCTTCTCCTGCCCCTGACACAAATCCTCTATAAGCTGACTCTGAGCACGCAGATGCTCCTGATACTATGAGGCAGAAGATGATGTCTCTCCACGAGCTCCTCTTGAGATGGACGCCGACATCACAGTAGTACCATAATAAGCTGCAGGAGTCAAATGAGAGCCGATACCAACTACTCGGCCCTTTTCGAAGCCATACTGGGTCGCCTGCATCCATGTCGTCTCATCAAAATGGTGGGCACTAGTCTGATCACCCGTCTTGTCTTGACTCTCAGCATGTGTCTGAGAGGACGCAGCCTCAAATGACTCATTAAGTTTCAATTAGAAATTAAAATAATGAAAAGATTATATGCATTTAATTTGCAAACTGAAAAGAAAATAATACTGACCACAATCTGAAGCTCGCAGTCACCTCTAATCTCTCCAGTAGCCGAATCAGTGTACATCCTCCAATAAACGTTGTATGTCATAATACCAGGCTTCTAGGATTCCTATATAAATATAAAATAAACTTTTTATATTTAATGTTGTATAAAATATTAAAAAAACTACTTACCAGATGCTCTCTATGTGCACTAAATGTACGACTACCAGCTCGATGTGTCACCTCTTGTCTACCCCGATTCTGTCGACCCAATGAAGATCTCCTCTGAAACCCACCACCCAACCAGTGTGTAAATAATCCATCCCAAATGTGAGATTAAATGTACTCTGGTCGGTGGGCTATATAGGGCTCATCAAATTCTGTCACTCAGGCTTTCTTCACAGAGGTCATTCTCAAATTATGACAAAACCGACGGAAACGGTAACGCATAGACAACACCCATGCCGTGTGGATAGTGGAATGAATGCTCTCATAGATGGGATACCATAAACCCTAATATAAAGTTATTAATGAATTAAATTTCAAAATAAAAAATATTTAATTACATACCAGCCAATGATCGAACATGGCGGCCTGTACATCAGCGGGAATCTGATCCCATGTGAGCCAGGGCTGAGAAAAATAATTTTGCAAGATAGTGCTCCCCTATCCAATAGCTATATGCATAAAACTATAGAAAAAGAACAAATAATCAAACTATTAGAATATAAATAAATTATAATGAATGATAACTAAAATAAACAGGTTACCATACCACCGTGTGTGTGCATCAAATCCAAGAGGTGGACGTTGCTCCGAGATAAGATCTGGAATCATCAGTCTGGAAACAACATGCCCCCTCCGAGTGCTCCCTGTAGTGCCAATAGCCTGAGGGTCATATGACTCAAGAACCTCATCATCCATAGGTAGATAAGCCTCTAGCAACTGACTATATGTTTCTGAGTCCATCTAAAACATGAAATGATTGTTATTAGAAAACAGTTGAAAATAATTATTATGTATAGATATATATTTATTATGATTCTAACCAGCATTTTACTATTTCAATGTTCATCTTCATCATAATCTTCATATTTTTCAATGTCAATGTATTTATCTTCCTCATCAACATCATCAATTTCAATATTAGTTTCACTTTCATCATCTCTTGTCATTTCTAATTTAGTTGTAAAATCATTGACAACATCGTCACCATCGACCCTTAACTATGGGGTGTCATCCTCGATATTCATTTCTCTTTGTGAAAAAGATGTGTTTTGAGGATTGTCCTGAAAATTTTCATTTCCTTTCACTTTAGTGGAACCACATTCACTTTGAGTAAACTGATTTTCTCAAGATTTAACATTTATTATACTCCACCAATCATCCAACTCTTTGGTAGTAGCACAGTATTTTGCATAATAAATTTGATATCCCCGATGAGCCAATAAAAATGGTTCATTTACTGCAAGAAAACTTTTATGTTTAATAGCAACAATTCCATGAGTCAAATGAATACACAAGCATCTCTCAGTATGCAGCCATCGACATTTAAACATTGTTACATAATTCTGTCCAAAATAACACAGTTCAATAATTTTTTCAAGAATACCGTAAAAGTCAACTTCAATATCTCTATGATGTGATCCCTTCAGAAAAACACCTCTATTCATTGTTTTCTTTGATTCCCCATATGCACGTGTATGAAAGCGATAACCATTCACCACAAATAAATTATAAGATTTAGCCATTTTGGATGGTGGGCTACTCAATATACGCAATCGAATATCAATCTTTCCAACATGTACAGATACCTGAAAATTTGTAAACAATTTATCACTATTACAAGTAATAAATTTATTTTATATGTAAAACCAAAAAAGAATGTATGTTACCAGTTTTTGAAACCAGTAGGCAAATATTTTTTCCCGACGTTCTTCTAAGCCAGCTACTGTAATTTGTGAAAATTGTTTCTTGATATGATCATCATATAACCTAAAAACAAAATATTATTAATTTATTGTAATAGAATATATACAATAAGGGATAAGAGCACTCATTCTACAATTGGTGAAATTTCTTCACAGTTGAGTAGAAAATATATTTGAGCTCTACGATGTTCATCATCTGAAATCCATTTATCATGAACTCCACCAAAGCCATGTTCTGGCTGATTGACAACTGATAATTGATTTTTCATATCATCATCAAAATTCCACTCGTTCCGGCCCATGTGGTTAAATTTTGAGGGATATTCAGATTCAAAATACTAAGAGTAGAATAATAAATTTTCCTCTTGCAAATAAGCTTCAGCAATTGAGCCTTCAACTAATGCTTTCTTATAGACTTTTTTCTTCAATTTCTGCATGCATCTCTCAAATGGGTACATCCATCGTAACTGAACTGAACCTCCACAATTTTCTTAATGAGGCAAATGTAATATAAAATGTTCCATTGAGTCAAATAAATCTGGCGGAAATAATTTTTCCAGTTTGCATATAATTACAACAACAGCTTATTACAGTTTTCTTAATGTATCATAGTTTGTTGTCGTCGCACCCATGTCTCGGAAAAAATATGATATATCTATTATTGAATCCAAAATCTTAGAATTAAAAACCTCTTAATCCAATAGGCATATGTTTTTCCATTATAACATGATAGTCTTGACTTTTTAATCCGGTAAAATGACCATTTCTAACACATGTGTCCAAGTTGGAAGAATATCCATCTGGAAGTCTCAAATCTACAATCCACTGATAAAATAATAATCGACTCTCTTTGGTCAGTGTATAACCTACTTTTGGATTCATTAATCTCTATGATTTGACATTTTCAAAAAATTCAAGTTCTGGTCGCCTGCAATTTTGGGAAAGATATAATCATGCCTTTACATTATCTTTGGTTTTACCTGGTGTATCCAAAACTGTATGAAATAAATTATCAAAACAGTTCTTCTCTATATGCATGACATCCAACATGTGTTGGACCAACAAATCAGACCAATTTGGCAGATTCCAAAAAATGCTCTGTTTTGTCCAATTGTGTTCTTTCCCAAAGCCATGAATTTTCTGTTGGTTTATTGTCGGTCCAAAAGTGATGGAAGGTAATGAAAATACAACTGATTGTAACTCTATACCTGAAATCATTTTTGGAGTTTCATCTCTTTCAATTCAGCCTTTTATGAAATGAGATTTATTCCTCGGAAAAGGATGATCGATTGGAAGAAATATGCAATGACAGTCAAAATAGAAAGGATTTTTTCCATTAATGAGCATAAATTCTTTGTTGTCTCCCATATAGTAAGGACATGATTTTGGACCATGTGTACTCTAGCCAAATAACATGCCATATGTCGGGATGTCACTAATTGTCCACATTAAAGCAGCTTTCATTACAAAATTCTATTTCGCAGTAGCATCATATGTACCCACACCATGACTCCACAATAAATTTACCTCATTAATCAATGGTTTCAAATAAACATCAATATTATTTTTAAGATGTCCTGGGATTAATAATGTCAAAAAGATATAAGGCTCTTTCATCAATATCCATGGAGGTAAATTTTTGGGAGTTATAAAGATAGGCCACCAGGAATACTGACTACCAAAAGATCCAAATTGACAAAAACCATTAGTAAAAAGACCCAATCACAAGTTCTAGGACTCTAAAGAAAAAGACGGATGCACTTGATAAAACTTTTTCCATGAAGCACCATAAGATGGATGAATCAAGCTTTTACCATTTGAAATATTGGTTTTGTGCAATGACATCATTGTTCCTGTGTTCTGAGACATAAATAAACGCTACAACCTGTGTGTAAGCGGGAAATATCTCAACTGTTTTATAGGAATCAATCTAGACATCCCTAATTAAGCTTATTTATACCTCGATTTTCCACATGTGGGAAAACTATCCAACAACTCATTTTCACCAGAATATAAGATGCAATCATTTGAACATGCATGGATCTTCTGATAACTAAGGCCCAGATTACGAACCAGTCTCTTGATCTCATAATAATTAGTAGGTAGCACATTTCCTTCAGGTAACAGTGCTTTAACCAAAGAAAATATCTAATCAAAACAGTTATTTGACATTCCATTATCTGATTTAATAGCCATAAATTTTTCAATTACTTCTAATTTTCTTATCTTGCAACCCGGATTTAATACATCCTCAGAATACCTGAACAACTCACCAAATTCAGATGGTGCCAACTCAGGAGGTAAATCAACATCATCCTCGATTTCAGTTTGTTGAATGGATGACCCTGCAACATGATATACTAAATTCTGAAACTGTGATGGATCTGGAATCAAATTATTAGTATCTTCTCTAGGATTGCGTTGACCGTGTTGACACCAAAAAATATAATCTGATTGAAAACCATAACGCAATAGATGTTTCCCAATGATGGAAAATGTCTCAAACGTTCTCAGAACACATTTTTTACAAGGACACTTTATTTTACATTTTGAATGAAATTCCGGGTTTGATGATGCAAATGATACGAAAGCTTCAACACCATCAACATATACAGGATTTAAACAAGAACCATTTGGATTTCTGCGCTGATTTATCCAAGCACAACAATCTAATAATGATTGATGTTGATTTCCTTGTTCCATATTCATATATATGTTTCTACAAAATTTTAAACCATTACTGTTGTTAAATAATTTGATAAAAGAAAAACAATATCCTAAAAAGAGAAGATACATAATTACAGTTATTTCTTAGTAATTACCAATAATTATAGGGGACACAGTTAGTTTGTAATCATTCCCACTAATTATTATTAATTTAGAAAAACTTAACAATACTTCGAAAAATAAAATATGCTTGAATAATGAAATATTATTTTTTAATCATCATTTTTGATATTATATTACTAATTATTATTATTTGTTTCCAGCGGATTGGCGGTAGCTCTTTTTCCTGACGACTCATCTCCTTGCAAGGAGATGAGTCGTGAGGGAAAAGAGCCTCTTTTGTCCAACGGCTCATCTCTTTTTAACTTTCTCCTGACTGAAATCAGTATGAAAAACTTCCTCTAACATACGTTAGAGAAATATTTTCATACTGATTTAAGTGGGAGAAAGTATCAAAGATATAAGACATTGAACAAAAGGTAGCCTCCAATCCGCTGGAAATTGTTTCAATTTATAACCATGTACTTGAATTTATTTTATTTTTGATTAATTATTACTAATTATTACTAATTATTACAAATCTCAATATTTCCAACAGATTTAGCTCTATTCTTAACATGTTCAAATCTTAAAGAGTCGTCAAATTTCCGGTCATTCCGAATAAATTTTTTTGTCAAACATGTCCAATTTAATCTCTATAAATGTCCTTACATGGTTGATCACCTCGCAAGTAGTGTTGGAATAGGATGACACAAGTAATTTTGTTCTCGTCTTTAAGAATCATTTCACATGACCCTTTACATAGATCATTCTTCCTTGAATAATTAAGAGAACTTCAGTATCATTCAATTAATTTTTTCAGATATAATGGTCTATATAAAAAGTCATGTTATATGATTATTATAGATGAGAAAGACATGACTTGGGTTGTCCTATTGCATCTCTACTTGCGAGGTGATCAACCAAGTAAGAACAATTATAGAGCTTACATTGGACACGGTTGACGGAAACTTTTTATAGGGAATGACCTGAAAATTGGCGACCCTTTAAGATTTGAACATGTTAAGATTAAAGGAAAACTTGTTGAAAATATTGATAATTGTAATATTTTATAAATTTATTATAATTTTAATAATATTCAATATTTTTTTTATAAATATTAATCATATAATAATAAAATAATTATATTATTAGTATTATTTAATTATAAATATTAGAGTAATATAATATTATATATTATGTTATTATTTATGTTACTAATTATATTACTAATTATGTTACCAATTTGTAACAAACGTGATTGATCGCTCATCTACCTCAATTTTCTTTTCATTTTTGCGTTGAGGTTGACAGGAAACTTCTCCCTCCACATGTAGTATTTACTTTTACTGTAAAAATTTTAAACCTCCTCAACTCTATGCTGGTGAGGAGGTTGATAAATTTAATAGTAAAAGAAAATATTACAAGTGGAGGCAGAAGTTTCATGTCAAGACTCAACAAACAAATGAAAAGAAAATTGAGGTAGATGAGCGGTCAATCACGCTTTCTAATTGTTTCCAAATTATTTTTATTTGTTTCCTAATTATTTTTATTTGTTTCATAATTATTTTTATTTGTTTCCTAATTATTTTTTTTGTTTCCTAATTATTTTTATTTGTTTCCTAAGTATTTTTATTTTTTTCCTAATTATATTAATTTTTTCCTAATTATTCGAATTGTTTCCTAACTCCTAATTATTTTAATTGTTTCATAGTTTTTTTAATTGTTTCCTAATTATTTTAATTGTTTCCTAATAATTTTAATTATTTCCTAATTATTTTAATTGATTCCTAATTGTTTTAATTGTTTTATAATTATTATAATTGTTTCCTAATTATTTTAATTGTTTCCAAATTATTTTAATTGTTTCCTAATTATTTTAATTGTTTTCTAATTATTTTAATTTTTTCCTAATTATTTTAATTGTTTCCTAATTATTTTAATTGTTTCCTAATTATTGTTTCCTAATAATTTTATTTTTAATTTTTTCCTAATTATTTTATTTTTAATTTTTTCCAAGTTATTTTATTTTTAATTTTTTCTTAATTATTTTATTTCTAATTGTTTCCTAATTATTTCTAATCAATTAAATTTAATTATTTCATAATTATTTGATGATTATTTTAATTAAATATATTTTTTTCTTAATTATTTAATAATTATATAATTATTCCTAATTAAATATAACTATTTCTAATTATTTCTTATTAAATATATTTATTTCTAATTATTACCAAAACATCCTCCAGGATTGTCGAATCAAGAGTGCAGCGAGGCCTGTTATCGTGTACTAGGTTACCCCAAGTCATGCTCGAAACACCTTGTCAGATTTTTCACTCCTAGGTACATCTATACCAGAGCCGCCTCTACTTGTTCGTATCCAGACAAGGACTATTTGGTACAACAACTTAACCTAATTATACTATATAGCTAAATAAAAATTCTATTAAACAAATTAAAATTAACAATTAAAAATATAATTACCAATTAAAAATAATTTGAAAATTAAAAAAACCATAAATACCTTTGATATTTTGAAGTAGTTTGCACCTCTTAACTCCTTCCCTGCTCTTCTTGTAAGAAAAAATTAGAAACAAATTCTACTTAGAACAGAAATTTAAAGAGAGAAAGTAAAAAAGAAGAAGAGAGATATGAATGATTTGAAAAAAACAGATGGGAGTATATATAGGATAGAATATTTGTGACGGTCTTATTTGTGACGGGCTCCCATCGCAAATACCTTCCCCCGCATTAATTAAGGGCGGTGGTTAAAAGGGTTTTTGTGACGGGCCCATCGCAAATAGGTGCCTAGAGACATACCATTAGCGACGGGCGGATAACCCCGTCTCAAATCGCTATTTACCACCGCCGGTATTTTTGAAGGGCCTCGTCGCAAATACCTTCGCCCGCATTTAATACGGGCGGCGGTTAAAAGGTTTTTTGCGACGGGCCCATCGCAAATACATGTAGGTCGACATACCATTAGCAACGGACGGATATCCCCGTCGCAAAAGCCTAATTACTGCCGCCGGTATTGGCGATGGGACCCATCGCTAATAACACCTCCTGAATAGTGTTTTGCGAGGGGTAATTGTCTCATTGAAAATAGTATTTACCACCTTCGGGTACTTGCGGCTGGACGAAGGCCACCGTTGCAAATAGGCTTCCTGCGTTTTGGTGCACAAACAACGCCAAACCTATTGCGATGGGTCATGTATTCCCGTTGCAACTAACTGACCATTTGCGATGGGCATATATTCCCATCGCAAATACGCTTTTCAATGGATTTATTACAACGATATTTATTCTCGTCGCAAATAACACGTCACAATATTTGATTTTTCCCGTAGTGTTCATTCCCAATCTATAATAAACTCATCATTACATAATGGCATTGGAATTTAATGCAATCGTTTAATTGCAATAAAATGTCCTAGATATCATCATCCATTAATATGGAGGTGGAAAATGATTACTTGAATTATTCATTAATAAACACCATTTTTGACACGTCCAACGTACCCAAATTCTCCATTAACTACAATCATCATGTTTTACAAAAATATATCTTATTTCAGGAGTCATGACATGAATTAGTAACAATATTAATGTCTATGGACCATTACACACACTCGGAGATAGGAATATCCAATGACACATACACACGTGGAATTCTTACTGGTGGGTATTTTTTAATAATATTAAATCATGGATATTACCAAGGGAATACATCATGAGACTAAGTGTCATTTTTTTATGAGTAATATGACATGGATGTGAAAAATCTATACACCCCATCATAGAATGTTATCTGATCATCGAACATGATTTTAGAATATCATCAAAACATTTCATGGTTCACATCATATTAAGGGAAGACTAGGTTCTTTCAATGTCATATATAATCTATTAAATAATTTTATTAAAGTGAAATAGAACAATGAAAAATATTTTATATGATATTTAAATTAATATTCACTTATTTGAATACACATTTAATCCAAAGTACAAATAGTTTGTTCTAGAATAACAAATCCAATATAATGCTACTTTTTCTTGTGCCAACTACATATGAATTACAGTTTTCAATACCTCGTATTGTGATCATGTTTTTTCTTAGTTAAGGATGTAGTTATAGGTTCGATAACATTACTTCTATGGGGAATCTACTCACTATAACTTCATTTCTGTGAGAAAAAACATCAATAAATATTACTTAAAAAATATTTGCATTGACCACTAATGTGACAATATATACATTATAATAGAAACCCCTATAGAGTTATCACAATAGAGTTTGATGGTATTAACAACTAGGTACCACACCAAAATCATGGATGAATTAATGTATCCAAATTTCTTCTATAACATACTTATAAGTCATAAATACTTGTAATATTGTATTGAATCTACGACCATGTATCTATTTAAGCTCTTATAGCTCATAACACCACCATAGGGAGTAAATATGTATCTCATATATTATTTCAAATCTTCTTGATTTGTTTGGAAACTGGCATCTTCATATCATCAGATGAATAGTTCTTAATCTACTCCATAGAGAAAGACACATCCTTAGATCATCTTATATACTTAAGGATGGTCTTGAATTTCATCCATGTAGAGAACCTTGGCCATCTTGATATATTCCTATTGTAATTAAGTAATAAGAAACAACAAGCCTAGTGCATAACATAATATATATGTATGATATAATCAAAAATTCATATGGAATCTTTTTCGTCATTTTTATTTATACGTGTTTCTAAGGACACATTTTCTTAGAAAGATGAATTCCATGTGACACTGATAACAATCCCCTATTATATTTTCTCATACTAATTATCTTTAGTATATTTTCAATATATGTACTCAAAATTATACAAAGAAGTTCCTTAATATCACCCAAAGAATCATGGTCCAAATAATATATTCCAGTTCACCCAATTCTTTTCAGGGGATGTATGTTTTTAACCTAGATTTAATTGACTAGAAGGCATGTATTTAATTTCAAATAAGTAGTTTGACATCAGAAAAAACTACTAAGAGAATGAAGTCACTCATAAAATATTTTTTATAGATACAAGGTTTGAATTCATTCATTATGATATAATATTATGTTTTGGATTCATTAAAATGAATATTCCATTACATGGATCCTTTATTTTATCTATATATGGATCTCTACAACTTGATTATCTTTTTGGATTCTTTGTAGCCACAAACCCATCAGATTGTATAATATTGAAATCATCCTAAAGCTTCCTGTTATGGAATACTATTCTGATATTCATTTTAAAAATTAAATATCCAGTGAAATCCGATCTAGAATGTATAATTTTAATAGATTTCTTCATATATTATGAAAAAAATTCATCACAGTTAATACATTGACATAGTTTGAACCCTTTCAAAAATTTGTACCTTATATTTGAATACATATATTCATGTTACATTATCAATATAATATATAATTTTTTGAAATAAAAAATTTCCCTTGATAAAAAATAAATATGATGTTTCCCCATGCTTCTTTTCCAGGATGCAGATTTTCATCTGTTAGACCTTCCTACCACATGTGAAAGAAATATCATATTTTTCCCATTCTCTAACCTAGATACTTATCTTTATAGAAGGATGTTGTGAATAAGAAATGAACTTCTAGATCTTCACATGAACATTCCATTAATTAACTATTTGGATATAAGGCATTTCATGCTTCATATCCTTATTAAGTTAGAGAAGTAGTGTGAGAATATTCTGGAGTGAATTATCAATGTTTTTAATATAGAAATAAACTAAAATTTGGATAATCACTGAGTGAGTAATGAAAAAATTAAATATATTTATAGATCATCATGAAATTTAAACCATATATCCTATATTAACTCAATATATCTAATCAGTGTGACTACATAAGGATCGGTTAGCACACCTTCTCCAATTTACTCTAAAAAGATCCTTAGAAACCTCAAACTGCTCCAATATAAATCTCTCTTGATAAATATCACAAAGATGATGTATAATTATATAATAATATGTGACTTTATTTTATTTAGTGAGTTTATTTTACATGGCTGAATGCATTAAACATTTATTGTTGTTAGGGATGCTTAGTTTTTTTATCATAGACAGCGAACTCCTTACCACTCCCTTCCACAGAATTTGGATCTGGCATTTATAATTCAATCATGGAACATTTACTTTCATGGAACTATAGTACCATAGGTTTCTAAAACAATCCTAAAATTTAATTCTCTTAAATAATGGAATTTATCGATAATTGATCACATGTATAATGTGGTTGATTAAATTTCTATTATTCTATAATTACTAGGATGCATATTATTATTACTTCACTTGATTATAATTTATTTGAGACATAATTAATGTAGTTTTATTAAGTCTCCCCCTATTTTATCAGTTCTCAAGGACCCTCAACTTTGAACGCATAATTTACTATTACTATAAACAATATAGTGATAAGGACTCATATTTTTTTTCTTATAATGTAAACATAGGCCACGAAAATTATAAAAATAATATAAGTGGGAAGTCCTACCAAATATAAACTAGAATCTCCTTGGAATATTGAGTGGACCCCCCAATCTAGAAATCCATACACTGATTTCCTCAACACTTTCCTCCAAATTCATAACTCATGTTTTTATATATAATGTATGTATGTATAAATGCTTCAAAGACTCCTAAACCATTGGATCCTTTAGGAACTCTTGTGTTTGGTACCAAATATTTAATATAACTACTTGGTCTAGGACATTGTAGTTTTGGATGTTATAGTCTCTATCCATCGATGTTTAGTAGAATAAATAGGGATTAGATTAAAAGTAACCAAGTGAAATAGAATAATTACTATGAAATCCCCTTTATACTTCTTGCTAAAACTCTAGAAATCCAAATATGTAATATATTTTATAAATCAATGATATAAGATAATTCTGTGTATGAAATTGTATAATGATAATGATTAACAAGAGTAATTTGATTCATATCAACTCTTATATTCAATATAGGTATATTCACTGATAACAAGATAATGTAGTTAGAGTTGAGACAATCAGTTCAAAACTATATTAGTGATGTTGATCCAGGTTATGAAAACTAATCTCACCAGTACAGAATGAACTGTCGATCCAAAATATAGTGTAACTATGTTAGATAACATCATAAAACAATAACTACCTAAATTAACATTAAATACTAATCCATTGATATATGAACAATGTCTTAATTCTTTAATAAAAATACTTCCCCCTTTGGACAATAGTGAAAATAAAAAATTCATTCAAGCAATCAGTCATCTTTAGGGCTATATTGACCAATGGTGGCCTCTAATTCGAAACACTAAATAGGATACTGTGTTAAAGCATTTGGAATTTGTAACTATTAAGGAGATATTTAACGAAAAATTATTTCCAAGAAAGAGTAAAAATGGAAAGACAATATCTCAATCCTTGAGAAAATGTGGAGGAAGACGTTACTAGGTATAAATCTATCTTTACAAGGTTAACAAGACATTATTCAAACTATATATAAAGATAAAAAATTAATATTGTTATTTTATTTGATGGGATAATGGTGGCTCATTGAAGGTTATTAGCCTCTCATAACTTTTCATAAAATGAGGAAATAGTATCATGTGTTATTGAGAGGGAAATGAGTTCATTAGGATGTTTGTATTCAAGGGAAATCAAGTTAAGAAGAGGATAACTAAACATAATGGGAAGATAAATATAGTAATGATGAATAACTAAAGGGTTTGATTTACCAGACAGGATAACCATGGGATGAAACACCCTATATATTGTAAGAAAAAAACAATATTTTAATATAATGGGGAAGAAAAAGGTCATTAAGATCACTAGTGTAAGGGAAATATATAACCTTTTGAAGTTAAATGATTTAACTACAGGGATAAATATCATTATGAAAACCAATTCCCCAAATGTTATGGTAATTTAAAATAGATATGGACTAGGGAAAAATTATAGTCTTATATGATATCCACTTCTAAAGTTAAATATATTAATAATGTAGTGGAATGTATACTGATCACATCCACAAATATAGCTATAGTTTTATTTAATTTTGTATCTTTTTACTCTATTATATCTTAATTTTTTTTCAAAAAACATTATATATTTTCCGATAACACTTGAATGGTAATTATAAATCAATATACCTAGTGGAAGTCTAATTCCAAGGAAGATGTGTCCGACAGTTCAAATTATAATGTGTGTGAATGCCCTATTATAATCAATGTTAACATATTTTTTATTTAATTTCATATAATCATTTTTATAGATTATATTAAAATGTATAATGAAGAAAACATTATTCCCACGATAAGTTGATTATGATTTGTAAATGTTATTTTTAAGTAAATATGACAATATGGTGTGATTTTAATTTTAATTTTTTTTATAAATTTAAAACTAATTTTTATGGATTTAAAAATATTAAGGTAATAATAAGAGTTTCTGATAAAAAATAGAATTATGGGTGGAAGAAATTAAATAAATTATATAATGTGGTGAAACTAAAAAAACAAATAAAAAATTTCATAAAGGAGTTCAATAATAATCACTTAAGTTATCATTATGTGTCCTCGACTTAATTAATATTGAGAGTATTTATTTTAAACCTTTATTTTTTATGTTTATAGGAACAAACCCAACCCATTCATTTTTAACTATTGTATCAAGGAAACGTGTTACTAGAAATAGACCGTTAGTCTTTACTCGTTGTTACCATGAAACCCAATGCGTGACAATAAATTTAATGGTTCTTCCCCAAAACCATAATCCCATACAATATAATGGTAGTGTGAGCCAATTTCCCTCACTCTCAATTGTATTGAGAATCTGAGAAAAATAAAAATAAATTCCTTGATATGTGTAAGCCTAATAAAGCACGGTATTTATCCCATGGCAAGATTAAAAAAATATAAGACTCGAGAAAAGACATACTGATTGAAATAAAGCTTGAGAATGAGGAAATGAAGCACAATGATCTGAATAATGACTATCTAGGTAATATAGCTTTCCAATTACCATCATTGTGTATTTATAGAATCTCATGGATTTTAGATCATTCTGGAAGTGTTTTCTTTTAAATATATAACTTATAAGTCGAATAAAGGTATCTAGAAGCCCCACAAATGAATATTTTATATATTTTTCTAGGCATCATTAGGTATCTAGTGGATAACATCAGGTCAAAAATGGAACCCATATAGTACCACAGTTCTGTTCATACTTGATTGGATAGCCAGTGCAGAGCATTGGCCTACTGGTGGACCATGGGCATCACTAGTTTTCTTACTAGGTACCAATAAGTATTTTCTTCCTCCCACATGTGGGGGGCTCCATAAAATTTCATCGAGGTCCCCGTGAGCTCTCTGTTTATTTTGGAAGAAATATAAAAATTTCCTAAAATATAAACAATAAAATACTTCAAAATTAAATATTATAAACACAAATAAGTGTTAGTGATAATATAAAACTACATAAGAGTGTGAGAAGGAAAAAATTACCCTCTTCTTAATGATCACATACACATATTCATGTAATAATAAAAATACAGGCATGATGCATTTAAGATGAATATAATCAAAATGAATTTCAATATTTCATAATGAAATTCATCCATGTTTTCTGAAATCATATTCAATGTTAAATAAAAAATTATTTTGGATTAATTTTTTTTAATGATTTCCCATTCGAAAACATTTTACCCAATTTTCCATTAAAATCAAATAAATTCACTTTCAATGATATTATCAACATTTTCTCCTCGTATTGGTTTATAAAAATTTAAAAAGGACATTAAAAAATTATTTAAATTAATTTTTCAAAGATAAAATAGTTTAAAATACATTTCATTCAAAAATATTATAAAATAATCCTTAAATATCAATAAATCCATCTACCGTTAGAAATTATAAACCAGATTATGCATAAGGTTTCAGAAAATAAAAGACAATATATTCATAAAAGTTACTTGAGAAATAAAAATGATTTTACTATTTTTTAAGACTATCATTAATGGTTTCTTATGAGAGAGAAAAGCCATATATATTCTAAAATTGAAAAACAAGATTTCCATAAAAAAATTTGAAAAAAATTCAAATCATCAAAGAGTTCATGTTTTGATAATTTTCTTTTGAAAATATTCTTTTGAAAAAAACACGCCACATGTTATTTTTATTAGTGAATTGTCTTTGATTTTCAAAAATCATGAATATAATTTTTAAAAATGTATATCCTTAGGAACATTTTAGTTTTAAAGTTGGTTGGATCCAACTCAACGGATGAATACTTTTTGGAGTATACGAGGGGGGACTAAAACCAAGTAAACAATGTTTTAGATAAAATAATAAATAAACCTATTAGATTGTAATAAATCAACCAATCAATAAAAAAATTACATTAACGTAATTAAAATAAATCACATAATTCAATAAATCATAATTTGTAAAATAAATAAAACACATATTCTTGAAAAAATTAATTGAATGAATTATAAGTGTGCCATTCATTAACCCCATTAATAAACTAAAAATAACCAATCACATGGGATTATAAAAATATTCGATAATTAATGATTAGTGAAACAAATTATAGCATTATATCTACTTTTTTGAAATGGCCTCTAAGGAATTGGTGCCTAATGTCAATGTGATTTGTATGAGAATATTGAATTGGATTTTTATAAATAGAAATAACACTTTTTGTGTCACGCTTAATAGGATGGTTATCATAATTTAATCCATAATCTGGAAATTATGTTTCATCCAAATGATTATAGAGCAAAAATTTCTTTTGGAAATATATTACACTTCATCAGTAGAGAAGGAAAAAAAAATTTTCATTTAACTACATTTTGAGAAAATGCATTTCCATATAGGTGGAAACTCCCACTTGTTCTTTTTTTATATAGTTAGAACCCTCCAAAATATACATTGGAAAACTAGTAAGTTAAAAAAAGTTGTTTTTGAATAACATATACAAAGATTTTTTTCCCATTTAAATACTTAAAAATCCATTTTTGATATTTTAAATGGTATTATTTCATTTAATCCTAAAAAGGACATAATGGGACATAGTAAAAAATATGTCTAGATGGTTCATGGAAATATAGATAAGAATCAAAATCATACCTCTATAAATATTATTATTTAAGGACTTACCTACTTCGTCCAAACTAAGACAACAATAATTAATCAATGGAGTTCCAATCTACATAACATGATTCCATACAAATATTTATAAAATACCACCAGTTTATTATCATTTTATTTGATAAGGTCTAACTATTTATGGATAAATTTAAACAACAAGGAAATATTTAATTTCTGTTATTAAAAAAATTTCTAATTACATTCTCATTAAATAAAAAAACCACTACAATGAGAGAGTCTAATTAATCAAAACATTACATCATTTACATAAATTTGAAAAATAAAAATACCATTTGATATATTTTAAAAGAAAATTAATCTATTTTAAAATTTTCAAAACATTTTTCTCAAATAAATTCTTTCAATAATTTTTACAAAGCCGATGGGGCTTGATTTAACCCATAATATTCATTGGTCTACATGAAATCAGGATTTAAAAATTGTGAATCTTCAATAACTAGTTGTAGTTCAATAAAACATATAAAAAAATCTATTTAAAAATAAACTTTAAACCTCCATTTGAAAAATGATAATATTAAAATGAGATTCGAATTCCAAAGAAAATCCATAGATATTTTGGACTGTAAATCAGGGTAGAGGTCTCACCATTATCAATACCTCCCTCTTGGTTATATACTTTTGCTACAAGTAAGGATTGTTAGGGGTGATGTTTCCTTGATCATAAAACTTATTTCTAAGTATCTATTTTGTGATATTAAATATATGATCATTTAGACTTTCCACAAGAGTCCAAACATTATTCTTGGTAAATTGATTTCATTACTATTTCTTTGAAATAATCTAATTTTAATCATTAATCTAATCACCATGCAATTGTGGATCTAGATGTAACATAAAATCATGATGTTATATATCATTTAAAATGGACCTCTTGGTATGTGTATTGTATTAAAAATTACAAAAAACAGTTTCCAGAGGATTGTATTATGATTTAACAGAAGATTTAGGTAAAGGGATTAGTTCTTTTACAAATTTAAATTTCTTAAGAGGTTGAGGTTCATTTAGTTTCAAATTTTCTAGTTTTATCTCAACATCCTCAGTTCATGGAAGAGGTTTTGTAAAATTTTCTTCAAATTTGATGTGTGTTGCCTCTTTAATGGGTTTGGTCCTTTTATTAAAACCCCAATAGGCTTTACATGAGTCGGAATACCGAAGAAATATACCTTCATATAGTTTAGAATTATATTTAACGATATTATATTTGGATTTAATAATAATGAATTTATAACCAAACACTTAAAAATTACATATTCTAGGTAAATTAATATTAAAAATTTCATAAGTGATCTTTTTAAGGATGGTTCTTATGAGTACATGGTTAATGGAAAAACATGAAGTATTGACTGCCTAATCCAAAAAATTATGGTAGTTTGGATTCATTGATGATATTTTGATTGATTTATTGTAATCTTTTAGTCATTATATCAAAAATCTTATTTTGTTGGGGATTTATAGGATCAAAAAAGGAATGGATTTAACCATGTGTTCTATGATCCACTACCCCCAATGGTACCCCTCCCAGGCTCGAAATCAGATATGATAAATAATGTTTCCAAAATCCCACATCCAATAGGCAAGAAGTTAGAGACTGTAATTGATGGTGTAACATACACACAAATGAGATCCATTAAACTCTATGATTTGAAATATAATATATAAGATGATAATAACCACCAAGAAACTCTTTCTCATATTAAAGAAGAAGTAATGATAAAACATTAAATGAATTAAATGAAACCAAAAAAATTAACAAAAAATATCATTGACAACAACAACAAAGCTCCAAAAGCATTTGAATAACATCTTGAACTAGAAAATATTAGATTAATCACAAAATATCTCTTGTTGAACTTATAAAAGTTATATATACACAGTGTGGGAATAACATGTATAATCCATATGATTCTACCCATAATATATCATTTAAAATGTGATAAAATTATACTAATTCCCTATGAGTAAAAAAATGAAAAAAAACTCATCACCTAAGAAGGTTTAAAATTATTTTTCCATCCATATCATGGATAACTCACCAAGTATCTCATATGAGTAAAAATATAACATAATAACAAAAGAGGAAACCCAATTACTACTACCCCACAACTTTTCTCTATTCCCCAATGTCGTACATCCTAATCCATATCTCCCTGAAATCTATCTCCAAGCCTACTAGGATACTGTAATCCATCCCAAAGATACTTGATACAGAATACCATCCACCGCGTGCATCACATCATCCCAGTAACATATCCATATTGTAACTTAGTAGCTTTTTATAGCCATCACAACCCATACATCGTGTATTAGTCTGGAAGCCAACACATCCCATACAGAACATATCAATTATAACCATTTCGATATTATTCATAGAGATTTATTAGTGTGAATAACCTCAAAAAATTATAGTAACATACCAAGACATATGGGAAAATATAATGACCAATAATACCATTAAATAATACAGTCAAGAGAAGAGAGTGGGGTTTGGAGGGGTAGTCAGCTATTTCTTACTTGCAAACATCTATATTTAAAAAAACACACTCCCATAGTATAATGGGTGTCATCCACCCAGTTAACATGGGTGGTGTATCATATAAAATAACAAAACATTTAATATATATATAAATATCACACCCAATATATGTGAAACTACATAACATTATTGTCATCTACCACTAGCATAATACAAAACTCTTGAATAGAACTATTAAGTCCTGGGTATCAAAATAATAATTAAATCATTCTCAAAGTTAATTAATTAATAATATAGTAATTAATATTAATAAATATTTTCAATATTATAATTTAAATATAATTATGATGTTTCCAACAACATTATTAATCATTTTCTTGTATTCTCAAGTTTTTCATCATCATAAGAAATTATTAAGAACCCAACATGTTATTTCATTAATTTAGTTATCCTTTCCTAAAATTTTGGATACTCTAAGATACCACATAAAATATGCACTCAAAGAGCATATCATCAAACTACTTCTCATAGTTAAAAATTCAATGTACAAAAATATTCATTAATTAATCCACTAAAAAATCATTTTCAATATCAATAAATCATCATAACATTCAACACAAAACAATGGTAAATCCCAACATCAACATTTTCTATCATTATTTTACCATCCTCAACAACACTAAACATAATAACACATTAGACATCCATTTCAACACCATGATCAAAATAACAGGCACCCCATTCAACCACCATCATCATAACCAGTTTCTCATGTATTCATACATATCCATCAAAAATCCTTCCTAATTATAGATCAGATAACATAAGAAATCCCTGAGACACATGGATTAATATATCATCCAGCCCATGCATCAAATCATCCCATCATCACAACCATATCTCATCATCTTAACTGATTAGTTTCAGGGATCCACCATAGCTCGTACATTATTTATTACTCATCAAACAATCACAGTCCTTAAAAAACAAACCTATAAAAAAACATCAGTATATATTATCCATAGATGTTTGT
Source organism: Viscum album (assembly GCA_963277665.1). NCBI lineage: Eukaryota > Viridiplantae > Streptophyta > Magnoliopsida > Santalales > Viscaceae > Viscum > Viscum album. Next base: position 1,212,390,351 of record OY728120.1, on the reverse strand, counting down.
GGGTAAAATAACAACAACACATTACACCCCTCTATATATATATATTGGGTAAGATAACCACTATGCATAGATGTATATAATAAAACCAGTTGAAGAAAGTTGGTCCAAAGGGGGTAGTTAGTCATCCTTTCCAAGATATCCTATATGTTGCGGAAAACACCCTCTCATAACCCATTAAGTGTTATTCGTCTTACAAATATTAGGAGGTATAATATAAAATTAAAAATACATACTTTATATATATAATTATAACAAACACACTATAGAAAACTAATTAGACATAAAATAAATTTATAATAACATCTCACATGTCTCTTAGATACCACTGTAAGTCCTAGGTACCAAAAAACATACAAGAATAATTTTAAATATTAATTAAATTAATTATCCATTAATTAATATTACTCTATTTAATTTTCAATATTAAAATTTTAATATTCTATGATAAGTATCAACAATAATACTAATTAGTTTATTATATTTTCAATTATTTATTCTTCATAAGAAACCATTAAAAACTAACCATGTTTTATCCTTAATTCAATTATCATTTCATAATCTTCGGGTTTCTCTAGGACTCTTCCCAAACATCGACAAAATTGACTCACTCATAGTGAATACCATGAAACTACTTCCCAATTTTAGAAACTAACAGTAAAAAAATAAGAAACTATCTAGATATTAAACAAGAAGATTCATTATTAATAGACATCCAGGATTTCAATACAACATCAATGGGAAATCCCAGCTTCAACCCATTTTATCAGTCTTGGTTCCATCCCTGACACCAATACACATAATAAAAATTTTGGCATCCCATACTGACAACATCATCATTATATAAGGAACCCATACAAATTTCATCATCAATATGAGAAGCTCGTGCAACAATCATTGCATTGATTATCCTCACCAATATCATCACTATAATCAGAACCTTGTGCCACCATCATATCCTAGGGAATCCCTACCCCTTATTCAAACCACATAAGGTTAATAATTAATCTCATAATGGATATAAATCTGTAGATCATAAATATATATTAGATTTATTATCACACACATAATTTTGTGGAAATATTGGGAAAAAATAACATTTCTACACATTATAAAAAATTGATGGGCTCGTCCATCCTAAAAGAAATGATTTAAGCAATCATTAAATTTAAATTACTACTTAAAATTATTCAATTTATAATGAATAAATCCCAACAAAACTAGACACATAATTTTATTTGATAAAAAATATTTATTTAATTTCATGTTCCACCTTAATATACTTTCTTCATTTATCAATAGTCTTGATGATAATTATATTAGCATGAATATTTTAGTATAATAAAATAATAACCTTCTTTATGATATTATAAAATTTATAAGCATAAAAATAATTACTAACATCCATAATAATACATCGAACACTATATAGTACATCAAAGAGGCAATAAAATATTTATAATAAAACATGTGATCATACATCATTAATATTTGAATGTGAATATTTATATTTCTACCCGAGATAATACTTGTGGCTCTATAATTTAATTAAATTATAAAATGTGATAATCATCTCTATTTAAATAATATAAAAAATAAAATTTTCAAATATTTATCATAAGCACTTTTATTAATTTCCAACACTATATAATTCTATCATTTTGATTTTTTTTAAATATTGATTATACAAAGGCATAAAATTATCTCTTTCTATCTCATATATAATTTATAATATAGTTATCTTTAATCTACAACATGAAAATACATTTTTACACATTTTGATAACCATACAGATTATTTATCATTTTTATATATTTCATGTAATAGATAATCAATAACCATTTTTGATATTATTATCAACATGATTTATTTAGATTGTCAATTTTTTGATTTTGAGGTAACATTGTTTATCCTCATCATGAAATATTATTTCTAATTCAATTATGGAATTTAATAAAAAAAATAGTTAAACCGTTTTATTCAAGCAATAACCATCAATTTCATGGGTTTAAATTATATTAACATATTAATTTTATTGTATGTATTTATAAAATTATCATAAAAAACATTATACTCTATGAATTAAAATTCTCTTAAAAATTTGGTTTTAATAATATTTCATAAATTGAATTACATTACATGTCATTTATCCTCCTCCTCTATAATATCTAGATTTTATCAAATTCACTCTTCCTGATATAATATTTTTTGATGATTTTTTTTCTAATTATGATTAATCAAATTCTTTATTACTAAAGAGTGTAATGCATGATAATTTCAAACCTATGAATTATAAAAACAAAAGATATGTAATCAATCCCATACCTGGTGTTTTTATTTATTAAATCACCACACCCAAAATAAATGAGATAAGAATACTTATTCAACTTCGAAAATTAGTCCTTTTTCATGAGAGATATTCCCAGACAATCAGAAAATATCTTTGATAAAATCTTGAGGAGGCATTGATATCATATATACTCAATATAGAAGAAATACTCTAATGGGATATCTAGTAGTTTTGAATGCACATAGACAATGTGCATTTAGATATTATATCCACATTTAATTAGTTCCCAACTAATATCCATTACTACACATTAAAAACTCATAAAATTAGGAAGGGTCATAATAGCACATTTAAAACTCTTAATCCGGACAGAAGCCACTGATTTACACATTAATTCCACCCATTTATGTTTAAAACACATTACAAGAGTGTATATAAAGGAAAACTAATTTTTTAGAAAAAAAATTATACCCAAACATATCATAGGTTTTTTGTGTAAGGGTAAAATATTTTACCATTATACGTCACTATAAAAGTGTTCACATAAGGATATGTTGCACTCACCCTTATATAGATGTTTAAAATTCCACATTACACTTATCAACGATAGGTGGTTTGTGTAAGGGTGACCTATTTTACCCTTATATAGTTCTATTACAGGGTTTGTGTAAGGGTAATGTGATCTTAAAATTATGAAACCATTATAAAAAAATTTAACCTAATATAGGTCACGTGTTTCCCTTATGTAGCCTTTGGAAACATTCAACTACCCTTGCACAAGTAGGCTCTTACCCTTACATCAAGAAGAAAATGTCATGGTTACCTTGACATAGTGGTACAATTACCCATATAAAGGTAACTATAAACCATAATGCATCATATGAGAGATAAAACATACCCTTACGTATCCTATATAAATATAAGGTTACCCTTACATGTCCCTTACATAGGATTTAAAAATTCTCCCATCCCTTTATGAAACCAAATTTAAAAAGGAACTACCTTTACACATGGTTTTAAAACCATGGATTACCTATACACAGGAAGTATAAAAATACCTTTACCTTTGAAAAATCCCTCAAATATAACTAGTATCCTTACACACAACTTTTTAAAAAAAAATCTTCCCCTAATCATAATTTTATCAACGTTAAAGGGTAGTATTTAACAAAAATATATTAATTTTCTATTTTAAAAATATTTGAATTAACTATTAAATTGTTTTATTATCACTCTAAAATCCCAAAAACACATTTAAAATGTTAGAATCCCTTTCAAAACATGCAAATTAATTTCCCAAATAATATTTTCAAAAATGAAATTAAATAAATAATTTGAAAAATCATTTTATATCCTTTTTATAATTTAAGAAATAATTTTTAAAACAACTTCTAAAATTTTGATATTTCATATAAACCACTAGACAAGATGTCACAATAATGGAATGGTTTAGGAAAATCCAGACCCTTACAATATGTAACAGAAAAATCATCAATGTTCCTATTTTCAAATTCTCATATGTGATCACTCTAAAGGGGAATTATCATATCACCTTTTCGATTTTTTACATTCATGATATATTTAAGGGAGAATTTTCAAGCCTTCATTATTTGGGTCAAGAAATAAACAAATGTAAATATTGTATAGTCATATACACTCATGAATGAGTATGATTTTACTCCTATATAATCCACTTGGTTTGGTATTAAAGGATAAAGTTGTAATATTTCAAGGTACTTAATTGTCAAAACATCCATTTTATATGTAATGTATGACATGTGTTGTTTACCGAGTTGGTATGGTTTACACATAATTTAATTTTGGAAATCCAATCCCATTAAATATCATATTTCTTTTTTCCATTTAATTTTTTACAAGTGAGTGCTTGATTTAATGACCAGGATGTCTAAATTATATGCATGAACAATTATATTGTGCATTCATGAATTTAAAAGTTTGAATTTTAAGGGATTTCAAATCAATAACATAAATATTTCTAAATCTTGATGTAGAAAGTAAAATATTTCCAAGAGAATCAAATGATTTTCAAAATTGATTTTCAAGTGAAACTATAAAACAACTACCCCATAATTGACTAATTATAATAAGAATATTATTAAAAATTTTAAGATATAAAAATCATTAATAAAAGAAGATTTTAAAAATAACATGGTACCTATACATTTCATCTTACTCTTTTAATTGTTTCCCAATGTAATAATCTAATTATCCAGATCCTTAAGGTGTTTAAATACAATTTATTCCCCATAAATATACCTTGATAAACCATAATTTTTATACCATGTAGCTCTTCAAGAATTTATCATGATTTAATATTCATAAAAAATAATATAAGAGAATATGATTTTTTTTCTAACGATCTCGGTCCACATCTGATATACAAAAAATATATTAGAACCCATAATTACTTTGAAAATTTTTCTTAAATAAACAATTGAACAAAAATTAAAGGATTCAATTCTTCAATAACGATCATTATTTCAATGGAATTTATAAATTATATGCATAATTATCTAATTTTTTTAAAAAAACGAAAATGAGATCACTCAATTATAAAAAAGGTGGTATTTTTTAAGGTAGTAGTGTTATTTGAATTACCAACCCCATGAGTACCTTTCACATGACATTGAGAACCCATTGTTAAATTCAATTATTCTCACCTTGAGTGACTTTTTCAAGATCATTTTAAAATCATTGAGTGTATTTTTTTTAATGTTGAGTTGATTCTATAGAAAAACAATTTTCCATTAAAATTACATATATATTTTTTAAAACTATCATTTTAATTCAATAATAATTCAAGTCTTGATTTCCGATCATTATCAATTTTTAGTAGAAAATATTTTGTTTTTCAATTTTTCTTTTTTATCCTTTTATTTTGAATAAATAGATTATTATTTTCATTAGTAAGAATATTTTATTTTTTTATGCTTTTTGATCATTGAAGTGAGTTCATAATATCATTCAATTAGATTTTCTCATTCATATCATATATCTTCATAATTTAAGTCGCTGTAATAGAATAAGAAGTTGAATGATTTATCTCTTGGATTGTCTCGATGTCATTCATGAGGTATTTTCGACTTACATATAATGATTTAGATGATGAAATGGAGGAATCAGATGTACTCCATGTTAAAACCTTCATTTAATTTTGGATTATCTTATTTTTCTTTGATATATTTTTGACATTAGGATAGTATGACATTATGTGAACCTTTTTCTTACACCCAATTAATATTACCTCTATTTTTTTACATCTCCTTGTCCTGGTGATAGGCCTTCATCTTCTTGGTGAATTTTTTTGATCTTAGAACCAAGATGATTAATCTAATCCCAAATTTCCTAAGGTTTATCATTACTATTTTTGAAATCAATGGTATTATTCTCTTTGACATCCTTGTATTCCTTATCCACTTTTATTTACTTTTTAAACTAAAATGTCATGGGTGACCCTATGAGCTCTTTAACATATATGTTTTTGGATCCCATAACTTCTTGAATTCCCATCACTTTGGGTTCCCATGATCTAGGCATGACAAAACAGATCCTTTTTTAGTTTAAATTTTGAAATATAAACTCATAAATATTTGATTTAAATAAAAATATTAGTTAAAGGAGTAATTTTTTCCGTAATATACTCATGAGGATACATAATAAATCTTTCCAAATAATGGTGTTACATATCTTATCAAATATCCTTTACATTATTAGGACCATCATGGGTAAATTAAAATAACATAAAATTTAACAATCTATTTTAAACATGAAAACACAATAAAATTCACTTCTATCTATCCCAAAATATAGTGATAAAATTTATTTTACATCAATTTAAAACATCTCTATATCAAAAAAGGTCTATTTATCTTCTTACTCTTTCTAGGGGTATATCTGGGAATTAATATATTATAAATTAGATATCATATACTTATTTAAAATGTATACATCCTCATATTCCAATAACAATAATCAGTTCTATAATTTTTTTTTGCCTTACCCATAAAATTTTCTCCAGGGAGCACCTTGGAAATTTTATGTAGTGAACATATTTTGATGATAAATCCCTAAAAATAGTTAATTTTTTCAAAAGAATGGTTGGTATTGATACAATTTATTGGTTTGAGTAATGATGAAAATATATTGATGGGGTAAAGTACCTTTTCATGACTTTTTAGGAATTTTAAAATAAATTTGATGGAGATAAAAAAGAGGAGTTAATAATAAGATTTATGTATCAGATTGAGAATTATGAGAAAAATAAATGTAAAAAATAAGATGGAGTTGTGAAAAGAAATATAAATATAGGGAAAATTAGGTAAATTTGTTAAGAAATAATCCCCTAAGGGATATATATGTTTTTTATCATCAAGTAACCTTGAGAGGTTTTGTTTTAAATCATGTATTTTAATAGATTTTCTAAGAACCCCAACACATTATTTTTTGTAATTTTAGAAAAGGAACCCCATTATAAAAAGTATAACCTTGGTTTTAGTGGATGGTACCATGAATAAAAAAAGAAAATCTATCCTTTCAATGGTTATGGCTAGAAATCCAAATCCCACAAACTTTAATGGTAGTGTGATCCAATCCCTATCATACTCAACAGTAGTGAGAACCTGTGAAAAAGAGAAAAATGTGAATTTCTATGGGTAATAAATATTAAGCACACTATTTATCCCACTATAAGATTTTAATGAGAAAATATTGGGGGAAATAGATACAAGAGATTAAGGGATCACAAGAATGATAAAATGAAGCATAATGATAAAAGGAATGATTCTCAAAGTTACAATAGGCTTTTAAGAGCCATCGGGGTTGTATTTATATCCTCTCATTCCCTTATGATAATTCTGGTTGTTTTTAGGGTTAATAAGGCTATTAAAATTCAAAATAAAGTATGTGGTGGTCACTATCATCAACTATTTTTTTTATCTTAGTGTCACTGGGTATCTAGTGTGTTCCACCTTCCATATAGTGGTTCCCACTAGGTAGCTGATAAAACCTGCATGTCGGGTCCTCTAAAAATGATCTTCAACATCATCCCGGGGAATGATTTTTTTCACTAAGCATCATGATCAAATAACAAAAATATAAATATGAAAATACGTCCAAAAACTATTAGGAACACAAATGTGTGATTGTGATAATTCAGAACTACCAAAGAGAGTGAGGGTTAAAAAATTGTGATGTGTAATCTCTTATATATTCAGGGGAAAATTCAAACTAGTTTATAAATTATTTTAACACTAGTTATATATCCTTTTTTACATCAGTTGTACGACTCCAATATTATAGGGGATTTTGTAAATATGTATTTAATTTATCTTTAAAAATGGATGTTGTAAATGAATCATTGAATTGTTTTTTATGTCTATTATTTTATAACCAATGTAATAAACCATTAAGAATGGTATTTAATAATTTTAATCTCATAAATGATTTGAAAAAAAATATTTTATATCATTTATTCTGTAGCTGATTTGAAAAATCGACTGGAGAAAGGATTTTAGTCATCGGTTGTTAAATAACTGATGTGAAATATATTTTTCCACTTTTGTTACTGAATAAACAAAATAGTAATCCAATCTGAGAAATGATTTTTTATGTCAGATATTAAATTAATAACAAGAAATATAGTTTTTTCATGTGTATTATTAAATAACTGAAACGAAAAACCTATAGGATATATTATTTTTCACGTTGGTAATTAAATATTCGATGTGAAAAACCGTACATAAATTATTTTCCATGTCAGTTATTAAATAATCAATGTTAAAATTATTTTTTTAAAATTTATTTTCATGCATCCTCTCCACTGCTGACCAAGAAAAATAAAACATAATAATTATCATAACAACTAATAATATATTTACAATTATTAAATTCAAAATTACAATATTTATTAAAACCAACCTAAAATCCAACCAAACCTATAAAATTATTTTCATATACCACTTGTATGTGTGTGATGTCATTTTCACTATAAGGTAGAGAATCATAAAAAAACCACATTAAAATGAAATAATTTAAAATGTATTATAAACCAGAAAAATTAAATACTAATTAATATTCTAAAAAAATCTAACTATATTGAACTTTATTTCTATCCCAATTGAAATTATTTCATATATAAATATTAATAGATTCTATTTTAATTCTATGAAACCTTTTTTATTATGAAAATTTTAGTTAAATGTATTTTTCAATTGAAAATAAATTTTTTATGTAATATATTGAAAATGGAATAATTATAAATGAAAATTCACCATTACAATTACATATTTGATCTTGGTATTATTTTTCATTGTGGAATCTCGAAATAAATATTATCCCCTATTATAAAATTTTAACAATGAAATAATTTTCTAATTTATATTAATATAAAAAATTAATAGTAAATTTAAACATTAATTTCCAATACATCCTTAAAAAATTTGTTCCACTTCACCATGGATAGAGAATGACCATTAAATTGTATTTTACCTTGGACAAAAAACACCTAATGTCCAATGGACACTAATATAAAATAAAATATCATTTTAGTGGTTATGATGTTAAAATATATATAACACTTTTAGAGATAAATTTTTCTTACCCTTAAATATATAGAAAAATATAGCAATGAATAATTATATAGTTTTGAAATATTTAGGCAATAAAAACTGTTATTTTCACTTCAGTCATTTTCCTCGCTATAGTTGAAATTAACTGTGGGTCCATAAATCCATATTCTTATGTATTCGCATTCTCCATAAACATTGTATAAAGATACCTAATACAAAACCAACATTAGTATAAATTTTCAATAAATTAAATGCATGGAACACTAATGTCAAGGTATACATGGAAGAAAATTGCATCGGGTTGATCCTCAACATATATCTAATTAAAAGTTCCATGAAGTCTTTTTTCAAAATAATTATGATCATAGCACATGTAGAAATATCATTTTATTTTAGAATCGCATAAACAACCAAAAAAATTGAATATCATGACAACCTATCAAGACTAATAGAATTTTTATATAAAGTCGTAGCCCTTTGACTTTTTTGTTGTCTATTCAATTTTTCATTACTTTTATATTATTCATGTATAAAAATAGATAAATATATAAACATTAAAATATTAAAAAAATTAATAAAAATTGAAATATAAGATAAAATATACACATAATTTTATAATAATATATCTCAGAAATATAGATGGCCAAATTAAAAAGGGGATGACACTTTCTCCAACTATAGTCACCTCATATTTAGGTATCGGTACTCTTGCTGATCTATATATATTATCCTGTATTGTAACCCTAAGATGTTTTATATCTATCTAATAATGATGAAAAATATATCCAATCGAATATATCATCCCATATGCGATAATATGACACTGAGGATCATCACCATATATCTCACAGTAACTATGACGACGTGGGGGAGGGGGTGTTGGAGTAGGATATGGAGTGTGGTATGTAGGCCGAAGTATAAGATATTGAGCTGCTTCTAGAGGTGGAGGTGTGATAGTTTCTTTATGAAAATGTATTTTCATGTCTACAAATATGGATTATTCTGATGCTCTGATATTATCGTACATCATCTCATTAATATTCTAAACATGATACTCCACATATTATATTTTCTTATTAAAACCCTACATTTCATAATATAAATAATGTGGAAACACTTTTATCTCTGATAAACCAGATGGGTATCCTTATACTCAACCTTGGTGTTCAGGCTTTTCTAATTCTATGGATAAAATATCATGCCAACCCTTTGTTATAAAGACCCATTGTTTTCTCTACTCCTTAAGATAATTCCATATGAATTATTAAAAAAATTACGTAATGATTCAAAATATATAAAGAATTAAATTACGGTAAATAAATAGCTAAAGTAAATAACTTAGGATCCTATCATATATGGCTCTCGACTCTCCCATAAGATAATGTCTTTTTCTTCTCATCTGATCCCACTTCAATTTTTCATGTCTTTTCGGGGGGATAAAGGGGAAACCTCTCCAATCATTGATGTCCTAGCTCTATGTTTTTGAAAATTTCCATCCATCATTTGTTATTCCAATAAATTATACCTTCATCAAGATAAATTATCTCGGTATATATTTTTGTATTTTTGATCTCCAAATAATATATCCATGATTGTAATAAATTAAGAATAAGAAATCATTAATAATATCATTAAAGTATAAAAACTTATATATGATTATATTACACTTACCAAAATATATTTGTGTCTTGTACATTCAACAAATTTCTTCCATGTGTCTTCATATACAAAAGGATATACATCACACCGATTTTTATGTTGTCTATGCCCAATAATTAAATCAGATGCGAGGGTTGATTTGAAATTCCTTCATATCCTATCAGCTAGGGATGAATACGTACTTCTAAGTCCTCTTCTATCAGGTATATCATACATTGTCTGATAATAAGTCGGAAAAATATATTTCTATAAACACCTCAGTATTAGTAAAACAATAATGATTGATATTACCAAAATGGACTCCCACAACTAATATAGTGTTACTTTATCAATGATATTCCAATCATTATTTGAAATACTAACTTTTCATTTACCATGATTTAATATAAAAATATTTAATTTTTTTATTTAGGACCTATTGGAACATAATTATAATCAATGTCTATGAGTATCCTCTAGTTCTAGCTTTGAGAAACTGATAGTTTTGTTAAATGTGTGATTTCATGTTCACCAAGCCTCAAACTCATCATTGGATCTGTTGGAGTATATGTCTCTTGTAAAGAAGGATTGGGATTATCATGAGGAGTATATGAATATTCCTCCATAGAGGTATTAGTATACTCATCTCTAGATGTATGTGGTTGATATGTTGATTAACCTTTCATTATCATACCAATCAAAGCAACAGACAATTAGTATACAAATATACAAATTCAACTATTACAATATTAATGTAAATGGAAAATGAAAAATTATGAAAAATAACTAAACTAAATAGATAACTAAAATGATAATAGTAATTATATATAAAACGTCATGTAAATGAAAGAAAAAAAATCCGAAAATGTTGTAGGATGTTTTAGAATGGCCCAATCGACTAAACCATTTTTTATATAAAAAAGAATATTTTTTCAATATACCATTATAATATGTTTTTTATTTAACATATTTGATTTAAAACTGACTTTATATCAACAAAAAAATAAATAAATAAGGTAGATAAGGGTAAACATGGTAAACTAAATAAAACTAAAATAAAAATTCATCTCAATTTATTAGTTTGAATACATGTATTAATAATGAAAATAAATTTAACATATCTAAAATTTTATGAAATTTGTAAAATTAAATGATAAATAATCATATTTTATCTGTAATAGTAGGAATATAATAGAGAATTCTTTTCCCCAATTTCCTTATACCTGGTCAATCCTTATGGCACAAATCATGTCTACTATGTGCTCATTATTATTATCTCTTAATATTTCCATGGAAGTTGTGATATCACATAAATCACCATCTTCTTCATGTTTATCATAAAAAACTAATTGTTTTTTCCTTTTAAAATAATAGAACATTTCATATCAGTCTAATCAAGAACATATAAAATTTATTTTTCTTGTGTTTCCATTATAAGATGATAAATATGTATTTGAATATTTTTATATTAACAATTGTCATTCCAAATTCACTGTGAATTGAACTATTATTACCAATAAACCATTCAAAGTCAAATGGTGGAACATTAAATTTAATGTAATCAACGTCCCATACCTCTTCATTGACTTCAAAATATGCACATGATGAATAAATTGAGTTTTTGTCTTTAGAACTTGAAAAATAAACTACATCTGTGAACACAAATAACCTAATATTCTGAACCAAACTTCAGTTGTCCTAAACAGTCCTATGAAAAGTACAACCATTAATGTCATACCCGGTCCATGTTACTAAATTTAAACCTGGACCCCCCCACCCCAAAAACCATTTTACTATTCCTGATGAATCTGAACTACCAAGCGTGGTCTTTTTAAACAATGATGAAAAAAAAAATTTATGCTAATTCTAAATCCATATATATTCCCTTTTGTGGATAATATAGTTTCAACACAAAGATATTAAATGTTATATGTGGTTGAACATCATTTTGGTTATTCAATAGTTATAAATGTACCTTCTTTAAATGTTCACTTGAAAAATATTTGGCTTTTAATCTAGGGAACCCCTTTATCCCATAATTAACATGTTAGTTTTGAGATAGAGGAAAACCAATGTGCTGTAATGTAGAAAAATAGCTTCTAAAAAGTTTTGGAACCTCCATAGAATTATAATATTCAATAATGGAGGATTCAGGTCGATATGGACTCTTAACATACTCTGTCAATATATTTATATACCTTTAAAATTCATACATTCAACGTAGATATATAGGTCTGCAAATATTTATTTCTCAAACCACATGAACTGTTAAATGAACAATTATTTCAAAAAACCAATGGAGTAAAATACATTTCCAATTGAAAATGTATAAAATTTGATTCTTTTTCCAAAATATTAAAATCATTTATATCAGTCACCTTATTATAAATTGAATTGAAAAAATAACACACCTTTAAATTTTTCTTTCTAACACTTATGGGAATTATTCCATCAAATGAAAATGAGAGATTTTTTCGCATCAGGATGTGGAAATCATTACATTTCATACCACTCAACTTTGAATATATTAAAGACACAAAAATATTACATTTAAAGAATAAAAGAATGACACATTTATATAATAAATACACTAAAAAAGATATTTTCTCCCTCTTGGATAATGTATGACAAGCCTGGGAAGAAAAGTTTTCCACACATCAGAAGTGGGATCTAACTCTAAATGTATTACCATTGATAATATGTCCAATTAAGTATTCAACCCATCATTAGTATTTCCTTAAATATCTAACAATGTTCCAATCAAGGTGAAAAACATATTCTTCTATATATACATGAAATTAATGTTTTTTCACCTCATGTTATCTCCAATAAGGTAGATCAAAAAATATAGATAGTTTGTTCCAATTATTTCTATCATTACAAGATTTATGGGTTTTTTCAAATGTCATATCAAGGTTATGCAACCTCTCAAAATATTGTTTAGTGGATAATGGTTTTATTTAAATATCAAATTCTAGTGAGCCATTGAATTACATTTTAAATTTTATATAGGAGTTATCCATAGACAAAAACATTTGATAACCAATGTATACTATTTTTCTCCCATAATGCAGTTGATAATATGATGGCATTTGTTCACAAATTGGACTGGCTTTATTCCCCTTTAAACTATATCCATTCAAATTTCGATACATTGTGAAGTTATTTATAGTGAACATAATCACTACATGAATTTGAAAATATTACATTTTATAAGAATCATACACCCTAATACCATCCCCCTAGTAAGAGTTTAAAATAATTAATTAATAGTGAAAATAAAAAATCAATATCATTTCTCAATTATTTTGGTCCATAGAACATTAAACATACCCTGAAATATTTTTTCTTCATAAACTATTATGCAGATAAGTTGTAAATTATCAATAAAACTAGTGATGAACTATATGCGCTACTATGTATTCTATATGGATTTTGTTCATCTTGCCATATTCTATGTTTGATATTTCTTACATCATTTATAAATGTATTAAACTGGTGATCAATTTTATTATAGTCTGGAAAATCAGCTGGATGACATATTTATCAATCACATATCTACTCATCAGTATTCCATCTTAACGTTTTTTCATCGTCTGAATTAGAAAAATAAAAATTTCCAACAAGGAAATATAGGAATATACCAAAATGATTTGGTAGAAGTATTTGTACCCTCTAAATCATCATGTGATTTTTCTTCCAACATATATTTTGAGGTACCACATTTGGGACCCTCTGACAAAAATTCATATACAATCCTATATAGAACAAAATAATTCAAGAATTCATGTATTTTTTGTACCCTAATCCCATCATGAATATTATTTTATTCTCTTTATTTTTTGAATGAGGAACATTATTTTCTATATGAATAATATCATTCAAAAATTGTAGAAAAACAATAATATATTTTTCATTCTAACCATGTTTCACCATCAAGTTATTCAATCTCAACACCAATGATAAAATTGTAAATATCCTAAAACCATGATACAATAGTCTTTTCGAATTACTATATTGATGCTTAGTTTTTGGTTCGTTCTCAATTTCCTCTTCTTCAATATCATGAATCATTTCATGAATTTCATTAGAGTTATCATCCTACAATGAATCGGCATCAATGGATTTGAAATTATACCATGTTTCACCAAGATAAATCCAAGGGCTAAAACATAGATTTAAATGATGAAAACATAAATAATATTTGATCTTTATATTTTTTAATATATTAATATTAAAACTTTTCTAGTGTGAAAAAAACAAGTGGTTTTTTGGGACATTTTTTTAGAAAGTTCCAAAAAAATCATCTACATATTCCCTATATTCATCACTCATTCAAATTGTTATAATTCAACATCAAATCATTTTTAACTATAATAAATATAAACATATATTTCCCTTCAAGATAATATAATTTTATATTTAAATGAAAAATTCTATAATTTTAAGGTATCAATATTTTGAAAAAAAACAAATATGTTCATAATTAAAAAATATAAATATAAATTCTATACAATAATGGAAGATATGTTTAAATATAAATGGTAAATATTAAATAGATATTAATGGAAATAATTTAATAATGAAAATATAGATAATCTATAAATTTTTACATCTAATATACACACTCATTGGGATATCAAAAATGAACATTCATTAAGGATATAAGTTATTTTTTCAATGGTGGATTCAGTTAGGGAACTATATGGAATGAAAAAAAAAATTGTTGTGGGGATCGAAAATATTTTCTAATTATCATATATTGAATGATATTTATCTGACTCAAATAATTATTTATAAGTAGGATATAAAATATAACCCATGATTAGTTTTTTTATCAATTCATTCCCCCCACAAATTTTTTTTCGTCCAACCCCATAGTAATTAATAATGACCAAAAACACATAACTAGGCCGTCAAACTATTTATTTTCATGATCTATAAATATAACAATTTCAATATAGACATATGGAATACTAATCCCTATGAAATTTTCCATTTATTATTACATAATAAATTTTCCAACATGTAATATAGTTCATGATTATCATTCTAGTAAGAGATACATGATGATATACATTACAGACAAGGTTTCAGTATTTGGGACAATTTAAACTGAGGTACTTATCAAAGAAAAATCTATAGACCTATGGAATAAACATGTTGGACAAAAATACCTCAATGTAACATTCCATCATTTTTGGGTTGTTTGTGTTTATTGACAATGCATATTTTTAGGGTGAATTGTAGAGTTCTAGAGATTTTGTTATCAATCCATTTTGAAAAGAACCATGAAAAAGGAAGAGAATATCTGGCAGCATTACAAAAGAAAAGATACAAGGTGACACTATTTTCTCATTTTTTTCCAAATTTTCAGGGTCCAAATTTTTCAAATTTTTTAGCATCATGAAAAGTGTATTTCGTTCATGATCTCATTAAAATATAGTGAAGGCATGATTTTTGTGAAGATTGTATTCTTCCAGTGGATTTTTCAAAGACTAAAAGAATGTTGATGGGGAGCTTTGCGATTACGACGAGCTTCGCGAATGGTAGAGATGAAGAGAATTGTGAGGGAGAATTGTAGAGGCGGGGAAAAGGAATTGATGGAACATTCTGCGATTATTATGAGGTCCATGATCAGAAAATTTGTATGGTGCTTCACTATATAGAGAAAATTTCTGTGGAAATTTCAGACCTTTTCGATATGAGCTGACATGGCGCTAACTTTTTGTGTAAGGTTCTTGAGTCTGTGTAATTGGATATAAATAGGCCTCGACCCCCTTTAGAGAAGTAATGAGTCTAAATGAAAATCATTAAGCTCTCTAATTACAAAAGAGATTCGCAGAGAAGGGAGATTCATGAAGCAAAAGGGAACTCGTAGAGGTAGTTGAGCTCTATGAAAGGAAGGCACGCCGGGAAGGGTAGTTTGTCATTGCGGAGGACATGAACATTGCAATGGATTGTTTAGCTTTGTGATTTAACAAATACCAATGTGAGATCTTTGAAGTAGTGACCTCTGTGATCTAAAGATATTTGAGATCTAATGCGCTTTGCAAACCTATGAGCTATACACACCTATGAGCTTCACAAAGATGGTTGATAATTGTGAAGGCTTGTGTGAGTTTTGAAAAAATGGGAGCTTCGCAAAGGTAGTGTGCTTTGTGAAAGAGTTTCAAATGGGTTTGTCTAGTGTTCAGAGGAAAATTGTAATTAATCATTGGATGAAAGTGGAAATTCAACAGAGAATCTATCTATAATTAAGGATATATTCAATAGTGATAATGAAGATACCTACAGTTCTATAAACTATGAGTGGATCTTCTGATGAATCAGTGTGCTCAGTTAAGTTGATAGAGCAGTGAGTTCGCAAATTGGGAATGGTTCTAAA
The DNA here is from genome assembly GCA_963277665.1 of Viscum album. Lineage (NCBI taxonomy): Eukaryota > Viridiplantae > Streptophyta > Magnoliopsida > Santalales > Viscaceae > Viscum > Viscum album. The sequence continues at coordinate 1,212,373,451 of OY728120.1, read as the reverse complement.
CTAGGAGGGATAGTGATTCCACATCCAAATTGTAAATAGTAGTGTGCTTATATTAGATTTGGTATATCAGCACATCTTTCGTGAATTCTCCTTGGACATTGCCTAGTGAGGGTGAACCATGTAATATTGATGTGTCATGTTCAAGCTTAAAAATTCATTCATAATCTATAACCAGAAAAAGAGAGAGAGGTGAGTTTTTTCTAAAAACATAACCAGATCAACATGGGATTTTTTTTTAATCTGTCATTCCCTAATTCACCCCCAAGGGTATCTAGCCTAGCAGACCTAACAATTAGTATTATTGAAAAAGGTTGATTTCAGTGTTTATCTCTCGATGGAGTCCACCAATGAAAATGGAATTATGGTCATCGATAGAAATAATTTTCAGCTATGGAATAATCATATGCAACACTACATATATTCATTGATAATGTATGTATTTACTGCAACAATTCATGGTATCTATGCAGTCATCAATAGTGGTTCTTTATCAGAAAATGAGTTAATTTAATTGTATGATGACACTAAGGGAATTAATTCTTTAGGGAGAGCTCTATCCAATGCTGTTTCAATGAAGGTGATGTCCTGAAAAACATCACATGCTATGTAGGAAAATCTATTGATGATATATGAAGGAGATACAAAGGTCAGAGAGGCAAAGATTAAGGTGTTGTGGAATATGATTGAAGATCTGAAAATGAACCCAAATGAGTATGTTGATGAATTCTTTGATAGGTAAATATTTTTTTGAATGATATGAGAGGTCTTGGAGAAGTCACTGATGTCATAAAAATCTAGAAGATCATCTTTAGAATACATCCACGTCGGTTTAATCCAAACATTTCTGTATTTGAAGATAAATATCTAAAAGAGTTGACATGGTACAATGTTCATAGTACCTTGGTTTCATAAGAAATAAGGAATGGTGATAAAGATGCTATGGAAAAGGGGAAATCCAATGAGGAGGCATTCAAGGCCATTCAGATTCTCACCATTGAAGATACTCAAAAATAAGAAGAGACGGATGAGGTGATTTCATTCCTTTCATCAAATCTGCAAAGTGGAAAAGGAATGTTTAAAAGGAATATTACACTATAATTATTTAGATTTGGAAAGGTTGGTCATCTTTCTTAATGGTGCCCAAAAATGTATCTAGATGATAATGAAAATGATGATGATGATCAAATTCCAATGAATAAGTCATCATCTATTGTGAAAGGGAAGAAATAGTTCAACATAAATATCATCCAGAACAAGAATCTTCTTCCACAAGAATTTGATAGTTTTTATGAGTCTGAGGATGGAGAGGTTAAGGATATTGAATACTACAAGGATCATGGAGAAAATGTTATGGTGGTTTTGGTCGGTAGTGCTCACGAAATGGAAGAAGTTGGCATTGATAAAGAATAATAATTTGAACGAATAATTTATATGAATGATGAGTTAGAAGATTCTCTTGATGAGATAGATGTTTGTAGATCCAAAACAAATAAATCCAAAAAAAATTCAACGATGTCGAACTCTACATGAAGAAGCAAGAAGATGAAAAGTCTAAGCTAATGGAAAAAATTGAAAAACTCAAGTCATCAGCACCAAAGAACTCATAATCAGTAAGGGATTTTAAATCAATGTTAAAGACCAGAAGAGGGATATTGATGGCTTGAATAACACAGTTAAAGTTCACATCAAGCATATCAAAGATCTCAAATAGGATGTTTTTGGTCTGTGAAAAAATGTAAAGGACCAAGAAAAACATATGATTCCTAACATTTTATAAGGAATTTAGATCATTAAGAAGACCAAAAGGATGAAAGAGGAGCCCAGTACTTCAGCTGGAAATAAGCAGCAATCGATCTTAGATGTTATGGCTAATTTGGGGATCAATCAAAAATAGAAATAATTTAGGGTTGAATTCATACCGCATGTGCCCATTCCGAGGATGAAAATTGATGTGGGTAAAAAGCAGAATCATGAAATTCAATGAACCAAAGGGACAACTAGCAGTACAAATGTGACACACATGAATGCACATTTAATCATGTGTTATTTATGTGAAAATATAGGACACTCACAGAATGTGTGTTTAATATCTAGGAGATACCGAAGGACATACGAAAAGAGGTGTCATCCAAATAGATAATAGTTATCTAAAACTTATATTGAAGGAAATTGTTTTTGGGATAGTGGATTTGGGCACATGTCTAGATACTGCTCATCGACCATATAGAGAAATGTGCCAAAGTAGAATCAAAATGTTCACAAGAATCAGATCAATGAACCGATAGGTGGGTTTAAAATGAATAAAATATTTTCATCTTTTCAAGATGATGTCGGTCCATCATACTCGGAGAACGATTAGAAGTTTGTATCTATGTCAAGTGTGAAGACAAAAATATAGACCAAGAAGAAGAGGGCAGAGAAGGAAATGGTTACTAAAATATCCCTTAATGAATCAGTCCGTTATTATATATGGGTCCTTGGTAGTTGTTGAAAATATCGCATAAAAAGAATTAATAATATAGTTATATGCATAAAATATGAAAAATAAGTTGTTATGTTCGAAATCAATGAAGGCCAGAAGATAATTGGATTGGGAAAGGCTGGGTTTGGGGGAAAAGAAATAAGACGTGCAGATTTAATGGTTAAAGAAGTTAAATGCCACAATTTTTTCAATGTTAGTCAACTGTTTGACTCTTGGTATTCACTGAGGTTTACCATGAAGATGTGTGTCCTCAAGGGAAGATATGATACAGTGATCCTACATGGAATATGAACAGAATAGAATATTTTCATAGTAAGTGGATTAGAAGATATGTGTTTTTATCCATAGAGGATGAAATCAAGTTATTGAATAATTGAATTGGTCATCTATACCATCAATACTTGGAAAAATTGGTGAAGTGTGATGTTGCTAGAGTCCTACCTAAGATATCATGGGATCACACTCATACATGTGAAGAATGCCAACAAGGTAAGATCATCAAGAATGACCTATATGGAAAAGGAAAAGATGTCAACAAGAGTGCTCAAATTGGTGCATGTTGATTTTTAGGGCCTATCACACCATGTGAAATTGATGGAAAGATATAATGCGTTATTTTCACTGAATACTATAGAAGAATGGCATCAGTATTTATTATTTCCCAAAAGTCTGATGTGTTTAGCTTCATAAAGCAGTACTGGAGGGAGTGAAAAACGATGATTATACAGAAAATTATGAAATTCAGTACAGATAATGGTAAATAAATCAAAACTAGCCAGGTGGAATACTATCTAAAAACCTGATATAAGGAATCATGTTTCCTCAGGGAGAACTCCCGAACAGAATAGATTAGTTGGAAGGAAAAATAGTATCATCACCAACATGGTTAGAATGTTGCTTGTTGAAAAAAAACTATTAGAGATGTTCTGGAAGGAAGAAATGTTGTCATTGTTCTACATTTCAAACAGACCTATGTTGTTTCCAAATGAAGGAAAGACTCTATTTGAGATGTGGTATGGAAAGAAGAAAACAACGAAATATGTTTTAATATTTCGAAGTAAGTGCTTGATCCTCAACAAATAGAAACACAAAAAATTTGAGTTTCATGGAGAGTTGGGGATATTTCATGGATAGTCAGGAAAATGAAATGTATACAAATTCTTTAACCAGAGGATGGGAAAATTAATTGAGTAATATAATGTCACTATAGTGGAAAATGAAGAAAATACTCAACAACACAGTGAATAGTTTCCTTACAAAAGTGATGAAGAGGAATGTAACACGGGAGAAGCAGAAGTGGCTAATGTTTATTAAGAAGAAGATATTGATGGTGAGAATGTGGAAGTAAAATCTATATCTACACAGAATCCAAGGTGTTGAGATGAAATTTACAGGAAGATATCTTTGGTGATCAGTCAGCTCCAATTTAGATAAGAAGAACGAAATCACTGTAGTAGACATATTTCCTATCTCAATTATAGCCTAAACGCATTTCGGATGCAGTTGAAGATGAAAATTGGGTTCAGGCTATAAATGAAGAGCTAGATAATATTTAGATGAACTAGATGTGGGAGGTTGTTTCAAGGCCATCTAATAAGAATGTCATCAGATCTAAATAGGCATATCACAATCAGATGAATGAAGATGGAAAATTTATTTGAAACAAAACATGAAAATTTTGTAAAGGATACTCCCAGATATAGGGAATATATGTGGGTGAGAAATTTTCATCAGTTTCATGGTTGAACATAATTGATTATTCCTAGGAATTGGATTGCGTTGGAAGTTCAAAGTGTTCCAGATGGATGTCCAATCTGCATTCATGAATGGGGTTTTAGAAGAAGATGTGTATATCGAGCAGCCAGATGGTTTTTTCATTATTTGGGATGAGAAAAATATTTTTCTGTTGAAGAAGGCATTATATGGGATGAAACAACCACCAAAATAATGTTACTCAAGGCTTGATCAGTATTTAATGAAGATTGGTTTCTAGAATGGTGAAGTTGATTACAATCTCTATTTAAACAATGGATGTAATGAAAGAATGATGGTGTTGGTTTATGTAGATGAAATAATATTTGGAGGATCAGATAAATTTTGGTGCAGAAAGTATTTTGAATTCATGAAGAGTGAGTTCGAAATGTCAATGATTGGAGAGATTACATTTTTCCTGGTTTTACAGGTGTCACAAGAAAGGAATGAAACATTCATTTATCAATATAAATATTCCAATATGGTTTTGAGAAGATTTGGAATAGAAAATTCCAAGGATATGAAGACTCTGGTTTCTACCCAGATGAAATTATCAAAATATGGTAATGGAAAGGTAGTTAATATCATAGAGTATAGGTAGATTATATAGAGTATACTATACCTAACATCGATGAGACCTGATATTGTATTTTCCATGCTTAGGAAGTGTGATATCATAGTAATCCCAAATAAATCCACATGCTTACAGTGAAAAGAATACTTTTGTATGTCAAAGGATCTATGGTTTTAAATTTTATTTATAATGAAAAATATTAGAAAGATCTGTTTGGATATACAGATGTAGATTCACCTGGTTAACAGGATGATAATAAAACAATGTCAGGAGGTGCTTTCTATCTTATTGGACTGTGTATTTCTTTGCTAAGGAATAAGAAAGATTTCATTTCATTTAGAAAAGCATAGGATGATTATTTTGAGGCCACTCAATCAGGCACGTAGTTATTGTTAATGAAGAAGAAGCTTGATGATATGGGCGTTGAAGTGAAGTCTCCGATCAAAATCCAGTGTGATAACTGATGTTCTATAAATCATAGAAAAAACTATTCCATCACTAAAGGAAAAAGAACATTTAGAAAAAGAATCATTTTTTCAAGGATAGGGTTAATTATGGAATCATGAAGTTGGATTATGTGCCTAGAGAACTATTGGATGCAGACATTCAAAAAAAGGCATTTCTCAAGGAAGATTTTGAGGGTCATCAACTGGCTCTATGAGTTTAGTCGACTCCACACATATGGAAAAGTGTGGCTATGGACCCCCCCCCCCCCGAGGTATGATGTATTTTTTCCTAATTTGTATATCTATGTTCTCTACTCTATTGCAGACAACATAGAAGTGACCATTGGTTTTTTTGATAAAGGGTTATAAATAGTGATTCATTATTGTGGAAATGTGGTTAAATAAAGGAGAAACTATCCTAGTCAAAGAAACAGGGAGAAACTGATAGGTGGCACAGCGAGATAGGGGGAGAGAAACAAGATTGTGGGTGTATTAGTTTTAAATATGACGATTCTTGAAGTGATCAATCAATGATTAGATATCACAACAAATGAGGTTCGTGATTTAATAAGTTTTTTGGTATCATTCTGGTATCCAAAATTTATGTACAAAATGAAGTGATTTATTGATGAAATTTTCATAATACTCTTATTTCTCATACCAAGAATCACTCATGTGGGATTAGAGTATATGGTGAGTGAATATTTGGTCACTATCTGTATCACAATAGGAGAATGATGGTGGATGATGGAAGGAGCATCAATGAGGTATCAAAGTGTAGAAAATAATCTTGAGAAGAGTCTTCAACAAACACAAAGGGGGATATTGTTGGAAAAAAATACCTCAATACAACATTGCATTATTTTTGTGTGGGTTGTGTTTGTTGAAAATTCAGGTTCTCATAGTGAATTTTCAAAATATAGAGATGTTGTTGAAAATCTGCGTTGACAAAGAACCATAAAAATGAAGTGATGATCTGGTGGTGGTACAAAAGAATAGATAAAAGGTTCTGCTATTTTCCAGTGTTTTTTATGTTTTTGTGTTTTAAAATTTGGAATATGGTGAGCATCAAGAAATGTGTACTTCCTTGAAAATCTCATCAAAATATGGTAAGGGAATGTGTTTCGTGAATATGGGCTTCAATAACTGGATTTCGCAGAGACTGGAATAATGTTGACAGTGAGATCTATGATTATGAAAAGAATCACGAATGGTAGAGATGAAGAGAATTGATATGGAGCATTGCGGTGGCAGAAAAAAGGAATTAACTGAATGCCCTGTTATTATTATAAGCTCTAGAATCCAAAACTTTACATAGTTCTTCATAATATAGAGAGAATTTTGGCGAAAATTTTGGAACATTACGATTTGAGACGACCCAGCATGGACTTTGTGTGGAAGGTTCTAAAGTTGATAAAATTGTTTATATATAGGCCTCCACCCCCTTGAGAGAAGTAGAAAGATCAAATGAAAAACACTAAGCTCTCGAATTTAAATGGTGATTCATAGAGCAGGGAGCTTCAGGGAAGAAAAGGGAATCCACAGAGGCAATTGAGCTCCACGAAAGGAAGGTACACCGTGAATGCAATATTGGCATTACGGAGGACGTGCACATCGCAAAGTCTTGTTAAGATTTTCCAAATAGCAATGACCAATGTGTAATCTACAAAGCAGTGAGTTGTCTGATCTAAATAGCTATGCCATCTAGTGAGCTACGCAAACCTGTGAGCTCAAAGAACCTATGAGCTTCACAAAGAGGTTGGATAATTGAAAAGTATGGTTTGAGCTTTTAAAAAATTGGGATCTTTTCAAAAGTTGTATTGTTTTCAAAAGAGATTTAGAAGGGATTGCTTAATTTTCCGAGAGAAATTGTTATTCATCAATGGATGAAAGTGGAACTTTAATAGTGCATCTATCTATAATTGAAGATGTATTCATTAGTGATAATGAAGAGACCAATAACTCTATAAACTATGAGTGGATATTCTCAAGAAGCAGTGATCTCATATCAGTTGAGAGAGCAGTGAGTTCTCTAGTTGGTAATGGTTTTAATATCAGAGGGATATTGAGTCCTCTTTAAAAAAGTAAATTTCAATGTGCTTATAGTGGATTTTGTACATTGGCACATTACTGGTGTATGATCCCTGAATGTTTCCCAATGAGGGTGAACCAAGTAAAATTTATGGGTCCTGTACATGGTTTAATATTCATTCATAATCTGCAATGGGGAGGAGAGAGATAATTGAGTTTTGTATAACAAAAAACAAGATCAAAAAGGATTCTTTTTTAATTTTTCATACCCTGATTCACCCCCCCGCCTCAGGGTATATAGCCTAGTGGACCTAACAAAACATTATCCCTTACATAATTACACATACATCCTATAAACTAGTAAAATTGGATTGATCCATCAATAAGATACTAAATGATTCATACATTTATCAAAACTAAACCATAATAAATAAATAGAATCTCGTACCCAATACCCTCTCAAGAAATTTTCTCTTTTCATGTTTGTAATGGTATCATGTATTAAAATAAAACATGCTATAATGGTTAAAAGATAACATAATTCACATTTTATAGCAAGGGGATAGTAATTAAGCGTATCAAAACTTCAATAAATCCATATTATATGGTATCTAACAAGTCATTGAAGCCAAATTTGAAATCAATGTTACAACCATCCACTAAAAACCAAAATAGGTTCAAAACATTAGAAAATAAGAATACCTCCCATGTTAGTTAGTTCCAAACCAAAAAAATCTATTTAATTAAATATAAAAAATGAAAAGTAAAATAAAAATAATCTACCATGATGATATGAGATGAAAATTTATCTTTATAAGGATGAATACATGTAACGGAAATATATGAGATAATATAAAGAGATTAAAATAGATGGTAATGTGATATTTTAATAAATAAAATCGAAAAACCGAGAGTTAGGGAATTTTCAAAATTGAACGACCGAAAGAGAGGTTTGTAAGCGCTACATGGGAGATGGGATTCGATAAAATTGAATGTTCAAATGGAAATGAGGATTTATGAATCCGGGAATCGAGGTTTTAGTCATCTTGATCGAAGAAAGAAGGATAGGGTTTCATTACGTGAGAGAAACGAGTCTGCCATCGCCCAATCACAAAACTCAAAAATGATTTAAAATGAGAGTTTATAATATTTTAAAGGATTTATCTTTTCAGTTATTATATAACTGATAATATAATGAAATGTTTATCAGATTTATCAGTATTTTTATATAGAAACTGATGTGATTAATTGATTTACCAGATCAGTTATTCTATTACTAATGTTCTAAAGCAATGGGATTTTCCTTATCATGTCAGATATTCGATAACTGCCATAAAAATGGGGAATTATCACATAGTTTATAGAATAACATGTGTGATAATGCAGGATGCATCATTTATTTGGTCGTTTTTTGGATAAGTGATTTGATAAATAAATCTACATGGCATTTCATGTTAGTTATAAATATCCGACGTGAAAATGTTGACGTGAAAATTACATTTTGTACAAGCTTCATCATCTAAATCACGTCTGGGTTCTCCCCTAATATCTATATGTAATGAAATTACAGGAACTAAGGATGATAAATAATGATCTAGGTATAATGAATATGTTCGAAGGATGGAGGATAAACCTAGTGTTTAAAAATTCTTTGATGTTTTTCTAGAGTAACTACCTGGTCAACCATTGAAGTTATGTTTTCTAAGGAACTAATTCTAGATATAAGACCTATATCTAAAACCACCTATATAATGGATCAAGTGTCATTGGGGGAGTTGAAGAAAAAAAATATTATTTTAGTGAAAGGTGATTTATATGCCCTAGTGTTTCACCATGGGGTTGACCTATTTTATTCATGAAAAAGAAAGATAGATCAATCAAATTGGGATTCAATTATATGGAGATAATTTATAATACTACAAATAATAAGCACACATTATCTTGTATTGATGTCTTATATGATCAAATTAAATATTCCTTTTACTTTTAAAATATTTTTCTTCAATTTTTATCATATGTTAATGGTGTATAAGGATGATATACGAATTATTTCATTTTGAAAATTTATGTAGATAATGAGTTTAGAGAGATGAATTTTGGTATTACTAATGTACCATCTATCTTTATGGATTTGATGAGAAGTGTATTGAATGATTATGTTGATAACTTTTTGGTTGTATTAAATAATGATATTTTGAAATACTCTATGATCTATGATGGGAATGAGAGCACTTTAACACCCAATCATTTTAATGGAAGAACATTAGTTATGATATCATATATGCCACACAACATTGAGTTTAAATTACCAATGAAATATATTATTTATATATAACCATTATAACATATAACATAATTTTAAGAGTATGAATAATAATAACTAAATTAAAAAATAATCATTTTATACACATTTATTAAATAAATTCATTGTTATAAATTTATTAGAAATGGAACTTAAAATCATTTAAAAGTAAAAGAAATGTATTTTATAAAACTAATTCTTTGGATAAAGTATTACATTATCTTGTTAAATTAAATTTATTGCTATTGGTGAATTATTTTAATGAAATTTATATATTATTTATTCAATAATATTGTTTTAAATTATCCTATATTTTTATTACACATGATATGAAAAAGAATCTTTTTTTATTCTTAAAAACTATATTTTTCTAAAAAATGACATTGTCAAATTTTGTACACTTAAGTTAAAATTAAGTTTTACTAATTTTAAAAAAAAAATTACATCTAAAAATACAATTAATTTTTTAATTAATCATTTATAAGTTATCTTATAGTGATTTTTGTAAAATTTTCTGAAAATATTAATTTATCAATGAATAAGGAAAATAATAATATTTAATAAAATATGTCTTTTTTGTTTAAAGACTTTATGAATTTTTTTTTTTTAAATATAATTAAAAAAAGTTCAATTATTTTATAATTAATCTAATTTAGTTAATTTTAATCAATTATATCTTTAACTTTGATATAAAAACATTTTGTACATATGAAAACTTTTCTTTGGTTAATCAATTTTTGTCGCCTTTATGGGATTAATTTTAAATTTAATTCAATAAATTTTGTGAATTTAATTTTTGAAAATTGATTAAATATTTTTAATCTTAATAAAAAAATATTATCTAAACATTTCAACTTAATTTTTGGTAATAATTAAAAATAAAAATATTGAAAATATTTTTCCACAGTTAAGGTTGAAACAGATTTATCGGGGGAGGGGGTTAAACTGAAAATATAAGGGTTAAAATTACCTAGAAATGTATCCAATTAGTATTTTATAGTAATAATTTGAACGTATATCACCTATGTTTTTATAATGAGTCATTTTTTGAGCCTCATGAACAAGAATGTGATATGTAATTATTGGAAAACAATTACAAGTGTGACACTCACCTCAATTATAAAAGTGCACTGCCTCTCCAATTCTCATCACAATTTCAAAGAATATAAGTTTGAAAACATCCATTATAATTAATTTAATAAAATCCCTAAATAAAATCCATGTTTCATTATTTTATAAGAAAAAAATTATAGTTAGGTTTTAGGTATAACCCTTAATAGGTTCTCCTAAGAAGAGGTTTTGTTCTTAACCATGCATCTTTGTTTTTATACTCCTCTGTGCCCTAAAAATATTCTCCAAGTTTGATTTAAAAATTAAGAAAATATTTAATGATAATATGATTTTCTAATGTTAATTTTATAACAAATATCCACCACATATTCCATCAAATGGGAAATGAAACCATCGTTGTTGTGTGCGAAGGACTACTTCCTTGCAAGGTGATGTAATTTGTTTCCATCACCACCTCTGATGAATAGATATAATGATTGATTTCATTTATAGATAATATATTTATGACATAATTATACTTATATAATTACAATATCACATATATCATATTAATTTATAATCCATTGAAAATTTATAACATCGCTCATGTGTACATGTGGACTACCACCTCCATGAAACAATGTGATTTGTTATTCAATTTATTTTTCCAATGATAGTAATACATATGGATTTGGTGATAATATTAGATATATATGAAATAATTTTTACTCTATAATTTTGAAATATTATTTACCATTAGATTGTTTTATTAATTAAAAAATGGAAACAATGTTCATGTGTATATATGGCCAACGGTCTCCAAGAATGGAGTAATTCATTTTTATATATAACATTTATTGATTAGAATTATACATATACAATAAATAAATATATATATAATAATTTATCATTTTTATAATTCTTGATATTATGGAACTATCATCAATATACAAGGTTCCAAACTATTAAAACAAAACATACATGAAAAACCAAGCAGTTATTAACCGGAATAAGAATTTAAATTATGAATTGTTAATAAAATGGTGCTAAAAAGTTATAATTAAATAATATATCTGGTGATAAGTAGTATTATGGTTATTTAATATATATATATAATAAAACAATATTTATTTTTAAATGACATTGAACCATGTATAGAGTAAATCAGACGTGAAGTAAGGGTTTATCATCTCACTTTTATTTCATTGAATGATATGCCACATTCACTAATTATTTATTTTATGTGGTGTATATGTTTCCCCGTTGAAATATGATATCTTGAATATATATATATCTATATATATATATATATATTCTTGTTATTTAAATTAATTATTTTATGTTATAACATTCATGGGGGCGATGATTAAAAAGTTACCAAAGCGGTAAGTCTTTATTTCACAATCTCATCATTATTTGGCATTATTTATGTTTATATCGCCATAGGAGAAATAATTATATATTTATATATTAAACCAAATATAATTTCATCCCCAATTATTATTCCTATTAATTACATGTCTTCCTTTCAAATTCAACTCTATAAGTAATCAGGATACCCAAAATAATTTTTTAAAAGATAACTGCCAATGTTTTCGTACTCGGTTTCGAGTCTTTCTCTTCCATATCCATGTTTTATATGAAAAATTTCTAAAATGTTTTCAATATTCCTATATGATTTGTTAAAATTAATATTTATACATGTTTACATTTTTAAATTTTCTAAAGGAATATTTCTTCTTTTTCCAAATGATGTACTTTTTGACTTTTTACCAAAACAAATTAAATGAATCTTTATTTTTACCTAGTCGGCAAAACATAATTTCCGACCATCATTAACCCTCATTTATTTGAATATTAATATCAATTTTACATGATAATAATCAATGAAATCTTTTTTCTTTAATATTATATAAATGACTATTTTTCAAAAGTGATTTTCAAAGTGAATGTGAATTTTCCTCCAGAATGTTTTTATAGAATGCTTTTGGTATTTATATTCAAAAATGATAAAATCTTATTTTACATATTCTAAATTGGGTATATTTTTGTAATTATAAAAAGATTATTATTTACCGATATGGTTTTTGATCAATTTTACTTGGGATGTATTATTTTTATTTGATTCTCAATATTACATTGTGTCCTTTATGACTATGTTTATTGATTTGGTAAATTATTAACATTTTGTATTCTAGTTTTTTCAATATGACTGTTTATGTTGATTATGTTTCTCACATTTAATATGGGAAATTAATTGTACTTATTATGTTATGGGTAAGAGACTCTCTATCCCCTCGATGAATTAGTATGTCTGACGAGAAAAACTATCTTGGGTATGTGGTGAGCCCTTACACTTTTATGTAAGATGTCCTTGAATGAGGAATTAAATATATGTTTATGATGTTCCTAATTATTAATTATATCATTATTAGTTTAGTTATGGATTTTCATGTGATTATTTTTTTAGGTATGATGTCTATGGATATGTTTCAAGAACACTTGATTATTTATAAATAATTATTTGATCATTATTTATTACTTCCATGTTATTTTTCACGGTCAAGTTATTGATTAAATGGAATGTGTTTCCAATGTAATACATTGCACACGGATTATGAATTTTCTATTCATGATATATTATGAGGTTCACAAACAATTACTATGAATATGATCTCACCCCTTTGTTATGATTCCTTTCCATAGGTTTTTAGGAAATTTTTTTATGATTAATATATAGAGATATCTTAATGGAAAAAATAGTTTCCCCAAAGAAAATAATTTCTTTTATTTTAAACATTAATTTGTATACATAGATTATTGTATATATCTATTTTCCCAACACTAATTAGTTATTCTCACTTTTTGGATGTGATCACCTGTATATAATACCAATGTAATAATGATACTATAGACTCTAGGCTACTAGGGTTGGGGTATTTATAGATGGTATGAATGAAATTGTAGAAGAAACCTTGGGTATTATATTTAAGAAAACATAATTTAGAGAAGATAAATTTATGAATTACATTGATGATAAGTCTAGGTATAGGATAACATAATAATTATTTGAGAAGGTATAAAATATATGGATTTACTTGAATTACATCCCAGTCTTCATACTACAAGTAGATGTGAATCTAGAACAGTTGTACCTAGGGTTAAAAACATTGAAATGGGAACAATAGGCTTTGAATAAGTCGTCACCTAGTATACCATAATGGGCCTTGCGGCACACATCGTTTGATTCTCCAAAAGGATACACATGGGTTATATTGCATTTTCTTTTTAAACGATCATGAAGGATTTGAATAAATGGTGACATTTAATGATCATGGTTAAACCTAGACATCGTATATTGAAAAGAAATGGTCATTATATAGAAATCCTATAAATTATTATATAATTTTCACTATGATTATTGTTTTTCACCCTATGATATTTGGTTTTATCCAATGGTTGAAATTAGAAATAATAATGTTAACATTGAATGTGATAGATTGTATGGTGATTCTGAGAATCCAAATCAGATAATGATTGAAATAAAATATATTATTAGTATTATTCATAATTAGATATCACTATATATGATTAAGTACCTATACAATAACTGACCCCCACACTCACCATAGAATAGAAGGATGGAGTATCTTAATATCTTGACTGGGGTAGACTACAAAAGAAAGAAGGACAATTTTAATTTTGGAAATAAATGTGGAAATAGATACCTTGGATAATATATTAAGGGAAAATTAAAAGATTTATTTGTGGAAAAAAAGGCATAGAGAAATTAATTTCTAAAGATAAGTGATGAGTTCAGTAGAGAGAAATAAATTTCACCGTATAGATCCATTTATAGTTTGTTGTCTTAAATGTGGGGAACTTGGGAATTATAAAAGTCAATAACCTAATATAATGTTTTACTCCTATATAAAGGGTGTACATTTTTTATAAAAATAAGTTAAGTTATAGGATGAAATAATTTAATTATTTTTATTCAATAATTATGTTGTATATAAATTTTAATCAATGGTATTTTCATTATAATAATCAGGAAACATCTATATACTGTGTTATCATTTTGAAGAATATATGTATTTATATTATATTAACTTAAGAGTTATGGATAGAATAGTGAGTTTATGAGTAAATGTTTGATCATAATTTTAAAGACTTATACACCCGTTTTGAGGTTTTAATTTATGGGATTTTCATGACATTAATGAGATTGTGGGAGAAATTTATGGTACTATAACCCTTGTAACTAGTATAAGTTTTAGTGAAAAAGATACGTCAGGAATAACACCTTTACAATTTTTGGACGCATGTTTAATGGTATTGATAACATTTATTATCTATATTATTTTTGATGATATAGTAATTATGGGTTTTTAAAATATTGGAACATATGTTTCAACATATAGATAACAATAGGATTGGAAAGTGATTTGATGATTATTGTTTTTCTAAGGATATTAAACATTTTATATGAAATTTAATGAAATTATTTTAATATTGTTTTATAAAAAGGACAACCCATATACTGGGAGACAAACTGACACATCTATAAAGTTTGTGAAGCTTAAACCCACAATCTATAGGAGATAAGGTTAGACAACATGATTTCCTTATTATAATGCCATTTATTTTCCTTGATATTTTTTATGGAAAAATATTAATTTCATTTTTTGAAATCATATAGGATCAAATATTTTTTAATAATTATGATTTTAAGGTGATTAATGATATTTTCGGATACATTTTATTGTTTTGATGTATATATATAAATATTAGGTTTAGATTAAATTATTATTTGGATAGAATTTTATTTAATTTTGGTGGTGTAAGATGAAGGGTATGAGTTAATCTTGGAGGTCAAAATATTTTATAATTATTAGGTTATTGGTGTTTTCTGGCATATAGGTTTATTTATTTAAGGAATGAATAATGAGAAACCTTTCTTTTTATTGTTGAATTTTGGATTTTAATTTTTTATTTCTTCATACGAAGGTTTATTAATTTTGAGTATTATCATACATTGTGAAAACCAATTTAGTTTATTTAATACAAGTGAAAAAACATGTTATTATATTTATTAGATTATATGATTCATTAAATGTAAATTTTGTGCTTTAGGTATAAAAATCATCTTGTATATTAATTTCATGGAGTAAGAAATGCAGTCGAAATTGATTTTACAAAAATAAAATAATGAAATTATAAATATAAAATAAAACTATATCAATTAATTTTATTTCCTTATATTAAAAATATTGATAGTAAAAGAATACATAAATTTAGGAAAAGGTTCTTGAAATAAAATTTTATACATTTACCTTCATTTCTGATGAATCAGATGACTTTAGCCATCATATATTTAGGGTTTTATGGTATTTAACATTCATTTGACTATTCAATTTTTTATGATAAATGTTCTAAATTAATCTCCAAAATTATTTATTCTTTTCTTCTATGTCCAAATTTTTTATCCCACTATTTTTTTCCATCATGTAAACCTTGTAATGTGTTATTTTATACGACCTTTACACTTCCCTTTCTCTCTTATCTAAGAGAAACTACTATTAACCATTTTTATAATTGATCTGGGATTTCAAAAAAGGTATTTTCAAATAGAGTACCAATATTTTTCAAGCACAATTAAAAATTACGAGGATTCCATTTATTGAATATTGGTATAATGTAACACCTCAATATTTTAAAATAAGAACATTATGTCCAATATCACCTATATCACACAACACCAAGATTAAATGACTGGTGAAAAATATTATCTAAATATGACTATTATAACGTAAATGTTAAATTGGTTGGTATGAATATGACTAAAAAATTATGAAAATAATATGGATTACAGAATTATAAAAATAAATTAATTGGTTATAAATTAATTATAAATGAAAATAAAAATCATCTGAAAGTAAAATAAATGATTTTCAGAAAAATTATTTCTATGCGTATAAGGTGTTTTTATGTTTATAAATTAATTTATTCACTATTTGTGGATTAGTTTTAATTGAATTCATATATTATGTATTAAATCTAATGTTTTCTCTTTAATCTAATATTTTATATATATTAGTTAAGAATAAATCTTTTTTTATGCTTAAAAGTTATTTTATAAAAAGCGATTTCATCATGTTTTTTAGACTTATGATGGAATTAGTTTTGACAAATTTTATAAAAGGTTTTTGAAAAAAAGAAATTAATTTCATAAATTAGAATGTAAAAATTATCTTATAGTTAATATTATATATTTGTTTAAAAAAATAATTTTTTGAGGAATAGTAAAAACTACTGATTATTATTGAAAACATCCATTTATTTTAAAGAATTTTAAAATTTATATTTTGTTTTCAAATTTAATTAAACATAAAATAAGTTCAATTAAATTAGAATTAATCTGATATTTTTCATTTTAATCAATTATATATTAAATTTTAATATAATTTTTTTATACGTATGAGAATGTTTTCTTTGGAAAACTGTTTTTTCCATCCCATCTATTGGTTTGATTTTAAATTAAAATTTTCCAAATCTATTAAATTAATTCCTAAATATGGATTACATATTTTTTATCATAAAAATTAATTTTAAATAATAATAGAAAATTAATTGTTTTTTTAGTGAATACAAAAACAATAAAAAAATTATTGTGGTTATGTTAAAAACAGATTTATCTAGGGTAAAACTAAAATGTTAAGTATTAACCACGATGATATTAATAATGATATCATTTAAATAAATATTAGTGAAAACAAATCTGGCATGATATCACCCTTTTTGTAAATGGCCTCTAAAAAGTGACGCATAGGGTCAATGTGCTTTTTGAGAGTGCTAAATTGGTGTTTTAGAAATCAAAATCACCCATGTCATACATAATTCGAACATGATAACTATTTAATCTACAATAAAAATATTAATTTTTAATCCAAATTATTTGGGAGAAACAATTCCCCATGTTAATACATTTTTTTTTTGATTTTAGAATGAGAAAATAAAATTTTATTTTTATTACTATATGAGAAAAGGTGTTTTCTAACTAGGTGGAATGTAATAATTTAAATTCTAATAATTAGTTAGGAACCTAAAAAATATTCATAAAACATATTTAAGTTCAAAAGTGGTGTCCTTTTACTAAATAAACCAAGATTTGTTTTCCATGAAAATACATTAAAATCATTTTAAGATATTTTAAATGCAATGATTTTGGATTGTCTTCAAAATGGTGAAAAGGCATACACTATACATGATATTTGTCTCAATCATGGTAATATATAGAATAATCTATATCATGCCTCTTTAAATATTATTTCATATTGGTTTACAAGTTTCATCATAAGTAAAATTATGTTAAGCCCTCATTGGAGTACAAATCTCTTTTACTATATCCATTCTTAATTTTTTTAATAGATCAATAGTGTATTTTTTAGGGCTATGAAACGTGCCCTCAAAATTTTGAAAAATTAAAAAACCAAGGAAACATTTGAGTTCTCCTATATAACTTATTTCAAATTCTTTACTTATTATATATGATAATTCCTTTCAATGTGATTATTTAGTTGATCTAAAAATGAGATCGTGAACATAAATTTGAAAAATCAAAATATCATTGGAAATATGATTTAAAAATATTGTGGAATCTACATTATGCATCTTAAAATCATTTTCATATAGAAATATTTCTATCCCTTTAATCTAATAATAAAAGGATCGTTTTAATACATAAATGTTTAATGATTCCATGAAATCCTGACCTAAAAATTTAAAATCCTCAAAACCAAGTGGTTATTCAATGATTTTTTAAAGAGACAAAAAACATTTTAAAATAAATTTTAACATCCATTTCTAAAAACTAGATAATTTAAATGACAAGTGAATTAAAATTTATTCTGATGGATTCTTTCCCATTGAAAAGTGAAAAGGTCTCTCCCTAATCAATTACTACCTCTTGATTATATCCTTTAACTATGATTCATACCTTGTTATATGAGATATTACCTTGCCCGTCGAATTTATTTACAATGACCCATTTGGTTCAAATAATAGTATGATCATTAGGCCATTCCACAAACTCTGAACAGTATTCCTAGTAAATGTATTTAATTCATCTTGCATATCTACTTGCCAAATTTCAATATTGATATAATCATAATGATTTTGGGACTCTATATGTGACACGAAAGAACAATTTTCTATATAATTAAAAATTGTCTTCTTAATATGAGTACCATCTTATAAATTGATGATAACATTATGAAGTGGATGGTCATTGTATTCAATCCCCACACTAGGTAAAGGGAAGGTATTTTTTCAAAATCAATATTTGTAAGAGGATGAGGTTCATTTAAAGTCACATTATCTTGGTCTACCTCAAAATAATCAATTTAAGGATGGGTTTTAGTAAAATTATCATCCAAATCTATGTTAATTGACTCTTAACCATTCATGGTCCTTTTATTGATAACTTTGTATGTTTTACTTTATTTGGAATACCCAATAAAGATACATTAATTATATTTGGGGTCAAATTTTCCATGGTTGTGTTTAGTGTTATGTATAAAATATTTACAACCAATCACCTTAAAATATCAAACCTTAGGTAATTTAAATTTCAAAAGATCAAAGTTCTATTTTTAACAATGGGTCGTGATACTACACTTTTAATGGTAAATCTGTAGTGTGGACTATATTGGCCAAAAATAATTAAGGATTATTTATTTAATTATGTAGATTTTGGTCAATTTCTTTCAAGGTTTTATTCCTTTTTTAAACAAACCATTTTTTAAGGTGTCATAGGAGTTGAAAAATAATGGTGATTACCTTGTGAAATTGAAAAATCAACAAAATCCATATTTTCAAAATCTCCCTCATGATCAATCTTATTGAAAATAATCATATAGGTTTTTCCATTATCAACAATCCTATTATATTGAGTGAATACTTTAAAAGCCTCGCTATTTTTTCCATGAAATAAACACAATTAAATATTTAATAATCATAAAGAATTACAACAGAGTAAGATTTACATCATCTACTAGCTCCTTAGGTTAGGATAAAAAGTTATTGGGGTTAATTTCAAGGGACTTTTAGGATGATACATTATTATTATACTTGATGTATAAATTGTTTTGTTTAACAAGTTTTCTTGGTTCAAACATTATAACATCTTGAAAATTCAATTTTTGTAAAATTTTATACAATTTATTTTCTATTATGTTTTATTAGTGAGTGTGATATAATGACCCCAAAATATATTCCATTTCTATGAATAAATATCATTTTTACTTAAAAAATTAACATTTTATCTTTCTAGTTATTTTAAATCAAAGACATAATCATTTTTAAATATATAAGTGAAAAATAAAATATTCCCATTTAAAAAAAACATTCAAAACATCAACATTAAATAGAAATTTAATGCCACTATTATAAAATTTACTAATAATATAAAAATTATATTTCAATACATTAATATATAAAATATATTTATTAATAAAATAATTTTCCATTCCATTAAAACTGTACTGATGATCTTAGTCATTGAGTTATCGCCAATGGTGACATGCCCCCCATCACATTTCTTATGGTTGTTGAACATGGGGCAGTGACTGTACATATTCCTTAACCATGAACAATCATTGTAAATTATATCTCCTCATGAATTTTCCCTGATAAATTTTTACAAACATATAATTATGAGACTAAATATTTTGTTACCCAAAATTTGGGGCCACAATTACTATTCAAAATAGTTTTTAAAACCAATAATTTCATTGAAATGTATTTCTAGAATAATCATTTGGGAAATGTGAATGGATTTCATCCTTTCAAAATAATAAATTTATCAACTCCATTCATAAATAATGGCCTCTATCTTTTTAAAAGAATAGAAAAATTCATTTTGAGATATACCTTTAATTAAAGATGAATTTTTAGAATTTTTATAGGATCATTCTTGAAAAGACTAACCAAGACAATAAGTACCTTTTTCATTTTCTTTGGATCCCAAAATAAAATTTGAATTGTTCTCACCAATAAGGATCATTTAAATATATTTATTATGTTAATTGTATGTATTTTTCCATTTTCCATTATTGGTTTGGTCATTTAAACAAACCATTTACTATTAACTTCATCATGTTTATTTTTAAACATCTATTTTCCTCTATTAAAAAAATTGAATATTGTTTACTTAGGTTTATAATTTTTTAAAAGAAAATATTTATAATTTTAATTTTACCCTGTAAGTTTATCATTTAAATTGGCAATTTTATCTTTTTCAAAAGTAATCTGATTTTAAAACTTTTTATGTTCTTTTAATTTCAAGGTAATTTCAAAAAAATCATCTTATAATTGGTCCTTACTATATCATGTATCATCATTATATAAATGTCAATATGAAAAATATGAACTAGAGGAACATACCCAATGAATCACCATATGTTGGTCTATAATAAATTTGGTACTTCCACCATGTCATGGGGTTTATGAGAGGTAGTTTTCACATTATCTTAGTGGTGTTACATTTAAATCTTTATTATTCTTATTTTTGTGAATGGGGAAATATGATTGAATTTTCCCCTTGTGTGTGGATTCTAGAAAATCCCAAATTTCAAGATAATTTTTCCCATTCAATCATTATTAAATTTATTATTTTCTAAACCATAATATAGATTATTCCAATCTTTACCTTCATCCTCAAACACTACTATATTGTTGGGGTCTATTTTTCTTTTGAGTCATTATAGAACGTGTAACCATTCATGATTATTTTCCACATTGGAAATCTAATATTTTTAGAAAATGTTGAAATTATAGTATTCCATTAATCATAGTACAATATATCAATGTATAGAACTCTACCCATTGGGTCTAATTTTAATGTGCCATGGGTATTTTAGGTAGAGGCCCTCATTAATTGGCCATTCCTTGAAAATGGTCAAGGTTTTCAAATGAATTTTGGCTCTAATACAAATTTTAATTTTGAGTAAACAAGGTAATGGGGGCCAAAATTACTTCTGAAATAATTTTATAAATTCAAATTAATCATGTTAAAATTAAAAAAAATAAAGTGATAAACTAAAATTAAAGGATTTATGTGAAATATGAATAATTTTAGTAGGCATAAAATTAAATAAATGAGTTACTATAGAAAAAATATAAATAAATTACATGGTGAAATTTTTTAAAATAGTAAGGAAATAAAATAATAATGGATCCCTACATCACCTCCCAAAGAGATCCTTCAGAGGTATTTTTAAACCCTTAAATTTATAAATAGCTATGTAACCCATTAAAATAAGTTGAAAACATGACTTTTAGAAGTTATATATGGAAACCAGATTAAGTGACTATCCTTTTAGTGGTTGTGGTTAGAATCCCAAATACCCTTAATTTCAAGGTAGTAAGTACCTATCCACTTCATAGACAATGGTAGTTATAACCTAATAAAAAGAAAAATAATAGGATTAATTAGCGTAAACCACTTTAGAAACACTTTCTAAAAAAATTAAGAATACAACAAGAAAATAGTGGGAAAATAGAGGCAAATATAAGAGATCATAATAATGAGAGAAAAGTGACACAATTTTGATCTAAAATGGATATTCAGGGTGACCGTGGCCATGTATAACATATTTTGTATGTATTAATTACCTATATTAGATTTATGAACATTTTGGATCCTTTTAATTCTATAAAGATACATTAGTGGTTGAATTAAGGAAACTAGGACCTTCTCCAATTATTATATTTTTTGTAAAGTAAAGGGTCACTGGGTAGCCAGTGAGTGTCATATGCCAGTTGGTGGCACCAGGATAGAACATGTATTCTACCCAGACCCAACCGGATCATTGGTCGCATTTGGATGGAACTATTGTTCTGTATCATACCCACCTTCTAGTCAATGACATCCTACCAGAAATTCAATAGTTATAACATTCGTGGTACTTAAATTGTGGCCTTATTATTCATTTTATATCTTTGTTTGAATTAAAAACTTCCTAGTAGGATTTATAAGATAAAAATAATGATATTCTAGAAATGAAATGTTTTGAATAATAGTTTTGTTTTTTGATCATTAAACCTATCTAATAGAGTGCATTATAACACTAAAAACTAACTCGAAGACCTCCCTTTCATCTCCTTATATTAAGGAAACATTGAATCCTTAATATAGTAACTGTACAAACAATGATGTAACTTCATTCTCTATCAGTATAAAAGAACATGACAAAAACCACAAATCAATTCTAATATAAACCTAAGAATCAAATTAAGGTTCCCAACTCTATGATCTAGTTATGAATGGGGCCTTGAACACCCGACACATGAATTTATTATGTGATCATATTTATTGAAAAACTATGAATCCTTAATTAATAAATAGTCTTTTACCCATTGTTACCTATAAATTAGCCTCCAATATACTAGTATCCATATTTATTTCTCATTATATCCTTATATTGATCACTTTGTGGGAATTGTAGAAGTTATCATTAACCTAAACTAATGGAAACCCTAAAACACTAGAAGTAAACTCTTAATTAGCCTGATCCAAAGTGGAATCTGGGACCACTGTCATTTCAACCATTAATCCATAAATCTAATTAATTTTTTACTAACTAGTAGCACCTCATCCGAGCATAACAGGTATTTATATTAAAATATTATTACATTGAGTGAACCAAACATCAATCAAAACCACAATATTTGATGAAGATTTCCTATGTCAGGAACCCATAGAAATAGAATGTGATTTTATATTTAAATTGGTATTTGACCCCTCATAATCTATAGTAATAATTAATGAACAAATTGTCCCTAAAAGAATTAACCAACTAAATTTTCCATAGACAGTAGTGAGTAGATCCTATATCCACTTTAATTTCCTAGGAATCCATCCCAATAAAAATCTCCCATAAATGGTGGAAGAATCATCATTGATAAGTTCATTTCATCATTTATTATTGTATCTATTATGTGTTTACATTGTACTAAAATTTCAAATCGTTCCCCCATTTAGTTTTTAGACTTTATCCTTGGGATGTTCTAGCTATAAGTATCCAAACAAAAATATATTAAATACATTTATTTGTGTTACTGACATTAATTTAAAATAACATTTTTTGGGATAATCAATTTCAATTAAATATTTTATTTTAATAATTATTTTAAATTTTTGTTGAATAAATTCATTTTTCATGTTATATAAAAACCAAATTAATTTCCAAAAGAACTCAAATATTAAAAAATTACAAACTATAAAATCCAAAAAAATAATCATTTCAATTTAATTTTACAAAACATATATTTAACTTTCTAAAATTTCATTCCAAGAGTATGAACTTTGATAAAAACACCATATTTCTAGAAATAAAATTTTTTAAGAGTTGAAATGGAAAATCAAATTCATTTTTATTGTAAAAAATTATTAATATATTTAAAATGTGAGTGTTCAAATTGTATATGTTTCCTATGTTAGTTTAAAAAATAAAAGATAAATTGAATTACTCACCTACCCTTGAATGAAAAAATGATGTTTTCCCATGTTGCTAACATGAAAATAGAAAAATATTCAATGAAATTGAAGTAAAATAATATAAAAAATCCTAATTTTTTACTCCCTTACAACTAAAGTTATCACTCTTTGGAAAAACATGACATCTAATCCATGATAAAAATACAATACTTTTGTGGAACCAATAATTGGCCACTCAATATAGAATTTATCATTGCTATTTTATGTTTCATTCTCTATTATTTAATTTATAAAAAAAACATATAATGCACCCAAGGATAATATTTATTTCCTTATTAGAATTTTTTTCCCATCGTCACTCTATGTTTGTTTTTATAAAATCTCTATTCATCTTAACATAAAAAAACTAATGACCATAAGAAATCTAATTTCCAATTTGCAATATTAAGAAAACAAATTTATTAATCTAACATGTGGCCTTTGATAAAGTCATTATATGGGTATAGGTGTGTTGTTAAAATTTGAAAAATAATGGAAAAAAATTTAGGTTAAAATCGTAAATATTAATTCATGATTATAAGTGTCACTAGACATTCCTATAACACTAATTCCCCTTAAAATAACATTTAAAAACTTGTATATCCCTTTTTAAAAGTGGTTAATATAAAATTGGGTAAAATAAATGATTCATCCGCCTCTCTTGATTTTTCATCATTTATTTTTATTTTATTTTTATATACATGTTATTATTGTATTTTTATGATATAAAGGGGAAACATGATATGATAATGAAATTTGATAGGATTTGGATTGAGAAAATAGAAAGAAAACTCAATAATGGGAATAATTATCAATAATTCAGTATGTTACTAACTCCTAAAACAACTCTCATGGATGGTCATTCCTTCTTAATTTCATTGCATTATGCTTTAAAACTAATCAAATGATAGAATGAATTTAACAGGTCACATTCCCTATATATTTACACCCCAAAAAATTTATTAAATGTGTAATTATAAAACATCCCTTCATAGTAAAACTCTCGCAACCCCTAAATATATTAATGAAAATCCTACCATTGGTATGTAAAAAATAGAGGGGGTTAGGAACATTCTCCAAAAATTCTTAAAAAATTAATGAACCCCAACTAAACAATATATTTCCAATAATTACATGTTTAAACATTCATGTTGTAGTAACAATTCCACAACTCATATAATAACGTTATATTCAATAAACAATCCTTTACAAGGTGATCATTGGAGTTGTGGGATTGTATTTTGATTTTAAAAAATAAATGTATTAAAAAGGTGATTTAAAATATTTATTAAACTGAAAATGTTAATATTTTATGTGAAATAAATATAATATCCTCTAAATAACCATTAATATATTCATATATTATCACTCAATTTTAATTTTTTAAACCTAGTAATTACAAACAAAATAATTTCAATACTCGTGTCCAATTCCATATTTTTGACATTATATTATAATTTTTACTCATCTATTTTATAATTTTTTTTGAATTTTAATAATTAAAAGTGATGTGGACAACAATGAATAATTAAAAATTAACCAAAAAATCATAAAAAATTGAGAATTTCTTCCGAATACCCAATGAGATGGTGTGTTCTTCTTGTACCATTCTTTCACTATCATTATTTCTTTTTTACTTATTCGAAGGGTGGGATGTAATTTTTTATTATAATGTGGCTCGTAATATGTTCATTCATTGTATCTATGGATTAAATTGTAGAAAATCAATCAACTTTATGAAAATTTAAAATTTTGTGTTTTAAAGAAAATATATTCCATCATCAAATAAACATCCCATTAATCAAGGATATTTGGAAAATAAATTACCATAATTTCAAAACATTCTTTCAACTAACCTATCCTAATATGAAACCACTGAAAGTTATTTTCCCCTTATACTTGTTTTCAATAGAAGTCATATAAAACAGTCTGTAATAGGGTGTGTAAGGATATATGTTAGTAATGAGGATTCATAATTGTGTATCCTTGAATGTTATGGGACATAAAATAATGTTCATATGAATGGTTAGTATTTAAAAGAGTGAAATGTCAAAAATGATTTCTATGTGCCTCAATAATTTTGAAATAGATTCTCAATTTTCCAATAGAATTAAAATATATTAAATGAATGTATTAGATATCATGAATGAGTCTAGATCCATCATAAAATAGAAAATTATACGAAGTTGGTAAAAGTATTGGAAAACTATCAGGGGAGTTAATTTTGAAATTGGGTAGTGATCAAAACCTATGGTTTCACTAATGACTGGAATTATTTAATAAATTTTTTTAAATTGAGTAATTTATCTATTAGTAATTATATGAATTATTCAATCAATGTTCATAAAAGTTTTCCACTAAATCCTAAAAAATCAACAAGGAATAGAATAAAATTTAATTTCAATAAATAAAAAATATAAATACACAAAAATAATGAACAAATGATTGAAAATTTATACCTAAAACTCTATAATCCCCTCCACACCAAACCCAGGTGTACCCCACATCTATTAAAAACAATAATTCATCTCTTCAAATATTTATAGCAACAGATTTCTTGTTTTAATTGTTTTATATATGATATTATTCTTGTGTTTTAAAGAACTAAATAAACCTTTAATTCTTCACAAACAGACATTCCATATATTGAAATTAAATGTAAGAACACATGTGTTTTGCATGGCTAGCCACAAAGGGATAGTCAGAGAAAAAATGCTGACAGTGTGTCAAAACCCCAAGATGTAATGCTATCCAATGTCAATATTATAAAAATTAAGAAGGATTCACTATAAATCCTATGAAAACTTCTACCTATTGACCACTCTGGAATTTCTTCCGGAATGGGCTACAAATAAAATACACAACACACAAGTATCTTGTAATTTTTTTTAAAAATGAATGTGGATAATAATCCGATGAGGGTTTCATAATTAATTATTATTCTTATTTACTCAAATCCATATCTTCATGAATCTTCCTTTTTCCCTTCTTTATGATCATTAATTATTCTCTTCACATTGTTTTTTATAGTAGAAATGTTTTCCCTCTCTCTTCTCCTCCCCTTTTTATTCCCTTAGGAACTTCTTTTCAATAAAATTTCCAATATATTTTATATAGAAAAATCCTTAAAATCTAAAATTATATTCTATTTATATACATTAATATATAATGCATGATAATTTAAATATTTTTAATATGGAAATCCCATGATGTTAGAAATAAAAAATCCATATTTTTAATGTTCCATAATTCTCATTATCTTCATCATGAATCCTTGTGTTCATTCTTCTCTAAAAAATTCATGAGTTTTAATTTAATCCAAAATGAATTTTTAATCATATGTTATGATTAATAATATTAATTATAATTCATGTGGAATCATGATATTATCATTGCATTCATATAGATAATCAACTTTCTGGGAAAATTCATTATTTAAAAAAAATGAAAAATCCTTATATTCTCCACCGTAGTCATTATGTGAATCTTATATTTGGTAAAAAGACACTAAAATAACTATTAAAAAAATATGAAATTACCCTTAAGGAATTGTAACTTCTCAAGATTTTTAAGAGAAAATAAAACTTATAGTTTCTAAAGTGAAACGTCTGATTTCTAAAATGACTATTACTAATTAGAACCTTGGTGGCTGAGACTCTATTACATCACAAAATGGGCCAGCGTGGTAATTATTAAAAATAACTAGCATGTAAAGTTTTATAATTGGAAAGGGAATATAATATAAATGTTACGACCCAACCCGTACCGGGGCTCAAGTCACAACTACCCTAAGCTCGCCTCCATAGGCCAGGGGCTGGCGACTAGCGCTGAAGGCACAACAAACTAGGGGAGGGGTTTTCCTACGAAACTGTACACACAAATGCAGTCCACTCATTGAAAAAGTGCAATGAATGGAAAGAAAGATACAACACTTCTACAAAAGGGAAACCAAAATACATGCATCGACCTCGAACTAGTACAAGTAAAGTGATGAATGTACTGACAAGTAAACTGAACAGTAAAAGGGGAAAATCACACACCCAACCAGAAAGGTTCCACAACCCGGCAACTGGTAAAACAAAATTAAACTGCTAGTGATTCTCGTGCCTAGAAATCCTCCTAGGACCACTGAACTCAGCCCAAGCTCATGTGTCCTCTACGTTCCACTGTAATCTTGATCGACTTATCCATTGTCTGCAAGGGAACACTATGTGCGGGAAATGCCCAATCAGGGGTGAGTATAAAGACACTCGGTAGGATGCCCCGAAAGCTCGAGGGAGAAACAAAGAAGGTACTAAACCGGTGAGTAGTAGACAGATCAAAGAACAGTGCAAGAGTACAACAGTGAGAGAGTGCATGTAATCCCCACAAAATGAAGGAAGTGGACTCGTCCAATCCAAGAGGATCTAGGAATGGAAAGCACATGGAATACCCCATTCATCTTCGCCCCTCCTAGATGGAGAGTAATAGAACCCAAGGAGTGGGAACAATGTTGGGTGTATATATATATGATCAATAAGAAACTCGAACGAGGGAGTAAGGGGATCTCCATTTCCAAGCTCAGCCCAGGATATGTCGCCAACAGTTCCAAGGGTAGCCATCACTGATGCACAATAGTCCCACACGTCAAAGCATAAACATCGCTAAACTGTACCACCATCATGTACTACTCCGGTAACCACGGAGAAAAACCGCTGACTAGCCTCATCGAAAGGGGAAGAGACTGAAAGAAATCGTCGGGTAACCCACTGTCCAACCCAACTAGAGGGTAAACCCCAAAAGGTCATCAGGTAACCCACTTCCTAGCCCTGCTGGAGGGTAAACATCAAAAGGTCATCAGGTAACCCACTACCCAGCCCCACTGGAGGGTAAACCTCAAAAGGTTGTCAGGTAACCCATTGCCCACCCCCGCTTGAGGGTAAACCTCAAAAGGTCCTCAGGTAACCCACTGCCCAGTCCCGCTGGAGGGTAAACCACAAAAGGTTGTCAGGTAACCCACTGCACAGCCCCGCTGGAGGGTAAACCACAAAAGTTCATTGGGTAACCCACTGCCCAGCCCCGCTAGAGGGTAAACCACAAAAGTTCATCGGGTAACCCACTCCCATCCCCATTAGAGGGTAAACCACAAAAGGTCGTCAGGTAACCCACTGCCCAGCCTCATTGGAGGGTAAACAATAATGTCAATGGGTAACCCACTTCCCAAACCCACTGGAAGGTAAACCCTAAGGTCAACAGGTAACCCACTCCCCAGCCCTGCTGGGGGGAAAACCCGGAACTAGTCTGATAGCTCCGCATTTCCCATCCCATCACTAGGTGTCACTAACAATGCTACCAGACGTAGGTTCGGAGTGCGTCAAAGGAACCTCTAACCCATTCCCATTACTGTTTCCACATTGAAATGAGATCATGAAAGAGGATTTTCACTCCCAAACAGATTACACCGTTGTAATCCTTGTGAAAAAATAGGCGATATAGACTACTTACTCGTTGGAAATGGTCTCCTGATGGAAAAGTTATTCAACACCGCTTTATGCCCCTATGACATCTCCTAAGGCCCACACCTTTGTCCCGAAAGTGGTTCGGTGAACTTCTCCATCAATATTCTCTCATAAAAACACGCAAAAATGACTATTCATATGCCCCAATCGGACGTCGGAAGAAAAAGGCACAGTATGCTGCACATAGCTTAAGAGATGGCCAATGGGGATCATGCCTCAACTCCGGCTTCAACACCTGAAACCACCCTGGTCAACTTTGACTCGATGTCAGTGTCACAACACCGCTGACGATGCCTAAAACGGACTCCGGATGTAAAATCTACAACTCCCCACGTTATATGAAAACAGGGCCCTGTGGGGCCCACAACTTGATCCCAAAACACGTCACACAAATCATACCATTGTGTTCCTTGTATATTACAACACGGCATAGGCTATTCATTTTCCCTGAAAATACTTACGAATCATAAGTTGAAAAACACAGCATACATCCAAAAGCCTCCTCGGGGGGCCCAATCCTCGAGCTTGAATTTAGGTGGGCAGATTTTGTCGTTGCAATCCCCTCGAAAAAACACTCAAAATGAGTACTCAAACACAATAAATGGATGTCGGGTGAAAAAGTGGTGTTTCACCATAAAACGTGTGAACTAGGACCTATGGGGCCCACACCTTGTCTTCAACTTGAATGCTTCGGAAATCATCCCTAAAAGTCTGCACAGGGACTGGGGTCACACTACCACTAACGGCACGTCAATCGGACATCCCAAGAAGGAGTTAGCTCTGATTCAAGATTAATTAATTAATTAATTAATTAATTAATTACTCATATTAAGTGTTTCGTGCCACCGAGCAAAAAAACCAAACCACAAGGGTTCCAAACCAACCTTAGAAGGACTGTCTCAACTCAAGGGCCACAGCCACTTTGACGGCGTGTCAAACGGACGTCCGGATCGCGAACCACATTCATCACAACTTTAATAATAATATATTATTATTAAATTAAAGCTCCTCGGGTCATCCATCTTCAGGAGAAGAACCCCAATACCCCAAATTTGAAAGGTCCTTCATGCCAACACGAACCCGCAACCACAGAGGGCGCGTCAAACGGACGCGCCGTACAGAAGATACCCACTCCCCCCCCCCCCCCCGAGTGCAAGGGGGGCCAACCGGGCCGATTCCCCCTGGTCGGCCTGGACCAAACCGCCGGCCCGGGGTCCAGCCACGGGTCCGGCCACACTCTCCATGGCCCGTTGTCTACGGCCATCTCTAGCCACACCGGACCCCCACCATCGAGTCCGGTTCTCCCCAGCAGAACGGCCTTTTTCTGCTCTCCGTGTCACGCCAGCATGACCAGCAAAGAACGAGTCCTTGTTTTCACTGCACACCCCAAGGTCAGCACCTCGGGGTCCTCCCGACTGTGACATGTCGTGTGCGCCGCTTCGTCGGCCGCGTGCACCGCCTCCGCTGCGGCCGCCTGGTGCTTCCTCCATCTGCTCCTCTGCACCGGTTCCACCCTACCACGCTGCACCCCTGAGGCCGCCCCGCACGCCCTCCGAGCTCCTCCATCCAGGTCGCCTGCTTCCCACTCCACTGCGGAGTGCACCCCAGCCACACCACCATCTGACACTGCGGATGCCTGGTCCTCCACGCTCCACACCGGCGACACCCGACGCCAGCACCTCCGAAGTCCAGGCTGCGCCGGTTCGGCTCCTCCCGGAGCTACCCCGGCCGCCACACACCGGCCGGACACCGTCACACCGCACCAGCCATAACCATGCCCATCGCACCAGGCTCCGCCTCGGCCTGATTGGATCCTCCACTGCGCCACCCTGAACTCCTGGCACCGCCCTTTCCGGAGTCAGGAATTCTGACGGCCGCAGCCACCACTCCGGTGGACCGATTTCAAAACCGAACCTGGGTTAGGGATCCTCAGGATGAGGCCTTCGCAACTCCTACCCCAAATCGACGATCGGACAAGATTATGGGACGTCCAAAAATGGGATGATGAACTGTCAAGAATGAGAATTAAAAACAGGCTTAGTTGTTGGCCCCTTTCGTCTGGACATCTTCCTAATTCTAGAATTATGGAATTAAAACGATGAAAATTGACTAAAACTCTAGAAATTGACAATGGAGCCGAAAATTAATCAGAAATCCTACCTCGATCCGGTCGTTCTTTGTTGGTGACATGTCCACTGCGATCTTGCCCCGATCAACCAAAGTTCACTACCCAATCCAATGAAGAATGTCATAGAATGCCGAATACTGTCAAATAACGCTCGAGGGAGAGAGAGAGAGAGAGAGAAAGAGATGGAGAGAATGAAATAGGTTTCCCCCAATTCCACATTTTATAATCTCTTTGAACTCCGCCGACGAGTGTGGATTCCGAAACCTCCGTGACTGCTCATTTTATGTCGGACCTAGGCAAAACGCCCCATTTCAAACTCAATGGAAGTGTCAGATTCCCATTCCGAGACTTAGTTAGAATATTAATTGAAAAGGACTCCAGCGATAAAAAAACACTATGTCATTAATTTAATATGACTATTTCCCCCTGGATGAAATCTCTCACAGCAGGCCCGCACACGCAACTTTTACACCCCTCCTAGGGTAAACGGCATTCTCCGGACCCAACCGCGCCCTCGGAATTCCGATATGATATACTGTTTAGGAGAAAACACAACCCTGCCATGTGCATAGTATAAAAACACTTAACATTTTTATAAAATTTATTCCCGGCACACCAGGACTCGGAAGGGAATTCCCTCTTCACGCCCAGCTTTATAATCATATGTAGAAATATTCCAAAGTCTTTCAGGGAAAAACCATATCTCTACATCATTCCATCCTTCATTTTTTTCCTCCTCGAAAAGAAAAACTTCTAAATCAACTCGGGATACAGAGCTCACACCTATCACTCCAACCCCCATGAAAACTTTCACAACTCGTGAACCAAAAGGATTATTCATACTCATAAGGTCTTCTATTCTCAAGGACATGCGTAGGAATACGAACTCACCTCATCAGCTGTGACACGTGGGAGACATCGTGCGCCCACTCCTACTGTTCGGAGGGTAGTGCATAACAGTAGGAAACCTCTGAATCCCTTGGACGATTCTCGAACGGCCCAACAAAACTCGGGGGACTTCCCCGGCTGAACCTCTACTTTCCATGTCGCGACCTAAATCATGGTTTTTTTTTCAGAACATGGTCTCGTGATTACCTCATTCAAAATACCCTTCTGGTGAAACACCCAAGGATATTCAATCACACAAGCTTTCGCAGTCAGTGCATCACAATTGGGACTCTCTTACATGCTCAACAAGAGAAGTAGTCAGCATTACCGACAACAGAAAACCCGTAAACTCCTGCAAAAACTCCATCCATCACCGTTTTCTCAGGTTCAAGTCTCTCAAGGTGAGGACGCACTGGAGAAACTGGTGGTCTGAGAAACCCACAAAGTGCTCTACCAAAATATAGCATCTCCACACTCTCCGGGAAAGGACCACCACCACGAGTACCACATTGTGAAGCGCATAGTTCTGTTTTTGGTGTTTCTATCACCTCGACCTGAAATTGATAACGGTATCAAGATTGACGTTGGGTACACAAGGTACCAATGAACCAGAGAGGCAAGCAAACTCATCCAACTTCCAGAGGACAGACACAGAAAGCATGTGGCAAACCCCATGTGTCTTTTCCGCTCTTTCAAGGAGAGTAACCCCCAAAACAGGCACTCTTCCAAATCCACTAGTGGAACCATAAGCAGAAAATCCCCACTAGAAATACCAGAACCTACTCTGACACTCCGCCTCACAACCCTTCCATGAATGCACTTGTCAGAGGGACTCATCTACCTCACCTCAATACTATCTGCTTTGGGTGGTACTGAATCTCCCTCACTATATTGATCGCTTCACATAAAAGTGTCTCAATTTTTGGAAGAAACCCTACTTCCCATGCATTAAAAGATATGTCGAACAACATCGACATAGGGTTACACCGACACCCAGCGTCACCCTCGATAACCCCTCGAACAAGGAGTTGGACGAAAAGAGTACCTCACGCAGTGTCTAACATGTTCTACTACAAAAATTAGAAAAGATACATGGCATACTTCTTATCATCACATGCGTTGTTGGATTGTAGACTTCCATAGCACACAACCGCCCGCGGCCCCATCCGTAATCTCCCCAAGCCTGACGTGGACAACCTAGTGGTGGTGGATGGACCTTGAAACGTTGTCCACCAACCACAGTTATTGCTACTTTTCTGCCAACACCACCTCTCTAGGGACCACCCTATCCTCAACTGGGAGTTCACTGATCATGATACAACCTCTGTCATGGCGGTGCACCTACCAGCTATTTGGAAGAATCATCACATTTGGTCGGGTAGTCTCATGCCATGTGACCTCTACCATCACAACCATAGCACTAGTCCTCCTCGGGCTGTCACGATGCTCTATGTTGTCCCTGTCCATGTGCCTAGGTCACATCAAGGGGAGACCTTCAGCATCGAGGCCCTACCAATCGACATCCCTCTGTCAGAAATTTCTCTATCACCAGTGCCTGCTCCAGCACCCTGAGATGGGTGAGGATGCACAAGGGCACTACGCTTGTATGAATCTCATCTACAGAGAATTTTCCCTATCTTTTGTGCTCGGAAGTTTTCATCATGGACCCTGTCCAAAGAGCACCAAGTAAGGTCTGTGAACCTATTCGTGTATGCGGCCACCACCATCACTCCCCGCTAAAGCTCTAGAAACTCCCGATACCGCAAGAAGCATAAGTAAAAGAGGTAGTAATCCTCATGAAACAGTAGCTATAAGTCATCCCATGAGTGTACCAACTCGTTGTGCATCTGAGTAACAATGGCTCAACTAACGCCAAACCGCCTGGTGGAACAATACTGATTTTAAAAGCCACCATCTATCCCTTAAATTTTTGAACAAGCCTGAAGAGGTAGACCACCGACTCTAGCCAACCCTTCACTGTCTGAGGGTATGACTCACCATGGATCCTCACTGGTCTCTTACGCTGGAACTCACGTAGTGTGCCAAGACTGCGCTCATCATCGGCCCTTTCTGCGGGTACAATCTGCTACTCCACAGGTGGAGGTGCTATTTCCTATCCTCTTGGAGAAAGGGTAATCATATGGTGGATCTCGAACTGAGGCCTCGTCGCTCACAGAATCGTCTTCCTGAACCGGAGCTGGTATCTTGGCTAGTTCTCATCGCAGAGACATCCTTAATTAGATCAAGGAGAACTGTGGTCAAATGAGAATATATATATATATACCAACAACGATTGGGAGCTGACTCAAGAAGAATAGTCAAAGACTCGATCCTATATAATGCATGAACCAAATTCCATGTAACAAGTTTCTCAGTGTGCGGAGTCTACAAGTGGGTTATCAGGATCCTGGTGAATGGATATGTCGGCCGTCACACCATCACTGGACTCCCTGGCCTGAGAGCCACTCTCGTGACATGTTGACCCTATTTCCCCCAAAACCCAACCAATTCCTTTATAGGTATGTCCGAACAATGCCCTAAGGAATGAACCACCTCTGATACCACTATGTCACGACCTGACCCGTACCGGGGCTCGAGCCACAACTACCCTAAGCCCGCCTCCATTGGCCAGGGGATGGAGACTAGAGTTGAAGGCACAACAAACGAGTAGAGGCCCTTTCCTGAGAAGCTGTACACACACACGCAGTAAATTCATTGAAAAAGTGCAGATAAAAGAAAGAAAGATACAACACTACTGCAAAAGGGAAACCAACATACATGAATCGACCTCTAACCAGTACATGTAATGTGTTGTAAGGTACTGACAAGTAAACTGAACAGTAAAAGGGAAAAATCACATGCCCAACTAGAAAGGTGCCACAACCCGGAAACATGTAAAACAAATTTAAACCACTGGTGAGTCTCACGCCCAGAAATCCTCTTACGACCCCTGAACATTGCCCAAGCTCTTTTTCCCTCTACACTCCTCTGTAATCTCGATCGACCTGTCCATCGTCTGCAAGGGCACACCAAGTAAGGGCAAAGCCCAAGCAGGGGTGTGTATAGAGATACATAGTAGGATGCCCTGAAATCTCGAGGGAGCAACAAAGGAGGTACTAAAATGGTGAGCAGTAGATAGAATAAAGAATAGTGCAAGAGTACGACAAAGAGAAATTGAAACACAACCCAACAAAAGGAAGGAAGTAGACTCATCCAATCCAAGAAGATCTAGACAGAGAAATCACGTGGAATACCCCGCGCGTCATCACCTCTCCTTGAAAGAGAGTAACCAAACCCAAGGTGTGGGAACAAAATAGGGTGTATATATATATGCTTAACAAGAAACCTGAACGAGTGCGTAAGGGGATCTCCATCTCCAACCTCATCATAGGTCAAGTCTCCAACAGTTCTAAGGGTACCCATCACTAATGCCCAACAGTCTCACATGACATTGATTCCTCATCGCTAAACTATACAACCAAAAAGTCCTTCTTCAGTAACCATAGATAAAAACCACTGACTAGCCTCATCAAAAGGGGAGGAGTCAGAAAGAAGTCATCAGGTAACCCACTGCCCAGCCCAACTTATAACAACCCTGCTTTCATTACAAACATAAACATGATTTATTATATATAATATTCACATAATACATCAGTAGAGATTGAGAGGTATAGTGTCTTTGGGGCTTATGATCATTACATAACAACTTAAAACATGAAATACAACATCTTTATTGAAAATGTCATTTACATGACCACTACATTCCCTCGTACTTAGCATTGCATGGCATAACCTGAGGACATGCATAAGAAAATGGGTGATCTATAAAGCCCACTAAGGGAATAAACATGGAATACATGAGGAGTACAATAAATGTTATAAAATAGGCATATAAATAGAGAAAAAGAGAATCATGAACATAAAGGCATGATAAATCATGATAATCATAACATGGAAATGTGGCAACAACACTTAACATGAAATTAGCATGAGCAAGGCTCATTGCACATGGATCATGAGTAAATCCTCATTGAACATGAAGTGTGAGTAATCCCTCATTGCACTTTAATTTTCATGAGTCAACACTCATCGCACATGACATATCATGATACTATACTTTACCCAATGCATTGGAGCTCTATAAGGGTGCACCCTTCTTAAACATTTCATTTCATGCATAAGTGTGCCACATGGATAATAAAACATTGATTCATTAAACATATTCATTTATCCCACGATAATGGAATGTTGAATTCATATATGAAACTTTATAATCAATAAGTAAATGTGCATTAAGGTTAATACCCTTCATGGAGAAATGGGCATGGTATTCACTGCACAAAGCCATTGGCTTAGAAAATCGATGCAACTTCGACAGCGTAATGGCATGACATAAGAATTCATAAAAATGGTTGATGAGAGAGAAAGAGGTGTCTCATCATATTTACATGAAATGGAAATTAATGGGGTCATATAGATATATGTCCAAAAAAATTAATGGAATTTAGATTTATGATACAAATGTATTGCTTGAATGTAAATGAGGAGAGAGAAGTTCCTTTCAGAATTTTGGCATAGTAACGGGTATACATGGGAGGAATTTAATGAGAGAGAAAGTGGGATCCCATAATTAAAACAATAATAGGGTAGTATGGGGGAGGTGAGAAACCATACCACAACATTTATAATTGAAATTAAAAGGGCATTACAATACTATGAAAATTGGACAAAGAAGTGAAAGAAAGAAAAACCCTTACTTGGAAGTGTGCTTCCAAAGGCTTGAGAGAGTCTTGAGAGAGGCTTCATGGGAGCTTAGAGCACCTTGGGAGGATTTTAGAGAGAGTAGGGCAGAGTTTGGATAAACTCCAAAGGCTTTCAGTGAGGAGGAAGTGGGATCTTTGGTGGGTTTATATAGGAAAGGTGAGTGAAATCTTTATTATTTAGGTTTGGGACCCCTTACATTAAACTAATCCAAACCACAAATCAGCTCATGATTTTTTCCCATGGTTTTTGGAAAAGGGAAGGGGAAAACAATATTTTATAAGGCCAAAATCCGAACTTCTTAAAACAATTGGGTTGCTTATGTGGAGGTGAGTCACAATCCCATGTAAAATAATTAAAAAAGACAAGAGGATTAATAAGTTTTGAGGGGCCCATTAATGCTTTGAAAAGTAAGTCAATGAAACCCAAAATCACATTATTTTAATGCTAAAACATATATTGGAGGACCATAAAGCTTATAGTATATTATTACATCACTATTGGGTCATTATGATGTCATAAAACACATTATATATTTAAACGGTATTTGATTTTTATCCAAAAATTTGACTGTCTTAGAAAATTATGAAAAATTCACCATTGGATAATTTCGACGTCCTGATTCCAGAAATAACATTTATTCTATCTAAATAATTTTCTAAATATGTTAATTTCTACTTTTAAAATAAAAACCAACATTTATCGAAAATTCACGGGTTTTGACAAAAATGGCTTTCAAACCATAATAAAAATTACAATTTCATTCATAAAATTATAAGATAATATATTTAATAAAAATTAATTTAATAATGTTAATAATATTTTATTAAATTACTATTTAATTAAAAAATCCCTTAATTTAATAAAATATAATTCTTAATTAAATAATAACTAAAAAACTATTTTCACATTAAAAACTATTTACTATGTATTAATAATGACAAGAAAGTATATTCATTATTATATACAAAAATAATGTACATGAAAATAGTACTAGTGATTTGTTATATAACCCCTTAAAACAGCCGCATAAGACCTAAGGGTAAGGTGTGCGATGGTGAAAGACTCTTGGGGTGGCTCAGATAACATCGCTCAAGTGGTAATCTCTATCAACTTCCAGTTTTCCCGTAGATGGTCCCGTTCGAGCTTGACATGATGAAGCTCTTCTTCGGCTTGGTCAAGAGCGAAGCCCAAAGACGCCACATCTTTACTGAGCTCCGAAAAATGGGCTTCATATTGAGAAATTCTACTGGTTGAGGCCATCACTTCTTTTTTCGGAGTAAATTGGGTTTCTTAAAGCCATATATTTATACTAATCATGTGATCACTGTTCAATGACTATAAAAGTTACAGTCACAATTCTTAACATAAAACCAAAGAAGTTGAAATTTTATTTAAACATTTTACATAAAGAGACATTTAATTAGATAAAGGGTGATTTCCATTAATAAAGCTTTGGGTCATTACAATATTCCCCCCTTAAGAAATTTCACAATCAAAATTTTCTTTTCCCACACTAAAATAGATGTGGGTAACTCAACTTCATCATTTCCTCCGATTCCCAAGTTGCTTCTTCAAACTTGTTGTTTCCCCAAAACACCTTGACGAGGGCCATTGTCAAATTTCATAGAACTTTTTCTCTATGATATAAGATCTTCACTGGTTTCTCCTCATAAGAAAGATCATCCTCCAATTGTTCCACCTCAGAAGGGAGTACGTGTGAAGGGTTTGGTATGTACTTCTTTAAGAGGGATGCATGAAAGACATCATGTACTTTGGCCATGGTTGGTGGAAGTTCTAGTCGATAGACCACAACGCCGACATGATCAAGAATCTCGAAGAGGTCGATGTACCTTGGACTTAACATCCATTTCATTCCAAACCTCGTGACCTTCTTCCATGGAGATATTTGTAGAAAAACCATGTCTCCATCTTTAATCTCATGGTCTCATCGACTTTTATCTGCATAACTCTTCTATTGACTCTGGGCTACCTTGATTTGTTGTTGAATGGTTTTCACCTTCTCCTCCATTTCAGTGACGATTTATGATCCAAGCATCTTACGTTCACCAAACTCATCCCAACATTCTGGTGTTCTACACCTTTTCCCATACAAGTTTTTATATGGTTCAATTTGGATGCTCGAGTGGAAAATGTTATTATAAGAGAACTCAACCAGATGAAGATGTTGCTCCCATCCTCCTTTAAAGTCAATTGAGCACACTCTCAACATGTCCTCAACTGTTTAGATAGTCCGCTCAGATTAGACATCAGTTTGAGGATGATATGTCGTACTGAAGTTCAGTTCAGTATTCAGAGCATGTTGAAGACTCTTCCAAAACATAGAGGTGAATCTTGGATCTCAGTCAGACACAATAGATAGTGGTACTGCATGCAGCCTTACCACTTCCCTGATATATATTCGTGCCAGTTGATCCAATGAGAAAACCTCCCAAATAGAAATGAAGTGTGAAGTATTTGTAAGATGATCCATAATA
This sequence comes from Viscum album, assembly GCA_963277665.1. Lineage (NCBI taxonomy): Eukaryota > Viridiplantae > Streptophyta > Magnoliopsida > Santalales > Viscaceae > Viscum > Viscum album. Next base: position 1,212,333,501 of record OY728120.1, on the reverse strand, counting down.
ACTCGGATTGCATTGTTGCCTTTGGATGTCCTCGGAAGTCCGGTGACAAAGTCCATGGTGATGTTCTTCCATTTCCATTCTGGTATGGGCAATGGTTGCATCATCCCCTTCAACTTCTGCCTCTCTTCCTTCACTTTCTAGTACACCAGGCACTTTGATGTATATTCAGCGATCTCCTTCTTCATATTATCCCACCAAAAGTTTTCTCGGAGATATCGATACATCTTTGTGCTCCCAAGATGAATAGAGAAATTTGAACTATGTGAGTCATCCAAAAGTTCCTTCTTCAGCTCCGGACTTAATATAACACATAGTATTTTCCCAAATTGGACAATTCCTTCTTCATTAACATTAAACACTGAGGATTTACCTTTTTCGATAGCTTCCACGTTTTCCTGAATTCCCACATCATCCTTTTGAGCATCCGTTAACCTTTCCAAAAGAGATGGTTGAGCAATAATTTGTGAATGGATTGATGATGTTCCCTTAATTATGATTCCCATCTTCATCTTCATCAAGTCTAGGAATATTGGATCCTTCTCAATTCTCATTATTGATAGAATAACCAGGTCCTTTCTACTTAGGGCATCTACCACCATGTTCGCATTCCCTGGGTGGTAATGTATTGAACAGTCATAATCCTTGATGAGCTCTATCCATCTTATCTGGCACATATTAATCTCTTTCTGGGTGAGTATATATTTAAGACTCTTGTTGTCAGTATATATCTCATATTTCTCCATATAGAGATAATGCCGCCAGATTTTCAAGGAAAAGATCATCGCCACAAGATCCAGATCATGGGATGGATAGTTTCGCTCATGGATTTTCAACTGTCTTGAGGCATAGGATATCACTTTATCATTCTGTATCAGAACATAGCCCAAGAACTTCTTCTAAGCATCACTGAATATCACAAAAGGTTCCCCACTTGTGGGTAAAGTGAGAATGGGCACAGTGATAAGACTCCTTTTCAACTCCTTCAATCTTTCTTCGAATTCATCACTCTAAGCAAACATTACTCCCTTTCGAGTTAGCTTGGTAAGAGGGTTGTAAAATCATGATAAATTTGTCATAAATCGTCTATAATATCCATCTAACCCCAAGAAGCTATTGATATCTGTTACCAATGTTGGCCTCGACCATCCTTCAATTGCATCTTTTTTGGAGGGATCCACAGATATCCCATTTCTTGTGATGATATGGCCCAAGAATGAGACCTCCTTCAACCATAACTCACACTTGTTGTACTTTTCATAGTGCTTCTCCTTGTGCAAAGTATCTAGTAAACTTCTTAAATACTTCTCATGATCCTCCTTGGTTTTGGAGTATATTATAATATCATCTATAAAGACTACCACAAATTTGTTGATGTAATATCTAAAGACTCTATTCATCAAGTCTATGAAGATTATTGGAGCATTAGTGAGTCCGAAAGGCATTACTATGAATTCATAGTTCCTATATCTTGTGCAAAAATTAGTATTGGGGATATCTTCTTTCTTCACCCTTACTTGATAATATCCTGACCACAAGTCCACCTTGGAGAAGTATTGTGCTCCACGCAGCTGATCGAACAAGTCATCAATTCGTGCCAGAGGATATTTGTTCTTTATCGTGATTTTGTTAAGTTCGTGATAATCGATACAAAGCAGCATTGACCCATCCTTGTTTTTGACGAAGAGGACTGATGCACCACTTGGTGAAGCACATGGGCGTATAAACCCTTTATCCAGATTCCCCTGTAGCAGTTTTTTCATCTCTTCAAGCTCAATGAAAGCCATTCTATATGGATTCTTGGATATTTTTAGTGACCCAGGTATAAGTTCAATTGAGAATTCAATGTCTCTTTTAGGAGGAATACCAGGGAGTTCCTCAAGAAACACTTTAGCAAATTCCCTCACAATAGTTATTTCATCAAGGATGGTTTCTTCCTTGGACTCAATCATATGATCCAGATACGCGTGCTCATAGGTAAGTAATATCCAAGATTTAGATGATGGAGCTAAAGTAGATTCATCTTGCTCCTTACACTTGTAATAAATCAGGGGTCAATTCTCCATATGGAGTGTTCTTTCTCTCTCCCGACAATTTATGTTGGCTCTATATAAGGAAAGCAAATTCATGCCCAGAATTGCATCAAATTCTACTGGAGGTAGTATGAAGAGTTTCGCCAGGAAATTCAATCCACTGATTATGAAATAGGAGGAGTTATATTCATGGGATGCAATGATTGCCCCATTTTCCGTATTCACAGAAATCTTCACTTCCATGATTTGTGGTGGTGCTGGGATTATTATACTAAATTTTAGAGATATAAAAGAATTAGTAGAACCTGAATCAAAAAGTATATTCTCTATTCCTGAATTAATAACTAGCGTACCTATCACCACTTTGTTGTCAGGGTTCACTTTGGCAGAAGTGATGGATAAAGCTCTTCCTTGCTTCCTTGGAGGTTGTTGGTTCCCTTCGAAAACCCTTAGATTAGGGAACTGATTTGAAAAATGACATGGTTCATTGCAGTTGTAGCAATGAAAAACACGTTGAGGTTCAAATGGAGCATTCCTCTCCTCTGTCGATGCCGCGGGTCCCCCTTGCCGATAACTAACAGCTAGGTTCCCTTCTCTTCCACACCTAAAAAATTTCCTCATTTCCTTGAGGCAATTTCCAGTGTGCTTCATTCCGCACTTTTGGAAAGTGGGGTGCTGGATCTTCTTAGCACTGTATGATTTATCCATCGGACTTCCAGTATTGATGTCCACCTTTCACTTCTTGTCCCCATGATACCCCCATGATTCATGGATCTCCATTTCGACCTTGAGGGCACATCAGACAATTTCCTCATAGCTGTCGAAGTCACGGATTGCTAATGCTTTCCGTAGGCTAGGATTCAACCCACTAAATAAGCGGTCAACCTTGCATTCAGGGGTAACGACAAAGCCAGAAGTGTATCGTGAAAGCCCTGTGAAGATTTCCCCATATGCTCCAACAGATTCTGCATCTTTTTTCTTGAGGTAAAGGATGTCCCTTTCCATATTAATCCTGAGGGTGCGTGGAAAATATTTATCAAAAAAATCTTCCATAAATCCTTCCATTCCAACACCTTGATCTCCTCTCAGGCTTCATATTTTTGATCAACATCCACCATTGATCAGCTTCCCCCTCCATACAATAAGCCTCCAGGAGAACCTTCTCTTTTTCAAAACATTGAAGGATGGAGAAGATCTTTTCAATGGAGTTGATCCATTGTTCAGCGATTGTGGGATCGGATAATCCACTAAAAGTAGGAGGCCTTTGTCTCATGCAGCTCTCGATAGCGACTTGTTCTTTCTTAAGGGGGTTTGGACGTTCCCCTTGACTCATGTTTCTATTCAAACCTTGAGTTAACTGAGATAGAAGCGTGATAAAGTTCACGATTCCCACTCCCATTGGGTTGGGCATCTCATTAGTATAGTCATCACACTGCTCTTCACATCGGTTGTTAACCCGAGTCCTCCTATTACCAGTCACTGGCTAGACTAAATGGAAAGTTAGGGGGTAACACATAATGTTAATCCAAATTCAAAAGTTGATGACTTATAAATAAACTTTTATTTCCTTAACTCATGAGTCTTTAGGATTCAATCTAGGCTTTTCATGATCTACTTTCTAACATATATTTTTAGGGGTATTTTTTTAATATCCTTAATTAGCGTTCATTCTATGCTTGTGAATTTATCAAAACATATCCCCCAGGAGTGTCGTAACCATGAGTGTAGCAAGACCCACTGTCGTTCACCAGTTCCCGTTTGAGTCTAGCTCAAAGCGGTGTTTTCGGGTTTTACCCCTAGGATTCATCTGGTCTAGATCCGCCTCTACCTACTAATATCCAGATAGAGATATATTGGTTTGATAAACCACTGACTCAGTACTTACAAAAACATTGGGATGTTTTTATTATACTTAGTCTTGTCTCTAAGGATTTACTAGGGTTTTCTAATCCTTATCCCAAAAATAACTGAACCTATCCTCTGATACTAACTATGACAACCCTACTTTTATTACAAACATAAACATGATTTATTACATAAACATTGTAATGGACACAACATGGAAGATCGAGAGGTATAGTGTCTTTGGGGATTATGATCATTATATAACAACTTAAAACATGAAATACAACATCTTTATTTAAAACTTCCTTTACATGACCACTGCATTCCCTCGTACTAAGCCTTGCATGGGATAACCTGAGGACATGCATAAGAAAAGGGGTGATCTATAAAGCCCTGTAAGGGAATAAACCTGGAATACATGAAAATTACAATACATGTTAGATAATAGGAATATCAAAATATCACAAGATAAACATGAACATAAAGGCATGATAAATCATGATAATCATAACATGGAAATGTGGCAACAACACTTAGCATTAAATTAGCATGAGCCAAGGCTCATTGCACATGGAGCATTAATAAATCCTCATTGCACATAAAGCACGAGTAAACCATCGTTGCAATTGAATTATCATGATTCAACACTCATTTCACATGATATATCATGATATTATACTTTACCCAATGCATTAGAGCGCTATAAGGGTGAACCCTTCTTAAACATTTCATTTCATACATAAGTGTGCCCCATGGATCATAAAACATGGATTCATTAAACATAATCATTTATCCCATGATAAAGAAATGTGGAATTCATACATGAAACTTTATAATCAATAAGTAAATGTTCATAAATGTGAATACCCTTGATGGAAAAATGGACATGGTGTTCACTATACGAAGGCATTGGCATAGAAAATCGGTGCAACTTCGGCAGCGTAATGGCGTGACATAAGAATTCATAAAAATGGTTGATGATAGATAAAGGGTTTTATCATCATATTTACATGATATGGACAGTAAGGGGTCATATCGATACATATCCAAACAATTTTAATGGAATTTAGATTCATGATACAAAGGTATTGTTTGAATGTAAATGAGGAGAGAGAAGTTCCTTTCAAAGTTTCGGTATAGTAACAGGTGTACATGGGAGACATTTAATGAGAGCGAAAGGGGTATCCCATCATTAAAAAATAAGAGGCCAATATGTGGGAGTTTCAAAACCATACACCAGCATTTATAATTGAAATTAAAAGGGCATAACAATACTAAGAAAATTGGACAAAAAAGTGAAAGGAATAAAAACCCTTACTTGGAAGTGTGCTTCCAAAGGCTTGAGAGAGGCTTGAGAGAGGCTTCTTGGGAGATTTAAGCACCTTGTGAGTATTCAAGAGAGATTAGGGAAGAGGTTGGAAGAACTCCAAAGGCTTTGAGTGAGAAGGAAGTGGGAGCTTTGGTGGGTTTATATAGAAAAGGTGAGTGAATTCTTTATTATTTAGGTTTGGGACCCCTTACATTAAACTAATCCAAACCAAAAATCATCTCATGGTTTTTGCCCATGGTTTTTGGAAAAGGGAAGAGAAATAAAATATTTTATTAGGCCAAAGTCCTAAATTCTTAAAATAATGGGGTTGCTTATGTGGAGGTGAGTCACACTCCCATGGAAAATAATTTAAATAGACATGATGTTTAATAAGTCTTGAGGGGTACATTAATGCTTTGAAAAGTAAGTCAAACAAACCCAAAGTCACAATATATTAATGGTAAAACATATATTGGGAGAACATAAAGCTTATAGTATTTTTTTACATCACTATTGGGTCATTATGATGTCATAAAACACATTATATATTTAAACGGTATTTTATTTTTCCCCAAAAATATGACTATCTCAGAAAATTATGAAAAATTAATTGTTGGATAATTTCAATGTCTAGATTCTAGAAATAAAATTTATTTTATCTAACTAATTTTCTATATATGTTAATTTTCACTTTCAAAATAAAAACCAACATTTATCGAAAATTCATGGGTTTTGAATAAAATGGCTTTCAAACCTTAATAAAAATTACAATGGCATTCATAAATTTATAAGATCATTTATATTTAATAAAAATTAATTAAATAATAATAATAATATTTTATTAAATCGTTATTTAATTCAATAATCCATTAATTTAATAAAATATAATTCTTAATTAAATAAATACTAAAAACACTATTTGTAATTTAAAAACTATTTACAATGTATCAATAATGACTAGAAATTATATTCATTATTATATAAAAAATAATGTACATGAACATAGTACTAGAGATTTGTTACATAACCCCTTAAAACAGCCGCATAAGACCTAAGGTTAAGGTATACGATGGTGACAGACTCTTGGGGTGGCTCAGATGACATCGCTCGAGTGTTAATCTCGATCAACTTCCACTTTTCCCATAGAAGGTCTTGTTCGAGCGTTACATGATGAAGCTCAGCTTGGGCTTGGTCAAGAGTGAACACCAAAGACACCACCTCTTTTCCGAGCTCCGAAAAATGGGCCTCTTATAGAGCAATTCTACTTGATGAGGCTATCACTTCTTTTGTATGAGTAAATTGGGTTTGTTAAAGCCTTATATTTATACTAATCATGTGATCACTTTTCAATGACTATAAAATTAACGGTCATAATTCTTAACATAAAACCAAAAAAGATGAAATTTTATTTAAACATTTTACATAAAAAGACATTTAATTGGATCAAGGGTGATTTCAATTAATGAAACATTTGGTCGTTACACAACTGTAGGGTAAACCCCAAAAGGATGTCAGGTAACCCACTGCCCAGCCCCGGTGGAGGGTAATCATCAAAATCTAATCAGGTAACCCACATCCCAGCCCCGCTAGAAGGTAATCCTAAAAAGTTCTTCAGGTAACCCACTGCCCAGCCCCACTAGAGGGTAAACCTCAAATGGTCGTCAGGTAACCCACTGCCTAGCCCCGTTGAAGGGTAAACCACAAAAGTTCATCAGGTAACCCACTACTCGGCCCCGCTAGAGGGTAAACCACAAAAGGTCATCGGGTAACCCACTGCCCATCCCTTCTAGAGGGTAAAACACAAAAGGTCGTCGGGTAACCCACTGCCTAGCCCCGCTCGAGGGTAAACCACAAAAGGCCGTCGAGTATCCCACTGCCAAACCTCACTAGAGGGTAAACCCTACAGTCAACGGGTAACCCACTACCCAGCCCTGTTGGAGGGAAAACCCTAATGTCAACGGGTAACCCACTACCCAGCCCCATGGGAGGGAACACCCAGAACTGGTCCAATAACTCCACACTGCCCGTGCCATCACTAGGTGTCACTAACACCGCTACCATGTGTAGGTTCGGAGTGCGTCAATAGAATCTCCAACAAATTCCCTTTCTTGTTCCCACATTTAAATGAGATCTATAAAGTGGCTCTGCACACCCAAATAGATTACACCATTGTAATACGTGAAGAAAAACACACGAGATAGACAACTTACTCGCTGGAAACGGGATCCCGATGGAAAAGTTATTCAACGCCGCTTTATGCCCATATGACGTCTCATGGGGCCCACACCTCGGTCCTGAAAGAGGTTGGGAAAACTGTGCCATCGCGATGCTCTCAGAAAAACGTGCCAAAATGACTATTCCTATGCCCCAATCAGACGCCAGACGAAAAAGGTGTAGTACGCTGCACACAGCTTAAGAGACGACCCATGGAGCCCACACCTCAACTCCGGATTCAACGCCTGAAACAACCCTGGTTAGATTCTTCTCAATTCCATGGTCACAACGCCACTGACGGTTACTAAAACGAATTCCAAATGTGGAAGCTACAACTCCTCGCATTATATGCAAACGGGGCCCTCAGAAAAACACTCAAAAACGAGTACTCAAACACCCTAAATAGATGTTTGGTTAAGAAGTGGTGTTTCACCGTAAACCATGAGAACTAGGCCCTATGGAGCCTGCACCTTGTCTCCAAACCTAACTCTTTGGAAAGCATCTCTAAAAGTCCAAACGAGGATTGGGGTCATGCTATCACTGACGACGCGTCAATTGGACATCCCAAGCAGGAGTTAGGTCCGACGCAAGATTAATTAATTAATTAATTAATTAATTAATCGTATAAGTGTTTCATGTAACAGATAAACAAAACCAAACCTCATGTCATGACCCATCCTCGGGGCCCGTGCCGTAACTACCCCATGCCCGCCTTCCATAGGCCAGGGGCTGGCGACTAGCACCAAGGCGTAAATTCTGGTAAAAAGGGAAGGCATTGCCTTTGTAAAGTAAACAACCACCACAGAGTAAGAAAGAGGAAAAGTAAACACTATGTAAAAACTAGAACAAGCTATGCTGAAAGTAAAGGGTCCGGAAATACAAGACCAACTGTAAAGTACAACTGAAAGGGGTAAAATAGCAATTGAAAGTAAAAGCTGCAGCGTCGAGCCGTCCTCTGGAAGTCCCACCCGAAGGGTGAGTACTGAAAGCCTCCACTGCTCCTCGGGTCCAGCATACCGCTCCGAGTACACCCCACCCAGTGGTCCACGTCCATCTACCGTCCTACTCTGCAAGCCTCCACCACGATCAGCGCTGTCCGTCATCTGCAACCAACACAACGTAGTGCGGGCATAGCCCGTGCAGGGGTGAGTATAAGCTACTCAGTAGGGACCCCGAGACCCCCGAAGGTCTCCGAAAATCCACAAAGGATAAACCAAAAAGGAAATATAAAATCAAGAAGTAACATCTGACACTGCTTAGGTATATGCCCATACATATACCTAAGTCATCAATTCTCGCTCGGCTCCAACATCCGAGCTCATGTAGAACCCAGTCCACATAGGAAAGTAAAACGTAAAATCCACACAGGATAGCTCAACACAATCCACAAAGGAAAGTAAAACCTTAATCCACACAGGATAGCTCAACACAATCTACAAAGGAAAGTAAATTGTAAATCCACACAGGATAGCCCAACACAATCCAAAAAGGAAAGTAAAATAGAGTTTCAGCTCACACAGGTATACTTATTCAAATGACGATAGAGATGATCACAGATCCATCTAAGTCGTCGGACCCACAAAGGATATATAGGTACTAACCCCCGCAATGACCCACAAAGGATCGATAAGTAACTAACCCCCACAAAGACCCACACAGGATCGAGCCCACACAGGACCTGTAGGCGCTGGCCCACATAGGACCGCTGAGCGCTGACCCACACAGGATCAGACCCACATAGGATCGGTAGCACTGACCCACAAAGGATCCCTGAGTACTGTAGTCGTCGCCATCGAATCCACTTAGGATATCTGCACAGTCGTCGTCGTCACAGTAGCAGTCACAGCCAAATCTAAGGTTCCCGCACACAGCAAGCTTGTTCGGGAGGGTCTGCTCCACGAGCCGAGAGGCTGATACATCAACTGAAACATAGTCCCGAGTTAGTGTATCCAAAAGTTCCGTATCGTCAACAGGAACTCATCGTCGTAGACGGCGCATCAATCGGACGCCCGGTCTGAGAGTTATTGGCTTTTTCGTCCCTGGGGCCCGGTTGGTTTTTAAGGAAAAACCAACCCAACTGTACTCCACCTGCGTCCAAAACTCGGGCGGAGTATGCCAAAAGATCCGTCTCACTTAGAGAAATTCAACGAAGTCTATCGGATGTCCGAAGCTCAAGATATGAGCGTTTCCGCTCCGAGGGTCCGGTTGGTTTCGTGTACGAACCAACCCTGTCGAACCCAAAGTATTTCGAAACCAAGAGTGTGATACACCGAAACGACCGTCCTGATCCAAGGATCGTATCGCCGATGACGGCGCGTCGTTCGGAGGCCTGTAGCTCCAGTTATGAGCGAAAGTACGAAAATGTCTGGAGACGGGGGGTCTGGGCCCGGACCGACCCGCCCCAACCCCCCCGGGTCGACCCGACCCTGGTCCGGGTCTGACCCGATTCGGCGCGGTCCGGCCCGGCCAAGGCGTGACCCGTCCGATCGGTCCGGCCCGGCTCAGCTCAGCCGAGCGGCCGAGTGAGGGATCCGCAGCGCGCTGCCGCCGCGGGATGAAGGTGTCGCGGCCTCGCGTGGGGCCGTGCTGGATCAGCGGACGCGGAAAATCCGCGTCCCGCGTGTGCTGGACCCGCGCGGCCGCGGGACCACTGGCCACCACAGCCGCCTCCGGCCGCCAGCGCCGCCTATGAGTTCTGCGGGCCTCCGGAGTTGCTCCGGTGGTCCGATTTCGTTTTCGACTGTGCCGTAGCTCCTCCCGGGTCCCGTACTTCACTGCGGAACCAACGAACCACCCCTGCGGCATGTTTTGTCGTCGCCCGCCAATCCGGGCATCAACAGAAAACTGCGGAGGGTTGTCGGGCCGTGTTTTTTTGGCCCGCACCCTCCGCGATAGGTGATAACAATCGAGAATAAAATATTCAAAACATGAATAGAAAGCAAGGCACAATTTCAATAGAATTAAAATTGAACTTGATCCGGATTTTTTGTTTTAAAGGAAACAATCACGGGAATTAAAAATTGTTCTCAAATAAAAATCCCCTACCTCGCCGTAGTCGTCGAGCGCGCGTTCTTCGCGGAATTGATCGTCACGGAAGGAGGTGATCATCGCATCGCGGAAGGGCGTCGCGTCATCGCGGAACTTGGCGTCGCATTGATGAACTCTGAGGATCAAAAACATATAGATTTAATTAATAATAATTAAATCCATATTGTTGTTGTAATCAACAAAGAAATTTAAAAAAAGAAACCCGAAATCTCCTACCTCAAGAAGTTGGTGATCAGATATCGTTGCGGGGAATAACGTCTCAGAAGAAGCATCGTCAATCTCCTAGGGTGACGGCGTTCTTCGCGTTCTTCGCGTTCTTCGCGTTCCTCGCGAAGGAGTATGAAGTCACAAGATTTCTGTCAAAAGCCACTCAACGAGCATTCCTCAAGATGTCGTGCGTTGGGATTATTTTATTATTACGCCAACGGATTGTAAACAGGTTTAGAAATGATTAAATTAATTCATATAATTAATTTAACGAAGTTAACCGCCCAATTAAATGGTGCATTAAGAAATTAAGAAAACGCATCAGTTGACTTTCATAATGACGGGTTTTCGCGGGTGTATTACTTAGAGGAAAAGAAACGGTGGGGCTCGTGCAGGCCCCACCTCACAAATATCCTACCAAGAGGGTAGGATATTTTTGGATAGCACCCTATCCACATCAACTCATCTTAAGCAACTTTAAGTGGTTTTCAAGTGGATTTAACTGAAATAAAATAAAGTTTGTCGTACCAATTATTTTATTTCTTAACCTTAAGCCCAAAAATTAAAAACCACACCCAAGCAAACACAACTCCGAAAGAGGTGTTTCTAAGCAAATATAGGCGCTGCGATTCCATCGGTGCCCTCAGAATTCGATTCCGAGCACCGGTTTAAAAGTTAGAAAAAACCTGCTCGCCCGTTCACTGAATGTACCCGATCCAAACTTTAGAAAATGATTGCAGGCACACCGGGCCTCGGAATCAGGTACCGTCAGAATCTGCGTTCTTGTAAAATTCCAAATAAAATTATGAAAAAAATTTCTTTGAAATTTACGGGTCTTTACATCACTCCCACCTCAGGGCTTTACGTCTCTGTAATGATACATCATAAACTATGGAAACAAATGTGGGTACTGATCACGCATCTGAGCCTCCCGCTCCCAAGTGCTCTCCTGGAGGTTCCCGTGATTCCATCTGATGCGCACTAGAGGAATCGATCTTCCACGTAGGACCCGCTCCTGTCGATCCTCGATCTCCACTGGGACTTCCGCAAAAGTCTCCCCATCATCAACGTCCAGCTCCCAATGGTCAATGATGTGTGTTGGGTCGTGCATGTATCTCCTCAGCTGAGATACGTGGAAGACGTCACGCAGCCGGTGCAACTGAGGTGGTAGAGCTAGGCGATAAGCCACCTCGCCGATCCTGCTGATGACCCAGAAAGGTCTGATGAAGCGTGGAGGCAACTTGCTGCCTCGTCCAAATCTCCTTAATCAACGTCGAGGTGAGACACGCAAGAAGATGTTGTATCCATCCCCGAACTCTAGTGGCCTCCACCTCCTGTCAGCATAAGACTTCTGTCAGCTCTGAGCTATCCTCATCTGCTCCTAGATGACCTGGACCTTCTCTGTCGTGGCCCGGACCATCTCTGGTCCAACATGTGTTGACTCCCCAGGGTCATTCCAGCATAAATGAGATCTGCAAAGACTGCCGTACAACGCCTCTTATGGTGCCATCCCGATGGTGGAGTGGTAGTTGTTGTTGTACGTTAACTACACCAACGGTAGGTGGTCCTCCCAGCTACGACCAAAGTCGAGGACACATGCGTGGAGCATGTCCAAGAGGCTCTGAATGGTCCTCTCCATCTGCCCATCCGTCTGAGGGTGAAAGGCGGTGCTCATACGTAGCTGCGTCCCAAACACCTCCTACAACCCCTTCCAAAGCTGGGAAGTAAAGCGAGCATCTCGATCGGAGACGATAGATGATGGCACACCGTGAAGCCGTACAATCTCCTGAACGTAGAGACATCCCAAGATCTCCATTGAGCCCTTCTCTCTGATGGGTAAGAAGTGAGCCGACTTGGTGAGTCGGTCGACAATCACCCAGATGGAGTCGTGACCTCCGGAATTGCGTGGAAGTCCAGTCACGAAGTCCATAGATATGCTGTCCCACTTCCACTCCGGGACCTCCAAGGGTTGTACAAAGCCTGCTGGTACCTGGTGCTCTGCCTTCACCTGCTGGTAGGTGAGGCATCGAGAAATGAACTCCACCACAACCTTCTTCATGCCCGGCCACCAGTGTTGTCGTCTGAGGTCCTGGTACATCTTCTCCAGTCCATGATGTATCGCTAAAGGAGAAGTGTGAAACTCTCTCAGCACCTCCTCTCGTAAAGCAACTGGTACCACGGTACGTCCTTTGAAATAGATGTCGTGCTCTGCTCCAAAGGAGAAACCATCAGGTGCCTGTTTTGAGGATAACAGTGCACACCGCGTCTCACAGTCAGTGTCCTCATGCTATGCCTCTCTGACCCGCTGCAGTAGTGGAGGAGTGACTGTGAGAGACTGAAGGAAGGCTTCTCCATCTCTATCCACGAAAGATATCTGCAAAGTGGCTAGCTGCTTTGTCGCCTCCTCAAGTAGCTGAATGCCCGTCCTCCTGCTGAGATCATCGACCACCACATTCCCCTTCCCAGGAGTATATACTATTTCAAAGTCATAATCCTGGAGGAACTCGAGCCATCGATGCAGTCTCAGATTCAGGTCTTTCTGCGAGAAGATGTACCTGAGACTCTGGTGGTCAGAAAAGACTGTAAAACGCTCGCCAATCAGATAGTGTCGCCATGTCTTCAGAGCGAAGACCACTACTACTAACTCTAGGTCATGGGTAGCATAGTTCTGCTCATGCGGCCTCATCTAACGTGATCCATAGGCGATCATTGCTCGCTCCTGCATCAGGACACATCTGAGTCCGGTCCCTGATGCATCGTAGTAGACTACGTACCCTACTCCCTCCTCATGCAACCTCGAGATAGGTGCGCTGGTCAATCTATGTCTCAGCTACTGGAAGCTCAACGGACATCTTTCTGACCACACAAAGGGTTTTCCCTTCTTTTTCAAAGCTAAGAGTGGTGCCGCAACTCTGGAGAAGTCTGGCACAAACCTCCGATAGTATCCAGCTAGACCCAAGAAACTCCGCACCTCTGTCACGCTCCTGGGTGGCTCCCAATCTAGCACTGCCTCAATCTTCACAAGATCCACTACAACTCCCGCCTCAGAGATGACGTGTCCCAAGAAGTGGACCTCACGTATCCAGAACTGACACTTCGAGAGCTTTCCATAAAGCTGGTGCTCTCGGAGTGTGTCTAGTAAAACCCGCAAGTGATAGGCGTGCTCCTCCTCAGTCGTCGAGTATATCAAAATGTCCTCGATGAAGACCATGACAAATCGATCGAGGTATGGATGAAAGATCTTGTTCATGAGGCCCATGAACACTACTGGAGTATTGGTTATGCCAAATGGCATAACCGAGAACTCATATTGGCTATACCGACATCTGAAGGCCATCTTCTGCACGTCCTCATCTCAAACTCTGAGCTGATGATAGCCTGATCTGAGGTCTATCCTCGAGAACCACCGTGCTCCCTTGAGCTGATCGAAGAGGTCATCAATCCTCAGTAGCAGATACTTGTTCCTCAATATCACTTGGTTCAGGCGACAATAGTCGACACACAGTCGCAAGCTCCCGTCCGCCTTCGTGGCGAACAATATCGGGGAAGCCCAGGGTGAAACACTGGGTCGGATGAAACCCTTGCCCTGCAAGTCCTCCAACTGTACCTGTAGCTCTCAAAGCTCAGCGGGGGCCATCCGATACGCTGGAGTCGATATCGGGGATGTCCCGAGGTACAGGTCAATATTAAAGTCTACCTCTCTGCGAGGAGGTAGCACTGGAACGTCTTCCGGAAAGACGTCCGTGTACTGATCCACCACTACAGGAAAACTAGGACTCCGCATGTCAACTGCTCCTAGGATGAGGATAGCCAGCTGATGAGTGATGGGCTATCCTCTCCTCTGCGGAAGTCCATCCTGTTCTGCGAAGGCTCCCTTCTCACCGGTGAAGGTGAACCTACTCCCGTCGGTGCGTACACATCGCACCTTGCGCCTAATACAATCAATCTATGCATGGACTGTAGATAACCAATCCATGCCCAAGATGACGTCGTAAGGCCTCGACGCTACTACAAGAAGATCTCAGCCAAAGCTCTCGCCTCCTAGAGTATGCTCACACTGCCGGCACCAGTGTGTAATCATCGAGTCTGCTCTCTTAGGAGTCTCTAGTCGTAAGGATTGAGCCAACGGCTCTGTCGGAATCTCCGAGCTCCGAACAAGGGCAGCGGCTATGAAAGAGTGACTCGCTCCTGTGTCTATAAGAACTGCAGCAAGGGTGGAATAGACACATATCGTACCTCGAATCATCTCAGGCGTGTTGTGGTTATAGGCCTTCGCTGCCTGGAGTTGTGCCTGTCTCTGCCCGCCTGCTCCCTGTGGCCGGGGTGGACCTCCGGGTGGTGGTGGTGGTAGAGCCTCAAAACGTCGCCCACCACCTGCTACTCGACCAGCTCCTCTGTCTCGTCCGCCTCCTCCCTGAGGACCGCCACGGTCGACCCTCTACCTCTGCCTGGGTGGCCCTTCAACTGTCTGCTGCTCCTCGGCATGGTGGGTTGGGCAGTCACGAGCCATGTGACCCTGCCCGCCACAAGTGTAGCACTGCCTGCCTCTCGAAATACTGGCTCCACGCTGCGTGCCCCGCACTGCTGAGCCAGTGTCCTGAGGCCGTCTATGAGAGGGTCTGGTCTTCCTGGACCCCTGAGTCATCCGTCGACTACCTGCTGTTGAAGACTCTACTACGTTCCGCCCCGCAGTAGGTCTCACTGCTGGAGAAGTCTTAGCAAGAAAGCTCTCGATCAAAAGGGCTCGCTCCAGTACTCCTTCCTGGGTCGAGATGCTGAGGGAGATTAGTGATGCCCTGATCTCATTTCTCAATCCCTTCTCAAAGGTCCGGGCTCGGATGAACGGGTCTCGTACCATGTCGTTCGAGTAGCGCGAGAGATCTGTAAATCTCGCCGAGTACTGGGCGACCGTCAAGCTGCCCTGCCGCAGTTGAAGAAGCTCCTGGATGCATACCGCACGGAGGGTGGCCGGAACAAACTTTGAGCGGTAGAGGCCCTCAAATACTGACCAGATGAGAGAGGCCTCATCGTGCACCTGGAGCATCAAGCTCCACCATCGTCCTACTACTGTGTGCAGTAGGCTCGCTGCGAGGATCATCATGAGGTCTGCTGGTATCCTCACTAGTCTGAAAACTTGTACCACTACCTCCAGCCAGTCCTCGGCTGCCTAAGGGTCCGTCTCTGTGTGGAACCTTGGCGGTCGCTGGCGCTGGAAGTCATGAAGTGCACTGAGGCAACGTGCATCGTCAGCGGCTGGGGCTAGAAGCATCGGTGGCTCGGCGGGTAGAGGTATCGCCGGTGCCTCTGCTGTCAAAGGGCCCTGTACCGAGGCCTTGTTGCTCGGCGTGCTGTCGTGACGCTCAACTCTCAGAACCCTAGCTAGCTGCCTTCGTGGGGCCATCATGAAAATTAACAGGTGCGCCATGGTCAGAACAGTATACCTGGTGAGCTGAAATATAGTAATCACAAACAAAACTTAAAACACACATGCAATCAATGTTTTCTTGCATTTAGTCTGAAATCAGAAGTCAGGGTCCTGGTGTATGGATACGTCGGCCGCCGCACCAACACTGGACTCCCTGGACTGATAACCACACCCAATACGCTAAACAATATTTCTTCACATAGAAGAAAGATCAGAGTCCACGGTAGAACCGAACTCCTTTGATACCAATTTGTCACGACCCGTCCTCGGGGCCCGTTTCATGACTACCCCAAGCCCGCCTTCCATAGGCCATGGGCTGGCGACTAGCACCAAGGCGTAAATTCCTGTAAAAACGGAAGGCATTACCTTTGTAAAGTAAACAAGCACCATAGAGTAAGCAAGCAGAAAAGTAAACACTAAGTAAAAACTGGAACAAGATGTGCAGAAAGTAAAGGGGCCGGAAATACAAGCCCAACTGTAAAGTACAACTAAAAGGGGAAAAACAACAACTGAAAGTAAAAGCCGCAGCGTCGAGCCTTCCTCTGGACGTCCCAACTGAAGGGTCAGTACAGAAATCCTCCACTGCTCCTCGGGTCCAGCCTACCACTCCGAGTACACCACGCCCAGTGGTCCACCTCCATGTACCACCCTACTCTGCAAGCCTCCACCACGATCAGCGTTGTCCATTGTCTGCAACCAACACAACGTAGTGCGGGCATATACCATTTAGGGTTGAGTATAATATTCTCAGTAGGGACCCCGAGACCCCCGAAGGTCTTCGAAAATCCACAAAGGATAAACCACAAATGAAAGATAAAATCATGATGTAACATCCGACACTGCTTAGGTATATGGCCATACATATACCTAAGTCATCAATTCTCGCTCGGCTCCAACATCTGAGCTCAAGTACAACCCATTCCACACAGAAAATAAAAACGTAAAATCCACACAGGATAGCTCAACACAATCCCAAAAGGAAAGTAAAACGTAAATCCACACAGGATAGCTCAACATAATCCACAAAGGAAAGTGAAACGTAAATACACACAGGATGGCACAACACAATCCACAAAGGAAAGTAAAATAGAGTTTCAACTCACACAGGTATACTTGTTCAAATGATGATAGAGATGATCACTGATCCATCTAAGTCGTCGGACCCACAAAGGATCGATAGGTACTAACCCCCGCAATGACCCACAAAGGATCTGACCCACAAAGGATCGGTAGGTAACCAACCCACGCAAAGACCCACACAAGATCGGGCCCACACAGGACCTGTAGGCGCTGGCCCACACAGGACTGCTGAGCGCTGACCTACACAGGATTGGACCCACGCAGGATCGGTAGCACTGACCCACAAAGGATCGCTGAGTGTTGTAGTCATCGTCGTCGAATCCACTTAGGATCTCTGCACAGTCGTCGTCATCACAGTAGCAGTCGCAGCCAGATCTAGGGTTCCCTCACACAGCAAGCTCGTTCAGGAGGGTCCGGTCCACGAGCCGACATGCTGATACATCAACTGACACATAGTCCAGAGTTGATGTATCCAAAAGTTCCATATCGTCAACCGGAACTCATCGTCGCAGACGGCGCGTCAATCGGACGCCCGGTCTGAGAGTTATTGGCTTTTTCATCCCAGGGGCCCGGTTGATTTTTAAGGTAAAACCAACCTGACCATACTCCACCTGCGTCCAAACCTCGGTCGGAGTATGCCAAAATATCCGTCTCACTTAGAGGAATTCAACGAAGTCGACGGCACGTCGATCGGACGTCTGAAGCTCAAGATATGAGTGTTTCCGCTCCGATGGCCCGGTTGGTTTCGTGTATGAACCAACCAGGATGAACCCAAAGTATTCCGAAACCTAGTGTGCAATATACCAAAACGGCTGTCTCCATCCAAGGATCGTATCGCCGCTGACGGATCGTCATTTGGATGCCCGTAGCTCAAGTTATGAGCGAAAGACCGAAAACATCAGGAGACGGGGGGTCTGGGCCCGGACCGACCCGAACCAAACCCCCTGGTTCGGCCCGAACCGGGTCGACCCGACCCGGGTCCGGGTTCGACGCGGTTCGGCGCGGCCCGACCCGGCCAGGGTGCGACCTGGCTGGTCGGGCCGGCTCGGCTAGGCTCGGCCGAGCAGCCGGGCGAGGGAGCCGCGGGGCGCTGCCCACGCGGGAAGAAGTTGTCGCGGCCCCGCGTGGGGCCGCGCTGGATCAACGGACGCGGCAAAGCCGCGTTCCGCGTATGCTGGACCCGCGCGGCCGTGGGTCTGCTGGCCGCCGCCGGTGGGTTCTGCGGGCCACCAGAGTTGCTCCGGTGGTCCGATTTTGTTTCCGACTGCGCCGTAGCTCCTCCCGGGTCCCGTACTTCACTGCGGAACCAACGAACAACCCCTGCGGCATGTTTTGTCATTGCCCGCCAATCCAGGCATCAATGGAAAACTGCGGAGGGTTGTCGGGCCGTGTTTTTTTGGACCGCACCCTCCGCGTTTGGTGATAACAATCGAGAGTAAAATATTCAAAACATGAATAGCAAACAAGGCACAATTTTAATAGAATTAAAATTGAACTTGATCCGGATTCTTTGTTTTAAAGGAAACAATCACGGGAATTAATGATTGTTCTCAAATAAAAATCCCCTACCTCGCCTTAGTCGTCGAGCGAGCATTCTTCGCGGAATTGATCATCGCGGAAGGAGTTGATCGTCGCGTCGCGGAAGGGCATCACGTCATCGCGGAACTTGGCGTCACGTCGACAAACTCTGAGGATCAAAAACATATAGATTTAATTAATAATAATTAAATCCATATTGTTGTTATAATCCACAAAGAAAATTAAAAGAAGAAACCTGAAATCTCTTACCTCAAGCAGTTGGTGATCGGAGATCGTTGCGGGGAAGAACGTCTCAGAAGAAGCGTCGTCAATCTCCGAGAGTGACGGCGTTCTTTGCATTCTTCGCGTTCTTCGCGTTCTTCGCTTTCTTTGTGAAGGAGTATGAAGGCACAAGATTTCTGTCAAAAGCCTCTCAACGAGCAATCCTCAAGATGTCGTGCGTTGGTCATATTTTATTATTACGCCAACAGATTGTAAACAGGTTAAGAAACGATTAAATTAATTCATAGAATTAATTTAACTAAGTTATTCGCCCAATTAAATGGTGCATTAAGAAAATAAGAAAATGCGTCAGTTGACTTTCATAATGACGGGTTTTCACGGGTGCGTTACTTAGCGAAAAAGAAACGGTGGGGCTCGTGCCGGCCCCACCTCACAAATATCCTACCAAGAGGGTAGGATATTTTTGGATAGCACCCTATCCGCATCAACTCATCTTAAGCATCATTAAGTGGCTTTCAAGTGCCTTTAAGTGAAATAAAATAATGTTTGTCGTACCAATTATTTTATTTCATAACCTTAAGCCCAAAAATTAAAAACCACACTCGAGAAAACGCAACTCCGGAAGAGGCATTTTTAAGAAAATACCGGCGCTGCAATTCCATCGATGCCCTCGGAATTCGATTCCGAGCACCGGTTTAAAAGTTAGAAAAAACCCGCTCGCCCGTTCACTGAACGTACCCGAGCCAAACTTCAGAAAATGATTCTGGGCACACCGGGCCTCAGAATCAGGTGCCGTCAGAAACTGCGTTCTTGTAAAATTCCAAAAAAAATTAAGAAAAAAATTTCCTTGAAATCTATGGTTCTTTACAACTCAAGGGATCCGAACCATCCTTCTATGGACCGTCTCAACTGCAAGGCCATAGCACCTCTGACAGCACATCAAACGGACGTCCGGATTGGGACCCCCATCCATTGCAACATTAATAATTATTTATTTTTATTAAATTAAATCACCTCGGGTCACCTTTCTTCAAGAGCATAACCCAAAAACCCAGAAACATACTTTGAGAGGTCCGTCTTGCGGACATGAACCCGTAGCCACAGACATCATGTCAAACTAATGCGCTGTTTAGAATATATGCCCCCTGAATGCAAGGGGCCCCAACCGGGCCGGTTCACCCCTGCTGGCCCGTGGCCCCTCCGCGGGTCCGGTCTGGCTCACCACGGACCACTCTAGGCACACTGAACCCCATCCCTCAGGTCTAGTTCTCCCCAGCAGACCGGCCTTTGGCCGGTCTCTGCGTCGCGCCAACTGGACCCACAAAGCGCAGGTCCTTGTTTCGCTGCACACCCCGGGGTCAGTGCCTCGGGGTCCTCCCGACCGTGAAATGCCGAGGGAGCCACTTCGCAGGTCGAGCGTGTAACACCCCAAGCTTCCACGGCACTCTTCCTTTTGAATAATATAGTAGTGTGTGTTGTACGCAACTTCGAGTTCTAACACACACCACAACCAATCAAACTAGCCGTTATGAATAGTAATACCCACTTTTTGAAATTTTATAAATTTTATCATTCAAAATTGACTTCATATTTGTATTTTCAATATCAAAGTTATCCTAGGGTGAATTTTTGGTATTTTTCTAAAAACATTCAATTTTTGATGAATAGTGAAAAAACAATGAGTAATAGTTTAAAAACAATTTTTTATTTAAATAATTATTTATTTTGTTTTAATGTAAATATGGTCAAAATAGATATATAATACCTATATAAGTTAAATAAAATTCATTGGAGTAAGTTCAGAATAATTTTAGATATATAAAAATTTTATGGAACTTTTCACCATCTTTTACCCATCTCCAAGAAGAAATTACAAATTCACATAAAACATAATTTTACCGCTTATGTGAGTGGAATTTTGAAAATCTGACAGACACGGTTAATATCAAGAAGTAAAATGTGGTTCAATAAGATAAAAATAATTTTTTTTTGTGAAAAGTAACTTTTTACTTTTATTTACCACTATTAAAAGTAAATAGGATAATTAAGGGTTAAAATGATATTAATATAACCCTGAAACAAGTCTTAATTCTATTGGACAAGTTTATATCGACCAAAACCAACCTTAGGAATAAAATATTGTCATTTAGGTCCACTTAGATTAGATTAGGATATTTATTATTATTTAATTCAAAGAAGAGTTAAAATAATTAAAATCAATGTTTAATAACTAAAACATTTTTAATATAGGGTTATACATAAGATAAATTCGATTATAAATATTTATTAGAAATATAAAAATATTTCCTACATAATGGAATTTCATTTATAATTTTTATACATTAAATAATTTAATTATTTTATGACACAATGGTGATTCTGTAATTACTTAATTAATGAAATATTAAAATAATTGATAATATAAATACCGAAATAAATTTAATTTTAGACTTTTTATGAATTCAACTAATTTTATAGGTTAATATTACATGTTAGTATTTATTTAATTAATATTATTCTAAGTAATCATGCTGTTATGATTTTCACATAAATCAAATTGCAAATAGTGTCACAATTGACATAAAAGTGTATTTAAAACAAATATTATATTAATAATTGATATTAAATTATTAAAAATATAAGGATCGACCAATAAACTTATATCATGATAGGTGTGTCATTAATGAACCACTTGTAGTTTTCATGGATGTATATAGTATGTTTATTAACTATATAATATAAAAATACTAAGTGACATGGTAAGTGTGAAACTAATTAACTAAGAGTTAAAACTAGAAGATAAGGTTAATATAATGAACTAAACATGTCTAAAATATATTTATTGAAAGGATTTAGACCCATACCAACCTTATATTTTGAATAATCCACTTTATAACCATTATAATCCAAATATGAATTTATTATAAAATAATTATTTATGTTTTTCCTAAAGAGCCCCTCCTCCCCCTTATAAAAGGACACCACTTCTAACCAATTCTTCACACATTCAAAGCATTTTGGTTCGGCCAAAATCTACCCAAATATCCTATAAACTATCCTCCATTAGTCCTAGAGGCATTCCTTTATTCATAAATCCATCTTAAGGATCCCTTTTGATCATATCAAAAGGAAGAACACGAAGAAGAGGTAATGTTTTCACCACCCTCTTTCAAGTTTCTTTCTTCTTCAACTTCATCTTTCTTTGTTATTCCCATTCTAAAATAATAACTCCAGTATCTTATATATACAGTGGTGTTATTATAAATATGGTACAACCATATACAGTATTCTATCCATCCTTTGAATGACATGTCACCATACGTGCGTACATATGGCTTACCGTCTCCTTGTCATGGTATAATTTTTATTCAATAAATTATTAATTGGATGGGTATAATAATGATGTTTAATTCATTTAAATAATAAATATAACATTATAATTATTTTTTATATATGATATATCATCCAATTATATATAATTTTAAAATCAAAAAAATGATATTATCACTTGTGCGTACGTACGGACTACCATCACCACGAACGCGATGATATTCATTCCTCATCGTATCCATTCAAGAATAAATTTGTTTTGATGATTAAAAATAAAGTTTAAAGACTTAATATCATTATAGACATGAATAAGACACAACTTTTCCATAACAAACACAACTTATATAAAAAACATATAAAAGAAAATGACTAAGTTAACACCCGAAATGACGATAATACTAAGATATTATTAACAATTCAATATTAAAAGATCATATATGATAACATATTAATTTAGATTATTATTGTATATTTTAATAAAAATTATTTCACCATTATACAAGATTTTAACCAACCCTTGACCAAGGAAAAGTACAGGGTAAGGGTTTATTTCACAATCTCTTCATTATCTAAGTTTGTTTATACGTAATTATCTATTGGGACCTCTTTATCATCCACATCCATGTTTCTTAAAAATGTATTTCAAAACATCCTTACTACTTTACAGAATATGGGTTAAAGTCATTTACACCCTTATTTGACTTTTTCTAAGAATTTTATAAAGGAATCATTCCATCATTTTCCAAAAAAGGTCCTTCTAAACCTTTTCGACAGAATTAAGGTAAGAATTTTTGTTAACTTATACGGCGGGTGCGACTAATTTATGCCATTATAAATTTGTCGAAGCTTCCCTTACAAGTGTATAAGAATATTTTTAATGTAATTGTTTTCTTTTATAATTATGTGTCTTTTAAATGATTTCAAAAAAAGAGATATTTCTCTCAAATAGTTTAATTTCATCTATATTAATATCCTTTGATGGATTTTAAGTTTATTTTAAGATGATTTATTATGATACAAAACTTCTATATTTTATTGATGTTTTTCTGATATGTTTGATTGTGGATGTGTTAGTTTTATACCAATCATGGTTTATGGAGAATTTATTGACATTTCAATTTGCTAGTTTTAATACGAATGATTATTTTATGTTTAAACCTGTTCATATGAGGAATGCATTGGACTTAATAAGTGATGGGTGGAGCCCACTATAGCTCCTCGATGCATCAGTAGGACTCATGAGACAAAATAGTGTCTTGGCACAAGGCCTTGACAAAATCTTATTTTTATTCTTGTCACGAGGCCTTGACTATGGGGTTATGATTGTATGGCATTATGTATTCCATAATTATGAAATTCGTTATTGATATTTCATGTAAGTATTCGACTAGTATAATATCCATGTGAATATGTAAATGGAATTATTTCATTTTATCTTTTCCATATTATGCTGATGTTCAAGTTTGAAATTCTTTTGTTTTAGTTAGTCATTGCCTTAAATGTATATGCTTATTTATGAAAGTTTCCGCTATATTGTTATCCTTACTAAGCATCTGAGATCACCCCTTTCAATGTTTTATTTTTCCCAGGATGTGAAGAAGTAATTTTTGAATGACCTATAGGGATAGTATGAGGGGTTATGAAGACAAGATGTTGTTGTC
Source organism: Viscum album (assembly GCA_963277665.1). Taxonomy (NCBI): domain Eukaryota; kingdom Viridiplantae; phylum Streptophyta; class Magnoliopsida; order Santalales; family Viscaceae; genus Viscum; species Viscum album. The sequence goes on along the minus strand of OY728120.1, from coordinate 1,212,309,591 downwards.
GTAGTTTTCACTTTATGATGGAATGTAATCTTTATGAATGTATCTAGTTATTCTAAGGATACAAAACTAATCGGTCTTTCGAGACTTGATCTTTTGTGATCTTGCCAAATATTATGTAATAATTCACCGACTCTAGGTAACTGGGGTCGGGGTGTTATAGTTGGTAACAGAGGACGTTTAGTACAATCCTTGGATGCTATATTTAGATAAACTCTGATTAGAACACATAGACCTAAGATGGACTTTGAGGATTAGTATAGAAGAACATCCTAGAATTTTGGTATTATAGAGATTTTATGAGTTTTCTAAGAAATCCATCCATGTCTGGATACGAGCAGGTAGAGGCAGCTCTGGCACAGATGTACCTCGGGGTAAAACCCAAAAACACCGCTTTGATCTAGACTCGAACGGGAATTGATGCACGAAAACGGGCCTTAGTTCACTCTTGGTTACGACACTCCCAGGGGGTATGTTTAGGATAATTCTCATTTTATTTACAAACCATTATGAAAGGTTTATTAGTATATACTTCCTCAAAGAAAACACTTTTTTTATGATTATGGATTATATCCATAAATAGTTCAATTTATGTTAAGTGTTTTACAATTAGGATTTATGTATTGTGATTTATAAATTGATCTGGTTTATGCCATTTTTTAGAAATGGCACCTAGTGGAAGGAATGGAAACCATATCAATGCATGCACTCCATGTAAGTATTTCCCTCCTACTCAAGATACTTATAGTGGTGTTGGTGATGCAACTGGTGCTGATTATCTAATCACCATACATGGAAAACTCACTCAGGTTATGAATAATAACCTTACCCGTATGGAGCAGCCTGATCCGCAGCGTGGAGGATCAATGTTATATCGCTTCATGAGGCAGCAACCAACAACATTCAATGGGAGTAAAAATCCCTTAGTAGCTGAGAAATGGATAAATTCCTTAGTGAAAATATTCCATGCCTTGGGGAGTACTGAAAGGGAAAAAGTTATCATGGCAGTATACCGCCTCACTAAAGATGCTGATCAATGGTGGTCATTGATTCAAAACACGAAGGAAGATGATTCAGTATCAAATATGTAATGGAGGGTGTTCAATTACATTTTCTTAGAAAAATAGTTTCTTCATTACCATCGAGCAGATATGGAAAGGCAATTTCATAATCTGAGACAAAAGGAGGATGAGAATGTCGCAATGTATGAGGATAACTTTACAAGGATAGTAAGGTATGCTGGAGATTATATACGTAACCCAAGAAGTAAGATTGATCGTTTTGTTGATGGGTTAAAACCATTTCTTCATCAAGATTAGTCTCACAATCCGTCTGGTCATATGAATACATTGTCTCATGTGCTATCAAGATAAAAAAGGAATTCTCCAAGTCTTATGACTTTAAATCAAAGAAAAAGAAAAAGATATCAGCTGATCAATCTGGAAATGGAAATAAGGGGAAGAAGGGAAAAGTTGAATATCCAACCTGTAGTAAAAGTGGGATGAAACACCCTGGTACTTGTTTAAAGGGATGGGAGTCTCTTACAAGTGTGGTGAAAAATTCCACCAAGCTCGTGATTGAAAAGGGAAGAAGGAAGATACTGATGGTCAATGATACAATTTCAGGTAGATGGGACATTATGCCAATGAATTTACAATGAATCAGGGAAACATACCTCAGAAAAGGCCAAGGGATCAAGACTAGGCTTATGTTATCACTACTGTTGAGGTAGAAGCCTGGGAAGATGTGGTGGCAGGTAATTTAATGGTTTCCTCAAGTTTAGAAAATGATTTATTTGATTCTGTATCATCAAATTGTTTCATATATTCCTAGTTTTCTAAGAAAATTAGATATTTACAATTTGATTTAATAAGGGAGTTGTCAGACAAAAATCCTAAGGGAAATATCATTGCTAGAATGTTCTGTGAATCAGTTCCCATTAGAGAACATAAATGTTCTTTATCTGCTAATCTCATCATCATAACCATGATTGAGTTTGATATAATCCTTGGTATGGATTGGCTTTCGGACCATGATGGGAAGATTTATTGTAAGAAGACGGAGGTTACGATTTTTGATGATGATGATAAGGTACACCTTATCTTTAGAGAAGAATTGTCACCACATAATTCTTATCTAAATCCACCCCCAGTAGCTCAACTAAATTCAATTATAGGGGAGGAAGAGAATGAAATAACTATGGGTGAGGAAAGGACTGTTCAAATACAGAATGTACCTATTGTGAGAGAATATGTTGATATGTTTCTGGATGATTTACATGGACATCCTCAAGAACAAGAAGTTCAGATTTCCATTGATTTAAATCTAGGATCAAGGCCTATATCGAAGAACCCTTATTGAATGGCCACTGTGGAATTGGTGGAACTAAAGAAACAACTAGAGGAGTTGGTTAATAAGGGATTTGTTCGTCCTAGTGTTTCTCCATGGAGATCCCCTGTCCTTTTTGTTAAGAAGAAAGATGGATCAATGAGGTTATGTATCGACTACAGGGAGATCAATGCTATACCAATAAAGAACACGTATCCCCTACATCGTATTGATGATTTATTCAACCAAATTTATGGAGCACAATACTTTTAAAATATTGACCTTCGATCTGGATACCATCAGTTGTGTTTGAATAAGGAAGACATTTTGAAGACACCATTTTGAACCAGGTACGGGCATTATGAGATTACAGTAATGCCTTTTGGGCTGACTAATGCACCCTATGTATTCATGGATCTAATGAATAGATATTTTAAGGAATATCTCGATGAATTTGGTGTAGTTTTTATTGATGATTTCTTGGTATACTCCAAATGCTTCGAAGATCATGAAAATCACCTGTGCATTATCCTAAAGACTCTTAGAAGACATGAATTATATGGGAAGTTTAGTAAGTGTGAATTATGGCATTAGGAGATCGCTTTTCTTGGACATATTGTCTCTAAGGAGGAATATCTGTTGATCCTTCTAAGACCAAGGCCATCCAAGAATGGCCAGCCCCAACGATTATAACTGAGGTACACAGTTTTATTGGTTTAGTAGGTTATTATTGGCATTTCGTCCAGAATTTTCCCTGATTGGCTAACCCATTAACGAAGCTCACATGTAAAGGGGTTAATTTTTATTTGGACAAAAGAGTGTGAAGAATTATTTGAAGAAATGAAGAGAAGATTAGTCAATGCTTCTGTATTGACTCTACCATCGAGAAATAATCGGTTCGTTATTTATAGTGATGCATAGATGAAAGGACTTGGTTGTGTCCTTATGCAGAATGATAAGGTTATTGCCTATGCATCACGACAGCTCAAAATTCATGAGAAAAAATATCCTACTCATGATCTTGAGTAAACTTCTGTAATCATTGATTTGAAGATATTGAGGCATTATCTATATGGTGAAAAATGTGAGATATATACCGATCAGAAGAGTTTAATGTCATTTTATCACAAAAAGAACTGAACATGAGGCAAAGGTGATGGATTCAACTAATCAAGGATTATGATTGCACGATACAAAACCACCCAGGGAAGGAAAATAAGGTGGAAGCTGCTTTGAACAGAAAGGATCATGGAGGTTTGAACGTGATAATAATTAAAAGGGATCCTATTTTCTTGGATCTAGTGAAAATGGATATGGGAATTACCATGGAAGGTGAAACATTGATACTTTTTCAAATGGTTGCCAAACCATCATTACTAGAAAGGAAAAATAGATATAAGACTGATGATGAATAATTTTAAAAGAAGATTAAAGCTATGAATGATTGGATATTGAGTGACATTGTGTATGATGGTGGAATTTTGAAATTTGGGAAGAGACTTTGTGTTCCCAATATACCTGATCTAAAAAGGGAATTATTAGATGATGCTCATAGTTCCAATTTCTCTATTCACCCAGGGAGAACCAAAATGTATATAGATTTAAAGGATCATTTTTTGTGGGACAACATGAAGAGGGAGATTGTTGATTTTGTGTCAAGATGTATGGTTTTTCAACAAGTGAAAGATGGAAGGCAACAGCCTGGAGAAGTCTTGTAACCTCTTCTCATACCTGAGTGGAAATGGGGTAATATCACGATGGACTTTTTCATGGGACTACCAAAGACTCCTAGAAGGAATGATGCAATATGGGTCATTTTCGATCGTCTTACCAAATCAGCACATTTTCTTGCAATATGAGAAAATCTACCACCAGAACGTCTAGCAAGACTATATATTAATGAAGTTGTGAGACTTCATGGAGTACCCCTATCAATTGTTTCTGATCGTGATCCACGTTTTACTTCATGATTCTGGAAAAGTCTTCAGAAAGCCCTGGATACTGAAGTTCATTTGAGCACTGCCTACCACCCTCAAATAGATGGACAATCAGAATGGACTATTCACACCTTAGAAGACATGTTGAGATCTTTCTCAATTGACTTTCAGGGTATGTGGGATCAATATTTACCTCTGGTGAAATTTTCCTATAACAATAGCTATAATTCAAGTATTCGAAAGGCACCATATGAAGCGTTAAATGGAAAGAGATGTCACACACCAACCTATTGGGATGATGTTGGTGAAAGAAAACTTTTGGGCCCACAACTGGTGGTGGAAATGATAGAAAAGGTAATGGTAATCCAAAACTACATCAAAGCAGCTCAAAGTAGGCAGAAGAGCTATGCCGATAACCGAATGAAGGATTTGGAATTTCAAGTAGGAGATCATGTTTTCATGAAGGTATCTCCATGGAAGGGAGTAATAAATTTCAGTAAGAAAGGTAAATTGAGTCCCAGGTACATCGGACCTTTCGAAATTCTAGAACGAATTGGGGTCGTAGCTTACCGGTTGGCAATGCCGCCAAATCTCTCCAATGTTCACGATGTGTTCCATGTATCACTGTTGAGAAAATACATGCCTGACCCAATGCATGTACTCACTTACAAGGAATGAGAACTGGAACCTGATCTTTCTTATTGTGAAGAGCCCGCTAAGATTCTTGATACAAGAGAACAAGTGCGGAGATACCGGACGACTCATCTAGTAAAAGTTCTTTGGAGAAACCATAAAATGGAAGAGGCAACATGGGAACCTGGGAACTTATGATGAAGAACCACCCAAGTCTTTTCATGTGGTAGTATTTTGGAAATTTTGAGGACGAAATTATTTGAAGGAGGGGAGAATGTAACACCCCAAGCTTCCATGGTACGCTTCCCTTTGAATAATACGGTATCGTGTGTTGTACGCAACTTCGAGTTCTAACACACACCACAACCAATCAAACTAGCCGTTATAAATAGTAATACGAACTTTTTGAATTTTTTTTAATTTTATCATTCAAAAAGGACTTCATATTTTGATTGAGAATATCGAAATTATACTAGGGTTAATTTTTTGTATTTTTCTGAAAACTTTCAATTTTTGATGAATAGTGAAAAAACACTGAGTTATAGTTTAAAAACAAATTTTTATTTATATAATTATTTATTTTATTTAAATCTAATTAAGGTAAAAATAGATAAATAATACCTATATAAGTTCAATGTAATTCATTTGAGTTTTTTTTTGAATAATTTTAGACATATAAAAATTTTATTAAACTTTTCACCGTCTTTTACCCATCTCCTAGGAGAATTTGAAAATTCACATAAAACATAATTTTAACACTTCTATAGAAGAATCGCGAAAATATGAGAGACACGGTTATTAAAAAGGAGTAAAATTTGGTTCAATAAGATAAAAATAATTTTTGGTGAATTGTAACTTTTTACTTTTATTTACCACGGTTAAAAGTAAATAGGATAATTAAGGGTAAAAATGATATTAATGTTACCCTAACACATGTCCTAATTCTATAGGACAAGTTTATCTCGACCAAAAACAACCTTAGGAATAAAATCTTATCATTTAGGTCCACTTCGATTAGATTAGGACATTTATTATTTTTTAATTCAGTGAAGAGTTAAAAGAGTTAAAATCAATGTTTAATGACTAAAAAATTTAATATAGGTTAATACAGAAGATAAATTCGATTATAAATATTAATTAGAAATATAAAAATATTTCCTACATAATGGTATTTTATTTATAATTTTTTGACATTAAACAATTTAATTAATTTATGACACAATGGTGATGTAGTAATTACCAAATTAATGAAATATTAAATTAATCGATAATATAAATACCCAAATAAATGTAATTTGAGACTTTTTATGAATTACACTAATCTTATAAGTTAATATGACATGTTAGTATTGATTTAATTAGGTTTATTCAATGTAATCACGCTGTTATGATTTTTACAAAAAATCAAATTCCAAATAGTGTCAAAATTGACATAAAAGAGTATTTCAAAAAAATATTATATTATTAATTGATATTAAATACCTAAAAAATAAAGTTCATCCAAGAGACTTATATGATGATAGGTGTATCATTAATGAAACAATTGGGGTTCTATTGGATATATATAGTATGTTTATTAACTATATAATATAAAAATACAAAGTGACATGGTAAGTGTCAAACTAATTAACTAAGAGTTAAAACAAAAATATGTGGTTAATATAATGACCCAAACCTATCTAAAGTATATTGGTTGAAAGGATTTAGACCCATACACACATTATACTTTTAATAATCCACCTTGGATCCATTAGAAACCGAATATGTATTTATTATAAAATAATACTTTAAGTTTTTCCTAAAGATCCCCTCCTCCCCCTTATAATAGGACACCACTTCTAACCAATTCTTCACACATTAAAAGCATTTTGGTTCGGCCAAACTCTACCCAAATATCCTTTCAACTATCCTCACTTAATCCTAGAGGCCTTCCTATAGTCATAAATCCAAACTAAGGATCCCTTTTGATCAAATCAAAATAAAGAACTCGAAGAATAGGTAATGTTTTCAACACCCTCTTTCAAGTTTCTTTCTTCTTCAACTTCTTCTTTATTTGTTATTACCATTCTAAAATAATAACTCAAGTATCTTCTATATAATATGGTTTTATTATAAATATGTTAGAACCATATTCAGTATTCTATCCATCCTTTGAATGACATGTCACCATACGTGCGTACGTACGACTTACCGTCTCCACGTTGTGGTGTAACTGTTATTCAATAAATTATTATATTGATGGGTATAATAATGATGTGTAATTCATGTAAATAATAAACATACCATGATAATTATTCTTTATATATGATATAAAATCAAATTATATATTATTTTAATATCAAAAAATGATATTATCGCTCGTGCGTACATACGGACTACCATCTCGACGAACGTGATGAGATTCATTCCTCAGCGTATCCATTCAAGAATAAATTTCATTTGATGATTAAAAATAAAGTTTAATGACTTAATATAATTCTAGACATGAATAAGATACAACCTATCCCTAACAAACACGACTTTTGTAACAAAAAATATAAAAGAAAATGAGTAATTTAACACCTGAAACGACGATAATACTTTGATATTATTAACAAAGAAATGTTAAAAGATCATATATGATATCATATTAATTTAAATGATTCTTTTATAATTTAATAACAAATATTTCACCATTATACAGGAGTTTAACATACCCTCATCCAAATAAAAGTACAAGGTAAGGGTTTATTTCACAATCTCTTCATTATCCGTGATTGTTTATACGTAATTATCTACTAGGACCTCTTTATCATCCACATCCATGTTTCTTAAAAATGTATTTCAAAAAGTTCTTACTATTTAACAGAATATGGGTTAAAGTAATTTATACCCTTATTTGACTTTTTTTAAGATGTTTATATAAGGAATATTTCCGTCGTTTTCTAAACAATTTCCTTTTTAACATTTTCGATAGAATTATGGTAAGAATGTATTTCTTAACTTATAAGGAGGGTGCAGCTATTTTCCACCGTTATAAATTCGTCAAAGCTTCCCTTAAAAACTTATAAGAATATTTTTAAATTAAAAGTTTTCTTTTAAAATTATGTGACTTTTAAATGATTTTATAAAAAGAGATATTTCTCTCAAATAGTTTTGATTTCATCTATGTCAACATCCTTTGATGGATTTTAAGTTTATTTGAAGTTGATTTCTTATGTTACAAAACTTCCATATTGTATTGAAGGTTTTGTGATATGTTTGACTGTGGATGTATTATTTTTATACCATTCATGGTTTATAGATAATGTATTGAAATTTCTTATGCCACTTTTAATATGAATGTTAATGTTATGTTTAAACCTGTTCATATGAGGAATGCATTGGACTTAACAAGTGATGGGTGGAGCCCGCTATAGCTCCTCGATGCATCGCTAGGTCTCATGAGACAATCTAGTGTCTTGGAACAAGGCCTTGACAAAATATAACTTGTAGTCATGGCACGAGGCCTTGACTATGTGGTTATGATAGTCTGGCATTATGTATTCCATCATTATGAAAGTGGTTATTGATATTGAATGTGATTATTCGACTAGTAGAATATCAATGTGAATAATTAAATGGAATTATTTCATTTTATCTTTTCTATATTATTATGAATTTAAAGTGTATAATTATTTTGTTTTAGTTATACATTGCCTTAAATGTTTATGCTTATTTATGAAATTTTCCGCTATATTGTTGTCCTTACTGAGCATCTCAGCTCACCCCTTTCAATGTCTTATTTTTACCAGGATGTGAAGAAGTAATTTATGAATGACCTGCAGGGATAGTATGAGGGGATATAAAGCCAAGATGTTGTAGTAGTAGTTTTCACTTTATGATGTAATGTAAACTTTATGATTGTATCTAGTTATTCCAAGGCTACTAAACTAATCGGTCTTTTGAGACTTGATCTTTTGTGATCATGCCAATTTTATGTAATAATGCACCGACTCTGGGTAACTGTGGTCGGGGCATTACAGAGCACACCGCCCCCACCGCGGCCACCTGGTGTCGCCACTCTCTGCTCCTCTTCACCAGCTGCACCCTACTGCACTCCTCCCCCGTCGCTACCCTACACTCCCTCCGAGCTCCGTCGTCCCGGTCGCCATCTTTCCACTCCGATATGGAGCTCACCGCTGTGACACCGCCACCCGACGCCACAACCGCCTTGTCTTTCGCGCTCCACACCAGTGACACCTGACACTGGAACCTCCAAAGCCTTAGCTGCACCACCTCGACTCCTCCCGAATCTACCCTGGCCGATGCACATAGACCGGACATCGTCACACCGCACCAGCCACAACCAAGCCCGCCGCTCCGGGATTCCCCTCGGCCTGCTCGTCTCCTCCACTATGCCACCCCGAACTCCAGCCACTGCCCTTGCCGGAGTCGGGACTTCCGATGGCATCCTCCACCGCTCTGGTGGCCCAATTTCAAAACCAAATGTGGGTTAGGGATCTTCAGTACAAGGTGTTTGCAACACATTCCCCTGATTGACGATCCTTCAAGATTCTGGAGCGTTTGAAAATTGGGACGAAGAATGATCATGAACGATAATTAAAAATGATCTCAGACGATGGCTGCTTTCATTTTTCCATCATCCAAATTCTGGAATTATGGAATTAAAATGCTGAAAATTGAAGAAAACTCCAGAAATTGACAATGGAGCTGAAAATTAATCAGAAACCCTACCTTGATCCGGTCGTTTGTCATTGGCGACGCATCTGCTACAATCCTACCTCGATTTACCAGAGTTCTCTCCTCAATTCGATGAAGAACGACGATGAACTCTGATGAACGTCATTGAACGCTCAATGGAGAGAGAGAGAGAGATAAAGAGAGGGAGATAAAGTAATGGGTTTCCCCCAATTCCTCATTTTATAAACTCTCTGAACTCCGCTGATGGGCATAGATTATGAAACCTCTACGCCCACTCATTTTATGTCATGCCTAGGAAAAACGCCCCATTTCTATCTCAATGGAAATCTCAGATTACCATTCCGAGAATTCATTAGAACGTTATTTGAAAAGGACTCCGGCAATAAAAACACTAATTCAATAATTTAAAATGACTATTTTTCCCCTGGGTGAAATATCTCGCAGAAGGCCCGCGCCCGCAACTTTTACACTCCGCCAAGGGTAAACGGCATGCTCTGGACACAAACGTGCCCTCAGATTTCCAATCCAAGCTACCATTTAGGAGAAAACACAACCTCTCCACGTGAATAGTATAACAACACTTAACATTTTTATAAAATTTATTCTGGGCCTCAGAAATTTCACGTCTTCTTCATGCCCAGCTCTGGAATCATATATAGAAATATTCCAAAGTCTTTCAGGGGAAAAACCAAGTCTCTATAATAAATTCCATTGGAAATATTGCAAAATGTTATATATAGGTAGTATGGGTTTGTTTTATTAGGTTGGGGAATATTTGGGGTTAATAAGTAAAAGGGATTATCTTAGGAGGGGCTCATGAATGGTATTTGGAATTTGGATTCCTTAAAAATATATCAGTGGGTTTTCCCTCAGACCCAGAGTGTAGTGTCTCATAGTGATCTCTTCATTCCCTATTCTACTATCTTATACATCCTTCTTCTTTTTCATCTTCTCATTTTTCTTTATTTTGCACCAGATTTTACTGAATCTATAGAAACTCTTTTTATCTCTCTCGTGCTCCCTATCTATCGATGATTTCAATTATAGATAAATTGGGAGATTTTTTTTGATAAGAAATATAAACATATAATTTAGAAATAAATTCCAAAACATGAAACTTAATGATATATTAGTATTTTTGTTCTCACAAGCTTGGAGAGTAGAGTAACACTACTAGATATGAATGTATTAGAATAAAATATCATATTTCAGCATCAGGGTTTTGGAGAATTACACATAGAGATAATTATAAGGGAGATTGTGGTGTCTTTGATGAGGCTAGAAAATATATTTAGATGGGAGGATTTCATAGATAGATAGGAAACTAACATAGTCGCAGTAGGTAGGGTAATGCACACAGTAGTGGTCATGCTAGGGTCTTGGATTCTCTCTATACTGATAAGGAAATCTTAGTTGTGGATAATAAAGTAAAACTACCCTTATGACACGAATCTAAGAAGAAAATGGATTAGTTTTCTTAGACAGGAGATTCTATTGAGCTTTTGGATTGACGCAGTACATCTATATCTGTTAGACCAATATAAGTGATAGTGAAAAAAATTTATCTAGTATTACATTAAATTATGTGACCATCCTGGATTCTCTATCCAATATTTGAATATTTGAATTTTGATGACAATAAATGAGGCAACTAAATATTAGATGAAACCCCTTGAGAATGTAATTAGATGAAAGCTGTTACAATTGTGAACAGTATTTCTACTGTGATTTTAATGGAAAATGGGAGCTACAAGTTATTGAAAGCAGTAGCCTCAGAATTGGGGTCCATATTCTAGAACCACTACATCAAAAATCATATCACCAAATTTCTAATTGTAATACTAATAAATAAGTAGAGGATGCATTTCAGTTCACTTGTTGGGTTCCATTGATGTATTTGGGAGTGCATATTGTAGAGGTAGATGTGGAAGATGAAATGAGAAGACTAAAGATAAAAAAGGACATGTATTGTATGGTTTTATAGGATGTACTCATCATAATGTTGATGTAAATGGATGTTCACTATTGTAAAGTAGATGATTTTGGTACTAGAGGCCTTATCATCAAACTGTCACTCAAAAAATAAGTTTCAACACTTTTTTTCAAATGTGGAGTGATATTTAGTAAAAAATATAAAGGTAGTGGATTAGACTACACTTATTTAAATCTTAAAAATAATACTATCTCTGTTATTGGTGTGATTATGATCAATATTTTATGTTTAATAAATAAGTCCCATGTTTTTCATGTCCTTCATACATATACAGTGGAATTTTTCTAACCAATATAAATTGTCACTTCCAAAATAGTATAGTCTATTGATGAAATATAAGGTCTTTTACAGCAGAATATCCTCTAATTTGTTATTTAAGTTTTTTGTGTTGAATCCATTACTACAATTAGTGTATGTTTTATGTTTCGAAACCCAAGGATGGAATGGAATAATATGATATTATTCACCTTCAGGACAAGGTTTCTCTTCAAGATGATAGGAATGATAAGAACCTAAGGGGAGGAGAGGATTTTTTTCATTCATTGCAAGATACTGTGGTTGTTGTTGTATGTCTTTAGAATTGGATTTATTAGAATAAGAAAGGGAGTAGTAATTCATTTATATTTTATATAATGTAAATTTTATAAATTCCTCGTATAGGTTGTATGTAGTAGTTTGGGAATAAAATGGGTTTAATAAAATGATTGGATGATATTAGAGAGGACTCAAAAATCATATCTGGAATTTGTTTTTTATCAAAATCACAATGAGGGTTATGAGTCAAGACTAGTGTTTGGTATCTCCTAGGGATCTGTTATTTTATTATTCTACCCTCTCTATCCTCATTCAACTTCTTCTATTATTTTGGATAAAATCTAACAGCACTGAATTAATATAAACTTTTATTTTTATCTATCTCATAAAATCCCATAAAAAATGGACACAATACCATATTACACAAATGAAATAATATTTTTCTAGATGAATCATTAAAATTTAGACTACCCTTAAATTTTTCCTGATGACTCTTATTATTGCACCCAATAAAAAATAAAAATAATTAGATGACCCCCACAAAATAGAGGATGAATCTTATGATTTCATTCTTTTCTATATAATTACACTCACACTCATTGGGTACTACAATATCCTTTTCCAATTATAATATACCTTCTTCCCTAATAACTCTTATAAAGTCATGGATGACTCTTATAATTTGTGGAAGATTAATTTTCATGTTATAAGTTAAAAATAGAAATTTTTTCCAAATACACCTCCAATAATTATAAGAATACTAAAGTCTAATATTTCATCTAGTAGACAAAAAATATAACATCATAAGTTTTGGTTCCAAAAATTATTGAAAATAAAAAATACAAGAATACCTTCCAAGAATATTTATTTATGTATTTTATAGTAGCCTTTGGGATCTTAATAATGGTGTTTAACTACTTACCCTTTAACCAAGAAAAAATTACTAATACCGAAGAAAAAAAATTTATAACCTAGAAATTTATTTAAACAATGGATTATAACATATTTTGATAACCAAAACATGTGAAAAGTTGTGACCAAGTATCTATAATACATAGGAAAGTAAAAAAACTAATTAAATTGTACTAAAATTAGTAATATTAAAAACAAAATAAGAGGAGGAATTGTTTTGGGTTTTGGATCCCAAAAGGGGTGTTTTCATTTTGACAATCCATTTGAAAAGAATAAAACATTCATAAATTATATGACTACATATGTAGTTTTTGTGATAATAAATACTAAATTCCCTCTTTAGAAAAAACTCTAACATTATTCTTCTTGAGGTAGTCCAAAAATACACAGGGGGTTGTATATTCCCATTCAAGAGATTCTTTTAAAGTATTTATGGTGTCTAATAATTAAATAGGGTTGATCATCATTAATTTATTCTTGAATGAATGTTTCATACAATCAGTGTTGAATTTTTTTCGCAAGAGTTTACTTCTATTCATTATAAATATCATAAGTTTCACTAATGTTTCCCAAAATTATGTCATCTTACTCCAATGGTTCAGGGACTAACACATGTTAGTCATTACTAGGCCCTTCGTTCTCCTCAATTTTAACCACAACATACATTTGATTTTCTACTTTAAAAAAATATACTACATTATTCAATTGTTTTAAATCATCATAATAAAAACAATGGAGACCTATTAGAATTTTATTTTGAGAAAATTTATAATAACAAGAATAAAAAATTCATAATATCCAATATATCTACTACTGGTATCTCATGTGCACCATAAAAAACAATAAAAAATGGGTTGTATGTGTAGTAGATTATAAATACTCCCATAAAATTCATTTCCTCCCACTAAACATCATAAAAATAATAAAAAATAAATTTATGTTTTTTTTCTACAGTTTCAAAACAATAGATATTTGAAATCAATTTAGGTTCAATGAAATTTAAAAATTATAGATTTAGATAAGTATCATCCTGAAAGATAACATATTTTAACTCTTATTTATCATGAATATTTCCTAAAAAAATTAATTTTAGAGAATGAATTAGAGGGATGTTTTTATTTATCTCAACTAGATAATCTTTAAAAGGAAAAATCATATGAAATATATCTTTATTTGATGGGAAGTTTGAAATTAATTTTTTATCACTTACTTCTTCTCCGTCTTAATGTTATATAATATAATAGTGTTTCCACAATATAATTATGTTTATTATCCATTTATAATGATATTAATAATATATTGCTCCACTAAATCCTCATAAAAAATTAGGACATTTTCATTTAATTTCATTGTGGTGTTTTTTTGGAATTTTTTATTAATATATTTTTTCCTCTAAGTCATATTCTCTTCCAATTTTTTATTAAGTTATGAAAATTTATTTTTAACCTATTTATGTGTTTTTGATTTGAATATGAATTACTATTATTATTTAAGTTTCATCAATTATTATTCTAATTATATCTGAATCTCACCTTCAATCAAAAAATATTATTGGTTATCTAGAATTTATATGGAATACCATGATTCACACAACAATATAGTGTGTCTATAATATTCACAACATATGAATAAGGGCTTCTTTTTATTATTATATCCCTTAAAACCCACCATTTACACTAAAAAACATGGAAAAATGATCAAATAATGTTTCATTTCAATCAAGAAGGTTAAAAAACAATACTTTCATGGAATTTTAAAATTTTACCAGAATACTAGTGTGAGGATATTTTAAAATTAGAAGACAGGGAAAATATTTTATCATTTAATTTTCATTTTTTATCTCATAAACAACAACAATAAGAAAAATATAGTGATTTTTTGTTTCTAAAATGTCTACAACGATGAAGAAATATGTTTAAGAAGCACAAAATTGAAGTAAAATAATGTAAAAAATCAAAGTTTCACAAACAAAATTGAATTAATCTTTCTTTATTTTAGTATTTTCATTCCAAAAAAATATTTTTTTTCTATTATAATAATTTTATATTTTTATTGTGAACATACTACTACCAGTCCCCAGAAATGATATCAAATTTTTTATATTCCATCACTATAAAAAATAATTTTATTATTTAATTAATACTACTATTATACTCATGAAGGGTTTTTAAAATATAAGAAATGATAGAGTGAATTATATAGATTTTTATATTTTTCTTTCTTTTTGTAAAAGAATTTAATATTAGTGAAGTAAAGTGACACACCATGTTAAGATGAAATAAGGAAATGGGAATACAACGTCAAATGACACTTGATCACCAATTATTTTTAATTATATGTCAAAACTAAAATGTGTTATACAATTGATGATCAAATAACTAAGACATCCATCACCACAATAATCATTATCATGATTAAATAATGAGTTTATACCTTTACTTTTCTCCAATTAACCCTGTAAAATTAAAATGAAGTATAATTATTCATGATGATCACAAAATATTGTAATTATCATGTTAATAGGATGGAGAAACAATATTATTTCATAATAGGTAATATTTAATAATAATAATTGAAGGAAATATATATAGGGGACAACATGAAAATCATAAATGGTATTCAGATTCTTGGGTTTTCCTTTCATGGACTTTTTATATTTTTTTAATATTATCAAGAGGATAAAATTATTTTACCATATGAAATAAAAATAAATTCATATTTCCATGTCACATAAATTTCTTCAGTATAAAATTTAAGGTATCATCAGAGTAATAACAGTCTATAAAATGAAATTGAATTAAAAAATAAATTCAAAACTCATAATCATTCAACTGCCCCTAAACGAAATCATACAATTATATTTATTTACTAGAATATCCTAGGAGAAAAAATATATAGATATGTATAATTTAATGTGAAATAAATTTAAAATTAAATGAAAAATAGAATTCAAATTGGGAAGAAAACAATTTTTTAGGTAAGTGGTTTTTTTCATCAGTGAAGAAACTAGAAGTCGAAGAGAAATATTTTTCTATAAATAGGAATTTTGTATTTAAAGTATCATGAATAAGAATTTAAAGGATGAGAGAAAGGATATTTTTGGGTACTTACTAGTGGTATCCTTTCAATCCTCCACTTAATAAGACTTAATCAGACATAAAATATTTTTAATAAATTGATGAATTACACTCCCTTCAAAACATCAAAGTGTTCATTCTAATTTGGAAGTTGGGATGGCCTTTGGATTTTCATGGATCATTAAGTTGGTTGAAAATTAAAGCCCCCAAATTTTTTGGTGGGTGGGAACTGGATGTTGGAGTGGTTGGAATGGTTAGGGGATAAAATGAATGTTTGTGTGGGATTGTTGATGGAAATCCATGGTCATTGTTAATGTATTATGACTTTATCCCCATGAAACTCACACAATCCTATAAAAAATACCATAATAGATCTCATGTATAAGAACCACATAAAAACTTGCAGTTCACCAATTCATATCCTCTTATTTCCACAACATTTAATATTCCAAACATCTAAAACATGAAAACCTATCTAACTTTATACTGTATTGATAAAATACACATGAAGAACCACTTAAGACTGGACCATACTGACTCCTTCCATAAACAATATCTCCCATGTAAAATATCTAGTGATGAAATGGACCACAACCACCCAATAAAAAAACCAACAATATTAATATATTGATTGATAAATCATGATACCTCTTTTAATAGACATACCTAAATATTCTATGTTATAAAATCCCACCTCTAATAGGAATCCATAATTACTCTCCTTTTCAACCTTTTATTGAGTGTTTTTTTGACAATAGTGATGTCAAAAAATATATGAATCAACATGAATATTAAAATAATTTAGAAGAAATATATCAATTATAATAAACCAAAGTGGTTCTCATGACCTTTATTATATCATCCCTTAATCCAAAAACTAAATTGATTATCTTCCGACTACCTACACCTACACCAAATATCCCTTTCAACATTCTTCCATCAAATGAATAATCCATGAATCAACACCAAAAAATATATTTATCTATCATTATTCAATATTCGATTTCATTATCATCTCATCCTCTATTAAAAGTTATTATTGAGCCATTATAATATATAGTTATCTATAGTGAACAAAGTCACCTTGCATGAATAGATCAAACCAGGTTACATTCATGAGATGATCCTCCCTCTTCTTTGGTTGTCAAAGACACAACCCCAATTATACCCATCTGGTAATGGAGGAACCCTCAACAATGGTTCTCTTATCTTATTCTTGTATAGAAGAAAATATGTTGATTATTTTGTAGGTATTTTACCCAACCTATATACAATAACATCATTTTTTGTAAACATGTACTTATATTATCAATTTATAGTATCATTAATTTCCATTGAAAATCAGTTTCTATAATAACTACAAGTTTACATGTAATAAACTAAATATTTATAGATTATATAAAAAACAATTTATTATTCATCTTAATTACAAGATTCTAAAAAAATTCTAAAAAATTTAATATTTCAATTTAATTAATCAGAAAAATATGATAAACATTATACACTTTGATTCAATGTATATGATTTTAAAAAACACCCTATTTCAATAAAAAAAAATATTTTTAAATGAAAGAAAAATTTATTGATTTATAAATTATATAATAAAAAATATATATTATAAATTTGAATGTTTAAATTGCATTTTTTTCAATATCTAAGGAAAAATGAGCCTAATTCAATAATTCACTTAAAACTAAAAGAAAAATAATATGATATTGTTTACCTAGGTAATTGAAATAATAATTTCATGAACCAAACTAGATTATCCAAATCCCTAGAACCTAGTCCAGTCATGAATAGGGTAGAAGTACATTATGGATCCTCATGACTTGTAAACAAGTGGATGGGAATAATAAACAAATATAGAGAATAATTTTACTAAAATAGAGCATAACTAAAATAACAAGAATAAAGAGAACATAAATATGCCAAGACATGTCAACAAAAAAAAATTTAAAAAATAAGGAAAATTATGTTCCAAAACCACAATCCATATAAAAGTACTCAAGAACAACAAACACCAATCCCCATATGACAGGAAATCCATACTACATGCCCACATCCAACTAATGAACAAACCCCCACCACCCTTGGAAAAATTTCCATTACCAACAATATAAAAAATAAGATCTATATATACCCAAAGGTGTGTGAAAGGTGGGAGAAAAGTAAAGTAAAATCCCACAAAGTGTTTCATTATATTACTTTATAATGAAAATCATATTATGATCTAGTAAATAATAGAAATACCAAACATAAAATTTAAAAAATTTAATATAGAACATGGATAATCTTCCCTTTCTAGAATTTTTAAAACATTTTTAAATAAACAGATTTTCAATCATTTTCATAAAAATTAAAAATATATGTTTCATGGAGAATATTAGAAAAATAATTCTCTCAGGATAACATTAGTTCTATTTCGGTTAATATAGTTACACAATTATTATGATTAATAGGCCACCTACTATGTGCATTTCCCAAGAAAAATAGACCTAGAGTGTATGAGTTCACTTTAAAGAGTTTCCATCTTCAACCAATTATACCACATTGTGCTCAAATTACCCAATTATACCAGGCTTAGGGGTTAATATTTTATACCATAAGATGGACCCCAAGTTTGTAAATGATAAAAATTTTGATTACCAAATTATAATTACTCAAATGGAATTTTTTCTTTAAAACTGTAAAGAACATGGTTTATAAAATTCTCATTAACAAGACCAAATGGGAAAATATACTTTATTATTCACAAAAAACAACCATGTTTTATAGAAACATTAATAATTCCATTAACCAATTTTGGAAACCAATTTCAATGAGTGATAACACAATATTCATAAAATAAATCATAATCATGAAACACCCTACATTGAAACACTTGTAATATCAATCACTTCAAGGAAACATGAAAAAATATGAAATGATGACAGAATGAATTGATGGAGGACCATAAACCATTAATTTATAATCATGAATATAAAAAATAAAAATTTATAGGACAAAGGAAAAAATGAATCATTTTCCACCTCAATTACTAATCAATACATAAAAAGGATTAGATATCCAAAAAACATCTCAATTACAAAACAGATCTATAAATATAACATTTAGAAACAATAATTAAAAAAAATCTAATGGAAGTCATTGAATTTTAAAAATAATAACATAAAGATGAATGGGACCCAATATTAAAATGGAGATAGGCTTATCAAGAGAGGATCATTAATTTGATCGACAGATTGATCCACTACAGACCTGAAGCTGGAAATACAAAAAATTCAAAGAAAGGATCCATGGTTTTTACTAGTCTAATTTGAGTCAAGGGATAAGAAAGAAATGTTATAATGTGGGTTTCATGGTGAAATTACAGTTTTACATTAACTAATTCCCGAGACCAGTGTGACCACCAATTATCTAGTCAAAATAGGTGAAAAGTGTAACCATTGCTATGCCCACCGAATAGCTAGTGGACCGCATATAGTATAAATAACCTAGAGTTTTACACATATTATTATATGATTTTAATAAAAATTAAACATCAAATAAAAATAATGGATCATAAATTCTAATGTATTTTTAAGAATTGGTATATAATTAGAAAGCATACAAACAAATTAAAAACAAATTTTATTTCAATTCCATAACAAGATCCGAAATTTCATTGAGCTCTTACATTGAATAGGATAGCATAGGGTATACATGACTAAAGGGATGATATAAAATCCCAAAAAGGAAATTAACATAGGAATAAAACATAGTACATGGGTTAGAAGGAATAACATGATGATATAAAAAAGTCATGAAACATGGATAAATGTATTGAATTATAACATATAGAACATGGGATATTGTAATAATAGAGACATAGTAATGTTGTAGAATAATATAATATGGCATAAACATTAGTCAAGGATAACTTACAATACTATATCACATGGTGGAAATAGTACCATAAAGGAATCTGGCTTACTCTCTATCCCAATATGGATTCTCCTGAGACTAAACATTACCTAATGAATTAGATCACTCTCTAGGTTCACCAGTCATAACATTTTCATAAATATATGTTTTATACGAATAATAAAACATTTGTTATAAACATAAGGGTTACCCACGGAATGAAATGGATATCATAATCATATCATAAGGTATAAATAGTGGGAATATCATGATAATGTCTTTGAAAGAATTGATTTAAAACATACATGGAAATTAATATGGGAATGACACATAGATCAAGATAAATTATTTCCAAATTAATAAAAACATATAAATATAGTGTTTATGAAAATTTTCAAATTATTTAATTTGGTGTGGTTTAAGGGAAAATATAAATTATTATTTAATGAGGAAAAAAGAATATATTATATATGAATCAAAAAATAAACTAAGATATATTTTAGTGATTACTTGAGTTTTTTTATAAAAATAATATGGGGTTAAAATAGATTGTAAACTATACATGAAACGGGTTAAAAAATTGGGAAGTTCCTTTAATTTGTCTTTCTAATCATGATGAATTGAAAAGGGGACATTATAAATCAAGTTTTTAACCAAAAAATAAAGACGAATTGAGCAAGGTAAATATGATTGGATCATAAAAAAAGAATCTGGGAATATTAAATAAAAATAATTAATAATTAAATTTTAGATAAATAAAGAGAAAATGTAACCCTAAAGAAAAATAGTTTTTTCTGAGAGAATCCCTTACCTTAAGTTTGGAACTATTCATTTCCTGTACATAATTTCAAGAATACTAAAATTAATTAATTATTTAATTAATTAAGAACCCATTATACATTTATTTTAATTAGTATAATATTATTAAGTTCATTTATGTCCTTTTTGATTAGTTATATGATTACATTGCATCATTCTGGGAGTATTTGTTTCATCATTTTTTGATTGGTTCACTTGAGTTTAATTATGTGATTTCTTGTAAAATGGAAGAAAAACTCAAAAAATGGAATTATATGATATTTATACACCTTCAAAATTCTAATTGGTCCCCAATATATTTATTTACAGATATGATAATTATTCATAAGAAAACATTTTAATGATGAATGTTAGTTTATTTTGGTATATTTTCGATTATGAAAAACTAGTTTTGTTTTTTTATTTAATATTATATATATATATATTAGATCAATAAAATAAAAAATTAATATAAATTTTAAATATTGTTTTAAATATTATGATGGTCTTATGACACCACATTAATGGAGTAATATAAAATAAAAAATACCATACAAAATGGTGGTGAATTGACATATCATGGGTGATGTTTTTCATTTTATTAATAAAACGAGATGAGAATATATTTAATGATGGATATAACATTATAATAATTAAATTAAAATATATGTATGATAATAGAGTTATGATGTCCCATTCAATAGTGGATGTGAGGGAATAATTAGAAATGAAATGAGATTTAAAGGGAACGAGGGAGGTTTTTAACTCTTTAGTGTTGTCTCATTGATAACATCCCTAAGGAACTTGGGTTTGGTATTATGGTAAGACATGAAAGAACAAAACATGGTGAGGATTATTTTTTGAAAAATAGGGTATTATATTAGCAATATATAAATCTTATAAGGTTATAGGCGAAGTGGTGGTGAGTGGTTGTATTTATAGTGGGAGGAGAAGGGTGTTTTTGATTATTTTATTAATTTTCTATTTGTTTTGGATCAATAATTTCATTATTGTTGATTTTGGTGAAAACATATTGTAACTAGATCATGTGAGTTTAAGATAATGGGAGAATACATCTTTTATTACTCAAGCATGGCTCAAAAAATCATTTATTTACTTATAATTTTAAATACTATAAATTACAGTATTTCACTATTCACCAAAAATTCCACTATTTTAGAAAAATAAAAAAACTCACCCTTGATAATTTTTGATATATAGTTTTTAAAAGGGACTCATTTTAATGAAAATAATATTATAAATATGTGAAATTTAATTTCGAATTAAAATAATCATTTATTCAAAAAATAATAATGATTTTAATATTATAACTGATTTTATGACACATTGGAAAATTTATTACGGTCTCATAAAATTATGTTATAATAATAATACTTGAAAATATAAATTTATGAATATATTTTATGAAAATAAATTTTCTTTTAAATGATTTAATTTATTTTAATATTATAAATAATCATTTACATTTTAAAAAATTACCAACACTTAATTAATCATTTTTTAAACATTTATTTACTTATAACATGGTATAAATATATCATATTTAAATTTTAAGATACTAAATATTATTTGTACTTCATATGGTTGGTTAATATACTTTTTGAAGGATTACAATTAAAAATTTTCAAAATAATATTACAATGGTCAAGTTATCATTCCCTTGGTATAAGTTCCTTAATTTATAAAAATAACTATTATTTGATTAATTATTTTTTTAAAGATGGTATTATTTTATTTATGATATTTTATATGATTTATAATTTATTACATATTTATAATAAGGGAACTTCTAATAATAAAATTTTGGGTTGTTACATTCATCCCCCCTTATGAAATTTTACCCTCAAATTTTCATTTTACATAATATGGGGAAAATAGTTGAGGATAATTCTCCTTTATTTATTCCTCTATTTCCTATGTTTCCTCTTAATACATATGGTTCTTCCATATTTCCTTAAATAGGTCATTGTCATTTTTCATAGTATTGTATCTCTACTGTCCAAGATCATCGCCGAAAACTTCTAATAAGAGAGATCATTTTCTAGCTATACCACCTATGAATTGAATACATGTGAGGTATTTGGTATATAATTATTTAATATGGATACATGGATTTAATCACATACATGAGGCATAGAAGGTGGATGTTCTATTTGATAGTCCACAACTCTAACACGATAAAGAATTTTGATGTGGTCGGTGTACTTGGGACTCAAATTTCCTTTCTTCCCAAATCGCATAATCCTCTTCCATGGAGTTATACAAAGGAATTACATTTCTCCTGCAACAAAATATATATCCCATCAAAGATTGTTTTCATAGATCTTATGTCACCTTTGGGATTCCTTGATGGTCTGTTGAATGGTTTTCCCCTTTTCTACCATTTATTTGATCATTTAAGATCCATATTCTTGCATTCCCTGACATCATCCCAGCATTCTAGTTTCATGCATATTTTTCTATAAAGATCTTCATATAGATCCACTTGGACGATTTAGTGGAAACTATTATTGTAATGGAACTCAACCAGAGGTAGATTTTGGTCTTATATTCATTTTAAGTCCATAGAATAATCTCTCAAAATTTCCTCTTGTGTTTGAATAGTCTACTCAGATTGATCATTTGTTTATGGATGATAGGATATAATAATTTTTAGGACAATGATTATATCATGTTGGATAATTTTCTAGAACATGTAGGTAAATCTCAAATCACAATCAAATACAATCAATAGTGTAAATCCATGAAGCATCACCACTTAATTTAGGTATATACATTAATTTTTATTGAGTTAGATGTCCTATAAAATTAAGATAATGTGTTTTGTCTTTATAATATGATCTACAACAACCCATATTGCATTGATTCCACTGGATTTATTTAGAAGTTTGATGAAAGATTAAATGGTGATGTTTTCCCATTTACATGTTGGTGTGGGTAATGTTTGAATCATCTATTTTGACTCTACCCTTTTATACATAAATTTCATTCATACCGGTCACATTAATGTCTATTCAGCGATCTCTTTCTTCAAATCATCCTTCCAATAGTGTTCTTAGAGATATTGAAAAAAAAATTATCCCTAGGTGAATAAGGAATGTTGAGAAATTGGCATCTTTCAAAAACCATTTCAATATCTTTTCATTTAATGGTACACAAAATCATGACCCAAATCATACAAATACTTCATTATAAAATTTTAACTATGATTATTTCCTATATCTAATATATTCCTCCTTTTTCTAAATATCTCCATCATATCTTTGAGAATCCTTTATTTCCTCTCTGTGGGATAGTTGAGAATGCGTTTAATAAATGATTTATGACGTTCCATACCTAATGATTCACATGTATATCCTTTTAAAATATAATAATAATGGTGCATCCTTCTCTATTCTCATCAATGATAATATTCATGATCCTTTATATATAGAGAATATGCAACTATATTTTTTCAAATATGTTGATAGTATATAGGGAAGTAAAAATCATTGATGAGATATAACCATGTTCACTAGAACATATTAAACTGCTCATATGTGAATATATATTTTAGGCTCTTATGATCAGTATAAATCTCACACTTCTCCCCATTTAGATAATATGGCCATATTTTAAATAAATGAATCATAACCACCAACTATAGATCTTGTGTGGGATAGCTTTACTCTTAAATATTATTCAAACATGAGGTGTATCCTATCAATTTTACATTTTTCATTAGTAAATAACATAATACCTTGTTTGAAGAATCACTATATACCAAAATTATTTTCCTACCTGTTGACAGTGTGAGTACTGGTGTAGTGATATGCCACTTTTTTATCTTGTTGAAGTTGTCTAAAAATTCACTGGTCTAGAAAAAAATTACTCCATTATGATTTATCATGATTATTGGGTTTTCAAATCATGATAATTTTTTAAAATATTGTCCATAATACCTAGCTAGACCGCGGAGTCTATAGGAATCTATTAAAGAAGTTGTCTTGGGCCACACTTCAATTTCCTTTTTCTTGGAAGGATCTACAAATATTATTATGTCTATGATAACATTCCCCAAGAGTGATACTTCCTACATCAAAAAATCATATTTACTCTACATTTTATAGATTTTTTTCCATCTCAAAGGGTATATCATGTTATTCAAATTTTCTTCATGCTCCTCCTTTCTTTTGGAGTATTACATCATGTCATGGATAAAGACTAACAAATTATTTTAAGGTAATATCTAAATACAATATTCATTAAGTCCATGAAAACTACTATAAAATTAGTGATCATAAATTTAATCACTATGACCTCATAGTTTCGATAACTTGTTTGAAAGGTAGTCATTTGAATATCTTGTTTCTTCGCATTTAATTAGTGATATCCTAACTAAGAGACCAACATAGAGAAGTAATTCTCCCATTATAGTTGTTCGAACAACTAATCTATCCATGGAAGGGGATAATTGTTATTTATCATTATTTTTATAAGCTCATAAAAATAAATATAGAGGTTTATCAATCCATCATTATCATTGATGAAGATGTCTTTCATAACAATGGTGAAGCACTCTGGTGTATAAAACCCTTGTCCACATTCTATTGTAACTATTTATTTAGTTACATGAACTCAGTAGTTTCCATTTTTAAAGATTCATTTATATTTGAAGATATCTAAAAGTATGTTCAAATATGAACTCCACCTCTCGGTAAGGAGGATACCAAGAAATTATTCGAGGAAGACATTAGTAGAGTCCCTCACAATGTGATTTCCTTCGAGCATGATTCATTATTTTGTATCAATAATTTTTTATAGATAAGTTTTCTAATAAGGAAACAATATTCTCACTTCATAGGATGATTCTGATGGATATTCATCCTCATTGTTAGACATATAAATAATTATAGTGTTATGTGGGATATGAAGAGTGATCTACTGTTCTAAATAGTTGGTGTTAGATTTCTATAATTATATCCACTCCATTCCCAAAATAGAATCAAACTCTAACAAAAGAATCAAGAAAATGTTTTCTAGGAGGTTAAGTCCACAAAAATTAACTTGGGAGGAGTTATAATCATTGGATTCAATAATTGTCATATTTTATATTCTCACATATATCTCATCCAACATATTTTGAGGTGGTGTTTGAATAGTTTTAATAAACTTTAATGACATTAAATATGTGTCAAAATAGAATGAAATTTTACATTGACAATTCCTGAATAAAAAACTATAATACCTATCACCAAATCATTGTATGGATCCATATAAGTAGTATAGATAACATATCCCCTCATTTTTTCTCTTGGAGGTTGTTTTCATTGATTTCCTTCAACAACCCTTGGCTTAGGGAAATGGATCTTGTAATTTCAATGTTCCTTGTAATTGAAATACTGCACTATATGAAGAGTGTAGATATGAACCTTTTTTTCTTCTTCAGCATTTGTGGGATTATTTATATCACTTCAATAATTATTTTCTAGATGACCCTCTATTTTAAATTTAAATCATCTCCTTGTTCCCCTTATACAGTTTCTAGGATGATTCATCCCACACTTTTGACATGTCAGATGTTTTATTTTATTTCCATCATGGGATTTATCTACTGATCATACCATATTATAATCTATTTTCCTATTTTTATATCTGGACACACGAGACCACTGGGTGACATTGATCTCCATTTCAATATTAATGGTAGAATAAAAAATCTCCTCATAGCTATAAAAGTCTCAAATCACCATCAATTTTCATAGAATCAACATTAGTTCACTATTTAAGTGATCCACCTTGATTTTGGTGTTCATGAAAAATCTAGAGGTGCATTGTGCAAGAATTTTAATGTTTGACTCACACACCTTGACAGACTCTTCTAATTTTTTGTATCATCCCAAGGAAATACTTTTCTACCTTAAAAAAGGAGTGTTCGAGGATCATATTTATTGAAAAATATTTTCTTGATTGAATCCCAATCCATGGAATAAATTTCCCCCCTGAATTTTGTTTTGATCTATTTCAACCAATGATCAGCTTCCCCATCAAATCGATAGTCTTCTAGAACAAATTTCTCTTCATCTATTCATCAAATGATTGATAATATCTTATCAATAGAGTTAATACAATGTTCTATGATAATTGGATCATAAGATCCACTAATGACATATAGACTTTTTCATATAAAGGATTCTACCAAAACATCCCATTTCTTAGGAGAAGGAGGGAATTCCACGTGATTTAAGTTTTTATTCATTAATTGATCCAGTATTTCTAGTAATGTCAAAAATATTTGATCACTCGTTCCCATAAATTTTTTCATTTCATTAATGTAATCATCGCATTTCCTTTCAAATTGATTATTGGATGGAGTTATCCAATTTATTTTCATTAACTAAAAAAATAAAGTACAATTAGGGGGAATCAATACATACCTAATAATAATATAAAAATTAATCTCTAGAAATATAGGTATAAACATGGAAATTAAAATTATATAATAACATGTGTTTCCTTAATTTCCAATATATGTTATCCCTGTTGATAGATTTATCTCTATGGTTCCTACTAAGGGGTTTCAATCCTAATCCACAAAAATGACTTGACTATGCCTATACTACCGACTATAGAGACCCAATCCATTTACACAAATTATTATAGGATTTTAATACCAATTAACATTCAAATAAAAACCAATGATCATAAAGACTATTATCTTTTTAATATTAGGTTCATAATTAGAAAAAATGAATCTAAAATAAAAATATATTATTTAAAATCCATATTTATATCTTAACTTCCTTTGTGCTCTTATATATATATAGGGTAAACATAGGAATTGATGAAAAAAGGGATGAAATAAAAATCAAAATAAATGAGTAATCATAGGAATAAAGCATAACACATGGATTAGAATGAATACATGAAGACATAAAAAGGAATATTACATGAATAAACATCTCATTGAATAACATATATAACATGGTATCATGTAAGCATCGAAACATAGGACTATGGAAGAAACATATAACATGAAATAAACATGATTCAATGCTAAATAACTAGACTATATCACATAGTAGACAAAGTCCCTTAAAGGAATTTTGTTTACCCCTATCACGACATGACATCACATGTGACTAAAAATGTACCCAATGAATTTCATAAATATCTATGAACATCCATTATAACATGTTCATGAATATGTGTTCCACATAAATAATCAAACATAAGGGTTACCTAAAGAAGTAAATGGGTATCATACATTTTTTATTACACATAAATAAAGTTAGTATCATAATTAATTCCATGAAAGAATGGATTTAAAATATACATGGACATTAATAAGGTAAAATAGACATAAATCATGACTAATGTTTTCTAACTAAAGTGAAAACATGTAATAATAGTGTTTAATAATCTTTAAAAATGATCCACTTTGATGTAATTTAAGGGAAACTATAAAATATTCTTTAAAGAGGATAAAGATACAATTTTTTTATAAAACAAGAAATGAAATAATATAGTTTATAATGATTAAATTAGTGATTTTATAAAAATATTGGTGGTTTAAAATAGATTGTGGAATGATCTTGAAAAGGGGTAAGAAATTTTGAAGCTCCCTTTAATCAGGCATGCTTATGAGGAAGAATTGATAAGGGAAACTTATTAAACAATTATTTCTCCATCAAAGAATTATTAATTGAGAAAGTTTTATATTTCTAGTACATACACAAAAAAGGATGATTACATAAGAATAATTAATAGTTACTTTGGTTTAATGAGAGATAAATATTAACTCAAAGGAGAAATGTGGGTTTGGTGATAATCCCTTACCTTATATCATAAATTGTACAAAACATGTTCATAATGCCTAGAATAATCAAATTAGATCCATTAATTTATATATTAAGAAACTATTATTCATGTATTTGATTTAATATAATATTATCATGTTCATTTATGGTTTTTTATGTGTTATAAGATTCAATTTTATCATTCCTAGAGCATTCATTTCTTGATTTTATCAATTTTCCCTTGAGTATAATTATGAGAGTTCTTGTCAATTGGAAAATAACTAAAAAAGTGGAATTATATGATATTTATACATATCTGTGTTTTTAAATGGACCCATATTTCTTTTTTTCAGTTTTGATAATTAATCATTATATAAAATGTTAGAGATGAATAACAGATTATTTTTGATTATTTTTTATTATCATAAACTAGTATTTCATTATTATTTAATATTATAAATATAAATTTGTTTGAGAATATAAAAATAAATTAGTATACATTCCACAAACTTTTTTGACCATTATAATTGTTTTATGACTATCCATGATTGAAGTAATATAAAACAAAAAATCTTCATCTATGAAGGTGTTGGATTGAAACATCACAGACAATGTCTTGTTTTTTAAGATAAAAATACCTAAGAAGAGATTTTATAATGGATATTTTATTTAAATAATAAAATTATAGTATATTTATGATACTAGAGTTATCATGTCACTTTGAATAGTGGAGGTGAGTTAATGATAACAAAAGAAATGAAATTAAAGTGGAAAGCGATGTTGATACCAAGTTCACTGGAAGTTTTTTTAGAATATGAATGTTATTTTCAAATGTGTTTTATCTTGTTTTCAATGATGCAATAAATCAACATACTTTTTCAAATATGGATATTGTACTCACCCTCATAATCAGTCAATTGGACTCAATATTCTTAATAATTTCTATCATGTAGGGGTGAGTTTTTTCCGAAGAAAAGGTTCATCAGACTAACCATTGGTTAGTAATTAGTATTCGACCATAATGAGAAGATGTATCTGATTATATATTGATCTGATATAAATCTAATGATGTTGTTGTGGTAACCATGGCTATTCTATGCATAAATTGGAGTATGGTTTGTGTTTATTGTCAATCCTTAGTGGAAGATCAGAATTTGTTCCATTAAAGTGATCATACAGTTTAAGAATAGGAAGTTGTGCATGACAAAGATGGGTTGTGTGTGAAATATTTGAGTTTTGCATGAAAAATATCGTGGTTCATGAAATAGTGGAGCGTGGTTTTTCGCACAAATAGTGTTTCAGAATAAAAACATCGAAAAATGGAAAAGGCATGGGTGGCACGAAAAATCTGTTGATGTGTGTGAAAAACTATACCAGCGTGAATTATTATGCGCCAAATGAGAGGTTTTTCATGCCACAGGGGTTCTGCACGCAGGGGTTAGAGATGCTTATAAATTATAGTTGACCACCCTCATTCTGTACAGCTGATGGCCAAGAGAAGATCCATGTGGTGATGCATGTAAATGTTTCCCATAAAGGGGCTTGCAAGAAAAATACGGATCTGTACGAAAAATCCCAGCTTGTACAAAAAAATATGATTTGTGCGAAAAATTCCGTATTGCATGAAAATTTCGGGGATGCGAAAAAAGGTAGGGCGGCGCCTAACTATTTAGGCGGCTTATAAAATATTCAGTAGAATGAAAACGGTGTTGTTGCGTGAAATATTTTTCCACGCAAAAGGGAAATATTGCGCACAATAGTATGGACTAGCGTGCAAAGGGTTGTTGTTGCGCGCAATTGTTAGTGAAACCTTTTTGCACATTCTGGTTATATGGTTTTGTGGTTCAGTAGGTCTAAGTGCATCATTTCTAGACCATGATGCAAGTAGAGTCTTGTAATAAGTAGTGGCAAAGACTTCAATTCCAATCTATTGGAGAGACCGTCACATCTATAAACTAACTGGGACTTCACCAAAAGTAGTGAGCCAGGGGGAGTCAATGGGAGTGACCCGTGGGATGTAGTGTGCTA
Source organism: Viscum album (assembly GCA_963277665.1). NCBI lineage: Eukaryota > Viridiplantae > Streptophyta > Magnoliopsida > Santalales > Viscaceae > Viscum > Viscum album. The sequence continues at coordinate 1,212,278,969 of OY728120.1, read as the reverse complement.
TCCCTGAAATGTAGTAAAGGAAGTGATCTTGGGAAAGAGTGACTATTCTCAAATCTTTGTAATCTACAACTATTGTATAATAGTGGAATTTGGTATGACCGACAACATGTGGGCCTATGCTCCATGGACGTAGCCCTTAGTGGTGAACCAAGTAAAAAAGTGTTGTGTCATATCTTTTCATGTGAATGCTTGATTTCTTCTAATATCCATCATACAGGTCAAACTAGTTCCTACCAACGTGGGAACTAGATCCATTAGTTTAAAAGAAAAAGTTGACACCCTGATTCACCCCTCCCCTCTCACGGTGTCCTGATTTCCTACAGTTATGATGATATTGAAGTAATTATAATTCATAATTCATTTGGGAAACATGTGATACAAAAAGTTTTAAAGAAATGAGGTGAACATTTGGTGCCAATCATATTGAATTTTGGTTGTATATAAAGTATAAGTTGGAAATTATTGGAAGTTATGATAAATTATATCATAATTCAGATGATTCATTGAAGCCCATTAGCATTTTAAAAAACCTGAAAATCAGGATACAAGTAGAAGTTGGTGCAAGAAAAAAATCTCAAAAGAAGAATCTTTTCAATATCAGTTCATTGGGGTGAGATCACCCGAAAAAAAGATTTGATTAAATGATGAGAATTTGATTAGAAAGAGGGATGATGATGACGTTGGTTTTCAGTTAGATCAATAGGCCTCAAGATATAAATCTTTAAGAAAATAAGTTTATTTGAATCTTAATAAAAAAAATTAAAGAAGTTTCTAATGTCTAAGAGGAAAATATCAGTCCACCGAATGAGGTGTGACACAAATAATCAATGTAATACTTAAACTAATCATCAGATGTTGTGATAGTTGCTAAATAATATTAAAGGTAGAATTTTGTTTGTTTGGAGAGTTTGGGTCGAATAAAAAAAAGTAGAGGTTGTTAAACCGATAAAATGAAGAAATCTAGAGACCAAACAACAATGTAGTCAACCACTTTCTACAAGTTGAATTACTTGTTATCTTGAATTTGTTAAAAATAAAATAAATTCAATGATTTCATTTTTCATAAAACTGCGTCAAGAGAAATAAGAACTATTTTATGTTTTCAATTGGGTCCAGAATCATCAGTCTGGTGTTGACACCAATTATCATATTAATATAAAGGCTGATCTATCAAATTCATGATGACACTGATAAGATCATTGGATAGAAAATCATATTTTTTTAGAAATATAAGAAAATAGAGAAGTGCTAAAATTAATTTCATAAGTGTGGTCAAGGTGTGAAGGAGGTTTGATTATTTTAGGGAAAATGTTATTTCAAGAATCATGAAGTCGATGATGAAATTTTTCTACAAAAGTGATGGAATATTTAAAAGATTCCAATATTTTTATGGGAGATTAAATTCAAATGATGTCTACCAATGTAGAAACAATGTATATAGTTCATCATTTGGTATGAATAATTATAATGGAAAATATTTCTTTAGTTGGTTTCCCATATCATAATTAGAAGTCATTTGTTTTCCATATAATTAATTTGGTGTAGAGAAAAATAATGATGAATATGATGTCATTATCATAAAAAGAAAAATCATAATGGAAATAAGAATCTAACTGATTATTATGAAGAATTTCTGAAGAAATATGAGGTAAGGAGAAGATTCGATAATGTTTGATACAAAATGAGAAGTGTTGAGAAGAATTGAATATGTAAAATATAGATCCTAAATTCATGGTTAATTGATGTTTTTGGAATTTTGGTTGAGTGGGAAAAACATTTCAAAATCCTCCTCAAACCATATTTTTCACAATTATAAAGGAGGAAGTAATTCTCACATTTCAGGAAACATTTATTGTCCATGAGAAAAAGGGAGAAGGCAGAGCACTGAATGTTTTTAAAGAGAAGTAGTTTCTAGATTGATCATTCTTAAGGAGGTTTTCTGGAAAGAAGTAGAAGAAAAAGAAGGATATGGTATTAATATGATCATCTTATTAGGCTCGATCATTAGACTATGAATAATATAGGGAGTTTCATACTAAATAATAAGAAGTTCTGATTTATCATAGTGGTATTTTTATATTTACATTATCCAACTATGTAATTAGACTTGGAATATCCCACTGGGTATCATACTCAGTATCATTATAATGTCTAGGGAAGATCATACCAACTATTGGGTAGTAAAGTGAAGAATTATTTTGAAGAACATATGTGTGAATGTTTAAATGGAAGAAGAGTCACATATTTTGAAGTATCTGGTGAATTTTTTTTAACATGTTACAAAAACTGTATCTCATCATTTCATGCTACATTAATTACCTGCATTATTATGTTGAACATATTGCTATATGAGTGTCTGGGAATATCCTGCTTCTAGAGTCCACAAAGAAGGGTTTATCTCTAGTGGATAGTGTGGTATTGGATTGTGTCCAAACCATCCCAATGGCATAGTGTAAAGACCCAAGATTGAGATACCAGAAACAACCCTTATAAGTTCTATGTGTTTTTTATAAAATAATCATAATAAATACGTAATATATGAATTACATATTAGGAAATCTTACTTGTCTAGGTTTTGGATGTTTAACACACCTTACAACTTAACAATAAAAAAATAAACTAGAAGAATAGTACATACTCCATGTGTGATAACTCCTTAGTCAAATGAGACACCACTAGAGAATATAATAAACCTATAGAAACGTTTTAAAATCATGGGTTGAGCATTGGTTATGCCTACTAATTGTTTTAAAAAGATTTTATAAATCCCAAAAAAAATATAATTTTGAAAAACAAATCGAAAATACATTTTTAATTATAATTTTATAACATCATATGAAATTAATTACGCTTTAAAAATACTATATCCATTTTAAAAAATACATACATTCAAAAATATTATTAAAAATTATTCCAATGTTTCTGTAAAAATAATACGAAATCTTCTAAAAACAAAACACTATTTTGAGGCCACTTGAAATATTGAAGGTTGTATTGGTCCTACCCACTTAGAGAAGGATCTGTTCACTCCCCAATGACCTTCCATATTTACAACGTACAAGCAAAAGATTTTATGAAAACATTTTAATCATTATTTACATATATATATACTTTCACTAGAGTTTTATTTTGTAACAAAAATAATAATTAATATCCCATGCACTTATAATTATATATAAATGTATAAATATTAACAAGCATGAAAATTCACTTATTTGACATAGAAAAACTAAATATCATGATACATACTCTTTTCATAATTACATGCAATACTAATTTTCAACCATGTACTTATACATTTCATTCATAAACCCATTAAAATCCATTTGAATGTAGTTTCAATAAATGAAAAATTAATTCAATACACATGCTTTCATGTATTAGGTTCACAATGTCATAAGTGATCATGATTATGGCAATATGTCAATGAATGTAAATGATATGATTATAGCATGATTTTCATTTTGTATAATTTTATATTAATCATCTAATTTATATACATATATAGTTAAAAATACAATACATGCATAATTTTTTTAAATAAATGATGAAGCATAAACATGTAACAACCATAAACATGGAATTAATTATAAAGATAATAATGAATTTAAATTTCTAAAAAGAACAATAATTTCTCGTAATAATAATATATATACATATATATATATATATATATAATTATGGATTAAAAACAATTGTATCCCATATTTATATATTTTTTTCTTACACTTTCAAAACATGTAACAATTGTTTAATATTTTGATATATATGTATATATAATTTCTATATTCCTAAATAAAGTAAACATAAAATTAAAAATTAATAAATATATGCATGGAATTTTTGATTCCCAAATTAGCACAAAGTCCTAAAACATGGATAAATATAAATTCAAAAACAGAAATTTTAAACCTGAAAACATGATTGTTTTCAAAATAACTATCAAACTATTGTTTGTGGAAAAAAAATTAAATTACTTTCAAACATAAGAAAAAACTATTTTTTTGTTAACATAAAATATATATAAACAATATAATCATGATTCAAGAATCAAATTTAAAATTAAAACATTTTAAACATACCATTATAGAATATAATAAAATGTTTTACACAATACATAATTATGGATCAAATATGAAAAACTAATTTAGTAACACTATAACATAAAATCACCCTTACAAAAAATTCTAAAAAACATTGACATAAAATATAAAAAATGTCTTTGAAAATTAGAAATTTTTTATTATAATGAAAACTACCAATCGAATTAGATCAGAAATATAATTCCCCTCACACTAGATTTTCTAAATATAATCATATAAAAATTATACCCTTACCCTATTTTCCCTTTTTAACTCAAATATTATTATTAATTTTTGTTATATATAATATTGATATATGTTATTATTTTTTTTAAAAACATTTAAAAAAGAAGTACTAATTTAATAATTTTCTATAATTTAAAACAAATATCATTAAATTTTATAAAACCAACATAATTATATTTATTATATTTGTTTTTTAAATAAATATAATTATGTTAATTTTTATGTCGTTATTGTTTTTAAAAAAACATTAATCCTATTTTATGAAAAAATAACATTATATTATATGAATAATTTTATCATTATAATAATATAGTTATATTATATAATATTACAATTATATACAATTTTAATTTCAAAAAAAATCATTATAATAATAATTTTCTAAAAATATTTTCTCATTAAATTATGTGAATTTATTTTAAAAAAATATTTATATATTTATAATTTTATTATATTCTTTTTAATATATTCATAATTATGATTTTTTTTCATATATTTATATTGAAAAAATTTTATAAAAAAATTCATGAAACTAATATTTTTATTGATTTATGAATAATGATAATAATAAAGTTATCATAATTTATTTATAATTACATTTATTAATCATTCAAATTATTTTATTAATACTAAGGGTGTTACATTCTTATCCCCGTAAAAATAATTGTTCCCTCCCAATTTATTCATCAGACTAATATAATTATAAATTTCCTTCTTTATAATTAAGAGAACATGGACTGGTACACTTTTAGACTCGACAATATCTAATATACAATGTTGTCTAGACAGTTCCTCTAACACCAACTATAAAGACCCAAGCCCATGCAACCAGACTTAGCCCTTATAAATTATCTGAATATTTTTAATAAAATAAACATAATAAATATACATAATTTGAATTACATATTAGCGTCATTTACTAGTCCAGGTTTTTGGGGATTATATACACACTATAAAACTTAATTTTTAAATAAAACATCAATAAACTAAATGAATCCACAAGCTCTAACTCCTTAGTCAATGTGAATTCCACCAGAGATACTAATAAACCCATAGAAAAGATTTCAAAATATGGGGTGAGCATCGGTTATTTGTAGTAAGGGGTTTTAAAAGATTTCATAAATCCCTTTGAAAATATTATTTTGAAAACAACTTCAAAAATAAATTTTGAAATATAATTTATATAATATTTTTTACAATTACATACACCTTAAAAATATTATATCCCTTTTAGAAAATACACAAATTCAAAAAAAATCATAACATATATTCTAGTGTTTTTTTGAAATAAATACGCATTCTTTTGGTAACAAAAGTGTATTCTGAGACCACTTAAAAAGCTTAAGGTTGTCTTAGGCCTACACCCTTAGATATGTATGGATTCTCTCTCCAATGACCTTCTATATTTACAACGTACAACCATTAAATTTTATGAAATCATTTTATGCTTTCTTTACTAATATATATACATTCACTTGAGTTTTGTTTTATAAAATAAACAAACATTAATTGCACATTCTCTTATATTTTTATATAAATGTATAAATATTATCCGTCAATAAAATTCTCTTATTATAATTGGAACAAATAAATTCCATGATACATACTCTTTGCATAATTACATGGAATATTAATTCTCAGACATGTACTTAAACATTTCATTCATAATCACAAAAATATACATTTGAAGGTAGTTTTGATAAATGTAAAATTAATTAAATAAAAATTATTGTATATATTTGGTGTGTAATGTATTGAGTGATCTTGATTATGGGCATATGTCAATGATCATAAATAACATGATTATATCCAGATTTTTCATTTTATAAAATTTGATAATGAAATTTTAATTTACAAACATATATATAATAAAATATAATACTTGCATAATTTCATGAAATAAATGATGATTCTTAAACATGTAATAATCTTAGACTTATAATTAATTGTAAATATAATCATCATTTAATATTTCTAAAAATAAATTTAATTTTGTATAATGGTCATATATATATATATATATCCTTATGGATTGAAAATAATTGTATCCCATATTCATACATGCTTTTCTTGTGCATTAAAAACATGTAACAATTGTTTAATATGTCAATATAATATATATATTTATATATTCATTAATAATGTAAACATAAAATCTTAAATTAATATATATATATAAATAGAATATGTGATTCCATATTATCAAAAATTATAAAAACATATATAAATATAAATTTAACAACATAAATTTTAAAACTGAAGACATTATTTTTTTAAAAATAAATATCAAATAAATGTGCTCATAAAGGAAAGAAATTCATCTCAAACACAATAACAATCCCTTATTTATTAAAATAAAATATTTATACACAATAGAATAAAGATTTAAGAATAAAAAATGAAAATAAATCTATTAAAACATACCTTTATAGAATATATAATAAATTTATTAACACCTTACAGAATCTAAGATCAAATATAAAATAAATTTAAAAACACCATAAGAGAAAATCACCCAAACAAACAATTATAAAAATCATTGGCATAAAATGAACAAACATTATTATAAAATGAATCATTTTTTTATGATAATGAAAACAACCAAAAAAATTAACTTACAAATATAATTCCCCTTACACTATATTTTCAGAACATAAATCATATAAAAATGATCCCCTTACCATATAGTCCCTTTTTTATAAAATCTTATTATTACATTTTATTATATATAAAAATGTAATCTATTTATTAATTTTTAAAAATCATTCAAAAAGGTCAAAAATAATTTAATAATTTTCTAAAATTCAAAACTAATATCATAAAATTTTAAAAAACCAACCAAATTATGTTTATTTAATTTATTTTTAAAAGAAATAAAATTATCACAATTTATAAATATTTAATGTTTTATAAAAAATTAATAATATGATTTAATATAAAAATAAAATAATAATATTTCAATAATTTAGCATTATTTTAAATTTCATCTATTATATAATAATACAATTATATAAATTTATAATTTCAAAACCAAAATCATGATAATAATAATTCTCTAAAAATATGTTCTCATTAAATTAATTTAATTTATTTAAAAAATGTATTTTCCTATTTATAATATTATTACAGTATTATTAATATATTCAAAGTTATGATTTTGTTTCATATATTTAAACTCTTCAAATTTTATAAAACAAATTCATGAAAGAAAATATTTTATTAATTTGTGACTTATGATAAAAAAAAGGATTATCATAATTTATTTATAATTTCCTTTATTAATTATAATAATTCATTTATTGAAACATGGGGTGTTACACGTAGCTAGTCATTTTTTAGTGAACCATATAAATTCTTCTGTTAATGTCGATGTGTGATTGACTTTTTTTAATCAAGGTAATAAATCTCTGATAAAAGCCTGTTGTATTTTCAAAAGAAAGAAAACATACAATAAAAATATATCACTAATTAAAAACCTCGCCATCAATGTGATACGTTGATCCTACACAGAATTTTTAATTGGTATCAGAGATAAGGTTCCATTCAATTACTCTTTTCTAGTGTTTTAAAGAAGAAGATGTGATGGAGAATCTGAATTATGTGAACAATAAGTTGGTTCTAGTCATCGATGGTGAGAGCTATCAAATATGGAAATGTATAATGTTACCTTATCTTATGTCTCTTTGGTATGATGTTTGTGAAGCTACAATAGTTGGATTTACTTCTATTTATGAAAATGTACCTCTTGCGTCTATCGAAAAGATTAATATCCATAATGAGGGAAGAGATAATAATTCTTTACTCTCATCACTTTCTAAAAATTATTTCTGAAGAGTGAAAGTGGTTTCCTCTACTTATGGAATCTAGGATAAGCTGAATAAAATTAATGAATGAAATACTAAAAAAAGGAAAATTTACAAATCTAGAGACTAAAGTATTAAGATATCAAGATGGGTGAGTATGATTCCATTAGTTACTTATTTACTAGGTAAAATGAAATTGTCAACACTATCAGATTTATTGGTGAAAATTAAAAATATTACACAATTATTGAAAAGTTATTAAGAATTCTTCTTGAAAATATTGATTCTATTGTTTTCTCATTTAATGTTCATGATTCAAAACCTCTTTATTGGGATAATTTTCAAAGTAATCTCATTAAATTTGAATTGATAAGGGAGAATGTTATGGATGGAAACATAAAATATGATATAGAAAAGTATTTCAAGGATTCTAGGATAGAAATATATAAGAATATTCATGATTAAGAAGAAGCTGGAGATTCTAATTTTTAAAATGCGTTCTGTTTAAATATTGATGATTTTTTATCCTTATTTTCTAAAAATGTGTTCATAGGTACCTGAAATGATAAAGGAAAGTTCCCTTTAAATTTTTTGGATGTGGATCTGTAGGAAACATTATTGATATCTATCCTTGATGAAATAATGGAGAAGATAATGTTGTAGTTGACATGAGGTCAAAAAGGCCATGGAAGAAACAGGGTGATAAAGTTAACCTTATTCCAAAGGGAATGATAAAAAATTCTTCAATTACAAAATAAAAAGTTTCTTATCTATAGATTATGAAAAATATGATAGTGAAGATGATTCTAAAAATATACTAAAAAGGATGGAGAAATAAAATTTACTATAGTTGATAACAATGAATAATTTAAAGGAATATATTTTTATGAAAAATAAACTCTATTTGAGTTTCATCTGAAGGAGGAATTGAATGAATTCCTGAGAAGGATTGGTAGTCTTGAGATAGAAATAAATTTCTTTAAATATGAACTTGATTTAGAAAAAATTCATGAATGTTTTTCTAAGGATAAATTCAATCTGCTGGAAGAGATTGATGACTGGACAATGTCTATTAAGGAATAAAAAATGACAAATATATACCAAGACATTAAGATGAAAGTGAATGAAGAAGAGTTAGAAATTGTCCTAAAAATATTTATAATGTTTAATAGAGGGTTACTAGTTACAAAAATTCTATTTCTAAGTATTTTGAAATAATTGTAATGTATAAACCTGAGAAGGATAAAAAATTAACTTCAAAGGTTGAAAATAAAGTTTCTGTTGTTTTTTAAAAGAAGTAAGCATAGAAAATTATGTATGTTTCCAAAACCAACAAAGTGGATAAGTCATAAGTTTCTATAAATTATGATCCCCAAAAAGATTCAATTACTATTGTTTCTGATATTTATAAATATTAAATTGAGTTGAAATCAAATAATTCATTTGATAATAGAAAGCTTTGTGGTCAAAAAATTTCTAATAAGAAAGATAAGAACATTTATGAGAAACATGCTCAAAACTCTGGTTAGTATGCAAGTTTCAGAGGAAAATATTATTTCTATGGATACAGATAGTATTGTGGGGGATTTGGTCACATGTAAAATATTTGATGTTTTAATAAATAACATTTCTACTATTCCACAAATTATAGAGGAAATTGTATATTGGGGAGATGATCCTATCAATGGAAGAAGTCCAAGAAGAATTTTTTGAAGAAAACTATGAAGGTCAGTTTTAAAAATGAAAATATGTTCCACGCTTGAGAAACTATTTTTGAAACATCTGAACAACATATACACCTTAAAAATGTTTTTCTTGTATTTTTACCTTCACAAAAAAATTGATTATGATTATCATAAGATGGAAGTTAAGAAATATAAATGTAAAGAAAAAGCTCTTATTATGGAAACCATTTTCAAATAAAAAAAATTGAACAGAAATGGATTATAAATAGTCTATGTTATTCACATATTACTGGAGAAAAAAATTATTAAATAATGTGAATGAATTCAAATAAGGTATATTAAAATTTTTAAATACTGTATCTCTTGGAATCAAAGGTTTTGGATCAGCCATGACATGGGAAGAATAATTGAAATCTAAGAAATATTTTTTTATGTGATGAAACACAACCTTCTAAGTGTTTCACAACATAGTGATGAATTCAAAAAAGATAATTTCATAAAATATTGGTTTTTGTGAAATGAGAAGAAGATGGAAAAATAGTTACAAGAGGACAATGTACATAAATAAACTTATTCCATGCTAGTGAGACTCAAAACATTTGTTACATAGGCATGGAAGAAGAAAATAAGGTGTGTAATAAATTGATATGATACATGTGTTAATGAAACATGAGTAGTTTTTCAAGGTGAGACAATTTATGGGGTATTTAGATATTTACAAAAGAGTAGATTGGTATTTTAGGATTTGTCATAAGGGACATATAAAAAAAACTTCGAATAAGAAAGTTCACATTGTTCAAAATGAACCCTAGAACTTATTCATTCTAATATCTATGTTCAAATGGGAATGAAATCAACTCATGGACATAAGTACATCATTACATTCATTGATGAATTTTCTCACATTACATGTGTTTTGTATATGGAAAATTAGTCAGATTCTCTGAAATTGTTTAAAATTCTTGGGAGGAAAGTTGAGAAGGAATGTGAGTATTCTATTAAGATGTTGAAAACTAAAAATTTTTGTTAATAAAAAAATTAAGAGTTTGACTGTTATCCTAATAATAATGGAATTGGAAATGACTTTAGTACACCTTACAGTACCAAAAATGGTGTTTCTAAAAGTAAGAATAGAAGTGTGGATTAAATTGGAAGAACTATGTCACTTGAACATAGTATCTATAATTTATTTTAGAGAATATCCATGAGACCATTAATTATATAAAATTGGATATTTATATAGACCTGGTTTATATATGACTCCATACAGTATGTTTTATGAAAAAACTAAAAAATGTAATACTTAAGAGTTTTTGATATTTCTTGCATCATAAAGAAGAAAGGTGGAAAACATGAAATGTTTGAGCAGATAGGTGAAGATGGAATTTTTCATGGTTATGCTCCAAAATAAAGATGATACAGATTTTTCAACAATGATTCAAAAACATTATTTGACTCTATCGTTATGAATGTCTTGAAAATTATAAGTAAGATAAACAATCTCATGAACATAAGGAAATTTTACGTTGTGGAATTTTCTTTCATGATTATGATAAGGATGCTGACAATGGTATTCCTACATAGGAATAAGAATCAGACTGATCAATTTCCAGTGATGAGGAAGAATCATGAAAATATCATCATAGGATTAGGAAGCATGTGGAATCTCATATCATTATTTGTAATAAACAACAAAATTTTCAGACTAGAATAACATCAAATATTATTTCACATACTTCCTTGTATTCAAAAGTTGAGATGAAATATTTGAATGATGATTTTTAGCATTTGAAATGGGTTTAGGATTTTAATGAGGAGCTGTATGAAATAGACAATAACGATACCTGGGATTTCAAACATAAATTAAATAGAAAAAAATTATTTTTACAAAATGGGGTTTTTAGAAAAATCTTAATGATGATGGTGAAGTAATAAGAAACAAGGATAGATTTGTGTGTAACAGTTACTCATAGATTTAGGTCATTAATTTTTATGGTACATTTTTTCTAGTGGGATGGTCTGAAACTATTAAAAAATTTCATTTCATCGATGCATAACAAAGTTAAAAAAAATATATTAGATGGATGTGAATTATTGATTTCTTAAATGGGTTCTTGGTGAGGAAGTATATATTGAAAACCCATTTGGATTTATTGTTGGTAAAGATGAATGTTATGTGTGAATGATGATGAATTTCTTATATAGGATAAAATAATATCTAATGTAATGGTATCCAAAATTGGATACCCTCTTAAGAATGATTAGTTTTATTAATGTAAGATTTTATATTAAACTATATATCAAATAAATTCATTATTTTTCCCTTATTGAAATATTTTCTAGTGATGACATTATCATTGATGGGAATAATAAATGAACTTGGGAAATATTTGTTATAGAGATAAAAAATTTGTTTTTATTTACCAAGATGGATGAAATGATGTACATTCTTGGGTTACAAAATTCAAAAAATAAGAAGCATATTTTTCATTCACAATAAAACTATGTTGAGGAAATTATTATGAATATTGTAGTGAAAAATTCAAAACAATTTTCCACACTAATTTCAGTGGGAAACATGTTTTCTAAATATGAATAAGAAAAGGATGTTCAATATAAATAGTTTCAAAAGATGATTGGATGTTTGTTTATATTTGACTACCTCAATACCTGACATTGTATATGTTGTTACCTTATTTGAGGGATTTCATATTTCTCCAAATGAATCACATTTATTGGCCTGAAAACAAATTCTCAAATATATTAAATGAATAAAAAAAATTCAGAATTAGGTATAATAGCTCAAAATGAATTCAATTGTTTGTGTATTCAAATGCTGGTTGGGAAGAAAATGTTAATGATCGATGATCCATATTTGTTAGAGTTTTATTTCTATCAAAAAGTTGTTTTAGTTTGCATATAATGAAACAAAATTGAGTAACTCTTATTATGACTAAAGCTATGCTTGTTTCTTCCACTAAAGATGTTACTCAACTTATGTGGATATTGAAAAAGTTGGATGAATTACTTGTCGAAGTAAATTTACCCTTACTCATGGGTTGTGATAATCAAAGTCTCATCATCCATACAGGAAAAACGGCACAACATTATAATTAAAATCAGATTGTCATCAAGTAACACATCTTGAAAGAACATTTGGGGAAGAATTAATTAATGATAGATTATTTTTTTTATATCATAATAAGTTTAAAACATTTTCACAGAACCTTTACCGAAGGAATAATTTTATAAAATGAGGTTGAAAATGGGAGTCCAAACTCTATCTAATAATGTTTAAGGTATGTTTTCATTCCCAGCTCTAAAATATTAAATGGATACTTTATTCAAGGGTAATAATTTTTTTAATAAATCTCTTCATTGATGCGTGATAAGACTTCTAAGGAAGCAAGTACGTATTTGTAGTTCTGGGTATGTTGTGAATCCATAATTTGAATGGTTGAAGAATTGTAAATTTTTTTTGGAGTGGTTATTTGAATCTTTGGTTAATAATTTTTAGAAGAAGTAATAAAATATGTGGAATAAATAAGCTATGAAAGTGGAAAGTTTGAAAGGTCGATGACAGTGTTTTCTATGTCACTAATTTTAAAAACATTGTTTTGGATATCAATGATTATTATTTCCTATTATGATTTAGCTCATGTGGGATTAAATTTTTTGATAAGTTATCTACTAATTGAGATGAAACATTTCGGTGATTTATAAACCTTAGTTGACCTTAGAATCCCATGGGCTATTGTTGGGAACAAGTTTACTGGATGTAGATTTTTTAAGATGAATTTTTTTGTTTTAAATGTGCTATATTTTGTTGCCAAAGAAGAAAGACATTAATTCACCTTTTAAATGATGGACATCAGACTCACCATCATAATCAGAAAATAAGACTCAAAATTCTTAAGAAATTATATCTTATTTGGCAGATGTTTTCTAGAATAAATGTTTCATCAAACTTACTATAAGTTCATAATGAATATTTGAATATAATGAGATGGTTTATCAGATTTTTTGTGGATCTGATGTAAATATAATGGTGCATCATTGATCATAATGTTATCATAAATTTTATTTCATTTGTAAAATGTATAATGTAATATTTATAAAAAAAAGTGGGAGAATATGTTCTTCCAATTGTATTGAGTCTCGGTTGGAAAAAAAGAATCTAAAATGGATGGGATGTTTCAATACTTTCATTAAAAAGTCAGATGATGATATGGGGATCATTGACATACCTAAAATCATGAAATTCATGATACAAGAAGAATTTTTTTGAGAGAAGGAATAAACTGAAGTAGAATCTTTTGGGTCGTAGTTCACTGGTGTTAGATCTCTAGATGTAGATTTGTTTGAATTCTAATAAGGTTGATTAAAATGTGAGAATATGATGATCCTTGTATTTATTAAGACCAATAATCCTCATGATAAAAATATTTTGAGAAATATTTTTATGTGAATTATATTCAGAAATGGAAGGATGTTATTAAAGTATAATCTATAGATATCATTCCATAAAATGTGTTGTTCCACCAATAATCGAAGTGAGACTGACATTGATCATAATATCTAGATATATTTGATAAATAATATCAATAGTAGAATTTTTTTTATTGGGAGATGTTGAGATCAATGAATAAGAAAAGAAGTAGAGGTTTCTGAACCGATGCGAGGAGGAAAGTCAGATACCGATCAATAATTTATTCAACCATTTTATTTAAGGTGAAATGTTGGTTGTCATCAATTGGATCAAGTGAAAAGAAATGATCTGATTTTATTTTCCATAAAAAGTGGGCCAAGAGAAATAATAACTCTGTTATGTTTTCAATTAGGTCAAGAATCATCAAACTGGTGAAGACACCAATTATTAGAGCAACTAAGAGGTTGACCTATCATACTTGGTCTGACTAAAATAACATCATCTAATACGTGATCATTTGTTTAAGGAAAAGAAAAAATTGTAGAATTTTTTAAGGTAATTGAAATGTGTTGTCAAGAAAAAATAGTAGTTTTAAGAGATTCAAGAAAAATAATCATATAATTTTGAATCCAAGATAGATGTTTTTTTGGAATTGAATGAGTCATTATAAGTTTTCACAATGTTTATAGGAAAATAAATGACACTAAATTATAATGATATAGTAATAATGTTTGGATATCATAAATTCGTATGACGCTTCGAAATGGATAGTGTGTTCTCACTTGGGTTTACGTATCATAATGAGAATTCTATTGTTTATATATCTTTCTATTAGTGTAGAGAAACATAATGAAAAATATTTTGTCTTCCTAATAATAGAAAAATCATATTGTAATTATAATAAAACTGAATATTTTGAATAATTTATAAAAACTATCTTTATTATTGAGATGATTCAAGATGTTTTGAAAAGAAATGAGAAGATTTTTGAAATGTTGTACAAGTAAAAAAGACATTAAAAATTCCTAGGGAATTGATGTTTTGGATAATTGTTTTGGTGAAAAAAACAATATACTACCAAAACCATATTTGGAACCACTATAAAAGGAGGATGTACATTGTATTTTTCAAAAACTTTTACAAATCGTGAAAAGAAGAGAGAGGGAAGACCGCTGATAGTTTTTAAATGGATGGATTTTTTGGATTGGATTTTCTTTTGGATGATTTTCAGAAAGAATTAGAAGAAATACAGGAAAATTATATTCAGATGATCATATTATTAGGACAGATCATCGATATGGGAATTATATTGGTATTTCCATACTATGATAGAAGTAGTATGGATTTTTTAGTGACATTCTAATAGTTATATTATCATACAGGGCAATTAGTCTTAGAAGATGGGACTAGGTATCACAAAAAGTTTCATTAAGAAGTCTATAAAATATCTTACCTGCTTCTGGGTAGAAAAGTGAAAAAAAACTTTAGAGAACATATTTGAGAATACTAACAGGGTAGCACAATAATTGGTTTTGAAGCATCAGGTGAAATATTATTAACTTGTTGAAAAAAAAATTATTACATCATTTCGTGCTTCGTGAAGCACATGCATTTCTGTGTTGAACATAGTGCTACATGTTTGTAAGGGAATATCCTAAACACTATATCCACACACACAAAAATTATTTGATTGTGAGGTATTGTATTTTTTTAACCATACCAATGATGAAGCTACTACTGTAGAGTAGTTAACCTTATAAATTATCGTGTTCATGTCCATGTGTGATTGGTTTTGTTTATTGTAAGGTAACAACTCATTAAAATAATGAAAAGGTTGCTACAAAATAAAGGAAAAATAAAAGGAAATAATATCACTAATTCACCCCTCCCCCTCTTAGTGATACATAGATCCTTCTAGGAATTTTGAATAGGTAGGGTTCTACTACTCGAGTGTCGTCTCTGTGAAAGCTCATTTAGGAACATGGGTTGTTCTATTTGTAAGACCAAAAATACCATAACATAGGGATGATTCAGGGGAGGTTATTTTGTGTGGAATATTATAAAAATCAAAAGTCAAGATGGTTTGATGAGACGAGGTGGCAGGGGGTGCAATTTATGGTGGGAAGAGAGGGCTAGTTTCAATTATTTAATTCATTTATTTATTATTTTGGCTCAAAACTATCAGTTGTGTTGATTATTCTGATTATGTATTGTAACTATAACATGTGAGTTTTACATAATGCAATCTTACTTCCTCTATTACTCAACCACGACTAATATTTTCATGGATTTACATATATTGTTAAATAAAGGAAATTATAGTATTTCACAATTCACTATGAAATAAACAATATTATAAAAATCCAAAAATATCACCCAAACCATTAATCAATTTTTAGATTTCAAAAATATGCTCTATTTTATGAAAATAATTATATAATTATGAGAAATTTAATTTTTATTTGAAATCATCATTTATTCAACAAATATATCTTTTAGTATAATAACCGATATTACGACTCTTTGAAAAATAAATTAATATCTCGTAATATTATATTATAATCATAAGATAAAAAAATACTAATTTATGAATATATTTTATAAAAATAATATTAATTTTAAATCATTATGTTAATTATAAAATTTAAAAAATCATTTTTGTTTTATAAAAATAACAACACATAATTTATTATTATTTTTAAACATTTATATATTTACACCATGATATAAAAATATCACTTTCTCACTTATAAGATACATAAATTTTATTTATACATTCATAGGTGAGGCTACTATTCTATTGGCTGGATTACTATTCCTACTGGTGATATTACTATTCTCATGGTCAAGTTACTATTTCATTGGTATAAGCAACTTAATTTATAGAAATAACTCTTATTTCGTTCTTTTTTCATTTATAATGTTATTAATGTGTTTTATACATGATTATATGTGATTTATACTATATTAAATAATTATAATAAGTGGATTTACATTTATAAAATTCTCGATCATTACACATAGCATCATTTGCAAGAGGTTTAGGTCTAAACCTCACTGAAACCCCCAAAAATCACCTCTAACCCTTCTTAAAAAACTAAAACAACAATAGAAATGTTTAAATTAGTAAATGGATGAATAAAACAAAAGGATTAGGATGTTATACCTAAACAATACCAGGTTTTTACTATTCTCCCCTCCATGTTTCTTTATTACCCTAAAAAGATAAGTTTACGAGTGATAGTCTATAAAGAGATGAGGTCGTTTCTCCCTCGTCATAGACTCCTGCACCAACAACTCATGTGAGTCTATCCTTTGATGCCGAAAAACTCAATCCAATAGTGCAGACATTCCACATAGAACATTTACCAAAAAACTAACAACTCGAAATGGGTTTTCTCTCACATAAATAATTGGTTTTATATAGGGTTCTTCCCAATTGTGAGCATGATTTTGGTGTAGCTGATACTCATTGAGTCAAGACACATTGAATGCATTGTGTATCAATGTAAATGAGGTGATAAAGATGATAAATATACCACATTTTCAAGCCCTTAAATAACTTAAAATATTCCAACATACCTAATATAAATGTTCCATTATTTTTTGAGTTGTTGGTGACCCAACTGAGGTAAAAATTTAATAAAACATAGTAACAAAACAAGAACTCTAATGGCTGAAGATGGCGATCTGTGTAAGATTTGTAATAGCATTGAGTCATCATCGAACATTACTGAGTCACCTAAACCAATTACATTTTTTTTCTAAACCAAGCTCTACCCTATCAAGGAAGCTTAACTGATTTTAGACATAAAGTGTGGCGAGTTACAGATTCATCCATGTAAAGTTTCAAAATAAAAAAACTTATGGATTATTTTAAATTATTATGAAATCTCAACCATTCCAAAATCTATATCCAAACAACCTATAAATACCACAACATAAGTACAGATAATATCCTACAGAATTGGAATAACAATTTTATTCTTCCCATATGTCTAAGGATAATCTATTATACTCATCTTTACATGAATTTTTATCACCTATAAGATGCCTTTACAAAACTAGGAGATAAATTGGGGGTCCCATTTTGAGATAATGGTTGTTGGAGTCCCATGAAACCTTATGATCTCCAACACATAAAACTTCTTCATGTCTTCCACATTAATATTATCATGAATCGGTATGAAATGAGATGACTTATTAAAACGTTCAATCACTACACATATGGTGTTCTTACACCATGGTGTCTAAGGTAATACAATATTGAAATCCATTGATATCTCATTCCATAACAATGCTACCATGGGAAGTGGATAAAGTATATCTAATTAATTTTCATGCAAATTCCTTATTTATTATATTTTGTAGCATTAAAATATAGGCTATTTATTATTTTATAATAGTACACAATAATCGATCCTTCATATCATAATACATCATTATTGTTCTAGGATGAAAACCCCACAGAAAATTATGAGAATCCCACCAACATGGTATTTCCCATTTTTTAAGAAACAACATACTAGTTTTTGAAGAAAATAATATTTTCTAAGGAGAGAGACCACCCAATGATATTCACTAGACCATATAATAAATCACTGATATTCAAAAACACTTTATCTTTCTAATAATCTTTGATAATCATCTCAACGAGATAGTATTTAAAATGAACACTTTATATAACATTACCATACCCTTCCCTATAACTTAAAAGTGCATCTAACCAAATAGTCCCATCATGTTACATTCCTAGTTTTCTTCCATCACAACCCATGTAGGTAACTTTATACTAATATCATCATTAACCACATTACCCTATCATTTTGTATAGGAAATTTCAATGTATATTGACTATTAGTATTCCACAAATTATATCTTCTAGTGGATCAAATATTTTTTTAGAAAACTTGTAACAAAATCATTTATGGTTAGAGTAAGTGATAAAATTCTCAATTAAATGATAATGTGAAAAAAATTTATGATCAAGGTAAAACTAAAAGATACATGTAATGAGTGTGATAATTCTTATCATGAGGTTATAGATAATGTGATAAATAATCCACCACATGTTATCTATGCATAGTGGTGATTCCCTAGCCTACACCCAAAGCATCAAAATAATCCAACAGTAATATCTACACTATAGTAGTTTTAGATTTTTTTGAGATAAAACACTACAGTAGTTAATTGAATGATTCCCTAACATATTGAATCCCATAAGAACTTCACCCTTATTGAGTGCACATGATCAAAATTGTGGAAAATTTCAAAAATTACATCATGAACTACTGATAATATCCCACAAATCCTTGTATTATTTGAATATATACTACATTTCATTGTTATTCAAATGACATGACAATAATTACCTTTTAGGGGTCAATATAGACACCATGTTTCGAGATCTTTTTCATTGGTACCTTTTCTTCTTAGATATAGAATTGATATTTTGATAAATTTTCATGTAGTTGGTGATCCCTTTGGATCCCAAAAACACATCCCAAGTGATGAAAATGATCTTATTTGGTCTTTTGGTACCCCATAATTTCATCCAAAAAATCCCTTAGAAAAGTATCATGATATTAATAAAAAATACAAATCATCAGCTCCATGAAGATTTCCCATGTAGTCAGTCCAAACAACATCAAATGTTACTCTAAATTGATATACCTACTCCTAAAGTAAATTTTTATAATATAAGACTCTCTAATTCTGATTTGCAGATAAATGAACTGAAGATCAAATTTTTTGAACCACATTCCCCTGTTTACTAATTATTAAATTCATTAATATGAGGAATGTTATTTCTATTATTGAAAATTAATCGATAAAGGTTGTGATAATCAATGAATAAGTGGACAGTTCCATCATAATTCATGGAAAAGTACATCGGGGATTCCCAAGGTGACACACTTCAGAATATAAATCCCTTGGATCATAGATAATTCAACTAAATTTTATGAACATTCAAATAATCATGATATATACATTAAGATGACATTGATACTAGATGATTTCATTATGTTAGGTCAATAAATAACTCCACTTACCTCTATAGAGGCAAACCTGAAAATTCATGTCGAAAAACAATAGTAAATTCATTGACATCTAGAGGAATCTCACCACAGAAATATTATTAATTCATTTCAGTCATAGTGAAATACATAAATTCCCCAATCTGGGAATGAGGTGGTCCCACCCAACAGGACCGCGTGTCCCATTGTTCTTGAAACACATACGAGTTCCCATTAGGGAAATTAAATGACACTTTTTGATTATAAGAATCAATTTCATATTTTTGATCAATCAACCAATGAATATAGATAATAACATAAAAGAGGCCATGTTATAGTGCAAACAATTCTAAAACCAACTCCATGTTTACATAAAGAAAGTGTACAGGGTGAATAAGAAACCAGGGGTCTTATTATTTCATAGAGTCATCTCAAATTTCATAATGAAAGGCCTAAGTAACGTTATAATTTTTAAAATATTAAAAATATGTTCCAAAATGAAGAAGTGGGATGGAAATGTCTCAAATAAAGTAATCACTAAGGATGAAGCCATATATATGGTACCTTCCACCATTATAGGACCAACATCAACTTCTATTAGAGTCACATGAACTGTGTATAACTGATTTATTCCTAAGCCCTACGGTTGGAACCCTATTTTCTGTGAAGTATCAGAATACACCAAAAGATCCTATAGGTGATGATGATCCTATTATATAGTGAGGAGAATAAAAACCTTTATATAACATCTTCTTGTGAGCATGACATCCACCTGAGTTTCATATCTTTGAAATGATGGGAAAAAGTGCTTTGTCTGCCTCATTTGGCCACACTGGTAACATGCTGGCCATTAATCACTAATAATGGTGAAAAAGGATTTTTGTGAAGCACCATCTCTTTTTACCACTATGAATAATCCTCTTCTTCATATTACCCTTAATATATAATGTAGATCTAACACATGAGGTAAGATGAACTCTGGTCAGCCCTAAATTATTAATTGGGATAATATTTGTCATCATCACCTATGATACCACCTCAATATAGGTAGAATTATCTTTCAGGAAGACATGTTACTGAATATTTGGTTGAAAACCTAAATAAAACCACCAAGCCTTTATCTTCTCATTAAACACTACCTCATGTGAAAACATGTGAAGATCAGTGAAGTGATTAACATACATTATCACTATTTTATTCCCTATCTCATGGGTGAGGAACTCCATAGATTTCACCATGGTCATAGAAACCTGGTAGAATTTATTGGTGAATGAGGAATTAAATTCATTAAACTCAAATACCTAAAGTTTATTGGACAAAACTACTGAGTCTTGCTACCTTATACTCATGCCTTCTTGTTAGAGGACATCACACCTTTCCATGACAGAATTTGTGTCTCAATGAATTCAATGAGTTTTTCAATACATCCTAACTAATCCTCTAACATCAATGGATTATTCATCCCTTGGAAAGATAGTCGTTTATAGTAATGAAACCCCTAGTCTCAATTCATATCCTCATCCCTTCATGGTTCCACCTCACTAGCCTAAATAGGGGATGGTTTTTCACATTGATCCCTAGAATGGGATATTCACATGACTAATTTTATGGGATTCTAATAAATTGGAGGGTTTCCATAACATGGTTCATTAGAATCACGCTTCCTTGGATTAACATTGTTTATTATGGGGGGAATGGTACTATCATCATCATACAAAGAGACATAAGAATAAGGGATACAAGAATCAATTCAGACATAAAATAATAGAAGTCAACTGGTACTATATAGAGACATAGAAAAACAAATAATAGTATTAAAAAAACCAAATCCCAAAAGACACATTTCTTGACCACCATTGGTAACTTAAGGTACATCCCTACGAGAGCTGTTCAGATACTCACAAACTTCCCAAAATCCGCCACATTCCTATCTCCTATCTACCAAGAAATGCCAAGATACATTCCAAAACTAAAAAAAATTAACAACCCCTGTGATAACAAAATTTCATGAATTAACCTAAATTATCCATATATATAGAACTGAATATTGTCATTACACAACCTGGGAAAAATTTTCGATCCCCACGAGATGTTGATAAGGGTTTGGGGATAAAGAACTACCATTAGAAATAATTCTTCAACAAAAAACATAAAACATGATAAAATGACTAAAAATAATATCAATATTACAATACAAAATTACTATTTAAAGGATAAAAATGAAAGGTAAAAGAAGAGAAAAAACAACAATCTCGATTGAAGTATACAAGAATAGTAAATGAACATCGTTATATGAAATGTAGTGACTACTAGACTACCACACCGTACTAAAAAACAAACCCATAGCCACTCTATGGAACCTTTCCTTTACCTAAATCAGAAAAAACAAGATATAAATACACATAAAGGTGTATCAAGGGTGTGGAAAAAACAAGATTAGTAGGATCCCACCAAGTGTTTCATATGGATTCTTTATAATATAAACCAATTTTTCTTAGGTAAATAATGAAATGGCATGTTAAACAATTTACATAGTTTAATATTAAACCTATATAATCACCCTTTTCTATAATTTTTGACACATTTCCAAATAAAACCTTTTTCAGGAATTACAATAAAAATTAAAAAAATTTAACTGAAGGATAAAAACATTTATTACTTTATATTGAGGTAACATTAGGTCCAAGTTAGTGAGGATCATCTAATAATCCCCATGACCAATATATCACCTATTGTGCACATTACCTAATAACAACATGACTAGGGGTAAGAGGTCACTCCTAATAGTGGATCTTTATCACAAATTATGCCACACGTTGTACACATTACCCAAGTAGAACATGCCTAGGGGGTTAGAGTTCATCCTCAAGGATTGATCTCTACCTCATCAATGATCAAAAATGTTCTTCCCATATTATAATGATTTAATGTGAGTTTTATCTATGAAACTATACAAAATATCATAACAAACAATTTTCTTTAATAATTCTAAAGGGAAAAATACATTTTCCTAAACATAACCAAAACATGAATATTTTATCATAACATTGATCAATCCTTTATCTAATTTTAAAAACTAATTTCAAGGAGAAAGAAAGATAGTTTCATGGTTTAAATACAATTCATGAAACCACATACCTTGAATCACTTCTTATATGAACCCTCTTACTGAAACCATAATTCAAGTCGAACCAAGGACTCATGGAAATTATAGAGTAAACTATAACATGAATTCCAAATTATTCATATACAAATTACAAATTTTTAGAAAAAAAGGATTCAAAAGTAATCACATACCACCATAATTATATAAAACTACACCTTGAAGAGTAGATATCCAAGAAAATCCTAAATTATGTTGTTAATCTATAATTAATATGATTAAAAAACATGATCTAACAAATTCCCATGTCATTAATAGCCTGTGGAAAATAGGAACCTAAAGGGGAAGAGGGTCCAAGATAAAAATGTAGATTTAATTACAAATAGATGATCATGGATTCGATATGTACTTTAATCCATCATGGATCTATAGTGGGAGAAACAAAACATTCTATGAAAGGATCCTAGGTTCATATGAGTTTTAGTGAGGTTCAAGTAGTTGAAATAAATATTAAAATAGAAGTTTTTGGGATAATTTACAATTTTAACCTTTGTAATTCTCCATCATAGTTACACCATTGGTTGGAAGGATGAAACCTAAAAATGCGGTAACCACTACATTGACCACTAACTATCTAACAGACCACCTTCACCATCATTATCTATTGATTTAGTTCCATGCATCACCAAATCCCTGAGTCACAGCCCCAAACCCTCAGAATAAACTAAAAAAAACCATCAACTAGATGAGATGGATAAAAGGATGAATAAAATGAAACTTGTATAATTTCATACATAATAAATATTGACATGTTTTAGAAAAAAGTGAAATTTTTCATACAAAAGAAAATAAAATAATTAAAAAAATTCCAAAATATCACAATCTTAATTCTTCATTAATTGGGAGTTACCTATGAACTCTATTGTGATGTATCTAGTTTAGTATAGTATTTTTTTTCCCTGAACACGTGAAATGTAGTGGAATATGGGTATAGGTAATTAATTGATCATGAATAGAAATATATGTGGTATTATTTATTGTCAGCTACTATTTTTAATTATTTTGATTTATGAAAAAAAATATATTTTTGGTTATATATTTAGTGTGTATACTATTTATAAAATTTTGAAATATATTTCCACAAAACCTGAGATACACACTGGTGGGTAATATATATTTATTCTTTTTAGTTCAAGCTTATGTATACTCTAGGAAAATTGAATTCATTGGAACAACCTTGAGCGTGAAAAATATTACCCCAATGGTAAAGGAATCAATAGAATATGGGATTTTTATGGGATTATTGGCATGATTTTACATAGTGAAAGTGGAAATTGTGATTAATGTTTTTTTCTTTAGTCCAATTGTGACATTCATTTTGAAATTCGCAGTAAAGGTGAAATAGTTACTGGGTAAAGGAAAAAAGTGGATGAGGGATTCCATATATGGGGGATATGTGAACAAGATTATATATTATACATATATATTTAACTTAATTTAACACAGGCTTAAATAATTCACATTCCACCACATTACCACATAGTTTCATTTAATTTATTAGTCCTTTATGAATTATTTAAATGGATAAAGAATCCATCATAAAGGATTCAATCAACTAATGATAATGGGAATAAATGTATATGGACACATTGAATATGTATGATTCATTTCATTAAATGAAATGAAATATGTATGTATATATAAATGGAGGAGATCCCTTTTGATGTAACATTTGATGATCGATGGGACTCTCTAAAGTCTCTTAATTCTCTAATATTGTCGTTCACATTCCATGAAGGTAATATCACCTCTTCAAGTGTACAAGAGTCCTTTTATTGAGATTCAGATCTAGTGTCCATTGTAATCTTCTCCATTGTAAGAATATTTTTCCTTCTTATTTAATGGTCTTCCTCAAAAACTCCTCTAATATCATGGAAGAATGTATCAATGGTAAACAAGATCTATGTATGTTATAACTTCCATGTATTTTATTTATGATTTATGTTACATTTTTTCATCGATGGTTTATACATTTTTGGGTTTTCTTATACTACAAAAGGATCAAGATATGATACTAAAAAACCCAAAAATATATAGTGATTAGACTGTTTATGAATGGTTTGTTTCAATGGATTCATTAATGTATTCTGAAGGATGAATAGTGGTTCCTATATAACTGAAGAAGGAGGTTTGGAAAAACATTTTTCAATTGCTATGGTAAATATATCCTTGATCATATAATAATTACCATGAAATTAAATAATAATATTTTTTGGTCATGTATGAAAAATAAAAATGTAGAATTTTTTGTTATTTATTTTCATATAAATAGAAAAAGTATGAGTATTAATGATCCATATGGTTTTTATAACTACTAATGGTATGAAATATATATAATAAAATATTTCCCTATATTTTATAATCTTATTTCCAATATAACAAAAAAAATGAAACTATGTTTGGATTATGGTGGCTCATATTTTGAAACTGTCATATTTCTTTCCTATTCAAGAATCATTTAATTTTCTTGAAAAATATAGGGCTTTTATAAAAGATGTTTTTATAATTTTTGGAGTTTGAAAGTACATTATCTTAGATAGGTATATATATTTCTATTTACATTCTATAAGGGTCTATAGAGTGGTATGTAGAAGTTGTTGAGGACATGTATGACATATAAACATCATACAAATGGAAAGATAAAATGAATTATTCAAATCATAGACGATATGTTTCAATAATTTTTTCTTCACTTTGAGAGATATAGTGCATATCATTAATCTTTGGTAAAATTTATTTATGGCCATAATAATGAGTTAATGATCAATATGATGCCCTCTAGAGAATTATGTGATTGACCATGTCAATAAATATTATATTGGTTTGAAACTAGTGAGAAGATTCTTTTAGGGACAATTCAATTTTAAGAGATGTTATAATGAATTAATTGAATATGTAAGCTTATGATTTCAACATAGAGTTGGTAAAAGTCGATTTGAAATTGACAATAATGATCCCTGATGTTTTACATTATGGATCACATGTTTTTCAGATTTTCACCATGGATGGGACATTGATCCTTTTTTAATAAATGAATATTAATATCATGATATTTCGTAACATTTGATATCATAGATTAAATTAGTAATGTATCCTATTGGTTGTAATTTCCATAATTTTATATGGATATTTATAATTTATTCTATGATTCAAAATTAGATAAGTGTTATCCAGATGATTATCATGTTTTTAGTTGGTAAATAGTTCAATTAGAACATAATATATCTTATGTTGAAAGAATGGTTAAAATTTCTAATTC
Source organism: Viscum album (assembly GCA_963277665.1). NCBI lineage: Eukaryota > Viridiplantae > Streptophyta > Magnoliopsida > Santalales > Viscaceae > Viscum > Viscum album. The sequence goes on along the minus strand of OY728120.1, from coordinate 1,212,252,285 downwards.
AAGAGAGAAGATTCCTAAGTACATAATGTACCTTTGGTGAGACCTGTTTTTAATAAAAACGTGTTTATTAAATAAGAATCATGCGAAATAGAAGTTCATATGTGTTAGGTGTGGCAAATATTTTTTGATAATTTAGACATTGATTTTTCAAGGATTAAAATTCAAATGGTTTAGAGAATTATAACACCCGTGTTTTTTATTTCATTAAATGAAGTGACAATTTTTCATTATTTTATTTATTTTAGTGTGGTTGACATGAAAATTTGATTAAATAATTTATTGTTTTAATTATTATGTGTTATTGATGTCATGTGATAATGGAAGGCAAATGATATTTTTACATAGATAACTACTTTATAATTAATTTAATAGAATTAAATCAATGCATGAAGGCTTGGATTCTATTTCATCCAATTTATAAAATTAATTCCCATATATTAACTCAGTAATTGTTTGGGTATTTCTTATAAAATGATATTGTATTTTTGAATTGGAATAAATTTTGAGATTGGATAAAGGCCAATTAATGGAAATTGTAAAATTTGAGTGAATTTTTTGTGTTATATGAAATGTGTTTTAGATAATTTTAACAGTCTATCAGGGAATTCACAAGTATGTTTTCTCATCGGATATATTGGATAGAAAGATGATGAATTAATTTAGAAAATATAATCAATGAAAATTATAAGATAAATTACATGGGGAAGGATGATAATCATAGTGGGGATATTTATTCATTAAATAAGGGTCCCATGTTATATTTGTGATGTAATTAGATGAGAATGTATATAAATTGTTGATGAGAATTTCATTCACTTATTTAGAAAGTTCTCTCTTATACTTGCTATGATGGTTGGTGTTAGGCTGGTGAGAGAGATGAAAGGTGAATAGAGTTCGGGTGATCGATTAAATAATTAATGTATGAAGAATATTATATATATATATATAATGGTTTATTTAAAGTATCTATATATTTACATATATACTGTAAATTTTTTTATTTTACATGAAGGATGATTTAAAAAATAGTTTTTTGATATTTGGAATAGTCTATGATAAATTTGTACATGGATATTCTTCAAAATGGTATATTTTCCATTTTACACTCCTCCATTTATCCTTCATCTATAAATTGTTATATAGGGTCGTCCTATATGGATTGGGGTTCATGAAACTCACTAGTGATCATGAACTCTTGGAAAAATAGTTTGATGAGACCATGCCAATATAGCATGGGGTCATACCAAATATTCATAGAAAATGGATAACTTCTTCCAATGAAATAATATAACCCCTGGTTGAAGAATTTTTATTTTTATAGAATTTTGATAATAGGAAATGTCAATTTACCTTAAAAGTATCACCAATTTAATAATTTAAATTAATTTATGGAAACATATAGATTGGTGTGTTTACAAATTTCTATGAGTTTTAATAATTCTTTTATTAGTTTTTGATTTATCATGATCATTGAATTATTTTATTATCTGGAATTTATAAGTGTTAATTATTATTAAGAAATAAATTTGGGATAAAATAGTATTGAAAAATTCCTTGGGGAAGGGTTAGTTTTTATAAAATGTTATTAATTCAAATTATTGGACATTTCATGGTGTGGGGAATGTTTGAAGTTTGTTTTCGTGAGATATATTTTCAAAACAAATAATTTTATTCAAAGTTATATAGGGAATTTAGATAGTGTGTTTTATAGTGAGAAATAAATAAATGAGGGAAATGCACTCCTTATCATGGTAAAGATGAGGTTATGGACTTAAATGTTTGAATGGGTGGAGAAATGGTTTACCTGTGAAAAATATTTCCAATGAATATTTAATTCAATTTAGTTATGATATTTTATAACATAGCATGATTGATTTTGTAGAAATGATGTGTTTCGATTTAATTTATGGGAACTGGGATTTTTCCATGTTTTTTGGAAAATGGGGTGTTTTATTTTGAATTGATGAAAATGGGATGTTTTTAGAAATAGACTTTTTAGATAGAAAAAATTATTTATGAACCATATTTTTTTAAACCATGTAATAGATGTTTTGTGGTGCAACATATTCCACCAAGGGGTGAGTAAAGAGGATATAGAACTGATATTGATTCATATCTACTTGAACAGAAATAAAAAAGTCCTAGATTATAAAATTTTATGAATAAATCAATGGAACATGGGACCAGCTATATAATATTTTTTACGATGTTTTCTCCAAATTAATGACCACTAAAATTAGACACAAAAACATTGGTTTTTTTATTTTGAAGCTGAATTATCCCACACATCATGGAATATATTCATGGGTATACTAAGACAATATTATAATTAACAATGTACTCCATAATTTATCACGGAAAATGTTTACAGTAGTTTCACCCCATATCAACAATCACTATATTTTTGTTATTTGGATGAGATTTTAGTGGAAAAAGTATTAAAAAACACAAAAAAACCATCAATACACCTGGTAATGTTTCACAGAATAAGTTCTCATGAATTAAACCCATTTTTAAGAAAGAAAAAAAAATATTAAGAAATGATATGATGTTAAATATATTCGATATAATAATGATCATAGTCAAAACACAATTAGATATAATTCCACCACTATCGTATGTTTGGGAATTCATAATCTTTTTTCCCTAATTTTGATAAGTCATCTTAGTAACTTGAGATGTGTAATTTTTTTGGATATAATACTTGGATAAAACAAAGGGATAATCGATTAAACAATACTTGAAACCATGTTTATAGAAACAATCCCAACCTTTAATGGAAATAAAAAGGTGTGTTTGGACTCGTTTCACACATTGGTTGTCAAGAGAATCCTAGTAATTAGTTCCAAAACCATCCTAAGGTTGAATCATCTAATTCACCAAGAAATGTAGAAGAAATGTTATATCAAATATTTAGTATAATATATTTTGAGGATTGAAAATTTTAAATCATTATTTCATAAATAATATCAACTTGATTATGATAAGGTTTAGTATAATGATAAGATATATAATATTGATCTTTAAATATTTCACCTAGATAAGAGAATGAATCCAAGAGAGAAAGGGAAGTTACTAAGAAACACTGAAACTAATACTTGGAATAATTCAAGGTTTTTATAACTATAAGTGGTCATAATACTAACAAGGTTGTTTTAAATTATCATAACACTTCTTAAAATAAAACTATTAATTAATTTGAAACCAATGTCTAGAAATCATAAAATTTTTAAATTTTGTTAAAAGTGTTGAAAACACTTTAGTACCTACTATTCCTTCTAAAAACTAAAAAAATATACATTAAAAATAAATAAAATAATTTAAAAAATAATGTTGAAGAAGAAATTGTGGAATTCCAATAATTATGAATAATTTTCCAAAAATCAAACAGTTCCTTGAGAGAATTAAAATGAATAATCAAGAGACTGAACTGTTCAATTTTCTTAAGGTTATCATGAAACTTCCCATCATCATACCTTACCCAGAGGTCATAATTAAGATATCAAAATATATTGAATCACCAAATAATATTTTTTAAAATAAGAAAAACATGGAAGAATTTTCTACTTATTGTCTCACAAAGGAGTGTAGAATTGTCTAATAGAATATGATACCTCCCAAACATCGGGATCTAGAGGTTGTTTTCATCTCTTGTACCATAAGGTATATAGGTGGACTACTCAACTCCCTCTATGGTATTGGTGTGAGTATCAATATGATCCCTTTTTAATTGTTTCATCACATCAGATTAGGAGTTCCATAACCCACCGTTATTTTCTTAAATTTAGCTAACTGATCAATTACCCATCAAGTAGGGAGGGTTGATGACATTCTAGTGGGAGTAGGTAAGTTATTCCTTCTAATTTATTTTCATATATTATATGAGGAGTGTGGTAATGAAGTTCCTATCATCCATTTTTGGTATTTCTAAGCCTTGGGAGGATCCATCATAGACGTGTCTATGGGTAAGCTTATGTTCATCCTAAGAGATCCAAAAGAGGAATTCAAGGCTTTTAATAAAACTAATGAACAAAGAAAAGGAAAAATATTCTCAAGAGAATAGTTTTTATAGTTAGTGGAATCTATATATGAGGAAGAGGAAGCATTTTTTATGTTAATATATGATATAAAATTATTATTTAATTATGATTAGGCTTTCCTAAGAATATACACTTCTAAGGTGGAATAACATATAGGTGAAAATTTTGGAGTTTTCCTTGAACATATAGATTTGTTTACCATAGAATATAGTCTATAATAAAAAATTTATTTCTAAACATGAAGAGGAATATTATGGAAACGCTATTGATGATGTGGATAATTTCTAAAAATCCTTAATTAATAGTTATCTTCAGAAACATAAACATATCATGTCTATGTGGAATCCCATCAGCCAAATACCACCTTATTTGGAGTTTTAAACCCTCCCAAATAATTTATAATATTTTTCTATAGGTGATTTCTCTTAATTACCTATCATTAGCTCAAATAATCTATAAGAAAATCAAGAGGAGAGTTTTCTAGTAGTTTTGAGGAAGTTTCAATATGTCATTGGTTGGTCCATTGCTAATATAAATGTTATAAATCCTTCTTACTATATATATAAAATACTCACAAAGCTTAGTTATATACATAGTGTTGTGAGGAAATAAGACATAATACAATTTTGAAAGAAGCCATTAGGGAAGAAGTTATCAGATTACTTGATGCAAAAATAATATTATAAGTTTTAGATAGTCCATGGATTAGTCCAATTTAAGTGGTACCCAGAAAGAGTAGAGTGGCTATTATAATAAATAAGAATAAAAAAATCCAAAACATAACACTAAAAAAGATGAGATCCTACAATGATCATAGGAATCTGAAAAAATTAACTAATATAGTCCAT